>JAOPSE010000020.1:57243908-58544372 GCA_029449295.1 Zea luxurians
AGGTCCCTCCAACAGCCATGCAGCTAAAACACATTAAATCTAGTTTATGACATATACTGATACAAATTATACTACATGATATAGGTATTTATGCAATTCGTTACACTGCGTAAAAAATCTGGCATGTTGTTCACTGGTGGATGCACCTCCGGGTTGGAGCGTAATAACCTTAAGTTTTGAGCATAAAATCCCTCAATTATAAGCGTATATACCGAGCCAATGTGAGAGGTTGATAGCTCTAGTAGGTTGTTATTACGATCCTATTTTTACGGCAGATCTGAAAAATATGGCAGTCGCATGCATGCGGTTATACAGATCCTAAAATTATGGCAAAATGCATGCATGAGTCAAACACGTTCCCTTGCATGCGCGTAAATTTAGGAAAGATATGTGTGGCGGTTTCTATTTTAAATGCTTTATTTCCTCCATAAATTTAGGATCGCTGCAACAGACATGCAACTAAAACTCGTAATGACCATTTTATGCTATATACTGATACTAAATATGCTACACTGTGTAGATAATTATGCAATTCGGTATACTGCGTAAAAATCTGCTACAGGCTGCATGCACACGAATTTATGATGGAAAGAATATGCAATGAAAGGAAATGAATTGTATGCATAGAAACAAAAAATCACATTTAATGTTTTATTTGCTTCATAAATATAGGATCCCTCCAACAGCCATGCAACTAAACGCATTAGAACTAGTTTATGATGTATACTGAAACAAATTATACTACACGATGTAGGTATTTATGCAATTCCTTACACTGCGTAAAAAATTTGGCATGTTGTTCACTGGTGGACGCATCTCCGGGTGGAGCGTAAAAACCTTAAGTTTTGAGCATAAAATCCCTCAATTATAAGCGTAAATACCGAGTCAATTAGAGGTTGATAGCTTTAGTAGGTTGTTATTACGATCCTATTTTTATGACAGATCCGAAAAACATGGCAACCGCATGCATGCGGTTTCTATTTTTATACAGATCCAAAAATTATGGCAAAATCGTGGGAGTTTCTATTGCATGCGCGCAAATTAAGAACAACATAAATCAAGGAATTGTCTTTCCAATGTGCATGCAGTAAACTGATATACGAACCCTGTGTTAAAGCATAAAATCATACAGTTTTTAGCGTAAATAATACATGTGGTAGGCATAAAACATAATAAACGAAAAGAAAAATGCGCCGGATCGGAGGATGTCACGCGCGATCATCGCTGCGCGCATCTCGCCCTTTCTGTGACGTCGCTCGCTCGAACATCGCGCCTCATGCGTCGCCGTCGCTACTCGCACGTCGACGGGCGTCGCTTGCTCGTCGGCCTTGGAAGTGCCGCCTCCTCGGGGCTTCGGGGACGCCGCCGCTTGCCCGCACAAGGGCCTCGCTGCAGATCGAGGAACCTCTGCCACCGCGCGTCGAGGTAATGGAGTTGCGGCCACCGGCCTGGGATCCGTCGTCGCCGCACAAGGGCGCTGCCGCCGCTCGCCCTCTGGATCGGGGGCCGCCACCGCCGGCCTGGGAACCGGCCCCACCGCATGTCGAGGTCGGGGAGCCACGGCCACCGCAGCCACTGGCCGGGGTCCGCCGCGCGCGCGCTATCGGGCAACCGCCGTCGCTAATGAATCGAGATGGGGCATGAAAAATTGAACCCTAGCACTCCGGGTCCTATTTTATAGACGTCCGGATGTGATCCGGCTCAACCGGATTGCACCGTCTGGCCCGGGCTTCCTTTAGTTATTGGAAGCCCAGGACTCCTAATATACAATATATATATATAGGGCAGGTATAACGGGAGCCCTGGGCTTCCAATAGTTAAAGGAAGCCCAGGCCGACCACCCCTGCAAACTGGTTCAACCAGCGCGCCCAAACAGGCTGTCGGGTGCGCCACCTGCCCCACGTCTGTTAGCGCAAAAAAAGGAATGCATGCATGAGTCAAACACGATCCAATGCATGCGCATAAATTTAGGAAAGATATGTGCGGCAGTTTCTGTTTTTAAAATCCTTTATTTCCTCCATAAATTTAGGATCGCTGCAACAGCCATGCAGCTAGACGCGTAAGGACCATTTTATGATATATACTGAGACTAAATATGCTACACTGTGTTAATAATTATGCAATTCGATATACTGCATAAAAATCTGTTACCAGCTGCATGCACACGAATTTATGATAAAAATAATGTGCAATGAAAGGAAATGAATTACACGCATAGAAACAAAAAATCGTATTTAATGTTTTATTTCCTTCATAAATATAAGATCCCTCCAACAGCCATGCAGCTAAAACACATTAAATCTAGTTTATGATATATACTGATACAAATTATACTACATGGTGTAGGTATTTATGCAATTCGTTACACTGCATAAAAAATCTGGCATGTTGTTCACTGGTGGACGCACCTCCGGGTTGGAGCGTAATAACCTTAAGTTTTGAGCATAAAATCTCTCAATTATAAGCGTATATACCGAGCCAATGTGAGAGGTTGATAGCTCTAGTAGGTTGTTATTACGATCCTATTTTTATGGCAGATCCGAAAAACATGGCAGTCGCATGCATGCGGTTATACAGATCCTAAAATTATGGCAAAATGCATGCATGAGTCAAACACGTTCCCTTGCATGCGCGTAAATTTAGGAAAGATATGTGTGGCGGTTTCTATTTTAAATGCTTTATTTCCTCCATAAATTTAGGATCGCTGCAACAGACATGCAACTAAAACTCGTAATGACCATTTTATGCTATATACTGATACTAAATATGCTACACTGTGTAGATAATTATGCAATTCGGTATACTGCGTAAAAATCTGCTACAGGCTGCATGCACACGAATTTATGATGGAAAGAATGTGCAATGAAAGGAAATGAATTGCATGCATAGAAACAAAAAATCATATTTAATGTTTTATTTCCTTCATAAATATAGGATCCCTCCAACAGCCATGCAACTAAACGCATTAGAACTAGTTTATGATGTATACTGAAACAAATTATACTACACGGTGTAGGTATTTATGCAATTCCTTACACTGCGTAAAAAATCTGGCATGTTGTTCACTGGTGGACGTATCTCCGGGTGGAGCGTAAAAAACTTAAGTTTTGAGCATAAAATCCCTCAATTATAAGCGTAAATACCGAGTCAATTAGAGGTTGATAGCTTTAGTAGGTTGTTATTACGATCCTATTTTTATGACAGATCCGAAAAATATGGCAGCCGCATGCATGCGGTTTCTATTTTTATACAGATCCAAAAATTATGGCAAAATCGTGGGAGTTTCCATTGCATGCGCGCAAATTAAGAACAGCATAAATGAAGGAATTGTCTTTCCAATGTGCTTGCAGTAAACTGATATACGAAATCTGTGTTAAAGCATAAAATCATACAGTTTTTAGCGTAAATAATACATGTGGTAGGCATAAAACACAATAAACGAAAAGAAAAAATGCGCCGGATCAGAGGATGTCACGCGCGATCATCGCTGCGCGCATCTCGCCCCTTCCGTGACGTCGCTCGCTCGAACATCGCGCCTCATGCGTCGCCGTCGCTACTCGCACGTCGATGGGCGTCGCTTGCTCGCCGGCCTTGGAAGTGCCGCCTCCTCGGGGCTTCGGGGACGCTGCCGCTTGCCTGCACAAGGGTCTCGCTGCGGATCGAGAAACCTCCGCCACCGCGCGTCGAGGTAATGGAGTTGCGGCCACCGGCCTGGGATCCGCCGCCGCTCGCCCTCTGGATCGGGGGCCGCTACCGCCGGCCTGGGAACCGCCGCCACCGCATGTCGAGGTCGGGGAACCACGGCCACCGCCGCGCGCGCTATCGGGCAACCGTCGTCGCTAATGAATCGAGATGGGGCGTGAAAAACTGAACCCTAGCACTCCGGGTCCTGTTTTATAGACGTCCGGATGTGGTCCGGCTCGATCGGATTGCACTGTCTGGCCCGGGCTTTCTTTAGTTATTGGAAGCCCAGGGCTCCTAATATACAATATATATATATATATATATAAACATACATTAAATATTGTACGAATAAATTTATTATTAATTACCTAAAACGAATTTTAATTTGTGACAGAGAGAGTACGTAAAAAGCAATAAATGAATCATGCATCAAGGGATCGATACATATATATTTGATGATGATTAGGTAAGCGGGTACGCACATTAAGAACGACATCAACTTGTGAATGGCACTTTCCGTGGCTGAGCTGGCCGGCATGCATGTATGCAGTTACTTACAGCCAAGAAACTCTCTAGATGGGAATCATATTCGACTGATCGTACGCGTATATCGCATGCGCTGTACGCGTACGCGTGTAACCGGTACACCAAATCTTTAAGATATATAGTAACCAGCTACGAAGGGAGGCGTGCGAGCTCGTACGTGCATGTGCATGCCGCCTAACAATCTTTGACGCGAGTCGAACACGCTGTTAATTTGGGGCCTGTCGACGACTACAATATAATATATTCCTGAACGGCTTCAATTATTACAGTAAATTTGAGGCCTGAAGGGAATATTTGGGGTCTTTTCAGACAAATATGGCTTTAATTATTATGCGTGACAGTAGTATATATCCTCGTTATTAGACTACACTGATGCATGACCGGTGGTGACTAGGATGCATGCATGCAGGTTTCCGCAAGTTACAGTTACAGCACACTGCTCTCAGCCTCTCAGGTCAAGCTCAATATATAAGATGCTAAGTTTTGTTCAAACCGCGATCGAGCAGGGATTATATTGTCCGTGTTTCACACTGCGTTTTGACGATTATGCATGATTCGGTCTCGTCGTGTCAGCCTGCTTGCTAGGGCTTTCCAGATCGACTAGACATGCATGCATGCTTTGGATCAGCACGAAGTTAGCTGAAAGAAGGGATCTTGGATTATTTACGTCTACAACAAACATCATCAACGATTTTGTAAAGTCGGCTGTCTAGATCGGAGCCGTCTGTGTATAAATTATAGAGATATAGCTCATATAGCCCACCTCGCTCTACAAATCGTTTTACAGATTATGTTAGAAGGTTCTTGGTTTCCCTTTACTAAACTTTAGTTAGTATCACATCAAATATTTGAATATCAATTAGCTTGTACATGGCATGGCCACCAAATTGGGCTAGGCATGGGCCCAGTGAACAATGCTCGTGTTAGGCTCAAATAGTGTGCTTTGTATGGGCTATTGGGCCTCGTGCTTTTTTAGACAGCTATAGGTACTTGGTTCTCCTTCTGGCCTTCCCCTGGCTGCCTAATTTTTCTTATCCCTACTTCTCTATTATACTTAAAACACCAGTTTCAACGATCGTCCTGCATCATCTTTTTACAAAAAAAAAATCACTATATTTCTTCTAAATCAACGCAGCGTAAAATATCATCCTAATGGAAGAAAGATGGAAGACACTGGGCAAAGTTGTCTAACCAGTAGAACATCATGCTCAGGTATTTATAATATTGATTATAAATAGTACATATGTATATATGATTTTTTTGTAAAATAAAAAAATAATCGTGCCGGACCGGGCCAGCACTACGGGCCGAAGCTATTGAAAGTCGCCTAGAGGGGGTGGATAGGCGAAACCTGAAAATTATAACTTTACACCCCAACTAGATCTCTTGATTAGTGGTTAGAACAAGATTCACAATTATGATCGGAGTATAAAAACTAAGTCCTTTGCTTGTAAAGAGTGCGGAATTTAATCAATGGCAATACTACTAGAAATATTAGTGGAGAATAATGCAAGAGGGCTTAGATAAGAAGAAGGGAAACACAAGTTCTTACTTGCAAGGAGTTGCTTCTCTAAATGTGAATTTAACTTGAAGCAACACAAAATAATATTGGCAAAGAGTAGTGCAAGAGAACTTAGAAAGAGAGAGAACAAACAATTCACAAGCAATAAGCACACGAGACACATGTGATTTGTTTTACCGAGGTTCGGTCCTCGAAGGCCTAGTCCCCGTTGAGGAGTCCACTAAGGACGGGTCTCTTTCAACCCTTTCCCTCTCTCCACCGATCACCAAGACCGGCGAGCTCTTCTTCTTCTCAAGGATCACTTAAGACCCCGCGAGGATCACCACACACTTAGGTGTCTCTTGCTGGCTTTACAAGCCTCCAAAACTTTGGAGAAAGTTCAATGAGAGTCAAAACTCCACGCTCAAATGATCACAAGATGTAGCACACACTTTCTCTCAATGATTCTCACAAGGCTCTATTGCTAAACTCACATGAGAATCTCTCTTTTGCTTGATCTCTCTTTTGTAGCACTTGTGTTGGTTGTAGTGGTCCAAATCTTGTGTATAGGATGGATCAATGAATAGAGATGGTTGGGAGGGCTTGGATATGTCAACTATATGACTTGCAATGTTGCTTGGGCTCCAACACCTTAAAGTGGCCGGTTGGGGTGGTATTTATAGCCACCCACCAAATTGTAGCCGTTGGAGAAGGCTGCTGGCGATGGGCTTACTGGACAGTCCGGTGTGCCACCTGTCCGGTGCGCCGCCACGTCACCCTGTCGTTAGGGCTTGGAGCTGGTCGACCGTTGGAGGCTTTGTCCTCATGCGGCACCGGACAGTCCGGTGCCATACCGGACAGTCCGGTGCCACACCGGACAGTCCGGTACCCTCTGACCTTCTGCTCCGACTTCTGTCGTGTTACTGTGCCGCACTGTTCATTCGTCAAAGTCGACCGTTGCGCGCAGATAGCCGTTGCTCCGCTGGTGCACCGGACAGTCCGGTGACACACCAGACAGTCCGATGAATTATAGTGGAGCTGCGCCTGGGAAACCCGAAGCTGAGGAATTTGAGCTGATTCACCCTGGTGCACCGGACACTGTCCGATGGCACACCGGACAGTCCAGTGTGCCAGACCAGGGCACACTTCGGTTTCCTTTTTGCTCCTTCCTTTTGAGGCCTAACTTGTTCTTTTTACTGGTTTGTGTTGAACCTTTGGCATATGTAGAATGTATAATCTAGAGCAAACTAGTTAGTTCAATTTATTTGTGTTGAGCAATTCAACCACCAAAATTATTTAGGAAAAAGTTTTGACCTTATTTCCCTTTTAGCTATTAAATGGGTCGTGCCTCAGGCCGGCTCGCTAGACATGGCCCATTTGGCCATCTATACCTCCGCACGATAATGATGGTCCTCGCCTCAGTTGCCACCACCTCGTTTGTCATTCTACTTCTTTTCTCTCTCCCCTCATGCTTCCACCTCCGCGCCACCCCATTCTCGGCAGAGGTTAAAGGGAAATGTGCCCTTGGGCCATTTCTAAGTATTTTGGTGATTGAGTGCCAACACAAGTGCTTAAGTGTTAACTAGTCATATGCCCATGTGTTGCAACGGCGCACAAATTATTCAATAAAATTGTATATTAGTTTAGATTCCAATCATGTGCCCTACTTTAGCCAAACACACAAAAAAATTATGGAGTATTTCATATTGAAAACTCATATGAAGGCTCAAAAACACTGCCCACTTTATCTAGTTCAAAATTCGAATTCACGCCTGCAACCAATAGATAAACTTTTGTGCACCGCCACGAATGAAACCTAACCTAGCAACAAAATGCGGAAGGGCGAAGGCAATAGGAGGCAACAACTACCAACTGGATCAGTAGCAACCTTCTCATGCGGCTGGCGGGGAGGGTGACCCCTGCACAGGCAGCCAATTGTGCATAGGATCATCTACACAAGGCCCTATAAAAGAACACAGATTAAGAAATCACCAAGTATATGCTTTCAACACTTTGAAAGAAGTAATATATGTGTACCTTGGAATAACAAATTAAAAACGCTAGGAACAAAGAAGAATATATATTCAAGTGAGTCGAGGCCTTGTCATGGTCACTGAAAACAACAGTAGACTCAACAATTTTATCGGCACCAACAGTCACCACAGTGTGAGGATATAGCAGTGTGCTGTCCTTGTGGAGGAGGTAGTAGCATTTGATGCAGAAGTAGAAGGGGTTGTTCAGAGCCCACTTATCGTCGTCAGTCACCTTCGTCGCACTTATGCAAGCCCCTCTACAATTGGAACGTCTGGAGAGGGTATTCTGCCTGGTTTCAGTGTGTCATCTGGGAGTACCAACCTCATGTCCCTTATCATGATCTTGTGCTTGCAGCCCCCTGAAAATGTCCAACAAGGTATCAGAAAACATGGTTGTATGATCTGATATCTTTGTTTTGCTGTTGGCACGGTAAGGCTGCACCATGAATAACGCAGTGAAGTTGAAATTAGCAATGAGCAAACATCAAGAATCATCTGCATTGCAGTTTAGATAATAAATACATGTTAGATTTCGTCAAAAGCATAGCATAAGAAAGCAACTTATGCTCCCATTCTATCTTTTTTTATCTTTTTTCTTGAAAGTAAATAAAGAAAAGAACCAAGCCTGTCTGGTTCGCACGATGTGACATAAAAGCAACCCTACCCAATGTTTTCATATCTCATATTATGACCGATAAACATTCAACTTCAGCATATGAGATATTACAGCCAAATGAATTCTAATATAAAAGATCTGGAAAAACGAAGGAAATCAAATACACACACAAACTTTTCACCAAGGAAATGGAACTATCTGAAACAGTAGGACAAAAGATAAGACAAGAACCTAATGGCAGTAGAGGTACCTAGCACCGGGCCGGAAGTGAGATCTAGAAAAACGAAGGAAATCAAATCCACAAACAAACTTTTCACCAAGGAAAATGGAACTACCTGAAACAGTAAGACAAAAGATAAGACGAGAACCTGATGGCAGTAGAGGTACCCAGCACCGGGCTAGAAGTGCAGGTCAGGCATTGCATCGAACACACTTTGGGTGTGACAATAGCGTTGTTCCAATCTTGGGTCTTCAACTGCATCTGCAACAAAAAAATCCTAAGCAACAAAGATATATTTGATGAACCAACCGATCCTACGCTGCTGCCTCCACCACCACACACAAAAAAAAACTCTGCTGTTTCTCGAGGTCCGCTGAAAGAATTGGACTGCCAGGGCAGGGGTTTCCACATGAATACGCTGATGCGCTCCGTCTCGGCGAGGGCCGCCGCACGGGGAGAAGAAAGGGACGCCGACAGGTGGGCAGACAGGGGAGGAGGGTGGGAAGGTAGTCTAGATCTCGTGCGGGCACGGGCCGCCACACGGGGAGAAGAATGGGACGCCGGCAGGCGGGGGAGGAGGGTGGAAAGGGGACGACAGGCCACCACGCGGGGTGTGAGAAGAGGTGTGTGAGTTGGTTAGGGTTTACCACGCGAGGGGGAGCGCTCATCCGCACAACAGTGAAGGAGCTCCTCCCCGTCTCCGCTGCAGGCCACGCCCAGTCTGCAACCGCCCGGATCCTTCACCAGCCGGTCGATCTGCATATCTCCTTGCTTGATCTATGGATCCGCGACGAGATTCAGGAGAGACGACGACTGGGATTGTGGGTGATGGGGGCAGAGGAAGAGTGGACGGGGGTCGCGTACCTTGCGGGGATGGGCAAGGCGGGATGGGATTTCCGGTGGGGGTGGGCAGCGGAGGCTAGCGTGAGGGGGCAGGGGTTGCAAGGGAGGGGGAGGGGACGTGCGGGCAGGGGGACGGAGGGGCTGAGCGTGGGGAGGCGGGGGTGACGCGGCGGCGGACGCGAGCTGGGGTAGGGCATCGCGACAACGAAGGAAAGGGAGATGCGGGACGGGGCGAGGATCGCGGGAGCGGGGGCACGGTGGACGCCCTCGTTAGAGACTTATGGAGTAGTAGAGATCTATGCCAATTGATGGACAAAGTGCAAATCAAGAGTGAAGGTATGTTTCTAAGACTTAGTACATTATTTTGGAGACTAATGTATTGTGTCTAAGTGCTAGAAACAGGAAAAGACCAGTTTGGAAAAGACTTGGCTATGCAGCCAAGACTCTGCGCAGACAGTGTCCGGTCCGCTAGGCTGTCAACTGGCTGCTCTCGGGAAGCGATTAACGGCGTACGACTATAAATCACCGGACTGTCCGGTGAGCCATTCACAAGCGAAGTCATTGCTCTCGGGAAGCGATTAACGGTGTATGGCTATAAATCACCAGACTGTCCGGTGGTGCACCGGACTGTCCGGTGAGCCAACGGTCGGCCGGGCTAACGGTCGGCCACGTAATCCGCTCGTGACGCGTGGCCGGGCCAACGGTCTGAAGGGGGCACCGGACTGTCCGGTGTGCACCGGACAGTGTCCGGTGCGCCAACGGCTCTGGATCTTCAACGGTCGGCTGCGCCACAGAAGGAAAGAAATCCGCACCGGACAGTGTCCGGTGGTGCACCGGACTGTCCGGTGCGCCAGGCGACAGAAGGCAAGAATTGCCTTCCTGGAATGCTCTCAACGGTTCCTAGCTGCCTTGGGGCTATAAAAGGGACCCCTAGGCGCATGGAGGAGTTCACCAAGCATTCTCTAAGCATTCCTAAGCACCAAGACTTCAATTCCGCGCATTCGATTCTTTGTGATAGCAACTAGACTCCGCTTGAGTAGAGAACTCTTTGAGTTGTGTTGAGAGCTCGTGTTGTGACTTGTGTGCGTGTGTTGCTCTGATTTTGTGTCTTGTGTGCGTTGCTCATCCCATCCTTACTTCCGTGCTTCTTAGTGAACATCTTTGTAAGGGCGAGAGGCTCCAAGTTGTGGAGATTCCTCGCAAGCGGGATATAGTAAAGTGAAAGCAAAACACCGTGGTATTCAAGTGGGTCTTTGGACCGCTTGAGAGGGGTTGAGTGCAACCCTCGTCCGTTGGGACGCCACAACGTGGAGTAGGCAAGTATTGGACTTGGCCGAACCACGGGATAAACCACTATGCCATCTCTGTGTTGATCTCTTTGTGGTTATTGTGTTTTGCTAAGACTCCTCTCTAGCCACTTGGCCTTATTGTGCTAACTCCTAATCAAGTTTTTGTGGCACTAAGTTTCAAGTTTTATAGGATCACCTATTCACCCCCCCTCTAGGTTCTCTCAATTGGTATCGGATCCGTTCTCTTCAAGAAAGGGACTAATCGCCCAAAGAGATGGATCCTAAGGGCAAGGGGATGGTAGTCAATGATAAGGAGAAGGAGTCCTTCGTCAATGATCCAAAGGATGACAAGCCTACTGACTCGGGGTCGGGCTACAAAAGAAAAGACGGGAAGAAGAAGAAAACGAGGCGAATCAAGGAGATCATCTACTATGACGACAGCGACGAGTCCTCTTCTTCCCAAAAGGACAACGACGACAACGACTATGAGAAAAAGAAAACGGTCAATTCGAACTTTTCTTTTGATTACTCTCGTATTCCGCAAAGTACCAATGCTCATTTACTCTCCATTCCACTTGGTAAACCTCCTCACTTTGATGGAGAGGACTACAGATTTTGGAGTCACAAAATGCGTAGTCACTTGTTCTCTCTCCATCCAAGCATATGAGAGATAGTAGAGAGTGGAATGAAATTTGATAGTACTGATAGTCCCATGTTCATTAATGAGCAAATTCATAAAAATACACAAGCTACTACTGTTCTTCTAGCTTCATTGTGCAGGGACGAATACCATAAGGTGAGCGGCTTGGATAACGTCAAGCAGATTTGGGACACCCTCAAGATCTCACATGAGGGGAACGACGTCACCATGCTCACCAAGATGGAGTTGGTGGAGGGCGAACTTGGGAGATTCGCAATGATCAGGGGCGAGGAGCCATACCAAACGTACAACCGGCTCAAGACCCTCGTCAACAAAATAAGGAGCTATGGAAGCACGTGATGGACGGACCACGACGTCGTCCGCCTAATGCTAAGGTCTTTTACTGAAAGGGAATTAGGCTTACACCTATTTCCTAAAATGATTTTGGTGGTTGAATTGCCCAACACAAATAATTGGACTAACTAGTTTGCTCTAGTCTATGAGTTCTACAGGTGCCAAAGGTTCACAATAAGCCAATAAAAAGACCAAGAAAAGGGTTCAACAAAAAGAGCAAGGGATAACCGAAGTGTGCCCTGGTCTGGCACACCAGACTGTCCCGTGTGCCACCGGACAGTGCCGGTGCACCACCGGACAGTGTCCGGTGCACCAGGGGACTCCAAGCTGAACTTCGCACCTTCGGGAAAACTCAGAGGCGCCACGCTATAATTCACCGGACTGTCCGGTGTACATCGGACAGTGTCTGGTGCTCCAGAGGAGAGCGACTCTGAACTCGCCAGCTTCGGGAATTTGCTCCGCTATAATTCATCAGACATGTCCGGTGCACACCGGACTGTCCGGTGTAACGGCGGAGCAACGGCTAGTCGGCGCCAACGGTCACCTGCTACAGCATTTAATGCGCACCTGCACGCACAGAGGAGTAGAGCACGCGCGGGTGGCACACCGGACAGCCTACAGGGGATGTCCGGTGCACCACCGGACAGCCAGGCGAGCCCACTCGTCAGAACTCCAACGGTCGAACCCTAACGGCCGGGTGACGTGGCTGGCGCACCGGACAGTGTCCGGTGGCGCACCGGACTGTCCGGTGTGCCATGCGACTGCAGCCTTCACCAACGGCTAGTTTGGTGGTTGGGGCTATAAATACCCCCAACCACCCCACATTCAAGTCATCCAAGTTTTCCACCTTCCAACCACTTACAAGAGCTAGGCATTCAATACAAGACACACCCAAGTGATCAAATCCTCTCCAATTCCACACAAAGCTTTAGTGATTAGTGAGAGAGATTTGTTGTGTTCTTTTGATCTCTTGCGCTTGGATTGCTTCTTTTCTTTCTCATTTGTTCTTGTGATCAAAACTCAAGTGTAACCGAGGCAAGAGACACCAATTGTGTGGTGGTCCTTGCGGGGAAGTTTTGTTCCCGGTTGATTTGAGAAGAGAAGCTCACTCGGTCCGAGGGACCGTTTGAGAGAGGGAAAGGGTTGAAATAGACCCGGCCTTTGTGGCCTCCTCAACGAGGAGTAGGTTTGCGAGAATCGAACCTCGGTAAAACAAATCCACATGTCTCACTCTTTATTCGCTCGCGATTTGTTTTGCGCCCTCTCTCTCGGACTCATTATTATTTCTAACGCTAACCCGGCTTGTAGTTGTGATTAAGTTTGTAAATTTTAGATTCACCCTATTCACCCCCCTCTAGGCGACTTTCAATTGGTATTAGAGCCCTGTGCTTCATTAGAGCTTAACCGCTCGAAGTGATGTCGGGAGACCACGCCAAGGAGATGGAGACCGGCGACAAGCCCACTACAAGCCACGGGGAGACTTCATCGAAAGAGTCCCGCAACAAGAGGAAGGAGAAGAAAGACTCCTCTAACAAAGGGAAGGGGAAGGAGAAGAGATCCTCTTCCCACAAGTCGCATCGGAGAGGCGACAAACACAAGAGGATGAGAAAAGTGGTCTACTATGAGACCGACTCTTCATCACCATCGACCTCCGGCTCCGACGCGCCGTCCGTCACTTCTAAGCGCCATGAGCGCAAGAAGTTTAGTAAGATCCCCCTACACTATCCCCACATTTCAAAGCGTACTCCTTTGCTCTCCGTTCCATTAGGCAAACCACCGGTTTTTGACGGTGAAGATTATAATATGTGGAGTGACAAAATGAGGCATCATCTAACCTCACTCCACACAAGCATATGGAATGTTGTTGAGTTTGGTGTACAGGTACCATCCGTAGGGGATGAAGACTACGACTCGGACGAAGTGGCCCAAATTCACCACTTTAACTCCCAAGCCACTACTATACTCCTCGCCTCTCTAAGTCGAGAGGAGTATAATAAGTTGCAAGGGTTAAAGAGTGTGAAGGAAATTTGGGACGTACTCAAGACCGCGCACGAAGGAGACGAGGTTACAAAAATCACCAAGCGGGAGACAATCGAGGGGGAGCTCGGTCGCTTCATGCTTCACCAAGGGGAGGACCCACAAGCCATGTACAATCGTTTGAAGACCTTGGTGAATCAAGTGCGCAACCTCGGGAGCGAAAATGGGATGACCATGAGATGGTCAAGGTTATTCTTAGATCCCTCGTATTTCTTAACCCTACACAAGTTCAATTAATTCGAGGTGATCCTAGATATAAGCTAATGTCTCCCGAGGAGGTTATAGGAAAATTTGTGAGCTTTGAGCTAATGATTAAAGGCTCAAAGAAAATCATCGAGCAAGGTACCTCCTCCACGCCCGAAGCACAACCGGTGGCATTCAAGGCGACGGAGGAGAAGAAGGAGGAATCTACATCAAGTAGACAACCCATCGACGCCTCCAAGCTCGACAACGAGGAAATGGCGCTCATCATCAAGAGTTTCCGCCAAATCCTCAAGCAAAGGAGGGGGAAGGATTACAAGCCCCGCTCCAAGAAGGTTTGCTACAAGTGTGGTAAGCCCGGTCACTTTATTGCCAAATGTCCTATTTCTAGTGACAGTGACAGGGGCGACGATAAGAAGGGGAGAGGAAAGGAGAAGAAGAGATATCACAAGAAGAAGGGCGACGATGCCCATGTGTGCCGCGAGTGGGACTCCGACGAGAGCTCCACCGACTCCTCCGACGAGGACGCCGCCAACATCGCCGTCAGCAAGGGACTTCTCTTCCCCAACGTCGGCCATAAGTGCCTCATGGCAAAGGACGGCAAAAAGAAGAAGGTTAAATCCAAATCCTCCACTAAATATGAATCCTCTAGTGATGATAATGCTAGTGATGAGGAAGATAATTTATGTACCCTTTTTACCAACCTCAACATGCAACAAAAAGAAAAACTAAATGAGCTAATTAGTGCCATCCATGAGAAGGATGATCTCTTGGACTCCCAAGAGGACTTCCTAATCAAGGAAAATAAAAAGCATGTTAAGGTTAAGAATGCTTATGCTCTAGAAGTAGAAAAATGTGAAAAATTATCTAGTGAGCTAAGCACATGCCATGACACTATTGCCAACCTTAGAAATGAAAATGCTAGATTAATTGTTAAGGTTGATTCTCATGTTTGTGATGTTTCAATTCCCAATCTTAAAAATGATAATGATGATTTGCTTGCTAAGATTGAAGAATTAAACATTTCTCTTGCTAGCCTTAAGATTGAAAATGAAAAATTGCTCGCTAAGGCTAAAGAATTAGATGTTTGCAATGTTACAATTTCCGATCTTAGAGATAACAATGATATTTTGCGTGCTAAGATTGTTGAACTTAATTCTTGCAAACCCTCTACATCTACCGTTGAGCATGTGTCTATTTGTGCTAGATGTAGAGATGTTGATATTAATGCTATTCATGATCACATGGTCTTAATTAAACAACAAAATGATCATATAGCAAAATTAGATGCTAAAATTGCCGAGCATAACTTAGAAAATGAAAAGTTTAAATTTGCTAGAAGTATGCTCTATAGTGGGAGACGCCCTGGCATCAAGGATGACATTGGCTTCCAAAAGGGAGACAATGTCAAACTTAGTGCCCCTCCTAAAAGATTGTCTAATTTTGTTAAGGGCAAGGCTCCCATGCCTCAGGATAACGAGGGTTACATTTTGTACCCTGCCGGTTATCCCAAGAACAAGATTAGGAGAATTCACTCTAGGAAGTCTCACTCTGGTCCTAATCATGCTTTTATGTATAAGGGTGAGACATCTAGCTCTAGGCAACCAACTCGTGCTAAGTTGCCTAAGAAGAAAACTCCTAGTGCATCAAATGATCATGACATTTCATTTAAAACTTTTGATGCATCATATGTTTTAACTAACAAATCCGGCAAGATAGTTGCCAAGTTTGTTGGGGGCAAACACAAGGGCTCCAAGACTTGTGTTTGGGTACCCAAAGTTCTTGTTTCTAATGCTAAAGGACCCAAGACCGTTTGGGTACCTAAAGTCAAGAACTAAATTTGTTTTGTAGGTTTATGCAT
Source organism: Zea luxurians (assembly GCA_029449295.1). Classification (NCBI taxonomy): domain Eukaryota; kingdom Viridiplantae; phylum Streptophyta; class Magnoliopsida; order Poales; family Poaceae; genus Zea; species Zea luxurians. The sequence goes on from JAOPSE010000020.1 coordinate 57,259,734, forward strand.
CCGGGGGCACAAGTTGGATCATCGATAGCGGGTGCACAAACCACATGACAGGGGAGAAGAAAATGTTCTCCTCCTACGAGAAAAACCAAGATCTCCAACGAGCTATCACATTCGGGGATGGAAACCAAGGTTTGGTCAAAGGCTTGGGTAAAATTGCTATATCTCCTGACCATTCCATTTCCAATGTTTTTCTTGTTGATTCATTAGATTACAATTTGCTTTCCGTATCTCAATTATGTCAAATGGGCTACAACTGTCTATTCACTGATGTAGGTGTCACTGTCTTTAGAAGAAGTGATGATTCAATAGCATTTAAGGGAGTGTTAGAGGGTCAGCTATACTTGGTAGATTTTGATTGAGCTGAACTTGACACTTGCTTAATTGCTAAGAGATGGGTTGGCTCTGGCACCGTCGACTAGCCCATGTTGGAATGAAGAATCTTCATAAGCTTCTAAAGGGAGAGCACATTTTAGGATTAACAAATGTTCATTTTGAGAAAGACAGGATTTGTAGCGCATGGCAAGCTGGGAAGCAAGTTGGTGTTCATCATCCACAGAAGAACATCATGACGACTGACAGGCCACTGGAGCTCCTACACATGGACCTATTCGGCCCGATAGCTTACATAAGCATCGGCGGGAGTAAGTACTGTCTAGTTATTGTGGATGATTATTCTCGCTTCACTTGGGTATTCTTTTTGCAAGAAAAATTACAAACCCAAGAGACTTTAAAGGGATTCTTGAGACGGGCTCAAAATGAGTTCGGCTTAAGGATCAAGAAAATTAGAAGCGACAACGGGACGGAGTTCAAGAATTCACAAATTGAAGGCTTCCTTGAGGAGGAGGGCATCAAGCATGAGTTTTCTTCTCCCTACACGCCACAACAAAATGGTGTAGTGGAGAGGAAGAATCGAACTCTATTGGACATGGCTAGAACCATGCTTGATGAGTACAAGACGCCGGATTGGTTTTGGGCCGAAGCGGTTAACACCGCTTGCTACGCCATCAACCGATTATATCTACACCGAATCCTCAAGAAGACATCATACGAACTCCTAACCGGTAAAAAGCCCAACATTTCATATTTTAGAGTCTTTGGTAGCAAATGCTTTATTCTTATTAAAAGAGGTAGAAAATCTAAATTTGCTCCTAAGACTGTAGAAGGCTTTTTACTAGGATATGATTCAAACACAAGGGCATATAGAGTCTTTAACAAGTCCTCAGGACTTGTTGAAGTTTCTTGTGACGTTGTGTTTGATGAAACTAATGGCTATCAAGTAGAGCAAGTTGATCTTGATGAGATAGGTAATGAAGAGGCTCCGTGCATCGCGCTAAGGAACATGTCCATTGGGGATGTGTGTCCTAAGGAATCCCAAGAGCCTCCAAATGCACAAGATCAACCATCCTCCTCCACGCAAGCATCTCCACCAACTCAAAATGAGGACGAGGCTCAAGTTGATGAAGTAGAAAATCAAAATGATGAGTCACCTCAAGATGATGGCAATGATCAAGGGGGAGACGCAAATGATCAAAACAAGGAGGATGAAGAACCAAGACCACCACACCCAAGAGTCCACCAAGAAATCCAACGAGATCACCTCGTCGACACCATCCTCGGCGACATTCATAAGGGGGTAACCACTAGATCTCGTGTTGCACATTTTTGTGAGCATTACTCTTTTGTTTCCTCTATTGAGCCACACAGGGTAGAGGAAGCACTTCAAGATTCGGATTGGGTGATGGAGATGCAAGAGGAGCTCAACAACTTCACGAGGAACGAGGTATGGCATTTAGTTCCACGTCCTAACCAAAATGTTGTAGGAACCAAATGGGTCTTCCGCAACAAGCAAGACGAGCATGGTGTGGTGACAAGGAACAAAGCTCAACTTGTGGCCAAGGGATACTCCCAAGTCGAAGGTTTGGATTTTGGTGAAACCTATGCACCCATAGCTAGGCTTGAGTCAATTCGCATATTATTAGCCTATGCTACTTACCATGGCTTCAAGCTTTACCAAATGGACGTGAAGAGTGCCTTCCTCAATGGACCAATCAAGGAAGAGGTCTATGTTGAGCAACCTCCCGGCTTTGAAGACAGTGAGTACCCTAACCATGTCTATAGGCTCTCTAAGGCGCTTTATGGGCTCAAGCAAGCCCCAAGAGCATGGTATGGATGCCTAAGAGATTTCCTTATTGCTAATGTCTTCAAAGTCGGCAAGGCCGATCCTACTTTATTTACTAAGACTCTTGCAAATGATTTGTTCGTATGCCAAATTTATGTTGATGATATTATATTTGGGTCTACTAACGAATCCACATGTGAGGAATTTAGTAGGATCATGACACAGAAATTCGAGATGTCGATGATGGGGGAGTTGAAGTATTTCTTGGGATTTCAAGTAAAGCAACTCCAAGAAGGCGCCTTCATTTTCCAAACGAAGTATACTCAAGATATTCTAAACAAGTTTGGAATGAAGGATGCCAAGCCCATCAAAACTCCCATGGGAACAAATGGGCATCTCGACCTCGACACGGGAGGTAAATCCGTCGATCAAAAGGTATACCGGTCGATGATAGGTTCATTACTTTATTTATGTGCATCTCGACCGGACATTATGCTTTCCGTATGCATGTGTGCAAGATTCCAATCTGACCCTAAGGAATCTCACCTTACGGCCATAAAACGAATCTTGAGATATTTGGCTTATACTCCTAAGTTTGGGCTTTGGTACCCTCGGGGATCCACGTTTGATTTAATTGGTTATTCAGATGCCGATTAGGCGGGGTGTAAAATTAATCGAAAGAGCACATCGGGGACTTGCCAGTTCTTGGGAAGATCCTTGGTGTCTTGGGCTTCAAAGAAGCAAAATTATGTAGTTCTTTCTACCACCGAAGCCGAGTATATTGCCGCAGGCCATTGTTGCGCGCAATTACTTTGGATGAGGCAAACCCTGCGGGACTATGGTTACAAATTGACCAAAGTTCCTCTTCTATGTGATAATGAGAGTGCAATCCGCATGGCGGATAATCCCGTTGAGCATAGCCGCACTAAACACATAGCCATTTGGTATCATTTTCTTAGGGATCACCAACAAAAGGGGGATATCGAGATTGCATATATTAACACTAAAGATCAATTAGCCGATATCTTTACCAAGCCACTTGATGAACAAACTTTTACCAAACTTAGGCATGAGTTAAATTTTCTTGATTCTAGGAATTTCTTTTGATGTCTTGCACACATAGCTCATATATTATACCTTTGATCATGTCTCTTTTATATATGCTATGACTAATGTGTCTTCAAGTATATTTCAAACCAAGTCATAGGTGTATTGAAAGGGAATTAGAGTCTTCGGCGAAAACAAAGGCTTCCACTCCACTCCATAACTCATCCTTCGCCGTCGCTCCGAGCTACTCTCCGTTTTTGGTATAATCTTCACTCATATGTTTTATTTGCCAAAAGGGGAGAAAATAGTTAGCAAAGGGCTCTAAGTAACCGTTTTTGGCGATTCATGCCAAAGGGGGAGAGAGTATGAGCCCAAAGCAAAAGGACCACACCACCACCCTAATTTTAAAACTAACGATTTTCAATTGGAAAATTTCAAATTGGTATCTTATTATGTTCAAAAGGGGGAGAAAGTAGTATTTTCAAAATTGATATCTTAAACCCCTCTTGAACACTAAGAGGAGAATTTATTGAGGGGGAGTTTTGTTTTAGTCAAAGGAAAAGCATTTGAAAATGGGGAGAAAATGTCAAATCTTGAAAAAGCTTCGCAAAATCTTATTCATTTACCTTTGACTATTTGCAAAAGGACTTTGAAAAGGATTTACAAAAAGAACTTGCAAAAACAAAACATGTGGTGCAAGCGTGGTCCAAAATGTTAAAAATAAAGAAACAATCCATGCATATCTAGTAAGTAATATTTATTGGCTTAAATTCTAAGTAACCTTTGCACTTACATATTGCAAACTAGTTCAATTATGCACTTCTATATTTGCTTTGGTTTGTGTTGGCATCAATCACCAAAAAGAGAGAGATTGAAAGGGAATTAGGCTTACACCTATTTCCTAAAATGATTTTGGTGGTTGAATTGCCCAACACAAATAATTGGACTAACTAGTTTGCTCTAGTCTATAAGTTCTACAGGTGCCAAAGGTTCACAATAAGCCAATAAAAAGACCAAGAAAAGGGTTCAACAAAAAGAGCAAGGGATAACCGAAGTGTGCCCTGGTCTGGCACACCGGACTGTCCGGTGCACCACCGGACAGTGTCCGGTGCACCACCGGACAGTGTCCGGTGCACCAGGGGACTCCAAGCTGAACTTCTCACCTTCGGGAAAACTCAGAGGCGTCGCGCTATAATTCACCGGACTGTCCGGTGTACACCGGACAGTGTCCGGTGCTCTAGAGGAGAGCGACTCTGAACTCGCCAGCTTCGGGAATTTGCTCCGCTATAATTCACCGGACATGTCCGGTGCACACCGGACTGTCCGGTGTAACGGCGGAGCAACGGCTAGTCGGCGCCAACGGTCACCTGCTATAGCATTTAATGTGCGCCTGCGCGCACAGAGGAGCAGAGCACGTGCGGGTGGCACACCGGACAGCCTACAGGGGATGTCCGGTGCACCACCGGACAGCCAGGCGGGCCCACTCGTCAGAACTCCAACGGTCGAACCCTAACGGCCGGGTGACGTGGCTGGCGCACCAGACAGTGTCCGGTGGCGCACCGGACTGTCCGGTGCGCCATGCGACTGCAGCCTTCACCAACGGCTAGTTTGGTGGTTGGGGCTATAAATACCCCCAACCACCCCACATTCAAGTCATCCAAGTTTTCCACCTTCCAACCACTTACAAGAGCTAGGCATTCAATACAAGACACACCCAAGTGATCAAATCCTCTCCAATTCCACACAAATCTTTAGTGATTAGTGAGAGAGATTTGTTGTGTTCTTTTGAGCTCTTGCGCTTGGATTGCTTCTTTTCTTTCTCATTTGTTCTTGTGATCAAAACTCAAGTGTAACCGAGGCAAGAGACACCAATTGTGTGGTGGTCCTTGCGGGGAAGTTTTGTTCCCGGTTGATTTGAGAAGAGAAGCTCACTCGGTCCGAGGGACCGTTTGAGAGAGGGAAAGGGTTGAAATAGACCCGACCTTTGTGTCCTCCTCAACGGGGAGTAGGTTTGCGAGAACTGAACCTCGGTAAAACAAATCCACGTGTCTCACTCTTTATTTGCTCGTGATTTGTTTTGCGCCCTCTCTCTCGGACTCATTATTATTTCTAACGCTAACCCGGCTTGTAGTTGTGATTAAGTTTGTAAATTTCAGATTCGCCCTATTCACCCTCCCTCTAGGCGACTTTCATTTACTGTCCTCGATCCACATCTTGTGAACAATATTCATGAGAATCCTAGGTACACCAAGATGTCGCCCGAGGAGATACTGGAAAGTTCGTAAGCGGGCGGATGATGATCAAGGAAGCTAGATACGTTGATGATGCGTTGAATGGCCCAATCCAAGAGCCTCAAACTATTGCTCTCAAAGCAACGAGGAGCAAGGAGGCGCTACCTAGCAAGGTGACGCAAGTTGAGGCGGTCGGGCTCAATGAGGAAGAGATGGCCCTCATCATCAAGCGTTTCAAGACGGCGCTAAGGGGTCGCAAGGAGCATCCCAACAAGACCAAGACGAAGGGGAAGCGCTCATGCTTCAAATGGGGTAAGATTGGTCATTTTGTCGCTAATTGTCCCGATAATGATAGTGACCAGGAACAAGGAAACAAGAGGGAAAAGAAAAAGGCGTACAAGAAGGCTAAGGGCGAGGCACACCTTGGCAAGGAGTGGGACTCGGATCGTTCGTCGTCCGACTCCGACAATGAAGGACTCGCCGCCACCGCCTTCAACAAGTCATCCCTCTTCCCCAACGAGCATCACACTTGCCTCATGGTAAGGGAAAAGAAGGTAAGCACTCGTAATACTAGTACTTACGCTTCCTCAAGTGATGAAGAATCTAGCGATGATGAAATAGACTATTCATGTTTATTCAAGGACTTAGATAGAACTAAGGTTGACAAGATTAATGAATTGATTGATGCTTTGAATGATAAGAATAGATTATTAGAAAAGCAAGAGGATCTTTTGTATGAAGAACATGATAAGTTTGTAGAGGCTCAAAAATCCCTTGTTGTAGAAATTAAAAGGAATGAAATGCTTTCTTGTGAATTGTCTACATGCCATGACTCTATTTCTAGCTTAAAGAGCATAAATGATGATTTGAATGCTAAGTTAGAAATAGCTAATAAATCAACATCTTGTGTAGAACACGTTGCAATTTGCAATAGGTGTAAAGATTTTAATGTTGATGCTTGTAGTGAACACCTAGTTTCAATTTCTAAATTGAATGATGAAGTGGCTAGTCTTAATGCCCAACTTAAGACTAGCAAGAGTGAATTTGACAAAATAAAATTTGCAAGGGATGCCTACACGATTGGTAGACACCCCTCAATTAAGGATGGTCTTGGCTTCAAGAGGGAAGTCAAGAACTTAACAAGCCATAAGGCTTCCATCTCCGCCAAGGAGAAAGGGAAGGCCCCTATGGCTAGTAGTACTCAAAAGAACCATGCTTTCATGTATCATGATAGGAGACATTCTAGGAATGCTTATAGAAGTTATGATGCTTTTGATTCTCATGCCATGTTTGCTTCTAGTTCTTCTATTATGCATGATAGAAATTTGGCTAGGAAAAATGCTATGCCTAGAAGAAATGTTGTTCATGTTCCTAGAAAAGTCAACAATGAACCTTCTACAATTTTTCATACTTGCAATGCTTCCTTTGCTATTTGTAGAAAGGATAAGAAGGTGATTGCTAGGAAGTTAGAGGCAAGATGCAAGGGAGATAAAACTTGCATTTGGGTCCCTAAGACTATTATGACTAACCTTGTAGGACCCAATAAGAGTTGGGTACCTAAAACCCAAGCCTAAATTTGCCTTGCAGGTTTATGCATCCGGGGGTTCAAGCTGGATTATTGACAGCGGATGCACAAACCACATGACGGGGGAGAAGAAGATGTTCACCTCCTACGTCAAGAACAAAGATTCCCAAGACTCAATCATATTCGGTGACGGGAATCAAGGCAAGGTGAAAGGGTTAGGAAAATAGCTATTTCATCCGAGCACTCCATTTCCAATGTGTTTTTAGTTGAGTCGCTTGGATATAACTTGTTGTCTGTGAGTCAGCTTTGTAATATGGGATATAACTGCTTATTCACAAATGTAGATGTGTCTGTCTTTAGAAGGAGTGATGGTTCATTAGCTTTTAAGGGTGTATTAGATGGCAAACTCTATTTAGTTGATTTTGCAAAAGAGGAGGCCGGTCTAGATGCATGCTTAATTGCTAAGACTAGCATGGGCTGGCTGTGGCATCGCCGCTTAGCACATGTAGGGATGAAGAACCTTCACAAACTTCTAAAGGGAGAACACGTGATAGGTCTAACTAATGTAACTTTCGAAAAAGATAGACCTTGTGCAGCTTGTCAAGCAGGTAAACAAGTGGGAAGTGCTCATCACATCAAGAACGTGATGACTACATCAAGACCCCTGGAGCTGCTGCATATGGACCTCTTCGGACCCGTCGCCTATCTAAGCATAGGAGGAAGTAAGTATGGTCTTGTTATAGTTGATGATTTTTCTCGCTTCACTTGGGTATTCTTTTTGCAGGATAAATCTGAAACCCAAGGGACCCTCAAGCGCTTCCTAAGGAGGGCTCAAAATGAGTTTGAGCTCAAGGTGAAGAAGATAAGGAGCGACAACGGGTCCGAGTTCAAGAACCTTCAAGTGGAGGAGTACCTTGAGGAGGAAGGGATCAAGCACGAGTTCTCCGCTCCCTACACACCACAGCAAAATGGTGTGGCAGAGAGGAAGAACAGGACGCTCATTGACATGGCGAGGACAATGCTTGGAGAATTTAAGACGCCCGAGCGATTTTGGTCGGAAGCCGTGAACACGGCTTGCCACGCCATCAACCGGGTGTACCTTCATCGCCTCCTCAAGAAGACTTCGTATGAGCTTCTAACCGGTAACAAACCAAATGTGTCTTACTTTCGTGTATTTGGGAGCAAATGTTATATTCTAGTAAAGAAAGGTAGAAATTCTAAGTTTGCTCCCAAAGCTGTAGAAGGGTTTTTGTTAGGTTATGACTCAAATACAAAGGCGTATAGGGTCTTCAACAAATCATCGGGTTTGGTTCAAGTCTCTAGCGACGTTGTATTTGATTAGACTAATGGCTCTCCAAGAGAGCAAGTTGTTGATCTTGATGATATAGATGAAGAAGACGTTCCAACGGACGCGATTCGTACCATGGCGATTGGAGACGTGTGACCACAGGAACAAAAGGAGCAAGATCAACCCTCTTCCTCAACAATGGTGCATCCCCCAACTCAAGATGATGAACAGGTTCATCAAGAGGAGGCGTGTGATCAAGGGGGAGCACAAGATGATCATGCGATGGAGGAAGAAGCACAACTGGCACCTCCAACCCAAGTTCGAGCGACGATTCAAAGGAATCATCCCGTCTACCAAATTTTGGGTGACATTAGCAAGGGAGTAACTACTCGTTCTAGATTAGTTAATTTTTGTGAGCATTACTCCTTTGTCTCTTCTATTGAGCCTTTCAGGGTAGAAGAGGCCTTGCTAGATCCGGACTGGGTGTTGGCCATGCAGGAAGAGCTCAATAACTTCAAGAGAAATGAAGTTTGGACACTTGTGCCTCGTCCCAAGCAAAATGTTGTGGGAACCAAGTGGGTGTTCCGCAACAAACAAGACGAACACGGGGTGGTGACAAGGAACAAGGCTCGACTTGTGGCAAAAGGTTATGCCCAAGTCGCAGGTTTGGACTTTGAGGAGACTTTTGCTCCTGTGGCTAGGCTAGAGTCCATTCATATTTTGCTAGCATATGCCACTCACCATTCTTTCAGGTTGTTCCAAATGGATGTGAAGAGCGCTTTCCTCAACGGGCCAATCAAGGAGGAGGTGTACGTGGAGCAACCCCCCAGCTTCGAGGATGAACGGTACCCCGACCACGTATGTAAGCTCTCTAAGGCGCTCTATGGACTTAAGCAAGCCCCAAGAGCATGGTATGAATGCCTTAGAGACTTTTTAATTGCTAATGCTTTCAAGGTTGGGAAAGCCGATCCAACTTTATTCACTAAGACTTGTGATGGTGACTTATTTGTGTGCCAAATTTATGTCGATGACATAATATTTGGTTCTACTAACCAAAGGTCTTGTGAAGAGTTTAGCAGGGCGATGACTCAAAAGTTTAAGATATCGATGATGGGTGAGTTGAACTACTTCCTTGGGTTCCAAGTGAAGCAACTCAAGGATGGCACCTTCATCTCCCAAACGAAGTACACGCAAGACTTGCTAAAGCGGTTTGGGATAAAGGACGCCAAGCTCGCAAAGACTCCGATGGGAACTGACGGACATGTCGACCTCAACAAAGGAGGTAAGTCCATTGATCAAAAAACATACTGGTCCATGATAGGTTCTTTGCTTTATTTATGCGCTAGTAGACCGGATATTATGCTTAGTGTATGCATGTGTGCCAGATTTCAATCCGATCCAAGGGAGTGTCACTTAGTGGCCGTGAAGCGAATTCTTAGATATTTAGTCGCTACGCCTTGCTTCGGGATCTGGTATCCAAAGGGGTCTACCTTTGACTTAATTGGATATTCAGACTCCGACTATGCTGGATGTAAGGTCGATAGGAAGAGTACATCAGGGACGTGCCAATTTTTAGGAAGGTCCCTGGTGTCATGGAGTTATAAGAAACAAACTTCCATTGCCCTATCCACCGCTGAGGCCGAGTATGTTGCCGCAGGACAGTGTTGCGCACAACTACTTTGGATGAGGCAAACCCTCAGGGACTTTGGCTACAATCTGATCAAAGTCTCACTCCTGTGTGATAATGAGAGTGCTATCCGCATAGCGGACAATCCTGTTGAGCACAGCCGCACAAAGCACATTGACATCCGGCATCACTTTTTGAGAGACCACCAGCAAAAGGGAGATATCGAAGTGTTTTATATTAGCACCGAGAACCAGCTAGCCGATATCTTTACCAAGCCTTTAGATGAGAAGACCTTTTGCAGGCTGCATAGTGAGCTAAATGTCTTAGATTCGTGGAACTTGGATTGATTTATAGCATACATGTGTTTATGCCTTTGATCATGTTCCTTATGCATATTGTTGTTTATTTATGGTGCTCAAGTTGTACAAACACTCCCCGGACCTCAAAAGTCCATGTGTTAGTGATGCACATATTTAGGGGGAGATGTGCTACAACTTGACCCTTTGAGACTAACCGTGTGCTTGAGTTTGCTTGATTTAGTCTCAAAGGTGGATTGAAAGGGAAAGGTGGACTTGGACCATGCAAGACTTCCACTGCACTCCGATGAGAGGGTAACTTACTCCAAGTCCATCTCAATATCCTTATTTGCCTTGGTACTCTTATTTGAAGATTTTGGTGAGGCAATGGGGTTTAGGGGCCAAGATTGATCCCGTTTTGGTGCTTGATGCCAAAGGGGGAGAAAATAAGGCCAAAGCAATAAATGGATCAGCTACCACTTGAGAATTTTGAAAATAGTAGAATAAAGCTTTTGGTTTGTCAAAACTCTCTTGTTGTCTCTTTTGTCAAAAGTTGGCCTCTTGTGGGGAGAATAGTTGATTATGGGAAAAAGGGGGAGTTTTTGAAATCTTTGATCAATTTCTCTTGGAACAACTCTCTTTATGTCTCAACAAGTGTGTTTGACTTAGAGATAGGAAATTGAGGTTGATTTGCAAAAACAAAACCAAGTGTTGGCAAAGAATGATCCAAATATGCCAAATTTGAATCAAAACAATTTTGTGTTCTCATTTGCATTGATGTTGCACTTCTTTAGTTGCTTTTTGTTGTGTTGGCATAAATCACCAAAAAGGGGGAGATTGAAAGGGAAATGTGCCCTTGGGCCATTTCTAAGTATTTTGGTGATTGAGTGCCAACACAAGTGCTTAAGTGTTAATCTATGCCAATTGATGGACAAAGTGCAAATCAAGAGTGAAGGTATGTTTCTAAGATTTAGTACATTATTTTGGAGACTAATGTATTGTGTCTAAGTGCTAGAAATAGGAAAAGACCAGTTTGGAAAAGACTTGGCTATGCAGCCAAGACTCTGCGCAGTCTAGGTGCACCAGACTGTCAGGTGGTGCACCGGACAGTGTCCGGTGCGCCAGGCTGGCGATTGTCAACTGGCTGCTCTCGGGAAGCGATTAACGGCGTACGACTATAAATCATCGGACTGTCCGGTGAGCCATTCACAGGTGAAGTCGTTGCTCTCGGGAAGCGATTAACGACGTACGGCTATAAATCACCGGACTGTCCGGTGGTGCACCGGACTGTCCGGTGAGCCAACGGTCAGCCGGGCCAACGGTCGGCCGCGTGACGCGTGGCCTGGCCAACGGTCTGAAGGGGGCACCGGACTGTCCGGTGTGCACCGGACAGTGTCCGGTGCGCCAACGGCTCTGGATCTTCAACGGTCGGCTGCGCCACAAAAGGAAAGAAATCCGCACCGGACAGTGTCCGGTGGTGCACCGGACTGTCCGGTGTGCTAGGCGATAGAAGGCAAGAATTGCCTTCCTGGAATGCTCTCAACGGCTCCTAGCTGCCTTGGGGATATAAAAGGGACCCCTAGGCGCATGGAGGAGTACACCAAGCATTCTCTAAGCATTCCTAAGCACTAAGACTTCAATTCCGCGCATTTGATTCTTTGTGATAGCAACTAGAGCTCCGCTTGAGTAGAGAACTCTTTGAGTTGTGTTGAGAGCTCGTGTTGTGACTTGTGTGCGTGTGTTGCTCTGATTTTGTGTCTTGTGTGCGTTGCTCATCCCATCCTTACTTCCGTGCTTCTTTGTGAACATCTTTGTAAGGGCGAGAGGCTCCAAGTTGTGGAGATTCCTCGCAAGCGGGATATAGTAAAGTGAAAGCAAAACACTGTGGTATTCAAGTGGGTCTTTGGACCGCTTGAGAGGGGTTGAGTGCAACCCTCGTCCGTTGGGACGCCACAACGTGAAGTAGGCAAGTATTGGACTTGGCCGAACCACGGGATAAACCACTGTGCCATCTCTGTGTTGATCTCTTTGTGGTTATTGTGTTTTGCTAAGACTCCTCTCTAGCCAATTGGCCTTATTGTGCTAACTCCTAATCAAGTTTTTGTGGCACTAAGTTTCAAGTTTTACAGGATCACCTATTCACCCCCCTCTAGGTGCTCTCAAGAGGGTGTAGGAGCAGGCGCCTCCTTCCCGTATTTGTACGACACCAGCCCCGACACCGACTCATGCAGTGGTTATTGCACGTCAACGAGGATGTTTTATATCATATGCGCACCATTGTTTTTGCCGTCGTCAGACGTCCTGTTTGTCTTCCCTGCCTTCGCCCTGTTCTTCCACCCCAACCTGCTACCCTTGCCCACGGTCACAGCCGCGAGTCGACGGACGCTCGTCGACATGGGTACGGGGCGAGTCAGTCATGCTCCTGGCCTTTCTCCGTGCGTGCCGTCGAGGAGGACATGGTGGCGCCTGCCACACTTAGGTTATCTTAGCGATGAGGAGTCTAGGTCTGAGATATTGGACAACTAAGGCCCGTAGCGTAGCAGCAGTCGACATATGCTACGGAGTTGGTGGTGGTGTTGTGTCGCTTCGGCGGGTCCAGGGCTGGGAAGACACTTGCATTCTCTCGCCCTTTTCGGACTGCGCCTGGTGTGGGTGCCTCTTGGTTTGGAGCTGCTCCAGCTGGGCTTCTTTCTCCACTTGCGTGCTCTCTCCCTATATATCTAGCGGTATACTACCTATGCCGCCTCTAGATGCCTAGGTCTTCGTCGTGTCCTTCTCCGGTAACGAACAGGTATGCCCACCTCTTCCCTTTCCCTCATGCTCTACGAAACCTTGGAAGTGGAGGAGGCGAGGGATGTGGGTCTCTGATTTGCTGCCTATGGTACTCGTGCGTTCATAAAAAATATTATGCGAAGAGTGGAGACAACCAATAAAAAATCTTGAGATATTTTTTATGGATAATTTACATGGGTATTGTTGTGAGCCGTTGCAATGCACGGGTAACCGACTAGTTGATATTTAATCTCGATAGTTCACCACTCACCCATTTAACATTTAATTTTTGAGTATCCTATAACCGAAAGTGTCGGGGACCATAATTAGGGGTACCCTCAAGACGCCTAATTCTCAGCTGGTAACCCCCATCAGCATAAAGCTGCAGAGGCCTGATGGGTGCGATTAAGTCAGGGATCAGTCCATACGAGTGACTCGATCACGCCTCGCCCGAGCCTAGCCTCGGGCAAGGGCAGCCGACCCCGAGATGTTTCCGTCTCGCTCGAGGCCCCCTTTTAACGGCAGACGCATCTCCGGCTCGCCCGAGGCCTTGCCTTCGCTAAGAAGCAACCCTGACTAAATCGCCGCGCCGACCGACCAAGTCGCAGGGGCATTTAACGCAAAGGTAGCCTGACACCTTTATCCTGACGCGCGCCCCCCGGCAGAGCCGAAGTGACCGCCGTCACTTCGCCGCTCCACTGACCGGTCTGACAGAAGGACAGCGCCGCCTGCGCCATTCCGACTGCAGTGCCACTTGACAGAGCGAGACTGACAGGCAGTCAGGCCTTGCCAAAGGCGCCATAGGAAGCTCCGCCCGACCCAGGGCTCAGACTCGGGCTAAGGCCCCGGAAGACGGCGAACTCCGCTCCGCCAGACCCAGGGCTCGGACTCGGGCTAAGGCCCCGGAAGACGGCGAACTCCGCTCCGCCCGACCCAGGGCTCGGACTCGGGCTAAGGCCCCGGAAGACGGCGAACTCCGCTCCGCCCGACCCAGGGCTCGGACTCGGGCTAAGGCCCCGGAAGACGGCGAACTCCGCATCGCCCGACCCAGGGCTCGGACTCGGGCTAGGCCCCAGAAGACGACGAACTCCGCTTCGCCCGACCCCAGGGGTCGGACTCCGCCCTGGCCTCTGCCGAACGACCTCCGCCTTGCCCGACCCAAGAGCTCGGGCTCGGCCTCGGCCATGCAGGACAGACTCGACCTCGGCTTCAGAGGAGCCTCCACGTCGCCCGACCTAGGACACAAGTCCGCCACGTCAACAGGAAGCGCCATCATCACCCTACCCCGAGCCGACTCGGGCCGCAGGGAACAAGACCGGCATCCCATCTGGCTACCTCCGCCAGATAGGCAATGATGGCGCCCCGCTAGACCCATGACGACGGCGGCTCTCAGCACCCTTACGGAAGCAGGGGGACGTCAGCAAGGGCCCAACCGCTCCGATAGCTGTCCCTCCGCCAGGCTCCGTTGCTCCTCCGACAGCCACGACACCACACCAGCTGGGTGCCAAGATCTCTCCGGCTGCCACATTGGCATGTACATAGGGTGCTAGCTCACCCCCGCTAGACACGTAGCACCTTGCTACACCCCCATTGTACACCTGGATCCTCTCCTTACGCCTATAAAAGGAAGGACCAGGGCCTTCTTAGAGAAGGTTGGCCGCGCGGGGACGAGGACGGGGCAGGCGCTCTCTTGGGGCCGCTCGCTTCCCTCACCCGCGTGGACGCTTGTAACCCCCTACTGCAAGCGCACCCGACCTGGGCGCGGGTCGAACACGAAGGCCGCGGGATTCCCACCTCTCTCACGACTCGTCTCCGGCCACCTCGCTTTTCCCCCCTTCGCGCTCGCCCACGCGCTCGACCCATCTGGGCTGGGGCACGCGGCACACTCACTCGTCGGCTTAGGGACCCCCCGGTCTCGAAACGCCGACAGTTGGCGCGCCAGGTAGGGGCACGCTGCGTGTTGACGAGCAGTTTCCCGTCAAGCTCCAGATGGGCAGTCTCCAACGACCTCTCCAACCCGGGACGGTGCTCCGTTTCGGGAGTCTCGAGTTCATGTCTCTCGACGGCAGCTACGACATGATACTCCTTCCACCGCCGCGCGACGACGACAATGGCGGCCGACAGCCCGCCCACCGGCGGCGGAATCGACGACGTCTTCCCCGCGTGGTGGAAGAAAACCATTCGAGCTCGCCCCGTCCTCTCCCCCGCCATCGGAGGAGGAGGCGGGGCAACCAGGGCCGAGCGGGAGGCCGCGCTCCATCGGCTGTCGAGCGAAACGACGTTCCCAGCGCCCCAACGGAGGGCGCGTCGGGCGTCAACCTCGCGTTTGAGACGAAGGCGAGCGCCGTCCCCCCGCGACACGCCAATCCCGAGCAAGTGGACGACGCCAGCACGCTCGCGGAGGGCCTACAGGACGTCGCCCTCGTACCCAAGACGACGGCGCAATCAGTCCCCGACGTGACTATGTCGCTCCTCGTCGACCAAAAGGTACCGACTGATTCCCATCCTATGTCACTTCGACTCGGCCTCAACCCGCCTAGCGACCTCGCTTTGGCAGGCGCTCACGTTGAGGCGAGTGCAACCTCTCTGGGGTTTCGTATGCGGTCACCTTGGGACCGATTGACGGACGTCTCGACCTACGGGCCCTCTGGGTCCGAGGAAGATGACGATCCCAGCATCTGTTGGGATTTCTCTGGATTTGGCAACCCCAGTGCCATGCGGGACTTTATGACCGCATGTGACTACTGCCTTTCCGACTGTTCCGACGGCAGCCGCAGCCTTGACGACAAGGACTGCGGCCCGAGCCGCGAATGTTTCCACGTCGAGCTAGTGGATCCCTCCGAAGGCAACCATCTCGGCATGCCGGAGGACGTTGATCTCCCTAGGCCGGTGCCTCGCGCTGACATCCCGCGGGAGCTAGCTGTGGTCCTCGTTCCGGCGGGGGGTCACGACCCACAGCTCGAGCAAGTCCGCGGGGCGCAGGCCAGGCTCGACGAGGGAGCAGGAGCGCTCGAGTCGATCCGCCGGGACGTCGGGCAGGTATGGGCGGGCCAACCCCCGGCCGGAGAAATATGTCACCTGCCCCAGGGTTTCCAACACCGCGTCGCCAACGATGTCAGGGACAGGCCGCCACCCGCATCCAGCGGGGTCGGTCAGAACCTGGCAGCCGCAGCGATGCTCCTCCGCGCGATGCCGGAGCCATCAACCACCGAGGGTCGACGAATCCAGGGAGAGCTCAAGAATCTCCTGGAGGGCGCTGCGGCCCGGCGGGCCGAGAGCTCTGCCTCCCGAAGGCAGGGGTACCCCTCGGAACCTCATGCTGCGACTTCCCGATTCATGCGGGAAGCCTCGGTCTACACCGGGCGCACGCGCAACACCGCGCCTGCGGCCCCGGGCCACCTCGGCAACGAGCACCATCGTCGCGACCGTCGGGCCTGCCTCGACAAAAGGGTGCGCCGAGGCTACCACCCCAGGCGTGGGGGACGCTACCGTTTCCGACCCCCGACTACTATCACCAAGTACTCGGGGGAAACGAGACCGGAATTGTGGCTCGCAGACTACCGCCTGGCCTGCCAACTGGGTGGAACGGACGACGACAACCTCATCATCCGCAACCTCCCCCTGTTCCTCTCCGACACTGCTCGTGCCTGGTTGGAGCACCTGCCTCCGGGGCAGATCTCCAACTGGGAGGATTTGGTCCAAGCCTTCGCCGGCAACTTCCAGGGCACGTACGTGCGCCCCGGGAATTCCTGGGACCTCCGAAGCTGCCGGCAACAGCCGGGAGAGTCTCTTCGGGACTACATCCGGCGATTCTCGAAGCAGCGCACCGAGCTGCCCAGCATCACCGACTCCGATGTCATCGGCGCGTTCCTTGCCGGCACCACCTGCCGCGACCTGGTGAGCCACTACAAGAAACTGGTTAAAGAACGTGGGTGCAAAACCGTCGAACTTAATGTAATAGGCCGTCGAACTTAACATAAGAACGTGGGTTTACCCACGTTCATAGCCGACGGCGTTTTTTTTGACGAACTTAAAGAAGTAAGTTCGACGGCCCCTACGTTCTTAACGTTAAGAACGTGGGTACCGTCGAACATAACTTTAAGAACGTGGGTACCGTCGAACTTAACTGTAAGAACGTGGGTTTTTAAGTTCGACGGGGACCGTCGAATTGTGTCCCGTAAGTTCGACGGCACCCACGTTCTTAACGTTAAGAACGTGGGTACAGGTGGCCGTCGAACTTATGTGTCCTGCGCGAGTCGGCGCGGGCTGCCCATTAAGTTCGACGGTACCCACGTTCTTAACCTTAAGAACGTGGGTACCCACGTTCTTAACTCTTTTCCAGAAAAAAATAAAAAATACAGAAATGATAAATTAGACACACATAATAACACATGCAACACAGAATATCACATACAATACAATTTTCAAACACAGGGATATATATACATATCACAAATTCATACAAGTCCAAATATACATAAGTTCACAAATTCACACAAGTCCAAATACATAAGTTCACAAATTCACACAAGTCCAAATACATAAGTTCACAAATTCACACAAGTCCAAATACATAGGTTCATATCCATAGTTCTCATTTTTAGTTCACAAGTTCAAACATTAGCTCCATCGCTCTCGATCAGGACATCGGATTGTTGTTCGTAGCTCCACCACTAGAATTGAGACATCTGTCCGCAAAGTCAGCGTGAGGGGGAGGAGTCACTTGATGAGAGCCGGAATCCTACAAAATAAACCAAAATTCTCATAAATATACAACTGGCATTAAATCACATGTACACCAAGATATAGGAAAGCATGATAAACATAGCGTCCTTTTCTAAATAAATATAGGAAAGCATTAAATCACATGTACACATAAACCAAAATGAGCACCAGCAGCAACAAAAATAGTGACTAAAGCTAGACGATAAAACCAATCTAGACTTAGTTTATTTAATTAGGAGGAAATCAACTAGCATTGAAATTCAGGAACGTACCGCATGTGACGGAAGTGGCTGTGTTGGCCATGGGGGGCGTCCCCAAGGCCCCATTGGATGTGTAGGATATCCCCATGGTGGTGGTGGCCAATATCCCATACCTGGTTGTGGAGGAGGAAGAATCTGTCCTCTAGGAGGCATCGACCACTGAATGTCCATCTATGGGTTTCCTTGTCCGGTCTCAGAACCCTATAACCAAATAAAACGATGCATGATTATAATTGTAAATGAAAGTAAATATACTACAAAACTATACCTGTGTTTCGTTGGTGTTTGGGGTCTGTCCAGATTGTGACGGACGGGTGAACTGGGGTCCCATTGGAGATCCCATCTGAGCACTATACATCTGCAAATACAATAAGCTTGAGTTAGATGTAATTTTTTATTTCATTTACTTAATTATGCTAATGAGTGTAAACATACAAGACAAACTTAGGAGTGGTCAAATAACTCAGAAGTCCATAGCCTAAGTCTTCTAAATTTTTAATCTGGCCAGGATGTTGGTAGGTTGCCAGCACGCAAATCTTCACAACAATAGAACACACGAGCGTATTGTTGTTGTGCCCATTCTATAAACTAATGAACGATTATATATCCACCTTCCTCAAAGACAATGGAGTGTTTTTGCGATAGAATACGGATACATCAGGTGTAACAAAGTCAAACTGTCAATCTGAGAAGTGAGAACATTAGTGATTCAGCATACGGAGTGTTATTGTGAAATTTGGAATCTTTTTTCGTTTTTTTTACAAATTGAAAACACATCGGTGATTCAGAGAAGCCCATTCCATGCCATAATTCAGACCAGTTATACCTGGATCAGCTTGAGCATGGTCTAAGATTGAGCAGAAACATCAGTGGTTTGATCATGAGATAAGCCAATTGGATATTCCATAATTGACCCTCGTATCAGCTGAGCTACCAACCAACTAAACTGTACTTACCAAATTAATACATCAAGAAAAAGATAGTAAAAAGATTAGTTTGTCTATTGACCAAGTTTTGGAGCAAGACGTGCTTGCATATGATTTCTACGTCAGCTTTTGTGTGATTGACCAACATTTTTAAACGCCCATTCTCTCCATCACAAACGCCCATGTCATTACCAAATCATTCGCATCCAGCACTGAAACTCTAGTCTGAATTCTGAACTTCAACCGGCCTTTCAAGAGACTAAGCAGACATTGGGTACCCACTGGCATCTATACTAATAAACACGCATGGTTAACATAGGTGTCCTAAGTTAACAAACATGATTAATATGTGATAGGGAATAGAGAGTTAGGGTTGGGTTACTTTTACACAACAGTGTGCACCTTAACGTCGATGTCAGAAATAATTTTTCATACATGCGAACGGTTGGTCTTGCAATTATGTCTTTTCCCAGATATTTTTTATATCAATGCTGGCATAAAACAAATTATGAAATGAAAACAAGTGCAATTGAACCATTGGTGAGGCCAGGTAACGGCGGTATGGCTATGGGTGTCATTAGCATTTTACCATGAACCTTTGAGCAGAAAGTTAGGAAAAGGATTGGCCCAAAAAGTGTGTTGCTCCATAAAGTCAGCAGACTGCTGACACACAAGAAGGCAACCCTTCGACATCTCCAAACAATCACAGTTCCTTTTGCTTATTCACTTTGCCAACTCAAAGGCAGGTAGCAAACACATCTACCATCAGAAAAAAAATTATGTGTGAAATGGATTATTACCGAGTTGTGGGCATGTGTTACTGGGTCTTGCTGTGAGAGAACTCTCTCCATGACAAAAGCATGAGTTTACACCATGGTTGGTCATTGACAGCTACATATATATATAGTACGAAGTGTGCGTATCCTTTCTTTTCTGAACTGCACTGAAGCTTCAAACTAGGGATGGCAATGGGTCGGGTTCGGATCGGGTAGAGTAAATACCCGCCCGCGACCATACCCGCGGGGATTATCCATATCCGCCCATGACTCTACCCGCGGGTAAAATTTTGTACCCGTGCCCGTACCCATCGGGTATCGAGCGGATATCGGGTATCCGTCGGGTATAGCAGCTTGGCGCATTCTCCCTAAATAAAGTCTAGTGCAGTTCTGAGCGTCGCACATCGCCATGATCACCGGAGGCACATAATGTTGTTGCACAGTGCAGTCGTGTAGATGTAGCCCTGGACATGTGTTGCTAATGTTTTTTGTTAATAAACTTCCAACTCGTCAAAATCGGAGAGTAGCTAGCATAGTCATTTGGTGTATTAACACTCTCTTAGCTTAAGTACTTGTACTAGATAGCACTGGTACTACATACTGGCACTAGTACTAGAACCAGATCGGAAGCATCAACAGACGGGGAGGAATGGTAGTAGGATGAGCTGTCGAGGGTGGACGACTAGCTAGTGTATTGGTAGGTTGAAAATCTAAAATTACTATTTTCGGATATCCGTCGGGTACCCGCGGGTAAGAAATCAAATCCGTACCCGACCCGTAATAAAATCGGGTCGGGTACGGGTAAGACCCACGGGTCAAATTTTGTGCCCGAACCCGTACCCGATGGGTCGGATATCCGGCGGATATCCGAACCCGCGGGTAAAATTGCCATCCCTACTTCAAACTATGAAATCCTAATTGATCAGCCATAAAATCCTCTTAACTGGAGTGATTCATTCACTATAAAGTCTCAAATGGTTTTCCTTATTGTACCGATTCAGTATGTCCTCTCCTATGTAACATCTCGATCAGCAAAAAACTTGATTTGCCAATGCGATCACATGAATTTTAGATGAAACCTCTGTTCCCTTCAGATTCTAATTTATATGCTCAAAGAACATGTGCCCTTGCATAGTTGCATCTCACAATGATTCCAAATAATTCTTGGAAAAACTAGATCAGTTTTCAATAATCAGCGACGAATAGGAAACATCAGAGTCATCTGCTCTTGTTTTATCCTCAAACACGTAAGAGAGCTAGGTATCTTTGTAGTAAAAAGAGAAGAAAACCCAGACCTTAGAAGTAACCACTCACTCTCCTAGGAGAATCAGAAGGGTTACAGGACAGTACACGACAAAACACAATCACCAGGGATAATACACAATAACCTGGCGTTAGACAAGTGTGTCGATGTATACACAATACACAATAACCTGGCGTTAGACAAGTGTGTCGATGTTCTTTAATTCTTTGAATTTGCCCCCAGGTTGCTTGGCTAATGTTAAGGGATTGACATTGTCTCACTTAGCCTAGATTCAACTAATCACATCCTGAATCTGAAGTGGTTGTGCTTGTGCAGTTAAGGGTATGTTCATATCACAGGCTGTGACAACCTCCTAATAAATGCAGAAATCACTCAACAATTGACCAGACCGATTTTAGGCTGTCTAAGGCTCAGAGCGATTTAGATAAAAAAAATATGGGCAGATTCTGAGCGGATTAATAAAATTATTACCTGCATCAGCATTCCCTGCATCATCTGAACTTGTTGAGATAGATGTTGAACTTGTTGTTGTTGTTGTCTTAGTTGCTCATCAAGCTCTGATTCCCTCGAAGTTGAAGTTCGAGATCTACTCCCCGCCGAGGAAACTGACCGACGACCAAAGCTATCGCGACTCACAACCCCATCGCCGATCCCCAACCTAGAAACATCACAAGTTATGATAATATAGTGTTTATATATCACAACTTTGATCTTATCATACCTCCCATGTGGTAGCCCACCACCGGCAACATATGCTGCATCCGGATCGAAAGGTGCCTCCCTCCAATCTAGATCATCGTCTCCTGCTTTCCTCCTAACCTCCTCAGCATAACGAGTCTACAAAACAATTTATGTTAATTATAAATGAGTCACAAGTTAATTAAGAATAGATAGTAATTATTTACACCTACCAGTTTTTCTGTCGCGCTTTCGTCACATAAAACTTCTGGATGATCTGGATCTGGACCTCGGTGTCCCTCCATGTAAACGTCAATGAATCGGGGTTCAACACCATCACGAGCCTCCTGCAGTAAGAGACATAATAAAATATACAAATTTGTCTGAGGGAAAAAGACTAAATGTTACTTAGCTCGTCATACCATTCGTTGTGATTTCCCAATAAATCCATCTGCTCCAAATCGATGGAGGCCCGGTTTGCTCTTCCGGTTCAAACGATTTCTATCTGACTTCACTTTGTACTCATCTGAGGACCAGTACTCGCAGAGCTTGACCCAAGCTTCAGGATGAGCAGTGAGCCAGTCCACTTCACTTTGTTTGTACTCCTCAGCTGTCAAGTGGATTTCACATGCCTGCTTGTTGGTCATTCTTTGACCCTTCACTTTCTTGAAGTACACGGTAACAGCTTTGACCCGTGCATCTGACATTGAACCATTTATAACTTTTCTAGCAGCATTGTGGAATACACGTTTTGCATGTTCTTCGTTCGCTGTTTCGTCCAATCTAAATTGTTCCTGCAAAATGAAGAAGCAATTAAATTCATTTATAGACGCCCACGATAAGTAAATTTAAAAGACATAATAAACTCACCCAAAACGATGACCACACTGCGTCTTGGTGAGTATGGTCGGGTCCATATGGTTTGAGGCCCCAGTGAGCCCAGTGATACGCCCCTATCTCTGCCCCGTTGAGTTGTACCACCCCTGGATAGTGAAAACGAGCTATAGATCCCAGCACTGTGTTAACTGGTGTCCGATGACCTTTGCCACTCCATGCCACCTCCACCCAACTCCTCTCTCCTGCAGGGTTTATGACCCTACGTTGGTCCAAGGGTTGTGTCGGTGGAACTCTAAGGGACCGCCGAAACCTACAAAATTGTAAATTGTGCACTGGTAATAATATCAATCCAACAAAAATGGAACTCCTCGTCAAAATAAAATTACCTGAAGTTTGTTGCCTGTGTCGTTGTAACAACCTCGTCATCAGCCTCTCCATCGGCCTCTCCATCGTAGTCCTCCCCATAGTCATCATCATCACGCATCGGTGAATCTTGGCGTGCCAGCTCGTCCTCCTGCCTAGGTGCATTGTGCTCTGCCGCCTCGCGCGCTTGCTCAAATGCATTGTGGTCCTGCTCTAGCATAGGTCCACTTGAGCCTATCGCCTCACGCTCTGGCTCAAGTGCAGTGTGGCCTGCCACATCGCGCTCTTGCCCAGGTGCACTATGGCCTGCCACCTCGCGCTCGTGCCCAAGTGCACTATGGCTTCCCACTTCGCGCCCCTGCTCCTCCATGCAACCAAGGAGCTGCTCTAGCCGTTGCCTTGACGCTGTAGAGCCCTACAAACATAATCAACAATGAGATATATCAAGTACTCGATGTATACGTAGAAGAAAAGAAAATAAAACAAATTAAATACCTGGAACAACATAGAGGATGTATCCCCACCACCTGAACCCCTAGTTGACCGTGACCTCGAGGAGTCACCACGGTCTCCGCGCTTCTTCCCTTTGAGCTTGTCCATGACCCTCATCATCTGCACAAATTTCATTACAAGAATTTAAATATATATACTTTTAGTATTGAAATAGGAATGCATATACAAGAATTTAAATATATATACTTTTCAAAAATCATCGGCATCAGAATCTGCTTCAGCAACACGCTGCTCAATTATTTCAAGTCTTTGTTGTTTTTCAAGAATTCTCTGTGACTTACGAGTCCTTGCCCTAGAAGGACCTGGTTCTTCTGCCATCAAATCTATGGCAAGACTAGCTACTTCATTGAGCCCTAAATCCTCAGATATAGTAAATTCTCTATTTTCTGACTGATCGCCATCTTCTTGATAAATATCAACAGAATCATCATCTTCGTTATTTGTGTTGTAATAATAATATCGTAACGGATGGACTTCAGGATTAATTTTGTATACAACCCAACAAGACTTCAAGTTTTCATGAGGATATGTTAGATAGTACACCTGTTGCGCTTGATGTGCAAGCACAACATTGCTATAATCGCTGCCTTTAAACCGTGATTCATGCTTTACCTCCACAATTCCAAATTCATCCTCTCGCGTTTGTTGCGGATCAAACCATTCACAATCAAATAACACAAACATGAACTCTTTGGCCCCACCAAGAGTGTACTCTGTTATGTCTTGAAGAACACCATAATAGTCATGAGTGCCTCCGTCTGCATTTGTGGCAGTTGCTACTACTCCACTGTTTGTCGTGGCTGCCTGCGGGCGGATTTTTTCTAATTTTGATGTTCGAAAACGGTATCCATTAATATCATAGCGGCTATATTTTCTTGCTTTCAACTGACCATGTGATATCTGTCGCAAATCATCCGAGACTAGAGAGTCAAGTTTCTTACACTACATAGAGCAGAAAAAAGATATAGGTAAATAGCAAGTCATATGTGCAATCTAAGTACACAAAGGAAAATTATAAAGAGATAATTACATGCTCGTGGAACCATTCAACGAAACATGGACCTCCATTCATCCCTTTCATACGTAGATTATCCAGTTCCTTTGGTGTAGGTTTGTGGCCAGCTAAATATATGGAATCAAACATTTCAAAGTATGGATCAAGTTCCTCCATGTTGGTGTACAAGTAGAGCATGGTGAAATTACGCTCTCTTATGTCAACATAATGTGCAGTAGAAGCCCCGACCCCTTTCCCCTTCCAGAGAAAAACACTAAGGTCGGTCGAAGGACCTTCTTCTTCAGTATGATACCGTGTTGACTGAGCATTCACGTTGTTAGTGTGTGATAAATACTGACTTGAGAAGATTGTGATCTCTTTAGCTGCAAAGGCCTCTGCGATACACCCCTCAACCCTTGCTTTGTTCCGCACAGTAGCTCTAAGTTTTTTCAATTCTCTTTCTTGACTGTACATCCATCGGAACTGCACTGGTCCTCCTACCAATGCTTCATAAGGTAAGTGCACTAGCAAATGTTGCATCACATTCATAAATCCAGGCGGAAATACTTTTTCCATCTTGCATACAAGCACCGCGATTTGTTTCTCAAATTGAATCATCAATTTCTTTGAGATATGCTTAGCACATATATGTCTATATATGTAACTAAGTTCAGCAATCATCTTCCACAAAGGAGGCTTCAAATAGCCACGGAACATTACCAGCATAAGTCTTTCCATCAAAATATGGTAATCGTGAGCCTTCAAACCATTTAATTTATTAGTGTCGAGGTTAACAGTACGTTTTATGTTAGCTGCATAGCGGTCTGGAAACTTCAACATTTTCAACCATCGAAATACTTCTTTTCGCTCTTCCGGCTTTAGACAGTATGGAGCTCGTGGTGTCCTCTCCTTTCCATTAGGATTTAATTTGACCTCAAGGCTAGGGCGATCGCAAAGATTAGCTAAATCTTTCCTGGCATTGATGTTGTCTTTTGTTTTACCCTTAATGTTTAGACACATGCTTATGATGCTTTCAGCAACATTGCGCTCTTGGTGCATCAAATCTATGTTGTGTGGTAAAATCAATACCTTCGCATACGGAAGTTCCCAGAGAAAAGAAATATGAGTCCAGTTGTGATCTTGACCATAGCCTTCAAACTCATGACCTTCTGTAGCCCTTTGAAGGGCACGATGTTGTATCATGATATCTTCACCCATTAAACGTTTTGGTGGACCGTCTTTAACTTTTATGCCTCTTCTAAATGACTTCGTATCATTTCGAAACAGATGATTGGATGGAAGAAACCGTCGATGACAATCAAAGAATGAGACCTTTTTACCATGCTCCAATCGATATGCTTGTGTGTCCCCCATGCATATGGGACAACACAGTCGACCGTGAACACACCAGCCAGACCAAATACCATATGCAGGCAAATCATGAATTGACCACAAATATGCCGCACGTAAGGTAAATTCACGTTTTAGATGACCATCATAAGCCTTTACCCCTACCCATAGCTCTTTGAACTCTTCAATCAACGGTTGCATGAATACATTGATCTTCTTTCCAGGATGTTTAGGCCCTGGAATAATAAGGGCAAGAAATATGAACCCTTCTTTCATGCATTTGTTGGGAGGGGGGTTGTAGGGCATGATGAAAACCGGCCAACAAGAGTATGAAGTTGAACTGTTGTCGTAAGGAGTGAAACCATCAGTGGACAAGCCTAGACGAACACTCCTAGCGTCTCTTCCAAATTCTGGGTCAAAACGATCCAGAGCCTTCCAAGCATCGCCATCTGATGGATGCATCATAATGTCTAGGTCTTGGATCTCACGTTCTCCTTCCTTATGCCACAACATTAGCTTCGCAGTTTCTGGGGTTAAAAACAGACGTTTAAGCCTTGGAGTGATGGGCATATATCGAAGTTGTTTAACTGCCACTTTTGTAGCAAAAGTAGCTCCATCCTCTTTTAGTACCTCCGCATATCTTGATTTACCGCATTTCTGACAATGGGTGCTCGCTTCATATTCCTTCTAGAACAACATGCAATTATCTTCGCACACATCAATCTTCTTATACTTCATCCCAAGACCGGACACAATCTTTTTAGACTGGTATAAGTCTTTTGGCATCTTATGGTTCGATGGGATGAGATCAATAATCAGATTGATTATATCGTTATAGCAATTATTCGAGAAGTTATACTTTGCCTTCATTGCCATAAGACGTGTAACCACCTGCAACACAGTCACAGTGGTGTCGTCATGCACTTTTTCCTCTGACGCGTGAAGAAGCTTGTAAAACTCCTGCACTTCATTTGGTGTATCCTGTTCTGAGGCCAATGTTGGATACTCTCTACTAATATCAGCCACCAAGTCATCCATCCGATCCTCCTCATCATCATCAATTATTTCTGACTCTGTGATATTCTGCTCTACTTCTCCATGTGAGCGCCACACAAGATAGTTAGGCATAAACCCATTCTTGCAAAGGTGATGCTCCAGTTCTTCGATCTTTCTCACATACTTAAAATTCCGACACTTGGTACACGGACACTTCACCACACGAGGTCCACCGGAAAATGCGAGATCCACGAATTGTTTTGCAACCCTAACCCATTCCTTTGAGTGACCTAGAGTCACGCTATTGAATCCATCATACATCGCCCTTCTTCTATTGTCATCCATTTGCAAAACTAAATAACCCAATGTATAAAAAATATGTAAGTAAACCTCATTAAGCATACAAACGTAAATAAAAAAATGTGTAAATAAACATCATTAAGCATACAAACATAAATAAAAAATGTGTAAATAAACATCATTAAGCCCTTCTTCTATTAGGAAGGATCACTAGACATAAAAAAATTAACCAAACATTGAACCTAACATCGAATAATTTACAATGAACAAGAAATTATGCATCAATTGTAACAACTAGCCAAAATCATGCATCAAATTTTAACTAACAAACTAATTCTAATAATATGCATCAAAGAAAGAAGAAAAATACCTTCACGAAGACCGTCAAGGTGGTGATGGTCGAGGAGACGCGGGCCAGCTGTAGTTAGAGTGGAGAGAGAGACCGGAGACTAGAGTCAAATGGGCCTACAATTAGATGGAAACACGGCTTTAGGTTTCATAACTTTGCATAGAACAAAACATAACTATATGACCTGCTACCCAGTACCCAGCCACCCAGAAAAATAACTATACACAGCTGCAAGTTTTTTTCTTCCTATTCTTACTTTAGGACATCTGCAACTTCTGAATTCAAATGACTATGTTGTTGCTAATTAATTTACCAAGATGCGCTGAAGCAATGTTTTAATAAGACAGCAAACCCCAGCAATGTTTTAATAAATAAGTTGCTGAAGCATATCACTGTTTTCTACTTGCTTGAACATGTCAGCAATCTCGCATGTTGGTAATCTATTGGTAATCATGTGGACATAATGCAGTAGAGCTGTAAACGATGCTCTTTATCCTCTGTTTTCTACTTGCTTGAACATGTCAGCATTCTCGCCTGTTGGTAATCTATTGGTAATCATGTGGACATAATACAGTAGAGCTATTAGTAGAATAAGAATTATTGTAAGGGTTTGAAACGGGAGTCACTGCTATCGCGTGAAGTCTTCTCCACCAACGACGCTAGAGTTCGAGTCAAGCCACCTTCTGGTTTTAGGTGAGATGATGGTTGGGTTCACGGGGAAGAGGAATGAGATGGAGCAAGCGGTGAATAGCCTCTCTTATTTCTCCCTCTCCGGTCCCGCTGCAAAGAGCCACAGACTGTTGAGTCGGTGAGCTGTCTGTGCTTTCTTTTAGTGGACTCCTGACTAGGCTGGTTGATTATAGGGATTAGGACTTGGCTAATTGTTTTTGTTGTTTCAGAATCCTGAAGAATACCATGAGCCAACCAACACAGTAAGTCTAGCTGCTCGTTCATGTCATATTGAGAATTTCACCAGTTCAAGCAAACAAGAAATTCCCAATGTCAAGATCGACATGGAAGCCAAATTACGAGCATGGTTGGAATCAAAGGGGAAAACAAAGTGCATCCAAAAATGGATGGTCTTTTCTCCCCAATTGCCAGCAAGACTCTATTGTCTATGACCCATATATTACATGGAACCATACATAGTTCTTATTTCTTTATCTTCTCCTGCACAAGATACTTTTTGATCCAGTAGTCCTTGTTCCCACTGAAAATATACTACGAGAGCACATGCAGACAGAAGTAGATACACCAAAGAAAGGTACTTTAGGAAACTTCAGGGTATTATATTTGTGTGAAATAGTAGTTACAAAATATGAAAAGTTGGTTGAAATTTACTCAGAACAGCCTCTGAGATTTTTTACTTGTGCGTTCACGTGTGAATCTGATGTTTAAAGTCTTATGTAGTGGTGCTTCCTTCAGTTACTCCATGCAATGAAAAACATGAAGCTTCTCTTAGGAAAGCTGCCTTGGCCTAGGAAACAGGTTTCTACTAGCCTGGCAGGGATTAAAAAATGAGCTCGATCACATGTATTTGGATACGAAGTGGTAGCAGAGTCTAATCAAAGAGGTGCACAGAGGATAGTTTGGTAGCAGCAATTTCATTTTAGACACAACCAGCGAGTTGGGAGAGTGACTGCGGAAATAATTCAATTTGCCTAGTGTTCTCCATGGCCAAATTTTAGCTAACCAAACCAATACAGTGCCATAGGGATGATTTCTACTTGAACCCCTTTCACAATTTTCCTACGACACAGATTTGGTTGCCATACTTGGCCACTTACACAGCTGGCATGTGATCTGATGAATCAGTTATGGCCTTAACATAATTATGAAGACCAATGCATTCATGCTGCGCAAATTGACCTACCATCCATCGAACATCTTCAGGTGCCATGTGAACAGTAGGCACTGTCCTCCTAAACATATATGCGCCAATTTCTTGGTTATCTTCCATTACCAACTCGTAACCTGATTCCAGATTTCTCACTTACTGCGCCGTCCAGCTGTTGGGGAGGAACCGATTCCAGATTTCTCACTTACTCCCACCTCCAAATCATAACCCGAGGAAGACCCGACCAAAATGGGGCGTAAAAGCTGGAGCTTCAGGACTTACGGGTGTGGTGCGGCGGCGAGCTGGGGCGGTCGGGCCGAGTTGGCGAGCCGGGGCGGCGGCGCGGCGCTGCGGCCCGCTCGCGGCGGCGCAGCCCGCTCGCGGCGGCGAGGCGGCGGCACGGTGGCAGCGCGGCCCAGTCGCGGTGACGGCGCGGTGGTGGCGCGGGCTCCCGGCGGTGGCGGCGCGGGCTCCTGGCGGAGCGTGTGTGGGCGCGCGGGATGAGACAGGGTGAGAGAGAGACGCGCGTGTGGGATTTTGGGATTTAGGTTTTCAAGATTAAGTTCGATGGTGTCCACAAGCCCGACGAACTTAACGTAAGAACGTGGGTACCCACGTTCCTAACTCGTTAAGTTCGACGGTTTTATCCAGGGCCCACGAACTTAACTTAAGAACGTGGGTACCCACGTTCTTAACATAACCCATGAACTTAACTCAAGTAAGAACGTGGGTACCCACGTTCTTAATTTTACCCACGAACATTTATCAGTTTCTTGTAGTGAGCAAGTTGGGTCGCAAGACCCCCACCAGGGCGAGCGAGCTGATGGACATCGCCACCAAGTTCGCCTCTGGCCAGGAGGCGGTCGAGGCCATCTTCCAAAAGGACAAGCAGCCCCAGGGCCGCCCGTCGGAAGATGCTCCCGAGGCGTCTACTCCGCGCAGCGCCAAGAAGAAAGGCAAGAAGAAGTCGCAAGCGAAACGCGACGCCGCCGATGCAGACCTTGTCGCCGCCGCCGAGTACAAGAACCCTCGGAAGCCCCCCGGAGGTGCTAACCTCTTCGACAAGATGCTCAAGGAGACGTGCCCTTACCATCAGGGGCCCGTCAAGCACACCCTCGAGGAGTGCGACATGCTTCGGCGCCACTTCCACAGGGCCGGGCCACCCGCAGAAGGTGGCAGGGCCCGCGACGACGACAAAAAGGAAGATCACCAAGCAGGAGAGTTCCCCGAGGTCCGCGACTGCTTCATGATCTACGGAGGGCATGCGGCGAATGCCTCGGCTCGGCATCGCAAGCGAGAGCGTCGGGAGGTCTGCTCGGTGAAGGTGGCGGCGCCAGTCTACCTAGACTGGTCCGACAAGCCCATCACCTTCGACCAAGCCGACCACCCCGACCACGTGCCAAGCCCGGGGAAATATCCGCTCGTCGTCGATCCCATCATCGGCGACGTCAGGCTCACCAAGGTCCTGATGGATGGGGGCAGCTGCCTCAACATCATCTACGCTGAGACCCTCGGGCTCCTGCGCGTCGATCTGTCCTCCGTCCGAGCAGGTGCTGCGCCCTTCCACGGGATCATTCCTGGGAAGCGCGTCCAGCCCCTCGGACGGCTCGACCTTCCTGTCTGCTTCGGAACGCCCTCCAACTTCCGAAGGGAGATTCTGACGTTCGAGGTGGTCGGGTTCCGAGGAACCTACCACGCGGTATTGGGGAGGCCATGCTACGCGAAGTTCATGGTCGTCCCCAACTACACCTACCTGAAGCTCAGGATGCCGGGCCCCAACGGGGTCATCACCGTCGGCCCCACGTACAAACACGTGTTCGAATGCGACGTGGAGTGCGTGGAGTACGCCGAGGCCCTCGCCGAGTCCGAGGCCCTCATCGCCGACCTAGAGAACCTCTCCAGAGAGGTGCCAGACGTGAAGCGACACGCCGGTAGCTTCAAGCCAGCGGAGACGGTTAAGGCCGTCCCTCTCGACCCCAGTGGCGACACCTCCAAGCAGGTCCGGATCGGTTCCGGGCTCGACCCCAAATAGGAAGCAGTGCTCGTCAACTTTCTCCGCGCAAATGCCGACGTCTTTGCGTGGAGTCCCTCGGACATGCCCGGCATACCGAGGGATGTCGCCGAGCACTCGCTGGATATTTGGGCCGGAGCCCGACCGGTCAGGCAGCCTCTGCGCCGATTCAACGAGGAGAAGCGCAGAGTGATAGACGAGGAGATCCACAAGCTAATGGCAGCAGGGTTCATCAAAGAGGTATTCCATCCCGAATGGCTTGCCAACCCTGTGCTTGTGAGAAAGAAAGGGGGAAATGGCGGATGTGTGTAGACTACACTGGTCTCAACAAAGCATGTCCGAAGGTTCCCTACCCTCTACCTCGCATCGATCAAATCGTGGATTCCACTGCTAGGTGCGAAACCCTGTCTTTCCTCGATGCCTACTCAGGGTATCATCAAATCAAGATGAAAGAGTCCGACCAGCTCGCGACTTCTTTCATCACGCCCTTCGGCATGTACTGCTATGTCACCATGCCGTTCTGTTTGAGGAACGCGGGTGCGACGTACCAGCGGTGCATGAACCATGTGTTCGGCGAACACATCGGTCGCACGGTCGAGGCCTACGTCGATGACATCGTAGTCAAGACAAGGAAAGCCTCCGACCTCCTCTCCGACCTTGAAGTGACATTCCGGTGTCTCAAGGCAAAGGACGTCAAGCTCAATCCCGAGAAGTGTGTCTTCGGGGTGCCCCGAGGCATGCTCCTGGGGTTCATCGTCTCCGAGCGGGGGATCGAAGCCAACCCAGAGAAAATCGCAGCCATCACCAGCATGGGGCCCATCAAGGACTTAAAAGGCGTATAGAGGGTCATGGGATGTCTCGCGGCCTTGAGCCGTTTCATCTCACGCCTCGGCGAAAGAGGCCTGCCTCTGTACCGCCTCTTAAGGAAGGCCGAGTGCTTCACTTGAACCCCCGAGGCCGAGGAAGCTCTCGGGAACCTGAAGGCGCTCCTCACCAAGGCGCCTATCTTGGTACCCCCAGCTGATGGAGAAGCCCTCTTGGTCTACGTCGCTGCGACCACTCAGGTGGTTAGCGTCGCGATTGTGGTCGAAAGGCAAGAAGAGGGGCATGCATTGCCCGTTCAGAGGCCAGTTTACTTCGTCAGTGAGGTGCTGTCCGAAACCAAGGTCCGCTACCCACAAGTTCAGAAGCTACTGTATGCAGTGATCCTGACGAGGCGAAAGTTGCGGCATTACTTCGAGTCTCATCCGGTAACTGTGGTGTCATCCTTCCCCCTGGGGGAGATCATCCAGTGCCGAGAGGCCTCGGGTAGGATCGCAAAGTGGGCGGTGGAAATCATGGGCGAGACAATCTTGTTCGCCCCTCGGAAGGCCATCAAGTCCCAGGTACTGGCGGACTTCGTAGCCGAATGGGTCGACACCCAGCTGCCGATGGCTCCGATCCAACCAGAGCTCTGGACCATGTTTTTCGACGGGTCGCTGATGAAGACGGGAGCCGGCGTGGGCCTGCTCTTCGTCTCGCCCCTCGGGAAACACCTACGCTACGTGCTGCGTCTCCATTTCCCGGCATCCAACAATGTGGCTGAGTACGAAGCTCTGATCAACGGATTGCGAATCGCCATCGAGCTAGGGGTCCGACGCCTCGACGCTCGCGGCGACTCGTAGCTCGTCATCGACCAAGTCATGAAGAACTCCCACTGCCGCGACCCGAAGATGGAGGCCTACTGCGATGAGGTTCGGCGCCTGGAAGACAAGTTCTATGGGCTCGAGCTTAACCACATCGCCCGGTGATACAACGAGACTGCGGACGAGCTGGCAAAGATAGCCTCGGGGCGAACGACGGTTCCCTCGGACGTCTTCTCCCGGGATCTGCACCAACCCTCCGTCAAGATCGACGACACGCCCGAGTCCGAGGTACCCTCGGCCCAGCCTGAGGCGTCCTCGGTTCAGTCCGAGGTACCCTCGGCCCATCCCGAGGCGTCCTCGGTTCAGCCCGAGGTACCCTCGACCCCCGAGGGCGAGGCGCTGCGCATCGAGGAGGAGCGGAGCGAGGTCACGCCTGATCGAGATTGGCAGACCCCGTACCTGCACTATCTCCGCCAAGGAGAGCTACCCCTCGACCAAGCCGAGGCTCGGCGGGTAGCGCGACGCGCCAAGTCGTTCGTCCTGCTGGGCGATGAGAAGGAGCTTTACCACCGCAGCCCCTCAGGCATCCTCCAGCGATGCATCTCCATCGCCGAAGGTCAGGAACTCCTGCAAGAGATACACTCGGGGGCTTGCGGCCATCATGCAGCGCCCCGAGCCCTCGTTGGGAACGCTTTCCGGCAAGGCTTCTACTGGCCGACGGCGGTGGCTGACGCCACTAGAATCGTCCGCACCTGCGAAGGGTGTCAATTCTATGCGAAGCAGACCCACCTGCCCGCTCAGGCTCTGCAGACGATACCCATCACCTGGCCCTTCGCTGTGTGGGGTCTGGACCTCGTCGGCCCTCTGCAGAAGGCGCCCGGGGGCTACACGCACCTGCTGGTCGCCGTCGACAAATTCTCCAAGTGGATCGAGGTCCGACCCCTGAACAGCATCAGGTCCGAGCAGGCGGTGGCGTTCTTCACCAACATCATCCATCGCTTTGGGGTCCCAAACTCCATCATCACCGACAACGGCACCCAGTTCACCGGCAGAAAATTCTTGGATTTTTGCGAGGATCACCACATCCGGGTGGACTGGGCTGTCGTGGCTCATCCCATGTCGAATGGGCATGTAGAGCGTGCCAACGGCATGATTCTACAAGGGCTCAAGCCTCGGATTTACAACGACCTCAACAAGTTCGGCAAGCGATGGATGAAGGAACTCCCCTCGGTGGTCTGGAGCCTAAGGACAACGTCGAGCCGAGCCACGGGTTTCACGCCGTTCTTCCTGGTCTACGGGGCCGAGGCCGTCTTGCCCACTGACCGGGAATACGGCTCCCCGAGGACGAGGGCCTACGACGATGAAAGCAACCAAGCTAGCCGAGAAGACTCGCTGGACCAGCTGGAAGAAGCTCGGGACAGGGCCTTACTACACTCGGCGCGGTATCAGCAGTCCCTGCGACGCTACCACGCCCGAGGGGTCCGACCCCGAGACCTCTAGGTGGGCGACCTGGTGCTTCGACTGCAGCAAGACGCCCGAGGGAGGCACAAGCTCACGCCCCCCTGGGAGGGGCCATTCGTCATCGCCAAAGTTCTGAAGCCCGGAACGTACAAGCTGGCCAACAGTCAAGGCGAGGTCTACGGCAACGCTTGGAACATCCAACAGCTACGTCGCTTCTACCCTTAAGATGTTTCCAAGTTGTTCATATACCTCGCACCCACGCAAAGTTTAGTCAACAAGGAAGGGTCAGCCTTGCCTCGGCAAAGCCCGACCCTCCCTCGGGGGCTAAAAGGGGGGAAACCCCCTCTGCGTCAAAATTTTCCTCGAAAAAAAAATCTCTTTTACCAGAATATCTTTCGTGCTTTTTGACTACTTCGAAAAGTGGGTCCTGGAAACGACGGAGTACACGTAAGCAGCCAAGGCTGACCGAGCCGAGGGACTCCTACGCCTCCGGGATACGGATACCTCACTCATCACCTTCTGCGATAAGTAACTCGCGTTCGGATAAAGTGACTCCACGGATCGAACAAGTCTTTACGCTCGGAAGCCCTTCTGCCGAAGCGATCCTTCGAGCCTTCTCGACCGAGTCGGTGACAGGGCCTCATGGACGGGTGAAAGTACGCGTAAGCGGCAAGGCCGACCGAGCCGAGGGACTCCCACGCCTCCGGGATACGGATACCTCACTCATCACCTTCCGCGAGAAGCAACTCTCGCTCGCACAAACATCCCTGTTACCGACAAAAAGTCCAGATACTCGAAACAAGAGGAAAAGAGACGCAGCTTTACAACGCAGCGAGGGTGTGTGTTCTGGCCTCGACGGCCGCACAAGACACACGCTACAAGACAATCTGATCCTGCAGGCTCGGGTCTTGACGCTGGAAGGGGGCAGCAACACCCTCGGCATCGACGGCACCGTCGGCGAGGCCCGACCTAGCCTCGGACGGCGACGTGGTCCGAGGGTCTCCGCTCCGAAGGACGACGTCATCACCACGCCTAGGCAATCGCTACCAGGGACTTCTCCGGGAATCCGGCCCGAGCAGGCGGCTCAGCCGGTCACCCCCGGGGCCTCGGCCAACCATCTTCCGAGGGCGCCAGCCCGGTCCGAAGCCTCGGCTGATCAACTCCGACGTCGATCCTGCCAACGGACAACCCGGCTAGGTTCCGGCCAACCAGGTTTCATTTTCGAGCCAACTCCGCCTCTGTTCATACTGATATCGCTACCCCTGGCCTCGGCTCGTCGAAGAGCGGCCGAGGGGTCTCTTTAACTAAGCTAGAGGAGCCTCGGACAGCAGGGCCGACCGAGCCGAGGGACTCCTACGCCTCCGGGGTACGGATACCTCACTCGTCACCTTGACACGGGGCGACTCATGCTTGGTGAAGCGGTTCAGATAGTCAACAGACGAGTCTTAGTGCTCAAGAATGAGGAAAAAAACATGGCTCCGTGCCGAAGTTACATACATGTTCAGGCCCCGAAAGCCGAAATGAACAAAAAAACCCTGGCATTCGAAGTGCCATTAGAAACGGAACTCCGGTTCCGTCTCCACGGGTATGGACAACCTCCCCGCCAGGGAAGCCCGTGGAGCGACAAGCTCTGGGCGAATCACCAGCAAAACGTGGGACGCCCCCGAGCATCCCGGCAGATCCTCGCAGCTGTCCTCGCCGCGAATGCGAGGAAGAAGACGGAATGTTGCATCCTAGCTGGGCAGCAACAGTTCGCCTTCCCCGGCATGGCGGGAGGATGTCTCCGCCGTGGGGCTAAAAGGCGATTGCCACCACCAGAAGCTGGAAGAAGAGGTGGTCCGCCGACCCGCGCAGGAGGTGAAGCCTCGGCTCGCCTCGCCCCCCGCCCCAGCGAGGATGACGAACACCCTCAACACTGAGGGCAGGACCGGGATCACAGCCCGGTTTGCTTCTCCACATCCAGGAGCTGGAGGTCACCATCTTGGGTGACCACCAGCGGAGGGGAGCAACCGGGCTATGTGATGAAAATCCTTGAAGCCGAACGATGGCTGAAAGGTACCAACTCCCACGGAGTTGCTTTCCTCCAACGATGGGGCGAAAAGACGGCGGTTTCCCCCATCCGGGGACTTGGAAGGTGGAAAGATACGGTGCATAAGGAAGCAAGAAGACATGGTAGCCTTATGGAAGGGGTCGCCCTCCTTTTAAAGGCGACTCTCCCTGCTTGCGCCCCCAACCGTCACGGGCTGAGTCTTCTCCAACACGCTCCAAAGCCCTCCCCTGCGGTGCGAGGGCTGGGTCCCGCATGTCATGCAGACCGGCTCCAAGCAGAAGAAGCCAAACCGCCGCGCGTGGTGCACGCAACCGCCCAGCGGTTACAAGTGACCCTCCGCTTTTGCCCAGACCAACGGGCGAAAGGGGCGGGCAGCCATGCAGGCGGCATGCAGCTGCGCCAAGTGGACGCGCTTCTCCGACTCCCGACACGCCAGCATGGAGGCCCAGGCCCACGCGTCGCGCGACCGGCGCGCCGGATGCTGCATGCAAGCAACTGTACCACTTGCGCCACCACCGCGCCTCCTCGATCGCGGAACCAATACCGCGACTCGAGGCGACCCAGCGCGCGACCCAGCGGCGCCGGCCTGGCGCGGCGGCCAACGCGGCCAAAGGTGGGCCGGCAGTAATGACGGTGGCAGGCGCGCGGGAGCAGCGGTCACGTCGTCAGCCAAGCTCACGTCCCATCCGGGGGCAGCAAAAGAACCCCCTCTCACGGCGTGAAGACAACGCGCCCGTGATCCGTTCCTGGAACGGCTCGCGCACGCGCAACGGCAGCCCCGCCAACTACTCGCCCCGTCGCATTAACTCCGCGGCTGGACAGGCGGCGCCTCTGGCGGGAGCAGCGGGCGACGCTTCGCCTTCGCCGAAACAACCGCGCCAAAAAAGGTACGCCGCGTCGTTCGGTTTCGTATCCTTTTTTCTTTTTTCCTCTTTCTCTATCTCTTGCGACAGGGACCGGGAAAGGGGGATACCCCGAAAGGATCCTTCCCCGTGAAGGAACTAGGCTCCGAGCCTCCTTACTGATCAGGGGGTTCGAAGGCTGGCCCCCCGGGGGGTTCAACAGCCGCCTCAGATCGCGTGGGCCCTACACCCACTACTGGTCAGAGGTTCGAAGGCCGGCCCCCCCCGAAGGGTTCCACGGCCGCCTCAGGCTACTCGGGCTCCACGCCCATTACTGATCAGGGGTTCGAAGGCTGGCCCCCGAAGGGTTCACAGTCGCCTCAGACACCGAGCGTGGGATGACCAGGGGTACGTTCGATACATAACCGAGGCTCGGGCTGCGCTCCCGAGGTACCCTAGGACATTTCCGAGACCAGCGGGAGCGATTTTGTAACGGAATCCCATCGGAGGGAGGCATCGAGCCCTCGGACCCCATCGCCAGGGGACCGGGTCCGGCAGATCACCCGCAGGTACTTTTGGGCGTGCCTCTGGGCCCCTAGCCGACCCCCAACGAACGGGGCACAGACGTCCACTCGGATTACCCGCTTGCAGCTCACCGGAGACACCATGTTCGGTGCCCATCGAGGGTAACATGGCGCTCTCCCCCCTCCTCCTTGCGGAAAGGCAACGTAGGGGCGTATGTAAAAAAGCCGAGTCTGTCCCTGATCGCCCTCTCGCCCTGTGCGGAGGCTCGGGGGTCGCAAACCTGGCTCCGGCCAAACCGTTGACAGCGTCAACATACCAGCCCGAGAACTTGGGCCCCGACCGTGCACCCGGGCTACGGCCAGTTCGCATGAGGGAACCACCAGACCAGCCGAAGCATTACGCAAGGCATTAAGACCTCGAAGGAGTGAAACCACTCCTCCGAGGCCTCGGGGGCTACACCCGGCGGGTGCGCTCGCGCGCACCCACCGGAACAAAATGCAACCGAGAAAGGCTGGTCCCCTTGCAAAAAAGTGCGACGAAAGCCTCCAAGCGAGTGCTAACACTCCCTTCGAGGCTCGGGGGCTACTTTCGGGGACCATAATTAGGGGTACCCTCAAGACGCCTAATTCTCAGCTGGTAACCCCCATCAGCATAAAGCTGCAGAGGCCTGATGGGTGCGATTAAGTCAGGGATCAGTCCATACGAGCGACTCGATCACGCCTCGCCCGAGCCTAGCCTCGGGCAAGGGCAACCGACCCCGAGATGTTTCTGTCTCGCCCGAGGCCCCCTTTTAACGGCAGACGCATCTCCGGCTCGCCCGAGGCCTTGCCTTCGCTAAGAAGCAACCCTGACTAAATCGCCGCGCCGACCGACCAAGTCGCAGGGGCATTTAACGCAAAGGTAGCCTGACACCTTTATCCTGACGCGCGCCCCCCGGCAGAGCCGAAGTGACCGCCGTCACTTCGCCGCTCCACTGACCGGTCTGACAGAAGGACAGCGCCGCCTGCGCCATTCCGACTGCAGTGCCACTTGACAGAGCGAGACTGACAGGCAGTCAGGCCTTGCCAAAGGCGCCATAGGAAGCTCCGCCTGACCCAGGGCTCGGACTCGGGCTAAGGCCCCGGAAGACGGCG
The DNA here is from genome assembly GCA_029449295.1 of Zea luxurians. Taxonomy (NCBI): domain Eukaryota; kingdom Viridiplantae; phylum Streptophyta; class Magnoliopsida; order Poales; family Poaceae; genus Zea; species Zea luxurians. Next base: position 57,298,454 of record JAOPSE010000020.1, read on the forward strand.
AACTCCGCTCCGCCCGACCCAGGGCTCGGACTCGGGCTAAGGCCCCGGAAGACGGCGAACTCCGCTCCGCCCGACCCAGGGCTCAGACTCGGGCTAAGGCCCCGGAAGACGGCGAACTCCGCTCCGCCCGACCCAGGGCTCGGACTCGGGCTAAGGCCCCGGAAGACGGCGAACTCCGCACCGCCCGACCCAGGGCTCAGACTCGGGCTAGGCCCCAGAAGACGACGAACTCCGCTTCGCCCGACCCCAGGGGTCGGACTCCGCCCTAGCCTCTGCCGAACGACCTCCGCCTCGCCCGACCCAAGAGCTCGGGCTCGGCCTCGGCCATGCAGGACAGACTCGACCTCGGCTTCGGAGGAGCCTCCACGTCGCCCGACCTAGGACACAAGTCCGCCACGTCAACAGGAAGCGCCATCATCACCCTACCCCGAGCCGACTCGGGCCGCAGGGAACAAGACCGGCATCCCATCTGGCTAGCTCCGCCAGATAGGCAATGATGGCGCCCCGCTAGACCCATGACGACGGCGGCTCTCAGCACCCTTACGGAAGCAGGGGGACGTCAGCAAGGGCCCAACCGCTCCGACAGCTATCCCTCCGCCAGGCTCCGTTGCTCCTCCGACAGCCACGACACCACACCAGCTGGGTGCCAAGATCTCTCCGGCTGCCACATTGGCATGTACTTAGGGCGCTAGCTCACCCCCGCTAGACACGTAGCACCTTGCTACACCCCCATTGTACACCTGGATCCTCTCCTTACGCCTATAAAAGGAAGGACCAGGGCCTTCTTAGAGAAGGTTGGCCGCGCGGGGACGAGGACGGGGCAGGCGCTCTCTTGGGGCCGCTCGCTTCCCTCACCCGCGTGGACGCTTGTAACCCCCTACTGCAAGCGCACCCGACCTGGGCGCGGGTCGAACACGAAGGCCGCGGGATTCCCACCTCTCTCACGACTCGTCTCCGGCCACCTCGCTTTTCCCCCCTTCGCGCTCGCCCACGCGCTCGACCCATCTGGGCTGGGGCACGCGGCACACTCACTCGTCGGCTTAGGGACCCCCCGGTCTCGAAATGCCGACAGAAAGGCTCATGACGAGTATAATTTAATATTAAGTCATTACCTGCTATCGATCATTCATCAAGGGTTCAAGGCCCATTCGACATGCAAAGGGTGTCGTGCTGGGCCGAGCTTAAGACTTCCAAACCAGATCACTGCAGCTCGAGTTGCAGAGGGTGCCGGTGTTGGTCAGCCTTGATGGGAACGTGGTGTCTGCACATGCAACGAGCCCTTACCTGGCACGCCAACTGTCGGTGTTTTGACCCGAGGATCCTAGTGAGTAGTGAATTAATGTTGCGTGCTCTGACCTAGATGACCATATGGTATTTTTTAGCTTGTGTTGAGATGGTCACGAAATTTGCTTTAGTAATGCAAGATCACCTTATATATATTCAAAACAAAGAAATTCATTATTACTATCTTAGTCATAAAATTTAGAATAAGCTTGTACCCCAAATATGAGAATATATGAGCTTGGTGGTTTGATGTGTTAATATGTATGATGGAAAAATAAAAAATGATGAGTACTTTCTTGATTTTCTGAAGGTGAGTAACACATATGGTGAAGCAATTTTTAATGTATCGGTCGATTCCATCGAGTCATTTGGTCTTAATAGTGATGATATTAGGGGTTAAGATTACAATATGATAATGGCTCCAATTTGAAAGGAAAAAAGGGGTACAAATTTTTTTTAATATAAATCCAAGAGCTTTGTATATGCCATGCACTTGTCATAGTCTTAGTCTTACTTTTTTGATATGGATAAATCATGCCCTAAGGCTATTTCATTCCTTGGAGTTATGCAATAGATATATGCACTATTTTCTAGTTCTACCAAAAGATGGAGTGTATTGCTTGAACAAGTTAGAAATTTAACCATAAAACTATTGAGCAATACTCGTTGGAAGAATCAGATAAAGTGTCAAAACAATTAGATATCAAGCTCCTTAATTAATATCAGCCTTACCATGGTTAAGTGAAGATACTAATACAGAAGCTTAGGATAGGAGTGATGTAAAAAAATCTAATATGCTTGGTAGCTATGTGATTATACTTAGTATGGTTATTTGGCATGCAATTCTGTTTGTTGTAAATGTTGTGAGCAATAAGGGGTGTCTAGGACTATTCCAGCTCGAGAAAATTTGGTGGAGTTGGTGGGGCAAGTTATTGGGTACTTCAAAAAACAAAGTTATACGTTACCTAGAGCAGTTCCAAACACCCCCTAAGTTGCGGTCACCATCAATATGCTTTGATTCTACCTTACGACAAATAGAAGGTATGGTGAATTACTTTGAGAACTATAGAAATGAAGGGTTTGCTTCTAGTGTAAATGTAATCATTTCCACAAAAAATAGGAATAAAATGCGTGTAGAACCATCATTTCCAGTAAAGCGCCATGCTCTTAGGAAGAAACAATTTGATAAAACCGATTACAATTATGCTATTTTGCAAGTTGAGAAGGACATTGAAGTTAACTACCTTTTTGGTTATGACATGGCAATCAATTCATTGAAAAGTAGATTTGAGGAACTCTGGTCATTCAAAGGTATATTCAAATTTTTATTAAGTTCAACAAACTTGAAGCCAATAGATGGTACTAAACTAAAAGATTGTTCCACTAGATTTGCAGGATCTTTCTCCCTAGATGGTTCATCTGATATGGAGATAAATGATCTAATTGCTAAGTGTCATGCAATTCACTTTGGAGTTTTTTTATTTTATCAGAGAAGAAGATTGTTATCCTAATATTTCTATTGCTTACTGAATATTATTTACTATGTCTGCAACCGTGGCATCGGCTAAAAGAAGCTTCTCTAAGTTCAAATTGTTGAAGAATCATTTGGTATATGTAATGTCTCAAGAAAGGTTAAATGCATCAAGAAGGTATTATTGGGTCAAAATAACATTAATGCCATCACCAATGACTAACATCTGTAATTGTTAGAAGAAACTTTTAAGATAATATGCTAAATTATTTGATGTGAACTTGTTTTTTGAATGCATTTGAGTCTTTATTATTACTACTGTTATTATCGGAGGGCCTCTCTTTTTAGTTTAGATCTAGACCACCAAAATCCCAGGTCTGCAAACTGTGCCACGTTATTTTTGCTATGCTCATGTCAATGCCTCCGCCTGTGACACGAAAAGATATAATCTGCATATATTTTAACGGGGGTTGTCTTCTAAGTATTAGGGCTAGTTTGGGACACCGTTTTTCCAAGGGATTCCATTTTTTCTAACGCCCTATTTAATAGTTGGAATTGAATTCCATTCTAATAATAGTAATTTTAGTATATATCAATTATTAAGCTAATTCGATTTTATGCAAAATATATTTATATACTATTATTAGCAAGATGTCGGAGATATTTATATACTACATTTTTACTATAGAAGAATGAGACGAAAAGTGTCATGTAAGTTACAGAATAGAAATAAATTCTAGTAATACATAAAATCATTTCTCATTCTACACCCCATGAATTTAAAATAGGCTTATATCTGAACTTTAGAAAGTGATGAAATATCAAATTCCAAACTAAATAAGTTATTTTATTAAGTAAATTCTAATTCCTATAAAATGAAGAGATCCAAACGCCGCGTAAGAAAAAATGAACTAATTTTTTTAAAAAAAATTAAAATCCCTTGAAGAAATAGGATTACCAAACTAGCCCTTAACTAAAAACTAAAACAAAAAAAAAATGTCTATACAACACCACCGCACTGTCGTAGGTTCACCATTAAAGCATACATAGGCTAGGCTAAAGCTAATCCTAATAAGAATCAGATTCGTGCTAACAGTATTCAATCTAGGATGGGCAATCAGTCGAATAATTCACGCCCAATAAACAGTAACATGAGTTTAGAGTAATATATATAGATAGATATACATGTTGCTGTTCCGACGGGGTATACACATCATATATATAATAAGATGACGAGATAAACAAAATATTTGGTCTAGAGCTATGGAACCCATCAGCTTTCCCATTCGAATCCCCTGCAATTGTGCACGTTACACGAGATAATAACGGAGCTCTGAATCCGACTACAGTCAGAATTACCTCCTCTCGTTTCAGAGATGGACAGAAAAATGGCAAGTGAATGAGCTTGCCAATCCCTATCTTTCCATTTATTGAGACCTTTCTATGTCAGCTGCGGCCGTTATTCACAGTTGATGGGAAGTCGAATTGGAGCAAAAAAAATAATCCGAGACCTCATTCCACCTATGGCAGAAAAATCCTGAGAAGGTTTGCCCAAGATCTATCTTCATGACAGAGAGGGGACTAGTGCTCTCAACTCTGTCTCATTACGACGCTTGCATGCCAGCAGCTCCAGAAGTCGGGGATCGGATAAGCGTGTGGCGGGCATAAACCTTTGATATCGCCCCAACAGGTCCGTACGTAGTTCCGGGCGCTTGTGGTGGATAAGCAGAGGGATCCTTGGCTAGAGTGTATTGCGGCCGCGGATCAGGGGGCAGCAGATATGGAGCAATAGGAGTAACAGAGAAAGTGTGAGGATATGGAGCGACTGGCACATCAGTAAGTGATGGTGCTGGAAGACTGTAGTTTGGAGTACCCATCGGGTGATCAAACTTGCATGTCGGCCCAAACTTGCAAAAGCCATGGTGTGCGTAGTAAGCACATCGCTGAGAACCCTGCACACCAATGTAAGCTTCAGATGAAGATGTACTGAAAACCGAAAAAGCGCAAACAATAACTAAAAAAGTGCAAACAGGAACTCAGAAAAAAAAGGCAACAGATGATGTCAATCTCAACCCTGTGTGTTTACAGTAATGTTAAAAAAACTGGCTCAAACTGATGATTTTCACCACTTCAAGGTAATACTCTACCGCTGAGTTATATCCCTTCCCCGCCCTATCGAGAAAGAGAATTAATAAATCCTAAGGCAAAGGGACGAGAAACAGAGGGCCAGGTCACTCTGCATCCGGGTTTCTTTCCGCACTGTTATGGGCAATCAAATAATGGGAAAATTTGGATTCAATTGTCAACCGGTCATATCGAAAATAGGATCGACCGATTGACTATGGATTAGAGTCTTAGAAAATGGTTTCATAGAATCTGTACAATTTTACCGGTCTAAATCGAGTAGGTTTCCATAAAAAAGACCATGTTCAGCACTTCAGCATGTTCTATTCGCTAGTAGAAGAACCCGACTCGGTATTCTTGAAAAAAGAGGGGAAGCAAAACCAAGCCAAGATGGTATGGATCGCCCCTTCTTGCACCAAATATCTTACCATTTCCAAAGGAACTGGGGCTACAATTCTATGTCAGCAAGAATTCTATGCTTCATTATTAAAAAAATGTGTCAGCAAGACTTCTATGCTTCATATCAGTTGCAGCAAAACATTAAATCTTTCTGTGTCAAGGTAAATTGAGAAAAATTATTGTTTTTTAAGAGAAAAGCTGTGAGGAAAACCCCCACAGCAAAATTTTATTAAATAATAATAATAAGCAAGTCAGAAAACAGCGAAGCAAATCAGCAGGGAGGGAGGGGGGGGGGGGGCAGAGAACCAGCTATCTAGAGTTTAGCCATGATGATACTTGAGAATTAAGCGCAGGACTAAATCTAAACATCAATTGTGAATAAATATTGTCAAATGTGAGAAAAAAATATATTGTCAAATGCAAGAAAATAAGGATTGGGGCATGAGCATGACTATTCATACTCAACTACACAAATAAAAGAAACTGAATCCAAGACAGGTCCAGGTCACAACAAATGAAGTTAATCACTGGTCAGATCTTCAACAACATTGTCTCTCCCACTCTTTTGTGATTTCATAAATGGGGCGTACCCAGTGTCGTAGGCTTCCCGCACTATGCGGGGTCTAGGGAAGGGTATCTTTAAGCGCCAAGCCTTACCCGCATAATATGTAGAGGTTGGGGCTCGAACCTGGGACCTTCCGGTTACAGACGGTAGGCTCTACCGCTGCACCAAGCCCGCCCTTCCCTTTTGTGATTTCATAATGGAAAAAAATATTTTTATCCGACTTCTATCATAAGGATGGCGGCCTCAGGCATATGTATAGAAAACTGTGTTATACCAACAAAAGGCGTAGTAAACTAAATTTGCTAGGATGTAAATTGTACTATTTGACACATGTTCTTGCTCCAGTTAAATTGTGCGGTTTTCCTTCCACTATTTAACTTTCCAACATCATGGTACAGAACTGGAAGGTTTTTGAACTCTTTAATGTGCAAAGCAAATGTAGCCTTCAGTTTTTTCACTCATTCAACAATAAAAATCTGAGACTAGGTACAGGGGTACCAGTTTTGAAGTAAGTATAAAAAGCGGTAGACTAAAATATATAGTTCAGACGTAACCAAAATTTCATTCATAGCAAGTCATTATTTATGGACATGGAAATGAAACAGCCTAGACTACTAGGGCCAGTGCCCTGAATGAACAATGAAGAAATTACATGGACAAACTTAGGTCATAAAACTAGGGTGTTGAGTGGACAACTGTTAGAGCTGCACTGCTGCAGTAGTTCATCTTTTTTTTCCCAAAATTGAAGTATAAACCGCAGCTGGTTTCCATCAGAATCTCACCTAAATGCCGCTCTGAAGTTTTATGGTATGAATTCTGGATATTCTAAACATTCTAAAAGATTAATGTGTTCAATTGATCAGAAGGCCTCAACCAATAATAACAAAGCCTTTTAGTCCTAAGCAAGTTGGGGTAGGCTACAGTTAAAACAAACATAAACCACAAATCAAGGTTGAAGCATGTAGATAGTTGTTTTCCATGCACTCCTATTCAATGCTAAGTCTTTGGATATATTTCATCATTTCAAGTCTACTTTTATTGCCACTCCCGTGTCAATTTCAGGCTTCCCCTGCCTCTCTTCCCAATACTATCGCGCCTTAGGGTCCCACTAAATAATGGTGCGATTAGGGAAAACAAAAAAGCATGTGAAATTGGTCAAAATGATCATCTTGCATGCAAATTAAATGTAAATTATCAATTAAATTGCATCAAGGAATAAAATGCACACTGGTAATCGAAGGATGCAAACCAATATGGATCATATTTCATGTAGACAACAAAGAAGCTTCTTGAATGAAAACATGCATGAGATCTACTCACAGGACGCAGGGGAAGACCCAGAGGGCTCAGTATACAGTTAGACTTTGGTCCACTGAAGTATTGAGGATGATGATATTTGCAGGCTGCTCCATATTTACAGGTTCCTGTCTTCATGTAATGTTCACATTCAGGCTGCCCAGGCCGCTCTGGAAACACATATTCTTGTATGTTGCTGCTTGAAGTCCCAGAAGAAGAATACAATTGCGCATAATGACTGCCATAAGTCACTGCAGAGGTTGGCTCCTGGTGCGACAAGCCATAAGATGGCCCTGCTGGAACAGCTTGCTGGCCCCCAGCTGGTGTAGTTTGGTTCATAGGTGACTGAGAACCAAAAAGAGTTTTTAAAAATCATTAGGCAGTCAGTGGTGTCTTCTATTCATGGCTAAGATTGTGTTTTCAAGGCATGAAGGAATTACTAACTTACATCCAATTATTTGTGGTCATATAAAATCTCCATTTTTAGCCCATTGCCTCTATTTTGTTATGAACTTACCACTGAATTCTCACTATTTACCGCAATATTGGAGATGCCAATTTAGAACAAAGATATCTTCCTAATTTATATAAGGCACGCAAGTGCCTTCTTTAAAGTAATAAAGTACAAAATGACAAGTAATAGAAACTTACAACATAAGGGTTCCATCCCTGCATTGGCATAACTGTAGGTGGAAGCATCATTGGTGGATACGGGCCTGGTAAAAATGACCCTGGCACAACAGCAGGCCTCCCCATTTGCCAGTTGGAATGATGTGGATATGGATGTGGGGAGGAAATAGGTGATGGTTGAACTGGTGGGTACATGCCAGGCGTCTCTGTAAGAAAACCAAGTTCTGGGTGATGGAATTTACATGTACCTCCAAATTTGCAATGTCCAGTTTTCATGTAATAGGAACATTCCTTTTCACCCTACATTAACCACGAAATTTTCATAAAATAAATAAACAAGATCCTAGATTAAACAGAAACATGAAATGAGAACACCCACCAGACGTAGAGGGAATCCACTGTTGTTTAAAGCGACAGGTACAAAACCACTTTCCCTGGGATGATCAAACTTGCAATTGGAACCAAATTTGCATGTGCCATTCTTTGCATAGTACTGAAAATAACGAGAATTTCGTAACCAGAGTTTCCACCACATGACAATAAAAAAATAATACATTTTGACCTAAAATGTCAATAAGAAATAGATTTAAAATTGGTTTTATTTACCTCACAGAGTGGCTGTCCAGGGCGCTCTGGGTACTCCATACCTGTGGTCTTCCCAACGCCATTAACCTGAAAAACACAGCAAAATTTAACAGGTACATGCTTAAATCAAAAGCAGGCTAAAATATTTTTGGAATATCCTACAAGTCTGTGCATTCTACATTATACTCCATCATGCATTCATTCTAGTGTGACATATGAAGGGTATAGCTCCTATTAGGTACTGAAGGTTCTAGCTCCCACCAAAGACTCCAATGTCCCACTCATTGTAGACATATATGAAGACTGGTTATTATCTGCTATCCCTCCCTCCCTCCCTATCTACGTGGATAGCAAAGGCTATGTGTTGAGCACCAAATTGAGCGCGCGGACGGTCCGGCCCTGAGGCCGGACGGTCCGCGGTCCGGACGGTCCGCGCCTGTGGGCCGGACGGTCCGCGCGTGCGCAGAACAGATTAGGGTTCCGAGTTTTGTGCTACGGTTGTTAGCTAAAATCATGGGATAAGCTCGGAAATTAGTTTGTAAAGGGTCCAGCCCCCCTCCTCTATAAATAGAGAGGTATACGGCCGATTAATCATCAACAATCGAATCAATACAACTTCTATTTCGCATTTTATCTTAGGAGTAGTTCTAGTCTAGTTTAGGTTTAGTCTTCCAATCCCCAAATTCTCCGCCTCTCCTCGACTCTACGTCGATTAGAGGAGTCTAGGTCGGCCTACCCGAGCCTAGACACAACCTAGGATCTCTACTCCCCGACGGGGTCCCTCCCGGGAGCGAGATCCAGGCGCCGTCGGCGATCTTCCGCCGTCCCTGCGTACGCGCGGACCGTCCGGCCCCAGGGCGCGGACCGTCCGGCCGTCAGGCAGGAGCCCTAGCCGCGCACCAGGCCGCGGACCGTCCGGCCCCAGGCCGCGGACAGTCCGCCCTTGCGCAGAGAGCACCACCGCGCCTCGCACCAGGTCGCGGACCGTCCGGCCCCTGCGCGCGGACCGTCCGCCCCTGTGCAGAGGGCACCGCCACGGTTCTTGTTGAGTGTTTGGCGCTCCAAAAAGGCGTCAACATACTTTTTGGCGACTCCGCTGGGGATAACACATCTAAGCTCATCAAATCGGCCCTCAATGGCCGGTTCAAAGGATAGCTCCGAAGTTTCCACCAGCAATATCATCACACCGATATGGGAAATTTTGCCGGCTGAAGAACAGCTCCTGTTCGAGGAGCGCCAGGAGCGGCTGATCCAAGAAGCAAAGGCGAGGTTCCTGGCCGACTTCAAAGTGGACAGGAACAACAAAGTCGTTCGACATCGGGCGACGGATCCGGCTTCGCTCCAACCCACGCCAGACATCCCCAATGTAAGTAATACGAACGAGCTGCAATCTCTTAAGAATTATGTAGATGAACAGCGCGAACAGATGCAAAATATCATAGGGGTTATGCAAAACGATTGTAGGAGACTAGTACGTGCATTTAATAAATCTAGTATAGCAAATTTTCCTTCACCCGAGGTTGAATTAGGAGATAATACACGTAATACATCGGTTAAAGGTTGTCACGACCAGTCACAACCCCCTTATGGGATGCCGATGGACACGTACCCTGAGCAGACGCAAATCGGCAGCAAATCAGCCGATCTGCACATGCCCGGACCGTCCGCACGTGAGCGCGGACCGTCCGGGCCAGCAACAGTTGGGCCTATTTTTAATGAGTTACCTAGATATGCGCCCGAGCCACCACATACGGCACAAAATCTAAACTACCAAGTCGGACCGTCCGCATACAACGACGGACGGTCCGCATATAATCACGGACGGTCCGGGCCAATGTCTGGACAGTCCGCGCATGACCTTTTTGAGGAGGATTGTTACCTGAATCCTCACCCGTCCCAGCGACACGTCCCATCGCGCTATGCAATGCACCAGCCCATTAATTCAGGATCCAGAGCCCAGGAAAGCTTTCCGGCCCCACCTAGAAGGCCGGAAAGAAACGATCAAACATATGAGCCATATAGGGCAAATGGAAATGCACCACGTAGCTCAAACCAATGGGGGGAACGACAACATACTAACATGCAACCAACCCCACCTATGTTTGACCAGAGAGCCGGTGGTCTTGCACCGGCTGCAATTGGTATAGTGAGGGAAGAAATAGCCGGGGCGTTCCGAGATAAGCTCGGAGTAAGCATGATCCCTGGGGGGCAATCATATCGGAAGCCTTATGACAGCCGATTTGATCGCCACCCATACCCACAGGGAACCAGGATACCCGAGTTTGCAAAGTTCTCGGGTGACCAAGGAAAGAGCACGCGTGAGCACATAGGCCAGTTCCTAGCACAATTAGGAGAATTGGCCGACACCGAAGCATTCCGTGTGCGTTTATTTTCATTATCCTTAACAGGGACTGCATTCACATGGTATGCCACGCTCCCTCCTAATTCCATTTTGTCATGGGGAGACTTAGAGCAAAAATTTCATGAACATTTCTTCTCTGGTGATTATGAGCTAGATTTAGTAGACTTAGTGACCCTACGACAAGAAAGGGATGAATCGGTTAGTGATTATATCCGGAGATTCCAGGATACGAGAAACCGATGCTTTCAAATTCATTTAACAGATAAACAACTGGCGGGAATAGCCTTTGATGGATTGCGCTATTATTTAAAAGAGAGATTAGAAGGCATCCAGTTCTTTACTCTAGCACAATTACATCAGAGAGCTTCGGCTTGTGAAAGCCGAAGCAAAGAACTAGTCAGAACGGTTCATCATAATGTCCCTATAGTAGAACACAATCAAAGTAGTTCGGACGATGAACCAAAGAAAGTTTACACTGCCGAAATAGTCTGGCCCGAGCAGGCCAAATCTTCGGCTTGCTACTCCTTGCAGTCAATTCAAAAGGAACGACAGGAGGAGGTTAAGTTTACATTTAATGTCGGCAAATGTGATAAGATATTTGATGAATTACTAAAAAATGGTAACATTAAAATTGATTATATCGTTCCACCTGCCGACGAACTAAAGCGTCGCGCATACTGCAAGTGGCACAACTCATTTTCCCATGCCACTAATGATTGTAATGTGTTCCGACGACAAATTCAATCGGCCATTAATGCGGGACGATTGAAATTTCAGGAGGACACGGAGCCCTTCCCAATGAATGTGATCGACTTTAATGGCAAAAAGGTCCTAATTCGGCCCAACACAACCGATAAGGGCAAAGACAAAGAAGTCATCATCGGCAACGCACGGGAGGCCGATGGAAACAACAAAATTTCTTGCAGGAAAGTGATGGCCGAGAAGACTCCTGATGGAGGGGAGACACTGAAGGTAACCATCACAAACTCCAGCGCTGGGGGGCAAGCACAGACAAAGGGATATGCGCGAGAACCCATACTACGCATCGCGGACGGTCCGGTGTCTAGGCGCGGACGGTCCGTAACATCACCGGACGGTCCGAAGCGTTCCGACGGACGGTCCGGCAACGTCGAAGAGCCGCGGCGACCACGTACCTTCAAACCACGACGACCAGAAATAGGTACGTGGAAAACTAACACGTTCAAGGCAACTGGTCGGTTGGTAAAATCTAGCCCGACCTTTGATCAATTATTGTCTAAATATGTGAAAAAGAAGGCTGGCCCCAGCGACCGGCCACCAAAGGGACCTCGCTTACCCACCCAGGTGCGACGGCAGGTTAGGCCGATTGGACCACCACACCAATCGGAAAGGACGGGAGGTCATAATGTTCAATTAAGACCTAACGTACCTGCATGGACACCTCCACCACCATATCCACCTATGCCATATCCATACACATACATACCTCCACCATATGTCCCAAATCAAATGTGGGGCATGCCACCATACTCATTTGGGATGCCACAGTACCCCGCTTGGGGGGCACCCCAAACATCTGCATTCAATAGGTTGACACCTCCAGTACAAGACCGATTGAGAGCCCCTCAATCCGGTCCACGAGCACATGCCCAGCAAGATTGCCGAACAACTCGGCCCCAAAGGCTGACTAATCCGGCAAGGGGGCATACAGCTACAACCTCCAACAGTACGAAAAAGGAAGATGTCATTGAAATAGGAACGACAGATATCGTCGTACAACAAAATAACGAAGGGCCGATGATTTTTGGTGAATCGGCCAACACAAACAAAAAAGAAAGTACGATTGTCAATAAAATAGCCGATCCAAAATACTCCATGCCCCGATGGTGCCCATCGGGATTGACACGATCGCAAAAGCGAAAATTACAGCGCCTTAGGGCAAAGGAGAATCAGGAGAAGGAGGCGGAAACACATCCGCAATATCCGCCACCACAAAAGAGATGGAGACCAAAGGTCGTTGAGGAAAATCAAACGGCCATAAAGACAGAAAATAAAACAGCAACTGTGCAGCTCTTTGCAGGTATAGCAGACAGTCCGACTATAAAGACCGGACCAACCGTACAGGGCACGGACCGTCCGACCTCTGAGGCCGACTCATCTGCAATAAACCATGACGCCTCCGACGACATACCGACGCCCATGGAGGAAGACGACCTGCAAGGAGAAGACCTGGTCGACTACGGAGCTACGCCAGAACACTTAGAGAATTAGGAAGGCAATGTGACGAATTGGTCAGGACCAGTATGACGCTCGGCGATGTTGGGACTGACAGTTCGATCAAATCTAAAGGGATCACGTCCGTTGAGTCAACCATCGAGACCAAGGCCACTGCGTACCATCCTAGTAAGTGGCAAGATGCCTAAGAAAACCGATGTGATAACATCGAGTTAGTTGCTTTTGGTTCGCTCAGCTCCACCAAAAGGCAGGGGGGCATATGTTGAGCACCAAATTGAGCGCGCGGACGGTCCGGCCCTGAGGCCGGACGGTCCGCGCCTGTGGGCCGGACGGTCCGCGCGTGCGCAGAACAGATTAGGGTTCCGAGTTTTGTGCTACGGTTGTTAGCTAAAATCATGGGATAAGCTCGGAAATTAGTTTGTAAAGGGTCCAGCCCCCCTCCTCTATAAATAGAGAGGTATACGGCCGATTAATCATCAACAATCGAATCAATACAACTTCTATTTCGCATTTTATCTTAGGAGTAGTTCTAGTCTAGTTTAGGTTTAGTCTTCCAATCCCCAAATTCTCCGCCTCTCCTCGACTCTACGTCGATTAGAGGAGTCTAGGTCGGCCTACCCGAGCCTAGACACAACCTAGGATCTCTACTCCCCGACGGGGTCCCTCCCGGGAGCGAGATCCAAGCGCCGTCGGCGATCTTCCGCCGTCCCTGCGTACGCGCGGACCGTCCGGCCCCAGGGCGCGGACCGTCCGGCCGTCAGGCAGGAGCCCTAGCCGCGCACCAGGCCGCGGACCGTCCGGCCCCAGGCCGCGGACAGTCCGCCCTTGCGCAGAGAGCACCACCGCGCCTCGCACCAGGCCGCGGACCGTCCGGCCCCTGCGCGCGGACCGTCCGCCCCTGTGCAGAGGGCACCGCCACGGTTCTTGTTGAGTGTTTGGCGCTCCGAAAAGGCGTTAACACTATGGATGTAAAAAAGTCAAAACACCTTATAATTTGGAAAGGAGGGAGTACTAAAGGCGCAAGACATAAGGAAAAGACAGACAAATAAGCAATACAATCCTAATAGGAGTAGAACTGCAGAGCCAGAGCAGCCTACAATGCAAGGTAGTAAACGCCTAAGCAGTATGGCAGTATTCACTATTCAGAGCAAAGATGCGAAGTCTGAATTCCCCTCTCATCAAACACAAGACACCAAATTTTCAAAACTTCCACACATGCCGTTATATAATCATCAATTCGCTGAATACCTTCAACTTTAAGAACAAACTCGTCACCCACCAACCAGATGTAACATCACGCAGTGTCGGTCATTGTCGGGAGCGCTTAGCTCACCAGTAACCATCGAGATGAGCACGAGACAAAAGAAAAGGAACAGAATAAAACTTGGCACAGCACTAGAGCAGGGGTAGGGGGACAAGCGGACAGCGAGGCTGCGTGGGTGAGGCTGGCGCTGACCGGAGCCGGCCGATCCCGGGGGTGGTTGTAGCGGCAGCGCTCCCCGTAGCCGCAGGCGCCAGTGCGGAGGTAGTAGGTGCAGTCCGCCTCGCCCGGCCGCTCCGGAAGCTTCTCCTCCCCCGCTTCGTCGTCCTCGCCGAGCCCCAGCTTCCGCATCGACTCTGCGAAAGCATCCACGCCAAAACCACTGTTAGCAAGCGCGGGGACCAAGCAGTCGCATGGGAGATCTAAAACCCTAGCGAGTGAGCGGGCAAAAGCGAAGCGGCGAAACCCCCACGGAAGCGGCGAGACCCCCAATTGCGCGAAGGAGGTCGGGCCGGGCGGCACGCGTACCTTCCAGGCCGGTGCCGGCGTCGGACTCGCCGCCCTTCGTCGCCGCGTACGGCTCCATCCGACGGCCCTCGGAAGCTCCCGGAGAGCGGTGATTGAGCTCAAGACGGCCCGCGTACGGCTCGATCGAAGCTCAGGCAAGCGAGCGAGCAAGCACAGGAACCTCACGGAGCCAAAGGGAAGAAAAAAAACTATTCCAGAATTTCTTTTTTTTTCTCTGCGCCGCTGCAGTGCAGCTCGCTGCTCCCTCGCGGTCTCGGTTGCTTCCTGCCGACTCTTCTCTCGGCCTGCCTGCCTGCACTCGCGGCTCACCTCCCGTACGCGGTCGTGTCGCGGTGGCCTTTTGCAGGGAGAGGGATTGGGGGGGACGCCGGGACGGGGGATCGGGAGTGGCCAGTGCTGATGGGGATTTCCGTTCGGCGCTGGAGCGGCCCCCCTACCCCGGAGACAACGAGCGAAACGGGCGGACGCGTGGATTCGCTCGGGCAACCGCTGCCGCAACCGTGCGGCGCTGTTTAACGGGGACGAGTACGGCGTGGCGCAGCGGCGGATAAGACCAACTCCAGCAGACTCTCTCTCTGTATCCCTAAAACGCACGGCCAACAGTTTCTCTCTCCTCTCCGTATCCATCTCCGTTTCCAGCAGACTCCGTATTTGCACTCCGCATACAGTCTATGACACCTGGGGCCCGCGAGCAGCCGCGCGCGCATGCAGTGAGCTGCGGAGAGGAGAGAGAAAGCGTGGAAAAGGGGAGTGCGGGTACAGGCCGTGCGTTTTACGGAGACGGATGCGGAGACTGCTGGACTGATGAATAGTGTGCTTCGCTGCACAAAATAGGGATACGGAGCCGCATGCGGAGTGCTGCTGGAGTTGGTCTAATCCTGGGATGTCAGCCTCTAAACGGGGTAAAACAGAGGCGTGGCGGTGGCGCCAATGGACATGGGAAACGGAAAAGGAAAGGGGCAGGCAGGCCGCAGGGGCAGCCGCGTGTAGCAATAAATGCGCGGTCGTCGTGGTGGGCCCGCAGCGGGACGACGGTGGTTCGTTGCTTTCCTTCGAGTTCTGACCGTGGCCTGCTAGACGCCAAGGTCACGTGGCACTGCCACAGTACTACAGCGGTAGTCTCAGCAGCCTCTTTTTATATCAGATTAAATTTAAGATTTTTTAAAAAATAATGTGTATGAAATTTGTTGCTGATATTTTTATAGTCGCACATAACAGGGGACGGACGAGATGGTGCCCGAGGATCACGTGTGCTTAGATGTTGCAACTAGATTTTTTTTATATCTTTTGGAGTCTTAAAAATTCAAAAAAATATAAAAATATCACAAATTTCTTTTTTATAATTCCTCTATAAATACCTCTGCCAGGTGAAGCTCATTGCACGCACCATTTCATCGTGTTTCTCCCTTCTAAACTCACTTTTTCTACTTATCTTCATGTGATGTCTTCCTCGAGCACAAACTCAAATGAAGGAGTCGAAGGAGCAATGTGGGATGCACTGCAAACTGCCATGGAGGAGACTATGCTTAAGCTCGATGAAGAGTCGTCGAGCCGGCCCAAGCGTCATCGATGCTACATCAATCGTGATTGTGAGTCTGCTCATCATCGGCTTCATCAGGACTACTACGTTGATGACTTTGTGTATCATCCGAATTACTTTCCGAGGCGGCACCTTTTTTGAGTATTGTGCATAGATTAGGTGAATATTCTCCGTATTTCACCCAAATAGAATATGCCCTGGGTTGGCTCGGTCTATCGCCCCTACCAAAGTGCACCGTGGTTGTGTGCTTAATAACATATGGATCCGCTGCAGATTCGATAGATGAATACTTAAAGCTAGCTAGATCAATTGCATTAGAGTGTCTAGAGAAGTTTTGTGAGGGTATCATTCACTGTTATGGGGAGGAGTTCTGTCGTCGACCAAATGTCACGGATACTCAACGCCTACTAGCAAAAGCAGAAGAGCGTGGCTTTCCAGGCATGCTAGGAAGTATCGATTGTGTGCATTTGCAATGGAGGAATTGTCCGGTCACCCATGTTGGCCAATTCACAAGGGGTATATCAAACATCTCACCATCACCTTAGAAGTTGTTGCATCGTATGATCGATAGATCTGACATGCTTTTTTGGGTGGCCTAGTTCATTAATGACATTAACGTACTCAACCAGTCGTTATTATTCACCGATGTCCTTCGATGTCAAGCACTCGTAGTGAACTTCATGACAAATGGGCACGAATACAATAGGGGGTACTATCTTGCCGACAACATCCACCCTTCATGACCGATGTTTGATGTGACCATACCAGCATCGCCAATCTCGCTGACCATTCCTACTGGACCTATCACTCGAAGCCGAGCAAAAAAGATACAACAAGAGGTGCATGCGCTACTTTATGAATTTCAATTAAACACTAATGAGAACTTTATGCTACCTACGTTGTGTATGTTGATATTGCTTAGGTTCATCAAAAAAGAAGGACAAAACATATTAAGGGCGAATCAGAGAGAAGAGCTATGTTCGAGTCAGTCCAACGCAACAGAACTGTCCAGAAGAAACAGTCATATCTATTGATTCCCAAAAGCTGTTGTTGAGGCCTTCCTCTTCCGAAGGTCCTCAAAAACATGACTAACCATTTGTTTTCAGCATGATATGAATTATTACAGGGAGCTTCGACTTCAGGATGGAGGTTTTCTCCCGTGACAAAGGCATACGAGGTGAAGATATAATTCGAAGATGATAAGAATGAACACCAAAGCTATAGCCGAAGAGCGGCTTATAATGATGATGAAGACTGAACATGATGCTAGCCGGAAGGGAAAAGACTAGCTAGTCCTTAATGATTTATGTTATGGTCATAAGTAAATGTCAGGGACACAAACGTACTTTTACTCGAGCTGCGTCTCGTGCCTATAAATAGATGAACAGTAGCACCGTACTGTTCACGCTGAATTGTAATCACTCTCGCGCCAACTGAGAGCACCTAGAGGGGGTGAATAGGTGATCCTACAAAATTCAATACTAATAACACAAACTTGGTTTATAATATGTTAGTTAGATTAAACCAAGTGGTTATAAAGTGAGCTCTTGAGATGGAATCAATCACATAGAAAAAGCAACACAAGTGTCGGCGTTTCGAGATCGGGGGGTCCCTAAGCCGACGAGTGAGTGTGCCGCGTGCCCCAGCCCAGATGGGTCGAGCGCGTGGGCGAGCGCGAAGGGGGGAAAGCGAGGTGGCCGGAGCCGAGTCGTGAGGGAGGTGGAGATCCCATGGCCTTCGTGTTCGTCCCGCGCCCAGGTCGGGTGCGCTTGCAGTAGGGGGTTACAAGCGTCCACACGGGTGAGGGAAGCGAGCGGCCCCAAGAGAGCGCCTGCCCCTGCCCTCGTTCCCGCAGGGCCAACCTTCTCTAAGAAGGCCCTGGTCCTTCCTTTTATAGGCGTAAGGAGATGATCCAGGTGTACAATGGGGGTGCAGCAGAGTGCTACGTGTCTAGCGGGGGAGAGCTAGTGCCCTAAGTATATGCCAAGGTGGCAGCCGGAGAGATCTTGGCACCCAGCTGGTGTGGTGTCGTGGCTGTCGGAGGAGTAACGGAGCCTGGTGGAGGGACAGCTGTCGGAGCGGTTGGGCCCTTGCTGACGTCCCCCTGCTTCCGTAAGGGAGCTGAGAGCCACCGTCGTCATGGGTCTAGCGGGGCGCCATCATTGCCTATCTGGCGGAGCTAGCCAGATGGGACGTCGGTCTTGTTCTCTGTGGCCCGAGTCGGCTCGGGGTAGGGTGATGATGGCGCTTCCTATTGACGTGGCGGACTTGTGCCCTAGGTCGGGCGACGTGGAGGCTCCTCCGAAGCCGAGGTCGAGTCTGTCCTGCATGGCCGAGGCCGAGCCCGAGCTCCTGGGTCGGGCGAGGCAGAGGTCGTTCGGCAGAGGCCAGGGCGGAGTCCGACCCCTGGGGTCGGGCGAGGCGGGGTTCGTCGTCTTCCGGGGCCTTAGCCCGAGTCCGAGCCCTGGGTCGGGCGGAGCGGAGTTCGCCGTCTTCCGGGGCCTTAGCCCGAGTCCGAGCCCTGGGTCGGGCGGAGCGGAGTTCGCCGTCTTCCGGGGCCTTAGCCCGAGTCCGAGCCCTAGGTCGGGTGGAGCGGAGTTCGTCGTCTTCCGGGGCCTTAGCCCGAGTCCGAGCCCTGGGTCGGGCGGAGCGGAGTTCGCCGTCTTCTGGGGCCTTAGCCCGAGTCCGAGCCTTGGGTCGGGCGGAGCGGAGTTCGCCGTCTTCCGGGGCCTTAGCCCGAGTCCGAGCCCTGGGTCGGGCGGAGCTTCCTATGGCGCCTTTGGCAAGGCCTGGCTGCCTGTCAGTCTCACTCTGTCAAGTGGCACTGCAGTCGGGATGGCGCAGGCGGCGCTGTCCTTCTGTCAGACCGGTCAGTGGAGCGGCGAAGTGACGGCGGTCACTTCGGCTCTGCCAGGGGGCGCGCGTCAGGATAAAGGTGCCAGGCTACCTTTGCGTTAAATGCCCCTGTGACTTGGTCGGTCGGCGCAGCGATTTAGTCAGGGTTGCTTCTTAACGAAGGCAAGGCCTCGGGCGAGCCGGAGATGCGTCTGCCGTAAAAAAGGGGGCCTCGGGCGAGACGGAAACACCTCAGGGTCGGCTGCCCTTGCCCGAGGCTAGGCTCGGGTGAGGCATGATCGAGTCGCTCGTATGGACTGATCCCTGACTTAATCGCACCCATCAGGCCTCTGCAGCTTTATGCTGATGGGGGTTACCAGCTGAGAATTAGGCGTCTTGAGGGTACCCCTAATTATGGTCCCCGACAGTAGCCCCCGAGCCTCGAAGGGAGTGTTAGCACTCGCTTGGAGGCTTTCGTCGCACTTTTTTGCAAGGGGACCAGCCTTTCTCGGTTGCATTTTGTTCCGGTGGGTGCGCGCGAGCGCACCCGCCGGGTGTAGCCCCAGAGGCCTCGGAGGAGTGGTTTCACTCCTTCGAGGTCTTAATGCCTTGCGTAATGCTTCGGCTGGTCTGGTGGTTCCCTCATGCGAACTGGCCGTAGCCCGGGTGCACTGTCGGGGCCTAAGTTCTCGGGCTGGTATGTTGACGCTGTCAACGGTTTGGCCGGAGCCGGGTTTGCGAGAGCAGCCCTCGAGCCTCCGCACAGGGCGAGAGGGCGATCAGGGACAGACTCGGCTTTTTTACATACGCCCCTACGTCGCCTTTCCGCAAGGAGGAGGGGGGAGAGCGCCATGTTACCCTCGATGGGCACCGAACATGGTGTCTCCGGTGAGCTGCAAGAGGGTAATCCGAGTGGACGTCCGTGCCCCGTTCGTTGGGGGTCGGCTAGGGGCCCGGAGGCACGCCCAAAAGTACCTGCGGGTGATCTGCCGGACCCGGTCCCCTGGCGACGGGGTCCGAGGGCTCGATGCCTCCCTCCGATGGGATTCCGTTACAGGATCGCTCCCGCTGGTCTCGGAAATGTCCTAGGGTACCTCGGGAGCGCAGCCCGAGCCTCGGTTATGTATCGAACGTACCCCTGGTCATCCCTCGCTCGGTGTCTGAGGCGACGGTGAACCCTTCGGGGGGCCAGCCTTCGAACCCCTGATCAGTAATGGGCGCGGAGCCCGAGTAGCCTGAGGCGGCCGTGGAACCTTTCGGGAGGCCGACCTTCGAACCTCTGACCAGTAGTGGGTGTCGGGCCCACGCGATCTGAGGCGGCTGTTGAACCCTTCGGGGGGCCAGCCTTCGAACCCCTGATCAGTAAGGAGGCTCGGAGCCTAGTTCCTTCACGGGGAAGGATCCCTTTAGGGGTATCCCCTTTCCCGGTCCCTGTTGCAAGAGATAGAGAAAGAGGAGAAAGGAAAAAGGATACGAAATTGAACGACGCGACGTACCTTTTTTGGCGCGGTTGTTTTGGCGAAGGCGAAGCGTCGCCAGCTGCTCCTGCCAGAAGCGCCGCCTGTCCAGCCGCGGAGTTAATGCGACGGGGCGAGTAGTTGGTGAGGCTGTCGTTGCGCGTGCGCGTGCCGTTCGAGGAACGGGTCACGGGCGCGTCGTCTTCACGCCGTGAGAGGGGGTTCTCTCGCTGCCTCCGTATGGGACGTGAGCTTGGCTGACGGCGTGACCGCTGCTCCCGCGTGCCTGCCACCGTCATTACTGCCGGCCCATTTTTGACCGCGTTTGACCGCTGCGTCAGGCTGGCGCTGCTAGGTCGCGCGCTGGGTCGCCTCGGGTCGCGGTATCGGTTCCGCAATCGAGGAGGTGCGGTGGTGGCGCAAGTGGTACAGTTGCTTGCATGCAGCATCCGGCGCGCCGGTCGCGCGACGCGTGGGCTTGGGCCTCCGTGCTGGCATGTCAGGAGTCGGAGAGGCGCGTCCACTTGGTGCGGTTGCATGCCGCCTGCATGGCTGCCTGCCCCTTTCGCCCGTTGGTCTGGGCAAAAGTGGAGGGTCACTTGTAACCGCTGGGTGGTTGCGTGCGCCGTGCGCGGCGGTTTGGCTTCTTCTGCTCGGAGCCGGTCTGCATGACATGCGGGACCCAGCCCCCGCGCCGCAGGGGAGGGCTTTGGAGGCGTGTTGGAGAAGACTCAGCCCGTGACGGTTGGGGGCGCAAGCAAGGAGAGTCGCCTTTAAAAGGAGGGCGACCCCTTCCGTAAGGCGACCACGTCTTCTTTCTCCCTTATGCACTGTGTCTTTCCACCTTCCGAGCCCCCGGATGGGGGAAACCGCCGTCTTTTCGCCTCATCGTTGGAGGAACGCAACTCCGTGGGAGTTGGTACCTTTCAGCCATCGTTCGGCTTCAAGGATTTTCATCATGCAGCCCGGCTGCACCCCTCCACCGGCGGTCACCCAAGATGGTGACCTCCGGCTTGATGGTGGGGGAAAGCGAGCCGGGCTGCGGCCTCTGCCCCTTCCTCAGCCTCAAGGATTTTCATCACCAGGGCTGGGGAGGGGAGTGTGCCGAGTTGAGGTCGGCCCCCGCGTGGGCGGCGGCCCGCTCCTTTACTCAGTGATCGGAGGGAGGAGCGGTCGTCGTCCGTGGCGCTGGCATCTGCAGCGTGCCTGGCCTTCGGACGCGAGTGGCTTCAGAGCCGCTCGCGGCGCCGGCATCTGCCACGGCAGCTGGAAGAGGTTCTTCCGCCGGCGCGATAGCCAGGGCTGGCCACGGACCGACCTCCAACTCTACGACCTTCTGCCCGTCCTTGCCTCTCGAGTTCGGGCATGGGCGGGGGCCTCCCAGCAGCAACATCCGCCCCGAGGTCATCACTGCTGCTGTTCGGCCCCCCGGGACAGAAGTCTTCATCGCCGCCGCTGTCGGGGCGGGCGATGACATGCCGTTCGTCGGTCTTCTGTTGCTCCGCAGGCTTACCCCTATCGAGTGGGGTTGTTCGTACCCGCGGAGGGGGAACCGGAGTTCCGTTTGTAATGGCACTTCGAATGCCAGGGTTTTTTGTTCATTTCGGCTTTCGGGGCCTGAACATATATGTAATTACGGCACGGAGCCGTGTTTTTTCCTCGTTCTTGAGCGCTAAGACTCGTCTATTGACTATCTGAACCGCTTCACCAAGTATGAGTCACCCCGTGTCAAGGTGACGAGTGAGGTATCTGTATCCCGGAGGCGTGGGAGTCCCTCGGCTCGGTCAGCCTTGCCGCCTACGCGTACTTTCACCCGTCCGTGAGGCCCTGTCGCCGACTCGGTCGAGAAGGCTCGAAGGATCGCTTCGGCAGAAGGGCTTCCGAACGTAAAGACTTGTTCGATCCGCGGAGCCACCTTATCCGAACGCGAGTTACTTATCGCAGAAGGTGATGAGTGAGGTATCCGTATCTCGGAGGTGTAGGAGTCCCTCGGCTCGGTCAGCCTTGACTGCTTACGTGTACTCCGTCGTTTCCAGGACCCACTTTTCGAAGTAGTCAAAAAGCACGAAAGATATTCTGGTAAAAGAGATTTTTTTTTCAAGGAAAATTTTGACGCAGAGGGGGTTTCCCCCCTTTTAGCCCCCGAGGGAGGGTCGGGCTTTGCCGAGGCGAGGCCGACCCTTCCTTGTTAACTAAACTTTGCGTGGGTGCGAGGTATATGAACAACTTGGAAACATCTTAAGGGTAGAAGCGACGTAGCTGTTGGATGTTCCAAGCGTTGCCGTAGACCTCGCCTTGACTGTTGGCCAGCTTGTACGTTCCGGGCTTCAGAACTTTGGCGATGACGAATGGCCCCTCCCAGGGGGGCGTGAGCTTGTGCCTCCCTCGGGCGTCTTGCCGCAGCCGAAGCACCAGGTCGCCCACCTGGAGGTCTCGGGGTCGGACCCCTCGGGCGTGGTAGCGTCGCAGGGACTGCTGATACCGCGCCGAGTGTAGTAAGGCCCTGTCCCGAGCCTCTTCCAGCTGGTCCAGCGAGTCTTCTCGGCTAGCTTGGTTGCTTTGATCGTCATAGACCCTCGTCCTTGGGGAGCCGTATTCCAGGTCAGTGGGCAAGACGGCCTCGGCCCCGTAGACCAGGAAGAACGGCGTGAAACCCGTGGCTCGGCTCGGCGTCGTCCTCAGGCTCCAGACCACCGAGGGGAGTTCCTTCATCCATTGCTTGCCGAACTTATTGAGGTCATTGTAAATCCGAGGCTTGAGCCCTTGTAGAATCATGCCGTTGGCACGCTCTACTTGCCCATTCGACATGGGATGAGCTACGGCAGCCCAATCCACCCGGATTTCGTGATCCTCGCAAAAATCCAAGAATTTTTTGCCGGTGAACTGGGTGCCGTTGTCGGTGATGATGGAGTTTGGGACCCCGAAGCGATGGATGATGTTGGTGAAGAACGCCACCGCCTGCTCGGACCTGATGCTGTTCAGGGGTCGGACCTCGATCCACTTGGAGAATTTGTCGACGGCGACCAGCAGGTGCGTGTAGCCCCCGGGCGCCTTCTGCAGAGGGCCGACGAGGTCCAGACCCCACACAGCGAAGGGCCAGGTGATGGGTATCGTCTGCAGAGCCTGAGCGGGCAGGTGGGTCTGCTTCGCATAGAATTGACACCCTTCGCAGGTGCGGACAATTCTAGTGGCGTCAGCCACCGCCGTCGGCCAGTAGAAGCCTTGCCGGAAAGCGTTCCTGACGAGGGTTCGAGGCGCTGCATGATGGCCACAAGCCCCCGAGTGTATCTCTTGTAGGAGTTCCTGACCTTCGGCGATGGAGATGCACCGCTGGAGGATGCCCGAGGGGCTGCGGTGGTAGAGCTCCTTCTCATCGCCCAGCAAGACGAACGACTTGGCGCGTCGCGCTACCCGCCATGCCTCGGCCTGGTCGAGGGGTAGCTCTCCTTGGCGGAGATATTGCAGGTACGGGGCCTGCCAATCTTGATCAGGCGTGACCCCGCTCCGCTCCTCCTCGATGCGCAGCGCCTCGCCCTCGGGAGCCGAGGGTCCCTCGGGCTGAACCGAGGACGGCTCGGGCTGGGCCGAGGTTACCTCGGACGGGGCCGAGGGCGCCTCGGGCTCGGGCGTGTCGCTGATCTTGACGGAGGGTTGGTGCAGATCCCGGGAGAAGACGTCCGGGGGAACCGTCGTTCGCCCCGAGGCTATCTTTGCCAGCTCGTCCGCAGTCTCGTTGTAGCGCCGGGCGATGTGGTTAAGCTCGAGTCCGTAGAACTTGTCTTCCAGGCGTCGAACCTCATCACAGTAGGCCTCCATCTTCGGATCGCGGCAGTGGGAGTTCTTCATGACCTGGTCGATGACGAGCTGCGAGTCGCCGCGAGCGTCGAGGCGTCGGACCCCTAGCTCGATGGCGATTCGCAATCCGTTGATCAGAGCTTCGTACTCAGCCACGTTGTTGGACGCCGGGAAATGGAGGCGCAGCACGTAGCGCAGGTGCTTCCCGAGGGGCGAGACGAAGAGCAGGCCCGCGCCGGCTTCCGTCTTCATCAGCGACCCGTCGAAAAACATGGTCCAGAGCTCTGGTTGGATCGGGGCCGTCGGCAACTGGGTGTCGACCCATTCGGCTACGAAGTCCGCCAGTACCTGGGACTTGATGGCCTTCCGAGGGGCGAACGAGATTGTCTCGCCCATGATTTCCACCGCCCACTTTGCGATCCGTCCCGAGGCCTCTCGGCACTGGATGATCTCCCCTAGGGGGAAGGATGACACCACAGTTACCGGATGAGACTCGAAGTAATGTCGCAACTTTCGCCTTGTCAGGATCACTGCATACAGCAGCTTCTGAACTTGTGGGTAGCGGATCTTGGTTTCGGACAGCACCTCGCTGACGAAGTAAACTGGCCTCTGAATGGGCAATGCATGCCCCTCTTCTTGCCTTTCGACCACGATCGCGGCGCTAACCACCTGAGTGGTAGCGGCGACGTAGACCAAGAGGGCTTCTCCATCAGCTGGGGGTACCAAGACGGGCGCCTGGGTGAGGAGCGCCTTCAGGTTCCCGAGAGCTTCCTCGGCCTCGGGGGTCCAAGTGAAGCACTCGGCCTTCCTTAAGAGACGGTACAGAGGCAAGCCTCTTTCGCCGAGGCGCGAGATGAAACGGCTCAAGGCCGCGAGACATCCCATGATCCTCTGTACGCCTTTTAAGTCCTTGATGGGCCCCATGCTGGTGATGGCTGCGATCTTCTCCGGGTTGGCTTCGATGCCCCGCTCGGAGACGATGAATCCCAGGAGCATGCCTCGGGGCACCCCGAAGACACACTTCTCGGGATTGAGCTTGACGTCCTTTGCCTTGAGACACCGGAATGTCACTTCAAGGTCGGAGAGAAGGTCGGAGGCTTTCCTTGTCTTGACTACGATGTCATCAACGTAGGCCTCGACCGTGCGACCGATGTGTTCGCCGAACACATGGTTCATGCACCGCTGGTACGTTGCACCCGCGTTCCCAGCAGTGGAATCCACGATTTGATCGATGCGAGGTAGAGGGTAGGGAACCTTCGGACATGCTTTGTTGAGACCAGTGTAGTCTACACACACCCGCCATTTCCCCCCTTTCTTCCTCACAAGCACAGGGTTGGCAAGCCATTCGGGATGGAATACCTCTTTGATGAACCCTGCTGCCATCAGCTTGTGGATCTCCTCGCCTATCACCCTGCGCCTTTCCTCGTCGAATCGGCGCAGAGGCTGCCTGACCGGTCGGGCTTCGGCCCGAATATCCAGCGAGTGCTCGGCGACATCCCTCGGTATGCCGGGCATGTCCGAGGGACTCCACGCAAAGACGTCGGCGTTTGCGCGGAGAAAGTCGACGAGCACTGTTTCCTATTTGGGGTCGAGCCCGGAACCGATCCGGATCTGCTTGGAGGTGTCGCCACTGGGGTCGAGAGGGACGGCCTTAACCGTCTCCGCTGGCTCGAAGTTGCCGGCGTGTCGCTTCATGCCCGGCACCTCTCGGGAGAGGTTTTCCAGGTCGGCGGTGAGGGCCTCGGACTCGGCGAGGGCCTCGGCGTACTCCACGCACTCCACGTCGCATTCGAACGCGTGTTTGTACGTGGGGCCGACGGTGATGACCCCGTTGGGGCCTGGCATCTTGAGCTTCAGGTAGGTGTAGTTGGGGACGGCCATGAACTTCGCGTAGCATGGCCTCCCCAATACTGCGTGGTAGGTTCCTCGGAACCCGACCACCTCGAACGTCAAAGTCTCCCTTCGGAAATTGGAGGGTGTTCCGAAGCAGACAGGAAGGTCGAGCCGTCCGAGGGGCTGGACGCGCTTCCCAGGAATGATCCCGTGGAAGGGCGCAGCGCCTGCTCGGACGGAGGACAGATCGACGCGCAGGAGCCTGAGGGTCTCAGCGTAGATGATATTGAGGCAGCTGCCCCCATCCATCAGGACCTTGGTGAGCCTAACGTCGCCGATGATGGGATCGACGACGAGCGGGTATTTCCCTGAGCTCGGCACGTGGTCGGGGTGGTCATCTTGGTCGAAGGTGATGGGCTTGTCGGACCAGTCTAGGTAGACTGGCGCCGCCACCTTCACCGAGCAGACCTCCCGACGCTCTCGCTTATGATACCGAGCCGAGGCATTCGCCGCATGCCCTCCGCAGATCATGAAGCAGTCGCGGACCTCGGGGAACTCTCCTGCTTGGTGATCTTCCTTTTTGTCGTCGTCGCGGGCCCTGCCACCCTCTGCGGGTGGCCCGGCCTTGTGGAAGTGGCGCCGAAGCATGACGCACTCCTCGAGGGTGTGCTTGACGGGCCCCTGATGGTAAGGGCACGTCTCCTTGAGCATCTTGTCGAAGAGGTTGGCACCTCCAGGGGGCTTCCGAGGGTTCTTGTACTCGGCGGCGGCGACAAGGTCCGCGTCGGCAGCGTCGCGTTTCGCTTGCGACTTCCTCCTGCCTTTCTTCTTGGCGCCGAGCCGAGTAGACGCCTCGGGAGCATCCTCCGACGGGCGGCCCTGGGGCTGCTTGTCCTTTCGGAAGATGGCCTCGACCGCCTCCTGGCCAGAGGCGAACTTGGTGGCGATGTCCATCAGCTCGCTCGCCCTGGTGGGGGTCTTGCGACCCAACTTGCTCACCAGGTCACGACAAGTGGTGCCGGCAAGGAACGCGCCGATGACATCTGAGTCGGTGATGTTGGGCAGCTCGGTGCGCTGCTTCGAGAACCGCCGGATGTAGTCCCGAAGAGACTCTCCCGGCTGTTGCCGGCAGCTTCGGAGGTCCCAGGAATTCCCGGGGCGCACGTACGTGCCCTGGAAGTTGCCGGCGAAAGCTTGGACCAAATCCTCCCAGTTGGAAATCTGCCCCGGAGGCAGGTGCTCCAACCAAGCGCGAGCAGTGTCGGAGAGGAACAGGGGGATGTTGCGGATGATGAGGTTGTCGTCGTCCGTTCCACCCAGTTGACAGGCCAGGCGGTAGTCCGCGAGCCACAATTCCGGTCTTGTTTCCCCCGAGTACTTTGTGATAGTAGTCGGGGGTCGGAATCGGGCCGGAAACGGCGCCCGCCGAATGGCCCGGCTGAAGACCTGCGGACCGGGTGGTTCGGGCGAGGGACTCCGATCCTCCCCGCTGTCGTAGCGTCCCCCACGCCTGGGGTGATAGCCTCGGCGCACCCTTTCGTCGAGGCGGGCCCGACGGTCGCGATGAGGGTGCTCGTTGCCGAGGTGGCCCGGGGCCGCAGGCGCGGTGTTGCGCGTGCGCCCGGTGTAGACCGAGGCTTCCCGCATGAGTCGGGAAGTCGCGGCACGAGGTTCCGAGGGGTACCCCTGCCTGCGGGAGGCAGAGCTCTCGGCCCGCCGGGCCGCAGCGCCTTCCAGGAGATGCTTGAGCTCTCCCTGGATTCGCCGACCCTCGGTGGTTGATGACTCCGGCATCGCGTGGAGGAGCATCGCTGCGGCTGCCAGGTCCTGACCGGCCCCGCTGGATGCGGGTGGCGGCCTGTCCCTGGCATCGTTGGCGATGCGGTGCTGGAGACCCTGGGGCAGGTGACGTATTTCTCTGGCCGGGGGCTGGCCCGCCCATACCTGCCCGACGTCCCGGCGGATCAACTCGAGCGCTCCTGCCCCCTCGTCGAGCCCGGCCTGCGCCCCGCGGACTTGCTCGAGCTGTGGGTCGTGACCCCCCGCCGGAACGGGGACCACAGCTAGCTCCCGCGGGAAGTCGGCGCGAGGCCTAGGGAGATCACCAACCTCCGGCATGCCGAGACGGTTGCCTCCGGAGGGATCCCCTAGCTCGACGTGGAAACATTCGCGGCTCGGGCCGCAGTCCTTGTCGTCAAGGCTGCGGCTGCCGTCGGAACAGTCGGAGAGGCAGTAGTTGCATGCGGTCATGAAGTCCCGCATGGCACTGGGGTTGCCAGATCCAGAGAAATCCCAGCAGATGCTGGGGTCGTCATCTTCCTCGGACCCAGAGGGCCCGTAGGTCGAGACGCTCGTCAATCGGTCCCAAGGCGACCGCACACGAAACCCAAGAGAGGTTGCACTCGCCTCAACGTGAGCGCCCGCCAGAGCGGGGTCGCTAGGCGGGTTGAGGTCGAGTCGAAATGACGAAGGATGGGAATCAGTCGGTACCTTTTGGTCGACGAGGAGCGTCGAAGTCACATCGGGGACTGATCGCGCCGTCGTCCTGGGTACGAGGGCGACGTCCTGCAGGCCCTCCGTGAGCGTGCTGGCGTCGTCCACTTGCTCGGGGTTGGCGTGTTGCGGGGGGGACGGCGCTCGCCTTCGCCTCAAACGTGAGGGTGACGCCCGACGCATCCTCCGTTGGGGCGCTGGGGATGTCGATTCGCTCGACAGCCAACGGAGCGCAGCCTCCCGCTCGGCCCTGGTTGCCCCGCCTCCTCCTCCGATGGCGAGGGAGAGGATGGGGCGAGCTCGAATGTTGTTCTTCCCCCACGCGGGGAAGACGTCGTCGATTCCGCCGCCGGCGGGCGGGCTGTCGGCCACCATTGTCGCCGTCGCGCGGCGGTGGAAGGAGTATCATGTCGTAGCTGCCGTCGAAAGACATGAACTCGAGGCTCCCGAAACGGAGCACCGTCCCGGGTTGGAGAGGTCGTTGGAGACTGCCCATCTGGAGCTTGACGGGAAACTGCTCGTCAACACGCAGCAGGCCCCTACCTGGCGCGCCAACTGTTGGCGTTTCGAGACCGGGGGGTCCCTAAGCCGACGAGTGAGTGTGCCGCGTGCCCCAGCCCAGATGGGTCGAGCGCGTGGGTGAGCGCGAAGGGGGGAAAGCGAGGTGGCCGGAGCCGAGTCGTGAGGGAGGTGGAGATCCCGCGGCCTTCGTGTTCGTCCCGCGCCCAGGTCGGGTGCGCTTGCAGTAGGGGGTTACAAGCGTTCACACGGGTGAGGGAAGCGAGCGGCCCCAAGAGAGCGCCTACCCCTGCCCTCGTTCCCGCGGGGCCAACCTTCTCTAAGAAGGCCCTGGTCCTTCCTTTTATAGGCGTAAGGAGAGGATCCAGGTGTACAATGGGGGTGCAGCAGAGTGCTACGTGTCTAGCGGGGGAGAGCTAGTGCCCTAAGTACATGCCAAGGTGGCAGCCGGAGAGATCTTGGCACCCAGCTGGTGTGGTGTCGTGGCTGTCGGAGGAGTAACGGAGCCTGGTGGAGGGACAGCTGTCGGAGCGGTTGGGCCCTTGCTGACGTCCCCCTGCTTCTGTAAGGGAGCTGAGAGCCGCCGTCGTCATGGGTCTAGCGGGGCGCCATCATTGCCTATCTGGCGGAGCTAGCCAGATGGGACGTCGGTCTTGTTCTCTGTGGCCCGAGTCGGCTCGAGGTAGGGTGATGATGGCGCTTCCTGTTGACGTGGCGGACTTGTGCCCTAGGTCGGGCGACGTGGAGGCTCCTCCGAAGCCGAGGTCGAGTCTATCCTGCATGGCCGAGGCCGAGCCCGAGCTCCTGGGTCGGGCGAGGCGGAGGTCGTTCGGCAGAGGCCAGGGCGGAGTCCGACCCCTGGGGTCGGGCGAGGCGGGGTTCGTCGTCTTCCGGGGCCTTAGCCCGAGTTCGAGCCCTGGGTCGGGCGGAGCGGAGTTCGCCGTCTTCCGGGGCCTTAGCCCGAGTCCGAGCCCTGGGTCGGGCGGAGCGGAGTTCGCCGTCTTCCGGGGCCTTAGCCCGAGTCCGAGCCCTAGGTCGGGTGGAGCGGAGTTCGCCGTCTTCCGGGGCCTTAGCCCGAGTCCGAGCCCTGGGTCGGGCGGAGCGGAGTTCGCCGTCTTCCGGGGCCTTAGCCCGAGTCCGAGCCCTGGGTCGGGTGGAGCGGAGTTCGCCGTCTTCCGAGGCCTTAGCCCGAGTCCGAGCCCTGGGTCGGGCGGAGCGGAGTTCGCTGTCTTCCGGGGCCTTAGCCCGAGTCCGAGCCCTGGGTCGGGCGGAGCTTCCTATGGCGCCTTTGGCAAGGCCTGGCTGCCTGTCAGTCTCACTCTGTCAAGTGGCACTGCAGTCGGGATGGCGCAGGCGGCGCTGTCCTTCTGTCAGACCGGTAAGTGGAGCGGCGAAGTGACGGCGGTCACTTCGGCTCTGCCAGGGGGCGCGCGTCAGGATAAAGGTGCCAGGCTACCTTTGCGTTAAATGCCCCTGTGACTTGGTCGGTCGGCGCGGCGATTTAGTCAGGGTTGCTTCTTAACGAAGGCAAGGCCTCGGGCGAGCCGGAGATGCGTCTGCCGTAAAAAAGGGGGCCTCGGGCGAGACGGAAACACCTCAGGGTCGGCTGCCCTTGCCCGAGGCTAGGCTCGGGCGAGGCGTGATCGAGTCGCTCGTATGGACTGATCCCTGACTTAATCGCACCCATCAGGCCTCTGCAGCTTTATGCTGATGGGGGTTACCAGCTGAGAATTAGGCGTCTTGAGGGTACCCCTAATTATGGTCCCCGACAACAAGAGACACACAATTTTTATCCCATGGTTCGGCCAAGTAACACTTGCCTACTTCCACGTTGTGGTGTCCCAATGGACGAGGGTTGCACTCAACCCCTTTCAAGTGATCCAATGATCGACTTGAATACCACTGTCTTTTCCTTTTTGAGTATTCTTCCCGTTTGCGAGGAATCTCCACAAGTTGGAGTCTCTTGCCCTTACAATGTTGATCACAAAAGAAGCACAGAAGTAAGGGAGGGAAAAGCAACACATGCAAGACTCAATCCGCAGCACACACACATGCACACAAGTCAAGACTTGAGCTCAAAACACGGCGCAGGGAGTTCTCAACTCAAACGGAGGTCAAATCACTAACACAACAATCCAAATGCGTGGAGGCAGAGTCTAGGAGTCTTAAAATGTTTTGTGAAAGCTTGGTGTTCTGCTCCATGCGCCTAGGGGTCCCTTTTATAGCCCCAAGACAGCTAGGAGCCGTTGGAGATCAACTTGGAAGACAAATCTTGCCTTCTATCGAGTGGTGCACCGGACAGTCCGGTGCGCCACCGGACATGAACAGTTCCTGTCCGGTGCACGATCTCTTTCCTTTTCTGGCGAAGCCGACGTTGGATCTTCGGATCCGTTGGTGCACCGGACACTGTCTGGTGCGACTATCCGACCGTTGACTCGGCCACGTGTCACCCGTTGATCGCGTAGACGACCGTTGGCCGCGGGCGCTTATGGTTCATCGGACAGTCCGGTGCGCCACCGGACAGTCCGGTCAATTATAGCCGCGACGCCATCTCCTTTTCCCGAGAGTGACGAGTTTGTCGCCGAAGTGCTTGGGCGCGGGCGCAGATGACGCACTGGACAGTCTGGTGTACCACCGGACAGTCCGGTGAATTTTAGCCACTTTGCCCC
Organism: Zea luxurians; assembly: GCA_029449295.1. Taxonomy (NCBI): domain Eukaryota; kingdom Viridiplantae; phylum Streptophyta; class Magnoliopsida; order Poales; family Poaceae; genus Zea; species Zea luxurians. The sequence continues at coordinate 57,330,314 of JAOPSE010000020.1, forward strand.
GCTGATTCCGGAGAGCAGCCAGTTCGCCGCTGGGCTAGCCTGGGCACCAGACACTGTCCGGTGCACCACCGGACAGTCCGGTGCGCCACAGGCTGGTGCTGTTTTGGCTGAACTTAGCCAAATCTTCTCCAGTTTGATTTCAGTTTTCTTGGCATTGTGTCTAAACATACCTTGTTCTTTGATGTATACTTTTCACCTATTTAGCACATATGAGTTTAAAACAATGTGTTGGGCATCTAATCACCAAAACAATAATAGAAATGGCCTAAGGGCCCTTTTCTCTTTCATCAACACCTTCAAGCAAGCCGAAGGTATCAATGTAATACAGATTCTATCAATACTCATGCATACTTTGTGGAATGCAAATATAAATGAATCAATGAGTTATATTCATTATCTTTATCCTTATGTATTCTTATTTATCTATAAGATGATGAAGGCATGTCCTTCATGACCTTCGTCTAATGATCATTATATCCGCGAGGAGGTAATGCTTCTGAGGACAAAGGTCCTTAATACTTAACAATTGTGTTGCCTTGTTTTTGATTCACAACATTTAAGAACAAGTGACCAACTTTGATGTTTTCCGTGGGTGAACTCACTTCCACAACCTTCGACAAGCATTCACCTTCGTCATGCCGCCGAAGAAGGCAATAGCGCCAGGGGCTGCCCTATAGCCACTAGACACCAACCAAGAGACACTCTCATTGAGAGAAGCTCGGAGCTAGAAAAGGAAGGCTACCATCCCAACACCACAGGAAGATGAGTTAGACCAAGAAATCAGAGACCTGGAAGCTATAAATCAACAAGTACAGAGGAAGAGAGACAATATGCTTCGACTAGCCAAACTTCAGAGGAAGATCGACGAAGCTGCTGAAGAAATGCGCCACATCACCTAACATGACCAAGGACGAAAGCCTCAACAGAGAGGGCTTCGTCAAGAAAGTCCAACCAACGATGATGGATGGTATGATGACTTTTATCATGGTAACTTTGCTTTTGATGATGCTTCTCCTCTAGCAGTAGAGTTGCAGGCTACCCCATGGCCACCATCTTACAAGCCACCATAGCTTCCCGTGTACGATGGGCACTCGGATCCGAAGCAGTTTCTCATGAGCTACGAAGCAACCATATCATCATATGGGGGCAACACGGTTGTCATGGCGAAATCCTTCGTCATGGCGGTCAAGAGTGTAGCTCAGACGTGGTATTCTTCCCTTCACCCGGGAACAATCACATCATGGCAAAAGCTGAAGCACATGCTGGTAACTAGCTTCCAGGGTTTCCAGACGAAGCCAGTGACTGCCCAAGCATTGTTCCAATGTACGCAAGACCATGAAGAGTACTTGTAGGCATACATCCAAAGATTCCTGTGACTCAGAGCCCAGGCGCCAACGGTGCTTAATGAGATTGTCATCAAAGCTATGATCAAGGGGCTCCGGCTAGGACCGACAGCGCAATATTTTGATAAGAAACTACCACAAGCTTTAGACAAGCTCCTCCATAAGATAGATGAATATATCTGAGCTGACAATGATTTTCCACTCCAAGCATGTCAGAACAATCCACAATCCCAGCACAAATGATGTCAGGGCAAACCACACTCAAGGCAGCCTACAAAGCTCATAATCTTCGGGAATGCAGCAAACCTCTTACAGGCCACCAGCTCCAAGAGGCAGAGGGGGAAGAAGCTTCGAAGGAAGGTTCAACACTCAACCCAGGAGATTGTTCTTCTTATTTTGTGGGGAGGATAAGGGACACACAACAAGGATGTGCCAAGTCACGATCCAAAAGCAGAAGGAGATAGCTGAAGCCGAAGCAGGTCTTGCATACTGCCTCATGTTATTCGCCATATATCCTTGAGTATGTGGGCAACCGGCAACCCACGACATTAGTTGCTTTGGTAAGTCATTGTCAAGCTGCATGGGCTCAGTTACCACCACCACCACCACTGGCACCTACCTTGGTTCATAACCAGTAGCAAGAAGGGCATCGCTAGGTGCAACAACAGCGAGACACTCGGGAGGAGTCCGAAGCTCGCACATTCAATAGCATTGTGCCCGAATCGAGACATATTTACTAAAGCAACATAGGGGCTTAACCAGAAAGTTTTCAAGTTCAATGTATTTTACTTTTTTGTCTTTAAATTTTCCACTCCGAAGACAATATAAGAAGGTTTAACCTTCGGCTTGTTGTAATAAATCTATGGTTACACCATCGAGTGTAGAAAGGGTGACAAAAGCTCCAAAGTCGTTCCTAAGGGGATGCAGAGCTAAAATACCACCTAAGTCAAAGGTGAAGAAGCTCTAAAGTCGTTCCTAAGGGGATGCAGCGCTTAGCTCTAAAGTCGTTCCTAAGGGAATGCAGAGCTAAAATACCACCTAAATAAAAGGTGAAGAGACTCCAAAGTCGTTTCTAAGGGAATGCAGAGTCTTAGTTTTTCTTTGATGATTTGTGCGTAAACATCATTTGCATCATATCATCATATCATATTGCATAGCATTACATCATACATCATTTTGCATCGACAAAAGCAATGGAGAAGGAAAATTGCTCCTTCGAACATACCTATCGGCTCATGAAAGAATGTACCAATAACACAAGATATGCCTTTGGCAGATATATTGTTACATAGGGATGGTACCTTCGTCAACAGAATAACTACACAATGGTCATGACATGATATTCAGTATTACCTCGGCAGAAGGGGGATTTCTTTCTTCGTGAAGCATAAAAAGAAGGGAAGGTGTTTTTTCGCCAGCGGCTAAAAACGGTATGTATGAAGGTTTCACGCATCACAAAGAAATATATTACATTAATATACATGCAAATAGTTGATAATTGTTTCTTACAAAAATGAAAGGTACGTATAAGGACACTTGTTGGTCCTTGTTCTCGAATGCTATACATCAAGAACAAAGCAACACAATTGTTAACGATTAAAGACCTTCATCCTTCAAAGCATTATCTCTCTTAGGATATAATGATCTTCAGACGAAGGTCATGAAAGGCATATCTTCATTGTCTCAGTGAATGAATATAGATGAGGATACATGAAACACAAAGCAATATAAATAATAATTACGAATCATTAAGTTATTTATATTCTTATTTTATAAACATGAATAAACACCAATGATATCTATATTACATCAATACCTTCGGCTTGCCAAAAGGTGAAAATGCGAGAGTGACGCAAGAGTGATTACAATCCAGCGTGAACAGTACGGTTTTACTGTTCATCTATTTATAGGCACGAGACGTAGCCCGGGCAAAATTACATTCATGTCCCTGTCATCTACTCTTAATCATAAGGCAAACTATCAAGGACTAAGTAGTCTTTTCCCCTTTAGGTCGATTTCGTTTTCCACCTTCGTCATCATACTAAGCCGAAGCTCCTTTAGCCACAGCTTCAACATCCGTCCGTTCTGCCTTCGTGTTGCATCTTCATATCACGCATGCTTTCACCAAAGAGAGAAAACCTTCATCCCAAACCGAAGCCTCCTGTAACAGTCTATGTTACACTGAAAACATATGATTAGTCACGTTTTTGAGGACCTTCGGAAGAGGAAGGCCCCCAACAGTAGCCCCTCGCAGTATTAATTTGTTTCTTTGTAACAAATTCAGACTGCGACGTGAACGAAGGCCTTTAGCCGAAGGTCCAAAAAAACACCTTCCCTTCGCTAGAATAGCGAATATCACTGACATGCAGGACCCACCGAATCGTGGGGCGCTAGGCATATAAATAGGAACTTGCACCAAGAGCATTTGTTGTGCCATTTCAGTTGCTTGCGCTATTTTTGGCATTCTGGATTTTCTTGTTGTGCCGAGTTTTGATTAAATTTAAGCTTCAACAATCGTGCAACCGTTGACTAAATGGATGAAGAGAAGAAGATTGTTGACCCTGCACTGACCGGGTTTTATGAAGCTATGGAGAACACAAATATAGAGAAGATCACCAATGAAATGTTGGCTGGGTTATCTGAGGGTTCCAGCGATAGTGAAAGTTTTGACTTAGAAAGTGGAAACAAAGGTGCCGAAGATCGGCCCTGGCGGCCGAGTCATACCATCTTCGGGAAATCAACCATCAAGCAGAGTCAAATTGATGCAATGAAAGAAAGATACTTCCGCGATATTTCTATCGCGAGGGCTGGAGGAGATAGCAATGCCCCTATGCCCAAAGTTGATGAAGTGGTTGTATACAGGAGCTTCATGAAGGCAGGGCTTCGGTTTCCCTTGAATAAATTTTTAGTTAAGGTTCTAAAGACTTTTGAAATTTACCTTCATCAGATTACCCCCGAAGCTATCATCAGAATGGGGATTTTCATTTGGGCCATGAGGAGCCAAGGTTTAGAGCCGAATGGAAAATGCTTCTGCAACATGCATGAGCTGTCCTATGAGACGAAGGCTACCGGCAAAGAGCAATATCATAATAATTTTGGTTGTTATAACTTCTTGCCTCGCTCTGATGTGAGCTATCCAATCCCGACATTTCGGAAGAGGTGGCCAGGAGCCTGGATGGAAGAGTGGTTTTATGTGAAGAACGACTTAGTTGAAAGAGAGGATATAAAGGGGATCATTCAACGCCCTATTTGGTCTCGCTTCGGCATCAGAAGGCCAGCCACTGCCCTTGGAAATGATATTGAAGCATGCCAGAAGGCCTTTAACACTGTATGCACTTTTATTGGTACAAGAGACTTAGTCCAGGAGCATATTGCTTATAGAGTGTGGCCTCTTGGAAGTGGCTGGGAGATGCCGAAGGAAGCTGCTGCCGGGTCTAGTCAAGGCGGCTTAGTTTATCTAAAATACACCTTTAGATACAGAGATTAATTCGATGAACCAAACGATAACTGGCTGGATTGTATTGAGGCAACTAGTGATGAATTGCTTGGGGCCTACACAAGGGCCGAAGTTGTTAAACAGAGTTTTGATGTAATTGGTTTTGTATACCCAGACTATTGTTATCCCTCGCGAAAGCAGGGAAAGAAAAGAAAAGCTGCTGCTTCAGCTATCTTTGCTACGCCGAAAGGAAAAAAGATTAAAGTTTTGACACACCGCCCGTGTACATTGAAACGGCCAGAGTGCCGAAGCTTGCTGAGGTGCCTTCTTCCGCTGTTGAGCCAGAGTTCCCCGCTCCTGCTGAAGCCAAGGGAGAATCGATCGAAGTGCCAAAACCGATGATGATAATGGTACAGGAGAAAACCAAGATGACCGAAGTGCCGAAGTGACCTAGTGAAACTGAGAAAACAACCGAAAAACCAAAACCAAGAAGGTTGGCAGAGCAACCAAAGATTCTGAGCCCGTCGCAAGAGACGGCGCTGCCGAAGATGACAAAAATTCCTGCAGCAACTCCAAAAAGGAGGAGAATGGCCAGCGTATTAGACGCGGTCATGGAATTGACAAAGGTACTTACTCCTGCCTCTGCAGAAGTACCTAACATAGGTGAAAAGAATACGAAGGAAACTGTCGAAGCCGTCATGACCCAGGTTAGAACTGAAGCTAGGCCCTTAGCTCCCGCAGAAACGAGGCCTACAGAGGTTGTCAAAAAGAATATCGAAGCAGAGCCTTCAGATGCTACAAAAACTAACAAAGAGTCTGAATCCCCTGCTGCTGAAGCTTCTACTGAGGAATTGAAATATATAGTGCGTCACGAGGCAAGGAAAAAACTATCAGAAGAGCAGATTGCCGAAGCTATACATTATGCCAAGGATTTGAAGTATCGCCTAGGATCCTTGGTGTTTAATGGCATTGATGAAGATGATTTTTTGTATTGTCTTCCAGACAACAAGGAGATATCTGTTTGCCAGGAGATGGCTGAAAATATAGGATTCCCAAAGCTAGAGCTTGGCCTGTCTACAATGTCGAAGGATGACCTTGCAGACAGCCTTGCCTATAACAGTCTGAAGGTGAGGATGTTTTAGCTTATAAGCAGATTACTTTTTGTATCTTTTCTTATTATTGTGTGTTGATCCTTTATTTTTTGTAGGGCTTAATCCTAAGCAAGGCTTTAAGGGCGCAAAAGAATGCGGAAGACGAAAGCTGCCAAATAGCCCTTGGGAACGTTCGGTCAGAAGTTATCACGCTAAGGAACGAGGCGCTTGAAAAACATAAAATATTACTTTCCTTAGCGGATAAGCTGAAGAGCAACGAAGCAAAACTTAATGCACAGTCCGAATCTCATAAAGTCGAAGTCGAAGACCTTTGGAAAAAGCTTGCCGAAGCTAATGAAAATTTTGAACTCGCAAAGGCAAAGCAAGAGATAAGTGAATGGACAAGTGCGAGGCTGGAAAAGAATGTGGAGGAGCTTCGTGAGTCCAAGGAGATATGTTATGAGAAATCCTTGGCACTGCTACAATAAAGCTCTAGGTGGTCCAGTTAGCATCTACACAGGTGGTTCCAGGAATCGCTTGTGGTGCACCGTCTGTGATGTAAAACAACATCTCAGGCGGTCAATCTAAAACCGCTTGTGATAGACACACATCACAGGCAGTTCCGACTAATGGAACCGCTTGCGATAGACACACATCACAAGCTAGTCCTAGCCGCTTGTGTTAGACACATATCATAGGCGGTTTTAAATATAGGTCCGACTATATTTCAATATATAGATTCTAGATTCATATGCAGATTCTAGATTCATATACAGATTACATTCAGATGATGTATATAAATCCAGATCACCAAATGATATTCATAACAAATCAATATACAGATTCTAGATTCATACACATCACAAATCACATTCATAGAACGATAACAGTACTAGTATTAGCACCAAACCACAATAAGATACACATCTCAAGTTCCATATACATCTCAACATCATCTGAAGTACCACTTTCACATAACATGTTAACCAAACTAAAGATCTAAACACTGTGTGCTAGCGTGTACAAACTTAGTTCTGGGAGGTGTTTCAAATTTCCATTTTTATTGTAGAATAGCCCTTGTTGATGAAGAACTTCACGGCGCATAAAGTAAAGCAAGTCTTTTACAACCTTAGCCACGCCGACGGTAACCATATCTCTTTCTAGCCATTCAACATTGATCTTGGATTTAGGAACCTGCAATGAAAGCAAAAGGCAAGCAGTGCTAAGAGTAATGTGATGAGCAACAATAAAACATAAAAATTGCAACATAGACAATGATAGTGAACTTACATCCTCACGATTGACCATGTAATGGAAGGTGACACGACACCATTCGCATACATAATAACCGCACAGGACAGTACCCGGAGGTTGTTTGTCACCAAATAGAAATAATGATATTGACAAATTATGCTTGTCCTCTGGATGTTCGCCGCCAAGATCTTTCTAATAAAAATGGTATGCGCTGCATATAACAATAGCATTGTGAGATTAAGAATACATTTGTTATTTTGTAAGTACAAGTGTGCAATAATCATACTTCTCTAAAATCTTCAAGAAGTCATTATACGCATCATTTTCCATTCTCAGTAAGTCCAAGACCACACCTTTACCATGCTTTGGAAAGATCATGATACAAATGTAGTGGTCACTATATAGACATAGACGAAAACACATGTTAAGATCACGATTGCCATAATTTGTAGTTCAAAACCATGTCGAGAACTTACTTAAAGTGATGTGGAGCTATTATTAAGTCCTTGCCATGTTGTACATGATTATACATGGCTCATCCAATGTATGCCACCATTACCTTCATTTTCTTTTTCTGATTCTGTTTGACGGCTTTCTCAAATTCATCATCATCAAAGTCTTTGTATTCTTCTCCATGTCTCCGAACAACTTCTTTGTAGCGAGCTTAGGATATCATCAACTGGTCAAGAAACCCTGTCTTAAGTTGTTTCTTCTTATCATCCATGTATTGCATCCTACGTGTAAAAAGTGTTAATTGTTAGACTCTCATTTATGTGTGCGTGTACAAAACTAACAAATATGAAAGTTTAGAGGTACTTACAAGCAAAAGAGGGTTAAGTAGTTGGTTTCCATCCTTTGTCGGTGGTACAACGACCATAGATCGTCAAAGAATAAATGCCGCATAGGATCTATATTATCTTTGCTCCAAAATGCATCTTCTGGCACAACAAATGTGAAGTCCTCGAGTTTGTATTTGTTGCTAGCCACCATGTACCACTCATGCATTCTAATCTCTGGAGTCGACAACTTAGAAAGTTGCACCGTCGTCAAGAACGACCTCTCATTCACGAATTTAGGAGGAACATCCTCCTTGTATATCGGGATATCGATTTTAAGACGTAATGATTCTCGAGTATGAATCATTCCATCTTCTTCCCATACTTTGAAATTGTCTATTTGGGACCGTGTGCGTACTCCACGAGATGCTGATTCCGCTTTTGATTGATCTGTCATAACTCTCTTCAATTTTTCCAGGTAGCGTGTCACAGCTTCTAACGGTTTCTTGACATTGTCAGTGGTGATTCGCTGATGAATTTTCTTTGAAGTAGTTGGCCCTTCAACATTGGTGTCAACCTTTGCTTCCTTTCTGATGTCCGCATCGACATTCTGAGGAACAATTTTGTCTACGTTCCCCTCGTCGAGTTCCTTCGCAAGAGGTGATATGATTGTTTCAACGATTTTTGGGGAGGCCGGTGCTATATTTTCCTGCACCATGGGGTATGGAATGATCGAACTATCTTTCTGTTGCATGGGTGTTGAAATCGGCGTTGGTGACTTATGACGCGATGAACGGCTTAAGATCGGCTTATCACCCAACTTAATGTCGCGTCGATGCCAAAGGACCAACTCGTTCATTGCCTCCTGCAAAGTTATGATCCCCTCAACTGGAAAGTCTATCTCCCAATCTTCACAACCAATGTCTATGATCTCTAGAACTTGGACCACATCATAGTGTGCCGGGACAGGATTATCCTGGTAGTTAACAAGTCCTGGTTTTACCAAACCAATAGCAGCCTATTTTGTTTTGTCCTAGATCGATTGATTGGAATATGAAGACAACAAGGTTTGTCCTCAACAATATCGTCTACAGGGTACTTGTGCCCGGTCCAAAGTCTTGCACAGATTCTACGCTGCTAGGGACTAGAGGTGGACTCATGTGGCTTGGCTTGAGTTCACATGATATGCATCCTATTTTCTTCATTTTCTTCATCACGTCATTAATAGCCTTTTGTACCCTTTCATCAATAGTCTCTTCAAGGGTCCTTTTCGACTTCTCGTGTTTCCTATATGACGCCACATACTATGGAAACGCCTCTCTCCAAGAAATCTTAGAAGAGATTCCCCGAGCCCGTCCAGTGTGTTCAGGATTGCCTAGTGCTACAGTTAGTATGTCATTCTCCCTCCGAGGCTTAAATTCACCTTTCTTTCTCTTTTTTGCATATTCTTGAATTTTTGTTGAAACTTAGCCTACCAATTCTGGATGCAAAAGTTTGCCGTCCTCAGTCAAACCTACCCGACCTAAGATCCAATGAATAGCTCGCTCATCGATATCTATTAATATTGAGTCCAAAGTGTCGTTAGCTATAGCTTCCTCGATTATCCTGTTCCACTGCACAACTTTAGGGTGATATCCGATTGACCCCAGGCGATGGGAGTGTTTGTTCATCTTCGCTCTCTGAGAATTAGTTTCGCCCAGTTCTTTGGCCTTCAGTTTGGTCTTCTGACAAACAAATTCCTCCCACTGAGCTTGAGTGATTTTCCCCATTTTCTTGGGCAGAGGAACCCTATTCTTCTTAACAAAATCCCTACTCATCTCGGTCTTCCACCCACGAAACATCTTGGCCATAGCAGAGAGCATCGACTTCCTTACTACATCCTCTATGCCTTTTGGGACCTTGAATGACTCTGACAACTTAGCCCATAGCTTATTGCGGGTGTCTTCATCTAAATCCTTCCATTTTTGAAGTGTGATTGGCACTATATCTCTAACAGTAGACCCACAAGAATTTCGAAACTTTGTAACCACGTCAAGTGGTTCTTCAGGAAACCCCTCTACATTGAGTTTTGTTACGTACATAACTGCACCTTCTTTCAACTGATTGGGACCTCGTCGCCCTCGTTTCCGCTTCTGTGAAACAGATGATTCAGGCATCAGAGCATCCTCCGTGTTTCGTGTAGAACATGCATCCTCTTTCTTCTCTTCATTTGAAATCTATATATTGAAACAATTAATGGTCTTTAATATATGAACATTATTTTAGATGCTATAAAATTTAAGTTATTAGGCATATTTCTAGTTACCTCTTCTTCGTTGGGAATATAGTTGACATCAAGCTCATCTGAAGTTTTTTTCTTCCTTGGAGGTATAGGAGGAAAAGTATTGTCATCACTAGAACTATCCCCCTCCCCGCTGTCTTCACCGGAGCTGCTCGTTGTCTGCCATTCAAGTATGGCCACGTCTTCATTAACTCTGTTAGACGCACCGGTGCAGAACACATCCATCCTAGTAGGTACCTACTGCACAGCTGGTTCCATCAAACAAAATGAGGTGATTGCCAACTCATGTCTGTTCCTAGTATCTTAATCTTGGCGTGCCCTTAATCTTAGTGTTACTACTTAGATGGCTCTATTACCATGCCACACGCTATACATAAAAGTTAAATCCTAGAAATTATTGCAGAAATTAGGACGTGTGTGTAACCATTGGAAGGGAGTGATAAGTGTCCAAATATAAATAATGTAGGCAAGTGTCATAATCCAAATATAAATAATATACTTCTCATCCTCCGATGTTCTAAAGGAAACTCATAAGTTTTCTTGTCTACATTGTAGAATACTCAGTTTTAGGGACTCATAAGTGTTCTTGTCTACAGGAGGAGAATACTGAGTTTTGGGCATCCGGGTGGAAGGTAAACACCAGTTGCAAACATTGTAGTATCTCTCTCTATCTAGAAAGGAATGTAATTCGAGCACAGTGAAATGCTTAGAACGAGAAGCATTTGCTACGACAACATTTTAGATCGAAAACGTACGGACGAGAGGGCAAGTCCTGCCGCGTGTTCCAGCCAGCCTTGGAGATGGTGGCGCTCGGGCTCGGGGACAGCGGTGGCGGTGCTCGGGCTCGGAGACAGTGGCGCTTGGTATAGGTGTACATTCGGGCCGCCCGGCGCGGCACGGCCCAAGCCCGAAAAGGCCCATATTGTTTGAATTTCGGACCGTCCCGGCCTGTTTGAATTTCGGGCCGTGTCGGGCCAGCCCACGGGCCTAGCCCTCAGCCCACGACCCGACATGTAATTGCTTAAACGTGTCGGGCTCATTTCGAGCAGCCCGAAATTATAAAAGCCCGAAATTTAATTTTTGGCCCGAAATTCAGTTTTTGGCCCGAAATTCACTTTAGGGCCCAAAATTCACATGAGAGCCCTAAATTCAAAACAAATTTAATAAAGCAAATAAAAGACAAGACAAATAAATTTGATCAAAAGCAAACTTAATATTTATATTAAGCTACCAGAGCTGTGCAATGACTACCTCGTTTACAAATCATTTTGTTAGAAGAAAAAAAAGTATAATCAGCTCTATATAAAGTTCATAAGTTCAGTTCATTATGTAAACAAAAGTAAAATTACATCACATACTCTAATTCAAAGCTACAAAAAACATCTAACTAGCATTATCTCTAGCTTTATGTTCTTTATAAAGTACATGAAAGTGTGGAATGAAGTGTGGTTTTAATAAATATATGGGCCTTTTCGTGCCTCTATATGGGCCATTTCGTGCCTGCCTTAAACGGGCCGTGCTCGTGCCTGCACATAGGCCGCGACCTCGGCCCAAACCCGGCCCGACACTAAAATATTTCGGGTCGTGCCGTGCCTGGGCCGTGCTTTTTTCGTGTTTCGGGCCGGCCCATCAGGCCCGGTCCAAATGTACACCTATAGCGCTCGGGCTCGGGACGGCGCAACGCTTTGGCTCGGGGACGGCGCAACGCTTGGGCTCGGGGATGGGGACGGTGGCCCTCGGGCTCGGGGACGACATCGTCGGCGCTCGGGCTTGGGGAAGGCGCAAGTCAGCCTGGCGATGCAAGCGTCAGCCCCGGGAGTTAGGGTTCCAGCTGGAACCAGCAAGCCCTTTTATACTGTAAAAAATCACATGCGGATTTCTAGAAAATCCGCTTGTGTATATAACATCACAAGCGCTTTTTTATTCCAACCGCCTGTGATAGATTAACTTCACAGGCGGTCGGAATAAAAAGGGCCTGTAAAGTTATATATCACAAGCGGTTTTTTTTAGAAATCCACCAGCGATTTGTGTACAGTATAAAAGGACGTAGCCCACGGGTTCTAGAACCCTATCTCCCAGAACAGTCACAACACTGTAGCGGCGGGTGATTTTTTGAGATCTACGGGGAGAAGGTTTTGTTTTTGAGTTTATTGATTGATTTCAAGAGTTTATGCATATATATGATCTCCGTTTGTTTTCTTTCTCATTTTGATGCAATTTTTTGCCTCGATTTTGTAATATAGACTGGATTTGAAGAAAAACTTAGAAATTCCAAGGTTTGGACTTGTAGTTGATCTAATTTAAAGATTCTTCATAAAGAGTTGTCTCACCTCAAGGTTACTAGATTCATGTGCTAGGATTTTCAAGTTTCGGATTTCTAGTTGAGCTAAATTAAAGATTGTATTCAGAGATTTGTCTCTCCGCAAGGTACCTCTGGATATGATCTTGTTTCACTTTCATGTACATTTATTTTTTCATGTTTTAGGGATGAATTCAATTAATTAATGATTTTATTGACGTTAATCAATCTAGGGATAGGTAATGGACCGAGGTTGGATGTACAATGTGCCAAGACCACATCCGTCGTACATTCGAAATTTGAGAAGCTTTATTGAAGCGACCAACAAGCACGCGAATATGCGAAAGAGTAAGGAGATATTATGTCCGTGCATCGATTGTGATAATAATGTAGCTTGGAGAGATATAGGAGTAATCCAATCACATCTGCTGAAAAGAGGGTTTAAAAACAATTACATGATATGGACAGAACATGGTGAGTTGGATCCATGTGAAGTGACTAGTAATGACGAGAGAACTGTCGGAATTTTAGATAAAGTGGATGGTAAAGTGGATTCTGTGGATGCCAATCAAGATTTTAAAGAATTTGATTGCGAAGAGATGTTGCGCCATATGGAACCAGAAATGTTGAAATCTGTGGGATCACAGAAAGGTCTACCTAAAATGGAGGGACTGGAAAGTGCCTCAAAAGAACCTTTATATGATGGATCAAAGGGTTGTGACAAAGAGTTTACTACACTGCGTACAGTTCTAGAACTTCTTAAGTTGAAGGCTAGCGTCGGATGGTCTAATACTAGCTTCACAGATCTTTTGAATTTTCTGTCCCAATTACTACCCAAACCAAACAAACTACCAACAAGCACTTATAAAGTGAAGAAGCTTATATCTCCCATAGCTCTGGGTGTGCAAAAAATTCATGCATGTCCGAACCGTTGTATTCTGTATCGTGGCGAGTTTGAGAACGCAACAAGATGCCCAGTTTGCAATGCAGTCGATACAAGAAGAGCTACAATCAAGAGTGCGTAAAAAATTCCTGAAGAAAAATAAAAACAAGAAATCCACTATTGGACCTAAAAGTGACGATGACACTTTTGATGACATGGATGGAAAAAAGAAGTCAAAGATCCCAGCTTTGTTGATGTGGTATCTTCCAGTAATTGATCGCTTGAAACATTTGTTCTCAAATCCTAGGGAGGCTGAGCTTATGCGTTGGCATGCTGAAAATCGCAAGCAGAATAACAAATAGATTCGACACCCTGCTGATGCATCACAATGGAAAATTTTCGATCTTATGTATCCTGAGTTTGCCAAAGAAACCAGAAATGTAAGATTTACTTTGGGTACCGACAGAATGAATCCATTTAGTGAAAAAAGAAGTGTACATAGCACCTAGCCCGTGACTTTAATGATGTACAACCTTCCGTCATGGCTGTGTCACAAAAGAAAGTACATTATGTTGACTATTCTTATTCAAGGTCCGAAAGCAGCTGGTGTTGATATTGATGTGTTCCTGGAACCTCTTATGGAAGATATGACAAAGCTCTAGAATGAAGGAGTTCGAATATGGGATGAGTATCGCCATGAGTATTTCAACTTAAGAGCAATTATATTTGTTACCATCCATGATTCTCCCGGTGGCACCACACTATCAGGGCAAAAGGCTAAAGGAAATAATGGTTGTGTAGTGTGCATGGATGGAACTGCTTCCTTGTACCTTAAATCATCCAAGAAGTTGGTGTTCATGGGACACATACGGTTCTTGATGAAGCAGCATAAGTACCAAAAGATGAAAGAGGAATTTAACAATGAACTGGAAAGTGAAGGTGCACCAAAGCCTTATAGTGGGAAACTTGTTTTTGAAATTGTAAAGAACATTCATGTTGTATTCGGAAAGGGAAAAACAAAGGAGGAAAGAGAAAGAGAATTGACCCTTCAACTTACACAACTTTCAAGAAGCAATCGATTTTTTTCAAGTACCTCCCATACTGGAAGGATATGGAAATTTGCCACAACATTGATTTGATGCATGTAACAAAGAATGTTTTTGACAACATCATTGGAACCTTGCTGGGCATGCCGAGTAAGACAAAGGACGGACTTAAATCACGCAAGGACGTAGTAGATCTTCAAATCAGATCGGAACTTCATCCAGTGGATAGTGGCAAAGGGAAGCCTTACCTCCCCCCAGCTAGCTACAACTTGTCAGTTGAGGAGAAAACAAAAAATTGCAAATGTTTGCGTGGGGTCAAAGTGCCCACAGGTTTCTCATCCAATATCAGCAAACTAGTCAGGATGAAGGACTTGTCTCTATTTGGCTACAACTCTCATGACTGCCATGTGATGATGACGGTGTTCCTCCCAATTGCGGTAAGAGCCCTCAAAACAGAGCATGTCAAAGTTGTCATCACATGTTTGTGTTACTTTTTCAATGCGGTGTCACAAAAAGTAATAGCTTTAGAAGACTTGGACTATCTGAAGGCATACATCATCGAGACTATGTGCAAGCGTGAAATGTGTTTTCCTCCATCATTTTTTGATATGCAAGTACACCTAATCATACATCTCGTGGATCAAATAAAAATATTAGGGCCACTATATTTACATCATATATTTCAGTTGGAGCGATACCTGGGAGTATTAAAAGGTTATGTGCGAAATCACGCTCATTCAGAGGGTTCAATCACGGAGGGATACACTACAGAAGCAGTGATTGAGAGCTGTATAGATTACATCAAAGATGGAACAATGATAGGTGTGCCTGTACCTAAACATGAGGGCAAACTATGTGGGAGAGGGAGAATGGGCAGGAAAACTTTTCGCGTTGAGGATTACAAGCTAGTACATTGTGCTCATGGTAGTGTACTACAACATCTCGCGATAGCCGAGCCTTACATAGAGGAACACCTGGATGAGATTCGTAAAGAAAACCAGAACTGCACAGAAGATTGGATCATGAGGGAGCACAAACATTGTTTCATCGAATGGTTAATGGACAAAAACATCCCATTCAGAGACTCTTTGGAAGAGAAAACAATGAAGAATTTGGCTTCTGGGCCATCGTGTTTAGTGACATCATGGCAAGCATATGACATCAATGGGTACACATTCTACACTAAATCAAAAGACATGAAAAGTGTTGCGCAAAATAGCGGTGTTCGTATCGATGCTTTTGACCTACAGGGATAGAAGACCACATATTTTGGATTCATAGAGGAAATATGGGAACTTGATTATGGCCCAAGCATGAAGATACCCTTATTTAAGTGCCAAAGGGTACAACATCCCGTGGGGGTGATAGTGAATAACTACGGACTCACACTGGTAGACTTAAAGAAAGTAGGATATAAAGATGACCTGTGGGTTCTCGCCGAATGTGTTACACAAGTGTTCTATGTACTCGATCCAACAGATGAGAAAATGCATGTAGTTATTTCTGGAAAGCAAAAAATTGTTGGAGTTGAGAATGTGGGAGACGGAGATGAGGAATACAATAAGTATGAAGAGATGTCCGTCTTTAACGGTCCAGAGAGAATCAAGCGTGTGGAAAAGAAAATTGATAAGAACTTAAAGCCATACATGCAGAAAAATGGTAGTTCATGAAAAAAATGTATGAATCAAATTGTATTTAGCATGTATGGT
This sequence comes from Zea luxurians, assembly GCA_029449295.1. Classification (NCBI taxonomy): domain Eukaryota; kingdom Viridiplantae; phylum Streptophyta; class Magnoliopsida; order Poales; family Poaceae; genus Zea; species Zea luxurians. The sequence goes on from JAOPSE010000020.1 coordinate 57,346,432, forward strand.
CGACTATGCATTGCAGTTACCAATTAATTTAAAATCTCTCTAGTTATCTATGTGGGCTATTAAAATTCATTTAAATTGTATTTGGCATATTTTGTTAAAAATATTAATATGGTAATCAAATCACAATCGGGTCTAATTGAGAACCGCCTGTGATACGAATCGCGCATCACAGGCGATTTTCTTATTTCGGATCGTTTGTGAAACGAATCGAGTACCACAAGCGGTTTTTATTTCGGACCACTTGTGATACGAATACATCACAGGCGGTCCGAATAGCCTGGGACATCACATGCGGTTTTCTATCAGAACCGCCTAGGATGTAAAAAGCCTACCGCTTGTATAGAGCCAAATTGTAGTAGTGTGGATTGCGCAAAGAAACTGAAAGACAACTTTGCAAAGGTGGCTGGGTGCATACTCATCGGAGCAAAAGTTTATTTGAGGCGATCCCGAAGGAGTTATTGAATGGATCGGTGAAGAAGGTGAAGCTTTTGAAGAAATTCTTAGCGACCTTGGGGATTTTTGTGCCTTCACTGGTGCTCGAGGGGTTACAGCGATTCTGGAGAAAACTGGCTGTGAACACGTTAGAGCTGCAACCCAGGCCGAAGCCGTCTTCTCCATAGACAACATGAAGGAGCCTTTAGCCGAAGCTACTTTGATAGGCGGGAGATTCTATTCCGATGTTTGGATGAAGGGCGGCCACGAGATAGCCGACGAAGCTATAAAGACAAATGAAAAAGAATCCCATGATGCCCGAGAAGAAGCTAAGCGAGCCGAAGATGCTGCTGAGCGCGCAAGGCGTATAGGTATTATTACTGAATTTTAGCTTCGATGTTTGTTTTTGGCTTTGGATTAACAACTTGTTGTTTACTACAGCTGAACTTTCACCGCCGCCTGAGCCATATGATCCCGAGGCCGATCCCATTATGAAAGAGGCTCTAGATGTGATGAATGTTGCCAATACTATCATCGACGAAGTTGTCAACATGCTGCTGAATGATGCTGCCGAGAAAATACTCAAAGAAGACTAGATTCTTGTTGTTGTAGAAAAATGTAATATTTGTGTATGAGTCAAACAACAAACATGTATATTAATGTAATATATTTCTGTGTGACGCATGAAAGTTGCGTATATACCATTTTTTGAGCCTTCGGCGAAAAAACATCTTCCCTTTTTTCATGCTTCGCAAAGAAAAAATCACCCCTTTTATGCCATAGTTGTTATATAATATGTTGTCGTCGAAGACTTTGTTGGCATGTAAAATTATAACTGCCGAAAGTACTCTTTGTGCTTCAACACGTTGTTCCATTTATCAAGTATTTTGAAAGAAACATCTTTCCTTCTTCACTGTTTTGTTGTTGATGCGATATGATGTATGATGTAATGTTATGCGAAATGATGCGATGATATGATGTAGCATGATGTTTATGCCGAAGACACACACCCAGACTCTGCATCCTCTTAGGAACGACTTTTGAGTCTCTTCACCTTCTATTTCGGTGGCATTTAAGCTCTGCATCCCCTTAGGAACGACTTTTGAGCTTCTTCACCTTATATTTCGGTGGCATCCTAGCTCTGCATTCCCTTAGGAACGACTTTTGAGCTTTGGAACTTACTCTGCGCTCCCTTAAGAATGACTTTGTAGCTTCAGATCTTACTCTGCGCTCCCTTAGGAACGACTTTGGAGCTTCGGAAGTTTTGTTAAGGGGATGCGCTCCACACTCGATGGTGTGACCACAGTATTATTACATCAATTTGGAATTTAATCCTTCGTGAATTGTTTTTCATGCAAGAAGATAAAATGGCGGAAAAAACTAAGATAGACTAGGGTTGGATATTCTTTAATTGAATCACCGTGGCACCTTTAATAGATGTGCTTCGACTCAGCCAGAGTGTTGTTGACTGTGTGAGCTTCGAACTCCTCTCGAAGGTCATGCTGTTGCTGAGCGTGGTGATGCCCTTCTGGCTGTTTACTGTGAACCATGGTAGGTGCTAGCGGTGGTGGTGGTGGCAACTGGGCACAGGAAGCTTGAGAGTGGCTTGCCGAAGTGATAGAGGTCGTAGGCTGCTGATTGCCTACATACTCCAGGAAGTAAGGAGAGTAGCATGAAGCAGTATGCAGAACCTGCTTCGACTGATTCTGCCTTGCTTCAGCTTCGGTAATTTCTTTCTACTTCTGAATCGTAACTTGGCACGTTCTTGTGGTGTGCCCCTTATCTTCACCGTAGAACAAACAAAACTGTTTCCTAGGCTGATCTCCATATCTTCCTCTGAAGTTTCTCCCCCTCTATCTCTTGGAGCCGGTGGCTTGAAAGAACTTTGTTGTGCTCCTGACGACTGAGATCTGTGTTGTTGCCTTTGGGTATGGTTCCCCTGTCATCACTTGAGCTGGCATTATGGATTGACCTTACATGCCTAGGGTGGAATCTTCCATCGAAGCCCCTAGCCATCTCAGAGTATCTGTAAGCTTCTTCCCTTCTTTGCCGAAAGTCATTGCCGGCTCTGATATACTCATCCATTTTTTGGAGAAGCTTCTCCAAGGTTTGCGGCGGGTTCCTTGCAAAGTATTGCTCCATTGGTCCTAGTCTGAGCCCCTTGATCATGGCCTCGATGACAATCTCATTGGGCACTGTAGGCGCCTGGGCTCTCAATCGCAGGAACCTTCGGACATACGCTTGGAGGTATTCTTTCTGGTCTTGTGTGCACTAGAACAGAGCTTGGGCAGTGACTGGTTTTTGTTTGGAAACCCTAGAAGCTAGTGACCAGCATGTCTTTTAGCTTATGCCACGACGTAATTGTCCCTGGCCGAAGAGAAGAGTACCATGTTTGAGCCACGCTTCTGACTACCATGACGAAGGACTTCGCCATGACCACAGTATTGCCCCTATATGAGGATATGGTTGCTTCGTAGCTCATCAAAAATTGCTTCGGGTCTGAGTGCCCATCATACATGTGGAGCTGAGGTGGCTTATATGATGGTGGCCATGGGGTAGCCTGTAATTCTGAGAGCACCTAGAGGGGGGGTGAATAGGTGATCCTGTAAAACTTGAAACTTAGTGCCACAAAAACTTGATTAGGGGTTAGCGCAATAAGGCCAAGTGGCTGGAGAGAAGTTCTTGCAAGACACGATAACCACAAGAAGATCAACACAGGTAGACACAGTGGTTTATCCCGTGGTTCGGCCAAGTCCAACACTTGCCTACTCCACATTGTGGCGTCCCAACGGACGAGGGTTGCAATCAACCCCTCTCAAGCGGTCCAAAGACCCACTTGAATACCACGGTGTTTTGCTTTGTTTACTATATCCCGTTTGCGAGGAATCTCCACAACTTGGAGCCTCTCGCCCTTACACTTTGATTTTCACAAAGAAGCATGGAGTAAGGGAGGGATGAGCAACGCACACAAGACACAAAAATCACAGCAAATACGCACACACAAAACCCAGACTTGAGCTCAAGAGAATATCACGAGGTTCTCACTAGAATGGAGCTCAAATCACTAAGAATGTCGAACAAGTGCGCAAGAATGAAGTGTGAGTGATCAACAATGCTCAAGGGATGCTTGGTGTTCTCCTCCATGCGCCTAGGGGTCCCTTTTATAGCCCCAAGGCAGCTAGGAGCCGTTGAGAGCATTCCAGGAAGGCAATTCTTGCCTTCTGTCGCCTGGCGCACCGGACAGTCCGGTGCACCACCGGACACTGTCCGGTGCGGATCTCTTTCCTTATTTGGCGAAGCCGACCGTTGAAGATTCAAAGCCGTTGGCGCACCGGACACTGTCCGGTGCACCCTTCTAGCCGTTGGTTCGACCACGTGTCCTGCGCGGATCGCGCAGCCGACTGTTGGCCCGGCCGACTATTGGCTCACCGGACAGTCCGGTGCACCACCGGACAGTCCGGTGATTTATAGCTGTATGCCGTTAATCACTTCCCGAGAGCGACGACTTCGCCTGTGAATGGCTCACCGGACAGTCCGGTGCACCACCGGACAGTCCGGTGATTTATAGCCATACACCACCGTCGAAGTCCCGAGAGCAGCAAGTTTGCCAGAGCCAGCCTGGCGCACCGGACAGTCCGGTGCACCCAGATTGAGCAGACTTTGGCTGAACGAGCCAAGTCATCTCCAAATTGATTTCTCCTGTTTCCAGCACTTAGACACAATACATTAGTTCTCAAAACAATGTACTAAGTCTAGAAACATACCTTTAGACTTGATTTGCACTTTGTCCATCAATTGGCATAGATTTTCACTTAAGCACTTGTGTTGGCACTCAATCACCAAAATACTTAGAAATGGCCCAAGGGCACATTTCCCTTTCAATCTCCCCCTTTTTGGTGATTTATGCCAACACAACAAAAAGCAACTAAAAGAAGTGCAACATCAATACAAATGAGAACTCAAAATTGTTTTGATTCAAAATTGGCATATATGGATCATTCTTTGCCACCACTTGGTTTTGTTTTTGCAAATCAACCTCAATCTCCTATCTCTAATTCAAACACAATTGTAGAGACATAAGGAGAGTTGTTCCAAGAGAAATTGATCAAAGATTTCAAAAACTCCCCCTTTTTCCCATAATCAACCATTCTCTCCACACGAGACCAACTTTTGACAAGAGAGACAATAAGAGAGTTTTGACAAACCAAAAGCTCTATTCTACTATTTTCAAAATTTCTCAAGTGGTAGCTGATCCATTTATTGCTTTGGCCTTATTTTCTCCCCCTTTGGCATCAAGCACCAAAACGGGATCAATTTTGGCCCTAGAACCCCATTGCCTCACCAAAATCTTCAAATAAGAGTACCAAGGCAATAAGAGTACATGAGATGAACTTGGAATAAGTTACCCTCTCATCGGAGTGCAGTGGAAGTCTTTCATGGTCCAAGTCCACCTTTTCCCTTTCAAACCGCCTTTGAGACTAAATCAAGCAAACTCAAGCACACAGTTAGTCTCAAAGGGTCAAGTTGTAGCACATCTCCCCCTAAATATGTGCATCACTTGCAAAAGGACTTGTGAGGTCCGGGGAGTGTTTGTACAACTTGAGCACCACAAGTAAACAACAAACCGCATAAGGAACATGATCAAAGGCATAAACACATGTATGCTATAAATCAATCCAAGTTCCGCGAATCTAAGACATTTAGCTCACTACGCAGCCTACAAAAGGTCTTCTCATCTAGAGGCTTGGTAAAGATATCGACTAGCTGGTTCTCGGTGCTAATATGAAACACTTCGATATCTCCCTTTTGCTGGTGGTCTCTCAAAAAGTGATGTCGGATGTCAATGTGCTTTGTGCGGCTGTGCTCAACAGGATTGTCCGCTATGCGGATAGCTCTCTCATTGTCACATAGGAGTGGGACTTTGCTCAGATTGTAGTCAAAATCCCGGAGGGTTTGCCTCATCCAAAGTAGTTGCGCGCAACACTGTCCTGCGGCAACATACTCGGCCTCAGCGGTGGATAGGGCAACGGAGGTTTGTTTCTTAGAACTCTATGACACCAGGGACCTTCCTAAGAATTGGCACGTCCCTGATGTACTCTTCCTATCGACTTTACATTCAGCATAATCGGAGTCTGAATATCCAATTAAGTCAAAGGTAGACCCCTTTGGATACCAGATCCCGAAGCAAGGCGTAGCGACTAAATATCTAAGAATTCGCTTCACTGCCACTAAGTGACACTCCCTTGGATCGGATTGAAATCTAGCACACATACATACACTAAGCATAATATCCGGTCTACTAGCACATAAATAAAGTAAAGACCCTATCATAGACCGGTATGCCTTTTGATCAACGGACTTACCTCCTTTGTTGAGGTCGGTGTGTCCGTCGGTTCCCATCGGAGTCTTTGCGGGCTTGGCGTCCTTCATCCCAAACCGCTTTAGCAAGTCTTGTGTGTACTTCGTTTGGGAGATGAAGGTGCCGTCCTTGAGTTGCTTCACTTGGAACCCAAGGAAGTAGTTCAACTCGCCCATCATCGACATCTCGAATTTCTGCGTCATCACCCTGCTAAACTCTTCACAAGACTTTTGATTAGTAGAACCAAATATTATGTCATCGACATAAATTTGGCACACAAATAAGTCACCATCACAAGTCTTAGTGAATAAAGTCGGATCGGCTTTCCCAACCTTGAAAGCATTAGCAATTAAAAAGTCTCTAAGGCATTCATACCATGCTCTTGGGGCTTGCTTAAGTCCATAGAGCGCCTTAGAGAGCTTACATACGTGGTCGGGGTACCGTTCATCCTCGAAGCCAGGGGGTTGCTCCACGTACACCTCCTCCTTGATTGGCCCATTGAGGAAAGCGCTCTTCACATCCATTTGGAACAACCTGAAAGAATGGTGAGCGGCATATGCTAGCAAAATACGAATGGACTCTAGCCTAGCCACAGGAGCAAAAGTCTCCTCAAAGTCCAAACCTGCGACTTGGGCATAACCTTTTGCCACAAGTCGAGCCTTGTTCCTTGTCACCACCCCGTGCTCGTCCTGTTTGTTGTGGAACACCCACTTGGTTGCCACAACATTTTGCTTGGGACGCGGCACCAGTGTCCAAACTTCATTACGCTTGAAGTTGTTGAGCTCTTCCTGCATGGCCAACACCCAGTCAGGATCTAGCAAAGCCTCTTCTACCCTGAAAGGCTCAATAGAAGAGACAAAGGAGTAATGCTCACAAAAATTAACTAATCTAGAACGAGTAGTTACTCCCTTGCTAATGTCACCCAAAATTTGGTCGACGGGATGATTCCTTTGAATCGTCGCTCGAACTTGGGTTGGAGGTGCTGGTTGTGCTTCTTCCTCCATCACATGATCATCTTGTGCTCCCCCTTGATCACACGCCTCTTCTTGACGAACCTGTTCATCGTCTTGAGTTGGGGGATGCACCATTGTTGAGGAAGAAGGTTGATCTTGCTCCTTTTGATCCTGTGGCTGCACATCTCCAATCGCCATGGTGCGTATTGTGGCCGTTGGAACGTCTTCTTCATCTACATCATCAAGATCAACAACTTGCTCTCTTGGAGAGCCATTAGTCTCATCAAATACAACGTCACTAGAGACTTCAACCAAACCTGATGATTTGTTGAAGACTCTATACGCCTTTGTATTTGATTCATAACCTAACAAAAACCCTTCTACAGCTTTGGGAGCAAACTTAGAATTTCTACCTTTCTTTACTAGAATATAACATTTGCTCCCAAATACACGAAAGTAAGACACATTGGGTTTGTTACCGGTTAGAAGCTCATACGAAGTCTTCTTGAGGAGGCGGTGAAGGTAGACCCGGTTGATGACGTGGCAAGCCGTGTTCACGGCTTCCGACCAAAACCGCTCGGGGGTCTTGAACTCTCCAAGCATCGTCCTCGCCATGTCTATGAGCGTCCTGTTCTTCCTCTCTACCACACCATTTTGCTGTGGTGTGTAGGGAGCGGAGAACTCGTGCTTGATCCCTTCCTCCTCAAGGTACTCCTCCACTTGAAGGTTCTTGAACTCGGACCCGTTGTCGCTCCTTATCTTCTTCACCTTAAGCTCAAACTCATTTTGAGCTCTCCTTAGGAAGCGCTTGAGGGTCCCTTGGGTTTCAGATTTATCCTGCAAAAAGAATACCCAAGTGAAGCGGGAAAAATCATCAACTATAACAAGACCATACTTACTTCCTCCTATGCTTATATAGGCGACAGGTCCGAAGAGGTCCATATGAAGCAGCTCCAGAGGTCTTGATGTGGTCATCACATTTTTGGCATGATGAGAGCTTCCCACTTGTTTACCTGCTTGACAAGCTGCACAAGGTCTATCTTTTTTGAAAGTAACATTAGTTAGACCTATCACGTGTTCTCCCTTTAGAAGCTTGTGAAGGTTCTTCATCCCCACATGTGCTAAGCGGCGATGCCACAGCCAGCCCATGCTAGTCTTAGCAATTAAGCATGCATTAGACCGGCCTCCTCTTTTGCAAAATCAACTAAATAAAGTTTGCCGTCTAGTACACCCTTAAAAGCTAATGAACCATCATTTCTTCTAAAGACAGACACATCTACATTTGTGAATAAACAATTATATCCCATATTACATAATTGACTAATAGATAACAAATTATATCCAAGTGACTCCACTAAAAACACATTAGAAATGGAGTGCTCATTTGAGATTGCAATCTTGCCTAAGCCTTTAATCTTGCCTTGATTCCCTTCACCGAATATGATTGAATCTTGGGAATCTTTATTCTTGACGTAGGAGGTGAACATCTTCTTCTCCCCCGTCATGTGGTTTGTGCATCCGCTGTCGATAATCCAACTTGATCCCCCGAATGCATAAACCTGCAAGGCAATTTAGGCTTGGGTCTTAGGTACTCAACTCATGTTGGGTCCTACAAGGTTAGTTACAATAGTCTTAGGGACCCAGATGCAAGTTTTATCTCCCTTGCATCTTGCCCCTAACTTCCTAGCAATCACCTTCTTATCCTTTCTACAAATAGCAAAGGAAGCATTGCAAGTATGAAAAATTGTAGAAGGTTCATTGTTTACTTTCCTAGGAACATGAACAACATTTCTTCTAGGCATATCATTTTTCTTAGCCAAATTTCTATCATGCATAATAGAAGAACTAGAAGCAATCATGGCATGAGAATTAAAAGCATCATAACTTCTATTAACATTCCTAGATTGTCTCCTATCATGATACATGAAAGCATGGTTCTTTTGAGCACTACTAGCCATAGGGGCCTTCCCTTTCTCCTTGGCGGAGATGGAAGCCTTATGGCTTGTTAAGTTCTTGACTTCCCTCTTGAAGCCAAGACCATCCTTAATTGAGGGGTGTCTACCAATCATGTAGGCATCCCTTGCAAATTTTAGTTTGTCAAATTCACTCTTGCTAGTCTTAAGTTGGGCATTAAGACTAGCCACTTCATCATTCAATTTAGAAATTGAAACTAGGTGTTCACTACAAGCATCAACATTAAAATCTTTACACCTATTGCAAATTACAACATTTTCTACACAAGATGTTGATTTACTAGCTATTTCTAACTTAGCATTCAAATCATCATTTATGCTCTTTAAGCTAGAAATAGAGTCATGGCATGTAGACAATTCACTAGAAAGCATTTCATTCCTTTTAATTTCTAAAGCAAGGTGTGACACCCTAGGTGTCTATTTCGCGTTATGTCGGGAGATTAATCCTAATCTCGGATGCTCAGTAAAAATTTCTATTTCTCGATCGTGCCTATCTCTGTTTATCAGGCTTTCTCTCGGAAGTTCACCGAATTCAGAGTTTATCGATCGCAAGAAACAACCAATTTTGGAGTCTGTTAAAAACTTTTATTTCTCGGCACGGATACAAACTCGATAGTCACTCTCGAATTATAAATCTCATCTGGGGCTCATTTAAACCGAACTCTCAACGACTGTTATTTGATCTGAGCCCGAGTCTAATTTTCCGAACCTCGATCGATGTTCGACTATTTTATCTGGATCCGTATTCTCAAACAGAATACTCAGTACGTCATCCTCTAATCAAATTTATCCGACTCGGCTAAATATTTCGTGTCCGAACCAAACTCAAAACCCTGTATCGACTGAGATTTTTAAATATCACGATTTGCCTTCTCCGACTAAAAATCCAAAGCCGATCAAATCTCCGGGCAATTTATTTTCGAATCATGCGTAGGAAATTGTTGCCGAGTGAATTCAAATCAAACTCTCGGCCGAATTATTCGCTCAATCTTCCGTTCGTTCGAACTCTAGCTCGCTCTATTTTTTTTACACAGACGAATTCCGCACGAGCGTTTTTATTCCGGGAAATGTTTAGCGCAGCCCGATAACGTGTTTGGGCCAGCCCAACCCAGCCCATTTGGCCCATTTAAAACCCTAACCCTAGTGCCCCTTCTATAAATAGCACCTCTCTCCCTTGCAAGTTGGCAATTTTTCACTCCCACCCTCCATTTCTTCCCAGCCGCCAGCAGCCTTCTCTTCCCACGCTCTTCTTCCTCCTCCGGTCGTGCAGTAGCCCTGCACTTCCCTCGACGGCGCCACTTCCTCCTCCCCTCCAGGCCGAGCTCCTGCACTAGGGAACAACAGGCCTCCCTCCCCATGGGCGCCATCCCCTTCCTCAGTCCCCGCCCATGGAGCTCGGCACCTCCCGCAACAAGGGTGGAATCCCAGGGCGTCCAGGTTCCTTGCAGCCTCCCTCCTCTCCATTCACAGGCGCATGGGGCAGCAGCGGCTCCATCTCCCTGGCTCCTCGGACACCAAAGCTCCAGGGCCGCGCCGTCTCCATGGCCGCCCAACATCCTTGATGGTCGAACTCCCCTGCTCCATCTTCTAATTCCTGCTCCCAGTCGCTGGTCCAGGCACATGGGGCTTCCCCCTCGGCAGCCCACCTGGCCACCATTTTCTCCAGGCGCAGGCGCCCGGGACAAGCCGCGGGCCCCTCTGCTCCAGCCAGGGCGCGGCATCTCCTCGGGTCCGAGCTCGGGCAGCGAGCTCACCGGCGTCCATGGCGCGGCGCCTCTGCTCTCCCTCCCGCAGCGCCCCCTTCTTCCACCTCTGACCGACCCCCAGCTCGGTTTCTCCCCTCGACCCTGGCATGGCGCCCTTGCTGCAGGATGCGCAGGACCTTGTCCATGGCGCCACCCCCCCTGCAGTCCCACGCTGTGCATGCCCTGGGAGTGCTCGGCGGAATGCCTGTGAAAGGCTTGGTGTTGTAGACAGCTCCGCCCACGACGCCGTCAACCCTCGGTGAGAACCCCGTTGTCCTCACTGTTTTCCCTGCGTTTATGATGTTCGAGGAACTATCATCGACAATGTTTTGTATTATCACAGCTAGTGGTCGACGCCGCGCTTCGCGCTTTGCCCGTTCGACGAAACGCCGAGCCTTGTGGATAGTCCATGCGGCTAAATCCCGACTCGTTCAGGTTGAATCCATGTGACTGACTTACTTGCACATTTGCCATTGTCCTGTATATATATATACATGTATGTGAATATGTTGTATGCGAATTAAAACTCATAGAGGAGAAAGTGGTACGCGTAGATGTGTTTGCGATTGGAATGTCAATAAGTGTATATGTGGCTGCGATAGTTATTTTGTACATCGTAGGGATTTGTCGCGGATGTATTATTGGATTGTTAAAATGCTTCGTCGTGAAATATTGTGTTTGCACGGCAAAAATTTAATAAAGCCTAAAGCATGCTCGATGACTTCCGTAGCTGGCTAATGGGTTAGTCTCTATTAAATATATCGTATGTATTCATCGTGGCGTAGGATAGCGTGGGTTGAAACTATAAATTATGTGACAGGTGGTTCGTGTTTTAAAGGCGAGATGTGCGAATGATCGGTTAGTGTTTCGCTTGTCTAGTCGATAAACGTTGTTATAAATAATTGCACTAAAATTTAGTCATAAGAACGTCGTGGGCATGTGGTGTTGGTTGGATGTGATAAGTAGATTAGAAGTGTGGGTTGGTCGAAGCAACGTGAGGTCGAATGCGTATATCGAAGTGCATCGTAAGGGTAATTGCGTTAAGTTAATCGGTAATGTCTCGAGTGCACGCCACAACATGGTTGTATGCGAGACAAGGTAATATAAGGTGTGCTCGACACGAATGTTCGGTCGATATAAGTAGAAATTGTTTTGGCTTAAATAGTGAGGTGGTGACATGACAAAGTAGTCATCGCCTTCGCTACATTTATAAGTTGAGTCATGTCGATGCGCATTATGTGTTCCTTAAATTGTGCTTCACATATAGTGTATGATTGTGTTTATGACTTGAGTAGATGTCTTCGAGTGAACTACTAGGTTTCTAAGGAAATTAGGTGTAAGGTGTTTATAGTGACGCTTTATCCCGAAAGGTGTTAAGTCGGCGCATAAATAAGAGATACGTGTATTTGGTGTAGTGTGGATTGATTTTGAATGCATGGTCGCAAGAAACGAATTAGTGCGCATATAGGCAAGGAATGAGTGGGATGAAATGGTGACATGCCTTCGTAGTCATCATGTCGTCTGTTGGTGACCTAACTGAAGGTCGTAGAGGAAGGTCGATTACATGTACGTTATTATTGTCACTTTGTGGTTCTGTATGAATTGCGAGGTGAGGTAGTAGGCTCTCTATGTGATGCCAGATGTCTGGATGAAATTCCGTAAATTGTGGTGCCCAAATTGTCGAGTTAGAGGTTTAATTCAATCGATGCCGATTAAGTGGCTGAAAATAACTAGTAAAGAGGTTGTAGGTGTAAAACTAGAAACTAGTATGCATATGTCCTCGTCTGATGTTGTGGTCTAAATGCGTACGTTTATGGTCGTGATGAAAAGTAGTGGTGCTCATGTGGTGTCTAAACTAAAATGTGGACTAGTGGGTGAAAAGCGCTTAGATATAAGTATATGCCGGATTTGATGATTGTAGTGAATGCGTTTGCTAACTGAATGTGGTAATTTTAGTGCACCAAATGATTTGGATAAAATTTGTAAGTCTACTTGTTAGTCATCATTTAATTAATTCAACTCTAATGAATGGTAAAGCGTTACAATAATTCAAGTCTCTAGAACGCGGCAATTCTTAAATTGTATAGAAGCTGAAATGTTGATCGCTGTTTTGGACTGCACGCGCTGTTTTAGTTGTGCTGTATGTTTGATGAACTAAATGGTGTTTTCTGTAGATATGTGCTATAGAAAAGTGGTAGATAACTTTATTATCTTGCTGGTGTTAAAATTTGACAGTCATAGGTCTGACGGTTTAGGAGTTGTGCTTTTTACAAATTCAGTGACTGAATCTGTCCAAATTCTGTACAGATTTCAGAAGCTGCATTGTTTGCTTAAGTTAATGTTAGAATCAGTCCTTGTCAATTATAAGAAAGTTGTAGAGGCTTTTCTTATCTTGTTTGTGTTAAAATTTCATAACTATAGGTCTGACGGTTTAAGAGTTATGAATTTTACAAACTGGTTGCTGTGTTCTGTCCACCGTCAGAACAGATTTCGAAAACTGTAATATTTAATTTAGTTAAACCTGGAATAACTTCTTGGTGATTATAAAAGTTATGTAGTACTTTTGCTAAGCTTTTCAAAAGTCTTAGATCACTCTTTTTGGTGGTCTGAAGATTAAGTTACATGTGTTTGAAGTGTGAAGACTAAATCTGTCCAGTTTTGGACAGCACAGCCTTCATAGTATATTTTAACTTTGATACATGCTAAACCAGCCAGGGATGTTTATAAATAATTTGTAGAACATTTAATTAGATTTCCAGAAAGTCTAGGATCACCTTGTTTGGATGCCTGAATCTTCAGTTATGAATTTTTAAAGTCATAAGTCTGAATCTGTCCAAATCTGGACAGCGCTGTTGTATTAGCACGTTTTGACCTTGCTAAGTGTTGAATTATGTTGTGATGAAAATACCAAAGTTGTAGTTCACTTTTTAAGCTTTTCGGAAAGTCCTAGTTTGATATTTTTGGACTAATAATTGAAGAGTTATGATTAAAACAAGTGACTGCTGTATTGCCGTCCAAAAATTCTGCTAGTGCTTATTTAGTTGTTAGTTCACCCTTTTGGCTAAAAATGGTTGGTTAGCACTAAATTAATGTAGATTTGCCATGACTAATCTTAATACTGCACGTGTGTCATGTTTTGTATGTTTCTTGCTGTAGTTGATTGTGATATAGGAGTCTATCGACATTGATGCATAGGTCCTCTATTGAACTTGTGTTGGGATGCTTTTTGTGTGCTTAATAGAAGAACTAATGAAAAGTCGTAGCTAATTAAATAAATGCTCATACTTGTGATGTCCTGTGTGTGTTGGTTAATTATAGGTAGTAATCGTCGTCCTTCCAGTGGTATTGATGTGGTGCGCTCGACTGAGTATAGATAGCTAATGCTAGCATGTGGTTGTTTATGGTGTCTTAAAATTAAGTGCCTAGCTCACTACCGTGTGTCTTTATATATCCTGCGCTACCTTGTGCTATTTCATTATATTCATACATATGCATCCTGCATCTCATTTAGGACCGAGAGGTGACGACCGTGCAAGTGAAGTGGTGCCAACCACAAGATGCAGTTGGTGGACGACCTGAAGAAGGATGGACTTAACCAGTATTTGCTCGCCAAGCGAGTACCTCCCCCAGCAAACACTATCTAAGTGTCAAATTAAAGGCAAGCCCCGGTTTTATGCATAACCGTTTATATATGCTATTTTACTACACTTAATGTTTGTAGGTTTGTACTGTGCACTTAAGTGTAGGAGTTGTTTGGAACCTTAGTTGCATGAACTCAGGATTCCTTTTGAGATGAATACTAGTATGCTAAGTCGAGTAGCTGCTTTATTAATTAGGGATCTCGGTAGAAGTCGAGTGATTTTTCTAGCACTCGCGCGAGGTCAGGAATTGGCTGTATCCACTTTCTTATCATAATAATGTTGGTTTGTGGGCAACAATCCATGGGGATTGGTTGTCTACGGGATAAAAATTTGAATAAGGATTATGGTGTGGTACCGTGTGTCAAGCGTTTGAACGTACTAAACACATACCGAGAAATATGGTAAATCGGTAAGCCTAGTACCTGAGTGAACCTGCCCGCAGACATATCCCCTCACGCGACCTGAGACGTAGTCTCCCATTCCGGTTATGGTGGGTACAAGTGCGGTCATTGCACGACGGCAGTCGGGGTCAGTGAGGCATTGTACGCCAAGACGGTGAGCCCTGATCTGTTGCCAGGGAATCGATGGGGACGGTTGATGTGTGTGGGGACGGAGTGCCTCGCCACGTCGTGTGTTTAGGTTTACCTTGCAAGGTTTAAAAACTCGATTCGAATCGTCTGCTTCTCGCAGCTAATGAGACTGCTTGATCCATGCTGCTACATTGAGTAATAAGTGGAAATGAGGTGACTGGCAAAAGATGTTGATTGGTAAAAATGTTTGATACCATGTATGCTTAGCTAGGTACACATTTAGTCTAAAGGATTCTACTAAAACTTGAAAAGCTAAAACTTGTTTTTAGACTCAGCTAGTGCTTTTGGCAAACCAAACCCCTCAGCCAAACAGCTGCATGTCTAGAGGTAGAGGAGTAGACTCCTCACACCGGGTAAGTCTAGCTGAGTATTAGTATACTCAGCCTTGCTTGTGGCACAATTTTTGCAGGTACTCCTTAGGATGATTGGTTGATGGTGTGACTTGGCCTCCACCCCTACCACCGGGATAGACGGTCGAGAGGGTTATTGCTTCCGCAGGAGAGGACCAGGAGGAGTAGCGTGGCCAGGCTTCGCCATGTTACTCGGTTTTCTCCATTAGTTATTTCCGCTGCATTAAAATTTATGATTATTATTTCTGAAACTCCGATAATGTAATCACTAATGATACTTATTAACTTTGTGGTATTATGTTTTATTGTATTTCTCTGTGCCTCACCTTCGAGTGAGCTAGTGGTATTCGATCCTGGTTAAGTGGCTTTATCGGACTAGATCCGAGGGACTGACGGTTTATTCCTATTTAAGTGTGGTCTAGCCTCTAAGGCGGGACTTAGGCACTTAAGTTGGAATAATTCGGGCGGTTCCGCCACAGCTGGTATCGGAGCGAATACCAGTACAGAGAAGTCAATAAGTCATGATTACCAACCTTTTCTAAAGTAAAACTTGCTAGAAACCAATGTTGGATAGACCGTCAGGACGATAAGGATAGATCTAAGACGTGAAGCTGTAGGAATAGATGGGTAGCTAGGTGGCTATGTATATAGGCCATAAAGGCTACTACTACTATTAGTAAGGATGCTGTAGAAGCACTCAAAAAAAATTTGTTAGGTCTGAGAAGACGACTAGAATGAGCATGCATCATGATTGTCGCATTATAATTGTCTCTTGCGCATCAACATGCTTCTCTCACCTTTATTCCAATAATGATAACTTGTGAATAATGTGATGTACTGCTATGTTTGGAGCTATAAGAAGTGCCTTGTCCTGAGTTGTTATGATAGTCTTGATTAGGTTGTGTTATGTGTTCTCCTTGCCATGCTGTCTAGGAGGTACGGTAACGATTTAGTACATTTTGCCTCTAACCAATAAAAATTGTTGCCTGTTTGGCCCATAAAAGACCCCCACTTTAACCAACCTAGTGGTTAGCAAGCGAAACCTTTTAAAAAAAAATCAAATCGCCTGCTTGTGTTGGTGTTTTTGTAGCCCTTGTGTGTTGCGCTATTGGTAATACACCCGCACAACCTATAGATGCCCATAGCTTGACCGCCAGACTAACCCCAGTCTCCTTGTGCACTTGTGTCAAAAAAAATTGTTGTTGGTGTCTAGTTGCGCAAACCCTATCAAGGCCATGTTTCTTTCCATAGATCCTGTCCCGAATCTTCATAAACTTTCTTGTGCTCATCCTAATCGATCTCATATGACTACCTCTCCTTTTGCCTGGATCTGGTAATCCTTTTTCTTGTGAATAATGTTGGCTTTATCATCCGAATCTTGGAATCCCCTATTGATTCCGCCCCGTTATCTGGTTATCTGCTATAACCCGTTCTCAAGTATCAGATGATGATCTGTCTAAATCTCTTATTTCTGATCATTCTCATACTCTTTCTCTAAGGATCATGATGTGAATTTATCAACTTATCTCTAAACGACATCTCCATGTGAATTAATGGATCATGTTGCTGTTATTTTTGGATCTCTCATGTCTCAAAAAGCTCATCAATCCTGATCTCATGGGTGGTTCCTCCTCATATCAAAATCTCGTATAAATCTCTTGCCTAATAATCTCCATGTTGATAATAAAATAGTTCTCTGAATTAAAGGAAATTCTTATGTGCTGCTCTTTTGGGCCAGCAATCTCTGCTTCAACTTTAGTCACATTTTCTGAGCCATACTCTCATGGGCTCCATCTATCTGTGCTATGTGAATTTCTTATTGGTTGCGTTTGGTAATGACGTCATGACTAATGACTGATGGTGCCGTGACGAAACTGAGAGCCTACTATGGTGCACACATGGTTGAGCTACTCGGCACGCGCTGGTATCGCGGTTAATAGTCGTGATCCATTACGAGACTATACTGATGTGCTGTATCTTGTGAACATTCTCTCAAAGTGATCGCAGCATTTTGTCTCAGCATGCCGCGGTATTCTATCCGAATCTATCTTCATTATCTTGTCAGATCCCATCTAATGAATTTGCATCTATCTCTAGCCTGGGAGTTACATGCTTCTCCACCCTTGAAGATCCTCATTCGAATCTCGGGACGAGATTCTGTTTAAGGGGGGAAGGCTGTGACACCCCAGGTGTCTATTTTGTGTTATGTCGGGAGATTAATCCTAATCTCGGATGCTCAGTAAAAATTTCTATTTCTCGATCGTGCCTATCTCTGTTTATCAGGCTTTCTCTCGGAAGTTCACCGAATTCAGAGTTTATCGATCGCAAGAAACAACCAATTTTGGAGTCTGTTAAAAACTTTTATTTCTCGGCACGGATACAAACTCGATAGTCACTCTCGAATTATAAATCTCATCTGGGGCTCATTTAAACCGAACTCTCAACGACTGTTATTTGATCTGAGCCCGAGTCTAATTTTCCGAACCTCGATCGATGTTCGACTATTTTATCTGGATCCGTATTCTCAAACAGAATACTCAGTACGTCATCCTCTAATCAAATTTATCCGACTCGGCTAAATATTTCGTGTCCGAACCAAACTCAAAACCCCGTATCGACTGTGATTTTTAAATATCACGATTTGCCTTCTCCGACTAAAAATCCAAAGCCGATCAAATCTCCGGGCAATTTATTTTCGAATCATGCGTAGGAAATTGTTGCCGAGTGAATTCAAATCAAACTCTCGGCCGAATTATTCGCTCAATCTTCCGTTCGTTCGAACTCTAGCTCGCTCTATTTTTTTTACACAGACGAATTCCGCACGAGCGTTTTTATTCCGGGAAATGTTTAGCGCAGCTCGATAACGTGTTTGGGCCAGCCCAACCCAGCCCATTTGGCCCATTTAAAACCCTAACCCTAGTGCCCCTTCTATAAATAGCACCTCTCTCCCTTGCAAGTTGGCAATTTTTCACTCCCACCCTCCATTTCTTCCCAGCCGCCAGCAGCCTTCTCTTCCCACGCTCTTCTTCCTCCTCCGGTCGTGCAGCAGCCCTGCACTTCCCTCGACGGCGCCACTTCCTCCTCCCCTCCAGGCCGAGCTCCTGCACCAGGGAACAGCAGGCCTCCCTCCCCATGGGCGCCATCCCCTTCCTCAGTCCCCGCCCATGGAGCTCGGCACCTCCCGCAGCAAGGGTGGAATCCCAGGGCGTCCAGGTTCCTTGCAGCCTCCCTCCTCTCCATTCATAGGCGCATGGGGCAGCAGCGGCTCCATCTCCCTGGCTCCTCGGACACCAAAGCTCCAGGGCCGCGCCGTCTCCATGGCCGCCCAACATCCTTGATGGTCGAACTCCCCTGCTCCATCTTCTAATTCCTGCTCCCAGTCGCTGGTCCAGGCACATGGGGCTTCCCCCTCGGCAGCCCACCTGGCCACCATTTTCTCCAGGCGCAGGCGCCCGGGACAAGCCGCGGGCCCCTCTGCTCCAGCCAGGGCGCGGCATCTCCTCGGGTCCGAGCTCGGGCAGCGAGCTCGCCGGCGTCCATGGCGCGGCGCCTCTGCTCTCCCTCCCGCAGCGCCCCCTTCTTCCACCTCTGACCGACCCCCAGCTCGGTTTCTCCCCTCGACCCTGGCATGGCGCCCTTGCTGCAGGATGCGCAGGACCTTGTCCATGGCGCCACCCCCCCTGCAGTCCCACGCTGTGCATGCCCTAGGAGTGCTCGGCGAAATGCCTGTGAAAGGCTTGGTGTTGTAGACAGCTCCGCCCACGACGCCGTCGACCCTCGGTGAGAACCCCGTTGTCCTCGCTGTTTTCCCTGCGTTTATGATGTTCGAGGAACTATCATCGACAATGTTTTGTATTATCACAGCTAGTGGTCGACGCCGCGCTTCGCGCTTTGCCCGTTCGACGAAACGCCGAGCCTTGTGGATAGTCCATGCGGCTAAATCCCGACTCGTTCAGGTTGAATCCATGTGACTGACTTACTTGCACATTTGTCATTGTCCTGTATATATATATACATGTATGTGAATATGTTGTATGCGAATTAAAACTCATAGAGGAGAAAGTGGTACGCGTAGATGTGTTTGCGATTGGAATGTCAATAAGTGTATATGTGGCTGCGATAGTTATTTTGTACATCGTAGGGATTTGTCGCGGATGTATTATTGGATTGTTAAAATGCTTCGTCGTGAAATATTGTGTTTGCACGGCAAAAATTTAATAAAGCCTAAAGCATGCTCGATGACTTCCGTAGCTGGCTAATGGGTTAGTCTCTGTTAAATATATCGTATGTATTCATCGTGGCGTAGGATAGCGTGGGTTGAAAATATAAATTATGTGACAGGTGGTTCGTGTTTTAAAGGCGAGATGTGCGAATGATCGGTTAGTGTTTCGCTTGTCTAGTCGATAAACGTTGTTATAAATAATTGCACTAAAATTTAGTCATAAGAACGTCGTGGGCATGTGGTGTTGGTTGGATGTGATAAGTAGATTAGAAGTGTGGGTTGGTCGAAGCACCGTGAGGTCGAATGCGTATATCGAAGTGCATCGTAAGGGTAATTGCGTTAAGTTAATCGGTAATGTCTCGAGTGCACGCCACAACATGGTTGTATGCGAGACAAGGTAATATAAGGTGTGCTCGACACGAATGTTCGGTCGATATAAGTAGAAATTGTTTTGGCTTAAATAGTGAGGTGGTGACATGACAAAGTAGTCATCGCCTTCGCTACATTTATAAGTTGAGTCATGTCGATGCGCATTATGTGTTCCTTAAATTGTGCTTCACATATAGTGTATGATTGTGTTTATGACTTGAGTAGATGTCTTCGAGTGAACTACTAGGTTTCTAAGGAAATTAGGTGTAAGGTGTTTATAGTGACGCTTTATCCCGAAAGGTGTTAAGTCGGCGCATAAATAAGAGATACGTGTATTTGGTGTAGTGTGGATTGATTTTGAATGCATGGTCGCAAGAAATGAATTAGTGCGCATATAGGCAAGGAATGAGTGGGATGAAATGGTGACATGCCTTCGTAGTCATCATGTCGTCTGTTGGTGACCTAACTGAAGGTAGTAGAGGAAGGTCGATTACATGTATGTTATTATTGTCACTTTGTGGTTCTGTATGAATTGCGAGGTGAGGTAGTAGGCTCTCTATGTGATGCCAGATGTCTGGATGAAATTCCGTAAATTGTGGTGCCCAAATTGTCGAGTTAGAGGTTTAATTCAATCGATGCCGATTAAGTGGCTGAAAATAACTAGTAAAGAGGTTGTAGGTGTAAAACTAGAAACTAGTATGCATATGTCCTCGTCTGATGTTGTGGTCTAAATGCGTACGTTTATGGTCGTGATGAAAAGTAGTGGTGCTCATGTGGTGTCTAAACTAAAATGTGGACTAGTGGGTGAAAAGCGCTTAGATATAAGTATATGCCGGATTTGATGATTGTAGTGAATGCGTTTGCTAACTGAATGTGGTAATTTTAGTGCACCAAATGATTTGGATAAAATTTGTAAGTCTACTTGTTAGTCATCATTTAATTAATTCAACTCTAACGAATGGTAAAGCGTTACAATAATTCAAGTCTCTAGAACGCGGCAATTCTTAAATTGTATAGAAGCTGAAATGTTGATCGCTGTTTTGGACTGCACGCGCTGTTTTAGTTGTGCTGTATGTTTGATGAACTAAATGGTGTTTTCTGTAGATATGTGCTATAGAAAAGTGGTAGATAACTTTATTATCTTGCTGGTGTTAAAATTTGACAGTCATAGGTCTGACGGTTTAGGAGTTGTGCTTTTTACAAATTCAGTGACTGAATCTGTCCAAATTCTGTACAGATTTCAGAAGCTGCATTGTTTGCTTAAGTTAATGTTAGAATCAGTCCTTGTCAATTATAAGAAAGTTGTAGAGGCTTTTCTTATCTTGTTTGTGTTAAAATTTCATAACTATAGGCCTGACGGTTTAAGAGTTATGAATTTTACAAACTGGTTGCTGTGTTCTGTCCACCGTCAGAACAGATTTCGAAAACTGTAATATTTAATTTAGTTAAACCTGGAATAACTTCTTGGTGATTATAAAAGTTATGTAGTACTTTTGCTAAGCTTTTCAAAAAGTCTTAGATCACTCTTTTTGGTGGTCTGAAGATTAAGTTACATGTGTTTGAAGTGTGAAGACTGAATCTGTCCAGTTTTGGACAGCACAGCCTTCATAGTATATTTTAACTTTGATACATGCTAAACCAGCCAGGGATGTTTATAAATAATTTGTAGAACATTTAATTAGCTTTCCAGAAAGTCTAGGATCACCTTGTTTGGATGCCTGAATCTTCAGTTATGAATTTTTAAAGTCATAAGTCTGAATCTGTCCAAATCTGGACAGCGCTGTTGTATTAGCACGTTTTGACCTTGCTAAGTGTTGAATTATGTTGTGATGAAAATACCAAAGTTGTAGTTCACTTTTTAAGCTTTCCGGAAAGTCCTAGTTTGATATTTTTGGACTAATAATTGAAGAGTTATGATTAAAACAAGTGACTGCTGTATTGCTGTCCAAAAATTCTGCTAGTGCTTATTTAGTTGTTAGTTCACCCTTTTGGCTAAAAATGGTTGGTTAGCACTAAATTAATGTAGATTTGCCATGACTAATCTTAATACTGCACGTGTGTCATGTTTTGTATGTTTCTTGCTGTAGTTGATTGTGATATAGGAGTCTATCGACATTGATGCATAGGTCCTCTATTGAACTTGTGTTGGGATGCTTTTTGTGTGCTTAATAGAAGAACTAATGAAAAGCCGTAGCTAATTAAATAAATGCTCATACTTGTGATGTCCTGTGTGTGTTGGTTAATTATAGGTAGTAATCGTCGTCCTTCCAGTGGTATTGATGTGGTGCGCTCGACTGAGTATAGATAGCTAATGCTAGCATGTGGTTGTTTATGGTGTCTTAAAATTAAGTGCCTAGCTCGCTACCGTGTGTCTTTATATATCCTGCGCTACCTTGTGCTATTTCATTATATTCATACATATGCATCCTGCATCTCATTTAGGACCGAGAGGTGACGACCGTGCAAGTGAAGTGGTGCCAACCACAAGATGCAGTTGGTGGACGACCTGAAGAAGGATGGACTTAACCAGTATTTGCTCGCCAAGCGAGTACCTCCCCCAGCAAACACTATCTAAGTGTCAAATTAAAGGCAAGCCCCGGTTTTATGCATAACCGTTTATATATGCTATTTTACTACACTTAATGTTTGTAGGTTTGTACTGTGCACTTAAGTGTAGGAGTTGTTTGGAACCTTAGTTGCATGAACTCAGGATTCCTTTTGAGATGAATACTAGTATGCTAAGTCGAGTAGCTGCTTTATTAATTAGGGATCTCGGTAGAAGTCGAGTGATTTTTCTAGCACTCGCGCGAGGTCAGGAATTGGCTGTATCCACTTTCTTATCATAATAATGTTGGTTTGTGGGCAACAATCCATGGGGATTGGTTGTCTACGGGATAAAAATTTGAATAAGGATTATGGTGTGGTACCGTGTGTCAAGCGTTTGAACGTACTAAACACATACCGAGAAATATGGTAAATCGGTAAGCCTAGTACCTGAGTGAACCTGCCCGCAGACATATCCCCTCACGCGACCTGAGACTTAGTCTCCCATTCCGGTTATGGTGGGTACAAGTGCGGTCACTGCACGACGGCAGTCGGGGTCAGTGAGGCATTGTACGCCAAGGCGGTGAGCCCTGATCTGTTGCCAGGGAATTGATGGGGACGGTTGATGTGTGTGGGGACGGAGTGCCTCGCCACGTCGTGTGTTTAGGTTTACCTTTCAAGGTTTAAAAACTCGATTCGAATCGTCTGCTTCTCGCAGCTAATGAGACTGCTTGATCCATGCTGCTACATTGAGTAATAAGTGGAAATGAGGTGACTGGCAAAAGATGTTGATTGGTAAAAATGTTTGATACCATGTATGCTTAGCTAGGTACACATTTAGTCTAAAGGATTCTACTAAAACTTGAAAAGCTAAAACTTGTTTTTAGACTCAGCTAGTGCTTTTGGCAAACCAAACCCCTCAGCCAAACAGCTGCATGTCTAGAGGTAGAGGAGTAGACTCCTCACACCGGGTAAGTCTAGCTGAGTATTAGTATACTCAGCCTTGCTTGTGGCACAATTTTTGCAGGTACTCCTTAGGATGATTGGTTGATGGTGTGACTTGGCCTCCACCCCTGCCACCGGGATAGACGGTCGAGAGGGTTATTGCTTCCACAGGAGAGGACCAGGAGGAGTAGCGTGGCCAGGCTTCGCCATGTTACTCGGTTTTCTCCATTAGTTATTTCCGCTGCATTAAAATTTATGATTATTATTTCTGAAACTCCGATAATGTAATCACTAATGATACTTATTAACTTTGTGGTATTATGTTTTATTGTATTTCTCTGTGCCTCACCTTCGAGTGAGCTAGTGGTATTCGATCCTGGTTAAGTGGCTTTATCGGACTAGATCCGAGGGACTGACGGTTTATTCCTATTTAAGTGTGGTCTAGCCTCTAAGGCGAGACTTAGGCACTTAAGTTGGAATAATTCGGGCGGTTCCGCCACACAAGGGATTTTTGAGCCTCAACAAACTTATCATGTTCTTCATACAAAAGATCCTCTTGCTTTTCTAATAACCTATTCTTATCATTTAAAGCATCAATCAATTTATTGATCTTATCAATTTTATTTCTATCTAAACCTTTAAATAAACTAGAATAGTCTATTTCATCATCATCACTAGACTCATCATCACTTGAAGAAGCATAAGTAGTATTCCGAGTACATACCTTCTTCTCCTTCGCCATGAGGCATGTGTGACGCTCGTTGGGGAAGAGGGCCGATTTGTTGAAGGCGGTGGCGGCGAGTCCTTCGTTGTCGGAGTCGGACGATGAACAATCCGAGTCCCACTCCTTGCCAAGGTGTGCCTCGCCCTTAGCCTTCTTGTAAGCTTTCTTCTTTTCCCTCTTGTTCCCTTGTTCCTGGTCACTCTCATTATCGGGACCATTAGCGATAAAATGACCAATCTTACCACATTTGAAGCATGAGCGCTTCCCCTTCGTCTTGTTCTTTTTGGGATGCTCCTTGCGTCCCTTTAGCGCCGTCTTGAAGCGCTTAATGATGAGGGCCATCTCTTCCTCATTTAGCCCTGCCGCCTCAACTTGCGCCACCTTGCTAGGTAGCGCCTCCTTGCTACTTGATGCCTTGAGAGCAATGACTTGAGGCTCATGGATTGGACCATTCAATGCATCGTCGACGTATCTTGCCTCCTTGATCATCATCCGTCCGCTTACAAACTTCCCAAGTATCTCCTTGGGCGTCATCTTGGTGTACCTAGGATTCTCACGAATATTGTTCACAAGATGTGGATCAAGGACGGTAAAAGACCTTAGCATTAGGCGGACTACGTCGTGGTCCGTCCATCGCGTGCTTCCATAGCTCCTTATTTTGTTGACGAGGGTCTTGAGCCGGTTGTACGTTTGGGTTGGCTCCTCGCCCCTGATCATCGCGAATCTCCCAAGTTCGCCCTCCACCAACTCCATCTTGGTGAGCATGGTGACATCGTTCCCCTCATGTGAGATCTTGAGGGTGTCCCAAATCTGCTTGGCATTATCCAAGCCGCTCACCTTATGGTATTCGTCCCTGCACAATGAAGCTAGAAGAACAGTAGTAGCTTGTGCATTTTTGTGAATTTGCTCATTAATGAACATGGGACTATCAGTACTATCAAATTTCATTCCACTTTCTACTATCTCCCATATGCTTGAATGGAGAGAGAACAAGTGACTATGCATTTTGTGACTCCAAAATCCGTAGTCCTCTCCATCAAAGTGATGGGGTTTACCAAGTGGAATGGAGAGTAAATGAGCATTGGTACTTTGCGGAATATGAGAGTAATCAAAAGAAAAGTTCGAATTGACCGTTTTCTTTTTCTCGTAGTCGTTGTCGTTGTTGTCCTTTTGGGAAGAAGAGGACTCGTCGCTGTCGTCGTAGTAGACGATCTCCTTGATGCGCCTTGTCTTCTTCTTCTTCCCATCTTTTCGTTTGTAGCCTGAGCCCGAGTCGGTAGGCTTGTCATCTTTAGGCTCGTTGACGAAGGACTCCTTCTCCTTATCATTGATCACAATCCCCTTGCCCTTAGGATCCATCTCTTCGGGCGATTAGTCCCTTTCTTGAAGAGAACGGCTCTGATACCAATTGAGAGCACCTAGAGGGGGGGTGAATAGGTGATCCTGTAAAACTTGAAACTTAGTGCCACAAAAACTTGATTAGGGGTTAGCGCAATAAGGCCAAGTGGCCGGAGAGAAGTTCTTGCAAGACACGATAACCACAAGAAGATCAACACAGGTAGACACAGTGGTTTATCCCGTGGTTCGGCCAAGTCCAACACTTGCCTACTCCACGTTGTGGCATCCCAACGGACGAGGGTTGCAATCAACCCCTCTCAAGCGGTCCAAAGACCCACTTGAATACCACGGTGTTTTGCTTTGTTTACTATATCCCGTTTGCGAGGAATCTCCACAACTTGGAGCCTCTCGCCCTTACACTTTGATTTTCACAAAGAAGCACGGAGTAAGGGAGGGATGAGCAACGCACACAAGACACAAAAATCACAGCAAATACGCACACACAAAACCTAGACTTGAGCTCAAGAGAATATCACGAGGTTCTCACTAGAACGGAGCTCAAATCACTAAGAATGTCGAACAAGTGCGCAAGAATGAAGTGTGAGTGATCAACAATGCTCTAGGGATGCTTGGTGTTCTCCTCCATGCGCCTAGGGGTCCCTTTTATAGCCCCAAGGCAGCTAGGAGCCGTTGAGAGCATTCCAGGAAGGCAATTCTTGCCTTCTGTCGCCTGGCGCACCGGACAGTCCGGTGCACCACCGGACACTGTCCGGTGCACCACCGGACACTGTCCGGTGCGGATCTCTTTCCTTGTTTGGCGAAGCTGACCGTTGAAGATTCAGAGCCGTTGGCGCACCGGACACTGTCCGGTGCACACCGGACAGTCTGGTGCCCCCTTCTAGCCGTTGGCTCAGCCACGTGTCCCGCGCGGATCGCGCGGCCGACCATTGGCCCGGCCGACTGTTGGCTCACCGGACAGTCCGGTGCATCACCGGACAGTCCGGTGATTTATAGCCGTACGCCGTTAATCACTTCCCGAGAGCGACGACTTCGCCTGTGACTGGCTCACCGGACAGTCCGGTGCACCACCAGATAGTCCAGTGATTTATAGCCGTACACCACCGTCGAAGTCCCGAGAGCAGCAAGTTCGCCAGAGCCAGCCTGGCGCACCGGACACTGTCCGGTGCACCCAGACTGAGCAGACTTTGGCTGAACGAGCCAAGTCATCTCCAAATTGATTTCTCCTGTTTCCAGCACTTAGACACAATACATTAGTTCTCAAAACAATGTACTAAGTCTAGAAACATACCTTTAGACTTGATTTGCACTTTGTCCATCAATTGGCATAGATTTTCACTTAAGCACTTGTGTTGGCACTCAATCACCAAAATACTTAGAAATGGCCCAAGGGCACATTTCCCTTTCAAATTCTGCCGCCAAGGGAGAAGCATCATCAAAAGCAAAATTGCCATGATGGAAGTCACCATACCAGTCATCATCATTAATTGGGCTTTCTTGACAAAGCTCCTTGTGTTGGTGCCTTCGGTCTTGATCATCCTGGGCAAGGTGACACATTTCTTCAGCAGCTTCGTCAATCTTTTTCTAAAGGTTGGCGAGCCGAAGCATCTTTCCCTTTTCCTTTGTACCTATTGATGGATAGCTTCCAAATCTTGGATCTCCTGATCTAGCTCCTCCTCTTGAGGTGTTGGGCTAGTAGCCTTCCTTTTCTGGCTCCTAGCTTCTCACAGCGTCTCCTGATTAGTGTCCAGTGGCTACAGGGTAGCCCCTGGCACTGTTGTCTTCTTTGGCGGCATTACGAAAGTCGATGCTTGCTGAAGGTGGTCGATTGAGTTCACCGGAGGTGGGCGCCAATGTTGGTCCTTGTTCTCGAATGCTATACATCAAGAACAAAGCAACACAATTGTTAACGATTAAAGATCTTCATCCTTTGAAGCATTATCTCCCTTAGGATATAATGATCTTCAGACGAAGGTCATGAAGGGCATACCTTCATTATCTCAGTGAATGAATATAGATGAGGATACATGAAACACAAAGCATTATAAATAATAATTACGAATCATTAAGTTATTTATATTCTCATTTTATAAACATGAATAAACATCAATGATATCTATATTACATCAATACCTTCGGCTTTCCAGAAGGTGAAAAATGCGAGAGTGGCGCAAGAGTGATTACAATCTAGCGTGAACAGTACGGTGTTACTGTTCATCTATTTATAGGCACGGGACGCAACCCGGGCAAAATTACATTCATGTCCCTGTCATTTACCCTTAATCATAAGGCGAGCTATCAAGGACTAAGTAGTCTTTTCCCCTTTAGGTTGGTTTCGTTTTCCACCTTCGTCATCATACTAAGCCGAAGCTCCTTTAGCCACAGCTTCAGTGTCCATCCGTTCTGCCTTCGGGTTGCATCTTCATATCATGCATGCTTTCACCAAAGAGAGAAAACCTTCATCCCAAAGCCGAAGCCTCTTGTAATTGTCTATGTTACACTGAAAACATATGATTAGTCATGTTTTTCAGGACCTTCGGAAGAGGAAGGCCCCCAACAACACTAAACTCTCAAATATACACAACTTCAGTCTTCTTTTAGGACTTTGTCGGCAGCTTCGTTCAGCAGCTTATCGATAGCTTCATCAATAGCCTCGTTAGCAATCCTAATCATATCGCTCAGCTACATTAAAATACGAATATCTGTTAGTACCGAAGCTACAAAAATTTACGAAGCTAAGTTATAAAGGATATACATATAAGTCTAGCCCGCTCAACAACTTCAACTCTTTTAGCCTCTTCTAAGGCGTCATGAGACTCTTTCTCATTTTTTCTAATGGCTTCATCAGCTATTTCTCGGCCACCCTTCAGCCATACTTCAGAATAAACTTCCCACCTAGTGTAGTAGCTTCGGCCGAAGGGTTTCTAACATTGTTGGCTGAAAAGACAAAATCTGGCTGAACTACAGCCTTGGCATGATCACAGCCAGCCTTTTCCAAAATGGACACGGTCCCACGGGCACCAGCAAAGGCACAAAAATCCCCTCTGTCACTAAGGATCTCTTCAAAGGCTTCGGCCTCACCATTAATCCATTGGATAATTCCATCGGGGTCACCGCGGATGAACTTTACCAACTTTCGAAAAGCTGTTCTTCAGATTCTTAGCGCATTCTATAGCCATATCGTAGCATTTTTCTTTATATGCATGAAGCTCGTCAACATTTCTCTATGCCCTTGATCGTTCGATTTCACATATTTCATGTTTCGTTAGCTCCACATTAAAATTTTCAGTTGCTTCGACAACTTTCTTTTCTAGCTCTTGCACTTCAGCTTTGTGGGCTTCTGCTTGAGCAAATAGCTTAGCTTCGCTAGATTTCAGTCTCTCGACCAAAGGTAGCAAAATCTTATCTTTTGCGGGAGCTTCGTTTCTCAAGGTTATAACCCCCGATCGAAGGTTTCCAAGTGTTATTTGACAGCTCTCGTCTTCTGCATCCTTTTGAGCCTTCAGAGCTTTACTGATGTAACATCCCAGTTTTGATCCCACGGTTAGAAACCCTGAACTCCTAGCCCCCTTTATGTATTCCCTAAGACCTCATCTCATGAAGCATTATATTCATCATATGGATATACCATGTTTGCTAGTGGAACTTCACATAGAATATTTCATTTTGGCACCAAAGAAATTTAGATGAATATTTGTTTAAAGGAAAAAGAGATTAAGGAAAAGAAAAGAGAAAAGAAAAAGGAAACCCTTCCCTCTTAGTTGGGCCAAATCTGGCCCAAGTTCCCTTCCCCCCTCTCTCCCGCGCGCCCGCGCTGCTCCCTCCACTCGCGGCCCACGCGGCCCATCTCCCTCGCACCGCGCTATCCCCTAACAGCTCGGCCCCTCCTGTCAGCCGCGCCCGCCCCTTCTCCTTCGCAACCGCTCTTCCGCTAGCAGGTGGGCCCAGCTCGTCAGCCCCTTCCTCCCTCACCCATGATCGGCCAACGACGCGATCGTCGCCGGCCACCGCCCTCCCCGTCTCCTCGCCATTACTCGCCCACCAGCCCGGTTTGGTGCCTTGCGCACTGTGACCGAGCCGTCCCGTCGCCACCGCCTGCACCGAGCCATCTCGTCGCTGCCACTATACCTCCATCATCGTTGTCGCAGCAAGCCTTGCTGGTGCCCACCACCTTCTCCTCCCCCCTCCTCGGCCGCCTATAAAGGACCGCCCCGAGCCCCTAAACTCCTTGCACCGACCTCGGCCACACCCTCTCCCCTCCCCTGGACCCAATCGAGCTCGACGCTGTCGTCTCTCCCCTCTCCGGTGAGCTTCTCTCTCCCCTCTCTGGTGGCTTAGAATCTAATTAATGCAGTTCACGAGCTTCACCACTTCGCCACGAGCACAACGCGCCTTTGTCACACCCGGCTTTAAGGAACAAAGCCAGGTGCATCTCATACATGCGCCAAGAAGACAACATATGTAATAACAGAGTGTATATAGATAAATGTCATAAAACATCAGAGTATTTATTACATAGCGGAAGACTTATTACAAAATAAAAGATAAAAGTAAAACGAACTAAGGATCGTCGGCGCCAATGTCAACTGAGAAACGCCACCTAGATCAGATCATACTCCTCGCCTTGTGGCTCCTCCTGAACCACCTGTTCTTCTCCTGTGGGGGGGTGTGAGATAGCAAGGGTGAGCTCACATATGATCATAGCTCAACAAGTTGTGGGGAACCAGTGGACATAAACTCACAAAGGTGTGAGTTCATGTGATGTGTAAGGCTAATCAATGATAGGGGTTAAAGCTGAGCATTGCTTTTAAGTAGTTGGTCAAAATTTTATTAGCAATTACTAAGTGTAAGTAAATACCAAACCATAGATAAAGTAATAGAACAAAATTAATAATAAACCCATGCAATGCAAATGACAAAATTGAATTTAAGTTCCATAATTTAAACATCAGAGAGTCCTGAGCTGCTCATGACCGTGAGCTTAGCTAGTATACCAGTTTTACACTCTGCAGAGGTTGTACCCTTTACCCACAAGTCATGTTACCCATCTGCCAAGGGATCGCGACTTCCCATACACCTCTACCTAGGAAGCGCGGTAGGGCAACACTACGAGGCCTTTACAAAGTTCCACTAGCTTCCGAAAACCCGCTACAGTTTATAGGAAGTTCCAATGCAGGGTTCTTGCCTGACCGCCATCGCAGCAAAATCAAGCAAGGACCTCCCTACACTGACCACTCCCCTACTGCCCTTGCCCCTTTCGGGTAAGGTAGTCTTCCACTAGCTTTCCTAATTAGTCAGCCAAGGGCGTCCCATTAAACCCTTGTGGCGGCACGTGGTTCTCAAGTTAAGCTCTATGTGAGGTAATAACTGATTATCCCAAAACCATGTAAAGCAATAGCAAACTACCCAAGTGATTCAGGGGTGAACAAGGTAATGAGATAAACAATCTAGGGTGACCTATCGGGTCCCAGCAAAATTAACCTATGCATGGATAAGTGATATTAAAGAACATTATTGGGTAAAAAGTGGTCAAGGACACAACTTGCCTTCAATGAGCTCCTGCTCAGCTACTTCAATCTGCTGCTCACCAGGGTCCTCGGTCACGGGCTCTTCTACTCGTCACAATACAAACAAGCACAGTGCATACAGAGAAATTAACATTACACCAAACATATAAATAAAATACTCAGTAATAATCTACACATTAAAATAAAATTCTAGGAACAGGAATCATAATTTTTGGAGTTATAGAATTTAAGTTATGGATTTTCAAAGGTTTTATGTGCTTTAAGTAAGATTAAGTGTGAGATTAATTTTCTTACTGTGGTCATGATAAGACAGAGGCTCTAGGTGTTAGAGAATAAAATTATAAAAATTTAGGAAGTGGAATGGATTAATTTGGAGCAAGTATGAATTTTCTATGAATTATTGAAGATTTAGCACTTATTTTTGTATTAAAAATACATTTTCTAATTCATTTATCCATTTTAACCTGTCACTGGACTGGGCCTCATTTAAACAGGAACATAGGGGGCTCGGGGTAAGAATCCAAAGACCCAGTGCACAGTTGAGTATGGATGGCGGGTTGATTTCACTAAAGCCCGAGGGCTCTTTAGCAAATTTACAGAGACGAAGGAGTAAGGGCTGACTTCGGCCGTCCGATGGAGGAGAAATGGCCCAGATTAGATCACCAAGGCATTCAAACGGTACACAACTTCTACGGTTGGATCTCGATCCGACGTTCAGCAGATAATACGGCTAAGGTCACATCCTGACCGTCCGATCTAGAGTCTGTGGCTTAGATTCAAAGTAGCCACGACCTACTCACACCCGACCGATCCTAACCCAACGGTCCAGATCCATTCGCACGAAAGGGTACGCGACTTCTAATCTCCACCGTTCGCTCAGATCAAACGGCAGAGACGCCATCTCCCTCCTCAATGCTGACGGCGAGGCCACCCCAGAAACCCACGGCGGCGCACAGGTTCCGGCGAACAACGATTTCGGCAACCAGTGGTTCATATCGCAATTAACTTCACCTATGCAATGCGGAGTTCAAAGCGAAATTAGTGGCGAGGTTCTCACCCAGAATATTGTTGTAGGTGAGGCAGTCCGCGACGACCCGAGGCGCGGTGCTTCCCCCGCCGTCCGCCGAGAAATTCCCCGCGCTGCGACAACGCCAATCAGCCGTGGCGAGCTCCCATTCGTACCCAGTATGGCCCGGCGATGTTCCCGCGCCCGCACCGGACTGCTGTGCCTCTTCTCTCTCACCGACGGCGGCGCTGCTTCCTATACCTCACTGGTGGCGGCGATTTTTTTGTTCTAAGGAAAGAAATCCGCGCGAGAGAGTAGCAGAGGGGAAGAAATAGGTCACGGGAGCTCCCCTTTATCGCCCGAGGTCCGAGTTCGTTAGGATTCCGAAATCCTAGCTCGCCCCCGTGGTGCTCGCGATGCGTCCATGGTGGAGGTCCACGTCGCGCGGCAAGGAGATCGCTTCCAAGGATTTCGTAGACTTCTGGTAGCGGAGATCTCGTCCGATCCAACGGTACTAGCCCAGCCGTGGTGAGCGGAGGAGGGAGATGAGGTGGGCGGATGGAACAGACACACTGCCCAGGTCAAATTGCTGCTGTGCGGGGAAAGAGGAGATCGATCCGACAGGTGGGACCCGCGTGACATTGACTGAACGCGCACGCAACGCAGAGAGAAGGGCTGTGCAGTGGTGTTGGGGGATGGGCCGGTTCCAATGAATTGGGCCCAATGCGCAGGATGTCCCCTTTTATTATTTCTTCTATGTTTTCCCCTTTTTTCTCTTTATCTTTTGAATTCCAATTTGAATTCAACTATGAATGTGAATTTTGTACTCAAAGTAAAGGTAGATCTTGATCTTACTAGTATGGATAAAGTTTACATTTTTATAAATTTTGTTTTGTATTCTATAGTATTTCTTTTCTTCCTCTCCCTCCATATTTTAATTTCCACATTTAGGTCTAAATTCCCACTTTGAGTATCAATGTCTTTTCTATAGATTTTTATTATTATGTGCACACACAAAATAAAATTCTCAGCATGATGCACATATTGTCTTAGGGTCATTAGTTAATTAATTACTTTTATGGTAATTATTCACATGTATTAATGAATAAAGGTAACATATATAGGGAAAATAACCTCATTTCTTATGTTCTTACAAATTTGGGTATTACAAGTCCTACCCCCCTTAACAAGAATCTCGTCCTCGAGATTTAAGAAGACCTAGGGAAAAGATGGGGAAAATCTATGCGAAGTCTTCTTCTCTTTCCCAAGTTGCTTCATCTTCACCGTGGTGACTCCATTGGACTTTGCACATCTTTATCACCTTATTTCTTGTAACTCGAGTCAATGTATCCAAAATCTTGATCGGGTACTCCGTGTAAGTCAAATCACCCTGAACACTGAGCTCTTCCATCGGTAACTGTTCCTCAGGGACACGAAGACACTTCTTAAGTTGAGATACGTGGAACACATTATGCACATCCGATAGACTAGCAGGTAGCTCGAGTTGATAGGCCATCTCTCCAACTTGCCCAAATAAAACTCAGAATGGTCCAATATAGCGAGGGGACAATTCGCCCTTAACTTCAAATCTCCTCATTCCACGAAGTGGTGACACCTTGAGGTACACAAAATCTCCTTCTTCAAATTCCAGTGGTCTCCTTCTATTATCAGCATAGCTCTTTTGCCTGGTTTGAGCCACCCTCAAATTCTCCCGAATTATACGAACTTGTTTTCCTGCCTCTTGAATAAGTTCGGGTCCAAAGAACTGTCTTCCTCTAGTCTGGTCCAAAAATAGAGGAGTCCTGCATTTCCTGTCATACAGAGTCTCGAACGGTGACATCTTCAGACTGGCCTGGTAACTACTATTATATAAGAACTCAGCATAAGGTAGACTCTTGTCCCAACTACTACCATGCTGAAGGGCACAAGCTCTCAACATATCTTCCAATACTTGATTTGTCCTTTCAGTCTGTCCATCAGTCTGTGGGTGATAAGCTGTACTAAAATTCAACTCCGTATTCATATTCTCATGAAAGCTTCTCCAAAATCTTGAGGTAAACTGTGAACCTCGATCAGACACGATCTCCTTTGGTACTCCATGTAGACACACAATCCGAGCCATATACAACTCTGCTAGCTGAGAACCTTTGTAAGTAGTCTTGACAGGAATAAAGTGAGCCACTTTAGTCAATCTATCCACAATCACCCATATAGCATCATATCCTTTCTGGGTGCGAGGCAATCCAGTAATGAAATCCATACCAATCTCCTCCCATTTCCACTCGGGTATCTTCCGTGGATGCAGTAGTCCAGCTAGCCTCTGGTGTTCCGCCTTAACTCTTTGACACACATCGCACATAGCCACATGTGCAACCACATCTCTCTTTAGTCCATACCACCAGTACTTCTGCTTCAAATCCTGATACATCTTGGTACTCCCAGGATGAATAGAATAGTCCAAGTCATGGGCTTCCTTTAAAATAGTCTCACGAAGGCTTTCAATATCAGGAACACACATCCTGTCCTTGAACCATACAGTGCCTTGCTCATCTTCCGTAAATTCCGGAACTCGACCTTCAGTAATCAGATCCTTAATCTCTTGTATTTTGGCATCACCAATTTGACCTTTGCGGATTTCTTGCTCCAAAGTAGGTTCCACATCAATAGTAACTCCTTCAGTATGAGCAACTATCCCCAGGTTAAGTCTCCTGAAATCCTTAACAATCTCATCGGGTAGCTGGGTAACAACATCTGAATGAACATGTTCCTTTCGACTCCAGGCATCTGCAACCAAATTCACCTTGCCCGGGTGATAGTGAAGCTCCAAATTATAATCCTTAATAAGCTCCAACCAACGGCGTTGCCTAAGGTTGAGATCCTTCTGAGTGAATATATACTTCAGGCTCTTATGATCCGTATATACTTGGCACTTGGTTCCCATAATGTAATGTCTCCAAATCTTAAGTGCATGCACAACGGCTGCCAATTCCAAGTCATGAGTGGGGTAGTTCAATTCATGTTTCCGCAACTGACGAGAAGCATAGGCAATCACATGTCCTTCTTGCATGAGCACACATCCTAAGCCTTGGCCACATGCATCACAATAGATATCAAATCCTTTCTGTAGGTTGGGCATAACCAATACTGGTGGCGACATCAACCTCTTTTTCAATTGCTCAAAGCTGTCTTGGCACTTCTCGTCCCACTTAAATTCTCTTCCTTTCTCCAAAAGTGAAGTCATAGGTTTAGCAATCTTAGAAAATCCTTCAATAAATTTCCGATAATAGCCTGCTAATCCCAAGAAACTCCGAATCTCAGTAACTGTAGTGGGTGCTCTCCACTCCATTATCTCCTTAACCTTAGCAGGATCCACTGATATTCCTCCATTAGAAATAATATGACCAAGAAATGGCACCTCGCCAATCCAAAACTCGCATTTGCTGAACTTGGCATATAGCTGGTTATCCCGTAGCTTCTGTAGCACCAATCTCAGATGTTCCTCATGATCGTTATCACTATGAGAATAAATAAGAATATCGTCGATGAATACCACGACGAATCTGTCCAAATACTCCATAAACACCTTATTCATCAAGTTCATAAAATAAGCTGGTGCATTGGTTAATCCAAACGACATAACAGTAAACTCATATAATCCATATCGAGTCGAGAAAGCCGTCTTGGGAATATCTGATGGTCTAATCCTCATCTGATGGTAACCGGATCGGAGATCAATCTTCGAAAATACTCTTGCACCTCTCATCTGATCAAATAAATCTTCAATACGGGGTAACGGATACTTGTTCTTCACAGTAACATCATTAAGAGATCTATAATCCATGCACATTCCTTGCGATCTGTTGGAACTTGCTCTCGACAGCAAGGGGGTCCAACACGAGTGAATGGTGATGGCAACAGGGCACTCGTGCGTGATGGCAAAAGCTCTGTTAATCTAGCCTCTCACGGGCACTGTGCGGGGGTATTTATAGGTATCCGAGTGCACGGCGCCTTGCGTTAAGGACACATGTGCCCTCAGGCACCTAGTTTATCCCTAGAATATTCCCATAAAGCAGGGTTACAAGCTGTAGTTACAAGTTTGCCTTTACAAATTAGGCCCGTAACACAAACGCGGCCACGCAGGGCCCGT
The DNA here is from genome assembly GCA_029449295.1 of Zea luxurians. NCBI lineage: Eukaryota > Viridiplantae > Streptophyta > Magnoliopsida > Poales > Poaceae > Zea > Zea luxurians. The sequence goes on from JAOPSE010000020.1 coordinate 57,382,316, forward strand.
TACAATGGGCCAGATCTCATGTGGGCCTCAGAGCCGAACGAGGCCGCGCCGCGGGGAGGCGTCGCCGCAGGCCTTCGTCTGGTGCCGAATCGAGCGAAGGGTGTCCCTGCCTGCTTTGTCTGTCAGGGCAGGGGCTAAGCGGTGGAGACTTCGGGCGAAGGGTGGCGTTTCTGCCTTCGCTCCAACATTTGCCCTCCGAGGGACCAGTTCGACAAAGTCACCTAGTGCCGAAGACGTCGCTAGATGGCGGAGACGCTGCCCTCGCTCGAAGTGGTTCCGCGGGGGTTTTTGATGTGACCGTTGATGGACATCGTACTGTTGGACTGCGGGTTTTCCGAAGCGTCGCGCCCTGTCGGATTGCGGGTTTCCCGAAGAGCCGCGCCCTGCCTATAAAAGGGGGCGGGGGTCGGCGTTGTTTGCACTTTGCCTTACGCGCTCCGTGAAAACCCTAGCCGCCCGCCGCCTTTCTGCTCCTCTTCTTCTACTGCTCCCTTTGCTCGTCGGAGTTCTGGCTCGAGTGAAGCAGACCGCCCGCCGCCGCCGACGGTACGTAGCAATGCCATCCTCTTCTTCTTCCGCCGACGCCACGCCGCCGGCCGCCGCCTCGTCTGAGGAGACGTTGAGTAGCGTGATGGTGGAGGAGCTGCGCGCCGGCGACTCTGTTGATTTTGGTGTGTCACGGATGATGTCGGCCCGCGTTGAAGATATGCAGCGTTTGGGCTACTTTGGCGGCGGAGTCGCTCGTGCTCCGGGGACGGAGGAAGTCCCCGAGCCGGAGGGTGAGTTGGTTGTTTTCGAGGCGTTCTTCGTCGCCGGTCTCCGCTTGCCTGCGCACCGGTTTGTTGGCGAAGTCCTGCGTAGATTCAACGTTCAAATACATCAGCTGACACCAAACGCCGTGGTGGCGCTGGCGAAGTATGTCTGGGCGACGACTTCGTACGGCGGACAGCCGTCGGTTGAAGTTTTTGCGAAGAATTATTGCTTGCATTGGCAGAAGAGGATGGTTGAGGACGGAGTTGCCCAGTTCGGGTCGTGCACATTCACGCCGAAGACCGGCAAGACCACAATGCCAGTAGTGGAGTTGGTTCCGTGCGCCCGCAACAAGTGGGGCAATTGGAATGAATTTTGGTTTTACGTTGCTGAGGCTACTGTCGAAGGCCATGAAGGACTTCCCGTGTCTGAGATGTGCTCTCACTATTACTCTGCGTATCCGCCTTTTGAAGTGGCAGAAGAGGATGCAGACGAAGGGGCCCTTCGGTGCGCCGCCGGCCAGAGCAGTGGTCGTGATTTAGTTGAAGAGTTCGTGGCGTACGGGGTCTGGCCCTTGGCGCACGGCTGGGCGCTGGGCGAAGTGTGCCCTCGCCAGATGCCTTTTCACGGAGGAAGGGTGGTGCGAAGTCCTGCCTTTGCACTGAATTTGCGAAACCGTGACCCAGCCGCCTTTGTGCGTGATGCGGAGGACTTGGCGGTGCGGCTCGTGGGGCGGTACGTGGCGAGGACGGAAGGCCAGCGCAGCTTTGATATTCGCGGGTCAAATGAACGTTTGAACAGGGTCTTCGAATTAAATCAATTGCCGTACGACGGCTACCCTGGTCAAGACGAAGCGGACCGCCGTGGGAAGAAGCCGGCGGTGGAGACTGGAGGCGACCCTGCGCTGGCGGCCGCCCCCCTCCTCAAAAAAGAGAAAATTAGGTACTGCGATGGGAGGAATTGGGGTGTCTGATAGTTTTGCTAGAGAGTTAATGAGGACGTGTGCGGCCCCGGGGGAGAGGATGTCTTCGCCCGAGCTCCGGGAGTCTTCGGCTCGGATGCTGAGGGTTACCGGGGGCTGCTGGCCTAGAAATGTTCCTATCCCCTGCGCGGCTGAGGAAGACTGTTTTACATCTCGTATGGTTCGTCAGTGGAGAATTTTTCCTTACGGGCGAAATATCGGTGCTGTTGTGTGGGCAGTGATGGACAAGGATCGCCAAGGGGCGGCGCAAAAACGCCAGGCGACTGTCAGGATTCACGAAGCCCGGCCGAAAAGGCAGCGGGGAACGACGAAGGCTGCGGCCTCCAGCGGAGGCAAGCCGCCGCTGGCGGCGAAGGCGGGCGCTTCTGCACCCAGCAAGGCGCTGGAGACAACGGCGGGCGCCGGAGTCTCCAAACTGACGAAGGTGGTGCCGCCGGCCAGCGGATTGGCGGAGGCTTCGAAGGCGGCCCGAACGTCGCCGCCGCCGGGCAAACGCGTTGCCGACTTCGGCACCGATATTAGTGTGGACGATTATCTTGGGGGTAAGTCACCCGGCCGCCTTTTTTTTTACTCGTTGATGCGTTGCAGGGTCGGACGAGGGCCGGCTTGCTATAGTTGTGCCTGCCGCGGCAATCGCGACGGCTGCGCTGTCGTCGAAGGCGAGGGACGGGACCCTTGGCGCCGGAGGCGAGGTGTCGGCCCTCGCGTTGGTCAAGGACGAGGCTGGCGCGGCGACCCGCCGGCTGAAAGGAGTGACGGAGGCGCTGAGTCAGGCGACGGAGGCACTGAGTCAGGTCCGCCGAGCTATTATATATATATATATATATATATATATATATATTTTTACGGCCATGGCCTTACGTGTGCTCTGCAGGTGGCTGACTTCACCAGCCGTACTGCGTCGAGGGCACTTACGGCAGCTTTGTCTGCCGAAGTCGAGAGACTTCGGACGCAACATGCTGACGCTGTCCGTGAGAAGTCGGCCTCCGACAGCAAGTGTCGTAAACTGGCGGACAAGGTGGCCGCCCTGGAGAAGGAAAAGGCTGACCTCCGGCGCCAGCTGGCGGGGGAGAGGAGGGAGGCCAACGAGGCCATCGCCAAGGAGCAGGCCGCGCAGGCGGAGGCTAGGCTGGCACGGGCGGAAGGCAATCTTGCCAAGGATCTCGCCGAAGACCTGCGGGAGCGGCTCACCGCTCTGGAGAGCCGCGCGAAGGGGGCCGAAGCCGCGGCGCGAACGGAGGCCGAACGGACGCGCACACAGCTTATGGCCACATATCGCGAGCTGGGTGCGCGGACCGGTGACTTCGTGGTGCTGGAGCGAGAGGCCGGGCTTCGCTGTCTGGAATGGGTGCAAGAGGAGCTGCAGGAGCTCCCCACTGTCCTGAGGGGGCGATGAACGCACTCTCTCGCGAAGGGTGCCGGCACTATGAGGCCTTCGACCAGGCAGATGAGGATTTTGGGCGAGATATCTATAAGGTCGAAGACCCCGTGGTGAAGGAGTCCGCCGGTGCCCTCTATGACCGGATGTGGGGTCTGTATGGTGGTGATGTGGTCAGGGAGCGGGCCGAGGCTGCGAGGGCTCAGGTAACGTTGTCGTTTGTTCGGCGTTTGCTGGATGTGGTCTGTGCGTGTGCTTGCTGACTTTTTGTATGTTTTGTTTTAGGCGGAGCGAGGCGAGCGGGTGGACGACCTCGGAGCACTGAACAGCGCCCTGCCTGACCCGGAGCCGACCCCGGAGACCGCGGAAGACGCACCAGGCGCCCCCACATCTGCTGCGACAGTTGAAGACCTGCCCCTGAAGGTGGCCGAAGGCGCTCCTGATGCCCTCGCAGCAGCTGCGCCGACCGTCGAAGATCCGGCGGCGGAGGCGGTGGAAACAATGGCGGAAGTGGCGGCGGAGCCAACGACGGAGGCTCCCGCAGCGTCAGGGCCCTCGCAGGTGGCGTAGTGGTTGTTTAGGGTTGGGGAATTTTGGATGTTGTACTGAATTTTGGTTGCTGCGCAGGTTCAAGATTTTGGGCCTGCGCACGCAACCGCTGCTACTGAGTTTTTGGCGGCTTCGACCGCGGAAGGTGGTAATGAATATAGTGGGTCTGCATCTGAGTTTTTTGATTTTGCCGATTCTGGGAGCTCGGTTGAGTGGACTGAGGAGTCGTCGGAGGAGAATTTGGATTATTTTGCGGCCTTGGACGTGGCTGCGGCGGAGGCTTCGCCACACGCCGCGGACGCGTCGGACGTGCCAGGCCCTAGCACCGGGCACCGTCGACGAAGGGCGGTTGCAAAACGTAGGGTTAGCGCGGAGGAGCGGGCTCTGCTTCGTGTGAGTGGGGCTGGTCGGCAGGAACTGTTGTCTCTGCCGACCGCCGAGAGTGTAGGTGAAGGGGAACTGCGAAGGCTTTTTGCGGGTGAGGAGCTCAGGATAATGTTATTTAATTATAGGGAGATGGGAATTATTCCTAAGGTTGAGCCGATGTAGAGTGTGGTGCCCTCGCTTGTGCATGTAGAGGCTTGTATGGTGGAATTGTGTGCCCTCGCGTGCATGTGTGTGTGCGAAGGCGTTTTGTACTCACTGATTTGTTTTGCTGCGCTGTGTTGGCTTGATTATAGTTGGTCTTGGCGTGGATGGTTTGATGTTGTTGTTTCAGCCGTTGTTGTGCTAGTCCAGGTGTACCCTTAAGTGTCTTCTGCACAGATAGTCTTCGGTTTTTTCGCACTTGTTGTGCTAATCCGGCTGCACTTTTAAGCGACTTCTGCACGGATAGCCTTCGCGATAGACTTAGATTTTTTCCGCACTTGTTGTGCTAAACCGGCTGCACCCTTAGGCGACTTCTGCGCGGATAGTCTTCGCGATAGGCTCAGATTTTTTTTTCCGCACTTGTTGTGCTAATCCGGCTGCACCCTTAGGCGACTTCTGCGCGGATAGTCTTCGCGATAGACTTAGATTTTTTCCGCACTTGTTGTGCTAATCCGGCTGCACCCTTAGGCGACTTCTGCGCGGATAGTCTTCGCGATAGACTTAGATTTTTTCCGCACTTGTTGTGCTAATCCGGCTGCACCCTTAGGCGACTTCTGCGCGGATAGTCTTCGCGATAGACTTAGATTTTTTCCGCACTTGTTGTGCTAATCCGGCTGCACCCTTAGGCGACTTCTGCGCGGATTTGTCGCACGCGAGGGTAGCTAGCGCTTAGCCTCGCGGTGACCTCGTGGTGGTCGAATGTCGAAGACCGTCATCGCGGTCTTTTTCGACGCATGTCTTTTTGCGGGGGATTTTTTACGCATATATTATATGGCTCCGCCTCGTTAAAAACCTCACCCCCCGGGAGGAAAAGAGTGCGGGCCGGTGCAAGATTGTTTTTGCGAATTACAAGGGCGAAGACAGCCCTGAGGAATCAAACAAAAAATTTGCGGAGGTTGTCGATGTTCCAGGAGTGCTCCAGGTCCTCGCCGGTTGGCGTTGTGAGCCTGTAAGCGCTGGGGGAAGCTTTCGTCTTGACGATGAAAGGGCCCTCCCACCTGGGCTCCAGCTTGCCCTTGGACTCCGTCCGAGCTGTTCGAATGAGTACGAGGTCCCCCTCGCTGAACTCCCTCGGGGTGACTGAATGGTCGCGCCATGCTTTGGTCTGGGCTTGATACTTGTTCAGGGCCTGTAGGGCGAAGACACGGTCTCCGTCGATGAGATCCTTTGAAGTTGGCTCGTCCACATCTGGGACGGCTGACGGGACTGTTCGCGGGGACCCGTGCTTTATTTCTTGCGGGGTCATGGCCTCCGATCCGTATAAAAGACGGAAGGGAGTAAACCCGGTCGCCCTGCACTCAGTCGTGTTTAGTGCCCAGACTGCCTCAGGTAAAAAATCGCTCCATCTGCCCTTTTTTTCATCGAGGAGCATTTTTTTGATAGCTGTGAAGATTTTCCCGTTGGCGCGCTCCACGACCCCGTTGGACTGCGGATGATAGACTGAGGCGAAGGCAAGCTTGGTGCCAATGGAGAAACAAAAATCCTTGAAGTCTTGATTATCAAACTGCTTGCCGTTGTCGACTGTTAATTCGGACGGTACTCCGAAGCGGCAAACGATGTTCTGCCAGAAGAATTTTTGGGCAGTCTTTGATGTTATTGTGGCGACAGCCCGTGCCTCGATCCATTTGGTGAAGTACTCGACCGCGACGAAGGCGAACTTAAGGTTCCCCTGAGCGGTGGGCAGGGGTCCAACAATGTCGAGACCCCAGCGCTGGAGAGGCCATGTGTGGGCGATCAGCTTTGTATACTGCAAAGGGCCGCCTGACCGAGGAGAGAACTTCTGGCAGGCTTCGCAGGACCGAGTGACCCGATTCGCGGCGCAAATCATTGCGGGCCAGTAAAAACCCTGGCGGATCACCTTAGCAGCTAGGGCCCTCGGCCCCGCGTGCGAGCCGCACGTGCCACTGTGGACTTCACGTAGAATCTGCATGCCTTCGGCCTCGGTGACGCACTTAAGCATTGGTTGACTGACCCCTTTTTTGTAGAGTTGGCCTTCAATCAGAGCGAAGTCCCGGCTTCGATGTCTGAGGCGCTTGGCCTCACTGATGTCGGCTGGGTGATAATACCCCTGCAGGAATAGGGTAATGGGTGCTCGCTAGTCTTCGGTCATGATGAGGTTAACTGTACGGTGGCCCTCGCTGTCATTGGTTATTTGGAGCCCTTTGGGGCTCCGGACTGCTGGCGTGCCGATGATATGGAAGAACACGTCGGAGGGCATAGTTTCGCCCCTGGCCGCGGCCTTGGCCAATGCGTCGGCCTCCTCATTCTTGGCCCGGTCCACATGCTGCACGGTGAACCCCTTGAACTGCCTCTCGAGACTTCGGATGGCCGCGAGGTACTGCATGAGTGCGGGGTCCTTGGCTGCATAGTCTTTCTCGACCTGGCCGGCAACTACCTTGGAGTCTGTTTTGATGATGCAAGTGGTGACTCCGAGGGCCCTTAGCTTGCGGAGGCCGAGGATGACTGCTTCGTATTCTGCTATATTATTTGTGCATCTGTCGGATTCTAGATTGAAGCTGAGTCGTGCTGCATATCTGTGCTTGACCCCGACTGGTGAGGTTATGATTGCAGCGACGCCTGCCCCCGCATGGCACCATGCACCGTCGCAATGGATCGTCCAGACCTTCTCTGTGGTCGGGTCCGGCTGTGTTACTGGCCCGGTCCAGTCGACGACGAAGTCTGCCAGGACTTGCGATTTGATGGTTGTCCTGGGCTCGAAGCTGATGTGGTAGCCGGAGAGTTCGGCTGCCCACTTGGCGATCCTCACCGATGCCTCCGGGTTTCTAAACAGTTCGCCGAGCCCCCTGTCTGAGGTGACGCGGACCTTGAATGCTTCAAAGTAATGGCGCAGCTTGCGCGAGGACATAACAACTGCGTAGGCGATCTTCTCCAGCTCTGTCATGTTGCATTTGGACGGTGTCAGGACCTCGGAGACGTAATAAACAGGGCACTGTCTGACAGCGCCTTCGACTGTCTGCTCCTGCACTAGTGCCGCGCTGACCGCGTGCGGCGAAGCCGCGACATAGAGCAATAGGGGGAGCGAGGAGTCGGGGCTCGTGAGGGTGGCCAGCTCCATTAAGTACTGTTTTAATGAGGCGAAGGCCGCTGCTTGCTCCGGCCCCCAGGCGAAGTCTTTTGCGCCGCGGAGAGTTTTGAGGAAAGGAAGACTTCGCTCGGCCGACCTGGAGATGAATCTGTTGAGGGCGGCCAATCTGCCTGTCAGACGCTGGACGTCCCTGGCGGACTGCGGAGGCGACATGTCGATGATGGCCTGGATCTTGGTTGGGTTGGCCTCGATGCCGCGGTGTGACACCAGGTAGCCAAATATCTTGCCCTGGCGAACACCGAAAACACACTTTTCCGGGTTTAGGCGGAGTCGTGCATCTCGCATGTTTGCGAATGTCTCGGCCAGGTCGGCGAGATGGTCCTCCTTATTTTTGCTGGCGACGACGATGTCGTCCACATATGTAAATATATTTCTGCCGACCTGCCCTTCGAGTACTGTTTTGGTGAGTCTGGAGAAGGTGGACCCGGCATTCTTGAGACCCTCCGGCATTCTGATGAAGCAATAAGTGCCGAAGGGTGTTATAAAGCTGGTGCTAGCCTTGTCTTCCGCCTTCATGTATATCTGGTGATAGCCGGAGAAGCAGTCGAGGAGAGACATGACCTCGCATCCGGCCGCGCTATCGACTATTTTGTCGATCCGTGGCAACGGGAAATTGTCTTTTGGGCAGGCCTTATTGAGACCGGTGAAGTCTATGCACATCCGCCATTTCCCGCTTTTTTTCTGCACCATTACAACATTGGAGAGCCATGTGGGGTAAGCCACTGGCTCAATGAATTTAGCCTCTAGGAGGCGGTGCACCTCCGCCTTGGCGGCCTCTGTCTTTTCGTCGGACATTTTGCGGAGCCTTTGCTTTTTTGGTCGCACCGAGGGGTCAATTCCCAAACTGTGCTCGATTATGGATCGGCTGACTCCGACCAGGTCGAGGGCGGACCAGGCGAAGACATCTTTATTCTTGGCCAGGCAGCAGAGGAGCTTCTCTTCTTCATGCGAAGTAAGATCTTCGCTGATAGTGACTGTCTGCTTGGGCGTGGCCTGATCGAGGGGGACAGTCTTGGTCCCATCCTGACTCTGCAACTGAGCCTTGTCGTGCTGCTTGTCAGTTGGGCTGGCGGGCGCAGGGACCTCGCACTGTGTCGTGAGACAGTGCACGTTCCTCTGACCAGGCACGAAGTCCCGCTCTATGTTGCGCGCTGTCTGCTGGTTACCGTAGACTGTAATTACGCCTAGCGGGCCTGGTATCTTCATGCACAAATACAGTCCGTGGATGGCAGCTTCAAACTTATTGATGGAGCCCCGACCCACGATGGCGTTGTATGGATATACCATATCCACAATGTCAAAAGTCACTTGCACACTTCGGGCATTGGGTGCTACACCGAAGGAGAGGGGCAACTGTATTTTGCCGACGGGGAAGGTGCCTTTGCCGCCGAAGCCATACAACGGGTTGTCCGAAGGCTTAAGCAGGCTGTGGCTGATGCCCATGCGATCGAAGGCGTGGAGGAAGATGATGTCCGCCTGGCTGCCGTTGTCAACGAGGACCTTGTGTAGGTCCCAGCCTGCCACGCTGCAATTGATAACCATGGCATCGCAGTGGGGGGCGCTGCGCAAGTCGACGTCCCGTGCGTCGAAGGTGAGCGGTATGTGGGACCACTTTGTCTGCACAACTGGGCCCGTGACGGCGACATGGTTTATGCTGCGGTAGTGGTCCCGCTTCTGCCGCTTGGTGTCGAAGTCGGTGCTGGACCCCCCAGTTATCATATGAATGACTCCGCGATAAGGTTGATCGGCGAAGTCTTCCTGCTTTGGGGCATGGGGGATGTTTTGTTGTTGCTGGTGTGGTGGTGGAGGCGGAGGATGTACGATTTGTACTTCCTGATGATGTTGGTAAGCGTGGTGCGGTGGATGCGGGGCGGGAGCGTGGATATATGGTGGAGGGGGTGGCTGGTAATTATGCGCGACAATTCTGGGGTTGTCGGCTGGCTGCGCCCTCGCCATTCTGTCTCTGGTGGCCTTCACTTCGGGGCAGTCTTTAGTTTGGTGGGCGCAGTCTTCGCCATGGAAAAGGCAGTAAAATCGGCGCGGTGGAGGGGGTGGCTGCGCACGCCCTCGGCCCCTGCCGTGAGTTCCACTTCCGCGGCCCTGGGGGGGATATTCCTGGCGACGAAGGGGGTCAGCGGCCGGCTGCTGGTTGGCAATGTTGTGCACTTGCTGCTGACCGCGGCCATCTCGACCGGAGTCTGGTTGCGGAGTCCTTGTCCACGTGCGGCTGGACTGTGGAGCATCTTTTGGCTTCCGCTGGGACTCAATCTTGCGCTGGTGGAGCTCCTCGGATCTGGCGTACTTTTCAAACAGCTGGTATAACTCTTGGAGGTTCTTCGACGGATCTCTAATGCAGTGGCTGTAAAGGACGCCAGCGCGAAGACCACTGATAGCATAGTGGATGGCAATCTGGTCATCGACTGAGGGTAGCTGTGACTTGAGTGTCAGGAATTTGCGGTAATATTCCCTCAGGGTCTCCCTCTCTAGCTGCTTGCAGAGCGAGAGCTCGGCCAGGGCGTCGGTGTCCGGGCGGTACCCTTGGAAGTTGAGGAGGAACTTGTCCCGGAGACTTCTCCAGGAATCGATGGACAGCGGAGGCAACCTGGTGAACCAGGTGAGTGCGGGGCCCTCGAGGGCGATGATGAAGGACTTCGCCATTGTGGCGTCGTCCCCCCCGGACGATGCGACGGCGACCTGGTAACTCATTATGTATTGAGCCGGGTCGGTGCTGCCGTTGTACTTGGGGTAGGTCCCAGCCCGGAAGTTAGCTGGCCACGGCGTCACTTGCAGGTGAGGCGCCAGGGGGCTTCGCTCATCGAGATAATTGACCCCTTGGAATGGCGCGGCGTGCGGGAAAGTGAAGTCGCGCTGGGGGAAACGCGGGTCCTCCGGTTGCGCGCGGTGTTGCAGGGGTGGCCCATGCTGCAGGCCGGGGTGGCCTTCGCGCGTGTCTTCGTTTTGTGCGCGCTGCTGGAGGGATGACTCGTGCCGCGGGCTGAGGTGGCCTTCGCGCTGCATCAGCGCAATCTCCCGCTCGAGTTCCTGGGCCTTGTGCTCTTCGTCGCGTATCATCTGCCGCACTTTGGCGAGTGCGGACACACGCTGGCGCTTGGCCTCCAGTATCTCCTTCTGCCTCTAGAGGTTGCGGTTCTTGAGGCGCAGGGCGTGCAGCTGTAGCTGTTCTTCTGCTGAGACGCCGAGGACCTCACCGTCCTCGGCGAGGTCCGCTCCCTCCGGTGGTGCGAAGTCTGAGGGAGGTGCGAAGCCTGAGGGAGGTGCGAAGCCTGAGGGTTGTCCCTCAGGGTCGCAGGTGCGGAGGGTGTCGTCTTCAGTGGCCTCTTGGTGGGTGGATTGGGTGAGGGCGAGGGCCTTGCCCTTTCTTGCGGCGAGCAGTGCTGCCTTCGCAGCCTCGTCAGCCTTCGGGTTAGCTCTCTTGGGTGCCATCGCGGGTGGTTGTCTCGTAGCACGAACGGTGGGCGCCAAATGTTGGAACTTGCTCTCGACAGCAAGGGGGTCCAACACGAGTGAATGGTGATGGCAACAGGTGTAACACCCTGAATTTGGGGGTATAAAATTTCTTTGCTCATATTCACAAATTCAGGTGTTACTTTTCTTTTCTCATCCTTCCCCAATCTTTTCTTTCTCATTTCTATAGGAGAAAATGCTTATTTTTATTTGTAATAGTGGTGTGATAGGTTAAACCCTAAGGGAGTATGAATTGTTGCATCATGTTGAACCCTAGATTTCACTTTTGTTTGGTGCATAATTCTCAAAAGGTCTAATTTGAATTTGGGGCTCATTTGAATTTGAATCAAATAGAATAAATAAAAGAAAAGGGAGAAACAATTCAGAATAAAAGAAAAAGGTAAATCAGCCCAGCCCCGCAGCCCCCTCGGCCTTTCGGCCCAGTAGGCCCATTCCGCGCGCGCTCACCCGCCCCCTCCTCTCTCTGCGCTGCGGGCCCGGCCTGTCGGCGCGGCCGCCCTCCGCGCACCCGCCTCCCTCTCTCACTGCTCGTCCGGCCCCACCTGTCGGCGCTGCCGCTTCCTCGCGCGCGCCCGCTCCCTCGCTCTCTCTCTGCCCGTGGGCCCACCCGTCAGCCCCGCTTCCCTCGCGCTCGCGCCCGCTCTCCTCTCTCTCTCTGCTCGCGGGCCCGGGCTGTCAGCCCTGTCTTCCTCGCGTAACCGCCGCCGAGCCGCGCGCGTCCGCCTTCCTCGCGCCCACGTCGCGCGTGGGGAGCTCGCCCCACCTCGCCCCTGGCCACTAGAGCCCGAACCCCACTCGCCCTCACCCCCTCCCTCATTTGCGCACCCACCGGTCCTCTCTCTCGCCCTCTCCCTCGCTGCGCGCACGCCCAGAGCGCCGCCGCCGTAAACCCTGCCGTCCCGAGCTCGGTTTCTCGTCGCCGTTGGAGCTCCGCCGCGCCCTTAGCCCCGGTGAGCTCCGCCTCGACGCCCGCAACTCGGAACGCGCCCCAATTCCCTCTCCCCCTCCCTATTTCTCTCTGCCCGCGCTCACCCGTCGTCCGCCGTGCAGCTGCCGCCGTCGACCCGGGTCCCCGTCGCGTCTCTGTCACCGCCGAGGAGTCCCCGGAGCTCGCCTCGAGGTAACGGACCTCTCCCGCCCCTATTGCCCCTTGCTCTGCTCTCTGTTGCGTTCGATTGCTCGCCGGAGTAGAGTAACCCCGCCGCCGAGCCGCCCCGCCGTGAACCGCCCCCCTCCGGTGCCTCTGCCCCGACCCAGAGCCCACCAATGGAGTCCCCGTGCCCTTCCCGACCTCCCTGACCGCTCGGATTGCCCCAAAGCCCCGCCAGTCGCCCGCGCCCCTCGTCTCCGGCGAGCCCTCCGCCGCGGGGACGAGCGCCGCCGCCCCAGCTAGCCGTAGAAGGAGCCCGAGCCAGCCTCCCCATCCCCGCCGTCCATCTCAGATCGGATGGCCCTAATCTAAATAACCCGAGCCCAATCCCGGCCGTCCGTCGGAGATCCAACGGCCCAGGCCCGTTTCCCCCTCACCCCGTCTCTCTGCCCGCTAGGCCCCGCTTGTCAGTCCGCCCGCGCGCGCTGTCCGCCCGGCCCCGCCTGTCAGCCGTCTCGCCCGCGCCCGCGCTTGCTCTGCCCGCTGGACCCCGCCTGTCAGCCGCCCAGACCGCCGCGCGCCCGCGCGCCCGCCCGCAGGATCTAATCCTGATCGTCCGTTTGAGATCCAACGGCTGTAAGCGCCCGATACCCCTTCGCCCGCGCATTTTCTTAAAGAACCCCTCGGTTTTCTGGATTTTGCGCCCGCCGTCCCTGGTTTTTCGCAGTTAAGTCCTCAGCCCTTTTATTTAATTCAAAATAGGTCCTTAGAGCATATTTTTAACCCCTAAACTTGTAAAATTCATAACTTTGCCATATGAACTCCAAATTGGGTGCTTCAAATTGCAAAATGTTCATAAAATTATTATCTATCTGATTATGCACTGTTTCCCTGCTGTTTCCATGTTCCAATTAATGGTTAATCATTAGGATAGGATTAAGGTTATTGGAACCCTATTTGAGATAAATAAAAGGTAGTAGACTTTAATAAAAGTTGGAGCACTTAAGTTTATGGACTCAAACCCTTAAGTTTAGGAACTTAAATCAGATAATTATTTAATCCCACCACTGACTTAAACCTGAGTAGTGAATAATGACTCATTTTGGTATAGTCCCCTACCCCAGACCTAGGGAACACCAGAGTGCCTATCCCTTTTCTGTTATGAACTTGTGACCACTCTCTGCTGCATATGTTTGGTATATTGTTTTTGTTTGTTATTTTCCCAAGTGCATAGTGTGAATGATTACTTTACGTAGACAACGAGCAGTCTGTGTTGCCCGAGGAAGTTGCAGAGGAAGTCCCTGAGCAACAGTTTGGTGAAGGCAAGTGTCCTCAGTCCCATTATGTCCCATTTACTTTATAATACACTGTCCCGCATTACTTACTTGAAATCTAAGGATTGACTAGCTTTACACTTTACTTTATCCTTGATGACCTTATGGGCTATTATGGTTAGCATTTTGCTACTGCTTTAACTTAATCAATGAACATGATGTGAATATTTATGATACTGTTATCCTGATGATGTTGATGATCTTGTGATACTCTAGGGGGCTCAGGCTGTTTCCTGAGTACCTCTCCGTAAGGACCTGTTCGTTGAGAGACCACCCGGGATAACAGTGCAACCATGAGGGTGAAATGGGACGCCCTTAGCTAATTAATTAGAGGAACTAGAGGTGTAGTTGCTTCGCCGTCGTGCCGTCAATGGGGTCCAGGCACAGTGCTTGCTCTGCCGAGGCTGAGTGCCGAGGTTCTTTCGTTTTGCTTTGTTAGCCACTCTCCTGCGGGGAGGGGTACTGTGTTTATCAAACTGGAGAAACCTAACGGGCAGCTATGATCTCTAGGAAATCTTTGTAAAGGCTTTGTAGTGAATCCCTGGCCATTCACCTTGGGAGTGAATAAGGGTCTTGCAAGCCCGGGCTAGAGAGGGAATCATGACTCATGGGTAAAGTGTGCGACCTCTGCAGAGGGTAGTGAAACTGATATATCAGCCGTGCTCACGGTTAAGAGCAGCCTTGGGATCCTCTTTGATTAGAGATACAGATGGTTCGAGGTACAAGGTTTATGTTATGGTTTTGGTTCGAATATGATGATGTTGTTCCTCGATGAGGAAATGGTTCATGGGTGAGTTAATGATAAAATCTGGCTTCTACTAATGATAAATACCTGACCAACTAAAAGCAACTGCTTGAGCCTAACCCCACATAAAGCTAGTCCACTTCAGCCAAACGGGACATTTGCTGAGTACGTTGATGTGTACTCATCCTTGCTTTACCACCAAACACCAGGTCGTCCGCATTGTAACCACTGCTCAGGAGAAGGCGAAGTCGTGGAAGGAGACTTCCAGGAGTTTCAAGACTACGACGAATTCTAGGTGTGGGTTGGCGGCAACCCCCAGTCAGCTGCCTGTGAAGGCCTTATCTTTACTGCGTTTCGCTAGCACTTTGATTTAACTGTTAAGTTGATGACTATGTGGATGTCTATGACTCTGTGATGTAATCAGTTAATACTCTTTTATGTTATTATTCGAGCATTGTGCGATGATGTACATTTATGTAATCGCTGTGTACGTGAGTTCTGATCCTGGCATGTACATAGTTCGCATTCGGTTTGCCTTCCAAAACCGGGTGTGACATAAGTGGTATCAAAGCCGTGCTGACTGTAGGACCGCTGACCTAGAGTAGCACTGGTCGTATTAAGGACTATTGACCTTCCCTCTCACCTTGACCTCTGATGTTACTTCAAAAGTCGGTCACCTCGACCCACCCTATGTTTTACTACATATATATGTACTATATTATGCCTTGTTAAAATTTTTATCTTATTCCGTCTATGGTTTATTCACTTGTCATATTAGTTCTGCTCTTACTCTTATGCATACGGTGTCTTTTGTAGATGGCTCGTCTTAGACACACTGCACGTAAGTCGGTGATTCCTTTCCTGCCGTCTCGACTTGCGGAGCGTCCCCTGCACCGCACCGTGTCCGGTCAGTCGAGTCACCTGGAGAGGCTGCACCACCGCCTGCGTGAGGAGCAGGAACGCCGACGCCAGCACGGAGAGCAGCAGGGCTCTTCCTCCTCATCCCAGCATGAGGTGGAGTCCGTGAGGCCCCGTTCCTCTGTTGCCCAGCTGGAGGCGCCCCTTGCACCACCGCGGGACGCTCCGGCTGTTGGAGGAGGACCTGGAGGAGATCCCGACGACGACGACTCAGACCACAGCACGGAGTCTTCTGAGCCGCAGGAGGCGGAAGGATGGGTCGCCCGACCCATCACCCGTGACGCCGCTCGCGGTTGTCACTTCCACGACGCACTCGACACCTTGCTGCGCCAGGCTTTCGACCGGCACACCTGGTCGATCGAGTACCGTTGTGTAGTCTACCAGCACAGTCGCGGGAGGTACCCGGACCGCTGGGAGGCTACCTGCCTAGTTCGCCGTCCGGAGGATGACCTCCGGGGTGCGGAGGCCGTTTCGGAACACTATTCCATCTCCGAGAGGGACACCGCAGAGGCGGCTATGCAGGATGCAGCACGACGTGCACTCTCCCAGTACTGTTCTTTGTTCGGTGGCGTGGCCGACGGTCTTAACCTTCGGTACTACCCCCGCCGCCCTACTGGCAGTACCGAGAGTGTGGTTGTCTCCCCTGTTGGTGAGGCTAACCCTAGGTTGAGCAGCACAGTTAACCTAGTCGCAGTGCTTAACACTGAGCTGGATCACTCTCTGGACGAGCTGAGCAGGGCTCGAACGGAGATTGCGGAGTTGCGTGCTGAGTTGGCAGAGCGCCATCACCAGGAGGGTGGTTCTCCCGCTCCTGTCGGGACTCAGCACCCATACCGCTCGCCGCCGCGTGGTCACCACACTTATGGTTCCCCTGTCTGTAAGACCAGGATAGATCTGGATCCTTAGATCGTTAGCGTCGGAGTTTGTAATAATTCTTAAGTCAGATGTCTCAGTCTTAGGTAGTCAGTTTAGTTTGCTTATCAGTTGCTTCCATTTAGTTTAGTTTGCTTATCAGTCGCTTGCATGCTTGTTATGATGAACTTGTACTGGATTTGGATCTTTGTAATGACTGTAGCCAACATGTGGGTTTCCCCTGCAGTTTGGCTTAGCTAGTAATGTTAAAGAAGTCAGTTGTTTAGTTGGGAAGCCATTTACTTCTACTTTCCTTCTTATCTGAGAAGCTGTGTTGAATCAGTATGAGGATCAGTGAAGCTCTTTGTTCACTCAGTGTCATGAAGAATTCTGTATTCTCTTTTCTTATGCTGGAGGATTGTAAGATCAATGCTGATGTATGAATGTCTTCCGCAGATGTCTGACAACAGGCGCCGATGCAACAGGCGTGCTCAGCTGGAGCCGCATGACCAGCAGGAGGAAAATCAGAGGCAGCCTCCCCCGCCACCCCCGATGACAGTGGAGCAGATGTTCTTGATGCAGACTCAGGCAGTGCAGGCCATTGGGCAGACTTTGGCAGCCATGCAGCAGGCTCAACAGCAACCCCAACCCCAGTTGCAAGTACAGATGCCCCAGATGCCACGAGATAAGCGTGGTGAGTTCATGAGAGGGCACCCTCCTACCTTCGCCCACTCTGCTGACCCCATGGATGCAGAAGACTGGTTGCGCGCAGTGGAGAGAGAACTGCGCACCGCTCAATGTGACGACAGGGAGAAGGTTCTGTATGGCCCCCGTCAGCTAAGGGGAGCAGCCCAGTCCTGGTGGGAGTCCTACCTCGCCACCCATGCTGACCCCGAGGCCATCACCTGGGAGGAATTCAGTGAGAGTTTCCGCAGATACCATGTGCCAGAGGGACTGATGATCGTGAAGAAGGAGGAGTTTCTGGCTCTGAAGCAGGGACCCCTGTCTGTTAGTGAATACAGAGACAAGTTTCTGCAGCTATCTCGTTATGCACCTGAGGATGTCAACACTGATGCTAAAAGGCAGTACAGGTTCATGAGGGGTTTGGTGGATCCCCTGCATTACCAGCTGATGAATCACACCTTCCCCACCTTCCAGCACCTGATCGATAGGGCAATTATGACTGAGAAGAAGCGTAAGGATATGGAAGATCGGAAGCGCAAGATGAGTGGACCCCAGACCGGAGGCATCAGCCGTCCACGTTTCTCAGGCAGTTCATCTCAGCAAGGCAGGCCTGGTCACCCACAAGGATATCAGAATCAGAACCAGCGTCCGCATCAGCAGCAGTTTCAGAGGCAGTATCAGCAGCAGCAGCAGCAGTATCGTCAGAACAGCCAGCAGGGAGGTAATCAGTATCAGAAGCAGAACAACCAGGTACCTCGCCTTCCTGCCTCAGCAGCAAACCAGAGCAACCAGGCAGCCCCAGCACAAGGAGGAGGCAGAGGATGTTTCCACTGTGGAGAACAAGGCCACTGGGCGATGCAATGCCCAAAGAAGGCGGCGCAGCAGCAGACCAACCCCAATGCTCCAACAAGGCAAGGTGTACTGCAGCCGGTAGCAGGCAATCGTAACCAAGCGTACAACCGTGGAAAGGTGAACCACTTGGAGGCCGAAGCGATCCAGGATGCACCAGATGTGGCAGTAGGTATGTTTTCAGTCGAATCTCATCCCACGAAAGTGCTATTTGATACTGGTGCAACTCATTCATTTGTCACTGCAACCTGGGTAGAATTGCATAACATCCCAGTAGAGGCAATGATGCCGCCCATGAGGATTAATTCAGTTGGTGGCAAGGTGCAAACAGATAAAATATGCTCAAATATAAGGGTGGAAATAAGGGGGATAGGGTTCCCCAGTGACTTAATAGTAATAGACACCCCTGGGATAGATGTTATTCTAGGGATGAATTGGTTAATGAAGTATGAAGCGAATATTAGCTGTGACAAGAGGACCGTAACATTAAAGTCCCCGTCAGGAGAGGAGGTAGTGGCCGAGCTAAGGATGCCTAAATCAGCGGAGGGTGTCTGTCACCAGATCTCAGTTGATAGTAAGGAACCCAACCCGCTCGAGACTATCAAGGTGGTGTCGGACTTTCCGGACGTATTTCCCGAGGAGCTAACGGGCATGCCACCCGAGAGAAAGGTTGAGTTTGCCATAGAGCTTATCCCTGGTACCGCCCCCATTTCCAAAAGGGCCTACCGAGTGTCTGGACCAGAATTGGTGGAACTCAAGAAGCAGATAGATGAGATGTTAGAGAAGGGTTACATCAGACCAAGTACCTCGCCTTGGGCCGCTCCGGTGTTGTTCGTAGAGAAGAAAGATGGTACCAAAAGGATGTGCATAGACTACAGAGCCTTGAATGAAGTCACTGTCAAGAACAAGTACCCCCTGCCAAGGATAGAAGATTTGTTCGACCAGCTCAGAGGTGCCAGCGTATTCTCGAAGATAGATCTGAGGTCAGGCTACCATCAACTCAGAATCCGATCCTCGGATATACCGAAGACAGCATTCATCACCAAGTACGGGTTATATGAATTCACAGTTATGTCCTTCGGTTTGACCAATGCGCCAGCTTTCTTTATGTACCTGATGAACAGTGTGTTCATGGATTATCTGGACAAGTTTGTGGTAGTGTTTATCGATGACATTCTCATATATTCCAAAAGTGAGGAAGAGCATGTGGAGCATTTGAAGATGGTATTGCAAAGGCTACGAGAGCAACAACTGTATGCCAAGCTAAGCAAATGCGAGTTCTGGATTCATGAAGTCTTGTTTCTGGGTCACATCATAAATCAAGATGGGTTGGCAGTGGATCCAAAGAAAGTGGCAGATATCCTGAACTGGAAAGCACCAAAGGATGTTCGTGGGATCAAGAGTTTCATTGGAATGGCTGGGTATTACCGGCGTTTCATCGAAGGCTTCTCAAAGATTGCAAGACCAATGACAGCGTTACTAGCAAAGAAAGTTGAGTTCAAGTGGACCCAAAAGTGTCAGGAAGCATTTGAAGAACTGAAGAATAGATTGACTACAGCTCCGGTGTTAGTCCTGCCTGATGTTCACAAGCCATTCTCAGTGTATTGCGATGCTTCTTACACCGGATTGGGATGTGTGCTAATGCAAGAAGGAAGAGTTGTAGCATATTCATCTCGGCAGCTGAAGATCCATGAGAAAAATTATCCCACACATGACCTGGAGTTGGCAGCAGTAGTTCATGCTTTGAAGACCTGGAGACATTACCTGTATGGGCAGAAGTGTGACATTTATACAGATCATAAAAGTCTGAAGTACATATTTACCCAGTCAGAGTTAAACATGAGGCAGCGAAGATGGTTGGAATTGATCAAAGACTATGAGTTGGAGATACATTACCATCCAGGCAAGGCCAACGTGGTTGCAGATGCTTTGAGCAGGAAGAGTCAAGTCAATATGTTGGCCATGTACCCAATGCCATATGAGTTAGCCAAGGAGTTCGACAGACTGAGCCTCGGTTTCCTGAACAGTACGCAAGGAGTAACAGTGGAATTAGAGCCCACCCTAGAGCGGGAGATCAAAGAAGGGCAGAAGGATGATGAAAGCATCAACAAGATCCGGCAGCTAATCTTAGAAGGAAGAGGCAAAGACTTTCGAGAGGATGAAGAGGGAGTAATATGGTTCAAGGACCGATTGTGTGTCCCCGACCTCAAACCTATTCGGGAGCTGATCCTAAAGGAAGCTCATGAGACAGCCTACTCCATACACCCTGGGAGTGAGAAGATGTATCAGGATTTAAAAAGGAGGTTTTGGTGGTATGGCATGAAAAGAGAGATCGCAGAATACGTCGCCATCTGTGATAGCTGTCAAAGAACCAAAGCAGAGCATCAAAGGCCCGCCGGATTGTTGCAGCCATTGCGGATTCCTCAGTGGAAGTGGGATGAGATCGGGATGGATTTTATAGTTGGCCTACCTCGTACCCGGGCCGGTTATGATTCCATCTGGGTGGTTGTGGACCGCTTAACAAAGGTGGCCCATTTCATACCTGTGAAGACCACATATACCGGAGCAACATTAGCTGAGTTATACATGTCACGGATAGTTTGCCTTCATGGTGTGCCGAAGAAGATAGTGTCAGATCGAGGAACGCAGTTCACCTCTCATTTTTGGCAGCAGCTACAAGAAGCTTTGGGCACTCATTTGAACTTCAGCTCAGCTTATCATCCGCAGACAGACGGTCAGACTGAAAGAACTAACCAGATCCTAGAAGATATGCTGAGAGCCTGTGCGTTGCAAGACAAGTCAGGATGGGACAAAAGGTTACCTTATGCAGAATTCTCCTACAACAATAGCTACCAAGCCAGCTTGAAGATGTCGCCGTTTCAGGCACTCTATGGACGGAGTTGTAGGACTCCGCTGCATTGGGACCAGCCTGGAGAGAGGCAGGTGTTTGGCCCCGACATTTTGCTTGAAGCCGAAGAGAATATCAAAATGGTTCGAGAGAATCTGAAGATAGCACAATCAAGGCAGCGAAGCTATGCGGACCGAAGGAGAAGAGAACTGAGTTTCGAAGTGGGGGATTTCGTCTATCTGAAGGTGTCACCTATCCGAGGAGTCAGAAGGTTCGGAGTCAAAGGCAAGTTAGCACCCCGGTACGTTGGACCATATCAGATTCAAGCAAAGCGTGGAGAAGTGGCTTATCAACTCGACCTACCAGAAAGTTTGTCGGCAGTGCACAATGTGTTCCACGTGTCGCAACTGAAGAAGTGTCTACGAGTACCAGAAGAACAGTTGCCAGTGGAGGGTTTGGAGGTCCAGGAGGATCTGACATACATAGAGAAGCCAACGCAGATTCTGGAGTTTGCAGACAGAGTCACCCGGAGGAGTACCATCAGAATGTGCAAAGTCAGATGGGGTCACCATTCGGAGGAAGAAGCAACCTGGGAACGAGAAGATGACCTGAAAGCCAAATACCCTGAACTCTTTGCTGACCAACCCTGAATCTCGGGGGCGAGATTCTTTTAAGGGGGATAGGTTTGTAACACCCTGAATTTGGGGGTATAAAATTTCTTTGCTCATATTCACAAATTCAGGTGTTACTTTTCTTTTCTCATCCTTCCCCAATCTTTTCTTTCTCATTTCTATAGGAGAAAATGCTTATTTTTATTTGTAATAGTGGTGTGATAGGTTAAACCCTAAGGGAGTATGAATTGTTGCATCATGTTGAACCCTAGATTTCACTTTTGTTTGGTGCATAATTCTCAAAAGGTCTAATTTGAATTTGGGGCTCATTTGAATTTGAATCAAATAGAATAAATAAAAGAAAAGGGAGAAACAATTCAGAATAAAAGAAAAAGGTAAATCAGCCCAGCCCCGCAGCCCCCTCGGCCTTTCGGCCCAGTAGGCCCATTCCGCGCGCGCTCACCCGCCCCCTCCTCTCTCTGCGCTGCGGGCCCGGCCTGTCGGCGCGGCCGCCCTCCGCGCACCCGCCTCCCTCTCTCACTGCTCGTCCGGCCCCACCTGTCGGCGCTGCCGCTTCCTCGCGCGCGCCCGCTCCCTCGCTCTCTCTCTGCCCGTGGGCCCACCCGTCAGCCCCGCTTCCCTCGCGCTCGCGCCCGCTCTCCTCTCTCTCTCTGCTCGCGGGCCCGGGCTGTCAGCCCTGTCTTCCTCGCGTAACCGCCGCCGAGCCGCGCGCGTCCGCCTTCCTCGCGCCCACGTCGCGCGTGGGGAGCTCGCCCCACCTCGCCCCTGGCCACTAGAGCCCGAACCCCACTCGCCCTCACCCCCTCCCTCATTTGCGCACCCACCGGTCCTCTCTCTCGCCCTCTCCCTCGCTGCGCGCACGCCCAGAGCGCCGCCGCCGTAAACCCTGCCGTCCCGAGCTCGGTTTCTCGTCGCCGTTGGAGCTCCGCCGCGCCCTTAGCCCCGGTGAGCTCCGCCTCGACGCCCGCAACTCGGAACGCGCCCCAATTCCCTCTCCCCCTCCCTATTTCTCTCTGCCCGCGCTCACCCGTCGTCCGCCGTGCAGCTGCCGCCGTCGACCCGGGTCCCCGTCGCGTCTCTGTCACCGCCGAGGAGTCCCCGGAGCTCGCCTCGAGGTAACGGACCTCTCCCGCCCCTATTGCCCCTTGCTCTGCTCTCTGTTGCGTTCGATTGCTCGCCGGAGTAGAGTAACCCCGCCGCCGAGCCGCCCCGCCGTGAACCGCCCCCCTCCGGTGCCTCTGCCCCGACCCAGAGCCCACCAATGGAGTCCCCGTGCCCTTCCCGACCTCCCTGACCGCTCGGATTGCCCCAAAGCCCCGCCAGTCGCCCGCGCCCCTCGTCTCCGGCGAGCCCTCCGCCGCGGGGACGAGCGCCGCCGCCCCAGCTAGCCGTAGAAGGAGCCCGAGCCAGCCTCCCCATCCCCGCCGTCCATCTCAGATCGGATGGCCCTAATCTAAATAACCCGAGCCCAATCCCGGCCGTCCGTCGGAGATCCAACGGCCCAGGCCCGTTTCCCCCTCACCCCGTCTCTCTGCCCGCTAGGCCCCGCTTGTCAGTCCGCCCGCGCGCGCTGTCCGCCCGGCCCCGCCTGTCAGCCGTCTCGCCCGCGCCCGCGCTTGCTCTGCCCGCTGGACCCCGCCTGTCAGCCGCCCAGACCGCCGCGCGCCCGCGCGCCCGCCCGCAGGATCTAATCCTGATCGTCCGTTTGAGATCCAACGGCTGTAAGCGCCCGATACCCCTTCGCCCGCGCATTTTCTTAAAGAACCCCTCGGTTTTCTGGATTTTGCGCCCGCCGTCCCTGGTTTTTCGCAGTTAAGTCCTCAGCCCTTTTATTTAATTCAAAATAGGTCCTTAGAGCATATTTTTAACCCCTAAACTTGTAAAATTCATAACTTTGCCATATGAACTCCAAATTGGGTGCTTCAAATTGCAAAATGTTCATAAAATTATTATCTATCTGATTATGCACTGTTTCCCTGCTGTTTCCATGTTCCAATTAATGGTTAATCATTAGGATAGGATTAAGGTTATTGGAACCCTATTTGAGATAAATAAAAGGTAGTAGACTTTAATAAAAGTTGGAGCACTTAAGTTTATGGACTCAAACCCTTAAGTTTAGGAACTTAAATCAGATAATTATTTAATCCCACCACTGACTTAAACCTGAGTAGTGAATAATGACTCATTTTGGTATAGTCCCCTACCCCAGACCTAGGGAACACCAGAGTGCCTATCCCTTTTCTGTTATGAACTTGTGACCACTCTCTGCTGCATATGTTTGGTATATTGTTTTTGTTTGTTATTTTCCCAAGTGCATAGTGTGAATGATTACTTTACGTAGACAACGAGCAGTCTGTGTTGCCCGAGGAAGTTGCAGAGGAAGTCCCTGAGCAACAGTTTGGTGAAGGCAAGTGTCCTCAGTCCCATTATGTCCCATTTACTTTATAATACACTGTCCCGCATTACTTACTTGAAATCTAAGGATTGACTAGCTTTACACTTTACTTTATCCTTGATGACCTTATGGGCTATTATGGTTAGCATTTTGCTACTGCTTTAACTTAATCAATGAACATGATGTGAATATTTATGATACTGTTATCCTGATGATGTTGATGATCTTGTGATACTCTAGGGGGCTCAGGCTGTTTCCTGAGTACCTCTCCGTAAGGACCTGTTCGTTGAGAGACCACCCGGGATAACAGTGCAACCATGAGGGTGAAATGGGACGCCCTTAGCTAATTAATTAGAGGAACTAGAGGTGTAGTTGCTTCGCCGTCGTGCCGTCAATGGGGTCCAGGCACAGTGCTTGCTCTGCCGAGGCTGAGTGCCGAGGTTCTTTCGTTTTGCTTTGTTAGCCACTCTCCTGCGGGGAGGGGTACTGTGTTTATCAAACTGGAGAAACCTAACGGGCAGCTATGATCTCTAGGAAATCTTTGTAAAGGCTTTGTAGTGAATCCCTGGCCATTCACCTTGGGAGTGAATAAGGGTCTTGCAAGCCCGGGCTAGAGAGGGAATCATGACTCATGGGTAAAGTGTGCGACCTCTGCAGAGGGTAGTGAAACTGATATATCAGCCGTGCTCACGGTTAAGAGCAGCCTTGGGATCCTCTTTGATTAGAGATACAGATGGTTCGAGGTACAAGGTTTATGTTATGGTTTTGGTTCGAATATGATGATGTTGTTCCTCGATGAGGAAATGGTTCATGGGTGAGTTAATGATAAAATCTGGCTTCTACTAATGATAAATACCTGACCAACTAAAAGCAACTGCTTGAGCCTAACCCCACATAAAGCTAGTCCACTTCAGCCAAACGGGACATTTGCTGAGTACGTTGATGTGTACTCATCCTTGCTTTACCACCAAACACCAGGTCGTCCGCATTGTAACCACTGCTCAGGAGAAGGCGAAGTCGTGGAAGGAGACTTCCAGGAGTTTCAAGACTACGACGAATTCTAGGTGTGGGTTGGCGGCAACCCCCAGTCAGCTGCCTGTGAAGGCCTTATCTTTACTGCGTTTCGCTAGCACTTTGATTTAACTGTTAAGTTGATGACTATGTGGATGTCTATGACTCTGTGATGTAATCAGTTAATACTCTTTTATGTTATTATTCGAGCATTGTGCGATGATGTACATTTATGTAATCGCTGTGTACGTGAGTTCTGATCCTGGCACGTACATAGTTCGCATTCGGTTTGCCTTCCAAAACCGGGTGTGACAACAGGGCACTCGCGCGTGATGGCAAAAGCTCTGTTAATCTAGCCTCTCACGGGCACTGTGCGGGGGTATTTATAGGTATCCGAGTGCACGGCGCCTTGCGTTAAGGACGCATGTGCCCTCAGGCACCTAGTTTATCCCTAGAATATTCCCATAAAGCGGGGTTACAAGCTGTAATTACAAGTTTGCCTTTACAAATTAGGCCCGTAACACAAACGCGGCCACGCAGGGCCCGTTACAATGGGCCAGATCTCATGTGGGCCTCAGAGCCGAACGAGGCCGCGCCGCGGGGAGGCGTCGCCGCAGGCCTTCGTCTGGTGCCGAATCGAGCGAAGGGTGTCCCTGCCTGCTTTGTCTGTCAGGGCAGGGGCTAAGCGGTGGAGACTTCGGGCGAAGGGTGGCGTTTCTGCCTTCGCTCCAACACGATCCTTCTTTCTTCTGTATAAATAGAACCGGCGCTCCATAAGGTGAAGAATCCAAACGAATGTACCCAGCATCTTGTAACTCTGTTAACTGCTTCTTAAGTTCTTTTAATTCTTCTACAGACATCCTATATGGCCGTTTAGAAATAGGAGCAGTCCTAGATAAGGGATTAATGACCAACTCAACTTCCATATCTGGTGGCATCCCTGGTAACTTCTCTGGAAAGACATCCGGAAAATCTCTAACCACCCGGATGTTGTCACCCAAAAACTTCTCATCTACTAAGAATGCCGCTAGTCTGATGGTGGTAGTTACTGCAACTTCAACTTCAAAACTTTGTCCTTTAGAACTGGTGAGTTCTACGGTTCCTTTAGCACAGTGTATAAACTGTCTTTACCTTTCTTAACTGTGACATACCAAGGATCAAGTCTATAGTGCTCTCTTCTAACACTATAGGGGTAGCCCATCTGGGTTAGAAACACAGGGTAAGGAAGGAAGAATTGTAGACAAGGCGAGTAATTATGAGAAATGTTACTGCAGGGGATTTATTAACTAAGTAGATTAGTGTGTCACCTACTAAAGTTAATTTATTACCTTATGGTGGTACATGCTAAGATGCCCGTCTATACTATTTCAATCAACCAAAGAAGCAAATCAAGCATTTATCACCAGCACAATCAACCAATCACTTTTTAAATAAAGAAAATAGTTTTAAATTTTGTCTTAGGCTTACTATCTCTTAAAAATGTCATAGGGGTAGGGATTCCAAGGTGTGAAATCCATCTTGACTAAGAGTAGAAAAGGTAAGAATGATCAGAGTAGAACAGTAGAAGGTGAGACAGGATCAAGATAAGTGTAGAAAGAATCAGAGTGAGGTAAGTGTAGAATGAATCAGAATAAGATAAGTAGGTAAGGGTTTTGTCCATTTCTATCTAGGTTTCATCCTACAGTCAACATTTCCTCTGATACCACTTCTGTCACACCCGGCTTTAAGGAACAAAGCCAGGTGCATCTCATACATGCGCCAAGAAGACAACATATGTAATAACAGAGTGTATAGAGATAAATGTCATAAAACATCAGAGTATTTATTACATAGCGGAAGACTTATTACAAAATAAAAGATAAAAGTAAAACGAACTAAGGATCGTCGGCGCCAATGTCAACTGAGAAACACCACCTAGATCAGATCATACTCCTCGCCTTGTGGCTCCTCCTGAACCACCTGTTCTTCTCCTGTGGGGGGGGGGTGTGAGATAGCAAGGGTGAGCTCACATATGATCATAGCTCAACAAGTTGTGGGGAACCAGTGGACATAAACTCACAAAGGTGTGAGTTCATGTGATGTGTAAGGCTAATCAATGATAGGGGTTAAAGCTGAGCATTGCTTTTAAGTAGTTGGTCAAAATTTTATTAGCAATTACTAAGTGTAAGTAAATACCAAACCATAGATAAAGTAATAGAACAAAATTAATAATAAACCCATGCAATGCAAATGACAAAATTGAATTTAAGTTCCATAATTTAAACATCAGAGAGTCCTGAGCTGCTCATGACCGTGAGCTCGGCTAGTATACCAGTTTTACACTCTGCAGAGGTTGTACCCTTTACCCATAAGTCATGTTACCCATCTACCAAGGGATCGCGACTTCCCATACACCTCTACCTAGGAAGCGCGACAGGGCAACACTACGAGGCCTTTACAAAGTTCCACTAGCTTCCGAAAACCCGCTACAGTTTATAGGAAGTTCCAATGCAGGGTTCTTGCCTGACCGCCATCGCAGCAAAATCAAGCAAGGACCTCCCTACACTGACCACTCCCCTACTGCCCTTGCCCCTTTCGGGTAAGGTAGTCTTCCACTAGCTTTCCTAATTAGTCAGCCAAGGGCGTCCCATTAAACCCTTGTGGCGGCACGTGGTTCTCAAGTTAAGCTCTATGTTCCAATTAACATTAATGATCTCAACATGAACATAAATAGAATAACAAAAAGAATTGGAACATAGAGGTAATATCTGATTATCCCAAAACCATGTAAAGCAATAGCAAACTACCCAAGTGATTCAGGGGTGAACAAGGTAATGAGATAAACAATCTAGGGTGACCTATCGGGTCCCAGCAAAATTAACCTATGCATGGATAAGTGATATTAAAGAACATTATTGGGTAAAAAGTGGTCAAGGGCACAACTTGCCTTCAATGAGCTCCTGCTCAGCTACTTCAATCTGCTGCTCACCAGGGTCCTCGGTCACGGGCTCTTCTACTCGTCACAATACAAACAAGCACAGTGCATACAGAGAAATTAACATTACACCAAACATATAAATAAAATACTCAGTAATAATCTACATATTAAAATAAAATTCTAGGAACAGGAATCATAATTTTTGGAGTTATAGAATTTAAGTTATGGATTTTCAAAGGTTTTATGTGCTTTAAGTAAGATTAAGTGTGAGATTAATTTTCTTACTGTGGTCATGATAAGACAGAGGCTCTAGGTGTTAGAGAATAAAATTATAAAAATTTAG
The DNA here is from genome assembly GCA_029449295.1 of Zea luxurians. Lineage (NCBI taxonomy): Eukaryota > Viridiplantae > Streptophyta > Magnoliopsida > Poales > Poaceae > Zea > Zea luxurians. Next base: position 57,409,773 of record JAOPSE010000020.1, read on the forward strand.
GAAGTGGAATGGATTAATTTGGAGCAAGTATGAATTTTCTATGAATTATTGAAGATTTAGCACTTATTTTTGTATTAAAAATACATTTTCTAATTCATTTATCCATTTTAACCTGTCACTGGACTGGGCCTCATTTAAACAGGAACATAGGGGGCTCGGGGTAAGAATCCAGAGACCCAGTGCACAGTTGAGTATGGATGGCGGGTTGATTTCACTAAAGCCCGAGGGCTCTTTAGCAAATTTACAGAGACGAAGAAGTAAGGGCTGACTTCGGCCGTCCGATGGAGGAGGAATGGCCCAGATTAGATCACCAAGGCATTCAAACGGTACACAACTTCTACGGTTGGATCTCGATCCGACGTTCAGCAGATAATACGGCTAAGGTCACATCCTGACCGTCCGATCTAGAGTCTGTGGCTCAGATTCAAAGTAGCCACGACCTACTCACACCCGACCGATCCTAACCCAACGGTCCAGATCCATTCGCACGAAAGGGTACGCGACTTCTAATCTCCACCGTTCGCTCAGATCAAACGGCAGAGACACCATCTCCCTCCTCAATGCCGACGGCGAGGCCACCCCAGAAACCCACGGCGGCGCACAGGTTCCGGCGAACAACGATTTCGGCAACCAGTGGTTCATATCGCAATTAACTTCACCTACGCAATGCGGAGTTCAAAGCGAAATTAGTGGCGAGGTTCTCACCCAGAATATTGTTGTAGGTGAGGCAGTCCGCGACAACCCGAGGCGCGGTGCTTCCCCCGCCGTCCGCCGAGAAATTCCCCGCGCTGCGACAACGCCAATCAGCCATGGCGAGCTCCCATTCGTACCCAGTATGGCCCGGCGATGTTCCCGCGCCCGCACTGGACTGCTGTGCCTCTTCTCTCTCACCGACGGCGGCGCTGCTTCCTATACCTCACTGGTGGCGGCGATTTTTTTGTTCTGAGGAAAGAAATCCGCGCGAGAGAGTAGCAGAGGGGAAGAAATAGGTCACGGGAGCTCCCCTTTATTGCCCGAGGTCCGAGTTCGTTAGGATTCCGAAATCCTAGCTCGCCCCCGTGGTGCTCGCGATGCGTCCATGGTGGAGGTCCACGTCGCGCGGCAAGGAGATCGCTTCCAAGGATTTCGTAGACTTCTGGTAGCGGAGATCTCTCTCCCCTCTCTGGTGGCTTAGAATCTAATTAATGCAGTTCACGAGCTTCACCACTTCGCCACGAGCACAGCGCGCCTTTCTCCCTCACCAATTCCACCTAGTAGCCTCGCCGACGACCTCACCGCCGCGGGAGCCTACCACCTCGCCATGGACCGGCCATCCCGAGTGTCCACCGACCAAATTGACCCCACCATCGTGACCCTCTACCCCTGCCCGTGCTAAGCCACCTCCTCGACCACCCAGAACTGGAGCCGCGGCGGAGAACTGCCGTGGAACCTCGTCGGCGGTCGACCCCGGCCGGTTCCCCCCGTTAGACAACCCGACGCTGTCGGCACTCCCCCTCTCTCTGACACGTGGGCCCACGCTCACGGCGTCCGCCCGCGTCGTCTCCCCTCCCCGTGGGCCGTCTGGGCCCAATCGTTCACGGCGCCACTTGCCCACGCCCATGCTGGGCCGAATTCCCCCCTCGGGCCCAGCTAATCGAGAATCCTTTTCCCTTTTTTCTTTTCCTATTTTCATATATATGTATATATGTTGATATTTTATGCACCAAAAATTCTTTATGTCACAATATAATTATACTTAGAACTTGACACACTACATTAGCCAACAATGTTTGATGTATTATTTATTGCCTGTTTTTGCAAGGCGAAGAGGGATCCGACCCTTCAGAAATCGTAGCTCCGGAAGAAGGGCAGGAGCCCGACCTTTCGGAAATAGACCTTTTGTGCCAAGAGAACTTCGACGAAGGCAAGTCCATTCTTCTCTTTATGCATAAATTACCTACTCCTTCTACCACTGCCTAAGCCGGGAATATGGGTTGGGTTCTGTGCATTGCGAGTCGAGAGATGGCTTGCATTAAAGAATATCTTTTGGGTACAAAATATGGGTTGAGGCAATGGTGGTTTTTCTAAAAATAAAAATGTTTTCAAAGAAGTGTATGATGAAGGGTATTCACCCTTATCACCATTTTGAGTGGGATGATCAGGGACTCCCTAGTTTAGGGGAGGGCCTAAGGTATTGGCTCAACCGGGTTAGGTGTGAGCTAGAAGGATTGTCCCCTCACATAAGGACCGGTTTGTCACCCTTCAGTACTTGTACTCATGTCAAGTACAACCACTCGAGACTGTACGAGCAGTCACTCAATCTGAACTTGTATGGTCCAAACCCAGGGTTATGATGGCTGGGGAGCACCGGGAGGATAAGGAAGGGAAATGTTTTGTCCGGTTTGGGCATGGTGGTGGCCTGACTCCTTCTAGTATAATCGTTAAGGTAAGGACGTGCCAGGAAGGAAAGAGATTCGGATTCGGGTCTCATTGGCCATGAGACCGCAGAGCTAGACTAGTGGGTAAAGTGTACACCTCTGCGCAGAGTTTGAAACATATTCGAATAGTCCGTGTCCACTGGTATGGACGAGTCTGGTGTGGTATGACAATTAGTGTTTTGATCTTCGTAAAAAGGGGAAGTGTGTGTGGGTGTTTTTGGAAATGAAATCAATGCCACGGGAGTGGGAAGCTTAGTGGTGGTTGAGTGTGAAAATGTGCTACTCCTCTCTTTTAGGTAAAACGACAAAGTATTGCCTTTCTCTGAAAAAGAAAGGAGTGATTTCAACTCCACCATACCAAGCATGTACTGCATAGGTCCCTCTCTCTTTATAGGCGGGATGGGCTTGCAGAATACCTAGTGTATTCACCCAGATTTATTTATGTTTTCAGCTATTGAAGACTTCTTTTCTGCTATGTTCGACTAGAAGGGGGATGTGTCTGCACCTAGTCTGCCTATGGCTTGGGCTAGATGATCTTCCATTGTGCTTTGTTCCCAGGCTCGCTAGAGCTTGTACTTTAGTATTGTAATAACTATATTTCGAGACTCTGTACTATTTGAAGAAATGAATGTGTTTACTAGCCTCCTGGGACTAGTAATTGTATCACATTTGAGTCCCAAAGGATCGGGACGCTTCAACTAAGGATTAGACCCTGTTAAATAAAAGAGCAAGCAAACAATATAAGTAAGAATTACCAAAAAATAGCTCAAAAAATATCAAATACGAGGCAAAAATATACAAACCTTCAAGCTATTATAGGCGAGGCTGTCCGCAAGCTGGTCCTTTGTCATAGTGGACAAACCAAGCTCGAGCTTCGGAAATCCCATGTTGTTCATCATTTTGCAGCAAACATTAACCTCCTTACTATCAAGAAGACAGTAAAGGAAGTCGTCTTCGTCATCCCCTTCGTATACCAAGGACCTGAAAGGGAATTAGGCTTACACCTATTTCCTAATTGATTTTGGTGGTTGCATTGCCCAACACAAATAATTGGATTAACTAGTTTGCTCTAGTCTATAAGTTATACAGGTGCCAAAGGTTCACAAATAGCCAATAAAAAGACCAAGAAAAGGGTTCAACAAAAAGAGCAAGGGATAACCGAAGGCAGCCCTGGTCTGGCGCAACGAACTGTCCGGTGTGCCACCGGACAATGTCCGGTGTACCAGGGGACTCCAAGCTGAACACTTCACCTTCAGGAATTTCCAGAGGCGCTCCACTATAATTCATCGGACTGTCCGGTGTATCACCGCACAGTGTCCGGTGCACCAGAGGAGAGCGACTCTGAACTCGCCAGCTTTGGGAATCCGCTCCGCTATAATTCACCGGACATGTCCGGTGCACACCGGACTGTCCGGTGTGACAGCGGAGCAACGGCTACATCAGCGCCAACAGTCACCTGCAGAGGCATTTCATGCGCGCCAGAGCGCGCAGAAGTCAGGCACGCGCGAGACGGCGCACCGGACAGTCTACAGTACCTATCCGGTGCACCACCGGACAGCCAGGCGGCCCCACCAGTCAGAGCTCAAACGGTCGAACCCTAACGGCCGGGTGACGTGGCTGGCGCACCGAACAGTGTCCGGTGGCGCACTGGACTGTCCGGTGCGCCATGCAACAGCAGCCTTCACCAAACAGCTAGTTTGGTGGTTGGGGCTATAAATACCCCCAACCACCCCTCATTCAAGTCATCCAAGTTTTCACACTTCTACACCTTACAAGAGCTCTAGCATTCAATTCTAGACACACCAAAGTGATCAAATCCTCTCCAATTCCACACAAAGCTTTAGTGACTAGTGAGAGAGATTTGTTGTGTTCATTTGAGCTCTTGCGCTTGGATTGCTTCTTTTCTTTCTCATTTGTTCTTGTGATCAAAACTCAATTGTAACCGAGGTAAGAGACACCGATTGTGTGGTGGTCCTTGCGGGGAAGTTTTGTTCCCGGTTGATTTGAGAAGAGAAGCTCACTCGGTCTGAGGGACCGTTTGAGAGAGGGAAAGGGTTGAAATAGACCCGGCCTTTGTGGCCTCCTCAACGGGGAGTAGGTTTGTGAGAACCGAACCTCGGTAAAACAAATCCTTGCGTCTCACTTCTTCACTCTCTCGTGATTTGTTTTTACGCTCTCTCTTGGACTTGTTTATTGTAACACTCCTGGTGTTACTATAACTAAAACTTGAGCATGGCATCATAAGCATTGGCATTGCATATGTTTGACACACCTAGAGTGCATTCACTAGGCAAAAATTTCAAACAAGTTGTATTGTTTTAATGTTTTTGCAAATAAGACCCTGGTTAAAGGACTTAACCCTAAATAGTGGTTAAAGGGGTAAAACTTAACCCAAGTTAAGAAAACCTAAAGACTTTAGGGTAAAAGTCATAAAATGACTCTAAGAACAAACTTGAATCCCTTTTATACCCCTGGGATACCAGAAACCCTAATTGGAACCCTGGAAAACCCTAAAACTAAACCCTAGGGACCTATGTGCAAAATTAGTCCACTTTTGGACTAAAGTGCAAAAACCAAGCCTAATAGGTATCATAAGTTCCTTGGTTCACAAATGTGTGGACTTGAAAGCCAAATGTTGAGTTTTGGACTTAAATGCAAAATGGACTTCATTTGAGTTCTATACTAAGTCTGAAATTTCATTGATATTGGCTCGACTTTAGGGCTCTGCATCTTCCAAATTATTGAGAATTTGCCCTAGGTCACCACATCAAAGTTGAAGACCAATCATTGGAGAACAACTTTGTTTAAGGATTCAAGCCATGTTCTTATGAAAAATGTGGAGAAAATCTCAACCCAAGTTGGACTGTCAGTCTGGTTCTGTCTGAATAGCAGGCTAACAGATTCATGCCCTGAATTTCAAGCCCAATTTCAAACCAGATTCAATGACTTTTTGTGACAACACCATGTAGCAAAGTTGTAGCTGGTATGTAGCACTACAACTTTGATGCAGAGACTTGGACCTGTTGTCACATGAAACTGGGAGAAAATGAAACTCTAATGTGCTCTGTCAGTCGCTCTGAATTGGTGTTCACCATGGTACAGTAAAGGATAACTGAAGAAGATCCCGTTCCCTGCTCACCGCCGGTGGACCATCACCGTTGATCACCGCTCGCCGTGATTCGTGCGTCGTGGTCATCGGTTAAGCATAGCTCGGTAAAGATCCTTACCGCCGGTGAGCTGGCCACCACTCCGACGACCCCCCCTGTCTTCCTTTCTGCTTTGCGGCTGGCACGATAAGTTCACCGTCGACCGCCGCTTCCCGACCGTGCGCCGCGTGGCCTAGCCGTTTCACAGCACCACCGTGACGCCCTATGACTGTCCCATCATCGCCGGGGAGGTTGCCACGGCGGTGGACACGTATTCACCGCGGCCAGTGCTTCTTCTTCACCTCCGACCACCGCGTGTCTCGTCCGAATTCGCGGCCACCGCCCATCCTCCCTATAAAGTGAGCCGTGTCCAGCTCCGTGAAGTAGTCAGCTAGCTAACCACCGCTAATCGGCCACAATCATCCTCTCGTGTGCTCGAATTCGGAGTTTCCCCCAAATCCGATTTCCGCCACCGTGAAACCGAGCTCACCGTCGCCAGTCCCTTTCCGGTCAGTTCCCGTCCCCTGCTTTCTTGTTTAAGCACTTGCATAGCTCCGTGATGCTTATCAAGTCATCAATTTGAACTGAGTGACCACCCATCACCGGGAACGCGTGGTTCTTGAATTCGTCCGCGCGGTTACCGTAGCCAGACCAAATTAGCTCGTCATCCTTGAAATTAACTTGGGGGAAATGATCAGTGGGGGTTTAATCCGGTGTATGTCGCTCGGGAGCGCCGGTCATAGCCCCGTTTGGCCGGTACAATGCTCGCCGGAGCGCGGCGGTGCGCGAGCGTCGTCGTGGACTTCAAATTGTAAATAGGATGAAGCGCAGGGACTTTTCTGCATTTGGTCAATGAAACAGAAGAACAGTAAACAAACCTGATTTGAGTTAGCCAAAACCGTGAGGGCCTTCGTGCAAAGTCGCCGGCGCGGGCGCGCGCGGGCTCCTTTCCTCCCTGGACTTGGGCCGACTGGGCCAGAATCGGCCCAGTTCTATTCAATCCTTTTTCTTTTTCTTTTTCCAGCAGAGCCAAAATAATTATAGAAAAATGTAGAAAAATGCTAAATTTGTGAAACTAATTTTCCTAGGCTTGTTATTTTCTCTAGTATTTAGTAAAAATAGTTTTGTGATTTTTAATGGAAATAAGAAATTTTAGAGTATTTAAAGTAGTTACAAGTATTAGTTATAGATTTTTAGAAAATAAATGGTAAGTCCAAAAATGTCCAAACTTTTTATGGGCACTTAAACCAATATTTAGAAGCCTTGGGTAGAATTTGGGTTGATTTGGACCTTGTTTGATCACTAAACCCAAAACCAACCCCCCTGCCCTATGAACTCCTTTACTGACTCCGGAAACCCTAGGTTCTCGGAGTACCGTGAAGGAAAGTTGTACTCAAGACTTAGATAATAAGTTTATATTATCTTTGCATCCTCATGAGCACCCCATGGCATCCATTCTTATGCATATATATGGTTATGTTAGAACACGAAGAAGAAGAAGAAGTCACTGAAGAGGGAACTCCACCAACCTCAGATCCTCAAGCAGGCAACTGCTTTTATTTCGATATTTGTGGATCCGAGCAGGACTCACCTGATAACAAAGGCAAGCCCCGGTGCATTTGCCACCCTCCTTGTCGTTTTTAAAATTTTTCTCACTTGCTTGATGCATTAGGTGATAGGAGTTGATTGATAAAACAATTCCTGCATTACCTTCCTTGAATTTGATTACCTTCCTTGATCACCGTTTTACAAAAGATTTTTAATGCTTAGCCTTGCTTTAGAAAAACAAAATGTTTTGTTTTACAAAGTATGATGTGGCAAAAGTGGGTGGGATGTTTTCGAAAATAAAATTTGATGGTGGATCCATCATGGCCATGATGGATTCAACATCGGAAAAGATGTACCTCTGCCAGGTACCAAGTTTTTGGGTTGAAAAGATTAAGCTGAGACCGGGCGGGTGACTTGCACGAGAAAGAGAGTCTCGGTGTAGTGTCTCCGTCTGAGTCGATTAAGGACCGTCTCGATGTAGGCTTGATGATCGAGGACCCTTTAGCTGGTCACATGCCTCGTCATGGGTAAGCCTTGCCTCGGGCAGACTAAGGCCGGAATAAGATAACATGAAATGGGCGTGGAGCGGTGGCGAGAGTAGCGTGTACCCTCCGTAGCAAGAGGCTGGACGGTGGTGTATCTGTGCTCTCGGTTTGCGTGAACCTGATCCGGTCTTAAGAACCCCGGTGGCGGGTTGACATATGCAAGGGTTAAGTGCTACATATGTCGTGTGATTGGAGATCCTCAGCTGAGTATAATCGATTCGGATCGCCGTACCTTCGCGGTTATGAAGACTTGGTCACTGCCCTACACGTAGCTTTCCACTAAAGATGATGGGTCTTTGTTAAGAAATTGGCTAGTGCAGGACCAGTGATTGAACTAGGGTAGAAAGAACTCTAGTTGCAGGTAATTGAACTTAACATGACAAATAAAACTGGATTTTTAAGGATCCACTTTAGTAAGCATTTCTGCAAAACAGAGTCTTTGATTATTGAAAAGCCTTACCTTGACTCCCATATAACCAGCATACCCTTGAGAGTCTTTTCTTTAGTCGGGTAAGACTTGCTGAGTAATTCCATACTCAGGGTTTATCCCTTCGTTGTTTTTAGGTGAGGAAGTAGCAGACTTTTGCTGCTTCTATGCCAAGGTGGTTCCCAAAGAAGAAAAACAAGACTGAAGTGCGGGAGGACTCGGTCCTCCACATAGGATCTTTTGTTTATAGCCTATCGGGAGATGTTTTTGCCTCCCTTGGTTTGTATAATATTACTACTCTGCACTCGTTTTTAGTTCTGGTCTGTAATAAAATAACTCGAGCTTGCTTTTGAAATAAATGTAAGTTTATGTAATCCGCTTCCGCATTTCTTTATCTCCGATGTTCTGTAATGTCTGCAAGACGGGTGAAACGTTCCTGGTAAGGTCGGGAAAGATACCGAGCTTGTCAAGTGACTTAGGAACATCTACAGGGTGTCTGATGTCTGTTAGACAAGGACAACTGTAGGTGGGCCTGATTACTTGGGAGGTTCCATCGCAGCTGGTATCGGAGCGTAGCCCTTCTTTGCAGATATTATGTGACATCTTCAAAAGGATTTCCGAAAGTCTTACCTAAAAATTCTTTTCTCTTCTTACCTAAGTACTCTGAAGAGTTTATCTTAAAGACCAGATAGGAAGAGTGCAATGTATAGAAGGTTGAATCAACTAAGGTTGATTCTGTACTTATTCATGCATCATGCTAAGAATTATACTAATAACATTTTCCCCCTTAGAAAGATGCCGCCACGCACAAGGCTAACGGCACGTAAGTCAACGGGACCAATTGGAGTACCCCGGCATCAACTAGCCCCTCGACACGAAAGTAGTAGCAGCGGGAGTAATGACCCTATAGGAGACCTGGAAGCCGAAGTGAGTCGACTTCAAGCAATGCTGCAACACAGGACCAATGTTTGGATCGCAGACGGAGATAGAATCAATGAACTAAGAAGGGATATCCGTCACCTGCAGGATCAGCTGGCTGATCGGGACTTAGCACTTGACTGGGCAGTACAGTCTCATATGTTGGTATGTGCTAAGGAAGCGAGGGCTCAGGCCCGAATTAAAGAACTTAGCTCAGCCGTCGACAACCTGCAGGTTTACTGCAATACGTTGCATGAGGAAGTCCATGTACTATACTCACAACTACACCCTAGTGAGCCTGCACACTCTGCTAAGGCGGAAGCCGGACCCTCTCACGTTGCGGGACGCGCACTGGGTGGGGAGTTAGACCTTTTTGAACCCCCTCCTTCTTTGAGGTTGGTTGACGTCTGGACTCCCACACCTGACGATGAGGCCGCCAAAAGTAATGGAAAGCAGGACTAATGATGTAATAAAGGTAGAGCAGTGTATTGTAGGGTGTACTGTTGTATAATAGGTTGAACTTTGTAAAATGGGTATTGTATCCTGTTATGTAGTGTCGAGTCTGTATCATTACTCTTTATAGTAATGTAAAATGGAAGGTTTTCTTTGGCACATTATGTTTATTCAAATGTTTTTGCCTCAGATGCCGACCAGGACTCGCGGACAGGACGCAGCCGGAACTTCTAGGGGTCGGGATGTCACCCCAAATCCACCTCCGGTTCCACCCACGCTAGCCGAGGCGATTGCCGCCTTGGTAAATGCCACCGTCGACAATACCCGCTTCCTTAGGGAAATGGCGGGTCAGCAGCAATTCCAGCAGCAGGCAGGAAGAGGTTTTCAGCAAGGTCCCCGTGAAACTACTTATCTAGACTTCTCCAAAACTCGTCCACCTCTATTCACCAAAGCAGAAGACCCGCTAGAAGCCGACGAGTGGATACGAGTTATTGAACAAAAGTTTGGCCTTCTTCGTTGTTCGGAAACACAGAAGCCATTGTTCGTGGCACAGCAACTACGTGGCCCTGCCAGTACTTGGTGGGGAAATTTTGTGGCTATTCAACCTGACAACCATCAAATCACTTGGGACGAATTTAAAGCAGCCTTCCGCGAGCACTACATACCAGAAGGAGTGCTGCATATGAAACAAGAGGAATTTATGAAGCTGAAACAAGGTGGAGACACCATCAATCAGTATCTTAACAAGTTTAATCACCTGTCGCAGTATGCCATTGATCAGGTGAATACTGATTTGAAGAAAAGGAACTGTTTTATGAGAGGTCTAAATGACCGGTTGCAGCGGAAAATGGCCACATGTATTGATCTCACATATGGAAAGGCTGTCAGTACAGCCTTATCTGTGGAAGCAAAATACGCAAGTTCTGGGAAGAATAAGGGATTCAGTGGTGAGAGGCCTAATCAGGGCCAGGCGAAGAGGCAACGGTTCGTCATCCGGCCTTCTAGCCAAAACCAAACTTTTTCTCGTCCACCAGTATTCCCTTTTAAACAACCCATAATTATCCGCCCCAACAATACCTCCACTTCCCCAAATCAGCCGGGTGCCCCAGGCACTCGATCCCCTGCCTTGCCCAGCTCTTCAACTGGGTGTTTCAACTGTGGCAAGTCGGGACATTTTATCAAAGACTGCCCGTACCCCAAGCAAAATCAATCCAATGCTCAGCAAGGAACTGGGAAGTCCGCTCAGCCCAAGGGAAATGCTGTGGGGAGGAATACCAAGAAGACGGGGCGTGTATACTACACCCAAGTGGCCACTACACCGGAAGGAGAGCCGGTGATGATGGGTACGTTTCCCGTGGCCAGTCACCCTGCAATTATTCTTTTTGATTCTGGTGCTTCGCATACCTTCATTAGCAAGAAATTTGTGGAGCAACATCACATTGCATGGCATGAATCAAAAGAGGGATTTAAAATTCATTCACCTGGGGGACACATTTTTACTAGAGAAGTGGCCTATGAAGTGCCAGTAACAATGGCCGGACGGAACTTTCCTGCTAACATGATTGTTCTAAGAGGCCAGGATATAGATGTAATTTTGGGTATGAATTGGTTAACTCAACACAAGGCAATTCTCAACACTGAACTCAGAACCGTCAGGTTGAGCTATAATCAAGAAGAAATTCTTTTGTCTCTCCCCAAAACCAATCCAGCCAAAGCTTCTGGTAGAATATTTGAAGCCATTGTACCGGAGATCAAGAACATTCCGGTAGTATGTGAGTTTCCAGATGTATTTCTGGAAGATTTGCCTGGACTACCCCCTGAAAGAGATGTAGAATTCGTAATTGAGCTAAAGCCCGGTACGGCTCCCATCTCCCGAAGATCGTACCGTATGCCCCCTAATGAGTTGGCGGAGTTGAAGATTCAATTACAAGATCTGCTGAATAAGGGATTCATCCGGCCAAGCTCGTCCCCATGGGGTTGTCCCGCCATTTTTGTTAAGAAGAAGGATCAAACCTTGCGCATGTGCGTGGACTATCGGCCCCTGAATGAGGTCACCATCAAGAATAAGTACCCCCTTCCAAGGATCGATATCTTATTTGATCAACTGACTGGGGCGAGGGTATTTTCTAAAATTGATCTCAGGTCGGGCTATCATCAAATCCGTATTCGGCCCGAGGATATACCGAAGACCGCGTTTACTACGCGATATGGATTGTTCGAATACCTAGTAATGTCTTTCGGGCTCACAAATGCTCTTGCCCACTTCACTTATTTGATGAACTCGGTATTCATGCCCGAGTTGGACAAGTTCGTGGTGGTCTTCATCGACGATATTTTGATATACTCTAAAAATGAAGAGGAGCATGCTCAGCATCTACGGATTGTATTGACGCGCCTGAGGGAACATCAGCTGTATGCCAAGTTCAGCAAGTGCGCGTTCTGGCTGGAGGAAATTCAATTTTTGGGGCACGTGTTATCAGCTAAAGGAATTGCGGTAGATCCTAGCAAGGTCAAAGATATTCTGGAGTGGAAACACCCAACCACTGTTCACCAAGTCCGGAGTTTTCTTGGACTAGCTGGGTATTATCGCAGATTCATACCCGATTTTTCTAAGCTTGTGAAGCCAATCACAAGTTTGTTGAAGAATGACATTAAGTTCAATTGGTCTTCTAAGTGTAATGAAGCCTTTGAGCAATTGAAGACATTATTAACCACTGCTCCGGTATTGGCTCAACCGGACATCACTAAGCCTTTTGATGTATATTGTGATGCATGTGGCAGTGGGCTCGGCTGTGTACTGATGCAAGAAGGCCGAGTAATTGCGTATGCTTCAAGGCAGCTGCGCCGACATGAGGAGCATTATCCAACTCATGATCTGGAGTTAGCTGCTGTGGTTCATGCCCTGAAAATATGGCGTCACTATCTGCTGGGAAATATCTGTCACATATATACAGATCATAAAAGTTTGAAGTACATCTTCACCCAGTCAGAGTTAAATATGAGGCAAAGACGATGGCTTGAGCTCATTAAAGACTATGATCTGGAGATCCATTATCACCCAGGCAAGGCCAATGTGGTGGCAGATGCATTGAGTCGTAAGACTTCCTGCCACTGTCTTATGGCGAAGGCCTCCGAGAACACCTTATGTCAAGAAATGGAGAAGCTAAACCTGGGGATAATCTAGCATGGGACTCTAAATCAGTTAAGGCTTGAGTCAATCATTCTGCAGAAGATAATTGATGCTCAAAAGGATAATCTGGGTATGAAGCACATACGAGAGAAGATAAGGGCTGGAACAGCTAAATGTTTCAAGGAAGATGATCAAGGTGTGTTATGGTTTAACAACCGCATAGTAGTGCCAAAGAATGAAGAACTCCGCCAGCAAATTTTAGATGAAGCGCATCTTAGTCGCTATTCTATTCATCCGGGAAGCACTAAGATGTATCATGATCTAAAACAACACTACTGGTGGACGAAGATGAAAATTGAAATTGCACGCTATGTGGCTAAGTGTGACACTTGCAGACGTGTCAAGGCCATACACATGAAAACTGCCGGTCCATTGCAGTCATTACCAATACCAACATGGAAATGGGAAGACATAAGCATGGACTTCATCGTGGGATTGCCCAGGACCGCAAAAGGATATGACTCTATTTGGGTTATCATTGATCGACTTACCAAGATCGCCCACTTCCTCCCTGTCAAAGTAAAATATCCCGTCATTACCTATGCGGAGTTGTACATCGCCCATATTCTCAGTTTGCATGGTGTTCCAAAGACCATAGTGTTGGATCGTGGACCACAATTTGTATCTAAATTTTGGGAAGAACTTCATAAATTCCTGGGTACTAAACTGCTCCACAGTTCGGCCTATCATCCTCAAACCAGTGGACAAACTGAGAGAGTGAATCAGATACTTGAAGATATGTTGCGGGCATGTGTCCTGGATTTCTCACAGAAATGGGATGAATGTTTACCTTTGGCGAAGTTTTCATATAATAACAGTTATCAAGAAAGTATCAAGATGGCACCTTTTGAAGCTTTATACGGACGTCGGTGTCGAACTCCGCTAAATTGGTCTGAACCTGGTGAAAGGTATTTCTTTAGGCCTGATATGGTAAAAAAAACCGAGGATAAAGTTCAGAAAGTTATTCATAATCTAAAGAAAGCACAAGCTCGTCAGAAGAGTTATGCAGACAAACGGCGAATGCCCTTATATTTCTTAGAAGGAGACTATGTCTACTTAAAGGTTTCACCAATGAAGGGAGTATCGCGTTTCGGGGTAAAGGGAAAACTTGCACCCAGGTACATTGGTCCATTTCCTATTCTTCAAAGATATGGGCCAGTGGCGTATCAACTTCAACTTCCCGAAACATTGTCTGCTGTACATAATGTGTTCCATGTATCGCAATTGAAGAAGTGTCTACGGGTTCCCGATCGAACCATTGAAGTGACAGATGTTGTCCTAGAACCAGACTTAACATACTCGGAACATCCTATTCGGGTTCTGGATCAAAAGGACAGGGTTACCCGAAGAAAGACTCTCAAGTTCTACAAGATACAATGGAACCAGCATTCTGAAGAAGAGGCTACGTGGGAAACTCAAGACTTCTTGAATAAGAATTTCCCAGGCTTTCTAGCCTCATGTAACTTATAAAGTGTATATAGTTATGGCAATAAAGGAATGAACCCCACACCACCCTGCCTTGTACCAGAAATAAGGAAATAAAAATGTGACACATTTCCTTTTCCATTACTCACCCTAGGACTTTAAATCTCGGGACGAGATTCTTTTATGGGGGGAAGGATGTAACACTCCTGGTGTTACTATAACTAAAACTTGAGCATGGCATCATAAGCATTGGCATTGCATATGTTTGACACACCTAGAGTGCATTCACTAGGCAAAAATTTCAAACAAGTTGTATTGTTTTAATGTTTTTGCAAATAAGACCCTGGTTAAAGGACTTAACCCTAAATAGTGGTTAAAGGGGTAAAACTTAACCCAAGTTAAGAAAACCTAAAGACTTTAGGGTAAAAGTCATAAAATAACTCTAAGAACAAACTTGAATCCCTTTTATACCCCTGGGATACCAGAAACCCTAATTGGAACCCTGGAAAACCCTAAAACTAAACCCTAGGGACCTATGTGCAAAATTAGTCCACTTTTGGACTAAAGTGCAAAAACCAAGCCTAATAGGTATCATAAGTTCCTTGGTTCACAAATGTGTGGACTTGAAAGCCAAATGTTGAGTTTTGGACTTAAATGCAAAATGGACTTCATTTGAGTTCTATACTAAGTCTGAAATTTCATTGATATTGGCTCGACTTTAGGGCTCTGCATCTTCCAAATTATTGAGAATTTGCCCTAGGTCACCACATCAAAGTTGAAGACCAATCATTGGAGAACAACTTTGTTTAAGGATTCAAGCCATGTTCTTATGAAAAATGTGGAGAAAATCTCAACCCAAGTTGGACTGTCAGTCTGGTTCTGTCTGAATAGCAGGCTAACAGATTCATGCCCTGAATTTCAAGCCCAATTTCAAACCAGATTCAATGACTTTTTGTGACAACACCATGTAGCAAAGTTGTAGCTGGTATGTAGCACTACAACTTTGATGCAGAGACTTGGACCTGTTGTCACATGAAACTGGGAGAAAATGAAACTCCAATGTGCTCTGTCAGTCGCTCTGAATTGGTGTTCACCATGGTACAGTAAAGGATAACTGAAGAAGATCCCGTTCCCTGCTCACCGCCGGTGGTCCATCACCGTTGATCACCGCTCGCCGTGATTCGTGCGTCGTGGTCATCGGTTAAGCATAGCTCGGTAAAGATCCTTACCGCCGGTGAGCTGGCCACCACTCCGACGACCCCCCCTGTCTTCCTTTCTGCTTTGCGGCTGGCACGATAAGTTCACCATCGACCGCCGCTTCCCGACCGTGCGCCGCGTGGCCTAGCCGTTTCACAGCACCGCCGTGACGCCCTATGACTGTCCCATCATCGCCGGGGAGGTTGCCACGGCGGTGGACACGTATTCACCGCGGCCAGTGCTTCTTCTTCACCTCCGACCACCGCGTGTCTCATCCGAATTCGCGGCCACCGCCCATCCTCCCTATAAAGTGAGCCGTGTCCAGCTCCGTGAAGTAGTCAGCTAGCTAACCACCGCTAATCGGCCACAATCATCCTCTCGTGTGCTCGAATTCGGAGTTTCCCCCAAATCCGATTTCCGCCACCGTGAAACCGAGCTCACCGTCGCCAGTCCCTTTCCGGTCAGTTCCCGTCCCCTGCTTTCTTGTTTAAGCACTTGCATAGCTCCGTGATGCTTATCAAGTCATCAATTTGAACTGAGTGACCACCCATCACCGGGAACGCGTGGTTCTTGAATTCGTCCGCGCGGTTACCGTAGCCAGACCAAATTAGCTCGTCATCCTTGAAATTAACTTGGGGGAAATGATCAGTGGGGGTTTAATCCGGTGTATGTCGCTCGGGAGCGCCGGTCATAGCCCCGTTTGGCCGGTACAATGCTCGCCGGAGCGCGGCGGTGCGCGAGCGTCGTCGTGGACTTCAAATTGTAAATAGGATGAAGCGCAGGGACTTTTCTGCATTTGGTTAGTGAAACAGAAGAACAGTAAACAAACCTGATTTGAGTTAGCCAAAACCGTGAGGGCCTTCGTGCAAAGTCGCCGGCGCGGGCGCGCGCGGGCTCCTTTCCTCCCTGGACTTGGGCCGACTGGGCCAGAATCGGCCCAGTTCTATTCAATCCTTTTTCTTTTTCTTTTTCCAGCAGAGCCAAAATAATTATAGAAAAATGTAGAAAAATGCTAAATTTGTGAAACTAATTTTCCTAGGCTTGTTATTTTCTCTAGTATTTAGTAAAAATAGTTTTGTGATTTTTAATGGAAATAAGAAATTTTAGAGTATTTAAAGTAGTTACAAGTATTAGTTATAGATTTTTAGAAAATAAATGGTAAGTCCAAAAATGTCCAAACTTTTTATGGGCACTTAAACCAATATTTAGAAGCCTTGGGTAGAATTTGGGTTGATTTGGACCTTGTTTGATCACTAAACCCAAAACCAACCCCCCTGCCCTATGAACTCCTTTACTGACTCCGGAAACCCTAGGTTCTCGGAGTACCGTGAAGGAAAGTTGTACTCAAGACTTAGATAATAAGTTTATATTATCTTTGCATCCTCATGAGCACCCCATGGCATCCATTCTTATGCATATATATGGTTATGTTAGAACACGAAGAAGAAGAAGAAGTCACTGAAGAGGGAACTCCACCAACCTCAGATCCTCAAGCAGGCAACTGCTTTTATTTCGATATTTGTGGATCCGAGCAGGACTCACCTGATAACAAAGGCAAGCCCCGGTGCATTTGCCACCCTCCTTGTCGTTTTTAAAATTTTTCTCACTTGCTTGATGCATTAGGTGATAGGAGTTGATTGATAAAACAATTCCTGCATTACCTTCCTTGAATTTGATTACCTTCCTTGATCATCGTTTTACAAAAGATTTTTAATGCTTAGCCTTGCTTTAGAAAAACAAAATGTTTTGTTTTACAAAGTATGATGTGGCAAAAGTGGGTGGGATGTTTTCGAAAATAAAATTTGATGGTGGATCCATCATGGCCATGATGGATTCAACATCGGAAAAGATGTACCTCTGCCAGGTACCAAGTTTTTGGGTTGAAAAGATTAAGCTGAGACCGGGCGGGTGACTTGCACGAGAAAGAGAGTCTCGGTGTAGTGTCTCCGTCTGAGTCGATTAAGGACCGTCTCGATGTAGGCTTGATGATCGAGGACCCTTTAGCTGGTCACATGCCTCGTCATGGGTAAGCCTTGCCTCGGGCAGACTAAGGCCGGAATAAGATAACACGAAATGGGCGTGGAGCGGTGGCGAGAGTAGCGTGTACCCTCCGTAGCAAGAGGCTGGACGGTGGTGTATCTGTGCTCTCGGTTTGCGTGAACCTGATCCGGTCTTAAGAACCCCGGTGGCGGGTTGACATATGCAAGGGTTAAGTGCTACATATGTCGTGTGATTGGAGATCCTCAGCTGAGTATAATCGATTCGGATCGCCGTACCTTCGCGGTTATGAAGACTTGGTCACTGCCCTACACGTAGCTTTCCACTAAAGATGATGGGTCTTTGTTAAGAAATTGGCTAGTGCAGGACCAGTGATTGAACTAGGGTAGAAAGAACTCTAGTTGCAGGTAATTGAACTTAACATGACAAATAAAACTGGATTTTTAAGGATCCACTTTAGTAAGCATTTCTGCAAAACAGAGTCTTTGATTATTGAAAAGCCTTACCTTGACTCCCATATAACCAGCATACCCTTGAGAGTCTTTTCTTTAGTCGGGTAAGACTTGCTGAGTAATTCCATACTCAGGGTTTATCCCTTCGTTGTTTTTAGGTGAGGAAGTAGCAGACTTTTGCTGCTTCTATGCCAAGGTGGTTCCCAAAGAAGAAAAACAAGACTGAAGTGCGGGAGGACTCGGTCCTCCACATAGGATCTTTTGTTTATAGCCTATCGGGAGATGTTTTTGCCTCCCTTGGTTTGTATAATATTACTACTCTGCACTCGTTTTTAGTTCTGGTCTGTAATAAAATAACTCGAGCTTGCTTTTGAAATAAATGTAAGTTTATGTAATCCGCTTCCGCATTTCTTTATCTCCGATGTTCTGTAATGTCTGCAAGACGGGTGAAACGTTCCTGGTAAGGTCGGGAAAGATACCGAGCTTGTCAAGTGACTTAGGAACATCTACAGGGTGTCTGATGTCTGTTAGACAAGGACAACTGTAGGTGGGCCTGATTACTTGGGAGGTTCCGTCGCATTTATATTTCTAACGCTAACCCGGCTTGTAGTTGTGATTAACTAGGCGACTTTCAATTGGTATCAGAGCCGGGTGCTACATTAGAGCCTAACCGCTCGAAGTGATGTCGGAAGATCACGCCAAGAAGGAGATGGAGACCGGCGACAAGCCCACTACAAGCCACGGGGAGACTTCATCGGAAGAGTCCCGCAACAAGAGGAAGGAGAAGAAAGACTCCTCCAACAAAGGGAAGGGAAGGAAAAGAAATCCTCTTCCCACAAGTCACATCGGAGAGGTGACAAGCACAAGAGGATGAGGAAAGTGGTCTACTACGAGACCGACTCTTCATCACCATCGACCTCCGGCTCCGATGCGCCGTCCGTAACTTCTAAGCGCCATGAGCGCAAGAAGTTTAGTAAGATCCCCCTACGCTATCCTCGCATTCCTAAACATACACCTTTACTTTCCGTCCCATTAGGCAAACCACCAACGTTTGATGGTGAAGATTATGCTAGGTGGAGTGATATGATGCGATATCACCTAACCTCACTCCACAAAAGTATATGGGATGTTGTTGAGTTTGGTGTACAGGTACCATCCGTAGGGGATGAAGATTATGATGAGGACGAAGTGGCCCAAATCGAGCACTTCAACTCCCAAGCCACCACTATACTCCTAACCTCTCTAAGTCGAGAGGAGTATAACAAGGTGCAAGGGTTGAAGAGCGCCAAGGAGATTTGGGACGTGCTAAAAACCGCGCACGAAGGAGATGAGGTGACCAAGATCACCAAGAGGGAGACGATCGAGGGGGAGCTCGGTCGCTTCCGTCTTCACCAAGGGGAGGAGCTACAAGACATGTACAACCGGCTCAAAACCTTGGTGAACCAAGTGCGCAACCTCGGGAGCAAGAAATGGGATGACCACGAAGTGGTTAAGGTTATTCTTAGATCACTTGTTTTCCTTAACCCCACTCAAGTTCAATTAATTCATGGTAATCCTAGATATACACTAATGACCCCCAAGGAAGTGATCGGGAATTTTGTGAGCTTTGAATTGATGATCAAAGGCTCAAAGAAGATCAACGAGCTTGACGGCTCCTCCATGTCCGAAGCACAACCGGTCGCATTCAAGGCGACAGAAGAAAGGAAGGAGGAATCTACTCCAAGTCGAACACCCATTGACGCCTCCAAGCTCGACAACGAGGAGATGACGCTCATCATCAAGAGCTTCCGTCAAATCCTCTAGCAAAGGAGGGGGAAGGATTACAAATCCCACTCCAAGAAGGTTTGCTACAAGTGTGGTAAGCCCGGTCATTTTATAGCTAAATGTCCTCTATCTAGTGACAGTGACAGGGGCGACGACAAGAAGGGAAAGTGAAGAGAAAAGAAGAGATACTACAAGAAGAAGGGCGGCGATGCCCATGTTTGCCGGGAGTGGAACTCCGACGAAAGCTCCACCGACTCCTCCTCCGACGAGGACGCCGCCAACATCGCCGTCACCAAGGGACTTCTCTTCCCCAACATCGGCCACAAATGCCTCATGGCCAAGGACGGCAAAAAAAGAAGGTTAAATCCAAATCCTCCACTAAATATGAATCCTCTAGTGATGATAATGCTAGTGATGAGGAGGATAATTTACGTACTCTTTTTGCCAACCTAAATATGCAACAAAAGGAAAAACTAAATGAACTAATTAGTGCCATCCATGAGAAGGATGAACTCTTGGACTCCCAAGAGGACTTCCTAATCAAGGAAAACAAAAAGCATGTTAAGGTTAAAAATGCTTATGCTCTAGAAGTTGAAAAATGTGAGAAATTAACTACTGAGCTAAGCACATGCCATGATTTAATTGCCAACCTTAGAAATGAAAATGCTAATTTAAATGCTAAGGTTGATTCTCACGTTTGTAATGTTTCAATTCCTGATCTTAGAGATGATAATGTTGATTTGCTTGCTAAGATTGAAGAATTGAATGATGCTCTTGCTAGCCTTAGGAATGAAAATGAAAAATTGCTTGCTAAGGCTAAAGAATTAGATGTTTGCAATGCTTCCATTTCCGACCTTAGAAGTAAAAATGATATATTGCATGCTAAGGTTGTAGAATTAAAATCTTGCAAAACCTCTACATCTACCGTTGAGCATGTGTCTATTTGTACTAGATGTAGAGATGTTGATATTGATGCTATTCATGATCATATGCCTTTAATTAAACAACAAAACGATTATATAGCTAAATTAGATGCTAAAATTGCCGAGCATGACTTAGAAAATGAAAAGTTTAAATTTGCTAGAAGCATGCTCTATAATGGGAGACGCCCTGGCATCAAGGATGACATTGGTTTCCAAAGAGGGGACAATGTCAAACTTAATGCCCCTCATAAAAGATTGTCTAATTTTGTGAAGGGCAAGGCTCCCATGCCTCAGGATAACGAGGGTTACATTTTGTACCCTACCGGTTATCCCGAGAGCAAGATTAGGAGAATTCACTCTAGGAAGTCTCACTCTGGCCCTAATCATGCTTTTATGTATAAGGGTGAGACATCTAGCTCTAGGCAACCAACCCGTGCTAAGTTGCCTAAAAAGAAAACTCCTAATGCATCAAATGGTCTTGACATTTCATTTAAAACTTTTGATGCATCTTATGTTTTGACTAACAAATCCGGCAAGATAGTTGCCAAGTTTGTTGGAGGCAAACACAAGGGCTCCAAGACTTGTGTTTGGGTACCCAAAGTTCTTGTGTCTAATGCCAAAGGACCCAAAACCGTTTGGGTACCTAAAGTCAAGAACTAAAATTGTTTTGTAGGTTTATGCATCCGGGGGCACAAGTTGGATCATCGATAGCGGGTGCACAAACCACATGACAGGGGAGAAGAAGATGTTCTCCTCCTACAAGAAAAACCAAGATCCCCAATGAGCTATCACATTTGGGGATGGAAACCAAGGTTTGGTCAAAGGTTTGGGTAAAATTGCTATATCTCCTGACCATTCAATTTCCAATGTTTTTCTTGTAAACTCCTTAGATTATAACTTGCTTTCCATTTCCCAATTATGTCAAACGGGCTACAACTGTCTCTTTACTGATGTAGGTGTCACTGTCTTTAGAAGAAGTGATCATTCAATAACATTTAAGGGAGTGTTAGAGGGTCAGCTATACTTGGTAGATTTTGATAGAGCTAAACTCGACACTTGCTTAATTGCTAAGACTAACATGGGTTGGCTCTGGCATCGCCGACTAGCCCATGTTGGAATGAAGAATCTTCATAAGCTTCTAAAGGGAGAGCACATTTTTGGATTAACAAATGTTCATTTTGAGAAAGACAGGATATGTAGCGCATGCCAAGCCGGGAAGCAAGTTGGTGTTCATCATCCACACAAGAACATCATGACGACTGACAGGCCACTGGAGCTCCTACACATGGACCTATTCGGCCCGATAGCTTACATAAGCATCGGCGGGAGTAAGTACTGTCTAGTTATTGTGGATGATTATTCTCGCTTCACTTGGGTATTCTTTTTGCAGGAAAAATCACAAACCCAAGAGACCTTAAAGGGATTCTTGAGATGGGCTCAAAATGAGTTCAGCTTAAGGATCAAGAAAATAAGAAGCGATAACGGGACGGAGTTCAAGAATTCACAAATTGAAGGCTTCCTTGAGGAGGAGGGCATCAAGCATGAGTTCTCTTCTCCCTACACTCCACAACAAAATGGTGTAGTGGAGAGGAAGAATCGAACTCTATTGGACATGGCAAGAACAATGCTTGATGAATACAAGACGCCGGATTTGTTTTGGGCCGAGGCGGTTAACACCGCTTGCTACGCCATCAACCGGTTATATCTACACCGAATCCTCACGAAAACATCATATGAACTCCTAACCGGTAAAAAGCCCAATATTTCATATTTTAGAGTCTTTGGTAGCAAATGCTTTATTCTTGTTAAAAGAGGTAGAAAATCTAAATTTGCTCCTAAGACCGTAGAAGGCTTTTTACTAGGATATGATTCAAACACAAGGGCATATAGAGTCTTTAACAAGTCCTCAGGACTAGTTGAGGTTTCTTGTGACGTTGTGTTTGATGAAACTAACAGCTCTCAAGTAGAGCAAGTTGATCTTGATGAGATAGGTGAAGAAGAGGCTCTGTGCATCGCACTAAGGAACATGTCCATTGGGGATGTGTGTCCTAAAGAATTCGAAGAACCTCCAAATGCACAAGATCAACCATCCTCCTCCACGCAAGCATCTCCACCAACTCAAAATGAGGATGAGGCTCAAGTTGATGAAGGAGAAAATCAAGATGATGAACCACCTCAAGATGACGGCAATGATCAAGGGGGAGATGCAAATGATCAAGACAAGGAGGATGAAGAACCAAGACCGCCACACCCAAGAGTCCACTAAGCAATCCAACGAGATCACTGAAAGGGAATTAGGCTTACACCTATTTCCTAAACTAATTTTGGTGGTTGAATTGCCCAACACAAATAATTAGACTAACTAGTTTGCCCAAGTTTATAAGTTCTACAGGTACCAAAGGTTCACCATAAGCCAATAAAAAGATCAAGAGAAAGGGTTCAAACAAAGGAGCAAAGGGACAACCGAAGGCACCCTAGTCGGGCGCACCGGACAGTTCGGTGTGCCACCGGACAGTGTCCGGTGCGCCAGGGGACTCCAAAGCTGAACTCTTCACCTTCGGGAATTTTCAGAGCTAGCGCGCTATAATTCACCGGACTGTCCGGTGTACACCGGACAGTGTCCGGTGCTCCAAGAGGACGTGGCTCTGAACTCGACAGCCTCAGGAATTCGCATCGGCTGCTCCGCTATAATTCACCGGACATGTCCGGTGTACACCTGAGAGCACCTAGAGGGGGGGGGGTGAATAGGTGATCCTGTGAAAACTTAAAACTTAAGCCACAAAAACTTGTTAAGTGTTAGCACAATAATTGCCAAGTGGCTAAAGAGAAGTCTCAACAAAACACAATACCACAAGAGATCAAGCACAGAGGTGACACAGTGGTTTATCCCGTGGTTCGGCCAAGACCAACGCTTGCCTACTCCACGTTGTGGCGTCCCAACGGACGAGGGTTGCAATCAACCCCTCTCAAGCGGTCCAAAGACCCACTTGAATACCACAGTGTTTTGTTTTGCCTTTCACTATCCCGTTTGCAAGGAATCTCCACAAATTGGAGTCTCTTGCCCTTACAAGTATATGATCACAAAGAAGCACAGAGTAAGGGAGGGAAGCAACACACACAAATCCACAGCGAAACGCGCACACACACGGCCAAGAATCGAGCTCACAAGACTATCTCAAAGTTCTCACTAGAACAGAGCTCGAATCACTTAGAATGACAAACGAATGCGCAAAGACTGAGTGTGGATGATCAAGAATGCTCAAAGGTTGCTTGTGTGTCTCCTCCATGCGCCTAGGGGCTCCTTTTATAGCCCCAAGGCAGCTAGGAGCCGTTGAGAGCAAATCCGGAAGGCCATCCTTGCCTTCTGTCGTCGGGGGCACCGGACAGTCCGGTGTACACCGGACACTGTCCGGTGCCCGATTTGTTTCCTTAAACAGCAAAGCCGACCGTTGCAGACCGTTGGCAGATCTGGAGCCGTTGGCGCACCGGACATGTCCGGTGCACACCGGACAGTCCGGTGACATCTTCCGACCGTTGGCTCCGCCACGTGTCCCGCGCAGATTGCGCGGCCGACCGTTGGCCCGGCCGACCGTTGGTTCACCGGACAGTCCGGTGAATTTTAGCCGTACGCCGTCGGCGAATTCCCGAGAGCGGCCTGTTCGCGCCGAGTCAGTCTGGCGCACCGGACACTGTCCGGTGCACACCGGACAGTCCGGTGCTCCAGACCGAACTGACTCTCGGCTGTACACAGCCAAGTCTCTTTCTCTTCTTCTTCTTTCTGTTTCTAACACTTAGACAAGTATATTAGTACACAAAACCAATGCACTAAGGCTTAGAAACATACCTTTACTTCATGATTTGCACTTTGTTCATCCATGGACATAAATTCACAATTAAGCACATGTGTTGGCACTCAATCACCAAAATACTTAGAAATGGCCCAAGGGCACATTTCCCTTTCAATCTCCCCCTTTTTGGTGATTTATGCCAACACAACATAAAGCAAGTAGAACAAGTACAAAATCAAATCAAATAAGAACTCAAAATTGTTTTGATTCATTTTTGACATATATGGATCACTCTATGCCACCACTTGGTTTGTTTTTGCAAATCAAACTCAAATCTCTATCTCTAAGTCAAACACACATGTTAAAGCATAAAGAGAGTCATTTCAAAAGAGATTGATCAAGGATTTCAAAAACTCCCCCTTTTTCCCATAATTACTTCTTCTCCCCACAGGAAGCCAACTTTGATAAGAGAGACAACAAAAAGAGTTTTGACAAACCAAAAGCTCTACTCTACTATTTTCAAAATCTCTCAAGTGGTAGCTGATCCATTTATCGCTTTGGCCTTTATTTTCTCCCCCTTTGGCATCAAGCACCAAAACGGGATCAATCTTGGCCCTTTAACCCCATTGCCTCACCAAAATCTTCAATTTAGAGCAAATGGCAATAAGCGTTCATGAGATGGACTTGGAATAAGTTACCCTCTCATCGGAGTGCAGTGGAAGTCTTGCATGATCCAAGTCCACCTTTTCCCTTTCAATTCTCCTTTGAGACTAAATCAAACAAACTCAAGCATATGGTTAGTCTCAAGGGATCAAGTTGTAACACATCTCCCCCTAAACATGTGCATCACTTTGCAACGGACTTGTGAGGTCCAGGGAGTGTTTGTACAACTTGAGCACCATAATAAACAACAAAATGCAGAATGAACATGATCAAAGGCATAAGCACATGTATGCTACAATTCAATCCAAGTTCCGCGAATCTAAGACATTTAGCTCACTACGCAGCCTGTAAAAGGTCTTCTCATCTAAAGGCTTGGTAAAGATATCGGCTAGCTGGTTCTCGGTGCTAACATAAAACACTTCGATATCTCCCTTTTGCTGGTGGTCTCTCAAAAAGTGATGCCGGATGTCAATGTGCTTTGTGCGGCTGTGCTCAACAGGATTTTCCGCTATTCGGATAGCACTCTCATTATCACATAGGAGTGGGACTTTGCTCAGATTGTAGCCAAAGTCCCGGAGGGTTTGCCACATCCAAAGTAGTTGCGCGCAACACTGTCCTGCGGCAACATACTCGGCCTCAGCGGTGGATAGGGCAACGGAGGTTTGTTTCTTAGAGTTCCATGACACCAGGGACCTTCCTAAGAATTGGCACGTCCCCGATGTACTCTTCCTATCGACCTTACATCCAGCATAGTCGGAATCTGAGTACCCAATCAAGTCAAAGTTAGACCCCTTTGGATACCAGATCCCGAAGCAAGGCGTAGCGACTAAATATCTAAGAATTCGCTTCACCGCCACCAAGTGACACTCCTTAGGATCGGATTGAAATCTAGCACACATGCATACGCTAAGCATAATATCCGGTCTACTAGCACATAAATAAAGCAAAGAACCTATCATGGACCGGTATGCTTTTTGATCAACGGACTTACCTCCTTTGTTGAGGTCGGTGTGTCCGTCGGTTCCCATCGGTGTCTTTGCGGGCTTGGCGTCCCTCATCCCAAACCTCTTTAGCAGATCTTGCGTGTACTTCGTTTGGGAGATGAAGGTGCCGTCCTTGAGTTGCTTCACTTGGAACCCAAGGAAGTAGTTCAACTCGCCCATCATCGACATCTCGAATTTCTGCGTCATCACCCTGCTAAACTCTTCACAAGACTTTTGATTAGTAGAACCAAATATTATGTCATCGACATAAATTTGGCACACAAACAAATCACCATCACAAGTCTTAGTGAAAAGAGTTGGATCGGCTTTCCCAACCTTGAAAGCATTAGCAATTAAGAAATCTCTAAGGCATTCATACCATGCTCTTGGGGCTTGTTTAAGTCCATAGAGCGCCTTAGAGAGCTTACACACGTGGTCGGGGTACCGCTCATCCTCGAAGCCAGGGGGTTGCTCCACGTACACCTCCTCCTTTATTGGCCCGTTGAGGAAAGCGCTCTTCACATCCATTTGGTACAACCTGAAAGAATGGTGAGCGGCATATGCTAGCAAGATACGAATGGACTCTAGCCTAGCCACAGGAGCAAAAGTCTCCTCAAAGTCCAAACCTGCGACTTGGGCATAACCTTTTGCCACAAGTCGAGCCTTGTTCCTTGTCACCACTCCGTGCTCGTCTTGTTTGTTGCGGAACACCCACTTGGTTCCCACAACATTTTGCTTGGGACGAGGCACCAGCGTCCAAACTTCATTGCGCTTGAAGTTGTTAAGTTCCTCCTGCATGGCCAACACCCAATCCGAATCTAGCAAGGCCTCCTCTACCCTGAAAGGCTCAATAGAGGAGACAAAAGAGTAATGTTCACAAAAATTAACTAGTCGAGACCGAGTAGTTACTCCCTTGCTAATGTCACCCAGAATTTGGTCGACGGGATGATCCCTTTGAATCATCGCTCGAACTTGAGTTGGAGGTGCCGGTTGCGCTTCTTCCTCCATCACGTGATCATCTTGTGCTCCCCCTTGATCACACGCCTCCTGTTCATCGTCTTGAGTTGGGGGATGCACCGTCGTTGAGGAAGAAGGTTGATCTCGTTCATCTTGTTCCTGTGGCCGAACGTCTCCAATCGCCATGGTTCGTATAGCGGCCGTTGGAACATCTTCTTCATCTACATCATCACAATCAACAACTTGCTCTCTTGGAGAGCCATTAGTCTCATCAAATACAACGTCGCTAGAGACTTCAACCAAACCCGATGATTTGTTGAAGACCCTATACGCCTTTGTATTTGAATCATAACCTAATAAAAACCCTTCTACAGCTTTGGGAGCAAACTTGGAATTTCTACCCTTCTTCACTAGAATGTAGCACTTGCTCCCAAAAACACGAAAGTAAGATACATTGGGTTTGTTACCGGTTAGTAGCTCATATGACGTCTTCTTGAGGAGGCGGTGAAGGTAGACCCTGTTGATGGCGTGGCAAGCCGTGTTCACGGCTTCCGACCAAAAGCACTCGGGGGTCTTGAACTCTCCAAGCATCGTCCTCGCCATATCGATTAGCGTCCTGTTCTTCCTCTCTACCACACCATTTTGCTGTGGTGTGTAGGGAGCGGAGAACTCGTGCTTGATCCCTTCCTCCTCAAGAAACTCCTCCACTTGAAGGTTCTTGAACTCGGACCCGTTGTCGCTCCTTATCTTCTTCACCTTGAGCTCAAACTCATTTTGAGCTCTCCTGAGGAAGCGCTTGAGGGTCCCTTGGGTTTCAGACTTATCCTGCAAAAAGAACACCCAAGTGAAGCGGGAAAAGTCATCAACAATAACTAGACCATACTTACTTCCTCCTATGCTTAGATAGGCGACGGGTCCGAAGAGGTCCATATGCAGCAGCTCCAGAGGTCTTGACGTGGTCATCACATTCTTGCTGTGATGTGCTCCTCCCACTTGTTTACCTGCCTGACAAGCTGCACAAGGTCTATCTTTTTCGAAATAAACATTTGTTAGACCTATCACGTGTTCTCCCTTTAGAAGCTTGTGGAGGTTCTTCATCCCCACATGTGCTAAGCGGCGATGCCACAGCCAGCCCATGCAAGTCTTAGCCATTAAGCATGCATCTAGACCGGCCTCATCTTTTGCAAAATCAACTAAGTAAAGCTTGCCGTCTAGTACACCCTTAAAAGCTAGTGAACCATCACATCTTCTAAAGACAGACACATCTACGTTTGTAAATAAACAGTTGTACCCCATATTGCATAATTGGCTAACAGATAGCAAATTGTAACCAAGAGACTCTACTAAAAACACATTAGAGATTGAGTGCTCATTAGAAATTGCAATTTTACCTAACCCTTTTACCTTGCCTTGATTCCCATCACCGAATATAATTGAATCTTGGGAATCCTTATTTTTGACGTAGGAGGTGAACATCTTCTTCTCCCCCGTCATATGGTTTGTGCATCCGCTGTCGATAATCCAGCTTGAACCCCCGGATGCATAAACCTGCAAGGCAAATTTAGGCTTGGGTCTTAGGTACCCAACTTATGTTGGGTCCTACAAGGTTAGCACATATATCCTTAGGGACCCAAATGCAAGTTTTATCTCCCTTGCATCTTGCCCCTAACTTCCTAGCAATTACCTTCTTACCCTTTCTACAAATAGCAAAGGGAGCATTGCAAGCATAATAAATGGTAGAAGGTTTGTTCACAACTTTTCTAGGAACATGAGCAAAATTTCTCCTAGGCATATGCACAACATTTCTCCTACACATATCTCTATCATGTTTATAGGAAGAACTAGAAGCAAACATGGCATGAGAATCATAAACATGTGAATCAAAATCATTATAAGTATTTCTAGCATGTCTCCTATCATTATACATAAAAGCATGGTTCTTTTTAGCGCTACTGGCCATAGGGGCCTTCCCTTTCTCCTTGGCGGGAATGGGAGCCTTATGGCTTGTTAAGTTCTTGGCCTCTCTCTTGAAGCCAAGACCATCCTTAATTGAGGGGTGTCTACCAATCGTGTAGGCATCCCTTGCAAATTTTATTTTATCAACTTCACTCTTGCTAGTCTTAAGTTGGACATTAAGACTAGCCACTTCATCATTTAGTTTTGAAATTGACACTAAGTGTTCACTACAAGCATTAACATCAAAATCCTTACACCTAGTACAAATTTCAACATGTTCAACACAGGAATTTGATTTACTAGCTACTTCTAGTTTAGCACTTAAATCATTATTAACACTTCTTAAAGTAGCAATGGTTTCATGACAGGAAGATAATTCACTAGAAAGCACTTCATTTCTTTTAATTTCTAGAGCAAGAGAATTTTGTGCACTAACAAATTTATCATGCTCCTCATATAAAAGATCCTCTTGTTTTTCTAGTAATCTATTCTTATCATTCAAAGCATCAATCAACTCATTAATTTTATCTATCTTAGATCTATCTAAGCCCTTGAACAAGCATGAATAATCTATGTCATCATCATCACTAGTCTCACTATCACTAGAAGAAGCATAAGTGAAGTCTTGAGTACTCACCTTCTTCTCCCTTGCCATAAGGCATGTGAGACGCTCGTTGGGGAAGAGGGAAGACTTGTTGAAGGCGGTGGCAGCGAGTCCTTCATTGTCGGAGTCGGAGGAGGAGCAATCCGAGTCCCACTCCTTTCCTAGATGTGCCTCGCCCTTTGCCTTCTTGTATTGCTTCTTCTTCTCTCTTTTGTTCCCCTTTTCCTGGTCACTTTCATTATCGGGACAGTTAGCAATAAAATGACCAAGCTTACCGCATTTGAAACATGAGCGCTTCCCCTTGGCTTTGGTCTTGCTTGGTTGTCCCTTGTGACCTTTAAGCACCGTCTTGAATCTTTTGATGATGAGAGCCATCTCTTCATCATTGAGTCCGGCCGCCTCAATCTGTGCCACCTTGCTGGGTAGCGCCTCCTTGCTTCGTGTTGCCTTGAGAGCAAGGGGTTGTGGCTCGTTGATCGGACCATTCAAGGCGTCGTCCACATACCTCGCCTCCTTGATCATCATTCGCCCGCTAACAAATTTCCCAAGAACTTCTTCGGGCGACATCTTGGTGTACCTGGGATTTTCACGTATATTGTTTACCAAATGAGGATCAAGAACGGTAAATGACCTTAGCATTAGGCGGACGACATCGTGGTCCGTCCATCGCGTGCTCCCGTAGCTCCTTATCTTGTTGATAAGGGTCTTGAGCCGATTGTATGTTTGCGTCGGCTCCTCGCCTCTTATCATTGCGAACCGTCCGAGCTCTCCCTCCACCAACTCCATCTTGGTGAGCAAGGTGACGTCGTTCCCCTCATGAGAAATCTTGAGGGTGTCCCAGATCTGCTTGGCGTTATCCAAGCCGCTTACTTTATGGTATTCATCCCTGCACAAGGAAGCTAGAAGAACAGTAGTAGCTTGTGCATTCTTATGAATTTGTTCATTAATGAACATGGGACTATCCGAACTATCAAAGTGCATTCCACTCTCTACAATCTCCCAAATACTAGGATGGAGAGAGAATAGGTGACTACGCATTTTGTGGCTCCAAAATCCGTAGTCCTCTCCATCAAAGTGTGGGGGCTTGCCGAGTGGAATGGAGAGCAAATGTGAATTTGAACTTTGCGAAATACGAGAGTAGTCAAAAGAAAAGTTCGAATTAACCGGTTTCCTTCTCTCGTAGTCGCTGTGGTCGTCCTTTTGGGAAGAAGTAGACTCATCACTGTCGTAGTAGACGATCTCCTTGATGCGCCTTGTCTTCTTCTTCTTCCCTTCCTTCCGTCTGTGGCCCGAGCCAGAGTCGGTAGGCTTATCGTCCTTTGGCTCGTTGACGAAGGATTCCTTCTCTTTGTCATTGATCACGATACCCTTCCCCTTAGGATCCATCTCTTCGGGCGGTTAGTCCCTTTGTGAAGAGAACGACTCCGATACCAATTGAGAGCACCTAGAGGGGGGGGTGAATAGGTGATCCTGTGAAAACTTAAAACTTTAAGCCACAAAAACTTGTTAAGTGTTAGCACAATAATTGCCAAGTGGCTAAAGAGAAGTCTCAACAAAACACAATACCACAAGAGATCAAGCACAGAGGTGACACAGTGGTTTATCCCGTGGTTCGGCCAAGACCAACGCTTGCCTACTCCACGTTGTGGCGTCCCAACGGACGAGGGTTGCAATCAACCCCTCTCAAGCGGTCCAAAGACCCACTTGAATACCACAGTGTTTTGTTTTGCCTTTCACTATCCCGTTTGCAAGGAATCTCCACAAATTGGAGTCTCTTGCCCTTACAAGTATATGATCACAAAGAAGCACAGAGTAAGGGAGGGAAGCAACACACACAAATCCACAGCGAAACGCGCACACACACGGCCAAGAATCGAGCTCACAAGACTATCTCAAAGTTCTCACTAGAACAGAGCTCGAATCACTTAGAATGACAAACGAATGCACAAAGACTGAGTGTGGATGATCAAGAATGCTCAAAGGTTGCTTGTGTGTCTCCTCCATGCGCCTAGGGGCTCCTTTTATAGCCCCAAGGCAGCTAGGAGCCGTTGAGAGCAAATCCGGAAGGCCATCCTTGCCTTCTGTCGTCGGGGGCACCGGACAGTCCGGTGTACACCGGACACTGTCCGGTGCCCGATTTGTTTCCTTAAACAGCAAAGCCGACCGTTGCAGACCGTTGGCAGATCTGGAGCCGTTGGCGCACCGGACATGTCCGGTGCACACCGGACAGTCCGGTGACATCTTCCGACCGTTGGCTCCGCCACGTGTCCCGCGCAGATTGCGCGGCCGACCGTTGGTTCACCGGACAGTCCGGTGCACACCGGACAGTCCGGTGAATTTTAGCCGTACGCCGTCGGCGAATTCCCGAGAGCGGCCTGTTCGCGCCGAGTCAGTCTGGCGCACCGGACACTGTCCGGTGCACACCGGACAGTCCGGTGCTCCAGACCGAACTGACTCTCGGCTGTACACAGCCAAGTCTCTTTCTCTTTTTCTTCTTTCTGTTTCTAACACTTAGACAAGTATATTAGTACACAAAACCAATGCACTAAGGCTTAGAAACATACCTTTACTTCATGATTTGCACTTTGTTCATCCATGGACATAAATTCACAATTAAGCACATGTGTTGGCACTCAATCACCAAAATACTTAGAAATGGCCCAAGGGCACATTTCCCTTTCAACACCAGACTGTCCGGTGTGACTGTGGAGCAACGGCTACTTCGGCGTTAACGGCTACCTGCAGGCGCATTAAATGCGCGCCAGAGCGCGCAAAAGTCAGGCACGCGTGTACAGGCGCACCGGACACTCTACAGTGCATGTCCGGTGCGCCACCAGACATCCAGGTGGGCCCAGTGTCAGAGCTCCAATGGTCGGAACCCTAACGGCCGGGTGACGTGGCTGTCGCACCGGACATGTCCGGTGTGCACCGGACTGTCCGGTGCACCATACGACAGACAGCTTCCACCAAACGGCTAGTTTGGTGGTTGGGGCTATAAATACCCCCAACCACCCCACATTCAAGTCATCCAAGTTTTCCACTTCTCAACCACTTACAAGAGCTAGGCATTCAACTCTAGACACACTCAAGTGATCAAATCCTCTCCAATTCCACACAAGGCTTTAGTGATTAGCGAGAGAGATTTGCCGTGTTCTTTTGAGCTCTTGCGCTTGGATTGCTTCTTTTCTTTCTCACTTGTTCTTGTGATCAAAACTCCATTGTAACCGAGGCAAGAGACACCAATTGTGTGGTGGTCCTTGCGGGGAAGTTTTGTTCCCGGTTTGATTTGAGAAGAGAAGCTCACTCGGTTCGAGGGACCGTTTGAGAGAGGGTAAGGGTTGAAAGAGACCCGGCCTTTGTGGCCTCCTCAACGGGGAGTAGGTTTGCGAGAACCGAACCTCGGTAAAACAAATCCGCGTGTCACACTCTTCATTCGCTTGTGATTTGTTTTGCGCCCTCTCTCTCGGACTATTTATTATTTCTAACGGTAACCCGGCTTGTAGTTGTGATTATATTTGTAAATTTCAGTTTCGCCCTATTCACCCCCCCTCTAGGCGACTTTCAATTGGTATCAGAGCCCGGTGCTTCATTAGAGCCTAACCGCTCGAAGTGATGTCGGGAGATCACACCAAGAGGGAGATGGAGACCGACGACAAGCCCACTACGAGTCACGGGAGCACTTCATCGGAAGAGTCCCGCACCAAGAGGAAGGAGAAGAAGAAGGACTCCTCCAACAAAGGGAAGGGGAAGAGAAGAAATCTTCTTCCCACAAGTCGCATCGGAGAGGCGACAAGCACAAGAGGATGAGAAAAGTGGTCTACTACGAGACCGACTCTTCATCACCATCGACCTCCGACTCCGATGTGCCGTCCGTAACTTCTAAGCGCCAAGAGCGCAAGAAGTATAGTAAGATCCCCCTACGCTACCCCCACATTTCAAACCGTACTCCTTTACTCTCCGTTCCATTAGGCAAACCACCAGTTTTTTACGGTGAAGATTATAATATGTGGAGTGACAAAATGAGGCACCATCTAACCTCACTCCACACAAGCATATGGAATGTTGTTGAGTTTGGTGTACAGGTACCATCCGTAGGGGATGAAGACTACGACTCGGACGAGGTGGCCCAAATCCACCACTTTAACTCCCAAGCAACCACTATACTCCTCGCCTCTCTAAGTCGAGAGGAGTATAACAAGGTGCAAGGGTTAAAAAGTGCAAAGGAAATTTGGGACGTACTCAAGACCGCGCACGAAGGAGACGAGGTGACAAAAATCACCAAGCGGGAGACAATCGAGGGGGAGCTCGGTCGCTTCATGCTTCACCAAGGGGAGGATCCACAAGCAATGTACAACCGCTTGAAGACCTTGGTGAACCAAGTGCGCAACCTCGGGAGCGAAAAATGGGATGACCATGAGATGGTCAAGGTTATTCTTAGATCCCTCGTATTTCTAAACCCTACACAAGTTCAATTAATTCGAGGTGATCCTAGATATAAGCTAATTTCCCCCGAGGAAGTGATAGGTAAATTTGTGAGCTTTGAGCTAATGATTAAAGGCTCAAAGAAAATCATCGAGCAAGGCACTTCCTCCACACCCGAGGCACAACCGGTCGCATTCAAGGCGACGGAGGAGAAGAAGGAGGAGTCTACACCAAGTCGAACACCCATCGACACCTCCAAGCTTGACAACGAGGAAATGGCGCTCATCATCAAGAGTTTCCGCCAAATCCTCAAGCAAAGGAGGGGGAAGGATTACAAGCCCCGCTCCAAGAAGGTTTGCTACAAGTGTGGTAAGCCCGGTCATTTTATTGCTAAATGTCCATTATCTAGTGATAGTGACAGGGGCGACGACAAGAAGGGGAGAAGAAAGGAAAAGAAGAGACACTACAAGAAGAAGGGCGGCGATGCCCACGTGTGCCGCGAGTGGGACTCCGACGAGAGCTCCACCGACTCCTCCTCCGACGAGGACGCCGCCAACATCGCCGTCACCAAGGGTCTTCTCTTCCCCAACGTCGGCCACAAGTGCCTCATGGCCAAGGACGGCAAAAGGAAGAAGGTTAAATCCAAATCCTCTACTAAATATGAGTCCTCTAGTGATGATAATGCTAGTGATGAGGAAGATAATTTGCGTACCCTTTTTGCCGACCTAAACATGCAACAAAAAGAAAAATTAAATGAATTGATTAGTGCTATTCATGAGAAGGATGATCTCTTGGACTCTCAAGAGGACTTCCTTATTAAGGAGAACAAAAAGCATGTTAAGGTAAAAAATGCTTATGCTCTACAAGTTAAAAAATGTGAAAAATTGTCTAGTGAGCTAAGTACTTGCCATGACACTATTGCCAACCTTAGAAATGAAAATGCTAAATTATTAGCTAAGGTTGATTCACAAGTTTGTAATATTTCAACTTCCAATCCTAGAGATGATAATGTTGATTTACTTGCTAGGATTGATGAGTTGAATGTTTCTCTTGCTAGCCTTAGAAATGAGAATGAGAAATTGATTGCTAAGGCTAAGGATTTTGATGTTTGCAATATTACAATTTCCAATCTTAAAGATAACAATGACATTTTGCGTGCTAAGATTGCTGAACTTAATTCTTGCAAACCCTCTACATCTACCATTGAGCATGTCACTATTTGTACTAGATGTAGAGATATTGATGTTGATGCTATTCATGATCACATGGCTTTAATTAAACAACAAAATGATCATATAGCATTATTAGATGCTAAAATTGCCGAGCATAACTTAGAAAATGAAAATTTTAAATTTGCTAGAAGTATGCTCTATAATGGGAGACGCCCTGACATCAAGGATGGCATTGGCTTCCAAAGGGGAGACAATGTCAAACTTAATGCCCCTTCTAAAAATTTGTCTAACTTTGTTAAGGGCAAGGCTCCCATGCCTCAAGATAACGAGGGTTACATTTTGTACCCTGCCGGTTATCCCGAGAGCAAAATTAGGAGAATTCATTCTAGGAAGTCTCACTCTGGCCCTAACCATGCTTTTATGTATAAGGGTGAGACATCTAGCTCTAGGCAACCAACCCGTGCTAAGTTGTCTAGAAAGAAAACTCCTAGTGCATCAAATGATCATAGCATTTCATTTAAAACTTTTGATGCATCTTATGTTTTGACTAACAAATCCGGCAAGGTAGTTTCCAAGTTTGTTGGGGGCAAACACAAGGGCTCCAAGACTTGTGTTTGGGTACCCAAAGTTCTTGTTTCTAATGCCAAAGGACCCAAAACCGTTTGGGTACCTAAAGTCAAGAACTAAACTTGTTTTGTAGGTTTATGCATCCGGGGGCTCAAGTTGGATCATCGATAGCGGGTGCACAAACCACATGACGGGAGAGAAGAAGATGTTCTCCTCCTACGAGAAAAACCAAGATCCCCAATGAGCTATCACATTCGGGGATGGAAACCAAGGTTTGGTCAAAGGTTTGGGTAAAATTGCTATATCTCCTGACCATTCCATTTCCAATGTTTTTCTTGTTGATTCATTAGATTACAATTTGCTTTCCGTTTCGCAATTATGTCAAATGGGCTACAACTGTCTATTTACTGATGTAGGTGTCACTGTCTTTAGAAGAAGTGATGATTCAATAGCATTTAAGGGAGTGTTAGAGGGTCAGCTATACTTGGTAGATTTTGATAG
Source organism: Zea luxurians (assembly GCA_029449295.1). Lineage (NCBI taxonomy): Eukaryota > Viridiplantae > Streptophyta > Magnoliopsida > Poales > Poaceae > Zea > Zea luxurians. The sequence continues at coordinate 57,445,789 of JAOPSE010000020.1, forward strand.
AGCTGAACTCGACACTTGCGTAATTGCTAAGACTAACATGGGTTGGCTCTGGCACCGCCGACTAGCTCATGTTGGAATAAAGAATCTTCATAAGCTTCTAAAGGGAGAGCACATTTTAGGACTAACAAATGTTCATTTTGAGAAAGACAGGATTTGTAGCGCATGCCAAGCCGGGAAGCAAGTTGGCACTCATCATCCACACAAAAACATCATGACAAGTGACAGGCCACTGGAGCTCCTACACATGGACCTATTCGGCCCGATCGCTTACATAAGCATCGGCGGGAGTAAGTACTGTCTAGTTATTGTGGATGATTATTCTCGCTTCACTTGGGTGTTCTTTTTGCAGGAAATATCTCATACCCAAGAGACCTTAAAGGGATTCTTGAGACGGGCTCAAAATGAGTTCGGCTTAAGGATCAAGAAAATTATAAGCGACAACAGGACGGAGTTCAAGAACTCACAAATAGAAGGCTTCCTTGAGGAGGAGGGCATCAAGCATGAGTTCTCCTCTCCCTACACTCCACAACAAAATGGTGTAGTGGAGAGGAAGAATCGAACTCTATTGGACATGGCAAGAACCATGCTTGATGAGTACAAGACACCGGATCGGTTTTGGGCCGAGGCGGTCAACACCACCTGCTACGCCATCAACCGGTTATATCTACACCGAATCCTCAAGAAGACATCCTATGAACTCCTAACCGGTAAAAAGCCCAATATTTCATATTTTAGAGTTTTTGGTAGCAAATGCTTTATTCTTGTTAAGAGAGGTAGAAAATCTAAATTTTCTCCTAAAACTATAGAAGGCTTTTTACTAGGATATGACTCAAACACAAGGGCATATAGAGTCTTTAACAAGTCCTCAGGACTTGTTAAAGTTTCTTGTGACGTTGTGTTTGATGAAACTAACGGCTCTCAAGTAGAGCAAGTTGATCTTGATGAGATAGGTGAAGAACAGGCTCCGTGCATCGCGCTAAGGAACATGTCCATTGGGGATGTGTGCCCTGAGGAATCCGAAGAGCCTCCACATGCACAAGATCAACCATCCTCCTCCACACAAGCATCTCCACCAACCCAAAATGAGGACGAGGCTCAAGTTGATGAAGGAGAAGATCAAGGAGATGACCCACCTCAAGATGACGGCAATGATCAAGGGGGAGATGCAAATGATGAAGACAAGGAGGATGAAGAACCAAGGCCGCCACACCCAAGGGTCCACCAAGCAATCCAACGAGATCACCACGTCGACACCATCCTCGGCGACATTCATAAGGGGGTAACCACTCGATCTCGTGTTGCACATTTTTGTGAGCATTACTCCTTTGTTTCCTCTATCGAGCCACACAGGGTAGAGGAAGCACTCCAAGATTCGGATTGGGTGAAGGCGATGCAAGAGGAGCTCAACAATTTCACTAGGAATGAGGTATGGCATTTAGTTCCACGTCCTAACCAAAATGTTGTAGGAACCAAGTGGGTCTTCCGCAACAAGCAAGACGAGCATGGTGTGGTGACAAGGAACAAAGCCCGACTTGTGGCCAAGGGATACTCCCAAGTCGAAGGTTTGGATTTCGGTGAAACCTATGCACCCGTAGCTAGGCTTGAGTCAATTCGCATATTATTAGCCTATGCTACTTACCATGGCTTCAAGCTTTATCAAATGGATGTGAAGAGTGCCTTCCTCAATGGACCAATCAAGGAAGAGGTCTATGTTGAGCAACCACCCGGCTTTGAAGACAGTGAGTACCCTAACCATGTCTATAGGCTCTCTAAGGCGCTTTATGGGCTCAAGCAAGCCCCAAGAGCATGGTATGAATGCCTTAGAGATTTCCTTATTGCAAATGGCTTCAAAGTCGGCAAGGCTGATCCTACTTTATTTACTAAAACTCTTGACAATGATTTGTTTGTATGCCAAATTTATGTTGATGATATCATATTTGGGTCTACTAACGAATCTACATGTGAAGAATTTAGTAGGATCATGACACAGAAATTCGAGATGTCTATGATGGGGGGGTTGAAGTATTTTCTAGGATTCCAAGTCAAGCAACTCCAAGAGGGCACCTTCATTTGCCAAACAAAGTATACTCAAGACATTCTAAGCAAGTTTGGAATGAAGGATGCCAAGCCCATCAAGACTCCCATGGGAACCAATGGACATCTCGACCTCGACACGGGAGGTAAGTCCGTCGATCAAAAGGTATACCGGTCGATGATAGGTTCATTACTCTATTTATGTGCATCTCGACCGGACATTATGCTTTCCGTATGCATGTGTGCAAGATTCCAATCCGACCCTAAGGAATCCCACCTTACGGCCGTAAAACGAATCTTGAGATATTTGGCTTATACTCCTAAGTTTGGGCTTTGGTACCCTCGGGGATCCACATTTGATTTGATTAGTTATTCGGATGCCGATTGGGCGGGGTGCAAAATCAATAGGAAGAGCACATCGGGGACTTGCCAATTCTTGGGAAGATCCTTGGTGTCTTGGGCTTCAAAGAAGCAAAATTCGGTCGCTCTTTCTACCGCCGAAGCCGAGTATATTGCCGCAGGCCATTGTTGCGCGCAATTGCTTTGGATGAGGCAAACCCTGTGGGACTATGGTTACAAATTAACCAAAGTTCCTCTTCTATGTGATAATGAGAGTGCAATCCGCATGGCAGATAATCCCGTTGAGCATAGCCGCACTAAACACATAGCCATTCAGTATCATTTTCTTAGGGATCACCAACAAAAGGGGGATATCGAGATTGCATACATTAATACTAAAGATCAATTAGCCGATATCTTTACCAAGCCGCTAGATGAACAAACTTTTACCAAACTTAGGCATGAGCTCAATATTATTGATTCTAGGAATTTCTTTTGCTAAATTGCACACATTGCTTATAAGTATACCTTTGATCATGTCTCTTTTATATATGCTATGACTAATGTGTTTTCAAGTGTATTTCAAACCAAGTCATAGGTATATTGAAAGGGAATTGGAGTCTTCGGCGAAGACAAAGGCTTCCACTCCACTCTACTACTCATCCTTTGTCGTCGCTCCGCTTCACTCTCCGTCTTTGGTATAATCTTCACTCATATGTTTTATTTGCCAAAGGAGAGAAAGTAGTTTTCAAGGGCTTATATCTCACTCAAAGTATCCGTTTTTGGCGATTCATGCCAAAGGGGGAGAAAATATGAGCCCAAAGCAAAAGGACCGCACCACCACCCTAATTTTAAAAATGATTTTCAATTGGAAAATTTCAAATTGGTATCTTAATTGTGTTCAAAAGGGGGAGCAAGTAGTATTTTCAAAATTGATATCTTAAAACCCTCTTGAACGCTAAGAGGAAAATTTATTGAGGGGGAGTTTTGTTTAGTCAAAGGAAAAGCATTTGAAACAAGGGGAGAAAATTTCAAAACTTGAAAATGCTTCGCAAAATCTTATTCATTTACCTTTGACTATATTGCAAAAGGATTTTGAAAAGGATTTACAAAAAAGAATTTTGCAAAAACAAAACATGTGGTGCAAGCATGGTCCAAAATGTTAAAAATAAAGAAACAATCCATGCATATCTAGTAAGTAATATTTATTGGCTCAATTCTAAGTAACCTTTGCACTTACACTTTGCAAACTAGTTCAATTATGCACTTCTATACTTGCTTTGGTTTGTGTTGGCATCAATCACCAAAAAGGGGGAGATTGAAAGGGAATTAGGCTTACACCTATTTCCTAAACTAATTTTGGTGGTTGAATTGCCCAACACAAATAATTGGACTAACTAGTTTGCCCAAGTTTATAAGTTCTACAGGTACCAAAGGTTCACCATAAGCCAATAAAAAGATCAAGAGAAAGGGTTCAAACAAAGGAGCAAAGGGACAACCGAAGGCACCCTGGTCGGGCGCACCGGACTGTCCGGTGTGCCACCGGACAGTGTCCGGTGCGCCAGGGGACTCCAAAGCTGAACTCTTCACCTTCGGGAATTTTTAGAGCTGGCGCGCTATAATTCACCGGACTGTCCGGTGTACACCGGACAGTGTCCGGTGCTCCAAGAGGACGTGGCTCTGAACTCGGCAGCCTCAGGAATTCGCATCGGCTGCTCCACTATAATTCACCGGACATGTCTGGTGTACACCGGACTGTCTGGTGTGACTGCGGAGCAACGGCTACTTCGGCGCCAACGGCTACCTGCAGGCGCATTAAATGCGCGCTAGAGCGCGCAGAAGTCAGGCACGCGCGTATAGGCGCACCGGACACTCTACAGTGCATGTCCGGTGCGCCACCAGACATCCAGGCGGGCCCAGCGTCAGAGCTCCAACGGTCGGAACCCTAACGGCCGGGTGACGTGGCTGTCGTACCGGACATGTCCGGTGTGCACCGGACTGTCCGGTGCACCATACGACAGACAGCTTCCACCAAATGGCTAGTTTGGTGGTTGGGGCTATAAATACCCCCAACCACCCCACATTCAAGTCATCCAAGTTTTCCACTTCTCAACCACTTACAAGAGCTAGGCATTCAATTCTAGACACACTCAAGTGATCAAATCCTCTCCAATTCCACACAAGGCTTTAGTGATTAGCGAGAGAGATTTGCCGTGTTCTTTTGGGCTCTTGCAGTTGGATTGCTTCTTTTCTTTCTCACTTGTTCTTGTGATCAAAACTCCATTGTAACCGAGGCAAGAGACACCAATTGTGTGGTGGTCCTTGCGGGGAAGTTTTGTTCCCGGTTTGATTTGAGAAGAGAAGCTCACTCGGTCCGAGGGACCGTTTGAGAGAGGGTAAGGGTTGAAAGAGACCCGGCCTTTGTGGCCTCCTCAACGGGGAGTAGGTTTGCGAGAACCGAACCTCGGTAAAACAAATCCGCGTGTCACACTCTTCATTCGCTTGCGATTTGTTTTGCGCCCTCTCTCTCGGACTCTTTATTATTTCTAACGCTAACCCGGCTTGTAGTTGTGATTAACTTTGTAAATTTCAGTTTCGCCCTATTCATCCCCCTCTAGGCGACTTTTAGGACCCTCGGGGTATTTCAAGTCCTTGGCATAGTGCTCTACTTCGACAATTTGTTCTAATGATAGCTGCTTTCCCGAAGCGTGTCGAACAATGAATTCCAAGTCACCATGAGGAGGTGCTTCGGGAGCAGGAGATTTAGATTTTGCAGGAACACTTTCTTCCACCAGCCCTATTGGCGTGGCTTCCGAAGGTTCGGCTTCAGCAAGAACATTAGTCACACTTGCAGTAATTGCTTATTTTGCGTCTCCAGATTTTTCACCAGATGCTTCGACAGAAACAGAAATTGGCGCTTTCACGGATTCCAAAACAGTATCTAAAACGCTAGCCATTCTTTTTTCCTTGGAGTCGCTATTGTAGTACTCGATGGCTTCAGCAGCCCTTTTACGGTTGGTGGGCTCAGCACCTTTAGCTGTTCTGCTGCATTTTATGATTTTAGCTCTTTGACCGGGCCTGCACTAGCTTCAATCGGCATCGCAAGAGCTGTTTCTATGGCTAATAGGGCAGCCTCTACACTTTCAATAAGCTTCGGCACTTCGGCCGTGCCAATAGGCTTCGGCCTACATGTTAAGACCTTGGCCCTCTTTGCCTTCGGCGCACTGGAAGAGGTTGAAGCAACAACTTTCCTCTTTCCCCCTTGCCTTCGGACAGGAAAACAATAATCAGGGTAGACAAACCCAATAACATCAAAAACCCTGTTCGGCCTCCTTTTCCCTCGAGCGCCGAAGGCAACTGTCATAGCTTCGTCCTCTGTCCTCGAGTAGGCTCCAAGTAGCTTGTCACTCGTTACCTCTATAGCATCTAGCCAATCATCATTTGGCTCGTCACATCGACTTCTGTACCGGAAGGTGTACTTGAGATAAACCAAGCCACCCTGACTGGTGCCAGCGGTAGCTTCCTTTGGCATTTCCCATTCATTTGCAAGAGGCCATACTTTGAAAGCGATGTGCTCTTGAACTAAATCTCTGGTACCAATGTAGGTACATATGGTGTTGAAGGCCATTAGGCACGCTTGCACTTCATTCCCAATTGCGATTGATGGCCTCCTAATGCCAAAACGTGACCATATGGGACGTTGAATGATGCCACTCACATCCTCCCTCTGATTCAAATCATTCTTCATGTAAAACCACAGTTTCATCCAAGAGCCCGGTCACTTCTTTCGAAATGTAGGTACAGGGTAATTTGCCTCAAAGCAGGGCACGAAGCTATAATAGCCGAAGTTGTTATGGTATTGTTCTTTTCCGGTCGCCTTCGTCTGGTAAGATAACTCGTGAATGTTGCAGAAGTACCTAGCACCCGGCTCCAGTCCCTAACTCCTCATGGCCCATATAAAAACTCCCACTTTGATAAGAGCTTCAGGGGTAAGTTGATGAAGGTATATCTTGAATGTCTTCAGAACCTCAACCAACATCTTGTGGAGTAGAAAGTGAAGCCCAGCTTTCGTGAAGCTCTTGAAGACCACCACCTCATCAACTTCAGGAAGGGGAATAGTGCTTTCTCGCCCAACCCTCACTATGGAAACATCAAGAAAATATTTGCCTTTCATCGCTTCAATTCATCCTTGTTTGACAGTTGACTTCCCAAAAACAACATGGCTCGGCCTCCATGGCCGATCTTCGACATCTTCATTCCCACTCTCCACGTCAAAACTGTCGCTATCGCTGGAATCCTCAGACAACCCAACCAGCATCTCATTGGTGATCGTTTTTGTGTTGGTCTTCTCCATAGCTTCGTAAAACCCAGACATTGCGGGGCCTATGATCTTCTCCTCAGCCATTCGGGTGATGGTTGCGGCAGATGCCGAAGCTCAAAAGTCAATCGAGCTCGCAAAAGAGAAGAAGGCTACAATGGCAAACACAGCGCAAACAACTAGATGACACGAAAAATATTCGTGACACAGCCTTCTATATATATACTCAAAGCCCCACAGCTCGGTGGGTCCCACGGTTTAGAATGATTCGCTATTCTAGCGAAGGGAAGATGTTTTTTCAGACCTTCGACTAAAGGCATTCGTTCACGTCACAGTATGAATTTGTTACAAAGAAACAAATTAATACTGCAAGGGGATACTGTTGGGGGGCCTTCCTCTTCTGAAGGTCCTCAAAAACATGACTAACCATTTGTTTTCAACATGATATAAATTATTGAAGGGAGCTTCGGCTTCAGAATGGAGGTTTTCCCCGTGACAAAGGCATATGAGGTGAATATATAATCTGAAGATGATAAGAATGAATGTCGAAGCTATAGCCGAAGAGTAATAGCTTCAGCTTATAATGATGATGAAGACTGAACATGATGCTGGCCAGAAGGGAAAAGACTAGCTAGTCCTTAATGATTTATGTTATGGTCATAAGTAAATGTCAGGGACATAAATGTACTTTTACCTGGGCTGCGTCCTGTGCCTATAAATAGATGAACAGTAGCACCATACTGTTCACGCTGAATTGTAATCACTCTCGCAAGTACTGGACAACAATGTTATCACAAGTACAAGGTAAGTTGTGCCCTTAATCACTTTCTTTGACCTAATGATGTTTATGATTCTGTCAATCACCATGGAATGTTTAGGTTAAACTGATGGGACCTAATAGGTTATCCTAGTTTCGTTTACCCTACACCTTACATACAAATGAATTATTGGGTAGTCTTGCTATGCTCTACCTGGTTTTGGGAGTTATATTATAACTGAATCAAGATCATGCCTTATTACTATTGTTGAATTTATTGTTATACATGTTAAGATCATCTTGTTAATAGAAACATGGAGCATAACCTGGTGAACAGTGCTACCACAAGGGTGGTATGAGACACCCTTGGTCAACTAATTAGGAAAACTAGTGAGGGGTTATCTTTCCCGAAAGGGGCTGGTATAGTGCTAGTTGTAATTACTGTGATGAGGTTACAAACCATGGGAAAAGGCATATACTTCCTTCATCCTAGAACCATAGTAGGTTTTCTCGAGCTAGTGGAACTTTGTAAAGGCCTCGCAGTGATCCCTAGCCATTCACCTTGGCAGTGTCTAAGGGACTAGCTAACCTAGGCTAAAAGGGAAACATATCTTGTGGGTAAAGATGTGCAACCTTTGCAGAGTGCAAAACTGGTATAACACCCATGCCAACGGTCATGAGCAGCTCAGGACTCTCGCATGATTAATTTATGGAATTCAAATTGATCTTCCATTTGCATTACATTAAGGGATTTATTATTAATTGTGATAAATTATTTAATTGGGTTCGTATACACTTATACTTAGTAATTGCTAATAAAATTTTGACAAAATTCATTAAAAGCAATGCTCAGCCTTAACCATTTTCTTTGGTAAGCTTTACACTACACATGAGCCCCCACTGTAAATGAGCCCATGCACATTATTCCCCATACTTGTTGAGCGAAGAACGTATGTGAGCTCACCTTTGATATAATCACACTAGGTCAAGAACAAGTACCGCCAGATGAGGAACATGAAGGATGCTACGATGAGTATGGAGAGGTCTAGGCCGTCGTCTCCCAGTCAACTTTGGCATTGTGGATAGTTCGAGTTATTTCATTATCAGTTATTTTGTAAGACATTCTCATTATATAATGAAGTTTATGACATTTGTCTTTATACATTGAGTCATTTTATGTGTGGATCTTTATTTGGCACACATATGAGACGCATCTGGATTTGCACTTAAATCCGAGTGTGACAACCTAAAGGAGGATGTGGGAAGATTTCTACATCCGCTTCCAATGCATGGTACAATTCACTTGTGTCATGTAAAGCACCCGGTTGACCCGCGGGCACATAAGATGGAGAGGGCAAGGCTAACCTTGTTTCTAGACAGGGGCGAACGGTTTTTGTTGGGCACCTAGGAACGGGTGCCCAAAGAAAGCCCAAGAAGACTCTTCGAAAATGACCCACCGATTAAGTCCCTGCCGAGCAACCTCATAAAGTAGAGCAAACAACCATGTCCACAATGAGCAACCTTGCGAAGCGGAGTGGGGCGACCAAGTCCATGCCGAGCAACCTTGCGAGGCAGAGCAGGTGACCAACTCCTTGCCGAGCAAATTCACGAGGCAGAGCAGGTGACCAAGTCCCTGCCGAGCAACCTTACGAGGCGGAGCGAACAACCAAGTCCATGACGAGCAACCTTGCGAGGCGGAGCAGGCGACCAAGTCCCTCCCGAGCAACCTTGTGAGGCGGCGCGAGCATCCAAGTCCCTGTCGAGCAACCTTGCGAGGCGTAGGCACGTAGCGGGCGACTAAGTCCCTGCCAAGCAAATTTGTGAGGCAGAGTAGACGACCAAGTCCCTATCGAGCAACCTCGCGAGGCGGAGCGAATGACCAAGTCCATGTAACACCCTGATTTTGGGGGTATAAAATTTCTTTCTAATTATCACCCAAAATCATGTGTTACTCTTCTTTTTCTCACTCTAGGTTTTCTCTCTCTCTAGATACATTCTCCCTTTATCCTTTTAGATTAGAGATAGCTTGAACTAGTGGAGGTTAATTATTTTTGCTAAAACCTTATGAGTCATGACATGTTGCATCATGTTGAGTTTAAAATATTCTTTGAAGTGTTGCACAAGTTTGAATTTATTTGAATTTGAAACCTAGTTTTAATTTGGATTTGAAAAACCCTATAGAAAAATAAATAGAAAATGAATTAGGAAATTCAGAGAAAAAGAAAAGGAGAAAGCAGCCCAAACCAGCCTAGTCGGCCCAGCTAGGCCACGCGCCAGCGCGCCCGCACCGCCTGACAGGCGGACCCCGCCTGTCAGCGACAGTTCTCCCTCGCGCCCTCCCTCCCTCCCTCGCTCGCTGCCCGCTGGGGCCAATCTGTCAGCGCCAGTTTCCTTCGCCTGTGCGCTCCCTTTCTCTCTCTGTCTCGCGGGCCCGGTCCACCAGTCGCCGAGCCGTTGCCCCACACGTCCTTTTCTCCTCTCTCTCTCTCTGCGCCGTGGACCATACCTGTCAGTTCCGCCCCCTCCGCGCTCGCCGTGGACCGGCGCGTGCACACTCGCGCAAGTCGCAGGATTTCTCGGCCACGACGCCCGCCCACGCGCCCATCTCCCTTATTAGAGCCCTGCCAGTGCCCCGCACACACCCCTCACCTCATTTCACGCAGCTTCATCCTCTCTCGCGCTTTGCCCACGCCGCCAGCCATCGCCGGTGACCCGCGCCCGCGTTCCCGGCCATCCAGCTCACCGAAGACCGCCCCAAGCCTCCCCGAGCTCCGCCCCGAGGTGAGACACCTGTCCCTGTGCCCAATTTCCCTTATTGCGCTTTGTGCTCGGCCAATTTTGCCTTCACCGATGCTCGGTCGCAGCGGTCCACCGTGCTCACACGGTGGCAGGCCAATTTAGCCCGGTCTAGTTCATCGGAGTAGGTCCCTGTGTCACCCCTGCCTCTGCTGAAGCTAGCCCAGGCCTTAGCACACCTTAAGTTCCCTCCCCGTGGCCGAAATGGCTCACCGGAGTTTCTTCGGCCCGCCCGAGACCTTCTCACCGCCATTCTCCCCTTTCTGCCCGTGGATTCATGGCCTCTTCCTCGCCATTGAGTTCGCCGTGGTGCCCTCTCGCTCTCTGCCCAACTCCGGCGACCCGGAGCCACCCTAGCTCGTGCCTGCCTCAACTCCGGCGACCTCACCGCCACAGAGAGGAGCGGCGCCGCCCGCAGCCGCCTCTTTCCCTCGGGTTCGATCCTCTCCGTCTGATCCAGATCGAACGGCTCGGACCCCCGCAGCCGCCTGTTTCCCCCGGTCCGATCCTCTTCGTCCGATCCAGATCGAACGGCTCGGACTCCCGCAGCCGCCTATTTCCCTCGGTCCGATCCTCTCCGTCCGATTCAGATCGCACGGCCCGGACCGCGGGATACCGCTTCGCGCACGCGTGCCCTGACGCCCTGGCCCGCCTGTCAGCGCCCAAGTCCTCTGGCGCTGGGCCCGCTCGGTCAGTGCGCTCTCCCCCTCTGTCACTGACACTCCCTGGCCCGCCTGTCAGTGCTCGCCCGCCCGCACGCGCCCTCGGCCGCAGATCTAATCTCAGCCGTTGGTTTTAGATCTCACGGTTAGATTCACCCGATACCCTTTCGCGCGGTAGTTTTCTTAAAGAAACCCTCGGTTTGTTAGAAATCAACCCGCCATCCCTGGTTTTCGCGCGCAGGTCCCTGTATTCTTGCAGATTTAGCCCTGGACTTTTAAATATTAACAGAATTAGCCCTAATTTCATATTTTGAATTCTCAAACTTGTTTATTTCATAACTTTTGCATATGAACTCCAAATTTAGTGATTCAAATTGCAAAATGTTCATAGAATTATTCTCTGTCTGAATACAATTTTTTCATTTACTGTCTGCACACTCTAATTTTTAGGATTGAATATGAACTAAGGTAGATGTATTTCTATTTACTTAATAAAATAAATAAAAGGAGAACCCTAGAGATTTAAACCTGTTTAATCTTGTGAGACTAATAATGTGTATTACATGAAATCATCTCTGGTCTAAATTTAGGTCACAATAAAGTAAATTGAACTATGTTATGTACTTGTAAGTAACACTTAGGGGAAATAATAACCTATTTTCAAATAAAGTTAATGTATGTTATAGTTTATGTTATACTTTGAATTTAGTATCCCCTATGTAGTATTGTGTCCTTTTAAGATGTGATCCAATGTTTGTATATGTGTGGTGTGTTGTTCATTTGTACTTTCCAAATGTATTGAATGCATGCTCGCTTTATTTAGACAACGAGCAGTCCAAGGTTCCTGAGTGTGTTGTTGGAGACCTCCCTGAGCAACCACCCGGTGAAGGCAAGTGTCCTCTGACCTATTATGTCCTACATACTTTATGATTCACTATCCCGCATTACTTTATGAAACCTAAGGATTGACTAGTCTGTATTCACTTATCCTTGTTTACCCTTTTGGGTTATCATGGTTAGCATGCTGTTATTGCCTTAACTTAATCAATGAACATGATGTGAACATTTATGATACGATACTGTTATCCTGATTATGTGAACGATCTTGTGATACCTTAGGGGACTCAGGCCTTTTTCCTGAGTACCTCTCTGTAAGGACCTGTTCGTGGAGTGACCATCCGGGATAACAGTACAACCATGAGGGTGGAATGGGACGCCCTTAGCTGATTAATTAGATGAACCTGGGGGTATAGTTGGCTTTGTCGGAGGGTCGTCAATGGGGGCCGGGGCGTAGTGCTTGCTCTGCCAAGGTTGGGGTGCAGAGGTTCTTTCGATTTGGTTTTGTTAGTCACCCACCTTAGGGAGGTGTACTACGTTTGTACGACTGGCGAAACCTAATGAGCAGCTATGCACCAGGGGAGTCTTTGTAAAGGCTACGTAGTGTATCCCTGGCCATTCACCTTGGTAGTGAAGATTGGGTCTATACAACCCAGGCTGGAAAGGGATCACGACTTGTGGGTAAAGTGTACAACCTCTGTAGAGTGTTAAAAACTGGTATATCAGCCAAATTCATGGTTAAGAGCAGCCTTGGGATCCTCTTTGATTAGAAGAAATATGGATACTTTTATGATGATGATTAACAATGATGCTATAAAATCTGATCTTCGGTATTTCCTCGTTTGAGGAAGTACTTTTGGGTAATAACTGGGTTTATTACTAAAAGTTGGCTCTACTAATAATAATAAATACTTGACTAACTTAAAAGCAACTACTTGACCTCAACCCCATATACAGCTAGTCCACTTTAGCCAAATGGGACATTTGCTGAGTACGTTGATGTGTACTCACCCTTGCTTTACAAACCACCCCACCCCAGGTTGTCCCCACTGTTCTTAGTGCTCAGGAAGTGAAGTTGGCAACATGGATGATTTCGAGGAGTTTTAGGACTACGATGAGTTCTAGATCTTCCTTAGTGGCAAACCCCCAGTCAGCTGCCTGTGTAGGCTTAGCATCTACGTTTCGTAATTCTGCACTTTGATATTTATGTTGAACAATGGTTATGTAATAGACTTTGTGGATGTCTTGGACATCTTGATGTAATAAAGTACCTTTCCACTATTTATTTCAAGCATTGTGTGATGATGTCCAATTATGTAATCGCTGTGTATGTGAGTCCTGATCCTGGCACATACATGGTTCGCATTCGGTTTACCTTCCAAAATCGGGTGTGACATAAGTGGTATCAGAGCCCTTGCTGACTGTAGGACCGCTAACCTAGACTAGAATGGTCGACCTAAGGACTATAGACCCCTCTTACCTTGACCTCAGTGTCTTTTCAAAAGATGGTCATCTTGACCAACTCTATGTTGTTTACTTATCTCAAAAATTTTATCTCACTTTTCTCTCTGTTTACTTTATGGTCTCATAGTTCTACTATTACTCTTGTGCTTACGATATCTTTTGTAGATGGCTCGTCTTAGGTGCACTGCACGTAAGTCTGTGATCCCCTTTTTGCCTTCTCGCCTGGCGGAGCGTCCACTACGTCGCACAGTGTCAGGCCAGTCTAGCCAACTAGAGAGACTGCATCGTCGCCTACACGAGGAACAGGAGTGCCGACGCCAAGAGCAGGAGCTGGAGCAGCAGGACTCTTCCCCCTCGCCTCAGCGGGAGGTGGAGTCTGAGAGGCCGCCTTCCCCTGCACCTCAGCCAGAGATGCCCCCTGCACCACCACAGGGCATCCTGGCTGCTGGAGGAGACCCTGACGAAGACAACGACGCCGGTGGCAGTTCGAGCCACGACACGGAGCTCTCGGAGGAGCCGGAGGGATGGATCGCAAGACCCATCACTCGTGACGCTGCTCGCGGGTGTCACTTCGACGACGCTCTCGATACCCTATTGCGTCGGGCTTTCGACCGACACACTTGGTCTATCGAGTACCATTGTGTAGTCTACCAGCATCGTCGCGGGCTATACCCAGACCAGTGGGAGGCTACTTGCTTGGTGCGTCGTCCGGACGATGATCTCCGGGGTGCAGAGGCCTTCTTAGAGCACTATTCTATTACTGAGAGGGATACTGCCGAGGCAGCCATGCCAGATGCAGCACGACGGGCACTTTTTTAGTATTGCTCGTTGTTCAGCAGGGTAGCTGATGGCCTTGACCTGAAGTACTATCCTCGCCGTTTGACCGACAGTGCTGGAGGTGTGATTGTCTCGCCAGTGGGTGAGGACAATCCCAGGCTAAACAGCATGGTCAATCTAGTCGCCGTGCTCAACACAGAGTTGGACCACGCCCTTGACGAGTTAGGCAAGGTTCGGGCGGAGGTTGCGGAATTGCGTGATGAGTGCGCAGCACGCCACTATTTGGATGGTGGTTCTCCCACCCCTGTCGGGATTCAGCACCCTTACCGTTCACCGCACCATGGTCGCTTTGACTATGGTACCCCAGACTGTAGGACCCGGATAGATTTGGATCCTTAGATCGACAGAGTCGGAGTCTGTAATAATGCTTAGTTCAGTGTCTTAGCCTAAGTCAGTTTTAGTTAGAGTTAGTTTGCTTATCTTATGTTGGATGCTTGTTATGATGGACATGTACTGAAGTTGGATCTTTGTAATGATTATCACCAAGGTGTGGGTGTCCCCTGCAACTTGGTGTAGTTATTAATAAAGTCAGTTATTTAGTTGGGTAATCCCTTTATTTCCCCTTTTCTCTTTATCTGAGAAGCTGTCAGTGAAGATGGTCATTTGTTCAGTGTTATGGAGATTCTCTATACATATTTCCTTATGTTGAAAGACTGCAGAGTCAGATCTGATATGTGTGTGATTCCTATAGATGTCTGAGAACAGGCGCAGAGGTGCGAGGCATGCTCAGCCTGAACAGCAGGCACCTCAAGAGGAGGCAGCTCCGCAGCAGCAGTTGCCGTCGCCACCCCCGATGACCATTGAGCAGATGTTCTTGATGCAGACCCAAGCAGTCCAGGCCATCGGTCAGACATTAGTAGCCATGCAGCAGGTGCAGCAGCAGCCACCACCGCCTCGGCCTCCAGTGCAAGTCCAGATGCCTCAGGTGCCCAGAGACAAGCGAGCAGAGTTCATGAGGGGCCATCCCCCTGTTTTTGCCCACTCTGCTAATCCCATGGACGCTGAAGATTGGCTGCATACCGTGGAGCGTGAGTTGCACATTGCCTAGTGCAACGATCGTGAGAAGGTGTTGTATGTGAAAGGGAATTAGGCTTACACCTATTTCCTAAATTGATTTTGGTGGTTGAATTGCCCAACACAAATATTTGGACTAACTAGTTTGCTCTAGTTTATAAGTTCTACAGGTGCCAAAGGTTCACAATAAGCCAATAAAAAGACCAAGAAAAAGGGTTCAAACAAAAGAGCAAAGGGACAACCGAAGGCACCCTGGTCTGGCGCACCTGATTGTCCGGTGCACCACCGGACAATGTCCGGTGCACCACCGGACAGTGTCCGTTGCACCAGGGGACTCCAAGCTAAACTTCGCACCTTCGGGAAATCTCAGAGGCACCGCGCTATAATTCACCGGACTGTCCGGTGTACACCGGACAGTGTCTGGTGCTCCAAGGAGATGCGACTCTGAACTCGCCAGCTTCGGGAATTCGCTCCGCTATAATTCACCGGACATGTCCGGTGCACACCGGACTGTCTGGTGTAACGGCGGAGCAATGGCTAGTCCGCGCCAACGGTCACCTGCTACAGCATTAAATGCGCGCCAGCGCACGCAGAGGAGCAGAGCACGCGCGGGTGGCACACCGGACAGTCTACAGTACATGTCCGGTGCACCACCGGACAGCCAGGCGACCCCACCAGTCAGAGCTCCAACGGTCGAACCCTAACGGCCGGGTGACGTGGCTGGTGCACCGGATACTGTCCGGTGCGCCCGTCGACAGCAGCCTTCACCAAACGGCTAGTTTGGTGGTTGGGGCTATAAATACCTCAACCACCCCCACATTCAAGTTGTCCAAGTTTTCACACTTCTACACCTTACAAGAGCTAGGCATTCAATACAAGACACACCAAAGTGATCAAATCCTCTCCCAATTCCACACAAGGCTTTAGTGATTAGTGAGAGAGATTTGTTGTGTTCATTTGAGCTCTTGCGCTTGGATTGCTTCTTTCTTTCTCATTTGTTCTTGTGATCAAAACTCATTTGTAACCGAGGCAAGAGACACCAATTGTGTGGTGGTCCTTGCAGGGAAGTTTTGTTCCTGGTTGATTTGAGAAGAGAAGCTCACTCGGTCCGAGGGACCGTTTGAGAGAGGGAAAGGGTTGAGATAGACCCGACCTTTGTGGCCTCCTCAACGGGGAATAGGTTTGAGAGAACCGAACCTCGGTAAAACAAATCCACGTGTCTCACTCTTTATTCGCTAGCGATTTGTTTTGCACCCTCTCTCTCGGACTCATTATTATTTCTAACGCTAACCCGGCTTGTAGTTGTGTTTAAATTGTTAAGTTTCAGTTTCGCCCTATTCACCCCCCCCTCTAGGCGACTTTCAATTGGTATCGGAGCTCGGTGCTTCATTAGAGCCTAACCGCTCGAAGTGATGTCGGGAGATCACACCAAGAGGGAGATGGAGACCGACGACAAGCCCACTACAAGCCACGGGGAGACTTCATCGGAAGAGTCCCGCAATAAGAGGAAGGAGAAGAAAGACTCCTCCAACAAAGGGAAGGGGAAGGAAAAGAAATCCTCCTCCCACAAGTCGCTTCGGAGAAGTGACAAGCACAAGAGGATGAGAAAAGTGGTCTACTACGAGACCGACTCTTCATCACCATCGACCTCCGGCTCCGACGCGTCGTCCGTCACTTCTAAGCGCCATGAGCGCAAGAAGTATAGTAAGATTCCCCTATGCTATCCCCATATTTCAAAGCGTACTCCTTTGCTCTCCGTTCCATTAGGCAAACCACCGGTTTTTAACGGTGAAGATTATAATATGTGGAGTGACAAAATGAGGCATCATCTAACCTCACTCCACACAAGCATATGGAATGTTGTTGAGATTGGTGTACAGGTACCATCCATAGGGGATGAAGACTACGACTCGGACGAAGTGGCCCAAATCCACCACTTTAACTCCCAAGCCACCACTATACTCCTCGCCTCTCTAAGTCGAGAGGAGTATAACAAGGTGCAAGGGTTAAAGAGTGCGAAGGAAATTTGGGACGTACTCAAGACCGCGCACGAAGGAGATGAGGTGACAAAGATCACCAAGCGGGAGATGATCGAGGGGGAGCTCGGTCGATTCATGCTTCACCAAGGGGAGGATCCACAAGCTATGTACAACCGCTTGAAGACCTTGGTGAACCAAGTGCGCAACCTCGGGAGCAAAAAATGGGATGACCATGAAATGGTCAAGGTTATTCTTAGATCACTCGTTTTTCTTAACCCTACGCAAGTTCAATTAATTCGAGGTGATCCTAGATACAAGCTAATGTCTCCCGAGGAGGTTATAGGAAAAATTGTGAGCTTTGAGCTAATGATTAAAGGCTCAAAGAAAATCATCGAACAAGGCACCTCCTCAACGCCCGAAGCACAACCGATGGCATTCAAGGCGACGGAGGAGAAGAAGGAGTCTACATCAAGTAGACAACCAATCGACGCCTCCAATCTCGATAATGAGGAAACGGCGCTTATCATCAAAAGCTTCCGCCAAATCCTCAAGCAAAGGAGGGGGAAAGATTACAAGCCCCGCTCCAAGAAAGTGTGCTACAAATGTGGTAAGCCTGGTCATTTCATTGCTAAATGTCCATTATCTAGTGATAGTGACAGGGGCGACGACAAGAAGGGGAGAAGAAAGGAGAAGAAGAGGCACTACAAGAAGAGGGGCGGCGATGCCCATGTGTGCCGCGAGTGGGACTCCGAGGAGAGCTCCTCCGACTCCTCCTCCGATGAGGACGCCGCAAACATCACCGTCACCAAGGGTCTTCTCTTCCCCAACGTCGGCCACAAGTGCCTCATGGCCAAGGACGGCAAAAGGAAGAAGGTAAAATCAAGATCCTCCACTAAATATGAAACCTCTAGTGATGAGGATAATGCTAGTGACGAGGAAGATAATTTGCGTACCCTTTTTGCCAACCTCAACATGCAACAAAAGGAAAAATTAAATGAATTGATTAGCGCCATCCATGAAAAGGATGATCTCTTGGACTCCCAAGAGGACTTCCTAATCAAGGAAAATAAAAAGCATGTTAAGGTTAAAAATGCTTATGCTCTAGAAGTAGAAAAATGTGAAAAATTATCTAGTGAGCTAAGCACATGTCATAAGACTATTGCCAACCTTAGAAATGAAAATGCTAGTTTAAATGCTAAGGTTGATTCTCATGTTTGTAATGTTTCAATTCCCAATCTTAGAGATGATAATGTTGACTTGCTTGCTAAGATTGATGAATTAAATGTTTCTCTTGATAGCCTTAGATGTGAAAATGAAAAATTGATTGCTAAGGCTAAAGATTTTGATGTTTGCAATGTTGCTATCTCCAACCTTAGAAGTGAAAATGATATATTACATGCTAAGGTTGTAGAATTAAAATCTTGCAAACCCTCTACATCCACCGTTGAGAATATTTCCATTTGCACTAGATGTAGAGATGTTGATATTAATGCTATTCATGATCATATGGTCTTAATTAAACAACAAAATGATCATATAGCAAAATTAGATGCTAAAATTGCCGAGCATAACTTAGAGAATGAAAAGTTTAAATTTGCTAGAAGTATGCTCTATAATGGGAGACGCCCTGGCATCAAGGATGGCATTAGCTTCCAAAGGGTAGACAATGTCAAACTTAATGCCCCTCCTAAAAGATTGTCTAATTTTGTTAAGGGCAAGGCTCCCATGCCTCAGGATAACGAGGGTTACATTTTGTACCCTGCCAGTTATCCTGAGAGCAAGATTAGGAGAATTCACTCTAGGAAGTCTCACTCTGGCCCTAATCATGCTTTTATGTATAAGGGTGAGACATCTAGCTCTAGGCAACCAACCCGTGCTAAGTTGCCTAAGAAGAAAACTCCTAGTGCATCAAATGATCATAACATTTCATTTAAAACTTTTGATGCATCTTATGTTTTGACTAATAAATCCGACAAGGTAGTTGCCAGGTTTGTTGGGGGCAAACACAAGGGGTCAAAGACTTGTGTTTGGGTACCCAAAGTTCTTGTGTCTAATGCCAAAGGACCCAAAACCGTTTGGGTACCTAAAGTCAAGAACTAAAATTGTTTTGTAGGTTTATGCATCCGGGGGCTCAAGTTGGATCATTGATAGCGGGTGCACAAACCACATGACAGGGGAGAAGAAGATGTTCTCCCCCTACGAGAAAAACCAAGATCCCCAATGAGCTATCACATTCGGGAATGGAAACCAAGGTTTGGTCAAAGGTTTGGGTAAAATTGCTATATCTCCTGACCATTCCATTTCCAATGTTTTTCTTGTTGATTCATTAGATTACAATTTGCTTTCCGTATCTCAATTATGTCAAATGGGCTACAACTGTCTTTTTACTGATGTAGGTGTCACTGTCTTTAGAAGAAGTGATGATTCAATAGCCTTTAAGGGAGTGTTAGAGGGTCAGCTATACTTGGTAGATTTTAATAGAGCTGAACTTGACACTTTCTTAATTGCTAAGACTAACATGGGTTGGCTCTGGCACCGCCGACTAGCCCATGTTGGAATGAAGAACCTTCACAAGCTACTAAAAGGAGAGCACATTTTAGGATTAACAAATGTTTATTTTGAGAAAGACAGGATTTGTAGCGCATGCCAAGCCGGGAAGCAAGTTGGCATTCATCATCCACACAAGAACACCATGACGACTGATAGGCCATTGGAGCTCCTACACATGGATTTATTCGGCCCGATCGCTTACATAAGCATCGGCGGGAGTAAGTACTGTCTAGTTATTGTGGATGATTATTCTCGCTTCACTTGGGTATTCTTTTTGCAGGAAAAATCACAAACCCAAGAAACCTTAAAGGGATTCTTGAGACGGGCTCAAAATGAGTTCGGCTTAAGGATCAAGAAAATAAGAAGCGACAACGGGACAGAGTTCAAGAATTCACAAATTGAAGGCTTCCTTGAGGAGGAGGGCATCAAGCATGAGTTCTCCTCTCCCTACACGCCACAACAAAATGGTGTAGTGGAGAGAAAGAATAGAACTCTATTGGACATGGCAAGAACCATGCTTGATGAGTATAAGACGCCGGATCGATTTTGGGCCGAGGCGGTTAACACCGCTTGCTACGCCATCAACCGATTAAATCTACACCGAATCCTCAAGAAGACATCATACGAACTCCTAACCGGTAAAAAGCCCAACATTTCATATTTTAGAGTCTTTGGTAGCAAATGCTTTATTCTTGTTAAAAGAGGTAGAAAATCTAAATTTGCTCCTAAGACTGTAGAAGGCTTTTTACTAGGATATGACTCAAACACAAGGGCATATAGAGTCTTTAACAAGTCCTCAGGAGTTGTTGAAGTTTCTTGTGACGGTGTGTTTGATGAAACTAACGGCTCTCAAGTAGAGCAAGTTGATCTTGATGAGATAGGTAATGAAGAGGCTCTGTGCATCGCGCTAAGGAACATGTCCATTGGGGATGTGTGTCCTAAGGAATCCAAAGAGCCTCCAAATGCACAAGATCAACCATCCTCCTCCATGCAAGCATCTCCACTAACTCAAAATGAGGACGAGGCTCAAGTTGATGAAGGAGAAGATCAAAGAGATGAGCCACCTCAAGATGACGGCAATGATCAAGGGGGAAATGCAAATGATCAAGACAAGGAGGATGAAGAACCAAGGCTGCCACACCCAAGAGTCCACCAAGCAATCCAACGAGATCACCCCGTCGACACCATCCTCGGCGACATTCATAAGGGGTAACCACTAGATCTCGTGTTGCACATTTTTGTGAGCATTATTCTTTTGTTTCCTCTATTGAGCCACACAGGGTAGAGGAAGCACTCCAAGATTCGGATTGGGTGATGGCGATTCAAGAGGAGCTCAACAATTTCACTAGGAACGAGGTATGGCATTTAGTTCCACGTCCTAACCAAAATGTTGTAGGAACCAAATGGGTCTTCCGCAACAAGCACGATGAGCATGGTGTGGTGACAAGGAACAAAGCTCGACTTGTGGCCAAGGGATACTCCCAAGTCGAAGGTTTGGATTTTGGTGAAACCTATGCACCCGTAGCTAGGCTTGAGTCAATTCGTATATTATTAGCCTATGCTACTTACCATGGCTTCAAGCTTTACCAAATGGACGTGAAGAGTTCCTTCCTCAATGGACCAATCAAGGAAGAGGTCTATGTTGAGCAACCTCCCGGCTTTGAAGACAGTGAGTACCCTAACCATGTCTATAGGCTCTCTAAGGTGCTTTATGGGCTCAAGCAAGCCCCAAGAGCATGGTATGAATGCCTAAGAGATTTCCTTATTGCAAATGGCTTCAAAGTTAGAAAAGCCGATCCTACTCTATTCACTAAAACTCTTGACAATAATTTGTTTGTATGCCAAATTTATGTTGATGATATTATATTTGGGTCTACTAACGAATTTACATGTGAAGAATTAAGTAGGATCATGACACGAAAATTCGAGATGTCAATGATGGAGGAGTTGAAGTATTTCTTGGGATTTCAAGTAAAGCAACTCCAAGAGGGCACCTTCATTAGCCAAACAAAGTACACGCAAGACATTCTAAACAAGTTTGGAATGAAGGATGCTAAGCCCATCAAGACACCCATGGGAACCAATGGGCATCTCGACCTCGACACGGACGGTAAATCCGTCGATCAAAAGGTATACCGGTCGATTATAGGTTCATTACTCTATTTATGTGCATCTCGATCGGACATTATGCTTTCCGTATGCATGTGTGCAAGATTCCAAGCCGACCCTAAGGAATCTCACCTTACGGCCGTAAAATGAATCTTGAGATATTTGGCTTATACTCCTAAGTTTGGGCTTTGGTACCCTCGGGGATCCACATTTGATTTAATTGGTTATTCCGATGTCGATTGGGCGGGGTGTAAGATTAATAGAAAGAGCACATCGGGGACTTGCCAGTTCTTGGGAAGATCTTTGGTGTCTTGGGCATCAAAGAAGCAAAATTCGGTCGCTCTTTCTACCGCCGAAGCCGAGTACATTGCCGCAGGACATTGTTGCGCTCAATTGCTTTGGATGAGGCAAACCCTGCGGGACTATGGTCACAAATTAACCAAAGTTCCTCTTCTATGTGATAATGAGAGTGCAATCCGCATGGCGGATAATCCCGTTGAGCATAGTCGCACTAAACACATAGCCATTCGGTATCATTTTCTTAGGGATCACCAACAAAAGGGGGATATCGAGATTGCATATATTAACACTAAAAATCAATTAGCCGATATCTTTACCAAGCCATTGGATGAACAAACTTTTACCAAACTTAGGCATGAGTTAAATATACTTGATTCTAGGAACTTCTTTTGATGTCTTGCATACATAGCTCATAAATACACCTTTAATCATGTCTCTTTTATATATGCTATGACTAATGTATTTTCAAGTGAATTTCAAACCAAGTCATAGGTGTATTGAAAGGGAATTGGAGTCTTCGGCGAAGACAAAGGCTTCCACTCCACTCCACTACTCATCCTTCGCCGTCGCTCCGCATCACTCTCCATCTTTGGTATAATCTTCACTCATATGTTTCATTTGCCAAAGGGGAGAAAATAGTTAGGAAAGGGCTTATATTTCACTCTAAGTATCCGTTTTTGGCGATTCATGCCAAAGGGGGAGAAAGTATTAGCCCAAAGCAAAAGGACCGCACCACCACCCTAATTTTTAAAACTAATGATTTTCAATTGGTGAATTTCAAATTGGTATCTCATAGTGTTCAAAAGGGGGAGAAAGTAGTATTTTCAAAAACAAAATCTTAAAACCCTCTTGAACACTAAGAGGAGAATTTATTGAGGGGGAGTTTTGTTTTAGTCAAAGGAAAAGCATTTGAAACAAGGGGAGAAAATTTCAAAACTTGAAAATGCTTAGCAAAATCTTATTCATTTACCTTTGACTATTTTGCAAAAAGACTTTGAAAAGGATTTACAAAAAGAATTTGCAAAAACAAAACATGTGGTGCAAGCGTGGCCCAAAATGTTAAAAATAAATAAACAATCCATGCATATCTAGTAAGTAATAATTATTGGCTCAATTCTAAGTAACCTTTGCACTTGCATATACAAACTAGTTCAAATTATGCGCCGCGCTATAATTCACCGGACTGTCTGGTGTACACCGGACAGTGTCTGGTGCTCCAAGGAGATGCGACTCTGAACTCGCCAGCTTCGGGAATTCGCTCCGCTATAATTCACCGGACATGTCCAGTGCACACCGGACTGTCCGGTGTAACGGCGGAGCAACGGCTAGTCCGCGCCAACGGTCATCTGCTACAGCATTAAATGCGCGCCAGCGCGCGCAGAGGAGCAGAGCACGCGCGGGTGGCACACCGGACAGTCTACAGTACATGTCTGGTGCACCACCGGACAGCCAGGCGACCCCACCAGTTAGAGCTCCAACGGTCGAATCCTAACGGCCGGGTGACGTGGCTGGCGCACCGGACACTGTCCGGTGGCGCACCGGACTGTCCGGTGCGCCCCTCGACAGCAACCTTCACCAAACGGCTAGTTTGGTGGTTGGGGCTATAAATACCCCAACCACCCCCACATTCAAGTTATCCAAATTTTCACACTTCTACACCTTACAAGAGCTAGGCATTCAATACAAGACACACCAAAGTGATCAAATCCTCTCCCAATTCCACACAAGGCTTTAGTGATTAGTGAGAGAGATTTGTTGTGTTCATTTGAGCTCTTGCGCTTGGATTGCTTCTTTCTTTCTCATTTGTTCTTGTGATCAAAACTCATTTGTAACCGAGGCAAGAGACACCAATTGTGTGGTGGTCCTTGCAGGGAAGTTTTGTTCCCGGTTGATTTGAGAAGAGAAGCTCACTCGGTCCGAGGGACCGTTTGAGAGAGGGAAAGGGTTGAGATAGACCCGGCCTTTGTGGCCTCCTCAACGGGGAGTAGGTTTGAGAGAACCGAACCTCGGTAAAACAAATCCATGTGTCTCACTCTTTATTCGCTAGCGATTTGTTTTGCACCCTCTCTCTCGGACTCATTATTATTTCTAACGCTAACCCGGCTTGTAGTTGTGTTTAAATTGTTAAATTTCAGTTTCGCCCTATTCACCCCCCCCCCCCTCTAGGCGACTTTCAGTATGGTCCCTGACAGCTGAGGGGAGCAGCACAGTCTTGGTGGGAGTCTTACCTCGCCACCCATGCCAACCCTGAAGCCATCACTTGGGAGGAGTTCAGGGACAACTTCCGTCGCTACCATGTGCCCGAGGGACTGATGGTAGTGAGGAAGGAGGAGTTTCTCGCCCTGAAGCAAGGTCCCCTGTCCGTCAGTGAGTACAGGGACAAGTTTCTACAGCTGTCGCGTTATGCCCCAGAAGATGTCAACACGGATGCCAAGAGGCAGTACCGCTTCTTGAGAGGATTGGTTGATCCCCTCCATTATCAACTGATGAACCACACCTTTCCTACCTTCCAGCATCTGATCGACAGAGCAATTATGACAGAAAGGAAGCGTCGAGAAATGGAGGACAGGAAACGCAAGATTGGTGGACCTCAGGTTGGAAGTAACAGCTGTCCTCGCTACTCAGGCAACCCACCTCAGCCATTCAAGCAAGGTCACCAGCACCAGCATCAGCATCAACGTCAGAACCAGCAGCAGCAGTACTAGAGGCTGTTTCCTCAACAGCAGCAGCAGTACCGTCAGAATAACCAGCAAAGAGGAAATCAATACCAGCGTCAGAGCAACCAGGCAGCTGAAAGGGAAATAGGATCAAACCTTTTCCTAAATGATTTTGGTGGTTGAATTGCCCAACACAAAACAATTGGACTAATTAGTTTGCTCTAGATTATATGTTCTACAGGTGCCATAGGTTCAACACAAACCAATAAAAAGAACAAGTTAGGGTTCAAAAAGAAAGGAGCAAAAGCAACAGAAGGTTGCCCTAGTCTGGCGCACCGGACTGTCCGGTGTGCCACCGGACAGTGTCCGGTGCACCAGGGAGATCAACTCCAAACTCCTCAGCTTCGGGTTTTCTGGAAAGCCACTCCGCTATAATTCACCGGACTGTCCGGTGTAGCACTGGATTGTCCGGTGTGCCAAGCGGAGCAACGACTACTATGCCAACGGTCATCTGCAAAAGGTGAACAGCACGTGAAGAGTGCGCGGATAGTTCACGCAGAGCTAGAGCAGCGCCAGAAGGCGCACCGGACAATGAACAGTGCCTGTCCGGTGCAGCACCGGACTGTCCGGTGCACCAAGATGTCAGAGCTCCAACGGTCGAAACCGTCAGAACCCTAACGGTTGGGTGACGTGGCTAGCGCACCGGACAGTGTCCGGTGGCGCACCGGACTGTCCGGTGGCGCACCGGACTGTCCGGTGCGCCCATCGACAACAGCCCTCCCCAACGGCGGTTTTGATGGTTGG
The DNA here is from genome assembly GCA_029449295.1 of Zea luxurians. NCBI lineage: Eukaryota > Viridiplantae > Streptophyta > Magnoliopsida > Poales > Poaceae > Zea > Zea luxurians. The sequence continues at coordinate 57,471,246 of JAOPSE010000020.1, forward strand.
GGCTATAAATACCCCCAACCACCACCATTCAAGGCATCCAAGTTTTTCAGACATCTCACTCAATACAAGAGCTAGTGCATTCAATACAAGACACAATTCAATTAAATCAAAGCCTCTCCAAGTCCCGATTCCACTCCAAGCAAATAGTGACTAGAGAGAGAGTTTTTGCTCGTGTTCTTTGAGCTCTTGTTCTTGGATCGCTTTTCTTCATCCTCTATTCTTGTTCTCAAGCAACTTGTAATCAAAGCAAGAGACACCAATTGTGTGGTGGTCCTTGTAGGTGTCTAAGTGACCCATTTGATTAAGGAGAAAAGCTCACTCGGTTTAGGTGACCGTTTGAGAGAGGAAAAGAGTTGAAAGAGACCCTGTCTCTGTGACCACCTCAATGGGGAGTAGGTTTGCAAGATCCGAACCTCGGTAAAACAAACCACCGTGTCACTCTCTTCATTTGCTTGTGATTTGTTTTTGCCCTCTCTTTCAGACTCGGATTTAATTCTAACGCTAACCCCAGCTTGTAGTTGTGCTTTAAGTTTATAATTTTCAGATTCCGCCTATTCACCCCCTCTAGGCGACTTTCAATTGGTATCGGAGCCCGGTACTTCATTAGAGCCTAATCGCTCGAAGTGATGTCGGGGGATCACGCCAAGAAGGAGGTTGTGACAGGCGAGAAGCCCACCATAAGCCACGGGAAGGCTCCATCGGGAGAGTCCGACAACAAGGTGAAGGGATCCCCTTCACATACCAAGTCGCATCGGAGCGGCGAAAAGAAAAAGAAGATGAAGAAGGTGGTCTACTACAAGACCGATTCTTCGTCGCTATCCACCTTCGGCTCTGACGCGCCGTCCTTCACTTCTAAGCGCCATGAGTGCAAGAAGTATAGTAAGATGCCACTTCGTTATCCCCGTATCTCTAGACGCACTCCTTTACTTTCTGTCCCACTAGGCAAACCACCCGTTTTTGAGGGTGAAGATTATAACATGCGGAGTGATAAAATGAGGCATCACCTAACCTCACTCCACGCTAGTATTTGGGACATTGTTGAGTTTGGAGCGCAGGTACCATCACCGGGGGACGAAGGCTATGACTCGGACGAAGTCGCCCAAATCCGGCACTTCAACTCCCAAGCCACTACTATACTCCTCGCCTCTCTAAGTCGAGAGGAGTATAATAAGGTGCAAGGGTTGAAAAGTGCCAAAGAGATTTGGGACGTGCTCAAGATCGCGCACGAAGGAGATGAGGTGACAAAGATCACCAAGCGGGAGACGATCGAGGGGGAGCTCGGTCAGTTCGTCCTCAACCAAGGAGAGGATCCACAAGCCATGTACAACCGGCTAAAGACCTTGGTGAATCAAGTGTGCAACCTCGGAAGCACAAAATGGGATGACCATGAAATGGTCAAGGTTATTCTAAGATCACTAGTTTTTCTTAAACCTACACAAGTTCAATTAATTCGTGGTGATCCTAGATACAAGCTAATGTCTCCCGAGGAGGTTATAGGAAAGTTTGTGAGCTTTGAATTGATGATCAAAGGCTCCAAACAAATCATCGAGCGAGGCGCCACCTCTACACCCGAGGTGCAACCCGTTGCCTTCAAAGCAACGGAGGAGAAGAAAGAAGAGTCTACATCAAGTAGGCTCCCCATCGACGCCTCCAAGCTCGACAACGAGGAAATGACGCTCATCATCAAGAACATTCGCCAAATCCTCAAGCAAAGGAAGGGGAGAGATTACAAACCCCGTTCCATGAAGGTTGGCTACAAGTGTGGTAAGCCTGGTCACTTTATAGCAAAATGTCCTATTTCTAGTGACAGGGCGACAACAATAAGGGAAGGAGGAAGGAAAAGAAGAAATACTACAAGAAGAAGGGCGGCGATGCCCATGTGTGTCGGGAATGGGACTCCGATGAGAGCTCCACCGACTCCTCCTCCGACAAGGACGCCGCCAACATCGTCGTCAACAAGGGCCTCCTCTTTCCCAACGTCAGCCACAAGTACCTCATGGCAAAGGACGACAAGAAGAATAAGGTAAAATCTAGAGCCTCTACACAATATACAACTTCTAGTGATGAGGCTAGTTCTAGTGATGATGAAGATAACTTGCTTGCTCTTTTTGCCAACTCGAACATGCAACAAAAGAAAAAATTGAATGAATTGATAGGTGCTATTCATGAGAAGGATGAACTCTTGGATAGCCAAGAGGAATTCCTAATTAAGGAAAACAAAAAGCATGTTAAAGTGAAAAATGCTTATGCTTAAGAGATAGAAAAATGTGAAAAATTAACTAGTGAGCTTAGCATTTGCCATGAATCAATTTCCAACCTTAGAACCGAGAATACCAACTTAATTGCTAAGGTTGAAAAATTAGATGCTTGTAATGATTCAATTGTTAGTCTTACAAATGAAAATGATGATTTAATTGCTAAGATTGACAAATTGAATGTTGCAATTTCTAGCCTTAAGATTGAGAATGATAAATTAATTTCTAAGGCTAAAGATTTAAATGTTTGCAATGATTCTATTTCCAATCTTAGAAATGAAAATGTCATGTTACATGCTAAGATTGATGAATTAAATGCTTGCAAACCCTCTACATCTACTGTCGACCATGTTTCCATCTGTACTAGATGTAGAGACATTAATGTTGATGCTATCCATGATCATATTGCTATGATTAAATAATAAAATAATCATATAGCTAAATTAGATGCAAAAATTGTTGAGTATGATCTAGAGAATAAAAAATTTAAATTTGCTCGTAGCATGCTTTATAATGGGAGACGCCCTGGTATTAAGGATGGCATTGGCTTCCAACAGGGAGGCAATGTCAAGCTCAATGCCCCTAAAAGATTGTCTAATTTTGTTAAGGGTAAAGCTCCCATGGTTCAGGATAACGAGGGCTATATTTTATATCCTGCTGGTTATCCCGGACATAAGATTAGGAGAATTCATTCTAGGAAGTCTCACTCTGGCTCTCATCATGCTTTTATGTATAAGAGTGAGGCATCTAGCTCTAGGCAATCAACTCATGCTAAATTGCCTAAAAAGAAATCTCCTACTGCATCAAATGAGCCAATAATTTCATTTAACACTTTTGATGCTTCATATGTGCTAACTAACAAATCAGGCAAAGTAGTTGCCAAATATGTTGGGGCCAAGCACAAGGGCTCAAAGACTTGTGTTTGGGTACCCAAGGTGCTTGTTTCTAATGTGAAAGGACCCAAGACCGTTTGGCTACCTAAGAACAAGGCCTAAAATTGTTTTGTAGGTTTATGCATCCATGGCTCAAGTTGGATCATTGACAGCGGGTGCACAAACCACATGACAGGGGAGAAAAGAATGTTCTCCTCCTATGAGAAAAACCAAGATCCCCAAAGAGCTATCACATTCGGGGATGGAAATCAAGGTTTGGTCAAAGGACTTAGTAAAATTGCTATATCACCTGACCAATTTATTTCAAATGTTTTTCTTGTAGATTCATTAGATTATAACTTACTTTCAGTTTCTCATTTATGCAAAATGGGTTACAACTGTCTTTTTACAGATTTAGGTGTTACTTTCTTTAGAAGAAGTGATGATTCAGTAGCATTTAAGGGAGTGTTAGAGGGTCAGCTATACTTAGTTGATTTCAATAGAGCTGAACTCGACACTTGCTTAATTGCTAAGACTAATATGGGTTGGCTCTGGCATCGCCGACTAGCCCATGTTGGGATGAAGAATCTTCACAAGCTTCTAAAGGGAGAGCACATTTTGGGACTAACCAATGCTCATTTTGAGAAAGACAGGGTTTATAGCGCATGTCAAGCAGGAAAGCAAGTTGGTACCCATCATCCACACAAGAACATAATGACGACCGACAGGCCACTTGAGCTACTCCACATGGATTTATTTGGCCCGGATAGCTTACATAAGCATCGGTGGGAGTAAGTATTATCTTGTAATTGTGGATGACTATTCTCGCTTCACTTGGGTATTCTTTTTGCAGGAAAAATCTCAAACCCAAGAGACCTTGAAAGGATTCTTGAGACGGGCTCAAAATGAGTTTGGATTAAGAATCAAAAAGATTAGAAGCGACAATGGGACAGAGTTCAAGAACTCTCAAATTGAAGGCTTCCTTGAGGAGGAGGGCATCAAGCATGAGTTCTCTTCTCCCTACACACCTCAACAAAATGGTATAGTGGATAGGAAGAATAGAACTCTACTTGACATGGCGAAGACCATGCTTGATGAGTACAAGACACCGGACCGATTTTGGGCCGAGGCAATTAACACCGCTTGCTACTCCATCAACCGGTTATATCTACACCGAATCCTCAAGAAGACATCTTATGAACTCCTAACCGGTAAAAAGCCCAATGTTTCATATTTTAGAGTCTTTGGTAGCAAATGTTTTATTCTTGTTAAAAGAGATATAAAATCTAAATTTGCTCCTAAGGCTGTAGAAGGTTGTTTACTAGGATATGATTCAAACACAAGGGCATATAGAGTCTTTAACAAGTCCACTGGACTAGTTGAAGTTTCTTGTGACATTGTGTTTGATGAGACTAATGGCTCCCAAGTGAAGCAAGTTGATCTTGATGAATTAGATGATGAAGAGGCTCTGTGCGTCGCGCTAAGGAACATGTCCATTGGGGATGTGTGTCCTAAGGAATCCGAAGAGCCCATTCAAGCACAAGATCAACCATCATCTTCCATGCAAGCATCTCCACCAACCCAAGATGAGGATCAAGATCAAGGTGATGAAAATGAAGATCAAGAGGATGAGCCACCTCAAGAGGAGGACAATGATCAAGGGGGAGATGAAGTTGATCAAGACAAGGAAGATGATCAAGAAATACAGGGTCAAAGACCGTCACACCCAAGAGTCCACCAAGCAATCCAACGAGATCACCCCGTGAACTCCATCCTCGGTGACATTCATAAGGGGGTAACCAGTAGATCTCGTGTTGCTCATTTTTGTGAACATTACTCTTTTGTTTCCTCTATTGAGCCTTACAGGATTGAGGATGCACTAAGAGATTCGGATTAGGTGCTGGCAATGCAAGAGGAGCTCAACAACTTCATGAGGAATGAGGTATGACATTTAGTTCCACGTCCTAACCAAAATGTTGTAGGTACCAAGTGGGTATTCCGCAACAAGCAAGATGAGCATGGTGTGGTGATAAGGAACAAAGCACGACTTGTGGCCAAGGGTTATTCACAAGTCGAAGGTTTGGACTTTGGTGAAACTTATGCACCCGTAGCTAGGCTTGAGTCAATTCGTATATTAATTGCCTATGCTACTTACCATGGCTTCAAGCTCTATCAAATGGACGTGAAGAGTGCCTTCCTTAATGGACCAATCAAGGAAGAGGTCTATGTTGAGCAACCTCCAGGCTTTGAAGATAGTGAGTACCCTAACTATGTTTATAAGCTCTCAAAGGCGCTTTATGGGCTCAAGCAAGCCCCAAGAGCATGGTATGAATGCCTTCGAGACTTTCTTATCACTAATGGCTTCAAAGTCGACAAAGCCGATCCTACTCTCTTCACTAAAACTATTACAAATGATTTGTTCGTATGCCAAATTTATGTTGATGATATTATATTTAGGTCTACTAACAAATCTACTTGTGAAGAATTTAGTAGGACCATGGTTCAAAAATTCGAGATGTCTATGATGGGGGAGTTGAGATATTTTTTAGGATTTCAAATCAAGCAACTCCAAGAGGGCACCTTCATTAGCCAAACGAAGTATATTCAAGATATTCTTAAGAAGTTTGGAATGAAGGATGCCAAACCCATCAAGACACCCATGGGAACAAATGGGCATCTCGACCTCGACACGGGAGGTAAATCCGTAGATCAAAAGGTATACCGGTCGATGATAGGATCTTTACTCTATTTATGTGCATCTCGACCGGATGTTATGCTTTCCGTATGCATGTGTGCAAGGTTCCAATCCGATCCTAAGGAAGTTCACCTTAGGGCCGTGAAGAGAATCATGAGATATTTAGTTTACACACCTAAGTTTGGTCTTTGGTACCCCAAGAGATCCACCTTTAATTTGATAGGATATTCCGATGCCGATTGGGCAGGGTGTAAAATTGATAGGAAGAGCACATCAGGGACTTGTCAGTTTCTGAGGAGATCCCAGGTGTCTTGGGCTTCAAAGAAATAAAACTCAGTAGCTCTCTACCGCCGAAGCCGAGTATATTGCTGCAGGCCATTGTTGTGCGCAATTGCTTTGGATGAGGCAAACCTCAGAGACTATGGCTACAAATTTAGCAAAGTCCCTCTCCTATGTGATAATGAGAGTGCAATCCGCATGGCGGATAATCCCATTGAACACAGCCGCACTAAGCACATAGCTGAGAGCACCTAGAGGGGGAGGGTGAATAGGTGATCCTGTAAAAATCAAATACTTGTAGCCACAAAACTTGGTTAAGTGTTAGTGCAATAGAACCAAGTGGCTAAGGACCGAGCTCTTGTGAAACACAATGGTCACAAAGAAAGACAACACACAAGACACGGTGATTTATCCCATGGTTCGGCCAAGTATAATACTTGCCTACTCCACGTTGTGGCGTCCCAATGGACGAGGGTTGCACTCAACCCCTTTCAAGTGATCCAATGATCAACTTGAATACCATGATGTTTTCCTTTCTTATACTTTCTCCCGTTCGTGAGGAATCTCCTCAACTTGGAGCCTCTTGCCCTTACACTTGATGATCACAAAGAAGCACGAAAGTAAGGGAGGGGAGAGCAACACACACAAGACTCAAAACGAGAGCACAACCACGCACACAAGCCACAACTTAAGCTCAAAACATAATGCAAGAAGTTCTCTACTCAGATGGAGCTCAAGTCACTATCTCAAAGAATTGAATGTGTGAGAATGGAGTCTTGGTGCTTTGGAATGTTCAAAGAATGCTTGGGTTACTCCTCCATGCGCCTAGGGGTCCCTTTTATAGCCCCAAGGCAACTAGGAGCCGTTGGGAGCAACTTTGGAAGGCAAATCTTGTCTTCTGTCGGGTGGCGCACCGAACAGTCCGGTGCGCCACCGGACAGTCCCTGTAGCTATCCGGTGCGCGATCTCCTTCCTTATATGACGCATCCGACCGTTGCAGATTTGCGGCAGTTGGCACACCGGACACTGTCCGGTGCACACCGGACAGTCCGGTGCCCCCTGTCGACCGTTGGCGCGCCCACGCATCGCACGCGGATTGCGCGGCCGACCGTTGGCGCAGTCGACCGTTGGCTCACCGGACAGTCTGGTGCCTCACCGGACCATCCGGTGAATTTTAGCCGTACGCCGTTGAACGATTCCCGAGAGCGACGACTTCGCCGTGGACGACTCACCGGACAGTCCGGTGAATTATAGTCGTACACTGCCGTCAATTCCCGAGAGTGGCCTGTTCATCGGAGGCTGGCCTGGCACACCGGACACTGTCCGGTGCACCCAGACCGAGCTGCATTTGGCTGTACACAGCCAACTCCATTCCAAACCAATTTCTCCTGTTTCTAACACTTAGACACACTACATTAGTACTCAAATCAATGTACTAAGTCTAGAAACATACCTTGTAATATGATTTGCACTTCTTCACTCTTTGGCATGATTTCAACACATAGAGAATATGTGTTGGGCACTCAATCACCAAAACACTTTAGAAATGGCCCAAGGGCACATTTCCCTTTCAATCTCCCCCTTTTTGGTGATTTATGCCAACACATCCAAAAGCAACTAAAAGAAGTGTAATATCAATGCAAGAGAGAACAAGAATTGTTTTTGATTCAAATTTGGCATATTTGGATCATTCTTTGCCACCACTTGGTTTGTTTTTGAAATCAAACTCATTTTCCTATCTTTAAGTCAAACACACTTGTTTAGGCATGAAGAGAGGTATTCCAAGAGAAAAATTGATGAAGAGCCAAAAACTCCCCCTTTTTCCCATAATACTACATTCTCCCACAAGAGGCCAAATTTTGCACATAACAGAATTTTGACAAATCACAAGTGCTAACTCTACTATTTTCAAATTTCTCAAGTGGTAGCTGATCCATTTGCTTTGGCCTTTAATTTCTCCCCCTTTGGCATGAAGCACCAAAACGGGATCATTCTTGGCCCCTTTAACCCCATTGCCTCACCAAAATTGTTAATTACGAGCAAAAAGGCAATAAGAGCATAGATATGAACTTGGAGTTATTACCGGAGTGCAGTGGAAGTCTTTGCATGGTCCAAGTTCACCTTTCCCTTTCAATCCACTTTTGATACTAAATCAAGAACTCAAACACAAAGGTTAGTCTCAAAGTGTCAAATTGTAGCATGCCTCTCCCTAAATAAGTGCATCACTTGCACATGGACTTGTGAGGTCTGGGGATCATGTTTACAACTTGAGCACCACAAATGAACAACACAAGATTGAAATGCATAAATTACATGATCAAAGGCATAAAACACATGTATGCTATAGATCAATCCAAGTTACGCGAATCTAAGATATTTAGCTCACTACACAGCCTGCAAAAGGTTTTTTCATCTAAAGGCTTGGTAAAGATATCAGCTAGCTGGTTCTCGGTGCTAATATAGAACACTTCGATATCTCCCTTTTGCTGGTGGTCTCTCAAAAAGTGATGTCGGATGTCTATGTGCTTAGTGCGGCTGTGTTCAACAGAATTATCCGCCATGCAGATTGCACTCTCGTTGTCACATAGGAGTGGGACTTTGCTCAGATTGTAACCAAAGTCCCGTATGGTTTGCCTTATCCAAAGTAGTTGCGCGCAACACTGTCCTGCGGCAACATACTCGGCCTCAGCGGTGGATAGGGCAACGAAAGTTTGTTTCTTTGAGCTCCAAGACACCAGGGACCTTCCTAGGAATTGGCACGTCCCTGATGTACTCTTCCTATCAACCTTGCACCTGGCATAATCGGAGTCTAAATATCCAATCAAGTCAAAGGTAGACCCCTTTGGATACCAGATCCCAAAGCAAGGCGTAGCAACTAAATATCTAAGAATCCGCTTAACGGCCACAAGGTGACATTTCCTTGGGTCGGATTGATATCTAGCACACATGCAAACGCTAAGCATAATATCCAGTCTACTGGCACATAAGTAAAGCAAGGAACCTATCATATACCGGTATGCCTTTTGATCAACGGACTTACCTCCTTTGTTGAGGTCGACATGTCCGTCAGTTCCCATTGGTGTCTTTGCGGGTTTGGCGTCCTTCATCCCAAACCGCTTGAGCAAGTCTTGCGTGTACTTCGTTTGGGAGATGAAGGTGCCGTTCTTGAGTTGCTTCACTTGGAATCCAAGGAAGTAGTTCAACTCGCCCATCATCGACATCTCAAATTTCTGAGTCATCACCCTGCTAAACTCCTCACAAGACTGTTAGTTAGTAGAACCAAATATTATGTGATCGACATAAATCTGGCACACAAATAAGTCACCATCACAAGCCTTAGTGAAAAGAGTTGGATCGGCTTTCCCAACCTTGAAAGCATTAGCAATAAGGAAATATCTAAGGCATTCATACCATGCTCTTGGGGCATGCTTAAGTCCATAGAGCGCCTTAGAGAGCTTACACACATGGTCGGGGTACTGTTCATCCTCAAAACCAGGGGGTTGCTCCACGTACACCTCCTCCTTGATTGGCCCGTTGAGGAAAGCGCTCTTCACATCCATTTGGAACAACCTAAAAGAATGGTGAGTGGCATAGGCTAACAAAATGCGAATCGACTCTAGCCTAGCCACAGGAGCAAAAGTCTCCTCAAAGTCCAAACCTGTGACTTTGGCATAACCTTTTGCCACAAGTCGAGCCTTGTTCCTTGTCACCACCCCGTGCTCGTCCTGTTTGTTGCGGAACACCCACTTGGTTCCCACAATGTTTTGCTTGTGACGTGGCACCAGGGTCCAAACTTCGTTTCGCTTGAAGTTGTTGAGCTCTTCCTGCATGGCCAACACCCAGTCCGGATCTTGCAAGGCCTCTTCTACCCTGAAAGGCTCAATAGAAGAAACAAACGAGTAATGCTCACAAAAGTTAGCTAATCTTGAGCGAGTGGTTACTCCCTTGCTTATATCACCCAAAATCTAGTCGATGGGATGATTCCTTTGAATCGTCGCTCGGACTTGAGTTGGAGGGGCCCGTGGTGCTTCTTCTTCCACAACTTGATCATCTTGTGCTCCCCCTTGATCACACGCCTCCTCTTGAGGAACCTGTTCATCATCTTGGGTTGGGGGATGCACCATCGTTGAGGAAGAGGGTTGATCTTGTTCTTGGTGTTCCTGTGGTCGCACATCTCCAATCGCCATGGTGCTAATTACGTCCGTTGGAACATCATCCTCATTTACATCATCAAGATCAACTTGCTCTCTTTGAGAGCCATTAGTTTCATCAAATACAACATCACTAGAGACTTCAACCAAACCCGATGATTTGTTGAAGACTCTATACGCCTTTGTATTTGAGTCATAACCTAACAAAAATCCTTCTACAGCTTTGGGAGCAAATTTGGAATTTCTACCTTTCTTCACTAGAATATAACATTTACTCCCAAATATACAAAAGTACGAAACGTTGGGTTTGTTACCGGTTAGAAGTTCATACGAGGTCTTCTTGAGGAGGCGATGAAGGTAGACCCGGTTTATGGCGTGGCAAGCTGTGTTCACAGCTTCCGACCAAAACCGCTCGGGCGTCTTGAATTTTCCAAGCATCGTCCTTGCCATGTCTATGAGCGTCCTGTTCTTCCTCTCTACCACACCGTTTTGCTGTGGTGTGTAGGGAGCGGAGAACTCGTGCTTGATTCCTTCCTCCTCAAGGTACTCCTCCACTTGTAAGCTCTTGAACTCGGACCCGTTGTCGCTTCTTATCTTCTTCACCTTGAGCTCAAATTCGTTTTGAGCTCTCCTTAGAAAGCGCTTTAGGGTCCCTTGGGTTTCTGATTTATCCTGCAAAAAGAATACCCAAGTGAAGCGGGAAAATCATCAACAATAACAAGACCATACTTCCTCCTATGCTGAGGTAGGCGACGGGTCCGAAGAGGTTCATGTGAAGTAGCTCCAGAGGTCTTGATGTGGTCATCACATTCTTGCTGTGATGAGAACTTCCCACCTGTTTGCCTGCTTGACAAGCTGCACAAGGTCTATCTTTTTCGAAAAACACATTTGTTAGACCTAACACATATTCTCCCTTTAAAAGTTTGTGAAGGTTCTTCATCCCAACATGTGCTAGACGGCGATGCCACAACCAGCCCATGCTAGTCTTAGCAATTAAGCATGCATCTAGATTGGCCTTCTCTTTCGGAAAATCAACTAAATAGAGTTTGCCATCTAATACACTCTTAAAAGCTAGTGAACCGTCACTCCTTCTAAAGACAGACACATCTACATTTGTAAATAGACAATTATAACCCATGTTACATAATTGACTTACATATAATAAGTTATACCCGAGCGATTCAACTAAGAACACATTTGAAATAGAATGCTCGGATGAAATAGCTATTTTTCCTAGTCCTTTAACCTTGTCTTGGTTCCCATCTCCAAAGATGATCGAATCTTGGGAATCTTTGTTCTTGACATAGGAGGTGAACATTTTCTTCTCCCCCGTCATATGGTTTGTGCATCCGCTGTCGATAATCTAGCTTGAGCCCCTGGATGCATAAACCTGCAAGGCAAATTAGGCTTGGGTTTTAGGTACCCAACTCTTGTTGGGTCCTACGAGGTTAGTAACAATAGCCTTTGGGACCCAAATGCAAGTCTTGTCTCCCTTGCATTTGGCCCCCAACTTCTTAGCAACCACTTTCTTATTTCTATATGAAAGTACAAAAGCAGTATTGCAAGCATGGAAAACAGTAGTAGATTTATTATGCATTTTCCTAGACAATTGATGAATAACATTTCCTTTCCTAGGCCTACTTCTACCATGCACAAAAGTAGAACTTGAAGCAATCATAGCATGTGAAACATAAGCCTCATAACTCCTATTGTAATGAGCATTCCTAGAAAATTTTCTATCATAAATGAACGCATGATTCCTTTGAATGCTACTAGCCATAGGGGCCTTCCCTTTCTCCTTGTTGGGAATGGGAGCCCTTTGGCTTGTTAAGTTCTTGGCTTCCTTGCGAAAGCCGAGCCCATCCTTAATTGAGTGGTGTCTACCAATCGTGTAGGCATCCCTAGCAAATTTTAACTTATCAAAGTCACTTTTGCAAGTTTTAAGTTGAGCATTAAGACTTGCTACTTCATCATTCAAATTTGTAATAGCAATGAGATGTTTATTACAGGCATTAACATCAAAATCCTTGCATCTATTGCAGATAACAACATGTTCTACACATGAACTAGATTTATTAGCTACTTCTAGCTTGGCATTTAATTCATCATTAACACTCTTTAAGCTAGAAATAGACTCATGACAAGCAGATATTTCAGAAGATAGAATTTCATTCCTTTTAGTTTCTAAGCAAGAGATTTTTGTACTCTAACAAATTTATCATGCTCTTCATACAAAATGTCTTCTTGCTTCTCTAAAAGTCTATCCTTTTTATTTAAGGCATCAATTCATTCATTAATTTTATCTACCTTTGCTCTATCTAACCCCTTAAATAAATCAGTATAATCTACTTCATCATCACTAGATTCATCATCGCTTGAAGTAGTATACTTAGGAGTTTCTTGAACGCTTACCTTTTTCTCCTTTGCCATGAGACAGGTGTGGCGTTCGTTGGGGAAGAGAGAGAACTTATTGAAGGCTGAGGCCGCGAGTCCTTCGTCGTCGGAATCAGAAGACGAGCAGTCCGAGTCCCATTCCTTTCCGATGTGTGCCTCGCCTTTTGCCTTCCTATAGCTCTTTTTCTTCTCTTTCTTCCCGCCCTTTCCTTGTTCCTAGTCACTAGAGCTATCGGGACAATTTGCTATGAAATGCCCAGTCTTACCACATTTAAAACAAGAGCGCTTTTCCTTTGCTTTGCTCTTGTTGGGATGCTCCTTTCGTCCTTTTAGCGCCGTTTTGAAATGCTTGATGATGAGGGTCATTTCATCTTCATTCAGCCCAACAGCTTCAACTTGTGCCACCTTGCTAGGTAGCGCCTCCCTGCTGCTGTTTGTTGCCTTGAGTGCAACGGGTTGGGGCTCATAGATGGGCATTGGGTCATTCAATGCATCATCAACGTATCTTGCTTTCTTGATCATCATACGCCCTCTCACAAACTTTCTGAGTATTTCCTCGGGCGTCATCTTTGTGTACCTAGGATTCTCACGGATTGAGTTCACAAGATGAGGGTAAAGGACAGTAAAAGACCTGAGCATAAGTTGGACGACGTCGTGGTCCGTCCATCTCGTGCTTCCATAGCTCCTGATCTTGTTGACCAGGGTCTTGAGCCTGTTGTAAGTTTGCGTCGGCTCCTCCCCCCTGATCATCGCGAACCTTCCCAGCTCGCCTTCCACCAACTCCATTTTGGTGATTATGGTGGCGTCATTCCCCTCATGTGAAATCTTGAGGGTGTCCCATATTTGCTTGGCGTTGTCCAAGCCGCTCACCTTGTTGTATTCGTTCCTGCACAATGATACTAACAAAACAGTGGTAGCTTGTGCATTCTTATGGATTTGTTCGTTGATAAACATAGGGTTATCTGTACTATCAAATTGCATTCCATTCTCAACTATCTCCCAAATACTAGGATGGAGAGAGAAAAGGTGACTACGCATTTTGTGACTCCAAAAAGCGTAGTCCTCTCCATCAAAGTGTGGAGGTTTACCGAGAGGAACAGAAAGCAAATGGGCACTGGAATTATACAGAATACGAGAATAATCAAAAGAAAAGCTTGAGTTAACCGGTTTCTTTTTCTCGTCGTAGTCGTCGTCTCTTTGGGAAGAAGAGGACTCGTCGCTGTCGTAGTAGACGATCTTCTTGATGCGTCTCTTCTTCTTCCCGTCCTTCTTATGACTCGAGCCGGAATCAGTGGGCTTGTCGTCCCTCGGCTTGTTGAAGATGAACTCTTTCTCCTTATCATTGACCACCATCCCCTTTCCCTTAGGATCCATCTCTTTGGGCGATTAGTCCCTTTCGTGAAGAGAACGGCTCTGATACCAATTGAGAGCACCTAGAGGGGGGGTGAATAGGTGATCCTGTAAAAATCAAATACTTGTAGCCACAAAACTTGGTTAAGTGTTAGTGCAATAGAACCAAGTGGCTAAGGACCGAGCTCTTGTGAAACACAATGGTCACAAAGAAAGACAACACACAAGACACAGTGATTTATCCCGTGGTTCGGCCAAGTATAATACTTGCCTACTCCACGTTGTGGCGTCCCAATGAACGAGGGTTGCACTCAACCCCTTTCAAGTGATCCAATGATCAACTTGAATACCACGATGTTTTCCTTTCTTATACTTTCTCTCGTTCGCGAGGAATCTCCACAACTTAGAGCCTTTCGCCCTTACACTTGATGATCACAAAGAAGCACGAAAGTAAGGGAGGGGAGAGCAACACACACAAGACTCAAAACGAGAGCACAACCACGCACACAAGCCACAACTTAAGCTCAAAACACAATGCAAGGAGTTCTCTACTCAGATGGAGCTCAAGTCACTATCTCAAAGAATCGAATGCGTGAGAATGGAGTCTTGGTGCTTTGGAATGTTCAAATAATGCTTGGGTTACTCCTCCATGCGCCTAGGGGTCCCTTTTATAGCCCCAAGGTAGCTAGGAGCCATTGGGAGCAACTTTGGAAGGCAAATCTTGCCTTCTATCGGGTGGCGCACCGGACAGTCCAGTGCGCCACCGGATAGTCCCTGTAGCTGTCCGGTGCGCGATCTCCTTCCTTATATGGCGCATCTGACCGTTGCAGATTTGCGGCAGTTGGCACACCGGACACTGTCCGGTGCACACCGGACAGTCCGGTGCCCCCAGCCGACCGTTGGTGCACCCACGCGTCGCGCGCGGATTGCGCGGCCGACCGTTGGCGCAGTCGACCGTTGGCTCACCGGACAGTCCGGTGCCTCACCGGACCGTCCGGTGAATTTTAACCGTACGCCGTTGAACGATTCCCGAGAGCGACGACTTCGCCGTGGACGACTCACCGGACAGTCCGGTGAATTATAGCCGTACACTGCCGTCAATTCCCGAGAGTGGCCTGTTCACCGAAGGCTGGCCTGGCGCACCGGACACTATCCGGTGCACCACCGGACAGTCCGGTGCACCCAGACCGAGCTGTATTTAGCTGTACACAGCCAACTCCATTCCAAACCAATTTCTTCTATTTCTAACACTTAGACACACTACATTAGTACTCAAATCAATGTACTAAGTCTAGAAACGTACCTTATAATATGATTTGCACTTCTTCACTCTTTGGCATGATTTCAACACGTAGAGAATATGTGTTGGGCACTCAATCACCAAAACACTCATATTTCCCTTTCAATAGCCATTCGGTATCACTTTTTGAGAGATCACCAACAAAGGGGTATATCGAGATAGCCTATATTAACACCAAAGAACAATAAGCCGATATCTTTACCAAACCATTAGATGAGAAAATATTTATCAAACTTAGGAATGAGCTAAACATTCTTGATTCTTGGAATTTTGATTGATACTTTGCACACATAGCTCATTTATATACCTTTATCATATCTCTTGTTGGGGACTTGTTCTCAAATACTATGAATTAAGAACAAGGCAACAGAAAATGTTAAATGTTAATGCCCTTCGTCCTTCGAAGCATTATTTCTCTAAGGATATAACGATCTTCGGACGAAGGTCGTGAAGGACATACCTTCATCATCACAGCTTATTGTCGGCATTTCGGACCCGGGGGGTCCCTGGACCGACCAGTAAATTTGTCGCTGCGTGTCCCTGCCCAGATGGGTTGGTGCCGGATGGAACACAAGAGGGGAAATGAGCCTTGTATTATCCTGCACCAGGGTGCTCGTAGTTGGGGTTACAAGTGTTGCGAGAGAGCGAGAGCGAGTAGGAGAGAGCGAGAGAGAGAGAGGGTCTGGCCCTGCCCGTCTTCTCCCATCCCTTTGTCGTGCGTCTCCCCCCCTTGTCCCCCTCCCCTCTTCCTGGACATCCCCTTTTATAGACACAAGGAGATGCCTAGCTGTACAATGGGGGTGTAGCTTGGAGCTAACGTGGCTGGCAGGAAGTGCCCTGAGCCCTGTACAGGTAATAACGTGGCTGTCGGGGGAGCGCTTTGAGCCCTATAGAGGTAGTAACGTGGCCGTCGGAGAATTGCCTTGAGCCCTGTAGAAGCACAGTTGTTGGCGCTGCATGGAGCCTGCTGACGTCTCCTTGCTTTCGTAGGGGGCTTGAGAACCACTGACGTCATGGACGCATGCGGGGTGTTAGAAATATGCCCTAGATATAATCATAGAGATGAGCATATTTCTTTGTATCCATGATATATATATTGCTTAATTGAATATCCATGGAAGGCACCTTGTATTGATTAGCAATTATGTGAATTGTTTGTGAGATTCTTTACTTATATGGTTATTCTAAATGATGTCCCTAGTCAGAGTCGATGACTAGCATATGTATTAGTTGATGACTACATTTCACAAGTCATGAACATGGAGATGTTAAACTAATAATGTGGGCGCATGTATGACATGAGGCTGGACCGACCCAACGTGAGATATTGTAATATAGTTCTCTTCTTGCAACATGAATACTGTATCCTTAGACCTGAGATTGTCGCATGTTCTCAAGATGTGAATTGACTTACTTAGGGACTATCAAACGCTATCCCGTAACTGGGTAGTTATAAAGGTAGTTTTGGGTTTGTCAGGAAGCATGCTATGAGGCATGGTCAGTCAAGATGGAATTTGTCCCTCTCTTTATGAGAGAGATATCTCTGGGCCCCTCGAGTGATTGGATCAAGAAATGCATGGCCGTGCTAGGGTTAAGAGTTAACCATTGAAAGGATTCCAATTCACAGTATCGAGAAAGAGAGGTCAGCTTAGAGCCAGACCAAATATCGTGAGACAAAGGGAACAGCATGTACGTAATGTCGCAATGGTTCGTCTGATATGATCTTTACGTACACATAGGAGTTGACATGTCTTGCTAGAGGCCGCTGTCAATTATTGGGCCAAGTAAGAGTACTCGGGCTATGTCTATTTGTACGTGAACCTATAGGGTCACACACTTAAGGGGAAGGAAGCCTAATTCGGATTAGATCCGAAATTAGACTGGGCTTTAAGGTTAATGATGGGCCTCGGCGTCAGAAGCCCACCATAACGCCTATATAATGAGGGGCGGGGGCGCGGTTAAGAGATAACCTAATTCGCCACCTGCAAACCAGCAGCTGCCGCTCGCCTCTCGCCCTCGCCAAGCCGCCGTCGCGAACCTAGCAGTTCGGTACGTGGCGCTTCCTCCCTGTACGTGTGGATACCTCGGAGGTGCTGCATCTGAAGCACTTGGACGAACCGTGCGAGGACGTGAAGGACGCCGGCGACTGCACGGCACTGCTCGACGCGTTCGTCTACATCGAGACGTCTTCCGCTGCTCTGCGCGTCTAGTGGTAATTCCATGACCTATAACCGCAGTAGTTCTTGGTATTATGGGGTTGAAAATTTTGTTTTGCGCTAGTGTAGCATCCCCGTAATCCTACAGTGGTATCAGAACCAGGTTCTGCGTAGTTTTAGGTCTGGATCTAGGTTCATGAGATGGATCTACTTGATGCACGGTTTGATTAGATCAATTGGTAATAAAGGGTTGAAGTAGATTACATCGGATATGACTGGAGAGATCAGTTCGTCCTTCTCTGTTGTATGTGCGACTTGCCCCTACCGGCTGGAATCACCATCGGGGCTAACTGCGTACACAACCAGCAGATTGACGTAACAGATCAACGTCATGAGTGTAATCTTCTTTGGGTCGAAAGTCTCGGATTTGGGTTGATTTGATCAACCGCATGAGATTTCCAGTGGAATTTCCATACATTCGATGCATGGACCGCCGTGGCTATCTGCTGAAGTGGCGAACGTATAGAAACGTGTTTGTCTAACCTGTTTTTGCAGGACATCTTATGATCAGTATGGCTATTATGTATATGATGCATGTTAATAAATTATTCATGACCTGCGTGTCGTGACTAGGGCAATACGGCTGGAGCCACATGTATTGTCCAAATTTAATGTAATGACCTGCGTGTCAACATGTGATGATCCAAAGCGTATATGTAATTTGTTTACCAGCATACGTTAGATAGGTCTTGAAGGACTCATCACCTGGAGGATGGCATACCTATATCATGGAGATGGAGATCATCGTGATGGACAGATTATTAGAGATGGGGATCACCATGTGACAGCAAGCCATACCGAATCACAACTGTTGTGTGAATGCCATTCTTATTGTTCTACTTGTTTATATTGCATATATGTCCTTGCGTGCGATGTTATAAGTAGGACGATCCCTCATAAATGTTTAAGCTTTAATGCCTCTCCAAACCTTGCACTATCATAAGTCTTGTACAATTGGTGGTGGGTCTATGAAATTAGGGTGCCACCAGTTTTCCTTGACTAGATAGGTTTGTATCGGATACGAACTGCAGAAAGGGTTGGTTAACTTAAACAAAGTCAGCTTAATGGTTAAGGACTTTGAGGCATAAGGTTGGGAGCCGAGACATAGAGATGTCACCCAACAACAGGAGTCATATATATGATATGATTAGCAAGGAGTTGCTTACCGATCTACCTTGTCTTCTAGCGGTGATGCTAAAGCTCACTAGTAGACTTGTTAGTTGTGGGTTCTGAATCACTAAGTATCAATAGAGGGATATTGATTTTAGTGGGAGTAGACTATTAAATGTTTAATATGATTTACTCTGTCATGGATATTTTTGTCTTAGTATTTTGCATTATTTTGTTGTAGATAAATGGCACCTAGCACACCAACATTTACTTTGCGATCAATTCTTGAAAAGGATAAGTTAAATGGAACAAACTATACGGATTGGATCCGTAACCTGAGAATTGTTCTCAGGGCTGAAAAAAAGGAAGACGTTCTAGACACCCCACTGCCAGAGGATCCTGGTGAAAATGCAACTGCTGCAGCTAAAACCGCTTACAAGAAAGCAATGGATGCTAATCTTGAAGTGAGTTGCCTAATGCTTGCTTGCATGGAGCCTGAGCTCCAGATGCAGTTTGAGACAAACCATGAGGTGCACGATATGATCGTGGCGCTCAAGGATATGTTCCAGACTCAGGCTAGGACTGAAAGGTTCAATGTGTCCAAAGCCTTTCTGGAATGCAAGCTAGCAGAAGGCGCAGCAGTTGGGCCACACGTAATCAAAATGGTTGGTTACAGTCAGAGGTTGGAGAAGCTAGGCTTCCCAATAAGCCAAGAGTTGGCCACTGACTTCATTTTGGCATCTCTTCCGCCCAGCTATGGAAACTTCATCACGAACTACCATATGCATGGGGCGGAGAGGGGCCTCAATGAACTATGTGGCATGCTGAAAACTGCAGAGGGGGACATAAAGAAAAGCGCTGGCAGCAGCGGCCATGTGATGGCGGTCCAAAACAAACCCAACTTTAAGAAGAAAGGGTAAATCTCAAAAGAAGAAGGGCAAGGCAAAGGATACAGTATCCAAGCCAAATCAAAAGCCCAAGGCTGGACCAGCTGCAGATGCAGAGTGCTTTTATTGCAAAGAACTTGGTCACTGGAAAAGGAATTGCAAGCAGTACTTGGCCTCTATTAAGGATCGCGGCGGTAAGGGTACAGCCGCAACAGGTACACTTGCTATTCACATTACAGAAATTTTTCTTGCTGATTCTTATATTAATTCTTGGGTATTTGATACCGGATCAGTTGCCCATATTTGCAATTCGATGCAGGGAATGATAAGAAGAAGCGTGAAAAGAGAAGTTGATTTCCGGGTAGGCAATAATGCAAGAGTTGCTGCGTTGACCGTCGGGACGATGCAACTCCACCTCCCATCAGGATTTATTTTGGAGTTAAATAATTGTTATCTAGTTCCTAGTATGAGTCGAAACATTATGTCTCCTTCATGTTTGATGAAGGATGGTTATTCATTTGCGAGTGAAAACAATGCTTGTGTGATCTCTAAGAATGGCATGTTTGTGGCTTTTGCATCCATTATGAATGGGTTATTCATTTTAAATCTTGATGATGCACCTATCTGTAATATTAGTGCTAAAAGGCCTCGGCCTAATGATTTAAGTCCTACCTACATGTGGCACTGTCGTTTGGGTCATATAAGTGAGAATCGCATGAAGAAGCTTCATTCTGATGGGCTTTTAACTTCGTTTGATTTTGAATCGTACGAGACATGTGAAGCTTGCTTACTTGGTAAGATGACCAAGGCGCCCTTCACGGGTTTACCGGAGAGGACGTTAGATTTATTGGAACTCATACATACTGATGTGTGCGGACCAATGAGTACGACAGCTAGGGGAGGATTCCAATACTTCATAACCTTCACTGATGATTTTAGTAGATATGGGTATGTCTACTTAATGAAACACAAGTCTGAATCCTTAGAAAAGTTCAAAGAGTTTTAGAATGAAGTAGAAAATCAGTGTGGCAAGAAAATTAAAGCACTGCGATTAGATCGTGGTGGTGAATATTTGAGTCATGAGTTTAGCAATCATCTAAAGAGTTGTGGAATTGTTCCACAGCTTACGCCGCCTGGAACGCCTCAGAGGAATGGCGTGTCTGAGCGACGTAATCGGACTTTATTGGATATGGTTCGATCAATGATGAGCCAGTCGGACCTACCTTTGTCATTTTGGGGATACGCTCTAGAAACAGCAGCTTTCACACTAAATAGGGTACCGTCTAAGTCCGTAGTTAAGACACCATATGAGATGTGGACTGGGAAGACTCCCAGCTTGTCTTTTCTGAAGATTTGGGGTTGTGAGGTTTACGTCAAGCGACTACAGTCGGATAAACTCACTCCAAAATCAGACAAGTGCATGTTCGTGGGATATCCAAAGAAACTTTAGGATATTACTTTTACCACCGGTCAGAGGGCAAAGTATTTGTCACCCAGAACGGTGTGTTCTTAGAGAAAGAGTTTCTCAAAAGAGAGAAAAGTAAACAAAAGGTGTATCTTGAAGAAGTTCAGGATGAGCCAGTGGGACAAGATTCAACAAGTGATGCTAATGTAGCAGAACAAGTTGAGACGTCTATGGCAAGAGAATCACCACCACAACCACGAAGGTCAGCAAGGCTTCGCGAGGCACGAGGAGAAGTGCTATTGTTGGGCAATGGGGAAGTGTTGTTGTTAGACAACGACGAACCTGCAACATATTCAGAAGCGATGATGGACCCAGATTCCGAGAAATGGCATGTCGCCATGAGATCCGAGATAGATTCCATGGGAGAAAATCAAGTTTGGAACTTGGTTGACCCGCCTGATGGTGTTAGACCTATAGAATGCAAATGGATCTATAAGAAGAAGAAAGACATGGATGGAAATGTTCACATCTATAAGGCTCGACTTGTTGCAAAGGGTTTTCGACAAGTTCAAGGAGTTGACTATGACGAGACATTCTCGCCAGTAGCGATGCTTAAATCTATTCGGATCATTCTAGCTATTGCCGCATATTTCGATTATGAGATTTGGCAGATGGATGTCAAAACAGCTTTCCTTAATGGAAACCTAGATGAGGACGTGTATATGATACAGCCCGAGGGTTTTGTCGATCCGATCAATGCTGGAAAGATATGCAAACTTCAGAAATCCATTTATGGGTTGAAGCAAGCATCTCGGAGTTGGAACATTCGTTTTGATGAAGTGATCAAAGGGCTTGGTTTTCATCAGAATGAAGAAGAAGCTTGTGTTTACAAGAAGGAAAGTGGGAGCGCTGTTGTATTTCTGATCTTGTATGTGGATGACATATTATTGATTGGGAATGACATTCCTATGCTGGAGTCCGTCAAGGCTTCACTGAAAAAGAGTTTTTCTATGAAGGGCTTAGGGGAAGCAGCATATATTTTGGCATAAGGATCTATAGAGATAGGTCGAAGAGGCTTATAGGATTAAGTCAAGATACGTACATTGACAAGGTTTTGAAACGGTTCAACATGGAACAATCCAAGAAAGGGTTCATACCTATGTCACATGGTAAACACCTTAGCCAGATGCAATGTCCTGCAACGGCTAATG
Source organism: Zea luxurians (assembly GCA_029449295.1). NCBI lineage: Eukaryota > Viridiplantae > Streptophyta > Magnoliopsida > Poales > Poaceae > Zea > Zea luxurians. The sequence goes on from JAOPSE010000020.1 coordinate 57,493,371, forward strand.
AGCGGGAGCGCATGAGTAAGGTACCATACGCCTCAGCAATTGGTTCAATCATGTATGCCATGATAAGTACACGCCCAGATGTTTCATACGCTATAAGTGCTACGAGTAGATACCAGGCTGATCCAGGTGAGGATCACTGGACAGCGGTAAAAGGCATTCTTAAGTACTTGAGAAGGACTAAAGACATGTTCCTGGTATATGGGGGTAAGGAGGAGCTCGTTGTAACTGGTTACACCGATGCTAGCTTCTAAACTGACCCAGACGAGTTAAAATCGCAATCAGGTTTTGTGTTCACAATAAATGGTGGTGCTGTTAGCTGGAAGAGTTCCAAACAGGAGACTGTGACTGATTCTACAACAGAAGCCGAGTACATTGCATCTTCTGAATCTGCGAAGGAAGGTGTTTGGATAAGAAAGTTCCTCATCGAGCTTGGTGTGTTTCCTAATGCATCTAGCCCATTGAACCTCTACTGTGACAATAATGGGGCTATTGCGCAAGCTAAGGAGCCAAGGAACCACCAGAAAAACAAACACGTACTGCGGAAGTTTCACCTCATACGAGAATTCATTAGGCGGGGTGAGATAAAGATATGCAAAATACATACGGATTTGAATGTTGCTGATCCTTTGACAAAACCTCTTCCACAACCTAAGCATGAGGCACACGTGAGATCTATGGGTATTAGATATCTTCTAGATTAACTCTAGTGCAAGTGGGAGACTGTTAGAAATATGCCCTAGAGATAATCATAGAGATGAGCATATTTCTTTGTATCCATGATATATATATTGCTTAATTGAATATCCATGGAAGGCACCTTGTATTGATTAGCAATTATGTGAATTGTTTGTGAGATTCTTTACTTATATGGTTATTCTAAATGATGTCCCTAGTCAGAGTCGATGACTAGCATATGTATTAGTTGATGACTACATTTCACAAGTCATGAACATGGAGATGTTAAACTAATAATGTGGGCGCATGTATGACATGAGGCTGGACCGAACCAACGTGAGATATTGTAATGTAGTTCTCTTCTTGCAACATGAATACTGTATCCTTAGACCTGAGATTGTCGCATGTTCTCAAGATGTGAATTGACTTACTTAGGGACTATCAAACGCTATCCCGTAACTGGGTAGTTATAAAGGTAGTTTTGGGTTTGTCAGGAAGCATGCTATGAGGCATGGTCAGTCAAGATGGAATTTGTCCCTCTCTTTATGAGAGAGATATCTCTGGGCCCCTCGAGTGATTGGATCAAGAAATGCATGGCCGTGCTAGGGTTAAGAGTTAACCATTGAAAGGATTCCAATTCACAGTATCGAGAAAGAGAGGTCAGCTTAGAGCCAGACCAAATATCGTGAGACAAAGGGAACAGCATGTACGTAACGTCGCAATGGTTCGTCTGATATGATCTTTACGTACACATAGGAGTTGACATGTCTTGCTAGAGGCCGCTGTCAATTATTGGGCCAAGTAAGAGTACTCGGGCTATGTCTATTTGTACGTGAACCTATAGGGTCACACACTTAAGGGGAAGGAAGCCTAATTCGGATTAGATCCGAAATTAGACTGGGCTTTAGGGTTAATGATGGGCCTCGGCGTCAGAAGCCCACCATAACGCCTATATAATGAGGGGCGGGGGCGCGGTTAAGAGATAACCTAATTCGCCACCTGCAAACCAGCAGCCGCCGCTCGCCTCTCGCCCTCGCCAAGCCGCCGTCGCGAACCTAGCAGTTCGGTACGTGGCGCTTCCTCCCTGTACGTGTGGATACCTCGGAGGTGCTGCATCTGAAGCACTTGGACGAACCGTGCGAGGACGTGAAGGACGCCGGCGACTGCACGGCACTGCTCGACGCGTTCGTCTACATCGAGACGTCTTCCGCTGCTCTGCGTGTCTAGTGGTAATTCCATGACCTATAACCGTAGTAGTTCTTGGTATTATGGGGTTGAAAATTTTGTTTTGTGCTAGTGTAGCATCCCCGTAATCCTACACGGGGAACCATCATTGCCTGTTACCGGGGTAAGCTAAATGGGACGCCGGTCTTGTTCCTTCGTAGCCTGAGCTAGCTAGGAGTAGGGTGATGATGTATCCTTGTGGCGCAGTCGATCCAAGCTTGAGGTCGGGCGAGGCGGTGGCTCTTCCGAGGCCGAGGCTTAGGCCGAGGCCCAGGGTCGGGCGAGGACGTGACTCTCCCCGAGGTCGAGGCTGAGGCCGAGCCCTGGGCTCGGGCGAGGCGGAGATCTCCTCCCGAGGCCGAGGCCTAAGGTCGGGCGAGGCGGAGCTTCCTGTTGCGCCCGAGGCTGAACTTGGCTGTTGTCGGTTTCGCCCGGGTGGTTGGCACGGCAGCCGGAGCGAGGCGGGCGGCGCTGTTTTCCTGTCAGATCGGTCAGTGAAAGGGTGAAGTGACTGCGGTCACTTCGACCTTGTCGACTGAGGCACGTGTGTTAGGATAAGGTGTTAGGTGATCCCAGCATTAAATGCGCATGCACTTCGATCGACTGGTCAGGCGATTTGGCCAAGGTCGCTTGCACGACAAGGCTTGCCTTTGGCTGAGCCGAGGGTGTGCTCACTGCCTGAGGAGACCCTCGGGCGAGACGTGAATTCGTCCGAGACCACTGTTCCCACCCGTGGCTGGGCTCGGACGAGGTGAGATCGCGTCCCTTGGTAGACGAAGCTTTGACTTTGACCCGAACTGTCAGTCTTCACGGTTTGCTTTAAAGGTGTTTACCAGCCGTGTTTAGGAGTGTTGGGGGTACCCCTAATTATGGTACCCGACAGTAGCCCCCGAGCCTCGAAGGGAGTGTAGGCACTCGCTTGGAGGTTCTGCCGGATTTTGCGAGGGGACTAGGCTTTCTTGGTTATGTTTCGTTCCGGTGGGTGCGCGCGAGCGCACCCGCCGGGTGTAGCCCCCGAGGCCTCGGAGGAGTGGTTTGACTCCACTGAGGTCTTAATTCTTGATGTGATGCCTCGGTCGGCCTGGTTGTTCCCTCACGCGGCCTGGCCGCGGCCCGGGTGCATGGTCAGGCTCCAAGTTTTTGAGCCAGTTTGTTGATGCTGTCAACAGTTTTGGCCGCAGCCGGGTGCGAGGGCAGCCCCCGAGCCCCTGCACGGAGCGAGAGGGCGATCAAGGACTGTCTCGACTTTTATTATACGCCCCTTCGTCGCCTTTTCGCAAGGAGAAAGGGGGGAAAGCGCCATGTTACCCTCGAAGGGTACCGATCATGGTGTTTCCGGTGAGTTGCTAACGGGTGATCCGAGTGGACGCCTGTGCCCCGTTCGTTAAGGGTCGGCTAGTGGCCCAGAGGCGCGCTCCAAAAGTACCTGCAGGGGATTTGCTGGACCCGGGCCCATTTCTATAGGGCCCGAGGGCTCGATGCTTCCCTCCGGTGGGATTCCATTACAAATTGTTCCCGCTGGTCTCGGAAATGTCCTAGGGTACCTCGGGAGCGTAGCCTGAGCCTCGGCCATGTAACGGACGTACCCAGGGTCATCCCTCTCTCTCTGCGTGCTCTGGGGCGGCTGTCGAACCCTTCCGAGGGGCCAGCCTTCGAACCCCTGATCAGTAATGGGCGCGGAGCCCGGGTGCTCTGGGATGGCTGTCGAACCCTTCCGAGGGGCCAGCCTTCGAACCCCTGATCAGTAATGGGTGCGGAGCCCGGGTGCTCTGGGGCGGCTGTCGAACCCTTCCGAGGGGCCAGCTTTCGAAACCCCTGATCAGTAATGGGCACGGTGCCCGTTTCCTTCGCGGAGAAGGATCCTTTTCGAAATATCCCCTTTCCCAGTCCCTTTGGCAAGAGAGAGAGGGGAAATGGAAAAGGATATGAATTTAAATAATCATGGCGCACCTTTTTTGACGCGGTCATCATGATGGAGGTGAAACGTCGCCTGCTTCGCCTGCCAAAGGTGTCGCTTGCTCTGCCAAGGAGTTAATGTGATGGGACGGGCGATTCGCAGGGCGTCCATTGCGCGTGCGCGGGCCGTTCGAGGAACGGAGCACGGGCGCGTTGTCTTTACGTCGTGGGCGAGGGCTCCCCTGCCGCTTCAGAAAGAGATGCGAGCCTGGGGGTGATTTGACCGCTGCTTCCGCTCGTTTGCTGCAGCAGTTATTGCCGGTCCGCTTTTGACCATATCAACTGCCGCGCCTACCCCCGCGGCTGACTGACCCGTGATCTCTGCACTTAATTGGTACTGTTGGGTCACGCGTGGGGCTGCCTCGAGTCATGGCACTAGTTCCGCAGTCGAGAAGACGCAGCATTGGCGCAGGTGGCGGTGCGGTTTCCTTGCACGTAGTGACCGTAGCGCCGGTTACATGATATGTGGGACCGGGCCTCCGCGTTGGTCCACCGGATGTGTCGAAGCCGAATGGGTGCATAACAGCGGCGCGGTTGTATGCTCCCCACGCGGCGGCTCGCCCTTTCGTCCGCTGGTTTCGGCGAGGATGAGGGAACGCTTATAACCGCAGGGCGGTTGCATGTGTGCGGCGATTAGCCTCCTTCGCGTTTCGGGTCAGCTCTCACGACGTGTGGGACCTAGCCCCCGTGTCGTGGGGTGGGAACCCTGGAGCACTCCTTTCTTGTATCACTCCCTTCCACCTTTCGAGCCCCCAAATGGGGTGTAGCTGTGTGGCTTTCTTCTCGCTGCTGTTTGAGAAGCGCGACCTCATGGGGGTTGGCGCTCTTCAGTCATCGTTCGGCTTCAAGGATTTTCATCGTGCAGCCCGGCTGCACTCCCTCACCAATGGTCATCCATAGGGATGATCATCAGCCTGGTGGTGGGGAGAAGCAAGTCGGTCTACGGCCTCTGCCCCGCCCTCAGCTTCAAGGATGTTCATCATCCGGGCTAAGGGGAGGGTGCACCGAGTCGGGGGCCGCCTCCGGCGTGGGCTGGTGACCCGCTTCTTCCTCCAACATTCAAGGGAGAAGGGCATCCTCTAGCCCTATGGAGGCGTCCTCCAGCCATGCAGGGGAAGGCAAACTGCTGCTGCCTGGCCAGGGTGCAGCTGTCCGTCTTCCACCTGGGCGATGGTCGTGCCGCGCGCAGGTGGCCGTTGTCACCGGTGCTGGAGTGGGGGCTGCCGCTGGTGAGGCTCCCCACCGCAGCGGTTGCCTCTGCCGACGAGACCGTCGGTGCCAGCTGCGCTCCAGACCTCCGGCTCTTTGGCTTTAATGTCTGGTTTTTGTCCCCTGTGAGGGGACATGAACGAAGGCCTCTTAGCAGCAGCGTTTGTCCTGAGGTCATCGCTGCTGCTGTTTAGGCGCCCGAGGCGGAGGTCGTTGTCGCGCTGCTGGTGCAGTGGTCGTCGGCGAGCTGGTCAGAGCTCATTATCCCGCAGGCTTTCTGGTGTGGAGGTTGTTCATTCCTGCGGGGATGGACCCGGAGTCCTGTTTGTAATGGTACCCTCTTGAGGGCGAGATGTAATAGCTTCGAGTACTAAGACATCCGCCATAGGTTGGGACACCCGCCGAGGGTGCCACCGACGTTCAAGTCTAGGTACCATTGTTATCCCATGTATGTGTGTTTGTTCTTTGTGGCTGTTGAGGCCTAAACATTTGGGTATAAATCCGTGTTTTCTTTCCTCTTGTTTCGAGCATCAAAACTTTGTTCGTCGGTAGCAGAATCACTTATCCGAGCGTGAGCCGCCTTTCCTGGAAGGTGACGAGTAAGGTATCCGTATCCCGGAGCCCTCGGCTCGGTCGGCCTTGCCGTTCAAGGTCTCATCGCTCGTTTTTGGGACTCCACCACTAACATAGTCGAGGTGCACGAGAGTTGTTTTGGTGGAGAAACTTCTCCAAGGAAAGTTTCGGCGCAGAGGGTGCTCCTTCTTTTCGGACCCCGAGGCGTCCGCTCGGGCCAAGACCCTTGCGGAGGGTCTGGCCGTGGCCGTCAGGTCTGCTTGGTCCGCCCAAGCTAGGGTGTCCGGGCCGAAGGGGCGTTTTCCCCGCTCTGAGACTTTGTTTTTGTCTCCATTCTTCTCCTTGCGTATGAAGAATGTTGTCCTGTTGTCTGCAGGGTTCAAGACGGCTCTTGACGAGTCCATCAAGAACTGCGAGGCGCTTGCCGGGGCGGCTGGGCGAAAGAAGACCGAGCGCGGGGCCATGTCCGAGGTTGTCTCGACTTTCTTCCGGGTCTTTGGTTTCGACGACGTCCCCTCGGGTAGCTCCCATCAGAGTATCCTGCATGCCTTGGGCGGCCATGTGCGCAGCAGACTCCGTGGGGCGCCGACGAAGAAGAGGCTGCCTTAGCCGAGGTTCAGAGACTTGACGCGGCAGACGAGGGCCCGAGCGCGGCGCTGGCTTTCTCCTTCGAGGTGGAGGTCCTTCCGCCCGTGTTGCTGCCCGAGGTTGGGCCGGTTTCTGCCGAGGGTGGAAATAACGCCGAGCGTGCTGTTCCTCCCCCTGCCGATGTCTGAGCCTGCAGAAACAGCTTGCTTGAAGTATGCGCATGTTTTTTACGGCTGCTGAGGCCTAAACATATTTAGCGTTTGGATTATAAAGCTACGTTTTCTTTCCTCTCGTTCCGAGCATCAGGACTTGTTCGTCGGTAGCAGAATCGCTTTATCCGAGCGAGAGTTACTTTTCGCGAAAGGTGAGGAGTGAGGTATCCGTATCCCGGTGGCGTAGTTATCCCTCGGCTCGGTCGGCCTTGCCGTTTACGTGCTCTCTCGCTCGTCTTTAGGATCCTGCTATCGATATAGCCGAAAATGCACGAAAGTCGTTTTCTACCCAAGTGTTAGGACTTGTTCGGTAGCAGGATCGCTTATCCGAGCATGAGTTACTTTTCACGGAAGGTGACGAGTGAGGTATCTGTATCTCGGAGGCGTAGGAGTCCCTCGGCTCGGTCGGCCTTGCCGTTTACGTGCTCTCTCACCCGTTTGTAGGATCCTGCTATCGATGTAGCCGAAAGGATGAAAGTCGTTTTCTACCCGAGCATTAGTACTTGTTTGATAGCAGATCCGCTTATCCAAGCATGATTTACTTTTCGCGGAAGGTGACGAGTGAGGTATCCGTATCCCGGAGGCGTAGGAGTCCCTCGGCTCGGTCGGCCTTGCCGTTCAAGGTCTCTCGCGCTCGTTTTCAGGGTTCCGTTATCGATATAGTCGGAAAGCACGAAAGTCGTTTTGGTAGAAAACTTTTCTTGGTAGAAAACTTTTCCGAGGAAAATTTTGACGCAGAGGGGGTTCCCCCCTTCTAGCCCTCGAGGGAGGGTCGGGCTTTGCCGAGGCAAGGTCGATCCTCCCTTGATGGTTAGACTCTATTTGTGTACGTAAAGGAAGCGAGATACATGAACGACTTGAAACATTTTAAGGGTAAAAGCGACGTAGCTGTTCGATGTTCCAAGCGTTGCTGTAGACCTCGCCTTGATCTGCGGTTTCGTTGTACCGTCGAGCAACATGGTTGAGTTCCAGCCCGTAGAACTTATCTTCCATGCGCCGAACTTCGTTGCAGTAGGCCTCCATTTTTCGATCGTGGCAGTGGGAGTTCTTCATGACCTGGTCAATGATGAGCTGCGAGTCGCCACGAGCGTCGAGGCCCCGAACCCCTAGCTCGACGACGATGCGCAGGCTATTAACCAAGGCTTCATACTCGGCCATGTTGTTTGACGCCGGGAAATGAAGGCACAGCACGTAGCGAACATGTTCTCCGAGGGGTGAGATGAAGAGCAAGCTCGCGCCTGCTCCGGTTTTCATCAGCGACCCGTCGAAGTACATGGTCCAAAGTTCAGGTTGGATCGGGGCCATCGGTAACTGAGTGTCAGTCCATTCAGCCGGGAAGTCGGCCATGACTTGGGACTTTATGGCCTTCCGAGGGGCGAATGAAAGTGCTTCGCCCATGAGTTCCACTGCCCATTTTGCTACCCTACCCGAGGCTTCTCGGGACTGGATGATCTCTCCCAGGGGGAAGGATGACACCACAGTCACCGGATGAGACTCGAAGTAGTGTCGCAACTTTCGTCGTGTCAGAATCACTGCGTAGAGCAACTTCTGGATCTGCGGGTAGCGGACTTTGGTCTCGGATAGTACTTCGCTGATGAAGTAGACTGGCCTCTAGACGAGCAGTGCGTGCCCTTCTTCTTGTCTCTCGACTACGACCGCGGCGCTGACCACCTGAGTGGTTGCGGCAACGTAAATCAAGAGGGCTTCTCCCGGAGCGAGGGGCACCAAGATGGGCGCATTGGCAAGGAGTGCCTTTAAGTTTCCAAGGGCTTCCTCGGCCTCGGGGGTCCAAGTGAAGCGCTCGGACTTCCTTAAGAGACGGTACAGGGGCAATCCTTTTTCGCCAAGGCGTGAGATGAAGCGGCTCAGAGCCGCAAGGCATCCCATGACCCTCTGTACTCCTTTTAAATCTTTGATTGGTCCCATGTTGGTGATGGTCGCGATTTTATCCGGGTTGGCCTCTATTCCCCGCTCGGAGACAATGAATCCCAGGAGCATGCCTCGAGGGACTCTGAAGACACACTTCTCGGGATTGAGTTTCACGCCTTTCGCTCTCAGACACTTGAATGTCGTCTCAAGGTCAGAGAGGTCGAAGGCTTTCTTTGTCTTGACAACGATGTCATCGACGTAAGCCTCAACCATTCTGCCGATGTGCTCTCCGAACACATGGTTCATGCACCTCTGGTAGGTGGCACCTGCATTCCTCAAGCCAAATGGCATTGCAGTATAACAATACATGCCAAAAGGTGTGATAAAAGAAGTCGCGAGCTGGTCAGACTCTTTCATCTTAATTTGGTGATAGCCTGAGTAGGCATCGAGGAAAGACAAGGTTTCGCACCCAGCAGTGGAGTCCATAATTTGATCGATGCGGAGCAGAGGGTAGGGAACCTTCGGACATGCTTTGTTTAGACCAGTGTAGTCTACGCACATCCTCCATTTCCCACCCTTTTTCTTTACAAGAACAGGGTTAGCTAACCATTCGGGATGGAATACCTCTTTGATGAACCCTGTAGCCAGTAGCTTGTGGACTTCCTCACCTATGGCCCTGCGCTTTTCTTCATCAAAACGGCACAGGGACTGCTTCATGGGTCGGGCTCCAGTTCTGATGTCCAGTGAGTGCTCGGCGACCTCCCTTGGTATGCCTGGCATGTCCGAGGGACTCCACGCAAAAACTTTGGTGTTTGCGCGGAGAAAGTCGACGAGCACTGCTTCCTATTTGGGGTCGAGCTTGGAGCCGATCTGGACTTTCTTGCTGGCGTCGTTGCTCTTGGTCGATAGATGGCGGTGAAGTCGCGTCAAGGACGGAACGCACCATCATCCCAGGTACGAGGGTGACGCCCAGCAGGTCCTTTAAGAGGGTGCTGGTGTCATCAGTCCGCTTGGGGCTGGCACGTTGCGGGGAAGCGACGCTCGTCATATCTCAGGCGCGAGGACAGCACCCGACACGTCCCCCGGAGGAGTGCCGGCGTCGTCGACTTGCTCCGGTCCGACAGCCGATAAGGTGTCGCCTCCTGTGTGGCCACGGTTGCCCCGTCTCCGTCTCCTCCGGCGAGGAGGGTGGCGGGGATGACCCAGGTGTTCCTCCTCCGCCGCAGGGAGATGCCGTCGTCGAGTTCGCCGCCGCCGGGCGAGCTGACTGTCGTTGTTGTCGTGCTGCGAGGGGAGGAGTACCATGTCGTAGCTGCCGTCGAGGGACAAGAACTCAAGACTCTCGAAGTGGAGCACCGTCCCGGGCTGAAGAGGTTGCTGAAGCCTACCCATCTGGAACTCAATGGGAAGTGTTCGTTAACACGCAGCAGGCCCCTACCTGGCGCGCCAACTGTCGGTGTTTCGGACCCGGGGGGGTCCCTGGACCGACCAGTAAATTTGTCGCTGCGTGTCCCTGTCCAGATGGGTTGGTGCCGGATGGAACACAAGAGGGGAAAATGAGCCTTGTATTATCCTGCACTAGGGTGCTCGTAGTAGGGGTTACAAGCGTTGCGAGAGAGCGAGAGCGGGAAAGCGAGTAGGAGAGAGCGAGAGAGAGAGAGGGTCTGGCCCTGCCCGTCTTCTCCCGTCCCTTTGTCGTGCGTCTCCCCCCCTCCCCCGTCCCCCTCCCCTCTTCCTGGACATCCCCTTTTATAGATACAAGGAGATGCCCAGCTGTACGATGGGGGTGTAGCTTGGAGCTAACGTGGCTGGCAGGAAAGTGCCCTGAGCCCTGTACAGGTAATAACGTGGCTGTCGGGGGAGCACTTTGAGCCCTGTAGAGGTAGTAACGTGGCTGTCGGAGAAGTGCCTTGAGCCCTGTAGAAGCACAGTTGTTGGCGCTGCATGGAGCCTGCTGACGTCTCCTTGATTTCGTAGGATGCTTGAGAACCACTGACGTCATGGACGCATGCGAGGAACCATCATTGCCTGTTACTGGGGTAAGCTAGATGGGACGCCAGTCTTGTTCCTTCGTAGCCTGAGCTAGCTAGGAGTAGGGTGATGATGTATCCTTGTGGCACGGTCGATCTGAGCCTGAGGTCGGGCGAGGCGGCAGCTCTTCCGAGGCCGAGGATGAGGCCGAGGCCCAGGGTCGGGCGAGGACATGACTCTCCCCTAGGCCGAGGCTGAGGCCGAGCCCTGGGCTCGGGCGAGGCGGAGATCTTCTCCCGAGGCCAAGGCTGAGGCCTAAGGTCGAGCGAGGCGGAGCTTCCTGTTGCGCCCGAGGCTAAACTTGGTTGTTGTCGGTTTCGCCCAGGTGGTTGGCACAGCAGCCGGAGCAGGGCGGGCGGCGCTGTTTTCCTGTCAGATCGGTAAGTGAAAGGGCGAAGTGACTGCGGTCACTTCGACCTTGTCGACTGAGGCACGTGTGTCAGGATAAGGTGTCAGGTGATCCCAGCATTAAATGTGCATGCACTTTGGTCGGCTGGTTAGGCGATCTGGCCAAGGTCGCTTGCACGACAAGGCTTGCCTTTGGCTGAGCCGAGGGTGTGCTCACTGTCTGAGGAGATCCTCGGGCGAGACGTGAATTCGTCCGAGACCACTGTTCCCACCCGTGGCCGGGCTCGGACGAGGCGAGATCGCGTCCCTTGGTAGACGAAGCTTTGACTTTGACCCGAACTGTCAGTCTTCACGGTTTGCTTTAAAGGTGTTTACCAGCCGTGTTTAGGAGTGTTGGGGGTACCCCTAATTATGGTACCCGACAGTAGCCCCCGAGCCTCGAAGGGAGTGTAGGCACTCGCTTGGAGGTTCTGCCGGATTTTGCGAGGGGACCAGGCTTTCTTGGTTATGTTTCGTTCCGGTAGGTGCGCGCGAGCGCACCCGCCGGGTGTAGCCCCCGAGGCCTCGGAGGAATGGTTTGACTCCTCTGAGGTCTTAATTCTTGCTGTGATGCCTCGGTCGGCCTGGTTGTTCCCTCACGCGGCCTGGCCGCGGCCTGGGTGCATGGTCAGGCTCTAAGTTTTTGAGCCGGTTTGTTGACGTTGTCAACAGTTTTGGCCGCAGCCGGGTGCGAGGGCAGCCCCTGAGCCCCTGCACGGAGCGAGAGGACGATCAAGGACTGTCTTGACTTTTATTATACACCCATTCGTCGCCTTTTCGCAAGGAGGAATGGGGGGAAAGCGCCATGTTACCCTCGGAGGGTACCGATCATGGTGTTTCCGGTGAGTTGCTAACGGGTGATCCGAGTGGACGCCCGTGCCCCGTTCGTTAAGGGTCGGCTAGTGGCCCAGAGGCGCGCTCCAAAAGTACCTGAAGGGGATTTGCTGGACCCGGGCCCATTTCTATAGGGCCCAAGGGCTCGGTGCCTCCCTCTGGTGGGATTCCATTACAAATCGATCCAGCTGGTCTTGGAAATGTCCTAGGGTACCTCGGGAGCGTAGCCCGAGCCTCGGCCATGTAACGGACGTACCAAGGGTCATCCCTCACTCTGCGTGCAATGGGGTGGCTGTCGAACCCTACCGAGGGGCCAGCCTTCGAACCCCTGATCAGTAATGGGCGCAGAGCCCGAGTGCTCTGGGGCAGCTGTCGAACCCTTCCGAGGGGCCAGCCTTCGAACCCCTGATCAGTAATGGGCGCGAAACCCGGGTGCTCTGGGGCGGCTGTCGAACCCTTCCGAGGGGCCAGCCTTCGAACCCCTGATCAGTAATGGGCGCGGAGCCCGGGTGCTCTGGGGCGGCTGTCGAACCCTTCCGAGGGGCCAGCCTTCGAAACCCCTGATCAGTAATGGGCACGGTGCCCGTTTCCTTCTCGGAGAAGGATCCTTTTCGAAATATCCCCTTTCGAAACCCCTGATCAGTAATGGACGAGGTGGAGCTTCCTGTTGCGCCCGAGGCTGAACTTGGCTATTGTCAGTTTCGCCCGAGTGGTTGGCACGGCAGCCGGAGCGGCGCGGGCGGCGCTGTTTTCCTGTCATATCGGTCAGTGAAAGGGCGAAGTGACTGCGGTCACTTCGACCTTGTCGACTGAGGCACGTGTGTCAGGATAAGGTGTCAGGTGATCCCAGCATTAAATGCACATGCACTTCGGTCGGCTGGTCAGGCGATTTGGCCAAGGTCGCTTGCACGACAAGGCTTGCCTTTGGCTGAGCCGAGGGTGTGCTCACAGCCTGAGGAGACCCTCGGGCGAGACGTGAATTCATCCGAGACCACTGTTCCCGCCCGTGGCTGGGCTCGGACGAGGCGAGATCGCGTCCCTTGGTAGACGAAGCTTTGACTTTGACCCGAACTGTCAGTCTTCACGGTTTGCTTTAAAGGTGTTTACCAGCCGTGTTTAGGAGTGTTGGGGGTACCCCTAATTATGGTACCCAACACTTATATTTACGAAAGACAGAGCATATGAAACATGAGAAATAACATGAATAATCATATGACATTATCAATTTATCTTTATTATATAATCATGAATGAATAAGAACAAAATTGAATTGCATTTGTACCTTCGGCTGGATGAAAGGCAAAGGTACAAGAGTGACGCACGAGCGAGTACAAGTCAGCGTGAACAGTATAGAGGAACTGTTTATCTATTTATAGGCACAGGACGTAGTCTGTGAAGAATTACATTCATGCCCTTTACATTCACTATTAACTAATAGTCAACTCTATGAGGGCTAAATAGCCTTTTTCCCTTTAAGTCGGTTCCTTTCTCTGCCATTTCGCCGAAGCTCCCCTTTGCATAGCTTCGGAGCAACTCCAGCCTTCGTCGCGATCATGTTTTTAGCTTAAGTCCGAAGGTACCTGTTTATAAACCATACTTGGAAGACATTGTTAAATTATATTTTTGAGGACCTTCGGAGGACGAAGGCCCCCAACAGTAGCCCCTCGCAGTATTAATTTGTTTAAGGTAACAAATTCAGAATGCGACATGGACGAAGGCCCTAAACCGAAGGTCCGAAAAAACACCTTCCCTTTGCTAGAATAGCAACAGTCAGTGACAGGCAGGGCCCCTTGGTTTGGAGCGCGCCGAGCGTATAAATAAGAGCTCGCACCGACCTCATTTGGTACACTGCATGTGCCATTTGCTTTATTTTCTCAATTTCTCAGTTGTTGTTCACCAACACTTGCTAGTTTTTCAAAGCTTTATGAGCTTCGGCTTGAAAGACACATTTTCGTCATCTCTGAAGGAAGGAATGTCTCAGGACAAGAAGATTGCTGCTGAGACAAAGCTTGCTGAAGAGGATAAGCTTTTTGAGGAGAAGGCTATGAATCCATACATTGCTGGATTTGTCGAGTCAATGACAAAAACAAATATAGAAAAGATTACAAAGGAGATATTGGAAGGCCTGTCTGAGGATACTAGTGACAGTGATAGTTATGATGTAGAAAGTGGTGGCGAAGATTCTAAGGATCGACCCTAAAGACCAAGCCATACCATTTTTAGAAAATCTTCCATTAAGCAAAGTCACCTCGAAAACATGAGAGGAAGATACTTTCGAGATATGTCTATTGTGAGGGCTGGTGGAGACAACAACGTCCCGGCCCCTGAGGAAAACGAAGTTGTAATTTTTCGAAGCTTCTTCAAAGCTAGGCTTCGGTTTCCGCTGAGTAAGTTTGCAGTTGAAGTATTGAAGATCTATCAAGTTTTTCTCCACCAGCTGACCCACGAAGCTATATTGAGGATGGGAATCTTCGTTTGGGCAACAAGAAGCCAAGGGATAGAACCAAGTGCGAAATGCTTCTGTAGTATGCACGAACTTTTGTATGAGACAAAGGCCACGGGGAAAGAACAATATCATAACAACTTCGGTTGTTATGGATTTGTCGCCCGCCCCAACGCAAGCTACCCAGTGACGACATACCAGAAAAGGTGGCCTGGGGCATGGATGGAGGAATGGTTTTATGTGAAAAATGACTTGAGTTAAAGAGAAGATATCAAAGAAGTTATTATGCGGCCCATCTGGTCCCGCTTCGGCCTCCGAAGGCCGAAGGTTGAAATTGACGAAGGCGTCGAAGCATGTCAAAAGGCATTTGGTACTGTCTACTTCTTTATTGGTATGAGAGATTTGGTACAAGAGCACATAGCATACAGAGTATGGCCGCTTATAGAGGGCTGAGAAATGCCGAAGAAAACCATCACCAAATCTAGTGAAGGTGATCTGGTCTGGTTGAAGTACACATTCAGATACGAGGATAAATTCGATGAACCGAATGATGACTGGCTAAAATGCATTGAAGTTACCAGTGATGAGCTGCTTGGATCGTATTCCAAGGCAGAAGATAATGCACTATCCACAGCCTTCGGAGGCCGAGGAAAGAAGAGGTTGAACAGAGTTTTTGACGCTATTGGCTTTGTTTACCCGGATTACCGATATCCACTGTGAGGCCAGGGAAAGAAGAGGAAATCTGCTGCTTCGGCCAGTCTAGGCGAGCCTGCACCGAAGGGCAAAAAATTGAAGGTCCTCACCGACCGGTCACGCTATATTGAGCCAACCGTGGTGCCTGAGTTTGGCGAGGAGGCTTCTTCAGCTGCTGAACCAGAAAAAGCTGCTCCCCCTGCGCAAAGGACTGAAGAACCACCTGCAATGCCGAAGTTACCCTCAGCTGATCTAGCTGAGACGAAGACTGATAAGGGTAAAGCTGAGGAATCAAATATTGGAGAAACAAAAGTACTAGGAATTCTAAGCCCTTCATCAGAAGTAACAGTGCTGAGGGCACAAAAAAGTTCTGCCACAACTCCCAAGAGGAGAAGGATGGCAAATGTACTAGATGTGCTAGAAACAATGAAGACTTTGAACTCAACTCCTTCGAGGAGAATTGCCGAAGCTTCAAAAGCGCAAGCTGAAGTTGAAACAAAGCAGGCCGAAATTGAAATTGCAGTAGCTCAAGCTGGTACTGAAGCTGGGCCTTCAGAGCCCGGTGAGAAAAAGTCTGCAGAAATTGAAGAAAAAGCAACAGAAGAAAAAGCCACAGAGCAAATTTCGCCTGAAAAGGTTGCCACTCCTGCTCCCGAAGCTTCGAAAGAGAGCATTGATTACATTATTCGCCATGCTTCGGGAAAGAGACTTTCTAAAGAAGAAGAACGAGAAGCTCAACATTATGCCCAAAGATTAAAATACCCAAAGGGGCATTAGTGTTTAATGGTAGTGGGGAGGAAGACTTTTTGTACTGTCTCCCGGATAGTAAGGAGATATCCGTCTGTCAGAAGATGGGTAGAAGCTTCGGATTTCCGAAGCTAGAAGAAGGTCTTTCAGTGTTATCAAAGGATGAATTGGCTGACAGTTTAGCATACAATAGCATAAAGGTATAGAAGCTAATTTTGTATTTTAAAACGAATTGTTTCATTTGCTTATACTTGATCTCGTTCTCCTTTTGCAGGGCCTAATCCTTAGTAATGCCCTTAGAGTACAGAAAAACGCTGAAGATGAAGGGCATACAATGTCTTTAAACAACCTTCATTCAGAGGTGATTGAACTAAGGAACGAAGGCCTTGAAAAAGACAAGATATTAATTTCATTGGTAAACAAAGTAAAAGAAGACGAAGTTAATTTCAAAGCTCAAGCCAAGGTCCAAAAGAATGAGATTGAAGACCTTCGGAAACAATTAGCAGAGGCCAAAGGGAAATGTGCTGTCGCAGAAGCTAACCGAGAGGCCAGTGAATATTGAAAAAACTATTTAGAAAAACAGTTGAAGAACTTCGCGCATCCAAGGGAAGATATTTTGAAAAATCTTTGGGATGCGTGAAGAAGATAAAGGATAGCTTCGCCAACGTGGGCGCCTTTTCAAACGAAGATAACTTCATACGAGGCGACCCTAAGGGTGTAATCGAGTGGATCAGCGGAGAAGCTGAAGCTTTTGAGAAAATCTTAAGTGATCGTGGGGATGTTTGTGTATTCTCTGGTGCGAGAAGAGTTTCAGCTATCTTGGAGAAGGCGGGTTGTAATCATGTTAAAACCTTGGCCCAGGCCGAAACTGCCCTCTCCGTGGATGAAACGAAGGACCCCTCGGCCGAAGCAAGTTTTCTTGGCGGAAAATTTTTCACTGACATCTGGGAGAATGGTGGCCGAGAAATGGCCCACAAGATAATGAAAAAGAGCGAAAAAGGTATTCATGACGCTCGAGAAGCAGCAAAAGAAGCTGAGAAAGCTGCAGAACTCGAGAGACGGATATGTATTGTTTAACTGATTTAAGCTTCGTCGTTTGCTTTCGTGGCTTTGAACTGATTGATTCTTTCTTTCGCAGCTGAATTACCTCCTCCACCGGAGCCGTTTGACCCCCTGGCTGACCCGGAGACGAATAAAGCAATAGAAATTATCAACATAGCCGAATCTATTGTTGACGAAGTCGTCAACAAGTTACTTAACGAAGTTGCGGAAAAAGTTCTGAAGGAAGAGGAGTAGTTGTTGTAAAAACGTTCTTAGGTGGTTAATGTAACATTTGTTGGACTAAGTCTGTAATATTTGATACATATACTTTTGAATCTAATATGTAAACTATTTTGCAATTCACTTCTTTGCGATGCATGAAACTTTTTACATACATACCGTTTTTGAGCCTTCAGCGAAAAAAACACTTTCTCTTCTTTTCATGCTTCATAAAGAAGAATACTTATGTTTCGTGAGAATATCCATACTTCGTAAAGAGCATCCAAGCTTCGTAAAAATATCAATGCTTCAAAAACAATAGATCTCAGTTTACTTTGTGCCTTAGCACCTTTTCACCTTTGTAAAGCATTCTCCGAAGATCGACTTCGTTTCCAATTCGTGTGTTATGATGTATGATGTGATGCTATGCGATATGATGCGATGATATGATGCAAAAGAATGATGCTAATGCCGAAGACAGACGCCCTCGCTGAAACACACAATCTTTGCGTCCCCTTATGAACGATCAAAATCTCTTTGCCGTTTATTTTTCGGCGATATTTTCGCGTTGACTTTTTGTGCTTCGCCTTATATTTCGGCGGTATTTTCGCGTTGACTTTTCGCGCTTCGCCTTATATTTCGGTGATATTTTCGTGTTGACTTTTCGCGCTTCACCTTATATTTCGGCGGTATTTGGCTCTGCATTCCCTTAGGAACGACTTTTGAGCAAAAAACTTACTCTGCGCTCTCTTGAGAATGACTTTTGAAGCTTCGACAAGACTTTTGCTGCACTCCATTAGGAACGACTTTTAGAAGCTTCGGCAATTTTCGAGCTTCGTAAATCTGTGAAGAAGATACATTTCATTTTAATAGAAGCGAAACTATTACAAAGAATTAAAACTAGATTTGCATTACTTGTCCTTTATTAAGAAACAAAATAGCATAAAGTAAAAAAGTGCTTCAGAGGGTAGGATGTCTCTCAATAGATGTGCTTTGACTCCGGCACAGTACTGTTAAATGTGCGAGCTTCAGATTCCTCCCTGAAATCCCTCTGTTGCTGAGTGTGTTGGCTCCCTTCTGGCTGCTGACCCCGTGAATAAGTAGGCTGTAGAGGGGGCGGAGGTGGAAGTTGTGGCCAAGGAGCCTGTGGCTAACTAGCCGAAGCAACAGAAGCTGCAGAGTGATTACCCACATATTCTGGTATGTAGGGTGAATGGCACGAAGCAGTGTGCAAGACCTGCTTCGGCTGATTCTGCCGAGCTTCGGCTTCTGCAATCTCCTTCTGCTTTTGGATGGTGATTTGGCACATTCTTGTGGTATGGCCCTTGTCCTCACCACAGAATAAGCAGTAGAACTTTCTAGGCTGATCTCCATATCTTCCTCCGAAGCCCCTGGCATCTCTGCCTCTTGGAGCTGGCGGCCGGAAAGAGCTTTGTTGCTGCCCCAAAGATTGTGAGGTATACTGTGACCTCTACAGCTGACCTCCTTTGTCATCATTCTGAGTGTTGTGAATTGACCTAACGTGCCTCGGATGAATTCTTCCTCCGAAGCCCCTAGTCATTTCGGAGAATCTGTAAGCTTCCTCCCTTCTTTGGCGTAAGTCACTGTCAGCTCGGATGTACTCATCCATTTTCTGAAGCAGCTTCTCCAGAGTTTGCGAGGGCTTCCTAGCGAAGTACTGAGCCGTAGGTCCTGGCAGGAGGCCCTTAATCATGGCCTCAATGACAATCTCATTGGGCACTGTAGGCGCTTGTGCCCTTAGTCTCAAGAACCTTCGTACGTATGCTTGAAGGTATTCTTCATGGTCTTGCGTACATTGGAGCAAAGCTTGAGCTGTGACCGGCTTTGTTTGGAAACCTTGGAAGCTGGTGACCAACATGTCCTTAAGCTTCTGCCACGACGTGATGGTCCCTGGCCGAAGAGAAGAGTACCATGTTTGGGCTACATTTCGAACTGCCATGACGAAGGACTTAGCCATGACTACAGTATTGCCTCCATACGAAGATATAGTTGCTTCGTAGCTCATGAGGAACTGCTTTGGATCTGAATGCCCATCATATATGGGAAGCTGGGGTGGCTTGTACGATGGGAGTCATGGAGTAGCCTGCAGTTCCGCTGCCAAGGGAGAAGCATCATCAAAGGTAAAGGTATCATGATTAAAATCATCATATCATCCATCTTCGTTGAATGGGCCTTCCTGACAAAGCTCCCTGTGCTGGGCCTTCAATTTTGTTCGTCTTGAACAAGATGGCACACTTCTTCAGTAGCTTCGTCAATCTGCCTTTGAAGGTCAGCCAGTCGCGCCATCTTCTCCTTCTTTCTTTGTACTTGCTGATGAATGATCTCCATATCCCTGATCTCTTGGTCCAACTCTTCCTCCTGCAGTGTTGGACTGGTGGCCTTCCTTTTCTGGCTTCGGTCCTCTCGAAGAGAGAGAGAGTCTCCTGGTTCGGATCCAGCGGCTGCAATGCAACAGCCCCTAGCGCTGAAGCTTTCTTCGACGGCATGACGCAGGTCAGTACTTGCTGAAGGTGGTCGAAAAGGGTTCACCGGAGGTGGGCACCAATGTTGGGAACTTGTTCTCAAATACTATGAATTAAGAACAAGGCAACACAAAATGTTAAATGTTAATGCCCTTCGTCCTTCGAAGCATTATTTCCCTAAGGATATAACGATCTTCGGACGAAGGTCGTGAAGGACATACCTTCATCATCACAGCTTATATTAACGAAAGACAGAGCATATGAAACATGAGAAATAACATGAATAATCATATGACATTATCAATTTATCTTTATTATATAATCATGAATGAATAAGAACAAAATTGAATTACATTTATACCTTCGGCTTGATGAAAGGCAAAAGTACAAGAGTGACACACGAGCGAGTACAAGTCAGCGTGAACAGTACAGGGGAACTGTTCATCTATTTATAGGCACAGGGCGCAGCCTGTGAAGAATTACATTCATGCCCTTTACATTCACTGTAAACTAATAGTCAACTCTATGAGGGCTAAATAGCCTTTTCCCCTTTAATGTCTATGACTAATGTGTTTTCAAGTGTGTTCTTATGCTTAGTCATAGAATTGAAAGGGAAATGGAGTATTCGGCAAAGACGACGCTTCCACTCAACTCTATCGGTATTATTTACCCTTTGTCGGTATTCCACCATCTCTCCACATTGGAATAATCTTCACTCACATATTGTTTGCCAAAGGGGGAGAGAATTTACTAAGGGCTCACAAAGTCTCCGTTTTTGGCGATTCATGCCAAAGGGGGAGAGAGTATTAGCCCAAAGCAAAAGAACCGCACCACCACCTAATTTAAATCGTGTTTTGAAAATTTTATTGGTATATTTCAAATTAGTATCTTTCAAATTGATATCCCTCTAATAAGAGTATCTCAATTGGTATATCCTAAAACCCTCTTGAAAACTAAGAGGAGGATTTCATTTAGAGGAGTTTTGTTTTAGTCAAAAGAAAAGCATTTAAAATAGGAGAGAAAATTTTAAATCTTGAAAATGCTTCTTTCAATCATATTCATTTACCTTTGACTATTTGCAAAAGGATTTTAAAAAGAATTTCCCAAAGAATTTGCAAAAACAAAACTAGTGGTGCAAGCGTGGTCCAAAATATTAAATAAGAAGAAAACAATCCATGCATATCTATTGAAATAATAATATTGATTTAATTCCAAGCAACCTATGCACTTACCTTATGCAAACTAGTTCAATTCTGCACTTATACATTTGCTTTGGTTTGTGTTGGCATCAATCACCAAAAAGGGGGAGATTGAAAGGGAAATAGGATCAAACCTTTTCCTAAATGATTTTGGTGGTTGAATTGCCCAACACAAAACAATTGGACTAACTAGTTTGCTCTAGATTATATGTTCTACAGGTGTCATAGGTTCAACACAAACCAATAAAAAGAACAAGTTAGGATTCAAAAAGAAAGGAGCAAAAGCAACCGAAGGTTACCCTGGTCTGACGCACCGAACTGTCCGGTGCACTAGAGAGATCAACTCCAAACTCCTCAGCTTCGGGTTTTCTGGAAAGCCACTCCGCTATAATTCACCGGACTGTCCGATGTAGCACCGAACTGTCCGGTGTGCCAAGCGGAGCAACGGCTACTGCGCCAATGGTCATCTGCAAAAGGTGAACAGTGCGTGAACAGTTCGCGCAAAGTCAGAGCAGCGCCAGAAGGCGCACCGGACAGTGAACAGTGCCTGTCCGGTGCAGCACCGGACTGTCCGGTGCACCAAGATGTCAGAGCTCCAACGATCGAAACTGTCAGAACCCTAACGGTTGGGTGACGTGGTTGGCGCACCGGACTGTCCGGTACGCCCATCGACAGTAGCCCTCCCCAACGACTGTTTTGGTGGTTGGGGCTATAAATACCCCCAACCACCACCATTCAAGGCATCCAAGTTTTTCAGACATCTCACTCAATACAAGAGCTAGTGCATTCAATACAAGACACAATTCAATTGAATCAAAGCCTCTCCAAGTCCCGATTCCACTCCAAGCAAATAGTGACTAGAGAGAGAGTTTTTGTCCGTGTTCTTTGAGCTCTTGTTCTTGGATCGCTTTTCTTCTTCCTCTATTCTTGTTCTCAAGCAACTTGTAATCAAAGCAAGAGACACCAATTGTGTGGTGGTCCTTGTAGGGGTCTAAGTGACCCGTTTGATTAAGGAGAAAAGCTCACTCGGTCTAGGTGACCGTTTAAGAGAGGGAAAGGGTTGAAAGAGACCCGGTCTTTGTGACCACCTTAACGAGGAGTAGGTTTGCAAGAACCGAACCTCGGTAAAACAAATCACCGTGTCACTCTCTTCATTTGTTTGTGATTTGTTTTCGCCCTCTCTTTCGGACTCGGATTTAATTCTAATGCTAACCCCGGCTTGTAGTTGTGCTTTAAGTTTATAATTTTCAGATTCCGCCTATTCACCCCCCCCCTCTAGGCGACTTTCAGCAGCCCGTCTTCCTGCCCCCAACAACCAACTAGATCAACCAAACCGTGCCAGCACAAGGAGGAAGTTGTGCATGTTTCCACTGTGGGGAACAAGGCCATTGGGCGAATCATTGCCCAAAGAAAGCAGCTCAGCAGCAGCCAGCTCCTAATGCCCCAGTTAGACAGAATGCAATGCAGTAAGGAAGCAACAACCGTGGGCAACCTCGTGCCCACTATGGAAAGGTGAACCACTTGGAGGCCGACACAGTCCAGGAGACTCTAGGAGTGGCACTAGGTACGTTTTCAGTCGAGTACCATTCTGCAAATGTCTTATTTGATACTGGAGCAACGCATTCTTTTGTGACTGCATCATGGGTAGAATCACATAATATACCAGTAGCACCCATGTATCCACCTATGAGGGTTAGTTCAGTTGGTGGAAGAACCCAAACAGATAGATTTTTCCCTAGTGCAAAGGTCCAAGTAAGGGGGATAGAGTTCTCCGCTGATTTAATAGTTATGGGTAACCAGGATACAACTATAGATGTCATCCTAGGGATGAATTGGCTAACCAAGTACCAAGCCAGTCTTAGTTGTGATAAGAGAACAGTGAAGTTGGTGTCCCCATCAGGAGAAGAAGTGTTAGCTCTACTCAACTCCACCCTACAGTTTGGAGTTAGAGCCATGCCAAACAGGGCCTTAAAATCCACCAACTCTGCTCCCCAACAAACGTGGAGTTGGAGTAAACTCCACCGTTTTGGTGGAGCAGCAAAAGAGGTACTCCACGAATGCCATAAATGTAGAGTTTATGGTGAATTATCCATAATTGGCACTCGTTATGGAGAAAATAATGTTTCATTTCTATTATGTTCCTCCCAACGTGTCTTTTTCATCATGAGGCGGCGGTGGCCTGCATGCACACGTGCCCATGAGGCAGCGGCGACAATGACCTTCACGCCTGAGTCGCGAGGCACCGGTGGCCATTACACGCGTCGACGAGATCGCGGTGACGACCCGGAGATTCCTATGAAGGATGTCTGAGCTAAAACACTTGCTATTCGATGAAATACCTATGAAGAATGTCATCTCCTAGAATTAGTATAGGCCAAACAGTTCAAAAACTCTACAAACTCCATGCTGGAGCTACTCCACGGTGGAGTTGGTAGAGTAGAGCTATTAAAGGTGGAGTGGAGAAGTCTCAATCACCCCCTTAGGGGCAACCATTGTAGCTTTAGGGTGCTTCTAAAACTTTAGGTAAACCTTTAGGGTGTACTGTTGTTGTAGGCAGTGAAAGGGGAGTGGGTATTAGAATCATTTCTACACTTATTTTGGTGATTGACGACCATCGCAACCGTTTGGGCTAACTAGTTTGCTAAGTTTTGAAATAAGGTAATCAAGTAATAATTCAAGGAATATAAACTCTCAACTCAAGGTGTCGTAGACCGTCTGGGTCCCAAGCTCGGACCGTCCGGGTTACCAAAGAGCATCTCGGACAAGAACTATATCAAAATACCATATGAACTATGGACTATCCAAGGAGAAAAGGAGTATCATCCGAACTCATGTGTGGACCGTTTGCCTGTTCAAAATCAGACCAACGCGAAGGTACCAAGTTCGGGGAAATGAATTATAGCGTCCACGCGGACTGTCTGGAGTCGCGGGCCAACATTTTATTGTGGGCCTGCTTCTTGTCCGCATCTTTCTTCTTCTCGGCGGCCAACCGATGTGCATCTCGACCAGCTGCGTCCTCCAGAACTGGGGGTTGGGCGGTTCGATAGCCCTGCAACCCTTGCGAAAGGGATGGAAGGGGTGAGATGGGAAGGGGAGGGTTGAAAGCAGAAGGAGAGACCAAAAACTCACCACGGACATGTAGCCCTGGTCGAGGCGCATCAGGACGGGAGTGGTGTAGTCGATCCTCCCCATCGTCCCTTTCACCCACCGAAGGAGCTCATCGGTGGAGGGCGGTCGAAGTCATCCGGGGGCTTTCCAAAGAGGCGTCCTGCGTCATATCATCCATTGGAAGTCGGTGCTCAGTCAGCGACAATACCCTCCTCTGGTGGAAGGCGACGACACGGCCACGGTAAGACCGCGCTCCCGAAGCCTCCGAAAGGCGTCCAGTAGCGGCTTCAGCTGGGTCTAAAGCTCCCAAGGGAAGCCCCACCGCCAATGTTCCATCGTCGCAAAGACGACACACTGCGTATACGCCGGCAGCCGCCCGTCATCATTGCGGAGGTAGAACCATCGACTCTGCCACCCCTTGTTCGACGAGGTGAGGGTGGCAGGGATGTACAGCTGCGCCCAATCCGAGTGCAACAGGAGCATGCAGCCCCCAGCCCGGACCGCGTGGCGCACCTTCTTCATGTCGTAGGAGAGGGAGAACGCCTTCGCGCGGAAGACGTGGAGCCACATATCCCAATGGGGCTCAATCCCCAGGTACCCTTCATAGACAACGACAAAGATGGCTGCCTACGCGATGGAATTGGGGTTAAAGTTGTGGAGCTCCACCCCGTAGTAGTGCGGGAGCGCCTGCATGAAGCGACTCGCAAGCACCCCGAACCCCCACTCGTGGAAAGCGGTGAAGCTCACCACATAACCCGCCGACGGGGACGGCTCTTGCTCATTGCCTAGCGCAAGCCACTCGAGCTACGGGCCATGGGAGCGGGGGCGAAGCAGCCCGGCGTCCACCAACGCCTCCAGATCCTTGTTGACAAACGAGGAAATGGGCCACGGGTCGCGAGGAGGAAGAACGGTCAACTTCTTAGCCATCAGGGCTAAGGAATAAGACGGGAGAAGAGCTCAGGTGTTTTCGCGGCTAAGGTAGAAGGCGGCTAGGGAAGGAAAGCAAGGGCGAGAAGTAAAGAACAAAAGAGCCCCTCTCGGGTGAATTTATAGGGGCGAGCAGAGTCACCGAGACGTGGGTCGAGCAGTCTCGAGTCCAAACCAGAACAAATGTGTTGGGACGCTTCGAATTCCACGCGCACGCACGCTACAACAGTTGGCCCACGGGCCAAAGCATCACGTCGCATTAAATGCCCACTCTTCCTGACGTTAGTCAGCCAGCGCCGCTTCGCATGACGCACCAAAAGGTGCGCCCCTCTCCCTCTCGCTCTCTCCCTCTGCCTCCTTTTTCCACCACTTCACAGGTAGCAGAAGAAAGCACCTCCCCTTGGGTTTCCTCCCTCGAGAAGGAAGAGAAGAGACACCACCTACTACTCAGGGGTTCGAAGGTCGAGCCCTCGGCAAGGCTCGGGAGATCGCCCTAGAACAAATGGGCTTCAGGCCCATTACTGATCAGGGGTTCGAAGGTTGGCCCCTCGGAAGGGTATCACAACCGCCCTAGAACATAGAGTCAGGGATGACTATGGTATGTCCGTACATGGCCAAAGCTCAAGCTACGATCCCGAGATACCCTAAGACATATCCGAGACCCCTGGGAGCGATTCGTGATGGTGTCCCATCGGAGGGAGGCAATCAAGCCCTCAGACCCCATTGAACGGGACCGGGACCAGGCGAATCACCCGCAGGTACTTTTGGAGCGCGTCTCCGGACCACTACCCGACTCCTATCAAATGGAGCTTGGGCCTCCGCTCGGATTACCCGTTAGCAGCTCACTGGAGACATCATGCTCGTTGCCCACCGAGGTTAGCAATGGCGTGATCCCCCTCTTCCTCCTTGCGGAGAGGCAACGAAGAGGCGTATAACCAAAAAAGTCGAGACACCCGCTGTCGGGGACCATAATTAGGGGTACCCTCAAGACGCCTAATTCTCAGCTGGTAACCCCCATCAGCATAAAGCTGCAGAGGCCTGATGGGTTTGATTAAGTCAGGGATCAGTCCATACGAGCGACTCGATCACGCCATGCCCGAGCCTAGCCTCGGGCGAGGGCAGCCGACCCTAAGATGACTCCGTCTCGCCTGAGGCCTCCTCTTTCACGGCAGACGCATCACCGGCTCGCCCGAGGCCCCGCCTTCGATAAGAAGAAACCCTGACTAAATCACCGCGCCAACCGACCAAGTCACCGGGGCGTTTAACGCAAAAGGTAAGACGGACGGGCGACCAGACCTCGCCAGAGGTGCCATAGGAGGCTCCGCCCGACCCAGGGCTCGGACTCGGGCTAAGGCCCCGGAAGACGGCGAACTCCGCTCCGCCCGACCCAGGGCTCGGACTTGGGCTAAGGCCCCGGAAGACGGCGAACTCCGCTCCGCCCGACCCAGGGCTCGGACTCGGGCTAAGGCCCCGGAAGACGGCGAACTCCGCTCCGCCCGACCCAGGGCTCGGACTCGGGCTAAGGCCCCGGAAGACGGCGAACTCCGCTCCGCCCGACCCAGGGCTCGGACTCGGGCTAAGGCCCCGGAAGACGACGAACTCCGCCTCGCCCGACCCAGGGCTCGGACTCCGCCTCGGCCTCTGCCGAACGACCTCCGCCTCGCCCGACCCAGGAGTTCGGGCTCGGCCTCTGTTATGCAGGACGGACTCGACCTCGACTTCGGAGGAGCCTCCACGACGCCCGACCTAGGACACGAGACCGCCACGTCAACAGGAAGCGTCATCATCACCCTGCCCTGAGCCGACTTGGGTCGCAGAGAACAAGACCGGCATCCCATCTGGCCAGCTACGCCAGATAGGCAATGATGGCGCCCCGCTAGCCCATGACGACGGCGGCTCCCAGCTCCCTTACGAAAGCAGGAGGACGTCAGCAAGGGCCCAGCCACTCCGACAGCTATCCCTCCGTCCGGCTCCGTTACTCCTCCAACAGCCACGACGCCACACCAACAGGGTGCCAAGATCTCTCCGGCTGCCACCTTGGCATGTACTCAGGGCACTAGCACTCCCCCGCTAGACACGTAGCACCTTGCTACACCCCCATTTTGTACACCTGGATCCTCTCCTTACGCCTATAAAAGGAAGGACCAGGGCCTTCTTAGAGAGGGTTGGCCTCGCGGGGACGAAGGGCAGGGGCAGGCGCTCTCTCGGGGCCGCTCGCTCCCCTCACCTCGCGCGGACGCTTGTAACCCCCTACTGCAAGCGCACCCGACCTGGGCGCGGGACGAACACGAAGGCCGCGGGAATTCTCCGACTCCCTCACGACCCGGCTCCGGCCGCCTCGCTCTCGCTCTCTCTCTCTCCCCCCTTCGCGCTCGCCCACGCGCTCGACCCATCTGGGCTGGGGCACGCGGCACTCTCACTCGTCGGCTCGGGGACCCCCCGGTCTCGGAACGCCGACAGTTGGCGCGCCAGGTAGGGGCCTGCTGCGTGTTGACGAGTAGTTTCCCGTCAAGCTCCAGATGGGCAGTCTCCAACGACCTCTTCAACCCGGATCGGTGCTCCGTTTCGGGAGTCTCGAGTTCATGTCCTTCGACGGCAACTACGACATGATACTCCTTCCACCGCCGCGCGACAGCGACAATGGTGGCGGACAGCCCGCCCGCCGGCGGCGGAATCGACGACGTCTTTCCCGCATGGGGGAAGGACAACTTTCGAGCTCGCCCTATCCTCTCCCTCGCCATCGGAGGAGGAGGAGGCGGGGCAACCAGGGCCGAGCGGGAGGTCGCGCTCCGACGGCTGTCGAGCAAATCGACATCCCCGGCGCCCCAACGGAGGACACGCCAAGCGTCGCCCTCGCGTTCGAGGCAAAGGCGAGCAGCATCCCCCCGCAACACGTCGACCCCGAGCAGGTGGACGACGCCAGCACGCTCACGGAGGGCCTGCAGGACGTCGCCCTCGCACCCAGGACGACGACGCGATCAGCCCCCGACGTGACTTCATCGCTCCTCGTCGACAAAAAGGTATCGACTGCTACCCATCTTTCGTCATTTCGACTCGACCTCAACCTGCCTGGCGACCTCGCTTTGGCGGGCACTCACGTTGAGGCGAGTGCAACCTCTCTGGGGTTTCGTGTGCGGTCGCCTTGGGACCGATTGACGGGTGTCTCGACCTACGGACCCTCTGGGTCCGAGGAAGATGACGACCCCAGCCTCTGCTGGGATTTCTCCGGATCTGGCAACCCCAGTGCCATGCGGGACTTCATGACCGCATGTGACTACTGCCTCTCCGACTGTTCCGACGGCAGCCGCAGCCTTGACGACAAGGACTGCGGCCCGAGCCGCGAATGTTTCCACATCGAGCTAGGGGATCCCTCCGGAGGCGGCTGTCTCGGCATGCCGGAGGATGGTGATCCCCCTAGGCCAGCGCCTCGCGCCGACATCCCGCGGGAGCTAGTTGTGGTCCCCGTTCCGGCGGGGGGTTACGACCCACAGCTCGAGCAAGTCCGCGGGGCGCAGGCCGGGCTCGATGAGGGAGCAGGAGCACTCGAGGCAATCCGCCAGAACATCGGGCAGGTATGGGCGAGCCAGCCCCCGGCCGGAGGAATACGTCACCTGCCCCAAGGTCTCCAGCACCGCATCGCCAACGATGCCAGGGACAGACCGCCACCCGCATCCGGCGGAACCGGTCAGGACCTGGCAGCCGCAGCGATGCTCCTCCGCGCGATGCCGGAGTCATCGACCACCGAGGGTCGGCGAATCCAGGGAGAACTCAAGCATCTCCTGGAAGGCGCTGCGGCCCGGCGGGCCGAGAGCTCTGCCTCCCGAAGGCAGGGATACCCCTCGGAACCTCGTGCCGCGACTTCCCGACTCACGCGGGAAGCCTCGGTCTACACCGGGCGCACGCGCAACACCGCGCCTGTGGCCCCGGGCCGCCTCGGCGACGAGCACCCTCATCGCGACCGTCGGGCACGCCTCGACGAAAGGGTGCGCCGAGGCTATCACCCCAGGCGTGGGGGACGCTACGACAGCGGGGAGGATCGGAGTCCCTCGCCCGAACCACCCGGTCCGCAGGTCTTTAGCCGAGCCATTCGGCGGGCGCCGTTTCCGCCCCGATTCCGACCCCCGACTACTATCACAAAGTACTCGGGGGAAACGAGACCGGAATTGTGGCTTGCGGACTACCGCCTGGCCTGTCAACTGGGTGGGACGGACGATGACAACCTCATCATCCGCAACCTCCCCCTGTTCCTCTCCGACACCGCCCGTGCCTGGTTGGAGCACCTGCCTCCGGGGCAGATTTCCAACTGGGAGGATCTGGTCCAAGCTTTCGCCGGCAACTTCCAGGGCACGTACGTGCGCCCCGGGAATTCCTGGGACCTCCGAAGCTGTCGGCAACTGCCGGGAGAGTCTCTCCGGGACTACATCCGGCGGTTCTCGAAGCAGCGCACCGAGCTGCCCAACGTCACCGACTCCGATGTCATTGGCGCGTTCCTCGCCGGCACCACCTGCCGGGACCTGGTGAGCAAGTTGGGTCGCAAGACCCCCACCAGGGCGAGCGAGCTGATGGACATCGCCACCAAGTTCGCCTCCGGCCAGGAGGCGGTAGAGGCCATCTTCCGAAAGGACAAGCAGCCCCAGGGCCGCCCGTCGGAAGATGCTCCCGAGGCGTCTACTCCGCGCGGCGCCAAGAAGAAAGGCAGGAGGAAGTCGCAAGCGAAACGCGACGTTCCCGATGCAGACCTTGTCGCCGCCGCCGAGCACAAGAACCCTCGGAAGCCCCCCGGAGGTGCTAACCTCTTCGACAAGGCACTCAAGGAGACGTGCCCCTACCATCAGGGGCCCGTCAAGCACACCCTCGAAGAGTGCGTCATGCTTCGGCGCCACTTCCACAGAGCCGGGCCACCCGCAGAGGGTGGCAGGGCTCACGACGACGACAAAAAGGAAGATCACCGAGCAGGAGAGTTCCCCGAGGTCCGCGACTGCTTCATGATCTACGGAGGGCATGCGGCGAATGCCTCGGCTCGGCATCGTAAGCAAGAGCGTCGGGAGGTCTGCTCGGTGAAGGTGGCGGCGCCGGTCTACCTAGACTGGTCCGACAAGCCCATCACCTTCGACCGGGACGACCACCCCGACCACGTGCCGAGCCCGGGGAAGTACCCGCTCGTCGTCGACCCCGTCATCGGCGACGTCAGGCTCACCAAGGTCCTGATGGATGGAGGCAGCTGCCTCAACATCATCTACGCCGAGACCCTCAGGCTCCTGCGCGTCGACCTGTCATCCGTCCGAGCAGGCGCTGCGCCCTTCCACGGGATCATTCCCGGGAAGCGCGTCCAGCCCCTCGGACAGCTCGACCTCCCTGTCTGCTTCGGAACACCCTCCAACTTCCGAAGGGAGACTTTGACGTTCGAGGTGGTCGGGTTCCGAGGAACCTACCACGCAGTGTTGGGGAGGCCATGCTACGCGAAGTTCATGGCCATCCCCAACTACACCTACCTGAAGCTCAAGATGTCGGGCCCCAACGGGGTCATCACCGTCGGCCCCACGTACAAGCACGCATTCGAATGCGATGTGGAGTGCGTGGAGTACGCCGAGGCCCTCGCCGAGTCCGAGGCCCTCATTGCCGACCTGGAAAGCCTCTCCCGAGAGGTGCCGAACGTGAAGCGGCATGCCGGCAACTTCGAGCCAGCGGAGACGGTTAAGGCCGTCCCTCTCGACCCCGTTCAGACCTCGGCCCAGCCCGAGCCATCCTCGGCTCAACCCGAGGAAACCTCGGAGCCCGAGGGCGAAGCACTGCGCATCGAGGAGGAGCAGAACGGGGTCGTGCCAAACCCCGTACCTGCAATATCTCCGCCAAGGAGAACTGCCCCTCGACCGAGCCAAGGCTCGGCGGGTAGCGCGACGCGCCAAATCGTTCGTCTTGCTGGGCGACGACAAGGAACTCTACCCCCGTAGCCCCTCGGGCATCCTCCAGCGATGCATCTCCATCGCCGAAGGTCAGGAACTCCTGCGGGAAATACACTCGGGGGCTTGCGGCCATCACGCAGCACCTCGAACCCTCGTCGGGAACGCTTTCCGCCAAGGCTTCTACTGGCCAACGGCGGTGGCTGACGCCACTAGAATTGTCCGCGCCTGCGAAGGGTGCCAATTCTATGCGAAGCAGACCCACCTGCCCGCTCAGGCTCTGCAGACGATACCCATCACCTGGCCCTTCGCCGCATGGGGTCTGGACCTCGTCGGCCCTCTGCAGAAGGCGCCCGGGGGCTATACGCACCTGCTGGTCGCCATCGACAAATTCTCCAAGTGGATCGAGGTCCGACCCCTGAACAGCATCAGGTCTGAGCAGGCGGTGGCGTTCTTCACCAACATCATCCATCGCTTCGGGATCCCGAACTCCATTATCACCGACAACGGCACCCAGTTCACCGGCAAAAAATTCTTGGATTTTTGCGACGATCACAGCATCCGGGTGGACTGGGCCGCCGTAGCTCATCCCATGTCGAATGGGCAAGTAGAGCGCGCCAATGGCATGATCCTACAAGGGCTCAAGCCTCGGATCTACAACAACCTCAACAAGTTCGGCAAGCGGTGGATGAAGGAACTCCCCTCGGTGGTCTGGAGCCTGAGGACGACGCCAAGCCGAGCCATGGGTTTCACGCCGTTCTTCCTGGTCTACGGGGCCGAGGCCATCCTGCCCACCGACCTGGAATACGGCTCCCCGAGGACGAGGGCCTACAACGAAGAAAGCAAACAAGCTAGCCGAGAAGACTCGCTGGACCAGCTGGACGAGGCTCGGGACAGGGCCTTACTACACTCGGCGCGGTACCAACAGTCCCTGCGACGCTACCACGCCCGAGGGGTCCGACCCCGAGATCTCCAGGTGGGCGATCTGGTGCTTCGGCTGCGGCAGGACGCCCGAGGGAGGCACAAGCTCATGCCCCCCTGGGAGGGGCCGTTCATCATCGCCAAAGTCCTGAAGCCCGGAACGTACAAGCTGGCCAACAGTCAGGGCGAGGTCTACGGCAACGCTTGGAACATCCAACAGCTACGTCGCTTCTACCCTTAAGATGTTTCCAAGTTGTTCATATACCTCGCACCCACGCAAAGTTTAGTCAACAAGGAAGGGTCGGCCCCGCCTCAGCAAAGCCCGACCCTCCCTCGGGGGCTAAAAGGGGGGAAACCCCCTCTGCGTCAAAATTTTCCTTGAACAAAAAATCTCTTTTACCAGAATATCTTTCGTGCTTTTTGACTACTTCGAAAAGTGGATCCTGGAAACGACGGGGTACACGTAAGCAGTCAAGGCTGACCGAGCCGAGGGACTCCTACGCCTCCGGGATACGGATACCTCACTCATCACCTTCTGCGATAAGTAACTCGCGCTCGGATAAAGTGAATCCGCGGATCGAACGAGTCTTTACGTACGGAAGCTCTTCTGTCGAAGCGATTCTTCGAGCCTTCTCGACCGAGTCGGTGACAGGGCCTCATGGACGGGTAAAAGTACGCGTAAGCGGCAAGGCCGACCGAGCCGAGGGACTCCCACGCCTCCGGGATACGGATACCTCACTCATCACCTTCCGCGAGAAGCAACTCTTGCTCGCACTAACATCCCTGCTACCGACAAAAAGTCCAGATACTCGAAACAAGAGGAAAAGAGACGCAGCTTTATAACGCAGCAAGGGTGTGTGTTCTGGCCTCGACGGCCGCACAAGGCCCACGCTACAAGACGATTTGACCCTGCAGGCTCGGGTCTTGACGCTGGAAGAGGGCGATGACACCCTCGGCATCGACAGCACCTTCGGCAAGGCCCGACCTAGCCTCGGACGGCGACGCGGTCCGAGGGCCTCCGCTCCGAAGGACGACGTCATCACCACGCTCGAGCAATCTCTGCCGGGGACTTCTCCGAGAACCCGGCCCGAGCGGACGGCTCGGCCGGCCACCCCCGGGGGCCTCGGCCGACCGCCTTCCGAGGGCGCCAGCTCGGGCCGAAGCCTCGGCTGATCAGCTCCGACGTCGATCCTGCCAACGGACAACTCGGCTAGGCTCCGGCCAACCAGGTTTCATTTCCGAGCCAACTCCGCCTCTGCTCGTGCTGATATCGCTACCCCTGGCCTCGGCTCGTCGAAGAGCGGCCGAGGGGTCTCTTTAACTAAGCTAGAGGAGCCTCGGACAACAGGTCCGACCGAGCCGAGGGACTCCTACGCCTCCGGGATACGGATACCTCACTCGTCACCTTGACACGGGGCGACTCATGCTTGGTGAAGCGGTTCAGACAATCAGCAGACGAGTCTTAGTGCTCGGAAACGAGGAAAAAAACACGGCTCCGTGCCGTGGTTACATACATGTTCAGGCCCCGAAAGCCGAAATGAACAAAAAACCCGGCACTCGAAGTGCCATTACAAACGGAACTCCGGTTCCGTCCCCGCGGGTACGGGCAACCTCCCCAGGGAAGCCCATGGAGCAACAAGCTCTGGGCGAATCACCACCAAACGCGGGACGCCCCCAAGCACCCCGGTAGATCCTCGCAGCCGTCCTCGCCGCGAATGCGAGGAGGAAGACGGAATGTTGCATCCTAGCTGGGCAGCAACAGTTCTCCTTCCCCGGCATGACTGGAGGATGTCTCCGCCGTGGGGCTAAAAGGCGATTGCCACCACCAGAAGCTGGAAAATGAGGTGGCCCGCCGACCCGCGTAGGAGGTGCAACCCCGGCTCGCCTCGCTCCCCGCCCCGGCGAGGATGACGAACACCCTCAACACTGAGGGCGGGGCCGGGACCGCAGCCCGGTTTGCCCCTCCCCATTCGGGAGCTGGAGGCCACCATCTTGGGTGATCACCAGCGGAGGGGAGCCGCTGGGCTGTGTGATGAAAATCCTTGAAGCCGAACGATGGCTGAAAGGTACCAACTCCCACGGAGTTGCGTTCCTCCAACGATGGAGCGAAAAGACGGTGGTTCCCCCCATCCGGGGGCTCGGAAGATGGAGAGACACAATGCATAGGGGAGGAAGGAGACATGGTCACCTTACGAAGGGGGTCGCCCTCCTTTTAAAGACAACTCCCCCTGCTTGCACCCTCAACCGTCACGGGCTGAGTCTTCTCCAACACGCCTCCAAAGTCCTCCCCTGCGGCGCGGGGGCTGGGGCCCGCCTGTCATGCAGACCGGCTCCAAGCAGAAGAAGCCGAACCACCGCGCACGACGCACGCAACCACCCAGCGGTTACAAGTAACCCTCCACTTTTGCCCGGACCAGCGGGCGAAAGGGGCAGGCGGCCATGCAGGCGGCATGCAACCGCGCCAAGTGGACACGCCTCTCCGACTCCTGACAGGCCAGCGCGACGGCTCAAGCCCACGCGTCGTGCAACTGGCGCGCCGGGTGCTGCATGCGAGCCGCTGTGCCACTCGCTCCACCACCGCACCTCCTCGATTGCGGAACCAATACCGCGATTCGAGGCGACCCAGCCCGCGACCCAGCAGCGCCAGCCTGGCGCAGCGGTCAAACGCGGTCAAAAATGGGCCGGCAGTAATGACGGTGGCAGGCGCGCGAGAGCAGCGGTCACGCCATCTGCCAAGCTCATGTCCCATCCGGAGACAGCAAGAGAACCCCCTCTCGCGGTGCGAAGACGACGCGCCCGTGACCCGTACCTCGAACGGCTCGCGCACGCGCAACGGCAACCTCGCCAACTACTCACCCCGGCGCATTAACTCCGCGGCTCGACGGACAGCGCTACGGGCGGGAGCGGCTGGCGACGTTTCGCCTTCGCCAAAACAACCACGCCGAAAAAGGTACGCCACGACGTTCAATTTCGAATCCTTTTTCCCTTTTTCCTTCTTTCTCTATCTCTTGCAACAGGGACCGGGAAAGGGGATACCCCCAAAGGGATCCTTCCCCGTGAAGGAACTAGGCTCCGAGCCTCCCTACTGATCAGGGGTTCGAAGGCTGGCCCCCCGAGGGGTTCAACAGCCGCCTCAGATCGCGTGGGCCCGACACCCACTACTGGTCAGGGGTTCGAAGGTCGGCCTCCCGAAAGGTTCCACGACCGCCTCAGGCTACTAGGGCTCCGCGCCCATTACTGATCAGGGGTTCGAAGGCTGGCCTGTCGAAGGGTTCACAGTCGCCTCAGACGCCGAGCGAGGGATGACCAGGGGTACGTTCAATACATAACCAAGGCTCGGGCTGCGCTCCCGAGGTACCCTAGGACATTTCCGAGACCAGCGGGAACGACTCTGTAACGGAATCCCATCGGAGGGAGGCAACGAGCCCTCGGACCCCGTCGCCAGGGGACCGGGTCCGGCAGATCACCCGCAGGTACTTTTGGGCATGCCTCCGGGCCCCTAGCCGACCCCCAACGAACGGGGCACGGACGTCCACTCGGATTAACCGATTGCAGCTCACCGGAGACACCATGTTCGGTGCCCATCGAGGGTAACATGGCGCTCTCCCCCCCTCCTCCTTGCGGAAAGGCGACGTAGGGGCGTATGTAAAAAGTCGAGTCTGTCCCTGATCGTCCTCTCGCTCCGTGCGGAGGCTCGGGGGCTGCTCTCGCAAACCCGGCTCCGGCCGAACCGTTGACAGCGTCAACATACCAGCCCGAGAACTTGGGCCCCGACAGTGCACCTGGGCTACGCCCTGCTCGCATGAGGGAACCGCCAGACCAGCCGAGGCATTACGCAAGGCATTAAGACCTCGAAGGAGTGAAACCACTCCTCCGAGGCCTCGGGGGCTACACCCGGCGGGTGCGCTCGCGCGCACCCACCGGAACAAAGTACCACCGAGAAAGGCTGGTCCCCTTGCAAAAAAGTGCGACGCAAGCCTCCAAGCGAGTGTTAACACTCTCTTCGAGGCTCGGGGGCTACTGTCGGGGACCATAATTAGGGGTACCCTCAAGACGCCTAATTCTCAGCTGGTAACCCCCATCAGCATAAAGCTGCAGAGGCCTGATGGGTTTGATTAAGTCAGGGATCAGTCCATACGAGCGACTCGATCACGCCACGCCCGAGCCTAGCCTCGGGCGAGGGCAGCCGACCCTAAGATGACTCCGTCTCGCCTGAGGCCTCCTCTTTCACGGCAGACGCATCACCGGCTCGCCCGAGGCCCCGCCTTCGATAAGAAGAAACCCTGACTAAATCACCGCGCCAACCGACCAAGTCACCGGGGCGTTTAACGCAAAAGGTAAGATGGACGGGCGACCAGACCTCGCCAGAGGTGCCATAGGAGGCTCCGCCCGACCCAGGGCTCGAACTCGGGCTAAGGCCCCGGAAGACGGCGAACTCCGCTCCGCCCGACCCAGGGCTCGGACTCGGGCTAAGGCCCCGGAAGACGGCGAACTCCGCTCCGCCCGACCCAGGGCTCGGACTCGGGCTAAGGCCCCGGAAGACGGCGAACTCCGCTCCGCCCGACCCAGGGCTCGGACTCGGGCTAAGGCCCCGGAAGACGACGAACTCCGCCTCGCCCGACCCAGGGCTCGGACTCCGCCTCGGCCTCTGCCGAACGACCTCCGCCTCGCCCGACCCAGGAGTTCGGGCTCGGCCTCTGTTATGCAGGACGGACTCGACCTCGACTTCGGAGGAGCCTCCACGACGCCCGACCTAGGACAC
The DNA here is from genome assembly GCA_029449295.1 of Zea luxurians. Classification (NCBI taxonomy): domain Eukaryota; kingdom Viridiplantae; phylum Streptophyta; class Magnoliopsida; order Poales; family Poaceae; genus Zea; species Zea luxurians. Next base: position 57,529,372 of record JAOPSE010000020.1, read on the forward strand.
GAGACCGCCACGTCAACAGGAAGCGTCATCATCACCCTGCCCTGAGCCGACTTGGGTCGCAGAGAACAAGACCGGCATCCCATCTGGCCAGCTACGCCAGATAGGCAATGATGGCGCCCCGCTAGCCCATGACGACGGCGGCTCCCAGCTCCCTTACGAAAGCAGGAGGACGTCAGCAAGGGCCCAGCCACTCCGACAGCTGTCCCTCCGTCCGGCTCCGTTACTCCTCCAACAGCCACGACGCCACACCAACAGGGTGCCAAGATCTCTCCGGCTGCCACCTTGGCATGTACTCAGGGCACTAGCACTCCCCCACTAGACACGTAGCACCTTGCTACACCCCCATTTTGTACACCTGGATCCTCTCCTTACGCCTATAAAAGGAAGGACCAGGGCCTTCTTAGAGAGGGTTGGCCTCGCGGGGACGAAGGGCAGGGGCAGGCGCTCTCTCGGGGCCGCTCGCTCCCCTCACCTCGCGCGGACGCTTGTAACCCCCTACTGCAAGCGCACCCGACCTGGGCGCGGGACGAACACGAAGGCCGCGGGAATTCTCCGACTCCCTCACGACCCGGCTCCGGCCGCCTCGCTCTCGCTCTCTCTCTCTCCCCCCCCTTCGCGCTCGCCCACGCGCTCGACCCATCTGGGCTGGGGCACGCGGCACTCTCACTCGTCGGCTCGGGGACCCCCCGGTCTCGGAACGCCGACACCCGCCGATCGTCCTCTCGCCCCGCGCGAAGGCTCGGGGGCTACCCTTGCGACCCATCATGCGGTAAATTTGTTGGAAACTCCGACAAACCAACATAAAACGCTCGAGGGCTCCCTTCGCGCCCAGGTTGCGGCCAGGTGACAACCGGAGTCCGCCACGCCTATAGAGGTAAAACTAAGACCCCGAGGAGTCAACCACTCCTTTAGGGCCTCAGGGGCTACACCAGACGGGTGCGCTCGCGCGCACCCCTCGGAAACAAAATCTTCCACTCCTTAGGAAAAGATAGTGTACCCGCACAAAGAGCAGAAGAACCTCCAAACAAGTGTCAAAACACTTCCTCGAAAGGCTCAACGGCTACTGTCGGGTACGATAATTAGGGGTACCCATATTATGCCCCTAAAATGTGCTTAAAATCCTAATGACTCCGTCAAGGTACGTCCTTCGAGAACAAGGAACCAAAACTCTGCCTCACCCGAGGTCCCCCTCAGGGGTCTTCCCAAAGCTCTGCCTCGCCCGAGCTCCCCCGCAGGGATCTTCCCAAAGCTCTGCCTCGCTTGAGCTCGCCCTCAGGGATCTTCCCAAAGCTCTGCCTCGCCCGAGCCCTGTCTCGGACAGGACGTAAGCTCGAGAGAATCTCCGTCCCAGCCGAGGCTCCCTCACCCTAAGGCAGTCTTGTTCGCCTCGTTTGAGCCCGCCTCAGGCGATAAAGACAAAGCTTGCCCGAGGTCCATTGGGAGACAACCACATTCAATGCGCACACCTACCTCACGTCGGGCTGCAGGTGAATCTTTCAATAGGACAAAAGTCTTGTCAAAGATTCACAAACATCTCTACGCGTGCGCACGCCACCTGACAGCCCCTGACGGGACACATAATACGATAGCGCGCGGCCTAAGACCTCGGGCGCAAGTTCTGCCTTGCCCGAAGCTAAACTCAACCTCGGGTGCAAGCTCTGCCTCGCTCGAACCAGGCCTCGGCTACCTGCTCCCCCGCTCCAGCCACTTCGTTGACTGTGGCACGCGTCATCAAGTCTCGGGACAGGCTCGGTCTCAACCTCGAACGGACCTTCGCCTCACCCGAGCTCGATTCTTCCCTCGATATCTGTGACAGAGGGCTTCCCAGCGTCATCACAAACAATGGAACTGACACCTCACGCAAAAGCCTTTTTCCCATAACAGGCACTATGCCAACCATTACGGTATGGGCAACCCCACGCCAGGGGCTCGAATACGTGACCAAGCCCTCGGCCTCAGCTTTCAACGGACGACAAGCAAGCACAAGTAAACAACAAAGTACTGGGCCATACTGTCTACAGGACATAAAGACACCCCCTCACAGCATATCGTCAGCTCCCGTCCGTAAGGCAGCTCTCCCTAGGCCTATAAGTAGGACAGTCCATGGCTCGACGCGGGCAAACACTTAGCAATATTCTCTCTCATACGATATTAGCACTTGCCTCAATCACTCTCAGGGGCTTGAGGTCCTCCCCTCTCTCGCCATGCTTGTAACCCCTACTGTAAACACTTTTGGTACGAGTAATATAAGTCACATCCCTCCTCTGCTGGAAGTAGGACCCTTCATAGCCCGAACCAGAATAAATCGCTTATGTCAACTCGCATCATCATCTGGGTCCGGAACACGCGACACTATTTCACTGGTTGGTTAGACCCACGGGTCCAAAACACCGAGAGGTGCTAAACTTCGGCACTTCACTTTTAACATCTTTTAGCACCTTTTAACACTCGTTTGGATTTACAAGTGCTAAAGTTTATAAGTGTAGTGCTAAACTTTAGCACCATGGATCCAAACAATGGCTTAATATCAAAGATATATTATTTAAAAAAATATTTCACATATTCATATCATTTTAGAGAAGAAATATAGTTGGTGCACAGAACCCAAAGAAACTATATGTTTTTTTCTATACATCTCTGACACTAATGTCTAAGACTACATCCCACAAAGAGTACAATTCTGTTTTTATTCTAAGTCTGACACTAATGTCTAAGAAAATAAATATTATTAGATTTATCGTGACATACATATTTACAACAAACCAATTTAGTGTCATAAATACTGACAATCTTCTCTATAAATCTGATAAAAAAACACTTTAGCTTAGGACAAAACTGAAACGCTACACTTTATGAAATGGACATGGACGTAATATAGAAGTGTCAAGTTGAGCTCGTGAACAGAGAGAGCCATTTCAGTATTGACAGCAAGATCTCTTCAATTAAGCATTTTTTATCCATTACAATGCGCCTTGCTCCCAGTATGACGATATACAGAAAACAAAAGGAAAGAGAAAAATTGAAAGGTGGAGGAACCCAGTAACTCTGCATGTGAAAATTTTCTTGATAACAACGAAAATTTTCTTGCCTGAGAATTATTTACCGAGGGTATGGACCTGAGCCCCACCAAGGCGCCCAATATGCTCTACGGAACCTGACATTCAAAAACCTTCTTTTTTCCCGTTTTGGACATGAACGGAACAACCCAAAATTGCTAGTGAATCGAGCTTGCGTGTGACCTATCAATGCTCTCTTATTCTGATGGTAAAGAAACCCACCCTCGCCGCAGCTTCTCTACAGAGACCACAGCTTATTCACATTGGAGAGGCCTATCAGAACTAATACGAATAAAAAATAATCATTGTCGGCAGCAGTATGTTTTACGCATGTTGTACGCGATGATGAAAAATAAAATTGAAGGCTTAAAGTACCTGTGTCAAGTGATAGAAAATTTATGATGAGAGGATCACTCCCACCAGCTCAATAAAATCAGCGCCCACCACCAGGGCTCGAACTGCCGGCACTTGTAGGAGTCTGAGTTTGCATAATGGTATCATGATGGAATACCCCTTTTGGCAAGATTGCTCCAACAGGCGCGGGTCCTGCCACTGGTGATACTACATGATTGATAGATGGATCTTTAGTTGAAATATATTCTGGGGAAGACGAAGATGGAGCCAATGTGGCAACAGAGAAGCCAATAGGATAGGGAGCAATTGGCATGTCAGATAGTGGCAAAGCAGATGAACTGTAGCCTAGTGTACCCATTGAGTGATCATATTTGCATGCAACTCCATATCTGCAATATCCATTTTGGGCATAGTACGCACAAGGCTGAGCACCCTATACATTTTAGATAACATAGTAAGATTGGGTAAGAAACTGCAAGATTGTTAGATGCAAAAGACAAAGAAGGACAAAAATGTCCAAAATGGCATCGAAATCAAGACTGACATGTTTTGAGTCATATTTTTACAAATTCAATGTTACGAATAGCAAAAGTGCGAAGCACATTGTTTGAAGTCCCAATAATCCAATTTTGTCGCCGCTACATGCCTGCACTAAATTGTACTTTCCAGCGGCAGTACGCAATCATGCAGGGGGAAAAGGATGTGTATGGATTCAGCAAGAGGTACAAATCTCTAGGTCATTACAAAGACAGGATTCATCCAAATAATCAGTCTAAGGAATTGCAGTACCCAACTAAACATCAAGAGCATGCAAGACTAAACTAAAGGAAACAAATTTAATTGTGACAAGTAGGCATTTACACCTTTATTCATTTGTTCTCCATAACAACTAGTATCATGATTCTAAGCAACTAAAAAAGCAGAAATTGGTTAATTATTGTTCTGATCAAACTTCGTTAGTTCATTAAATTTTCACCTTACATAGTCTATGACTATCTGTCAGTGAGTCATCGTATACCATTTTATTATCAAAGGTGAAGACAAAATAAACTTACATTAATTATCAGTCTATCACCTACATTAGTTAAAAACAATATCTAGCTGATAAGAATTAATCATCAGTGGAAACAGTAGAATTGTAGCTTGCATTTGCTCTTTTTTCTGTTTACCCTTAACTCTACAGTCTGTCTTTTACCCTTTCGGTGTTCTTTTTTTTCTATCATTGTTTCTTGTGGGTTTAACCTCTAGCCTACCCTAACTTGCTTGGGACAAAAGGCTATGTTGCTGTTGTAGTATTTGCTCTATATGGCTCACAAAAAGGGAATTTTTAAGAGACAAACAAAAACCAGATTTGTACCTTAATCAAGCAAAAAAATTTGCAAGAAAATGTGAGTGAATCCTGATAAGTCTAGCATGATTACACGTTAATACTGTTGTTGTCAGGGCCTAAGGAGGCCCACGGAGGGGCTGCAGCAGCAGCAGCCATGGGCCCTCCAAGGGGGTTAGATAAGGATAGTTAGAAATAAGATTAGAAGATTAGTTGAGATTATCTAGGAGATTCGTTGAGATTATTAGAAAGGTTATCAGTTAGTAGTTTGTTGAGAGCTTTTAGGAGAGTTTTAAGAAGATAAGGATCTCTAGCTAGACAGGGGCGGCCAGCTGGCCTATTTATGTAATTAATGGATGAGAAATAAAGTAAGCAAGAATTAGAAGGAAGAAACCCTCCTCTTGCTCGGCCGTGGGCAGAGACCGGCCGCCGGCGTTCCTACCCATCGATACCTCTCTCCAATCCCTCACCGATCTAGTGACCATAACAGTTGTGTGCATGGTATAAAGCTTATAAATACCAGAGTTTACTCTAAGAGCACCATCATTCAGAAAGTCAGCTTCTAAATACTTGTAAGTTCCCTGTATAGGCTACAAATGGTTTTCATTCTACCTCATCAGCTTGAATAGGTGAAGTTTTGCAAGTTCACAAGGCCATCAGATTTGTCATTACCAAGGCTGTTATAGCACGTCTCCAATATTTGATTACATGGAATTGTATCCCACTTTAGAAGGGTCCTACTCGTCTGCCATTTCAATTCCACTCCTTTTTTATATATGGCAAAATAGAACAGCCTTGTGCTTCTAATTTTCCTCATATTGTCATTATCATTCACAGTTTTTTAGAAAGATTTTTTCATATAAAATCAAGTCCCATTTTTATCTATTAGAAAGCTTATTTTCTAACATAGGCTGACAGGCTTAAGGTTTGCAACCCCTTAAGGGCTTGTTCGGTTATGAGTGGATTGCGTGGGATTGAAGGGGAGGGGATTAAATCTCCTTCTATACAAATTTGAATAGGAGGGGATTAAATCCCCTTCAATCCCCTCAAACTGAACAGGCCCTAAAATGCAAAGATTGCTGATAGAGAAGGAATTAAATAAAGATACTCCCTCCGTCCCAAATTAAAATTCGTTTTACTTTTTTAATGGATTCATACAATAATTAATGTATGTGTTCCATATATGTGTCTAAATTCGTAATCATTCATTTGAATATATAGACATAAAAATCAAGAGCTACAACGACTAATATTTTGGGACGAGGGAGTACTAAACTCAATAGTCACCCATTTGGATAGAATATCATGGACACAATGGTTCCTGTAGACTATTGGCCAAATTATCTTCATTTTTTATAAACAGCGTATGCATTTCTTAGTTCTTATAGTGGTGAGGTGTGGATTGGTAGTCTTGATCTGTCCAGATTTGCTAAAAGTAAATTAATACATTACTGGAAATATGGTAACTTCACAAGAAGCATTACTGAATTAGATCTGTCAATAAATATATACCAAGCTATGGATGTGGATGCTCACCGGACGAAGTGGAAGGCATAGATGGCTGAACATGTAATTGGACTTAGGAGTGCTCCAATCTCGAGGATGGTTATATTTACACGTAGTTCCAAATTTGCAATCGCCAGTCCTCATATAATATTGACACTCAGGCTGCCCTGGTCGCTCAGGAAATCCATGTTCTTGATGATTATTGCTTGATTGTCCAGCTGAGGAAGAATATGGCAAGTATGTACCGCCATAAGCAATTGCGGTGGAAGATCCATGGTGTCCTATACCATATAACGGTCCAGCTTGAACAGTTTGTTGTGCTCCACCTGATGCCACAGGATTTACCGATGCCTGCATCAAACAGAAGAGTTAAATTTTTGGGGAGAATAGTACCTTGCTCTTTTAGTTAACAAAATAGTTTGCTCCCTATTATTTATCAAACAAGTCATCTTTATTGCCCTATATTATTTATTTTCTTGACAATGCCAAGAAATTTCAGGTAATACATACTTGAATGTCTTTTAGATCTTGCTAGATAATGATCAACTGAGAATCTTAGACTAGCTCATGAAAGAGCTTGCTCATTTGCTTTATATCTTGGTAGAAGCTTGTTGGTAGGAACCTTTCCTTCTATCAAAATAAAGCATTTTGTCCAAATTATTTACCGGATAAGGGCTCCATCCTTGCAATGGAACCATTCCAGATGAGATCATCATTGGAGTGTATGAACCTGGTATATATGATCCAGGAACTGCAGGTGATCTTCCCATTTGCCAATTTGGAGCATATGTATGAGGGGAGGGCACAGAAGGTGATTGTAATGGTGGATATATTCCAGGGGTCACCGGAATACCACCAAATTCTGGATGATGAAATTTACATGTAGAACCAAACTTGCATTGCCCAGTCTTCATATAGTAGGAGCATTCTTTCTCACCCTGCACTTCATTAATGTCAATTATTTTTTCCAATAATACTTAAAAAATCCAAGAAGCACAATCATAGGAGAATTCTCATACCAGGCGTAGAGGGAATCCATTGTTGTTTAATATAACAGACTGCACAGATCCATCTTGCTTAGGATGGTGATATTTGCAATTGGAACCAAATTTACAAGTTCCAGTCTTCAGATAATACTATAGAAAAAACAAAAGAACAGATGGTAAAGTACCAAAAGTTAACAAGTCAGGCATGAATCTTTACATTCCTTTATATTTATGCACCCTGCATCCCATGGACAAGCTACACTGGGAGCATGCAAATAGTGTGCAGGAGTTGCCAGGTTAATGCTTCAATGTCTGATTGATGCCCAGATTTCTATAAAGATAGTTAAACTCATGTGTGAAGGTGTTAATGTACCTCGCATACAGGTTGGCCCTGTCGTTCTGGAAAGTCTTGTGCTGCACCATTCTTGGTACCTCCACCAAACTAAAATTTTTGAAATAGGTTTTAAGAAGAAACTATTTATCAGCTTGGCGTTTCAGGAGAATTTTGTGAAGCCATTTGCTACGAATCTATTAGAAAACATTAGCAATTGGCAGCTAGAGATTTGGTTGCAGCAGACCTCAGATATCCTAAATCATTTAGGATCAGAAAAATGGGATCAGATCATCAGAAGCAGACTTGCAGGTGTTAACAGTAAATACTAAGTAAGAGCAACACTCAAAGTTGTGATCATTTGCAAGCATAGAAGGTCATAAAACATATAATTTGAAAAAAAAACACTCGGGATTAAAATATAACTTGCAGCTACCAAGTATAGCAGCATTTTGTTAATATAAGTCTTGGATACAAAGATGACCGCCTCTACTTTTCACGTTTAACACAGGAACAAAAAACTGCAGAATTTTCCTAAAAACTACAAAATGGGGGAAGAAAAGGCACTCCCTCTGTTCCAAATTATAAATCATTTCAACTTTTTTTGAGACTCAAAGCATCTCAAGTTTGACGAGAATTACAAAGATTTATGATCTCAAATAGGTATACTATGAAAATTTAACTAATGAAGAATCTAATGATACACATTTGGTATCATAAATATTACAGCGAATTTCATGCTATGGTTAAAAGGATCCCCTCATCTGTCCCACGCCAAAGCACAGGTCCCGGTCGCGGTCGTTTCTCACATGGGCTACGGTGCCGTTGTGTATGGGTGGGGCAGGGGTTTAGGTTTTTCTCAACTTGTGTGAGAAGGTCTTCTTCTTAATATGATACCCGGGGCTGTCTTACCCCCGCAGGTAGAGTTTTTTAAAAAAATATTACTCCCTCCGTCCATCAATGTTAGACGTTCTAGCCTTATTCACATGCCCATGAGCGTTTTTCACTATGGGTTTTGAGCCCGTATTCGCTTCCTCCACTCCATTTCCAATTCCCCACACTGCCACATGAAGCCAAGCGACCATTGCTCCTCTCGCCAGAAGTTTGCTGCAGGGGTGTGCCGCTTGGATACCGCTGCTATTGATTGAAATTAGCATTAATTGGAATTACTTCAGCCTTGTAATCAAACAAATAACTAGGGTACATGTGTCTTTTACCACTACTCCTAACTTGTCTTAGAATTGCTAGAACGTCCAACGTTGATGGACAGAGGGAGTATTATTTTATTATATAAATTTGGCTGAACTTGATATGCTTTGACTCTCCAAGAAAGTTGGATTGGCTTTTAGAAGTAAGTTTTTGTGTTGCGTCATGGCTTGTCAGGAACTCAGGATCACCATGACAACATCTAAAATGGAAAACAGGGGCTGAGCAATTGGCTTTCTACATATGCATTTATTTGGAAGCCAATAAATACAAACTAGTAGTAAATTTGAAGCAAACAAGAAAGAGAAACGATTGTGTCTCAACCATAAAAGGAAGGAACCTCAGTAGTGCAGTTTCAAGTGAGCCAGATCAAAACTTTGACGCTGCCATCCGATATCAAATAACAACAAGACACCACGGAGAAATCCACAAAGAGCAGTGTGCATAATCCGCTCTGGACGAACCACATTACCCAAATCGCTAGTTTCTGTGATCCGATCCTCACGGGTTTCAAACGGTAACTATCTCAATTCACCGGCAGCAGCGTGTCGGACGCGGACACGGATCAGATCGGGGAAGATTGAGAAAGCAAGAGAGCGGGAAGCAGAGGCTGGAGAAAATCGTCCGCCCGCGCGCACCTCAGTGCCGCCACGATCGCGGGGATGGTTGTAGCGGCAGCGCTCCCCGAAGCCGCAGGCGCCCGTGCGGAGGTAGTAGCCACAGTCCGCCTCGCCAGGCCGCTCTGGTAGCCGTGCGTTCGCCTCCTGCCCCGCCCCCAGCTCCCCGTCCTCCCCTTCCCCACCGCCGTCCAGCCCCCGCCTAAGCACCGGCCCTGCAAAAGCCACGCGTTCTCGTACCACGCGGTTACATCGGGAAGCCACCAGAGATCCGCGCGGCCGTACGCCCGGCCGGAGATCTGAACGAAACAAAAAAAAACGTTAAGCAGGCAGCACCTTCGAGGCCGGTGCCCGGGCTTGCGGTGCCGCCCTCTCCTCCTGCTGCTACAGCGGCGACGGCCTGCTCGGCGTGCGGCGGCTCCATGGCGTCGCGGCGTCGCGGGGGCGGGGAGGGAACAGGGAAGCTCGGCGATCGGTCGGGCGATCGGAGTGGGAGGAGGAGATCGGGGGGCCTGGGTTTTTCTCTCCCTCCCGTTTCCTTTCCTTCCACCACTGTGGTGTGGGGCAGGACACTATTTCCTTCCTCTCTCTTGTCTTTGTCTAGCTATTTTTCCGCTGCCTCTGTCTCGCGCTGTCTCGCGCTTTCGCTCGCGTCGCCCGTGCGCCTGTCCGGAATAGTATTTACACGGGGTAGGTGTTCGTGTTCGTTTCACTTTTCTTTTTATTTTTTAACGAGATGTTTGTTTTTTTTCTTTGCTTCAGTTCCTTTGCTGCTGGACCACGCTGGGCGGACCCACGTTATGTCCACTGGAGACATGGCCCCACTCATTTTTTTTGTTTACTGCATTTTTATCTTATTTATTATAACTACAAAGATTTGTTAAGACATGTTCGGTTAGTCATGGATTGAGAGAAATTTGATATGATAAAATCTCCTCCTATTTAAATTTAAATAAGAGCTGATTTAATCTACTTCAATCCAGTTAGAGATGACAATGGGTCGGATCGAATCGGGTGAAGCAAAAACCCATCCGCGATCTCACACATAAAGTCTATGTAAGACCGCCCGTGGTCGCACCCTTGAGTGCAATTCCAAATTCGGACTCGAACCAGTCGGGTTTTGGCTCACTCACGGGGTTTTACTTAGTATATCCTTTTAAACAATAATTAAGCTATAATCAATTAAGTACTTACAATAATTAAGTTATATCTATGTATTTTATGTCTTCTCATGTTGAGCAATAAAACAGTTTATAAATCATTGTCCAGGTTATTTGTCCAAAATAATTACTATTGTATTTTAACCATTTTTACGTAAAATAAAGAATGAACCAAATTTCGGATCGGGTGCGGGTCCCCCGTGGATTGAAATATAAACCCACACCCGCGAAATTTTAGGTCGGGTGCGAGTTGCACCCGCAGGTCAAAATCTTTACCTGTACCTACACCCGTTAGGTTGGGTACCTGTCAGGTTTTGATTTTACGAGTTAAATTGTCATCCCTAAATCCACCTTAAATCGAACAAGCTCTTAATTAGCATCTCTCTATTAGGCTCCCACTTAAATGTTAGACCTTCACTTATATTTTTTTTGGCTGCGTTGAGATAGCTTGTGTTGGGGGCCTTCGTCCTCCGAAGGTCCTCAAAAACAAGATTTGACAATGTTTTCCAAGTGAATTATATGAACAGGTATCTTCGGACTCAGATTATGAACATGGAGTACGGTCAGGACGAAGCCTAAGCCAGACGAAGGGGGATTGAGATGAAGGACGGGCTGATTACCAAGCTGTATGAAGGATGGTGCACAGCCGAAGCTATGCGCATGAAAGCTTCGTCGCGATAGCAGAAAGGGGAACCGACTTAAAGATGAAAAGACTACTTAGGCCTTAATAGATTCCCATAAGTCATTAGCAAATGTAATGGGCATGAATGTAATTTTACATGGGCTGCGTCCCACGCCTATAAATAGATTCACGCTGACTTGGCATTTTGCTTTTGCGTCATCCTTATACTTTTGCCTTCCTGCAATCCGAAGGTACACTTGTAATCTGAAATCATTACTATTTTTCTATGATAATAAAATAGAAATGACGTTGTGATAATATTTAAATGTTTATATTACTTCTTATGTTACATATAAGTTCTTCATCATCGTTTATTATGCTTACGAAGGTATGTTGTTTGTGGTCTTCGTCCGAAATACATTATATCCCGAAGGGAAATAATGTTTCAGAGGACGAAGGACTTTATCATTTAACACTTTTTATGTTGCCTTGTTCTTAATCCGAAGCATTTGAGAACAAGTCCCCAACATTGGCGCCCACCTCCGGTGAACTCACTTCCACTCTTTGAGTTTTTGAACACCTTCGGCAGCCATAAACCTTCGCTATGGCGCCGAAGAAAGCTTCAGCAACAGGGGTTGCAGCTCTGCAACCGCTGGACCCCAATCAGGAGACTCTCTCTCTTCGGGAGGCTCGAAGCCAGAAGAGGAAGGCTGCCAGCCCGACGCCTCAAGAGGATGAGCTAGATCAAGAAATCAGAGATATGGAGATGCTTCATCAACAGGTGCAGAGGAAGAAGGAAAAGATGGCCAGGCTAGCTGAACTGCAAAGGCAGATAGACGAAGCCTCTGAAGAAGTTCGTCATTTTACTCAGGATGAGCAGAACCGAAGGCCGCAGCACAAAGACCTTCATCAGGAGGGCTTCTTCAACGAAGATGACTGGTATGAGAATTTCCACCATGGAAATTTTGCTTTTGATGATGCTTCTCCTCTGTCCGTTGAGCTGCAGGCTACACCTTGGCCTCCGTCCTACAAGCCGCCTTAGCTTCCCATATTCGACGGCCACTCAGACCCGAAGCAGTTTTTGATGAGCTATGAAGCAACAGTATCTTCGTATGGTGGCAATGCTACAGTCATGGCCAAATCTTTTGTTATGGCTGTCAGGAGTGTTGCTCAAACCTGGTATTCCTCCCTTCGACCAGGAACGATCACTTCATGGCAAAAGCTGAAGGACTTGTTGTTAACCAGCTTCCAAGGGTTTCAGACGAAGCCAGTCACTGCTCAAGCTCTATTCTAGTGCACCCAGGATCACGAAGAATACCTTCAGGCGTATGTCCGGAGGTTCTTGCGTTTGAGGGCACAGGCACCAACAGTGCCCAACGAAATTGTCATTGAGGCCATGATCAAGGGGCTTCGGCCAGGACCTTCAGCTCAGTACTTTGCTAGGAAGCCTCCTCAAACTTTGGAGAAGCTGCTCCAGAAGATGGACGAGTATATTCGGGCCGATAATGATTTTCGTCAAAGAAGGGAGGAGGCTTTCAGGTTTTCTGAAATGACCAGGGGCTTCGGAGGGAGGTTCTATCCGAGGCACGTTAGGTCAATTCACAACCCTACTCAAAATGATGATAGGGGGAGCCAGCAGCAAAGGCCACAGTGCTCCTCACAGGCTTCGGAGCAACAGCAAGGCTCCTTCCGACCACCAGCTCCAAGAGGCAGAGGCGCCAGGGGCTTCGGCGGAAGATTTGGAGATCAACCAAGAAGAATTTTTTTGCTTGTTTTGTGGTGAGAACAAAGGCCATACCACCAGGATGTGCCATGTTACCATCCAGAAGCAAAAGGAAATAGCCGAAGCTGCAGCACAACAGGCTCAGCCGAAGCAGGTCATGCACACTGCTTCGTATCATTCACCTTACATCCCAGAATATGTAGGCAACCACCCTGCAGTTTCTGTTGCTTCGGCGAGTCAACCTCAAGCTTCCTGGCAACAGCCTCCGCCTCCACCACCGCTGCAACAAGGCCAACAGCCAGAAGGGAGCCAATATGCTCCACACCAAAGGGACTTCAGAGAACAGTCCGAAGCTCGCACAGTCAACAGCACTGTGCCAGAGTCGAAGCACATCTATTGACAAGTATCCTACCTTGATAGCAGTCTTTTTCATTCAGTTTTATTTTCTGTGTAATAAAGGACATTTTTTAGTTTTCATGTAATAGTTTTGTTGTTTGCCACAAGGAAAATGTATTTTCTCCACAGGCTTAAGTTGCTGAAGCTTAAAGATTTGCGATAACAAGGAGGACCTTCGAATTATCAAAAATCCTTCGAAGCAACAAAAAGTCGTTCTAAGGAATGCAGAGTAAGTTTGCTGAAGTCACAAAAAGCCGTTCCAAAGGGAGCGCAGTGTAAGTTTTCTGCTCCAAAGTCGTTCCAAAGGGAATGCAGAGCTTACAGCGAAAAGTCAACGCTGATACCGCCTAAGTAAAAGGCGAAGCGCGAAAAGTCAACGCGAATACCGCTGAAAGTAAAAGGCGAAGAAACTCCTAAGGGAGGCTTACAGCGAAAAATAAACACTGATACCGCTGAAGTAAAAGGCGAAGAAGCTCCTAAGGGAGGCTTACAGCGAAAAGTCAGCGCTGATACAAAAAGATTGTGTGTTTTACGGGGATGTGTGTGTATCTTCGGAACAAATGTCATCTACATAACATAACATCATCACATCATTTTGCATAGCATAAGCATCATACATCATGTTGCATATGGCAAAAGAAGGGGACACAGTATCGACCTTCGGAAGAATGCTTTGAGAAAGTGAAAATCGTGCTAAGTCACAAGGGGATACAATATTGATCTTCGGAATATAGCTTCGGAGAATGTTTTCACGAAGCCTGGATATTCTTCATCAGAGCACTATGGACATTGTTGTGATGCATAAAAGTTTTTCTATCTTCATGAAGCATGAAAAGAATGGAAGGTGTTTTTTCGCCGAAGGCTCAAAAACGGTACGTATGTAAAGTTTCATGCATCGTAAAGAATCGAATCATTAAAAGCAAATATATTACATTCAGGGTTACAAGATACTACACATATTATATTTCAAATATTTTTACAATAACACCTAGTCTTCCCTAAGTACTACTTCAGCAGCTTCGTTCAGAAGTTGATTGACAACTTGATCCATGATAGCTTCGGTTATCTTTTTGATTTCATCGTCTTCCTTCGGGTGAGGGCCCGGAGACGCTTTAGCAGAATCTGAGGGAGAACAGGATACGACTACATTGCTATTACAAATCGCGAACAAAGTTTGAAATTAAAAAATTACAACACAATAAAAACCACTAGTTAATACCTATTTGCCCTTCGGGCTCTGCGCTTTTCTCAGCAGCCTCTGCTACTTTTCTAGCATCATGGATGCCTTTTTCACTTTTCTGAATAATTTCTCGGGCCATTTCTCGGCCACCATTGTCCCAGACGTCGGTAAAAAATTTTCCACCAGCCTGGCTAGCTTCGGCCGAGGGGTCTTTAATATCTTCAGGGGATAAGCTGGCTTCGGATTGTGCAAGAACCTTAACATGATCGCAGCCTTTTTTCTCCAGTATAGTAGCAATCCCCCTGGCACCCGAGAAGGCGCAAATGTCTCCACGACTGTTTAGAATTTCTTCGAAGGCTTCAGCTTCGTGGCTGATCCATTCGATCGGTCCTTCTGGGTTACCTCTCACAAAGTCTTCTTCACTCGAAAATGCGCCAACACTGGCGAAGCTGGTTTTTATCTTCTTTACACATTCCATGGATTTTTCGTAGCACCTTTTCTTAGAAGACCGAAGCTCTTCAACGGTTCCTTCCAAATGATTGGCCCATTGGTCGCTACATTCCCGCCTCGTTTCTTCAAGTATGCGTTCTTCTTTAGCTCGGGCTAATTGCTTCCGAAGATCGGCAATCTCGTGTTTTTGAGCTGCAGCTTGTGCTTTAGAGGCAGCTTCGTCCTCCATTATTTTATCCACCAATGTAACTAGAATTTTGTCCTTTTCTAAGGCCTCGTTTCTCAGTTTGATAACTTCTGTTCGAAGGTTGTTGAAGGCAATTTCATAGCTCTCGTCTTCGGCATTCTTTTGCGCTCTCAGCGCGTTGCTTAGTATTAAACCCTATATGTAAAAGAGTTGGTATAAGAATAAAAGAATAGATTTCAAATCATAAAGTCTCCAAACGCGCAGTTCTCGTACCTTCAGGCTATTGTATGCAAGGCTATCTGCAAGATCGTCCTTTGTCATCGCGCAGAGGCCAGCCTCCAGCTTCGGAAACCCCATGCTTCGGGCCATTTCCCGGCAGACGGATAATTCATTGTCATCTAGGAGGCAGTATAGGAAATCTTCTTCATTTGTCCCATTGAATACTAAGGCCCCATTTGGATATTTCAATTCTTTTGCATAGTGATTAGCTTCAAAAATTTCTTCTTCTGTTAACTTCTTCCCCGAAGCATGTCGAACAATATAATCAAGGACTTTGGGGGATGCTTCGGGGGCAGCAGTACTGATCTCTTCAATTAAAATTGGCTCCATCATTTTTTCTTCCTCGGTTTCCAAGGGTTTTACCTTCGTGGGCTCTGAAGGTCCAGCTTCAGTTTCAGATTGTTGCCTTGGAGCTTCAGCAGCAAAGATTTCAGTTTCCGTTTTGGAAGTTTCAACAGTCTTCTTCGGAGTTGTGCTTGAAGACTTAATTGTCTCCAAAACATCTAGCACGTTCACCATTCTTTTTCTTTTCGGGGTCACCGATGGGCCCTTTTGATTTTTTTATTGTCTCAACACTTGCTGAAGGACTTAAGATTTCCAATATTTTTGTTCCTTCAATTCTCGGTTTTTCTGCCTTCTCTGCTGAAGGTGCTTCAGTTTTTTCTTCGATCTTCGGCACTGGAGCTGGTTCTGTAGTTTCAGTGGCCGAAGAGACTTCACCAATAAACTCAGGCACTGTGGCCGGTTCAATAAAACGTGCCCGGTGGGTGAGCACCTTTATCTTTTTTCTTTGCGGCGCTGGCTCACTAAAAGCACCTAAGGCAACTTCTTTTGCAGGAGAAGTATTTTTTCTTTTGTGGCCTGGCACCGGATAATGATAGTCAGGGTAGACAAACCCGATTGCATCAAATACCCGGTTGAGCCTCTTCTTCTTTCGGCCTCCGAAGGTTGCTGATAATGCAGTATTCTCGGCCTTCGAGTATACCCCAAGCAGTTCGTCACTTACGGTTTCAATACTTTTTAACCAGTCGTCATCCGGTTCAACAAACTTATCTCCGTATTTGAATGTGTATTTTAGTCTGACCAGTCCACCTTCGTCAGACTCTTTGATGGTCTCCTTCGGCATTTCCCACTTTCCTGCAAGTGGCCAAACTCTGAAGGCAATATGCTCTTGGACCAAATCCCTTGTCCCAATAAAAGAGCAGATTACGCCGAAGGCTCTTTGGCATTCTTCGCCCGCTTCATCCATTTCAACCTTCGGCTTTCGGAGTCTGAAGCGTTGCCAGATAGGGCGCATAATGATACCCTTAACATCTTCCTGCGCTGTCAAGTCATTCTTTACATAGAACCATTCTGTCATCCAGGCACTGGGCCACCTCTTCCGAAAGGTTGGCACGGGGCAGCTTGACCCGGAGCGGGCACCGAAGCTGTAACAACCAAAGTTGTTGTGATATTGTTCTTTCCCCCAGGGCTTCGTCTCATATACCAACTCATGAATTTTGCAAAAGCTTTTAGCATTTGGTTCTAAACCTTGGCTTCTCACAGCCCAGACAAAGATTCCCATTCTTATGATAGCTTCGGGAGTAATTTGGTGGAGGTAGATTTGAAATGTCTTCGGGACTTCAACAACAAAGCTGCTTAGGGGGAACCGAAGCCCAGCCTTGAGAAAGCTTCGGAAGATCACGACCTCATTTTCTTCGGGGGTAGGAGAGGTTTTTTCTCCAACATCAGCCCTCACAATAGATACATCTCGAAAATATCTCCCCCTCATATTGTCAATATGACTCTGCTTAATAGTGGTTTTCCCGAAAACCGAGTGACTTGCCGCCATGGTCGATCTTCGGACTCTCCCCCGCCGCTTTCTACATCATAACTGTCGCTGTCATCAGTATCTTCAGATAAACCTTCTAAAATCTCTTTGGTGATCTTTTCTGTATTGGTCTTCGACATTGCTTCAAGAAAGCCTAGGTTTTTCTCTTCAGAGAGACTTAGCTTCATTTCGACAGCAGCCTTCTTCTCCTCAGACATCCCTTCGGAAATCTTACTTTTCGCTTCCGAAGCTTAAAACTAGGAAAGAAAACAAATATTTTTGGGCAGAAAGCTTTATAAGCAGGCAAAACAGATGGCAAAGAGAGCGTGCCAAATAAATTGTGGCGGGCTCCTATTTATACACTCGATATGACAGAAACTGTGTGGTCCCGTGTGTCAATGACTTTTGCTATTCTAGCAAAGGGAAGGTGTTTTTTCGGACCTTCGGCTTAAGGCCTTCGTCCATATCGCAATCTGAATTTATCACTAACAAACTAATATTGCGAGGGGCTACTGTTGGGGGCCTTCGTCCTCCGAAGGTCCTCAAAAACAAGATTTGACAATGTTTTCCAAGTGAATTATATGAACAGGTATCTTTGGACTCAGATTATGAACATGGAGTATGGTCAGGACGAAGCCTAAGCCAGACGAAGGGGGATTGAGATGAAGGACGGGCTGATTACCAAGCTGTACGAAGGATGGTGCACAGCCGAAGCTATGCGCAGGAAAGCTTCGTCGCGATAGCAGAAAGGGGAACCGACTTAAAGATGAAAAGACTACTTAGGCCTTAATAGATTCCCATAAGTCATTAGCAAATGTAATGGGCATGAATGTAATTTTACATGGGCTGCGTCCCACGCCTATAAATAGATGAACAGTACTCCCGTACTGTTCACGCTGACTTGGCATTTTGCTTTTGCGTCATCCTTATACTTTTGCCTTCCTGCAATCCGAAGGTACACTTGTAATCTGAAATCATTTCTATTTTTCTATGATAATAAAATAGAAATGACATTGTGATAATATTTAAATGTCTATATTACTTCTTATGTTACATATAAGTTCTTCATCATCGTTTATTATGCTTACGAAGGTATGTTGTTTGTGGTCTTCGTCTGAAATACATTATATCCCGAAGGGAAATAATGTTTCAGAGGACGAAGGACTTTATCATTTAACACTTTTTATGTTGTCTTGTTCTTAATCTGAAGCATTTGAGAACAAGTCCCCAACAGCTTGGTTGTCACTAACGCTGCTTGTTGAGTCGTTTCTATGGCTTTTTTTAACATGTTGAGTATTTAAGACCCTTTGGTATAATGGTATAGCTCTTTTAAGGGCTCTTTTAATTGTTTCTTCACACAATCTACCAAACGCTTCGATGACTTCTCCATCAAAATAGGAAAGAGACGTTCATAGACACGAACGAAGCTAGGAGCCCAAGCTAGGAGCCCAAAAATGAGCCTTTTCTGGTTCTCTCCTCTTCGTTCTCGCTTCCAAAAAATAGGAATTGCTTTTCCAACAAAATAGGATGCTACTTCACAGACTTCTCCTTAACACAAGAAAGTGTTGGCGCCAATCTAGACAGCGCCAAACATTAGGGGTGTACCACCTGGCGGTGTCTTCTGCGGCGGCACGGACGGTCCGCGGCTTTAGGCCGGACGGTCTGCGATCTGGACGCAGGAGTGACGTTTTCCTTGCGTCGCACCAGACGGTCCGCGCACAGGGCCGGACGGTTCACGATGACGCAGGGTCGTCTTCCTCCTCCTCGCTGGAACCTACATCTCGCCGCTTGGTGGAAGAGATCTTAGGGCGTTGTTGGGGACTTGTTCTCAAATGCTTCGGATTAAGAACAAGGCAACATAAAAAGTGTTAAATGCTAAAGTCCTTCGTCCTTCGAAACATTATGCCCCTTCGGGAAATAATGATTTTAGGACGAAGGTCATAAGAAACATACCTTCGTAAATATAATAAGTAATGACGAAGGATTCATATAAAGCGTGAAATATAAACATCAACATAGGGTCATTTCTATTTTATTAACATGGAGAAATAGAAATGATTTTAAATTACAAATGTACCTTCGGTCCTGAGAGAAGGTAGAAAGTACAAGCGTGACGCAAAAGCGAATGCCAAGTCAGCGTGAACAGTACGGGAGTACTGTTCATCTATTTATAGACGCGGGACGCAGCCCACGTAAAATTACATCCATGTCCATTACATTTGTTAATGGCTTATGGAAATCTGTCAAGACCCACGTAGTCTTTTCATCTTTAAGTCGGTTCCTGTCGGGGACCATAATTAGGGGTACCCTCAAGACGCCTAATTCTCAGCTGGTAACCCCCATCAGCATAAAGCTGCAGAGGCCTGATGGGTTTGATTAAGTCAGGGATCAGTCCATACGAGTGACTTGACCACGCCACGCCCGAGCCTAGCCTCGGGCGAGGGCAGCCGACCCTAAGATGACTCCGTCTCGCCTGAGGCCTCCTCTTTCACGGCAGACGCATCTCCGGCTCGCCCTAGGCCCCGCCTTCGATAAGAAGAAACCCTGACTAAATCACCGCGCCAACCGACCGAGTCACCGGGGCGTTTAACGCAAAAGGTAAGACCGACGGGCGACCAGACTTCGCCAGAGGTGCCATAGGAGGCTCCGCCCAAGGGCTCGGACTCGGGCTAAGGCCCCGGAAGACGGCGAACTCCGCTCCGCCCGACCCCAGGGCTCGGACTCGGGCTAAGGCCCCGGAAGACGGCGAACTCCGCTCCGCCCAAGGGCTCGGACTCGGGCTAAGGCCCCGGAAGACGGCGAACTCCGCTCCGCCCAAGGGCTCGGACTCGGGCTAAGGCCCCGGAAGACGGCGAACTCCGCCCCGCCCAAGGGCTCGGACTCGGGCTAAGGCCCCGGAAGACGACGAACTCCGCCTCGCCCGACCCAGGGCTCGGACTCCGCCTCGGCCTCTGCCTAACGATCTCCGCCTCGCCCGAACCCGGGGCTCGGACTCTGCCTCTGTCTTGCAGGACGGACTCGACCTCGGCTTCGGAGGAGCTTCCACGACGCCCGACCTAGGACACGAGACCGCCACGTCAACAGGGAGCGTCATCATCACCCTGCCCTGAGCCGACTTGGGTCGCAGAGAACAAGACCGGCGTCCCATCTGGCCAGCCACGCCAGATAGGCAAATGATGGTGCCCCGCTAGACCATGACGACGGCGACTCCCAGCTCCCTTACGAAAGCAGGAGGACGTCAGCAAGGGCCCAGCCACTCCGACAGCTGTCCCCCCGTCCGGCTCCGTTACTCCTCCAACAGCCACGACGCCACACCAACAGGGTGCCAAGATCTCTCCGGCTGCCACCTAGGCATGTACATAGGGCGCTAGCTCTCCCTCGCTAGACACGTAGCACCTTGCTACACCCCCATTCTGTACACCTGGACCCTCTCCTTACGACTATAAAAGGAAGGACCAGGGCCTTCTTAGAGAAGGTTGGCCTCGCGGGGACGAAGGGCAGGGGCAGGCGCTCTCTCGGGGCCGCTCACTCCCCTCACCTCGCGCGGACGCTTGTAACCCCCTACTGCAAGCGCACCCGACCTGGGCGCGGGACGAACACGAAGGCCGCGGGAATTCTCCGACTCCCTCACGACCCGGCTCCGGCCACCGACCTCTCTCTCTCTGTTCCCCCCTTCGCGCTCGCCCACGCGCTCGACCCATCTGGGCTGGGGCACGCGGCACTCTCACTCGTCGGCTCGGGGACCCCCTGGTCTCGGAACGCCGACAGTTGGCGCGCCAGGTAGGGGCCTGCTGCGTGTTGACGTTCGATTTCCCGTCAAGCTCCAGATGGGCAGTCTCCAACGACCTCTTCAACCCGGGACGGTGCTCCGTTCCGGGAACCTCGAGTTCATGTCTCTCGACGGCAACTACGACATGATACTCCTTCCACCGCCGCGCGACAGCGACAATGGTGGCGGACAGCCCGCCCGCCGGCGGCGGAATCGACGACGTCTCTCCCGCGTGGGGGAAGGACAACTTTCGAGCTCGCCCCATCCTCTCCCTCGCCATCGGAGGAGGAGGAGGCGGGGCAACCGGGGCCGAGCGGGAGATCGCGCTCCGACGGCTGTCGAGCAAATCGACATCCCCGGCGCCTCGACGGAGGACACGCCAAGCGTCGCCCTCGCGTTCAAGGCAAACGCGAGCGCCATCCCCCCGCAACACGTCGACTCCGAGCAAGTGGACGACGCCAGCACGCTCACGGAAGGTCTGCAGGACGTCGCCCTCGTACCCAAGACGACGGCGCGGTCAGCCCCCGACGTGACTCCATCGCTCCTCGTCGACAAAAAGGTACCGACTGCTACCCATCTTTCGTCATTTCGACTCGGCCTCAGCCCGCCTGGCGATCTCGCTTTGGCGGGCGCTCACATTGAGGCGAGTGCAACCTCTCTGGGGTTTCGTGTGCGGTCGCCTTGGGACCGATTGACGGGTGTCTCGACCTACGGACCCTCTGGGTCCGAGGAAGATGACGACCCCAGCATCTGCTGGGATTTCTCCGGATCTGGCAACCCTAGTGCCATGCGGGACTTCATGACCGCATGTGACTACTGCCTCTCCGACTGTTCCGACGGCAGCCGCAGCCTTGGCGACAGGGACTGCGGCCCGAGTCGCGAATGTTTCCACATCGAGCTAGGGGATCCCTCCGGAGGCGGCTGTCTCGGCATGCCGGAGGATGGTGATCCCCCTAGGCCAGCGCCTCGCGCCGACATCCCGCGGGAGCTAGCTGTGGTCCCCGTTCCGGCGGGGGGTCACGACCCACAGCTCGAGCAAGTCCGCGGGGCGCAGGCCGGGCTCGATGAGGGAGCAGGAGCGCTCGAGGCAATCCGCCAGAACATCGGGCAGGTATGGGCGAGCCAGCCCCCGGCCGGAGGAATACGTCACCTGCCCCAAGGTCTCCAGCACCGCATCGCCAACGATGCCAGGGACAGACCGCCTCCCGCATCCGGCGGAACCGGTCAGGACCTGGCCGCTGCAGCGATGCTCCTCCGCGCGATGCCGGAGTCATCAACCACCGAGGGTCGGCGAATCCAGGGAGAACTTAAGCATCTCCTGGAAGGCGCTGCGGCCCGGCGGGCCGAGAGCTCTGCCTCCCGAAGGCAGGGATACCCCTCGGAACCTCGTGCCGCGACTTCCCGACTCACGCGGGAAGCCTCGGTCTTCACCGGGCTCACGCGCAACACCGCGCCTGCGGCCCCGGGCCACCTCGGCGACGAGCACCCTCATCGCGACCGTCGGGCACGCCTCGACGAAAGGGTGCGCCGAGGCTACCACCCCAGGCGTGGGGGATGCTACGACAGCGGGGAGGATCGGAGTCCCTCGCCCGAACCACCCGGTCCACAGGTCTTTAGCCGGGCCATTCAGCGGGCGCCGTTTCCGCCCCGATTCCGACCCCCGACTACTATCACGAAGTACTCGGGGGAGACGAGACCGGAATTATGGCTTGCGGACTACCGCCTGGCCTGTCAACTGGGTGGGACGGACGATGACAACCTCATCATCCGAAACCTCCCCCTGTTTCTCTCCGACACCGCTCGTGCCTGGTTGGAGCACCTGCCTCCGGGGCAGATTTCCAACTGGGAAGATTTGGTCCAGGCTTTCGCCGGGAACTTCCAGGGCACGTACGTGCGCCCCGGGAATTCCTGGGACCTCCGGAGCTGTCGGCAACTGCCGGGAGAGTCTCTCCGAGACTACATCCGGCGGTTCTCGAAGCAGCGCACCGAGCTGCCCAACATCACCGACTCTGATGTCATCGGCGCGTTCCTCGCCGGCACCACCTGCCGCGACCTGGTGAGTAAGTTGGGTCGCAAGACCCCCACCAGGGCGAGCGAGCTGATGGACATCGCCACCAAGTTCGCCTCCGGCCAGGAGGCGGTTGAGGCCATCTTCCGAAAGGACAAGCAGCCCCAGGGCCGCCCGTCGGAAGATGCTCCCGAGGCGTCTACTCCGCGCGGCGCCAAGAAGAAAGGCAGGAGGAAGTCGCAAGCGAAACGCGACGTTCCCGATGCAGACCTTGTCGCCGCCGCCGAGCGCAAGAACCCTCGGAAGCCCCCCGGAGGTGCTAACCTTTTCGACAAGGCACTCAAGGAGACGTGCCCCTACCATCATGGGCCCGTCAAGCACACCCTCGAAGAGTGCGTTATGCTTCTGCGCCACTTCCACAGGGCCGGGCCGCCCGCAGAGGGTGGCAGGGCTCACGACGACGACAAAAGGGAGGATCGCCAAGCAGGAGAGTTCCCGGAGGTCCGCGATTGCTTCATGATCTACGGAGGGCATGCGGCAAACGCCTCGGCTCGGCATCGTAAGCAAGAGCGTCGGGAGGTCTGCTCGGTGAAGGTGGCGGCGCCAGTCTACCTAGACCGGTCCGACAAGCCCATCACCTTTGACTGGGACGACCACCCCGACCACGTGCCGAGCCCGGGGAAGTACCCGCTCGTCGTCGACCCCGTCATCGGCGACGTCAGGCTCACCAAGGTCCTGATGGATGGAGGCAGCTGCCTCAACATCATCTACGCCGAGACCCTCAGGCTCCTGCGCGTCGACTTGTCGTCCGTCCGAGCAGGCGCTGCGCCCTTCCACGGGATCATTCCCGGGAAGCGCGTCCAGCCCCTCGGACAGCTCGACCTCCCTGTCTGCTTCGGAACACCCTCCAACTTCCGAAGGGAGACTTTGACGTTGGAGGTGGTCGGGTTCCGAGGAACCTACCACGCAGTGTTGGGAAGGCCATGCTATGCGAAGTTCATGGCCATCCCCAACTACACTTACCTAAAGCTCAAGATGCCGGGCCCCAACGGGGTCATCACCGTCGGCCCCACGTACAAACACGCATTCGAATGCGATGTGGAGTGCGTGGAGTACGCCGAGGCCCTCGCCGAGTCCGAGGCCCTCATTGCCGACCTGGAAAGCCTCTCCCGAGAGGTGCCGGACGCGAAGCGGCATGCCGGCAACTTCGAGCCAGCGGAGACGGTCAAGGACGTCCCTCTTGACGCCAATGGCGACGCCTCCGAGCATGTCCGGATCAGTTCTGGGCTCGGCCCCAAATAGGAAGCAGTGCTCGTCGACTTCCCTCGCGCAAACGTCGACATTTTTGCGCGGGGTCCCTCGGGCATGCCCGCCATGCCGAGGGATGTCACCGAGCACTCGCCGCATATCTGGGCAGGAGCTTGACTCGCCAAACGGCCTCTGCGCGAACGACGCCCGGGGGCTGCGCCCTTCCCCCACTCACACATAAGAATCAATTATCAAGGAAGGGTCGGCCTCGCCCCGGCAGAGCCCGACCCTCCCTCGGGGGCTAAAAAGGGGGAACCCCTCTCGTCGAGTTTGGACGTACCGTTTCCGCGTCAGAAAAACTCTTTTTTTGGTCAAGAAGGGTTTTTTGCGTTCTCCCGGAGGCGTCAGAAGCAGGGTCCTGAGGAGCGAACTTGGGTACGAGTAAATGGCGAGACCGACTGAGCTGGGAGACACCTATGCTTCCGGGCTAGGGACACCTCACTCGTCGCCTGCCACGAAAAAGGACCCAGCTCGGGAAATCACCCTGTTGTCGACACTACGGGCCAGGCGCGAAAATCAAAACAAAAAGGAGCATGACTTCACGGAAGAAGAAGTAAAATGTTCAGGCCTCAGTGGCCGCGGCAAATCACGCATCCAACAGAAATTGTCCCAACTAAAATCAGGCGTCGCCTTGGGCAGGAGCCGCGCCCGCAACTCCGCCCCCGCCGTCGGTAAGGTCCACCTCCGCTTCCGGCGGCGGCGCAGGAGGGAGAATCTCCGCCTCGAAGACGGTCGCCAGCGCCGCGCTCGGACCCGCAGCCACCGTGTCGAGCCGCTGAACCTCCGCCAGGGCCGCCTCGTCTTCGTCAGGCAGGCAGTACCCCTCGCTGACCCGCTCCAAGTCCACGACGTAGTGGGAAGCGAGCACGGCGAAGGCCCGCCTGACGCCGTGGTGCAGCGCCCCGCGGACTTTACCGCGCGCATAATCACCTAGGGCTTGAAGACGGCTTTGGGGAGAGCTCCCTGAAGGGACGTCGCCGGGACCAAGTTTCCGATAGACCTCCGAGACGGCCTCGGACATAGCCGCGAGATCGGCCTCCCTTTGCTCAGCAGCCCCGTCGAGCGCCTCGGCAAGCGCCTTGGCAGACTCGTCAAGGGCAGACTCGAGCTCTGCGAACAACTAGAAGAAAGACCTCAAACCCAAGCGGAAGAAACGGACAAGATTGGGAACCGAGGACGGTCGAGCCATACCTCTGGCTCGGACGTGCTGCTCCGAGGCTGCGACTTGGGCTGCGGCCAGATCGGCCGCAAGGATCTTGGCCCGGCTCTCGGCCTCGGCAGCCTGGCCCCGAGACTGGTCCCGCTCCTCGGCAACCTGGGCGAGCTCCGACCGCCGTTGTAGCACCTCCGTGCGCGCTGCCGCCGCCTCGGCCTTCAGATCAGCACAGAGCAGCTGGAGGTCCGCTATCTTAGCGTCCTGCTGAGAAAGGCGCGCGGTAGCTCCGGCGAGCGAAGTCCTCAGGGACCGTAGCGAGCCCCAGACGACGGCCTCGCGGCGAATGAACGACGACTTGGCAGCGCTCCGGTCCGTCAGATCCTGGAAAGGAAAACAAGATATCACGGCGAACGCCTCACTCGCAGGAACAAGAAGGTATGCCTGAAGCCATTACCTGAAGGATCTTGGGGACGTCCCCGCAGAGAACCTCCAGCGACGATCGGAGCAACCCCACTGACGCCTCCGCACGCTTGCGGAGCTCGTCCCAGGACTGGTCCTCCTCTTCGTCGTCAAGAACGAAGATAGGGCCCGAAGCCTCACGGGTCCGGAATCGGAGCAACTGGCCCCGGGCCTCGGGGCTCCGCCCCACAGCGACAAGGCTGCCGCCCGCCTGGGAGCACTGCGCGTCCGCGCCCACCTCTTCCGAGGCTCCGGGCGCCGACGCCGCGGCCGTCCCGACGTCGGCGGCGACCGTACGCTCTCCGACCGGGACGGTGCCAGCTGCGGTAGCGGCAGACGCCGGCATGGCCAACATGGCTGGCGAGCTTGGGACCGCATCGGCGCCGGCCGCCTCTCCGGTCACGATGGCCACCTCGGCAGAGGAGCCCGCCTCGGGGACCTGCTCCCCCAGAACATGCGACGCCTGAGCCCCGTGCGGCGGAGCACCCTGCGAAAGGGTCGGCTGAGCGGCAGGGCCCGAGGTGGCGCCAGCTGCCTGGACCAACGCCGTCTTGAGGGCCTTCCGAGGCGCCAGGTCGGTAGGGCCACGGCTCCGTTTGCTGAAGAAAACAAGAAAGGAAAAATCACGGCCCAGACATATGAACGAAGCGCCGGGATGGAGAGATTCCAAGGTACCTACCCGCTCCGGATCATGATCCACGGTGTCTGGGGGGAGGTCTCTTGGCTCCCGCTTCCTGGAACCGCCGCCGAGGTCCGCTTCACCAACAGCCCCGGCGCCGCCCTCGCCTCGGACGCCCCTGAGGCCCGGGAGGCGGACTGCCCAGGCGCCGCCATGGCAACCTGAGGACCGCTCCCCCATGCTGCCGGCGCGGGCGACGGTTCCCGAAGAACGGACCCCTCGGCCCGGCTCCCTGGAGTGGCGTCAGCTCCCCCAGCCGAGGAGTCAAGAACCCTCTCGGGTTGCCCCCACTCCTCAGGTTGGGGATCCGGCACCTCGGCTCCAGGGACCGACGATGTAGGCCCGCTCGGGGGCTGGCTCGACGACCCCCGGCCACATCCCAAGCCGGGGCTGAGGCCGAGACGGGCGGCCATGTCGTCCTCCTCCTCTTCGTCGTCGACGTCGTCGTCATCGTCGGACGTCTCCGGCGACAGCTCCCTGGGAAGCCCTTCCCTCTCCTGCTGACGACGGCGTTTCTCCAGGGCGTCTCGAGCCCGCCTCCGCCTGCGGGCCCGAGCCTTCTCTGCATCCTTTTTCTTCTTCTCCTCCTCCGCGGCGACCCGCCTCGCCGCCCGACCCACCGCGTCCTCCGGGACCGGCGGCAGGGAGGGTTTGTGCCGCCCCACCTCCTAAAAAGGGGGAGAAAGAAAACCGATAGTGAGAATCAGGAGCAACCCGGCATGTGAAGAGGGGAGGGACGAACACTCACCAGAGCGACGCACCCCTGGTCGGGGCGCATTCGAGGCTGGGAGAGGGCGTGGGGGTCCGGCTTCCCCATAGCGACCGACACCCACCGGTAGAGGGCGTCGTGGGGAAGAGGATCAGGGGACATCCGTGACCCCTCCCAGTCGGCCTCCTGGGTCATCTCCCAAAGCGACAACCGCCGCTCCGCCAGGGGGAGCACCCTCCGGCGATGGATGGCGGCAACCACTCCCGCGGCGGTGAGCCCTTCCTCCCGCAACGCCTTCAGGGCCTGGAGAAGAGGTTCGAGTTTCTTCTGCCTCTCGTGTGGAGTCCCGTGACGCCAGGCGTCGGGGGCAGCGGTGACAACCCGCTGAGAGAACGGCGGGAGCGACCCCCCGTCATTCCGGAGGTAGAACCACCGGCGCTGCCAACCCTTGTTTGAGGGTGAAAGGACGGCAGGAATATACTGCAACGACCGCGACTGCCTCAGCAAGAGGGTGCAGCCGCCGGCCCGCACCGCCGCACGGACCCTCCTCTCCCCCGTCGACGAAGCAAAAAGCTCGGCAAAGAAGAGGTGAGTCCACAAATCCCAATGGGGGGCGATCCCCAGATACCCCTCGCACACCGCCACAAAGATAGCGGCTTGCGCGATGGAGTTGGGGGTGAGGTTGTGCAGTTCCACCCCGTAGTGGAACAGGATGGCCCGCATGAAGCGGCTCGACGGCACTCCAAATCCCCGCTCATGGAAGGAGATGAAGCTCACGACATACCCCGGCGGAGGGGATGGAGCGACTCCGCCCGCGGGAGGAATCCATTCCGGCCGCTCCTTATCGGAGAGGGGGCGGAGCAAACCCTCGCCGACGAGGTCCTCCAGGTCACCCGCCGTCACCGTGGAGAAGGGCCACGGGTCGCGCGGCGAAAGGATGGTCACCCGGTCAGCCATCGCCAAGGCAGAAGGGGTGGCGGCGTGAAGGACAGGGGAGGGCGGTTTCCTTTTCCTGGCTAGATCTCTCAGGCTGCGAAAAACCTGAGAAGAAGTCGAGAAGTGAAGTCGAGAACTGTCACTGGACCCTCTCCGGGGCACATAAAGGCCAAGGTCGAGACGTTTCCAACGTACCGCCCGAACCGGACACGGGGTTCAAAAAACGCGAAGCAAAACAGCCGTTCCTCGAACGACTCGCGCACGCAACGGCAGCTTCGCCGACCGCTTACCCCGGCGCATTAACTTCGCGGCGAAACAGGTGACGTTTCTGGCAGGGGCAGCTGGCGACGCTTCGCCTCCCCCAAAAACGACCACGCCGAAAAAAGGTACGCCACGACGTTCAATTTCGAATCCTTTTTCCCTTTTCCTTCTTTCTCTATCTCTTGCAACAGGGACCGAGAAGGGGGATAACCCCAAAAGGGATCCTTCCCCGTGAAGGAACTAGGCTCCGAGCCTCCCTACTGATCAGGGGTTCGAAGGCTGGCCCCCCGAGGGGTTCAACAGCCGCCTCAGATCGCGTGGGCCCGACACCCACTACTGGTCAGGGGTTCGAAGGTCGGCCTCCCGAAAGGTTCCATGACCGCCTCAGGCTACTAGGGCTCCGTGCCCCCTACTGATCAGGGGTTCGAAGGCTGGCCTGTCGAAGGGTTCACAGTCGCCTCAGACGCCGAGCGAGGGATGACCAGGGGTACGTTCGATACATAACCAAGGCTCGGGCTGCGCTCCCGAGGTACCCTAGGACATTTCCGAGACCAGCGGGAACGACTCTGTAACGGAATCCCATCGGAGGGAGGCAACGAGCCCTCGGACCCCGTCGCTAGGGGACCGGGTCCGGCAGATCACCCGCAGGTACTTTTGGGCGTGCCTCCGGGCCCCTAGCCGACCCCCAACGAACGGGGCACAGACGTCCACTCGGATTACCCGATTGCAGCTCACCGGAGACACCATGTTCGGTGCCCATCGAGGGTAACATGGCGCACTCCCCCCCTCCTCCTTGCAGAAAGGCGACGTAGGGGCGTATATAAAAAGTCGAGTCTGTCCCTGATCGTCCCCTCGCTCCGTGCGAAGGCTCGGGGGCTGCTCTCGCAAACCCGGCTCCGGCCAAACCGTTGACAGCGTCAACATACCAGCCCGAGAACTTAGGCCCCGACAGTACACCTGGGTTACGCCCTGCTCGCATGAGGGAACCGCTAGTCCAGCCGAAGCATTACGCAAGGCATTAAGACCTCGAAGGAGTGAAACCACTCCTTCGAGGCCTCGGGGGCTACACCCGGCGGGTGCGCTCGCGCGCACCCACCGGAACAAAGTACCACCGAGAAAGGCTGGTCCCCTTGCAAAAAAGTGCGACGCAAGCCTCCAAGCGAGTGTTAACACTCCCTTCGAGGCTCGGGGGCTACTGTCGGGGACCATAATTAGGGGTACCCTCAAGACGCCTAATTCTCAGCTGGTAACCCCCATCAGCATAAAGCTGCAGAGGCCTGATGGGTTTGATTAAGTCAGGGATCAGTCCATACGAGTGACTTGACCACGCCACGCCCGAGCCTAGCCTCGGGCGAGGGCAGCCGACCCTAAGATGACTCCGTCTCGCCTGAGGCCTCCTCTTTCACGGCAGACGCATCTCCGGCTCGCCCTAGGCCCCGCCTTCGATAAGAAGAAACCCTGACTAAATCACCGCGCCAACCGACCGAGTCACCGGGGCGTTTAACGCAAAAGGTAAGACCGACGGGCGACCAGACTTCGCCAGAGGTGCCATAGGAGGCTCCGCCCAAGGGCTCGGACTCGGGCTAAGGCCCCGGAAGACGGCGAACTCCGCTCCGCCCGACCCCAGGGCTCGGACTCGGGCTAAGGCCCCGGAAGACGGCGAACTCCGCTCCGCCCAAGGGCTCGGACTCGGGCTAAGGCCCCGGAAGACGGCGAACTCCGCTCCGCCCAAGGGCTCGGACTCGGGCTAAGGCCCCGGAAGACGGCGAACTCCGCCCCGCCCAAGGGCTCGGACTCGGGCTAAGGCCCCGGAAGACGACGAACTCCGCCTCGCCCGACCCAGGGCTCGGACTCCGCCTCGGCCTCTGCCTAACGATCTCCGCCTCGCCCGAACCCGGGGCTCGGACTCTGCCTCTGTCTTGCAGGATGGACTCGACCTCGGCTTCGGAGGAGCTTCCACGACGCCCGACCTAGGACACGAGACCGCCACGTCAACAGGGAGCGTCATCATCACCCTGCCCTGAGCCGACTTGGGTCGCAGAGAACAAGACCGGCGTCCCATCTGGCCAGCCACGCCAGATAGGCAAATGATGGCGCCCCGCTAGACCATGACGACGGTGACTCCCAGCTCCCTTACGAAAGCAGGAGGACGTCAGCAAGGGCCCAGCCACTCCGACAGCTGTCCCCCCGTCCGGCTCCGTTACTCCTCCAACAGCCACGACGCCACACCAACAGGGTGCCAAGATCTCTCCGGCTGCCACCTAGGCATGTACATAGGGCGCTAGCTCTCCCTCGCTAGACACGTAGCACCTTGCTACACCCCCATTCTGTACACCTGGACCCTCTCCTTACGACTATAAAAGGAAGGACCAGGGCCTTCTTAGAGAAGGTTGGCCTCGCGGGGACGAAGGGCAGGGGCAGGCGCTCTCTCGGGGCCGCTCACTCCCCTCACCTCGCGCGGACGCTTGTAACCCCCTACTGCAAGCGCACCTGACCTGGGCGCGGGACGAACACGAAGGCCGCGGGAATTCTTCGACTCCCTCACGACCCGGCTCCGGCCACCGACCTCTCTCTCTCTGTTCCCCCCTTCGCGCTCGCCCACACGCTCGACCCATCTGGGCTGGGGCACGCGGCACTCTCACTCGTCGGCTCGTGGACCCCCCGGTCTCGGAACGCCGACAGTTCCCCTTTCCACTATCGCGACGAAGCTTCCCTGCGCACAGCTTCGGCTGTGCACCACCCTTCGTAGAGCTTGGTAATCAGCTCGTCCTTCGTCTGGTTCAGGCTTCGTCCTGACCGTGCTTTATGTTCATAATTCTGAGTCCGAAGACACCTGTTCACATAATCCACTTGGAAAACATTGTCAAATCATGTTTTTGAGGACCTTCGGAGGACGAAGGCCCCCAACAGTAGCCCCTCGCAATATTAATTTGTTAACAATAAATTCAGATTGCGATATGGACGAAGGCCTTGAGCCGAAGGTCCGAAAAAACACCTTCCCTTTGCTAGAATAGCAACATTCACTGACAAGCGGGGTCTTTCAATTTTCAACGCCCTGGGCGTATAAATAAGATCACACCGCCAACTCATTTGGTACGCACACTTGCCATCTGCTTCGGTCCACTAAAATTTTTAGCTCTTGTGCATTAAGATTGGTGACCTTTTTGATTTCGAAGCTTCGGCCCTTAAAACAGTTTTTCAGCGTTTCTGAAGATGTCTGAAGGTAAGAAGATTCCTGCCGAGATGAAGCTGAGTCTCGAGGAAGAGAAGAATTTGGGGTTCCTCATAGCGATGGCAGAGACCAATACGGAGAAGATCACGAAGGAGATTCTTGAAGGTTTGTCCGAAGATACTGGTGACAGCGACAGCTATGATGTAGAAAGTGGTGGGGAAGAGGCCGAAGATCGACCATGGCGGCCAAGTCACACGGTTTTCGGGAAGACTACTATCAAGCAGAATCATATTGATAATATGAGGGGGAGGTATTTTCGAGATATATCTATTGTGAGGGCTGACGCTGGAGAAAAGACTTCTCCCACCCCTGAAGAAGATGAAGTTGTAATCTTCCGAAGCTTTCTCAAGGCTGGGCTTCGATTCCCCCTGAGCAACTTTGTTGTTGAGGTACTGAAAACATTTCAAGTCTACCTTCATCAAATTACCCCCGAAGCCATCATAAGAATGGGGGTGTTTGTCTAGGCCACGAGAAGCCAAGGTTTGGAACCAAACGCTAAAAGCTTCTGCAATATTCATGAGTTATTATATGAGACGAAGCCCTGGGGAAAAGAACAATACCACAACAATTTTGGGTGCTATAGCTTCGGTGCCCGCTCCGGGTCAAGCTGCCCTGTGCCGACCTTTCGGAAGAGATGGCCCGGAGCCTGGATGACAGAGTGGTTTTATGTGAAGAATGACTTATCAGCGCAAGAAAATGTTAAAAGTATTATTATGCGCCCCATCTGGCAACGCTTCGGACTTCGAAGGTCGAAGGTTGAAATGGACGAAGCAGCCGAAGAGTGCCAAAGAGCCTTCGGCGTAGTCTGCTCCTTCATTGGAACAAGGGACTTGGTCCAAGAGCACATTGCCTTCAGGGTATGGCCACTTGCAGAGAAGTGGGAAATGTCGAAGGAAACCATTAAAGAGTCCGACGAAGGCGGACTGGTAAGACTGAAATACACATTCAAATATGCAGATAAATTTGTTGAACCTGATGATGACTGGTTGAAGAGCATTGAAACATTAAGTGACGAACTGCTTGGGGCATACTCGAAGGCCGAAAATACTGCGCTATCAGCAGCCTTCGGAGGCCGAAAGAAGAAAAGGCTCAACCGTGTGTTTGACGCAGTCGGGTTCATCTACCCTGACTATCATTATCCGGTATTGGGTCGCAAAAGGAAAAATGCTTCTCCTGCAACAGAGGCTACCACAAGTGCCACTAGTGAGCCAGCACCTCAAAGGAAAAAGATGAAAGTGCTCACCCACCGGACACGTTTTATTGAGCCGGCCACAGTGCCCGAATTTATTGGTGAAATTTCTTTAGCATCTGAAGCTACAGAACCAGCTCCAGTGCCGAAGATAGTAGAGAAAACTGAAGCGCCTTCAGCAGTAGAAAAACCAAAGACTGAAGGGCCAAAAACATCAGAAATTTTAAGTCCTTCAGCAAATGTCGAGACAACAAAAAATCAAAAGGGCCCATTGGTGACCCCAAGAAGAAAAAGAATGGTGAACGTGCTGGATGTCTTGGAGACAATTAAGTCTTCAAGCACAACCGCAAAGGAGTCTGTTGAACTCGCCGAAGCATCTACTGAAGCTTCGAAACAACAAGCTGAAGCTGAAGCTGGAGCTGAAGCTGAAGCTGGGCCTTCAGAGCCCGCCAAGGAACAATCCGAGAAAATATCAGAACCAGCTTTAGTTGAAGAAATTGACACTGCCGCCCCCAAAGCTTCCTCCAGCATACGCGATTACATCGTGCGACATGCTTCGGGGAAGAAACTATCTGCAGAAGAAACTTATGAAGCCGACCATTATGCGAAAGAGCTAAAATATCCGAAGGGGGCAGTAATATTCAATGGGACAAATGAAGATGACTTCCTATACTGCCTACCTGATAATAAAGAACTATCTGTCTGCAGAGAGATGGCCAGGAGTATAGGCTTCCCGAAGCTCGAAGCTGGATTAAGCGCCATGACGAAAGAGGATCTCGCAGACAGTCTTGCATACAATAGCCTAAAGGTTTGGGAATTAAGCGTTTGAAAAAACTTTTTTAATACGTAATTCATTCCTATATTCTTATATGGATTCTTTTTCGTACAGGGCTTAATTCTAAGCAACGCATTAAGAGCCCAAAAAAGCGCCGAAGATGAAAGCTATGAGATTGCGTTTAACAATTTACGTTCCGAAGTTATCAAACTAAGAAACGAAGCTTTGGAAAAAGATAAGATTCTGCTTACATTAGTGGATAAAGTAAAGAAAGACGAAGCTGCTTCAAAAACCCAGGCCGAAGCCCAAAAGCGTGAAATTAAAGATCTTCAGAAACAGCTGGCTAGAGCTAAAGAGGAACGCGTGCTTGAGGAAACAAAACGAGAACTCAGTGATCATATGGTCAACAAATTGGAGTTAAGAGTTAAAGAGCTTCGTGCATCTCAGAGGAAATGTTATATTAAATCTGTAGAATGCGTGAAAAAGATAAAATCAAGCTTCGCCAGCGTTGGCGCCTTTTCTAGTGAAGAGGACTTTTCAAGAGGCAATCCCGAAGGTCCACTGGACTGGATTAGCCACGAAGCAGAAGCCTTCGAAGAAATCCTGAGCAGCCGCGGTGATATCTGCGCTTTCTCAGGCGCCAGAGGAATTGCTGCTGTTCTGGAGAAAAAAGGTTGTGAACATATAAAATCCTTAGCTCAGGCCGAAGCTGCCCTATCCTCTGAAGATATCAAAGATCCCTCGACTGAAGCCAGCATGGTTGGCGGTAAATTCTTCACTGATATCTGGGACAATGGCGGCCGAGAAATGGCGCAAGAAATAATCCAAAGAAGCGAAAAAGGCATCCACGATGCTAGGAAAGTGGCAGAAGCTGCCGAAAAAAGTACAGAGCCCGAAAGGCAATTAGGTATTAATTAATCGTTCTTATTGTGTTGTAATTTTTGTTTTAAACTTTGCTCACGGTTTGTAATAGTAATGAAGAAATGTTCTCTTCCCTCAGAAGCTGCTGGATCGACCGCCGACCCCCACACAAAAGGGGATGAAGAAATTAAACAAATGGCCGAAGCTATCATGGACAAAGTTGTTGATCAACTTCTAAATGAAGCCGCCGAAGCAGTATTAAGAGAAGACTAGATGCTATTAGAAAAAACATTTAAACTGTGATCTATGTAACATTTTGTACATTTGAATGTAATATACAAGTTTCTTTTCATTATTCAATTCTTTACGATGCATGAAACTCTACATACATACCTTTTTGAGCCTTCGGCGAAAAAACACCTTCCCTTCTTTTCATGCTTCGTGAAGAAGACATTCTCCGTTAAAATTATTCTGATGAAACACGTTCACACTTCATGAAAACATTCTCCGAAGCTATACAATTTCGATATTGCTCTGATGAAGCTTGTCCATGCTTCGTAAAAATATTCTCCGAAGCTGTATTCCGAATCTATACAATTTCGATATTGCTTTCTCAGAGCATCCTTTCGAAGGTTGATACTGTGTACCCTTCTCTTGCAAAATGCAATATGATGTATGATGCTTATGCTATGCAAGATGATGTGATGATGTTATGTTATGCAAATGACATTTGTTCCGAAGATACACACAAAATTTATTCGTAAGCTCTGCATTCCCTTAGGAACGTCTTTGGAGCTTCTTCGCCTTTTACTTAGACGGTATAAGCTCTGCATTCCCTTAGGAACGTCTTTGGAGCTTCTTCGTCTTTTACTTAGACGGTATCAGCGTTGACTTTTCGCTGTAAGCTCTGCATTCCTTTAGGAACGACTTTTGAGCAGAAAACTTACACTGCGCTCCCTTTGGAACGGCTTTTTGTGACTTCATGAACTTACTCTGCGTTCCTTAGAACGACTTTCTGTTACTCCGAAGGATTTTTAATACTTCGAAGGTCCTCCTTGTTAACACAAAAACTTAAGCCTGTGGAGAAAATAGATTTTCCTCGTGGGAAACAGCGAAATTATTACATGGAAACTATCAATGTTTTTTGCTACAGAGAATAGAACTGAATGCAAAAGACTGCTATCAAAGGTAGGATATGTGTCAATAAATGTGCTTCGACTCTGGCATAGTGCTGTTGACTGTGCGAGCTTCGGATTGTTCTCTGAGGTCCCTTTGATGTGGAGCATATTGACTCCCTTCTGGCTGTTGACCCTGTTGCAATGGAGGTGGAGGCGGGGGCTGTTGCCAGGAAGCTTGAGGTTGACTTGCCGAAGCTACAGAAGCTGCAGGGTGGTTGTCTATGTATTGTGGGATGTAAGGCGGATGATACGAAGCAGTATGCATGACCTGCTTTGGCTGGACTTGTTGAGATGCAGCTTCGGCTATCTCCCTTTGCTTCTGGATTGTAATATGGCACGTCCTGGTGGTATGGCCCTTGCTTTCTCCACAGAATAAGCAAAACAATTTCCTTGGTTGGTCTCCGAATCTTCCGCCGAAGCCCCTGGGGCCTCTGCCTCTCGGAGCTGGTGGCCGGAAGGAAGCTTGTTGTTGCCCCGAAGCCTGTGAGGAGCACTGCGGTCTGCTCTGCTGACTCCCCTTATCATCATTCTGAGTGGAGCTGTGAATGGACCGGACATGCCTCGGGTAGTATCTTCCTCCGAAGCCCCTGGTCATTTCAGAAAATCTGAAGGCCTCCTCCCTTCTTTGGCGAAAGTCATTGTCAGCACGAATGTACTCATCCATCTTTTGGAGCAGTTTCTCCAGGGTCTGAGGCGGCTTTCTAGCAAAGTATTGAGCTGCAGGCCCAGGACGAAGCCCCTTGATCATGGCTTCGATAACAATTTCATTGGGCACCGTTGGTGCCTGCGCCCTCAAACGTAAGAACCTTCGGACATACGCCTGAAGGTATTCTTCATGATCCTGAATGCACTGGAACAAGGCTTGAGCTGTGACCGGCTTTGTCTGAAATCCTTGAAAGCTGGTCAGTAACATATCCTTCAGCTTTTGCCATGAAGTGATCGTTCCTGGCCGAAGGGAGGAATACCAGGTCTGAGCAACACTCCTGACGGCCATAACGAAAGACTTTGCCATTACTGCAGCATTGCCACCATACAAAGACACTGTTGCTTCGTAACTCATCAAGAACTGCTTCGGGTCCGAATGGCCATCGAACATGGGAAGCTGGGGTGGCTTATAGGACGAAGGCCAAGGTGTAGCCTGCAGCTCAGGAGACAGAGGAGAAGCATCATCGAAAACAAAATTTCCATGATGGAAATTTTCATACCAGTCATCTTCGTTGAAGAAACCCTCCTGACGAAGGTCTTTTTGCTGAGGCCTTCGGTCTTGCTCATCATGGGTAAGATGACGGACTTCTTCAGAAGCTTCGTCTATCTGCCTTTGTAGCTCAGCTAGCCTGGCCATCTTCTCTTTTTTCCTCTGCACCTGTTGATGAAGCATCTCCATATCCCTGATTTCTTGGTCTAGTTCATCTTCCTGAAGCGTCGGGCTGATGGCCTTCCTCTTCTGGCTTCGGGCCTCCCGAAGAGAGACGGTCTCCTGGTTGGGGTCCAGTGGTTGCAGTGCTGCAGCCCCAGCCGCTGAAGCTTTCTTCGGTGCCATAGCGAAGGTCTACAGCTTCCGAAGGTGTTCAAAAAACTCGAAGTGGAAGTGAGTTCACCGGAGGTGGGCGCCAATGTTGGGGACTTGTTCTCAAATGCTTCGGATTAAGAACAAGGCAACATAAAAAGTGTTAAATGCTAAAGTCCTTCGTCCTTCGAAACATTATGCCCCTTCGGGAAATAATGATTTTAGGACGAAGGTCATAAGAAACATACCTTCGTAAATATAATAAGTAATGACGAAGGATTCATATAAAGCGTGAAATATAAACATCAACATAGGGCCATTTCTATTTTATTAACATGGAGAAATAGAAATGATTTTAAATTACAAATGTACCTTCGGTCCTGAGAGAAGGTAGAAAGTACAAGCGTGACGCAAAAGCGAATGCCAAGTCAGCGTGAACAGTACGGGAGTACTGTTCATCTATTTATAGACGCGGGACGCAGCCCACGTAAAATTACATCCATGTCCATTACATTTGTTAATGGCTTATGGAAATCTGTCAAGACCCACGTAGTCTTTTCATCTTTAAGTCGGTTCCCCTTTCCACTATCGCGACGAAGCTTCCCTGCGCACAGCTTCGGCTGTGCACCACCCTTCGTAGAGCTTGGTAATCAGCTCGTCCTTCGTCTGGTTCAGGCTTCGTCCTGACCGTGCTTTATGTTCATAATTCTGAGTCCGAAGACACCTGTTCACATAATCCACTTGGAAAACATTGTCAAATCATGTTTTTGAGGACCTTCGGAGGACGAAGGCCCCCAACAGGCGTCCTGGATCGATAGGTCACTCGAGGCGTCCTTAGACGACGTGGGATCGCCTAAGAATTAAGAGATCAATTCGTGGAAGAGGCCTTGGGTGGATAACTAGATCTTGCCTCCCGGGAGGGGTAAGATCCTAGGGTCGTCTTGGGGTCGACAGACCACTCAAGATGGATCTAGACGACGTAAAGTCGAATAGGGGTGGAGGTGGATATGCGGAAGGTTATAACTAGAATTTCGCTATATCTACTCCTAGGACAGAAATGATAAAGAAAGTAATTGGTTTAATTGGAATGTGTTTGGGGTTATCAATCGGTCGTACCCCTTTATATTTATAGGGGATGAGGCCTAGATCTATTCCTAGGAGATAGGCAACAACTCTCACGTGATTAGATGGATAACCACGTATGAGATAAAGATAATTATCTGAGTTAATCTGATCGTGGGGTCGTGGACCGTCTGGGCCCTAGGGCTGTCATTTTTGTGCTCAACAGAAAGAAACTATTTTTTCAGATGAGCTAGAACTAGAATTGGTAACTGGTAACACAAGATCCCTACAAAGAGGGGCTAAGTTTTATACGTAGTTGGTTTTATTTTCGCCAAAGAAGTGATATGTGTTATCTCTTCCAACGCCGCATGAAATGCATTGGTACATTTTTTCCCTTTTGCATAAGAGCAGTTTTATACGTAATTGGTTTCATTTTCGCCAAGAAGTGATATGTGTTATCTCTTTGACAGTTCCACGCCGCATGAAAATGCATTGGTCCTTTTTTTCCCTTTTGCATAAGAGCATAGACGGGATAAATTAGGGGTTTTTTGTTTGCGGTTATAATCTTAAAATTTTATAATCTAAATTATTTTAAATTAAACATTAGTTTAAAATAAATTAAATTATATAATCTAGACGGATAATCTCAATCAAATCTACCTTTAAACATCTGTGCATGCACACTTCTTTAATAAATGTATGTATATTTTACCTTGTATATTATCATAAGTGTCTGAGTTGTCCACAAATCTCTTAGGGTTAGACGAAATGCTCATATCTCGTCGGATTGCTTGGTTCATGGTCAGTTTGCCTCGGCTCGTTTGAATTTTTTCACGAACTGAGCTGACACTCTAGCTCGGTTCATTAACGAGCTAGCTCGCGATAGCAAAATAGAACCATATGCATATCATTTATGTAACAATTGATAAACATTATATATATATATATATTGTCTATGACCTATGAGTTAAACTAATGATTGATGAACTATGTTTGTGTTAAATTGGTCTAATATAACTTTAGGTTAAATTGATAAACATGTATGTTAATTGTGAATTCATGGTGATGAGTTGTGTTAATTTGGTGTTACATTGATATGGTCTGTGAAACTATGAATATATATATTATATTAAAGCACCAGTTTCAACGTCGTCCAGCGCCATCTTTTTACAAATAACCCCTCACATCTATTTCAAATTAACCCGTTGCACGCTCGTCCCCTCCGCGCAACCAACCTCTACGGCCCAAAACACACCTCCGCATATTGATGGCCAAATGGCGGCCTGGCACGGGCCCGACGTCTGCGGGCCGCAGCTCTGGTCTAGGCACGGCACGCCGACCTGCTAACTGTGTTGGGCCGGACCGTTAGCCCGTCGGGCAATTTGGTTAAATAAGAGTAAAATGTTAAAAAAGCGATGCAAGTGGTGGGATTCGAACCCACGCCCTGATGGAAGAAGGACGAGAGACACTAGGTGAAGTCATCTAACCAGTAGAACATCATGCTCAAAAATTTTTAATAAGCTGGCGAAGGAAAGTCTTGCGAAAAAGCCAACATCACCTATGCCTGAGGCATCCTCTCAAGATGATTTAGAATATATTGTTCGACATGCTTCGGGGAAACAACTATCAGAAGAGCAAATTACCGAAGCACAACATTATGCAAAGGACCTGAAATACTCCCGAGGGTCCTTGATATATGGAGGAAACGACGAAGATGGCTTCCTTTACTATCTACCAGACAGCAAGGAGATAAATGTCTATCGGGAGATGATGGACAACATGGGATTTCCGAAGCTTGAGCTTGGCCTATCTGCAATAACAAAGGACCAACTTGCAGACAACTTTGATTGTAACAGCTTGAAGGTTCGAATATTTTTATTTCTGCATTTGCTGATTTTTGCTAGGCGAGTTTCCGACAAACGATTTGTGGTAATACTTACTAATATTTGTATATTTTTTGTTTTGTGAGGGTCTAATCCTCAGCAAAGCTTTGAAAGCCCAAAAGGATGCCGAAGACGAAAGCACTCAGATAGCTTTTGGAAACCTTTATTTGAAAGTTATAACACTTAGGAATGAAGCTCTTGAGAAGGATAAAATCCTACTCTCCTTGGTTGAGAGGTTAAAATCTAGCGAAGCTAGGCTGTCTAGCCTTTTCGAAGCAGAACAAAGAATCAAGGAGTTTGAAAGGAAGCAAGAGAAATATGTGAAGCGTATTGCTGACTTATAATATGCACTATCTATTCAGGTGGGATTGCACAGATCCGAAGTGCAAGGATTGGAGAAGAAGCTCGATGAAGTAACTGAAAATTTCAATGTGGAACAAACAAAACGTGAGATATCTGATATGTAACGATTGAGGGTTCAGAAAAATTTCGAGGAGCTTCATCAGGCTAAAGAGGAATGCTACAAGGTTGCTATGGAATGTTGTAATAACTTGAAAAATAGTTTTGCTAAGGTTGGCACATTCTCTTCGGAGCAAAACTTTATTCGTGGTGATCCTGATGGCGTTATCCGGTAGATTAGGGACGAAGCCGAAGCTTTTGATGAGATTCTTAGCAATAGAGGAGACTTCTGCGCCTTCACCGGTGACCGAGGAGTCATCTCACTCCTCGAGAAAGCTGGCTGCGAGCATGCACAGGCTGTAACTCAGCTAGAATTCTCGATCTCAGCTAATGACATTAAGAACCCTTTAGCCGAAGCCACTGCGCTGAGTGGAAAGTTTTACTCCGAAGTCTGGTTGAAAGGTGACTAAGAGATAGCCGATGAAGCTATCAAAAAATGAGAAGGAATCTCATACTGCCTTGGAAGAGGCAAGAAAAGCTGAAGAAGCTGCAGAGCATGAAAAACTTATAGGTATACTTGTCATGATTTAGCTTCGTAAATTGTTTTAACTTCGGAACTAACAAACACTTATACTATTGTGCAGCCAAACTTTCTCCTCCTCCGGAGCCGTATGACCCTGAAGCCGATCCATCTCTAAAGGGGGCTCTTGAAGTAATCAGAATAGCTAATGAAGCTGTAGACGAAGCTGTGAACAGGCTTCTAAATGAAGCCACTGATAAAGTCCGAAAAGAGGATGATTAAACCTTGTTTATTTGAACTGTAGAATTTTTGTATGTGGTTTCCTTTTGTAAGAAACAATTACCAACTATATGTATATTCATTGATGTAATATATTTCTTTGTGGAGCGTGAAACCTTCGTACATACCGTTTTTGAGCCGCGGGCAAAAAAACACTTATCCTTCTTTTCACGCTTCATAAAGAAAAAATTCCCTTTTTGCCGAAGCAACTTATTGGACTCGAAGGTCCTGCCGCGGATCTTGTATAAGAGTACGGTTTTTTGAAGGCATGAATCTTGTTTGAAAACTCTGATACCGAAGGCATAGATCTTGCATTGTTGATACAACCTTTCACAACTCTTTGTCGAAGATAGGCTTAACCTCATGGGTTAGCCAGTATGTTTGAAGGAGCAATTTCCCTTCTTTTTCACTGTTTCGGATGATGCAAGATGATGAATGATGTGATGCTATGCAGTATGATGAAATGATGCAACTGATGTTAATGCTCAAATGCTTCGTAAAAGTAAGACTCTGCATTCCCTTAGGAACGACTTTGGAGTCTCTTCACCTTTTTTACTTAGGTGGCGTTTTAGCTCTACGTCCCTGTAGGAACGACTTTGGAGCTTTTTCACCTTTTACTTAGATGGTATTTTAGCTCTGCATCCCCGTAGGAACGACTTTGGAGCTTCTTCACCTTTTACTTAGGTGGTATTTTAGCTCTGCATCCCCATAGGAACGACTTTAGAGCTAAGCTCTGCATCCCCTTAGGAATGACTTTGGAGCTTCTTCACCTTTTACCTAGGTGGCATTTTAGCTCTGCATCCCTGTAGGAACGACTTTGGAGCTTCTTCACCTTTTACTTAGGTGGTA
The DNA here is from genome assembly GCA_029449295.1 of Zea luxurians. Taxonomy (NCBI): domain Eukaryota; kingdom Viridiplantae; phylum Streptophyta; class Magnoliopsida; order Poales; family Poaceae; genus Zea; species Zea luxurians. Next base: position 57,571,581 of record JAOPSE010000020.1, read on the forward strand.
TTTCAGCTATGCATCCCCGTAGGAACGACTTTGGAGCTAAGCTCTGTATCCCCTTAGGAACAACTTTGGAGCTTCGTGACTTTTTTGTTACACTTGATGGTGTAACCCCAGATTTATTACAACGGACCGAAGGTTGTACCTTATCATATTGTCTTCGGGTAAAAACATAAAAGCAAGAGAAACAAAGATTACATTATGTACGAAATTTTTTGATTGAGCCCCCGTATTGCTTTAGTAAATGTGTCTCGACCCTGGTACAATGTTGTTGACTGTCCGAGCTTCAGACTCTTCCTGTGCATCACGTTGTTGTTGTACCTGGCGGTGCCCTTCTGGCTCTTGGTTGTGGGACGAGGTTGGATCCATGAGTGGTGGTGGTGGTAACAGGGCCCATGCAGCATGTGAGTGGCTTGCCGAAGCAACTGATGATGTGGGTTGTTGGTTACCCACATACTCGGGGATGTATGGGGAATAGCATGAAGCAGTATGCAGGACCTACTTCAGCTGATTCTGTTGTGCTTCGGCTTCAGCTATTTCTTTTTGCTTCTGTATCGTGACTTGGCATGTCCTTGTTGTATGCCTCTTATCTTCTCCACACAATAGGCAAAACAACCTTCTTGGTTGGGAGCTAAATCTTCCACCGAAGCTTCTACCTCCTCTGCCTCTTGGGGCTGGTGGCCTGAAGAAGCTTTGTTGTGTCTCTGATGATTAAGAGCTATGTTGATGGCCTTAAGTGTGATTTCCCCTGTTGTCGGGTACCGTAATTAGGGGTACCCCCAACGCTCCTAATCATGGCTAGTAAACACCCTCAGACCAACTGACAGGTGCAGTTCAAGCCAAGACTTCGTCTACCCGAGGGACGCGATCTCACCCGAGCCCAGCCTCGGGTTGGAACAGTAGTCCCAGACGAGTTCACGCCTCGCCCGAGGGCCTCCTCAGGCAGCGGGCGCCCCCTCGGCTCTCCCGAGGCCCGGCTCGGGCAGGTTTCGTTGTGAAGCAACCTTGGCCAGACCGCCTCACCAACCGACCGCTTCGCAGGCGCATTAAATGCAGGGGATGCCTGACGCCGTATCCTGACACACGCGCCTCAGACGGGCAGGCCGAAGTGACCGCAGTCACTCTGCCCCTCTTCTTTACTGTCCGATATGACAGGAAAACAGCGCCGCTCGCTCCGCTCCGACTGCCGTGTCAGCCACCCCGGCGACGACTGACAACAAGTCACGATCAACCACCGAGTTCAGCCTCGGGCGCAACAGGAAGCTTCGCCTCGCCCGACCTCATGCTCCGGCTTCGGGAGGAGGTCTCCACCTCACCCGACCCCCAGACTCGGCCTCAACCTCGACCTCGGGCGGAATCGCGTCCTCGCCCGACCCCAGCCTCGGCCTCAGGAGGAGTTTTCGCCTCGCCCGACCTTGGGCTCGGGCCGACCACGCCACAGGGGGGATCATCATTACCCTACCCCTAGCTAGCTCAGGCTACGGGGAACAAGACTGGCGTCCCATCTAGCTCGCCTCGGTAAACAAGTAATGATGGCACCCCTCGTGCGCCCATGACGACGGCGGCTCTCAGCCCCTTACGACAGCAAGGAGACGTCAGCAGGATCCTCGCCGCGCTGCCAGCTGTGCTCCTACAGGGCTCAGACACTCCTCTGACGGCCATGCCATCACATGTACAGGGCCCAAGCTCTCCCCCAATGGCCACGTTGGCATGTACACAGGGCTTAGGCACTCCACTGCCGGACACGTTAGCGCATAGCTACGCCCCCCGTTGTACGTCTGGATCCTCTCCTTGCCTCTATAAATGGGAGGTCCAGGGCCACCCTGAGGGGGGTTCGCGCGAGGGAAGCGGCGGCCGAACTCTGTGTCTCTCCCTCTCTCACGCGACGCGCTTCTAACCCCTACCGCGAGCAGCACCCTTGGTGCAGGATAATACAAGGCTTGTCCCACCTCTTGTGTTCCATCCCGCGCCAACCCATCTGGGTAGGGGCACGCAGCGATTTCACTGGTCGGTCCAAGGGACCCCCCCGGGTCCGAGACGCCGACAATTGGCGCGCCAGGTAGGGGCCTGCTGCGTGTTAACGAACACCTTCCTGTTAAAATCCAGATGCGGAGTCTTCAGCAACCTCTCCAGCCCGGGATGGTGCTCCGCTTCGGGAGTCTCGAGTTCATGTCCCTCGACGACAGCTACGACATGGCACTCCTCCCCTCGCAGCGTGACGACAACGACGGTCTCCGACTCGCCCGGCGGCGGTGAGCTCTACGACAGCATCTCCCCATGGCAGAAGAGGAGCACTCCGGTCGTCCCCGCCACCCTCCTCGTCGGAGGAGGCAGAGACAAGGCAACCATGGACACGCAGGAGGCGGCACCTTGTCGGCTGTCGCACCAGAGCGAGTCGACGACGCCGGCACTCCCCCGGCGGACATGTCGGACATTGTCCTCGCACCTGAGACGACGGCGGGTGTCACTTCCCCACGATGTGTTAGCCCCAAGCGGACTGATGACGCCAGCACCCTCGCAAAGGGCCTGCTGGGCGTTACCCTCGTACCTGAGATGACGGTGTGCTCCGCCCCCGACACGACTTCACCACCGTCCAACGACCAAGAGGTATCGTCCGTTTTCCATCCCGTACCTTTTCGGTTCAGCTTCGATCCACCTAGCGACCCCACTATGGTGAGCGCCTTCTTAAAGGCATATCCAAACCTTCCAGGGTACCACATGTGGTCGACCTGGGACCAACTGATAGCCGTCTCAACTTTCGGACCGGCGGGTTCTGAGGAAGAGGACGACCCCGACTCCGGTTGGGATTTCTCTGCCCTCAATGACCCCGGTGCCATGCGGGGCTTCATGTCCGCATGTGACCACTGCCTCTCCGGTTGTTCTGACGATGGCCATGACCTTGACAACGAGGGTTACGACCCAAGTCGCGAATGTTTCCACGTCGATCTGGGAGATCACAGCGAAGGCAACCACCTCGGTATGCCAGAGGTTGACGATCCCCCTGGGCCCGCATCTCGCGTTGACATCCCGCGGGAGCTAGCTGTGGTCCTAGTCCCTGCGGGGGGTCAGGACATACAGCTCGAGAAAATCCGTGAGATGCAGGCCCGGGTCGATGGGGAAGCAGGCCGGCTTGTACAGCTCCAACAGAACATCGAACAGGAGTGGGCAGGCCGAACACTCGCCGGAGAAGCCTGTCACCGGCCCCAAGACATCCGGCGCCGTATCGTCGACAATGCCAGGGCAGCGCTGCCCCCGACCGTCAGCGGGTCCGGCCAGGACCTAGCTGCAGCGGCGATGCTGCTTCGAGCCATTCTGGAGCCATCCACCATCGAGGGACGGTGTATCCAGGGCGAACTCAAGAATCTCCTAGAAGGCGCAGCGGTTCGACGAGCCGAGAGCTCTGCCTCCCGCAGGCGAGCTGACCCCTCGGAGCATCACGCGGTGTCCTCCCGGCGCATTCGGGAAGCCTCGGTCCACCCCGAGCGTACGCAGGACGAGGCGCCCACCGCCCGGGAACGCCTCGGCAACGAGCACCACCATCTCGACCATCGAGCCCGCCTCGACGAGAAGGTGCGCCGAGGCTACCATCCCAGGCGTGGGGGACGCTGCAACAGTGAGGAGGATCGCAGTCCTTCGCCTGAACCACCCGGTCCGCGAGTCTTCAGCCGGGCCATACGACGAGCGCCGTTCCCTGCCCGTTTCCGAGCCCCGACTACCATCACTAAGTACTCGGGGGAGACGAGGCCGAAGCTGTGGCTCGCAGACTACCGACTGGCATGCCAGTTGGGAGGGGCGGATGATGACAACCTCATCATCCATAATCTACCCCTTTTCCTTTCCGACGCCGCCCGAGCCTGGCTGGAGCATCTGCCTCCTGCGCAGATCTCTGACTGGGACGATCTGGTCAAAGCTTTCGCGAGAAACTTCCAAGGCACGTACGTGCGCCCTAGGAACTCATGGGACCTCCGAAGCTGCCGCCAGCAGCCAGGGGAGTCCCTCCGAGAGTACATCCGGCGGTTTTCAAAGCAGCGCACCGAGCTGCCCAACGTTACTGACTCGGATGTCATCGGGGCTTTCCTTGCCGGCACCACTTGCCGAGACCTGGTGAGCAAACTGGGGCGCAAGACTCCCACCCGCGCGAGTGAACTGATGGACGTCGCCACCAAGTTCGCCTCGGGTCAAGAGGCGGTCGAAGCCATCTTCCGAAAGGACAAGCAGCCTCAGGGATGGCCGAAGACAGACGCCCCTGAGGCGTCCGCCTAGCGGGGCACGAAGGAGAAGGCTAAAAACAAGTCGCAAGCGAAGCACGACGCCGCAGACGCGAATCTCGTCGCTGCGGCCGAGCACAGGAACCCTCGGAAACCTCCTGGAGGGGCCGGCGCGTTCAACAAGATGCTCAAAGAGCCATGCCCCTATCACCAGGGGCCCGTCAAGCACACCCTCGAAGAATGTGTCATGCTCCGGCGCTACTTCCATAAGACCAGGCTCCCGGCGGAGGATGGCAAGGGCCATGACAACGACAAGGAGGGCGGCAAGGAAGAGGGATTCCCGGAAGTCCATAACTGCTTCATGATCTGCGGCGGGCAGGCGGCGAACGCCTCGGCTCGGCACCGCAAGCAGGAGCGCCGCGAAGTCTACTTGGTGAAGGTGGCGGCGCCAGTCTACCTAGATTGGTCCGACAAGCCTATCACCTTCGACCAAGGCGACCACCCCGACTTCATGCCAAGCCTAGGAAGGTACCCGCTCGTCGTCGATCCGATCATCAGCAACGTTAGGCTCTCCAAGGTCCTCATGGACGGAGGCAGCAGCCTTAACATCATCTATGCCGAGACCCTGGAACTCTTAGGGGTTGATCGGTCCGAAGTCCAGGCCGGTGCGGCACCCTTCCACGGTATCGCGCCCGGGAAGCGAATCCTACTCCTCGGACGGATCGACTTACCCGTCTGCTTCGGAACTCCCTCTAACTTGCAAAAGGAAGCTCTCACCTTTGAGGTCGTTGGGTTCCGAGGAACCTACCATGCGGTGTTGGGAAGACCATGCTACGCCAAGTTCATGGTCGTCCCCAACTACACCTATCTCAAGCTCAAGATGCCGAGCCCGAATGGGATCGTCACCGTCGGATCCACGTACCACCACGCGTACGAATGCGACGTGGAGTGCGTGGAGTACGTCGAGGCTCTTGCCGAGTCCGAGGCCCTCATCGCCGACCTGGAACGCCTCTCCAAGAAGGCGCCCGACGCGAAGCGGCACGCCGACAACTTCGAACCAGTTGAGGCGATCAAGTTCGTCTCTCTCGACCCCAGCAACGACGCCAGCAAGAAAGTTCGGATCGGCTCCAAGCTCGGCCCCAAATAGGAAGCAGTACTCATCGACTTTCTCTGCGCAAACGCCGAAGTCTTTGCGTGGAGTCCCTCGGACATGCCCGGCATACCGAGGGATGTCGTCGAGCACTCACTGGACATCAGAGCTAGAGCCCGACCCGTGAAGCAAACCCTACGCCGTTTTGATGAAGAAAAGCGCAGGGCCATAGGCGAGGAGATCCACAAGCTACTCGCGGCAGGGTTTATCAAAGAGGTATTCCATCCCGAATGGTTAGCTAACCCTGTTCTTGTAAGGAAGAAGGATGGGAAATGGAGGATGTGTGTAGACTACATTGGTCTAAAAAAAGCATGTCCGAAAGTTCCCTACCCTCTACCTTGCATCAATCAAATCGTGGACTCCACTGCTGGGTGCGAAACCCTGTCATTCCTCGATGCCTACTCAGGCTATCACCAAATCAAGATGAAAGAGTCCGACCAGCTCGCGACTTCTTTCATCACACCTTTTGGCATGTACTGTTACACTACAATGCCATTTGGGTTAAGGAATGCAGGCGCCACTTACCAGAGGTGCATGAACCACATGTTCGGAGAACACATCGGTAGAACGGTCGAGGCTTACGTCGACGACATCGTTGTCAAGACGAAGAGAGCCTCCGACCTCCTCTCTGACCTTGAAACGACATTCAAGTGCCTAAGAGCGAAAGGCGTGAAACTCAATCCCGAGAAGTGTGTCTTCGGAGTCCCCCGAGGCATGCTCCTTGGATTCATCGTCTCCGAGCGGGGCATCGAGGCCAATCCGAAGAAAATCGCAGCCATCACCAACATGGGACCGATCAAAGATTTGAAAGGAGTACAGAGGGTCATGGGATGCCTTGCGGCTCTGAGCCGCTTCATCTCACGTTTTGGCGAGAAAGGCTTGCCTCTGTACCGCCTCTTAAGGAAGGTCGAGTGCTTCACTTGGACCCCCGAGGCCGAGGAAGCCCTTGGAAACCTTAAGGCGCTCCTTACGAACACACCCATCCTGGTGCCCCCCGCCACAGGAGAAGCCCTCTTGATCTACGTAGCCGCGACTACTCAGGTGGTCAGCGCCGCGATCGTAGTCGAGAGACGAGAAGAAGGGCATGCACTACCCGTCCAGAGGCTAGTCTACTTCATCAGCGAAGTGCTTTCCGAGACCAAAGCCCGCTACCCACAGACCCAGAAGCTGCTCTACGCAGTGATCCTGACACGGCAAAAGTTGCGACACTACTTCGAGTCTCATCCGGTGGCTGTGGTGTCATCCTTCCCCCTGGGGGAGATCATCTAGTGCCGCGAGGCCTCGGGTAGGATAGCAAAGTGGGCGGTGGAGCTTATGGGTGAAACGCTATCATTCGCTCCTCGGAAGGCCATAAAATCCTAGGTCTTGGCAGACTTCCTGGCTGAGTGGACTGACACCCAGTTACCGACAACTCCAATCTAGCCCAAGCTCTGGGCCATGCACTCGATGGGTCACTCATGAAAATAGGAGTAGGCGCTGGCCTGCTCTTCGTTTCACCCCTCGGAAAGCATCTCCGCTACGTCATTCGCCTCCATTTTCCGGCATCAAACAACGTGGCCGAGTACGAGGCTCTGGTTAACGGGCTGCGCATCGCCATCAAGCTAGGGGTCCGATGCCTCGACGCTCGAGGCGACTCGCAGCTTGTCATCGACCAAGTCATGAAGAACTCCCACTATCGTGACCGGAGGATGGAAGCCTACGATGACGAAGTCCGGCGCCTGGAAAACAAGTTCTACGGGCTGGAGCTCAACCACATCGCCCGACGGTACAACGAGACTACGGACGAGTTGGCGAAAATAGCCTCGGGGTGAACGACGGTTCCCCGGACTCTTCTCCAGAGACCTACATCAACTATCCATCAAGATCAACGACACGCCCGAGCCTGAGGAAGCCTCGGCCCAGCCCGAGGTACCCTCAGTCGATCCCGAGGTACCCTCGGCCGGACCCGAGGCACCCTCGGCCATCGAGGAAGAGGCCTTGCCCGTCGAGGAGGAACAGAATGGGGTCACGCCAGATCCGAACTGGCAGACCCCATACCTGGAATATCTCCTCCGAGGAGAGCTTCCCATCGACAAGACCAAAGCTCGGCGGCTGGCTCGACGTGCCAAGTCATTCGTCTTGCTGGGTGATGAAAAAGAGCTCTATCACCGCATCCCCTCAGGCATCCTCCAACAATGCATATCTATCGCCCAAGGACAAGAACTGTTGCAAGAAATACACTCGGGGGCTTGCGACCACCATGCGGCACCTCGAGCCCTCATGGAGAATGCCTTCCGACAAGGTTTCTACTAGCCAACCGCGGTGGCCGACGCCACTAGGATTGTGCGCTCCTACCGGGGGTGTCAATTCTATGCAAAGCAGACGCATCTGCCCGCTCAGGCCTTGCAGACGATACCCATAACCTGGCCATTTGCTGTGTGGGGTCTAGACCTCGTCGGTCCCTTGCAGAAGGCACCCGGGGGCTTCTCGCATCTTCTGGTCGCCATCGATAAATTCTCCAAGTGGATCGAGGTCCGACCCTTGACCAGCATCAGGCCCGAGCAGGCAGTGGCGTTTTTCACCAACATCATCCATTGATTCGGGGTCCCAAACTCAATCATCACCGACAATGGCACGCAGTTCACCGGAAAAAAGTTCCTGGACTTCTGCGACGACCACCACATCCGTGTGGACTGGGCCGTCGTAGCTCATCCCATGACGAATGGGCAGGTGGAGCGTGCCAACGGTATGATTTTGCAGGGGCTCAAACCAAGGATCTACAACGACCTCAACAAGTTCAGCAAGCGGTGGATGAAAGAGCTACCCTCGGTAGTCTGGAGTCTGAGGACGACGCCGAGCCGTGCCACGGGTTTTACGCCATTCTTTCTAGTCTATGGGGCCGAGGCCGTCCTCCCCACAGACTTAGAATATGGCTCCCCGAGGACCAAGGCGTACAACGACCGAAGCAACCAGACCAGCCGAGAAGACTCGCTGGACCAACTCGAGGAGGCTCGGGACATGGCCTTACTACACTCGGCACGGTATCAGCAGTCTCTACGACGCTACCACACCCGAGGGGTTCGGTCCCGAGACCTCCAGGTGGGGGACTTGGTACTTCGGCTGCGAAAAGACGCCTAAGGGCGCCACAAGCTCACTCCTCCCTGGGAAGGGCCGTTCATCATCGCCAAGATTTTGAAGCCCGGAACATACAAGCTGGCCAACAGTCAAGGCGAGGTCTACAACAACGCTTGGAACATCCAAGAGCTACGTTGCTTTTACCCTTAAGATGTTTTCAAGTCGTTCATATACCTCGTTCTCCTTACATACACAAATAGAGTCTAACCGTCAAGGAATGGTCAGCCTTGCTTCGGCAAAGCCTGAGCCTCCCTCGGGGGCTAGAAGGGGGGGACCCCCCTCCGCGTCAAAATTTTCCTCGGAAAAGTTTTCCACCAAAACGACTTTCGTGTTTCCCGACTATATCTGTAAGAGAACCCCGCAAAACGAATAAGAGCGCATGTAAGCGGCAAGGCCGACCGAGCCGAGGGACTCCTACGCCTCCAGGATACGGATACCTCACTCGTCACCTTCCGCGAAAAATAACTCTTACTCGGATAAGAAATTCTGCTACTGATGAACGAGTCCGGATACTCGAAACAAGAGGAAAAGAAACGCAGCTTTATAACACGGCGACAAAATGTTTAGGCCTCGGCGGCCGCGTAAGACACATGCATGTTCCAAACAAACTGCTCCGGCAGAATCAGGCATCGCCCGGGGGAGGAGCGGCACCCTCGGCTTCGTCTCCACCCTCAGCGCTGTCTCCACCCTCGACGAGATCCGCCCCAGCCTTGGACGGCGACGCAAGCGAAAGGATCTCCACCTCGAAGGAGGACACCAGCACCGCGCTTGGGCCCGTGACGGCCACGTCAAGCCTCTGAACTTCGGCCAGGGCAGCTTCATCTTCGTCGGGTAGACAGTACCCCTCGCTGACCCGCTCCAGATCCACATCGTAGTGCGAAGCGAGCACGGCGAAGGCCCACCTAACGCCGTGATGCAGCGCCTCGCGGAGTCTGCTACGCACATGGCCGCCCAAGGCCTACAGGCGACTCTGGGGGGAGCTTCCTGAGGGGACGTCGTCAAGACCAAAGACCTGGCAGAAGCCTGAGATAGCTTCAGACATGGCCACGCGGTCGGCCTCCTTCCGCTTAGCCGCCCGGGCAAGTGCCTTGGCGGACTCGTTGAGGGCTGACTCGAACTCTGCAAACAGCCAAACAGAATTCTTCAGACACGAGTTGAAGGATGAAGATCGAAGTCACAAAGCGGCCAAAACATACCTTCAGCCCGGGCACGCTGCTCCGAGGCTGCGGCTTGGGCGGACTGGGCAGACCCGACGGCCGCGGCTAGGTCCTCCGCAAGGGCTCCGGCCCGAGCAGACACCTCAGCTAGCTGCCCCCCAAGGGCCTCAGCCCGGCTTTCAGCCTCGGCGGCCTGGTTCCGAGATTGGTCCCGCTCGCCGATGACCTAGCCAAGCTCCAGCTGCCGCTGCTGCGCCTCTGCACGTGCCGCCGCTGCCTCCACCCCCAGCTCATCACAGAGCAACCGAAGGTCCGCCGCCTCGGCGCTCCGTTGGGCGAGGCGTTCGGTAGCCTAGGTAAGCGCGACCCTCAGGAACCACAGCGAACCCCAGACGTCGGCCTCGCGGCGGATGAACGACGACTTGGCGGTGCTCAGATCCGTCAGATCCTGAGGAAGGGAAGCAGGGCATCACAAAGAATGCCCTGGTCACGCGAAAGGTATGCCTGAAATCCTTACCTGGAGGATCCTAGGAACGTCCCTGGAAAGGATCTCCATGGTCGACTGAAGCGACCCCATCGCTGCCTCGGCATACTCATGGAGCTCATCCCGAGACTGCTCCTCCCGCTCATCGTCAAGGACGAAGAGGGGTTTCGGGGCACCGCGGGTCCAGAACCAGAGCGTCTGCCCGTGCCGCTCATTGGGATCGCGCCACACAGGGATGAGGTCGCCGCTCCCCAAGACGGGCCACGGTTCTGCACCCCCCCTCCTCCAAGGCGTCGGGACCCCCTGCAGTCGATGCATCGGGTACCCCCTCAGCTAAGGAGGCGGGCTTCCGATCACCGACCTCGAGCAGCGGCACCTCAACCTTCTCAGCATCAGCGGCGACGGGTGACTCCACGGGCAGAACGGCAACAACCTCGGCAGAAGCTGGTGCCGGCGCCGACAACGCGTCAGGTGGGCTCAAGGCCGCGGCTGCGCCAGCAGTCTCCCCCGGCACGACGGCCGCCTCGACGAAGGGGTCAGCCTGGGGAGCTCGCCCCATGGCAACTCGCGCCGCCTGGGCCCCTCGCTTGGGGGCATCTTGTGCGGAGGCCGGCCGACCGGCGTGGCGCGATGCGGCACTGGCTGCAGAAGCCGGCACCGTCTTAAGGGCCTTCCTGGGAGCCAGACCGGCCGAACCATGCCTCCGTTTGCTGGGAGGAAAAGGTAAAGCAGGATTAGGACACACGAGGAAGGAGCCAGGACATAGCTATCCTCAGATACTTAGCCGCTCCGGACCAAGGCCAATCGTGCCTGCGGGGAGGCCCCTCGGGCCTCGGTCCCCGCAGGCGTCGCCGAGGTTCGCCCCGCTGCCGGCTTCAGCGTCGTTCCCACTTCAGGCGCCCGGGGCGCCGAAGGGACGACCTGCCCATGCGACGTCACGACAGCCCAAGGATCAACCTCCTGTACGGCCAGCACGGGCGACTGCTCTCGAGGGACAGGCGGGTCGGCCTGACTCCTCGGGGTCACCTCAACTACCTCGGCCAAGGGGTCAAGTACCCCCTCAGCCTACCCCTGCTCTTCGGACCGGGACCCTGATGTCCCAGCCCCAGATACCGACGGCGCTAGCCCACTCGGGGGCTGGCTCGACGACCCCTGGCCCAGCCTCAGATCCGGGTTGAGGCCAAGGCAGGCTGCCATGTCATCGTCTTCGTCATCATCGTCGTCAGGCGTCTCCGGCGACGGCTCCCTTGGGAGCCCGTCCCTCTCCTGCCTCCGACGGCGCCTCTCCAAGGCGTCCCGAGCCCGCATCCGCTTGCGAGCCCGAGCCTTTTTCGCGTCCTTCTTCTCCTTCTTCTTCTCCGCAGCGACCCTTCGCGCGGCTCAGTCCACCGCGTCCTCCAGGACCGGTGGCAGGGAAGGCTTGTAACACCCCAACTCCTGGAGACGAGCGGAAATCCCGACTGAGAGAATCAAAGGCAACCTGACACAAGATAGGAGAAGGAGCGGACACTCACCAATGACACGCACCCACGCTCGGGACGCATCAAGGGCTGGGTAAGGGCGCCGGTGTCCAGCCTCCCCACTGTGCCCGCTACCCGCCTGCGAAGGTCATCGACAGAGAGGGGGACCGAGGACATCTGCGAACCCTCCAAGTCGACCCCCGGTATCATCTCTGAAAGCGGCAACCGCCGCTCTGCCAAGGGAAGCACCCTCCGGCGATGGATGGCGGCAACCACCCCCGCGGCGGTGAGCCCCCAATCTCGTAACTCCTGCAAGGCCTCCAGAAGGGGCTAGAGTTTCTCCTGTTTCTCACGCGCGGCCCCATAGCGCCAATTGCTGCCGGGAGCAGTCACCACTCGTTGAGAAAACGACGGGAGCCTTCCATCGTCATTCCGGAGGTAAAACCACCGGCGCCCACCCCTTGTTCGAAGACACAAGGGGGGCGGGGATGTACTGCTGCGCACGCGTCTGCCTCAACTGGAGGGTGCAGCCGCCGGCCCGCACCGCCATACGAACCTTCTTCTCCCCCATCGTCAAGGCAAAAAGCTCCGCGGAGAAGAGATGGGTCCACAGATCCCAGTGGGGGTCAATCCCCAAAAAGCCTTCACAAACCGCCACGAAGATGGCCGCTTGCGCAATGGAGTTGGGGTTGAAGTTGTGCAGCTCCACCCTGTAGTAATGCAGGAGCGCCCGCATAAAACGGCTTGCTGGCACTCCGAACCCCCACTCATGGAAGGAGACGAAGCTCAGCACATACCCCGGCGGCGGGGTCAGGTCAGCCTCGCTCGGAGGGACCATCCACTCCGACTGCGGGTCGCCGGAGAGGGGACGGAGCAAACCGTCGGCGACAAGGGCCTCCAGATCGTTCACTGTGACGATGGAAAAAGGCCACGGGTCGCGCGGCGGAACGACGGTCACCCGGTCGGCCATCGCCAAATGAAGGGGGTGGTGGCGGAGCGGACAAGGTACGCGGTTTTCTTTCTCTGGCTATTCCCTTAGGTTGCGAAAACCAAAGCAGGAGGCGAGCAGCAGAGTAAAGAACCGCAACCGGTCCCTCTTCCGGCTATATAAAGGCCCGGGCAAGACCCGTTCAACACTTCGCCCGAACCCGCCGCGAAGTTCAAACTCAAAGACGAAACGCCCGTTCTTCGAACGACTCGCGCATGCACAACGGCTGCCCCGCGAACCACCCGTCCCGTCGCATTAACTTCGCGGTAGGGCAAGCGACACCTTTGGCAGGCGAAGCAGGCGACGTTTTACCTCCGCCATGATGACCGCGTCAAAAAAGGTGCGCCACCTTATTTAAATTCATATCCTTCCCCTCCTCCTCTCTCTCTCTCTCTTGCTACAGGGACCGGGAAAGGGGATGTTGCAGAAAGGATCCTTCCCGGTGAAGGAAGCGGGCCCCAAGCCCTCCTACTGATCAGGGGTTCGAAGGCTGGCCCCTCAGAATGGTTTCGACAGCCACCCCAGAGCACTCGGACTTCAAGCCCATTACTGATCAGGGGTTCGAAGGCTGGCCCCTCGGAAGGGTTCGACAGCCGCCCCAGAGCGCTCGGGCTCCGTGCCCACTACTGATCAGGGGTTCGTAGGCTGGCCCCTCAGAAGGGTTCGACAGTCGCCCCAAAGCACGCAAAGTGAGGGATGACTCTGGGTACGTTTGATACATAGCCGAGGCTTGGGCTATGCTCCCGAGGTACCCTAGGACATTTTCGAGACCGGTGGGAATGATTTGTAACGGAATCCCACCGGAGGGAGGCATCGAGCCCTCGGACCCTGTCGAAGGGGTCTGGGTCCAGCAAATCACCCGTAGGTACTTTTGGAGCGTGCCTCTGGGCCACCAGCCGACCCCTAACGAACGGGGCACGGGTGTCCACTCGGATCACCCGTTAGCAGCTCACTGGAAACACCATGTTCGGCGCCCTCCGAGGGCAACATGGCGCTTTCCCCCCCTCCTCCTTGCGGAAAGGCGAAGCAGGGGCATATAATAAAAGTCGGGAAAGTCCTTGATCGTCCTCTCGCTCCGTGCAGAGGCTCGGGGGCTGCTCTCGCAACCGGCTATGGCCAAAACTGTTGACAGCGTAACCAAACCAGCTTGATAACATGGAACCCGACCACGCACTCGGGCTACGGCCGGGCCGCATGAGGGAACGATCAGACCGGCCGAAGCACCACGAAAAGCATTCAGACCTCAGAGGAGTCAAACCACTCCTCCGAGGCCTCGGGGGCTACACCCGGCGGGTGCGCTCGTGCTTACCCACCAGAACAAGGCAAAAACCAAGAAAGGCCGGTCCCCTCACCGAAAATGCGGCAAAAGCCTCCAAGCGAGTACCATCACTCCCATCAAGGCTCGGGGGCTACTGTCGGGTACCGTAATTAGGGGTACCCCCAACGCTCCTAATCATGGCTGGTAAACACCCTCAGATCAACTGACGGGTGCGGTTCAAGCCAAGACTTCGTCTATCCGAGGGACGTGATCTCACCCGAGCCCAGCCTCGGGTTGGAACAGTAGTCCCAGACGAGTTCACGCCTCGCCCGAGGGCCTCCTTAGGCAGCGGGCGCCCCCTCGGCTCTCCCGAGGCCCGGCTCGGGCAGGCTTCGTTGTGAAGCAACCTTGGCCAGACCGCCTCACCAACCGACCGCTTCGCAGGCACATTAAATGCAGGGGATGCCTGACGCCGTATCCTGACACACGCGCCTCAGACGGGCAGGCCGAAGTGACCGCAGTCACTCCGCCCCTCTTCTTTACTGTCCGATATGACAGGAAAACAGTGCCGCTCGCTCCGCTCCGACTACCGTGTCAGCCACCCCGGCGACGACTGACAACAAGTCACGATCAACCACCGAGTTCAGCCTCAGGCGCAACAGGAAGCTCTGCCTCGCCCGACCTCATGCTCCGGCCTCGGGAGGAGGTCTCCGCCTCGCCCGACCCCCGGACTCGGCCTCAACCTCGACCTCGGGCGGAATCGCGTCCTCGCCCGACCCCGGCCTCAGCCTCAGGAGGAGTTTCCGCCTCGCCCGACCTTGGGCTCGGACCGACCACGCCACAGGGGGGATCATCATTACCCTACCCCTAGCTAGCTCAGGCTACGAGGAACAAGACCGGCGTCCCATCTGGCTCGCCCCGAAAAACAAGTAATGATGGCACCCCGCGTGCGCCCATGATGATGGCGGCTCTCAGCTCCTTACGACAGCAAGGAGACGTCAGCAGGATCCTCGCCGCGCTGCCAGCTGTGCTTCTACAGGGCTCAGGCGCTCCCCCGACGGCCACGCCATCACATGTACAGGGCCCAAGCTCTCCCCCAACGGCCATGTTGGCATGTACACAGGGCTTAGGCACTCCACTGTCGGACACGTTAGCGCATAGCTACGCCCCCCGTTGTACGTCTGGATCCTCTCCTTGCCCCTATAAAAGGGAGGTCCAGGGCCACCTTGAGGGGGGTTCGCGCGAGGGAAGCGGCGGCCGAACTCTGTGTCTCTCCCTCTCTCACGCGACGCGCTTGTAACCCCTACTGCGAGCGGTGTGGCGGAACCGCCCGAATTATTCCAGCTTAAGTGCCCAAGTCGCACCCTTAAAGGCAGCAACACACTTAAATCGGAATAACCCGTCAGTCCCTCGGATCTAGTCCGATAAAGCCACTTATCCAGGATCGAATACCACTACCTCACACGAAGGTGAGGCACAGAGAAATACAATAAAGCATAATACCACAAATTTAATAAGTATCAATAGTGATTACATTATCGGAGTTTCAGAAATAATAACCATAAATTTTAATGCAGCGGAAATAACTAACGGAGAAGAACCGAGTAACATGGCGAAGCCTGGCCACACTACTCCTCCTGGTCCTCTCCTGCGAAAGTAGTAACCCACTCGACCGTCTATCCCGATGGCAGGGATGAAGGTCAAGTCACACCATCAACCAAATCAAGGAGGTACCTGCAAAAATTATGCCACAAGCAAGGCTGAGTATACTAATACTCAGCTAGACTTACCCGGTGTGAGGAGTCTACTCCTCTACCTCTAGACATGCAGCTGTTTGGCTGAGGGGTTTGGTTTGCCAAAAGCACTAGCTGAGTCTAAAATCAAGTTTTAGCTTTTCAAGTTTTAATATGATCTTTTTTAAACTAGATGAGTACCTAGCTACTCATACATGGTATCAGACATTTTTAGCAATCAACATCTTTTGCCAATCAACTCATTTCCACTTACTACTCAATGCAGTACAATGGATCAAGCAGTCTCATTAGCTGCGAGAAGCAGACGATTCGAATCGAGTTTTAACCTTGCAAGGTAAACCTAAACACACGACATGTCAGGGCACTCCGTCCCCACACACGTCAACCGTCCCCATCGATTCCCCGTTCGCGGCCAGGCCTCACCGCCTTGGCATACAATGCTCCACTGACCCCGGCCGCCGCCGTGCAGTGGCCGCACTTGTACCCACCATATCTAGAATGGGAGACCCAGTCTCAGGTCGCGTGAGGGATAAAGTCCGCGCCCGGCTTCACTCAGGTACTAGGTTTACCGGTTACCATTTTTCCCGACATGTGTTTAGTACATTCAAACGCTTGACACAGGTATCTGCACGTTAATCCTTATTCCAATTTTGTCTCGTAGACAACGCATCCCCATGGATCCGTGTCCACAGACCATCATCATTCCGTTATAAAAAATGGATACAACCAATTCCTGACCTCGCGCGAGTGCTAGAAAAATCACTCGACTTCTACCGAGATCCTGATTTAGCATAGCAGCTACTCGACCTAGCATACTAGTATCCATCTCATAAGGAATCCTGAGTTCATGCAACTAGGGTTTCAACCAACTCCTACACGTAAGTGCACGGTACAAGCCTACAAACATTAAGTGTAGTAAAATAGCATATATAAACGGTTATGCATAAAACCGGGGCTTGCCTTTAATTTAACACTTAGGTAGTGTCTGCTGGGGGAGGTGCTCGCTTGGCGAGCATCCACTGGTTAAGTCCATCCTTCCTTGGGTCGTCCGCCGACTGCACCTTGTGGTTGACACCACATCACTTGCACGATCATCCTCTCTCGGTCCTAAATGAGATGCAGGATGCATATGTATGAATATGATGAAATATATCACAAGACATTCAAATACACGGTAGCGAACTAACACTAAATTGCAAGACATCATAAACAACCACACATTAGCATTAGTTATCTATACGTCATTGGGCCTATGTAATCAATACCATTAGAAAGACGACAATCACTTCCTAGAATTAACCAGCGCAACACGGCATTACACGTGCAAGCATTTATCACATTCGCTCTAATTTTTCATTAGTTCCTTTATTATTATGCTAGTTAAGTACACATCGATTTGTCATGGCTTCTATATAGACAGACTTAGTTAAAAGGGAATAATCACTTAATCGGGTTCTTGCAATCATTAACTAGGCAAACACTTATTAGACCCTAACCAATTTGGTTCACTAACTTAGCGAGACGTGTACTAGTTACTTATATATTTAGGCTCAATTATATTAGTCACTGTCATTATTACTCATGTTCAATTAACGCCCAAACTAAGCAAGCAGTCACTCAAGGCAGCACAATAGAGTAGACCAATCAATCGCATCTAACACATTTGGGACAGCAGCACCGCAGTTGTTTGTTTTAATCATAACTCTTCAAACATTAATCCAAAAATATCAAACTAGGACTTTCTGGAAAGCTTGAAAAGTGCTCTACAACTTTGGTATTATCATCTCAAGGTGATTAGACACTTAATAAGGTTAAATAGTGATCAACGACAGCTTTATTCAGATTTGGACAGATTCATACTTATGCCTTCAAAAATTCATAACTAGAGACTCAGACATCCAAATCATTTGATCTTAAACTTTCTGGAAAGATAATTAAATTGTCTACAAATCAGTTATAAACAACTCAGGTTGATTTAAAGTGTATCATGGTTAAAAGACACTAGGAAGGCTTTGCTGTCCAGATTTGGACAGATTCAGACTTCACACTTCAAACGCCTATAACTTAATCTTTAGACCACCAAAAAGGGTGATACAAGACTTTTTGGAAAGCTTAGAAAACTTAATACATAACTTTTATAATCACCAAGAAGTGATTCTATATTTAACTAAATCAAACAATTCAGTTTTCGAAATCTGTTCTGACAGTGGACAGAACACAACAACCAGTTTGTAAAATTCATAACTCTTAAACTGTCAGGCCTATGGTTGTGAAATTTTAACACAACCAAGATAAGAAAAGCATCTATAACTTTCTTATAACGACCATGAACAGATTGTAACATTAAATTAGGCAAACAATACAGTTTCTGAAATCTGCACAGAATTTGGGCAGATTCAGTTACTGAATCTGTGAAAAACATAGCTCATAAGCGATCAGACTTATGACTGTCAAATTTTAACACCAGCAAGACAATAAAGTTATCTACCACTTTTCTATAGCATATATCTACATAAAATACAATTTAGTTCATCAAACATAAAGCACAACGAAAACAATGCGTGCAGCCCAAAACAGCAACTAATAATTTCAGCTCCTATTTACTTCAAGAATTGTCGCGTTCTAGAGACTCGAACTATTCTAACACTTTACCATTTGTTAGCGTTAAATTAATCAAATGATGAATAATAAGTAGACTTACTAATTTCATACAAGTTATTTTGTGCGATAGAATTACCATATACAATCAATAACGCATCTACAACAATAATCTTACCCGGCATACATATATGTTTATCGATGCGCTCTTCACATAGTAATTTACATTTTAACTTGGGCATCACATGAACACTACTAATTTTTACCCGCGACCGTAACCATGCGCATTTAGACTACAACAAGCAATTTATTGCGATTACGTGCTTAACTCAAGCTATCTAACAATTCGGCTAACTAGAGCGACGACATAGCCGGTAATAACATACACGTCGGCTTGTCTATTATTATCGCTATCTGAGGCACAACATACACCACAACATTTTTATAAACATACGTATTCACATGTATATTCACACATCGACCAAATCATACGAACCGTAAACCACTAATCTCTAACTCGAAACCATCATGCGCTTACTTCCCAATTCATGAACACATAACGCGTATTGACCCGACTCAAGATATAGAAGAAGCGATGACTACTTTGGCATGTCACCACCTCTCTATATAAGCCAAAACAATTTCTACTATCGACTAAGAGTTCTAAGTATTAAACACATTATCACTTTACACGCGCAAAAAAAACCTCAACTAAACACCAGTGACACCGATGGATTTTTACTAAACTCATCGTGTGCATAACCCTGTCTCGCATACAACCAAATTGTGGCGTGCACTCGAGACACTTCGATCAATGTGGCGCAACCACTAATATATGAACTCCGACACTCATGTCTTAACAATACATCCTCCCCGCAAACTAGCATTGTCTAAACTACTCGTCACATTAACAAATATATCCCCTATATAATCACGAATCTCATCACATCGAATAAAAACAAATACACTTTTCACATAAACACATATTGATGCATTCCCCAAAACATAATCCGCATTTTGTAACTTAGTTTTTTTTTCGCATCAAACAACGCATCGCATATTTTCCGATCAAAATAAAAATATAAAAACATTCGAGTTCTTTTCTACTTCAGTTTCTTCTCTACACGCGTCCTTTCATACAATTATATTTTCACACACATATAACCACATGCACATCATTGACCAAATATGTAAATAAAACAAATCATGAATCACTCAATGCGAACAACCTGGCCGACTCGTGTCGCGCATGTCTGCATGGTGTCCACGGCTTGGGACTTTCGTTGAGCATGGGATGCACGAAGCATGACGACAAGGGCTGCGAGCACAACACAATTTAATACACGATTTATTAGTTTGGTTATTTTATTGAACACGGGAAACGCGGGATAGCGGGGTCTCACCACGGGTTTGACGACGACGCGCAGGGGCTGCGCAGATTGACGGCGAGTGGCCCGACCTGGCGAGCGCGTCGCAGCGAAGGGCGTTGCTGCTGCTGCAATACGTCGCACGCCGAGGGCGCGACACAGGGAGGATCCATGGCTGCTTCGCGCTGCGGCATTCCGTCGAGCAGGCGAGAGCACTGGGAAAAAATAGAGCTCGCTGCACATGACCATGGAGACAAGGCGGATGGCCTGCTACAGAAGAGGAGCTCGGTCGGCGATGGGAGCGACCAAGGCCGGACTTGGACGAGGCCTCTGGCAGCAGAGGAAACCATCGCGCTGCTACAGGGGGAATGGCGAGCTGGAGAGGGTGGCTAGCAGGGTCGACTCGGCGAGCACCCGATGGTGAGGAGGGGCACCGCGAAGCGAGGTAGTCAGACACCGGCAATATCTCCATTGATGAGCAGGAAAGGCATCGGCGTTGGGGAGGAGATAGCAGGGGCACCGCGCCACTGAGCTCGGCCATGGCGGCTGCTGGGGGATGGGGACCGCGGGAGAGGGAACCCGGCATAGGGAGCTCGGCGTCCGAGCAGAGGGGAGCTGCAGACCGGCAACCTCCATGGCTGGGCACAGAACGTAGAGAAGGGCGTCGTGTCTCTGATTGGTGTGCTGCGTCGAGGGGGGCCGAGTGGAGGGAGGCGCAGGGGGAAACGACAGCCGGTTGGGGAAGCTCGGCCGCGGAGGCTTCTGCCGCAGGTGCCCATGGGAGGAGGGGCTGGAGCTTGGGGCGCCGGCCATGGAGAGAAGGGGAGGAGCTGCTGCAATCCATGGACAGGGAGCCAACTGCGCTGCGTGGAAGAGGAATAGGGAGGGCGCGACTCGAGGAAATGGGAGCAGAGAGCTGGGCGTCGTGGATTCTGGGCATCCAGGAGGGGTCGCCGGACCTGGGGAAGAGAGGGCGAGGGGGCGCCAGGGAGGTAGCCATGGGAGTTCCCTTGCTCCTGCGTGGAACCGGAGAGGAGGAGGAAGATGCCAGGAGAACGCTTTGCGCGATGAGGAAGAATTTCCCTGCCTGGCGTGCGTGAGGAGCCTGGCGGCTGGTTGATTTAACAGGGCACTGTTGGCACCCCATTGGCCACCGTGGGCGGCAGCATCTACTGGCTGGCTACAGCTACCGTGAAGGAGAAGGGGACAGAGAGAGGAGTGGCTGCTCGGATGATTTAACGGGACGCTGCTGGCAACTATTGGCTTGCATGGACGGCAATTGGGATTGGCCAGCAGGCAGTGCCCAGGCTAAGCGGCCACTCGGCGGCTCTGCTCGCCTGTTGGCAGAGGTGGCGTGCGTGCGTGTGTTTTCCATTTTTATTTCTTTTTCTCTTTTTTTTGTTTGCTCGATCCATGACAGCGAATCAAGAAAATAATTAATTAAGGACACTAAGTTCTAAACTCCCCACTAAAATTAATTGTCGATGTGTTTTGAATCATATGAGATCACGACAAACGAACGCCGCGACAGATCTGACAGAGATTCGAGTCGACGTTGCTCGGAGAAATATTGTGTCTTGGCTCAATTTGAGCGTGCTCTTGAATTAGAACCTCACAGCTCGAATTAAAATTAAATAACACGAATTGTTCCTTTTTAAGAATTATTGCTGCTTTTGCTCGTGCCGAAGATACAATTTTTTTTTGCTCCCGTGGAATTCGTCTCTACGGAGAACAGAGTGAATTAGAGTTTCGACGTACGGACGATTGAGCGATTAACTCGGCCGAGAGTCTGATCTGATTTCGCTCGAAAATAATTCCCTACGCATGATTCGAAATAAAATCGTCTTGAGATACGACCGGCTTTCGGATTTTTAGTCGGAGAAGGTGAATCGTGACATTTAAAAAAAAATCACTGCCGGAGTGGGTTTTGAATTCAGTTCAGACACAAGATACTAGGCTGAGTCGAGTAAGAATTAATTAGAGGACGACATATTGAGTATTCCGTTTGAGAAAGCGGATTCAGATAAAATAATCAGACATAGACCAAGGTTCGAGGAATTGGATTCGGACACAGCTCGACTAGCAACTGTCGAGCGCTCGATTAAATGAGCTTTAGACGAGATTTATAAATCGAAATAGATTATCGAGTTTGCATTCGTTCCGAGAAATAAAAGTTTTAACAGGCTCCAAAATTGACTATTTCTCGCGATCGAATAACTCCGACTTCGGTGAAATGTGGATGAATAATCTGAATAATCAGAGACAGGCACGATCGAGAAATAGAAATTTTCATTGAGCATCCGAGATTAGGATAAATCTCCCGACATAACACGAAATAGACACCTGGGGTGTCACAAGCGGCACCCCTGGTGCAGGATAATACAAGGCTTGTCCCACCTCTTGTGTTCCATCCCACGCCAACCCATCTGGGCAGGGGCACACAACGATTTCACTGGTCAGTCCAAGGGACCCCCCCGGGTTCGAGACGCCGACACCTGTCGTCGCTTGAGTTGGTATTATGGATCTTCCTGACATGCCTAGGGTGGAGTCTTCCTCCGAAGCCCCTGGTCATCTCAGAATATCTATAGGCTTCTTCCCTTCTCTGCCGAAATTCATTATCGGCCCTAATGTACTCGTCCATCTTTTGCAGAAGCTTCTCCGAAGTTTGTGGTGGCTTCCTGGCGAAATATTGCGCTGTCGATCCTGGTTGGAGCCCCTTGATCATAGCCTCAATAACAATCTCATTTGGCACTGTTGGCACCTGGGCTCTGAGACGTAGAAACCTTCGGACATACGCCTATAGGTATTCCTCATGGTCCTATGTGCATTGGAACAGAGCTTGAACAGTCGCTGGCTTTGTTTAGAAACCCTGGAAGCTGGTTACCAGCATGTCCTTCAGCTTCTATCATGACGTGATTGTTCTCGGTCAAAGGGAAGAATACCACGTTTGAGCCACACTCCTGACGGTCATGACAAAGGACTTTGCCATGATGGCAGTGTTGCCACCATATATGATGATATGGTCGTCTCATAGCTCATAAGGAACTGCTTCGGGTCAGAATGCCCATCATACATGGAGAGTTGTGGTGGTTTGTAGGATGGTGGTCATGGGGTAGCTTACAACTCTGCTGCTAGAGGAGAAGCATCATCAAAAGCAAAGTTACCATGATGAAAATCATCATACCATACATCATCATAGCATGGGCTTTCTTGACGAAGCTCTCTCTTCTGTGGCTTTTGTCCTTGCTTGTCTTGCGTGATATGACGCATCTCTTTGGTAGCTTCATCAATCTTCTTCTGAAGTTCAGCTAGCTGAAGCATTTTCTCTCTTTCTCTCCACTTGTTGGTGGATGGTCTCTAGGTCTATGATCTCTTGGTCTAACTCCTCTTCTTGTGGTGTTGGGCTGATGACCTTCCTATTCTAGTTTCGGGCTTCTCTTAGAGGGAGCCCTTCTTGGTTAATGTCCAGCGGTGCAAGGGCAGCCCCTAGTGTTATTGCCTTCTTCGGCGGTGAAAATCGCCTAGAGGGGGGGGGTGAATAGGAGGAATCTAAAAATTATAAACTTAAGCACAACTACAAGCCGGGGTTAGCGTTAGAAATATAATAGAGTCCGAAAGAGAGGGTGAAAACAAATCACAAGCAAATGAAGAGTGAGACGCGGTGATTTGTTTTACCGAGGTTCGGTTTTTGCAATCCTACTCCCCGTTGAGGTGGTCACAAAGACCGGATCTCTTTCAACCCTTTCCCTCTCTCAAACGGTCACCTAGACCGAGTGAGCTTCTCTTCTCAATCAATCGGGACACTAAGTCCCTATAAGGACCACCACACAATTGGTGTCTCTTGCCTTGATTACAATTGAGTTGGGAACAAGAAAGAAAGAAGAAGAAAAGCGATCCAAGCGCAATAACTCAAATGAACACAAAAGTCACTCTCTCTAGTCACTATTTGATTGGAATGAACTTTGGACTTGGGAGAGGATTTGATCTCTTGTTTGTGTCTTGGAGTGAAGTCTAGAGCCCTTGTATTGAATGCAAATGGCTGAAACTTGGATGCCTTGAAGTTTTGGTGGTTGGGGGTATTTATAGCCCCAACCACCAAAGTGGTCGTTGGGGAGGCTGTCTGTCGCATGGCGCACCGGACAGTCCGGTGCGCCAGCCACGTCACCCAACCGTTAGGGTTCGACCGTTGGAGCTCTGACAAGTGGGGCCACCGGACAGTCCGGTGGTGCACCGGACAGGTCCTGTTCACTGTCCGGTGCTCCTTCTAGCGCCTACTCTGACTTCTGCGCGCGCAGGCGCGCACTGTTTACTTTCACTGTTCATTTGCAGACGACCGTTGGCGCGAAGTAGTCGTTGCTCCGCTGGCACACCGGACAGTCCGGTGTTACACCGGACAGTCCGGTGAATTATAGCGAAGCGGCTTCCCCAAATTCCCGAAGCTGGCAAGTTCAGAGTCGATCTCCCTGGTGCACCGGACACTGTCCGGTGGCACACCGGACAGTCCGGTGCGCCAGACCAGGGCTGCCTTCGGTATACTTTGCTCCTTTGTTTTGAACCCTTTCTTTTGACTTTGTATTGGTTTGTTGTGAACCTTTGGCACCTATAGAACTCATAATCTAGAACAAACTAGTTAGTCCAATAATTTGTGTTGGGCAATTCAACCACCAAAATTCATATAGGAAAAGGTTTGACCCTATTTCCCTTTCAATCTCCCCCTTTTTGGTGATTGATGCCAACACAAACCAAAGCAAATATAGAGGTGCAGAATTGAACTAGTTTGCATAAGGTAAGTGCAAAGGTTGCTTGAAATTGAAACCAATATAATTATTTCAATAGATATGCATGGATTGTTTTCTTCTTATTTAAAATTTTGGACCACATTTGCACCACAGGTTTTGTTTTTGCAAATCCTTTGTAAAATTCTTTTCAAAACATTTTGCAAATAGTCAAAGGTACATGGATAAGATTGAAAGAAGCATTTTCAAGATTTTGAAATTTTCTCCCCCTGTTTCAAATGCTTTTCCTTTGACTTAAACAAAACTCCCCCTCAATGAAATTCTACTCTTAGTGTTCAAGAGGGTTTTACAAATTTTTGAAGATACTTTCTCCCCCTTTTTGAACACAATAAGATACTAATTCGAAAACTTTATTTTTAAAATTCGGTGGTGGTGCGGTCCTTTTGCTTTGGGCTCATACTTTCTCCCCCTTTGGCATGAATCGCCAAAAACGGATACTTGTGAGTAAAATATAAGCCCTTTGGACTTTCTCCCCAATGGCAAATAAATAGATATGAGTGAAGATTATACCAAAGTGGAGAACGATGCGGAGTACCGGCAAATATCAATGGAGTTGAGTGGAAGCGCCTTCTTTGCCGAATACTCCATTTCCCTTTCAATTCTATGACTAAGCATGAGAATACACTTGAAAACACATTAGTCATAGACATAAAAGAGATATGATCCAAGGTATATAAATGAGCTATGTGTGCAAAGTATCAATCAAATTTCCGAGAATCAAGAATATTTAGCTCATTCCTAAGTTTGGTAAAGGTTTTCTCATCTAAAGGCTTGGTAAAGATATCGGCCAATTGATCTTTGGTGTTTATATAGGCTATCTCAATATCCCCCCGTTGTTGGTAATCTCTCAAAAAGTGATACCGAATGGCTATGTGCTTAGTGCGGCTGTGCTCAATGGGATTATCCGCCATGCGGATTGCACTCTCATTATCACATAGGAGAGGGACTTTGCTAAACTTGTAGCCATAGTCCCTAAGGGTTTACCTCATCCAAAGCAATTGCGCGCAACAATGACCTGCGGCAATATACTCGGCTTCGGCGGTAGAAAGAGCTACTGAGTTTTGTTTCTTTGAAGCCCAAGACACTAGGGATCTCCCCAGAAACTGACAAGTCCCTGATGTGCTCTTCCTATCAATTTTACACCCTGCCCAATTAGCATCGGAATATCCTAATAAATCAAAAGAGGATCCCTTGGGGTACCAAAGACCAAACTTAGGTGTATGAACTAGATATCTCAAGATTCTCTTTACGGCCCTAAGGTGAACTTCCTTAGGATCGGCTTGAAATCTTGCACACATGCATACAGAAAAGCATAATATCCGGTCGAGAAGCACATAAGTAAAGTAAAGATCCTATCATCGACCGGTATACCTTTTGATCTACAGATTTACCTCCCGTGTCGAGGTCGAGATGCCCATTGGTTCCCATGGGTGTCTTGATGGGCTTGGCATCCTTCATTCCAAACTTGGTGAGTATGTCTTGAATGTACTTTGTTTGGCTAATGAAGGTGCCCTCTTGGAGTTGCTTGACTTGAAATCCTAGAAAATACTTCAACTCCCCCATCATAGACATCTCGAATTTTTGAATCATGATCCTACTGAACTCTTCACAAATAGATTTGTTAGTAGACCCAAATATGATATCATCAACATAAATTTGGCATACAAACAAATCATTATCAATGGTTTTAGTGAATAGAGTAGGATCGGCTTTACCGACTTTGAATCCATTAGTGATAAGAAAATCTCTTAGGCATTCATACCATGCTCTTGGGGCTTGCTTGAGCCCATAAAGCGCCTTAGAGAGTTTATACACATGGTTAGGATACTCACTATCTTCAAAGCCGGGAGGTTGTTCAACATAGACCTCTTCCTTGATTGGTCCATTGAGGAAGGCACTCTTCACATCCATTTGATAAAGCTTAAAGCCATGGTAAGTAGCATAAGCAAATAATATACGAATTGACTCAAGCCTAGCTACGGGTGCATAGGTTTCACCAAAATCCAAACCTTCGACTTGTGAATACCCTTTGGCCACAAGTCGTGCTTTGTTCCTAGTCACCACACCATGCTCATCTTGTTTGTTGCGGAAGACCCACTTGGTTCCTACAACATTTTGGTTAGGACGTGGAACTAAATGTCATACCTCATTCCTTGTGAAGTTGTTGAGCTCCTCTTGCATCGCCAGCACCCAATCCGAATCTTGAAGTGCTTCCTCTACCCTGTGTGGCTCAATAGAGGAAACAAAAGAGTAATGTTCACAAAAATGAGCAACACGAGATCGAGTGGTTACCCCCTTATGAATATCGCCGAGGATGGTGTTCACGGGGTGATCTCGTTGGATTGCTTGGTGGACTCTTGGATGTGGCGGCCTTTGATCTTCATCATCTTCCTTGTCTTGATCATTTGAATCTCCCCCTTGATCATTGTCCTCCTCTTGAGGTGGCTCATCTTCTTAATCTTCTCCTTCATCATCTTGAGCCTCATCCTCATCTTGAGTTGGTGGAGATGCTTGCATGGAGGAAGATGGTTGATCTTGTGCTTGTGGAGGCTCTTCGGATTCCTTAGGACACACATCCCCAATGGACATGTTCCTTAGAGCGATGCACTGAGCCTCTTCATCATCTAGTTCATCAAGATCAACTTGCTCTACTTGAGAGCCGTTAGTCTCATCAAACACAATGTCACAAGAAACTTCAACTAGTCCAGTAGACTTGTTAAAGACTCTATATGCCCTTGTGTTTGAATCATAACCAAGTAAAAAGCCTTCTACAGCCTTAGGAGCAAATTTAGATTTTCTACCTCTTTTAACAAGAATAAAGCATTTGCTACCAAAGACTCTAAAATATGAAACATTGGGCTTTTTACCGGTGAGGAGTTCATAAGATGTCTTCTTGAGGATTCGGTGAAGATATAACTGATTGATGGCGTAGCAAGCGGTGTTGACCGCCTCGGCCCAAAACCGATCTGAAGTCTTGTACTCATCAAGCATGGTCCTTGCTATGTCCAATAGAGTTCTATTCTTCCTCTCCACTACACCATTTTGTTGTGGCGTGTAGGGATAAGAGAACTCATGCTTGATGCCCTCTTCCTCAAGAAAATCTTCAATTTGAGAATTCTTGAACTCCGTTCCATTGTCGCTTCTTATCTTCTTGATCCTTAAGCCGAACTCATTTTGAGCTCGTCTCAAGAATCCTTTCAAAGTCTCTTGGGTTTGAGATTTTTCCTGTAAAAAGAATACCCAAGTGAAGCGAGAATAATCATCCACAATAACTAGACAGTACTTACTCCCGTCGATGCTTATGTAAGCTATCGGGTCGAATAGGTCCATGTGGAGTAGCTCTAGTGGCCTATCAGTCGTCATGATGTTTTTATGTGGATGATGAATACCAACTTGCTTCCCTGCTTGACATGCGCTACAAATCCTGTCTTTCTCAAAGTGAACATTGGTTAGTCCCAAAATGTGCTCTCCCTTTAGAAGCTTGTGAAGATTCTTCATCCCAATATGGGCTAGTCGGCGGTGCCAGAGCCAACCCATGTTAGTCTTAGCAATTAAGCAAGTATCGAGTTTAGCTCTATTGAAATCAACTAAGTACAGCTGACCCTCTAATACTCCCTTAAAAGCTACTGAATCATCACTTCTTCTAAAGACAGTAACACCTGTATCCGTAAAAAGATAGTTGTAACCCATTTTACATAATTGAGAAACAGAAAGCAAGTTGTAATCTAATGAATCTACAAGAAAAACATTGGAAATAGAATGGTCAGGTGATATACCAATTTTACCCAATCCTTTAACCAAACCTTGATTTCCATCCCCGAATGTGATAGCTCTTTGGGGATCTTGGTTTTTCTCATAGGAGGAGAACATCTTTTTCTCCCCAGTCATGTGGTTTGTGCACCCGCTGTCGATGATCCAACTTGAGCCCCCCGGATGCATAAACCTACAAAACAAATTTAGGCCTTGTTCTTAGGTACCCAAACGGTCTTGGGTCCTTTTACATTAGAAACAAGCACCTTGGGTACCTAAACACAAGTCTTTGACCCCTTGTGTTTGCCCCAACATATTTGGCAACTACCTTGCCTGATTTGCTAGTTAGCACATAAGATGCATCAAAAGTCTTGAATGAAATGTTATGATCATTTGATGCAATAGGAGTCTTCTTCTTCGGTATTTTAACATGTGTAGAACGCCTAGAGCTAGAAGCCTCATTCTTATAAATAAAAGCATGGTGAGAAACATAATGAGTCTTCTTTGCATGAATTCTCCTAATCTTATCCTCATGAAAACCAGCATGATACAAAATATAACCCTCGTTATCCTGAGGCATGGGAGCCTTGCCCTTAATAAAATTAGACAATCTTTTAGGAGGGGCATTAAGCTTGACATTGTCTCCCTGTTGGAAGCCAATGCCATCCTTAATGCTAGGGCGTCTCCCACTATAAAGCATACTACGAGCAAATTTAAATTTTTCATTCTCTAGTTCATGCTCGGCAATTTTAGCATCTAGTTTAGCTATATGATCATTTTGTTGTCTAATCATAGCAAGGTGATCATGAATAGCATCTACATTAACATCTCTACATCTGGTGCAAATAGAAACATGCTTAACGGTTGATGTAGAGGGTTTGCAATCATTTAATTCAACAATCTTAGCTTGTAAAATGGCATTCTCATCTCTAAGATTGGAAATAGAAACATTGCAAACATCTAATTCCTTAGCCTTAGCAATTAATTTTTCATTCTCATTCTTAAGGCTAGCAAGAGAGGCATTCAATTTTTCAATCTTATCAATTAAACTAGCATTATCATTTCTATGATTGGTATTTGAATCATCACAAATATTTGACTTCTCAACCTTAGCAATCAAATTAGCATTCTCAATTCTAAGGTTGGAAATAGTGTCATGGCAAGTGCTAAGCTCACTAGTTAATTTTTCATTTTTCTCTACCTCCTGAGCATAAGCATTTTTAGTCTTAACATGCCTTTTGTTTTCCTTAATAAGGAAGTCCTCTTGGCTATCCAAGAGTTCATCCTTCTCATGAATAGCACTAATCAATTCATTCAATTTCTCTTTTTGTTGCATGTTAAGATTGGCAAAAAGAGTAAGCAAGTTATCCTCATCATCGCTAGAGTTATCCTCATCACTAGAAGTTGCATACTTAGTGGAGGATCTTGATTTTACCTTCTTCTTTTTGCTGTCCTTTGCCATGAGGCACTTGTGGCCAACGTTGGGGAAGAGGAGGCCCTTGTTGATGGCGATGTTGGCGGCGTCCTCGTCG
Source organism: Zea luxurians (assembly GCA_029449295.1). Taxonomy (NCBI): domain Eukaryota; kingdom Viridiplantae; phylum Streptophyta; class Magnoliopsida; order Poales; family Poaceae; genus Zea; species Zea luxurians. Next base: position 57,601,191 of record JAOPSE010000020.1, read on the forward strand.
TCGGAGGAGTCGGTGGAGCTCTCGTCGGAGTCCCACTCCCAGCAAACATGGGCATCGCCACCCTTCTTCTTGTAGTACTTCTTCTTTTCTCTCCTCTTTCCCTTCTTGTCGTTATCCCTGTCACTATCACTAGATAAAGGGCATTTAGCGATAAAATGACCGGGCTTACCACATTTGTAGCAAACCTTCTTAGAGCAAGGCTTGTAGTCTTTCCCCTCCTTTGTTTGAGGATTTGGCGGAAGCTCTTGATGATGAGCGCCATTTCCTCATTGTTGAGCTTGGACGCATCGATGGGGACCCTACTCAGTGTAGAGTCTTCTTTCTTCTCCTCCGTTGCCTTGAATGCAACGGGTTGTGTCTCGGGTACGGAGGAGGCGCCTTGCTCGATGATCTTCTTGGAGCCTTTGATCATCAACTCAAAGCTCACAAATTTTCCTATCACTTCCTCGGGAGACATTAGTTTATATCATGGATCACCACGAATTAATTGAACTTGAGTGGGGTTAAGAAAAACGAGTGATCTAAGAATAACCTTGACCATTTCATGGTCATCCCATTTAGTGCTCCCGAGGTTGCGCACTTGATTTACCAAGGTCTTTAGCCGGTTGTACATGGCTTGCGGGTCTTCTCCTTAGTTGAGCATAAAACGACCGAGCTCCCCCTTGATCGTTTCCCTCTTGGTGATCTTGGTCACCTCATCACCTTCATGCGCGGTTTTGAGCACGTCCCAAATCTCTTTGGCACTCTTCAATCCTTGCACCTTATTATACTCCTCTTGAATTAGAGAGGTGAGGAGTATAGTAGTTGCTTGGGAATTGAGGTGTTGGATTTGGGCGACTTCGTCCGCATCATAGTCTTCATCCCCTATGGATGGTACCTGTACTCCAAATTCAACAACGTCCCATATACTTGTGTGGAGTGAGGTTAGGTGAAATTTCATCATTTCACTCCACCTAGAATAATCTTCACCATCAAAAGCCGGTGATTTGCCTAATGGGACAGAAAGTAAGGGAGTATTTTTAGGAATGCGAGGGTAGCGTGGGGGGATCTTACTAAACTTCTTGCGCTCATGGCGCTTTGAAGTGACGGACGGCATGTCAGAGCCGGAGGTGGATGACGACGAAGAATCGGTCTCGTAGTAGACCACCTTCTTCATCTTCTTTTTCTTCTCGCCACTCCGATGCGACTTGTGAGGAGGTGATTCCTCCTTCTTCTTGTTGTGGGACTGTCCCGATGGAGCCTTCTCGTGGCTTGTGGCGGGCTTCTTGCCGGTCACCATCTCCTTCTTGGCGTGTTCTCCCGACATCACTTTGAGCGGTTAGGCTCTAATGAAGCACCGGGTTCTGATACCAATTGAAAGTCGCCTAGAGGGGGGTGAATAGGCGGAATCTGAAAATTATAAACTTAAGCACAACTACAAGTCGGGGTTAGCGTTAGAAATATAATCGAGTCCGAAAGAGAGGGTGAAAACAAATCACAAGCAAATGAAGAGTGAGACGTGGTGATTTGTTTTACCGAGGTTCGGTTTTTGCAAACCTACTCCCCGTTGAGGTGGTCACAAAGACCGGGTCTCTTTCAACCCTTTCCCTCTCTCAAACGGTCACCTAGACCGAGTGAGCTTCTCTTCTCAATCAATCGGGACACTAAGTCCCTACAAGGACCACCACACAATTGGTGTCTCTTGCCTTGATTACAATTGAGTTGGGAACAAGAAATAAAGAAGAAGAAAAGTGATCCAAGCGCAAGAACTCAAATGAACACAAAAGTCACTCTCTCTAGTCACTATTTGATTGGAATGAACTTTGGACTTGGGAGAGGATTTGATCTCTTGTTTGTGTCTTGGAGTGAAGTCTAGAGCTCTTGTATTGATTGCAAATGGCTGAAAATTGGATGCCTTGAAGTGTTGGTGGTCGAGGGTATTTATAGCCCCAACCACCAAAGTGGTCGTTGGGGAGGCTATCTGTCGTATGGCGCACCGGACAGTCTGGTGCGCTAGCCACGTCACCCAACGGTTAGGGTTCGACTGTTGGAGCTCTGACATGTGAGGCCACCGGACAGTCCGGTGGTGCACCGAATAGGTCCTATTCACTGTCCGGTGCGCCTTCTGGCGCCTGCTCTGACTTCTGCGCGCGCAGGCGCGCACTATTCACTTTTACTGTTCCTTTGCAGACGACCGTTGGAGCTCTGACAAGTGGGGCCACCGGACAGTTCGGTGGTGCACCGGACAGGTCCTGTTCACTATCCAGTGCTCCTTCTGGCGCCTGCTCTGACTTCTGCGCGCGCAGGCGCGCACTGTTTACTTTCACTGTTCATTTGCAGATAACCGTTGGCGCGAAGTAGCCGTTGCTCCGCTGGCACACCGGACAGTCCGGTGTTACACCGGACAGTCCGGTGAATTATAGCGGAGCAGCTTCCCCAAATTCCCGAAGCTGGCAAGTTCAGAGTCGATCTCCCTGGTGCACCGGACACTGTCCGATGGCACACCGGACAGTTCGGTGCGCCAGACCAGGGCTGCCTTCGGTATACTTTGCTCCTTTGTTTTGAACCCTTTCTTTTGACTTTGTATTAGTTTGTTTGTGAACCTTTGGCACCTGTAGAACTCATAATCTAGAACAAACTAGTTAGTCCAATAATTTGTGTTGGGCAATTCAACCACCAAAATTCATATAGGAAAAGGTTTGACCCTATTTCCCTTTCAGGCGGCATGACGAAGGTGGTTGCTCGAGCTGTTGTCGAAGGTGGTCGTTTGAGTTCACCGGAGGTGGGTGCCAATGTTGGTTACTTATTCTCAAATGCTGTGAATCAAGAACAAGGCAACACAATTGTTAAAGATTAAGGACCTTCATCCTTCGAAACATTATCTCCTTTCGGATATAACGATCTTTGGATGAAGGTCATGAAGGACACGCCTTCATCATTCATACGAATAAAAATTCAGAGTGAAAGTTCATAGAGACAATGCATAAATCATTCAATCATTCATTCATATCTTTATTCTCATGACATACATATGAATATTGACAGGATTTGTATTACATTGGTACCTTCGGCTTGTTTGAAGGTGTTGATGCAAGAGCAATTACAATCCAGCGTGAACAGTACGGAGGTACTGTTCACCTATTTATAAACACAGAACGCAGCCCGAGTAAAAATACATTTATAACCTTAGCATGTACACATAATCGTAACATAAGTCATCAGAGATTAACTAGTCTTTTCCTCTTCGGCTTAGCATCATGTTTGGCCTTCATCGCTGCCTTGAGCCGAAGTTGTCGCCCTTCGGCTGAAAGCTTCGGCATTCGACGTTGTTGCTTTTAGATAGTATCTTTGTCTTAAGAGCCCTCGACGAAGAAGAAGACCCCCAACATCGCTTACAAACGATGTCTTCGTCTTGAGGACCTTCGGCGGAGAAGAAGACTCCAATCACAAACCTTTACTTGTGACGAAGCTCCTGTAATATTCAATATTATGCTAGAAACAAATGGTTAGTCGTGTTTTTGAGGACCTTCGAAAGAGGAAGGCCCCCAACACCTTATATTCTATGTTTCGTATCCGCACTTTGATTATGTTAATGACTCTGTGGATGTCTTGGACATCTTGATGTAATAAAGTACTATTTCGTTATGAAAGATGCCAAGAGGGGGTGAATAGGTGAAAGTGCATTCATCGCTTTTGTGAGTTTTGGTGATTTGGATAACAACACATTTAAAGGTCTAACAAGTTTGCTATGTGTTGAACAGGAAATTCAGTATGATGAACATACTTGAATAGTGTATAATGATCAATGAACAAAGATTCAACACAAGGTTAAATAACTAGTGAGACAATAGAAATGGATATAATATGATCTCTATATTGGTTTGAATACATGGACAAGACCTGAGAAATCACTACATACATATGATCAGAAGAGAGGATGAAGTGATTAAGAGGATTGGTCAAGCCAAAGTGAATAAGAAATGAGGAATCGTGAATTGGCTTGACCATATTACTATCAGTCCATATATGCTTCTATAAGAATCAAACTAGAGCTTGATTGATCTTAACAATTATATCTAGAAGATATTCAAGCAAGGTTCACAATATTGAAGAAATGATTCTCTTAATGGATGCTCAATAGGATGTGACTCAAGAATGGCTTGATAGGGTGAAGATAGCAAGGAAAGGGCTTCGAGGAACTAAGCGAAGGTGAAAGCCAAGCGACGGCTTGTAGACCGAGGTACCATGGCTAAGGTGAAGAAGAGAGTACTTGCACTAAGTCGATGAACTAATCAGCTATGAAGAGTTATAACATGTTGATGCATCAGTAAGGTGACTTGAAGCCATGATTTGGACTCATATATGGTGATATGGTACAAGTCATAGGGTTTGATTTGTGTTTGCTTCAAAAGGTGAGACAAAGATGTTTGTGATCCTTATGAAGCAACGCCATGGAGAAATCACACATGAGACACCAATTACTCAAGGAGTTTACTTAATTATATTTTATTTAACTTGAGTACAGGAATCGTCGTACTATCAAGGGGGATCCAAAAAGAAGGTTGGTGTTTGCCAAAGCTCAAGCCTCTATATTCAAAAGCTATTTTTGAAAACCAAAAATCTCTTGAACGTTCTATGGTTGACCGCGGTTAGGTTTGAGAAACCTAGAGTGTTCTTGTTAAAAAGCAGTTGAACTTCTTCAACTGCAGTTGAGCTTCTTCAGCTGCAGTTGAGCTTTTTAGCTTAGCTGAACTTCAGCTGAGTTGAGATTTTTCAACTATAGTTGAGCTTTTTAGCTGAGCTAAACTTCAGCTGAGCTGAGCTGTCTCAACTACAGTTGAACTCAACTTCAACTGTGAACCTCTTTGACCATACACCAGCTGAACTTGCCCGTGAGCAGTTGAACTGGGTTTTCTCTCCTAAACTCTCTGGTCAACTGGTCTTGAGGGGCAGTTCAACTGGTCCCTGACCCCTCTGACCTCTAACCAACAGTCTGCCAGTCAGACTGGTGAACAGGTCGACAAAGTCATCAAGGGCGGTTCTGAGAGCACCTAGAGGGGGGGTGAATAGGTGATCCTGTAAAAATCAAATACTTGTAGCCACAAAACTTGGTTAAGTGTTAGCTCAATAGAATCAAGTGGCTAAGGACCAAGCTCTTGTGAAACACAATGGTCACGAAGAAAACAAGCACAAGAGACACGGTGATTTATCCCGTGGTTCGGCCAAGTATACCACTTGCCTACTCCACGTTGTGGCATCCCAATGGACGATGGTCGCACTCAACCCCTTTTAAGTGATCCAATGATCAACTTGAATACCACAGTGTTTTCCTTTCTTTTATTATCTCCCGTTCACGAGGAATCTCCACAACTTGGAGCCTCTCGCCCTTACAATTGATTATCACAAAGAAGCACGGAAGTAAGGGAGGGGAGAGCAACACACACAAGACTCAAAGCATGAGCATAAACATGCACACAAGTCACAACTTGAGCTCACAACACAATGCGAGGAGTTCTCTACTCAAATAGAGCTCAAGTCACTATCACAAAGAATCAAATGCGCGAGAATGGAGTCTTGGTGCTTAGAGATGATCAAAGAATGCTTGGGTTCCTCCTCCATGCGCCTAGGGGTCCCTTTTATAGCCCCAAGGCAGCTAGGAGTCGTTGGAGGCAATCTGGGAAGGCAATTCTTGCCTTCTGTCGGGTGGCGCACCGGACAGTCCGGTGCACCACCGGACAGGTACTGTTCATGGTCCGGTGCAGATTGCCTTCCTAAAATGGCACAACTGACCGTTGAAGAATTGTAGCTGTTGGTGAACCGGGCACTGTCCGGTGCACACCGGACAGTCCGGTGCCTCCTGCCGACCGTTGGAGCGGGCCACGCGTCGCCCGCGGATTTGGCGGCCGACCGTTGCGCTGGCGGCCGTTGGCTCACCGGACAGTCCGGTGCATGTAACACCCGGTCTTAAAGAACAAAGCCGGGTGCATCTCATACATGCGCCAAGAAGACAACATATATAATAACAGAGTGTATAGAGTTAAATGTCATTAACATCAGAGTATTTATTACATAGCGGAAGACTTATTACAAAAATAAAATAATAAAGATAAAACGAACTAAGGATCGTCGGCGCAGATGTCGACTGGGAAACGCCACCTAGATCAGATCGAACTCCTCAGTGTTAGGCAGCTCCTCCTGAACCACCTGATCATCTCCTGTGGGGGGGGTGTGAGACAGCAAGGGTGAGCTCACACATGATCATAGCTCAACAAGTTGTGGGGAACCAGTGAACATAAACTCACAAAGGTGTGAGTTCATGTGAAGTGTAAGGCTAATCAAAGATAGGGGTTAAAGCTGAGCATTGCTTTTAATTAGTTGGTCGAAATTTTATTAGCAATTACTAAGTGTAAGTAAATACCAAACCATAAGTAAAGTAATAGAACAAAATTAATAATAATAAACCCATGCAATGCAAATGACAAAATTGAATTTAAGTTCCATAATTTAAACATCAGAGAGTCCTGAGCTGCTCATGACCGTGAGCTCGGCTAGTATACCAGTTTTACACTCTGCAGAGGTTGTACCCTTTACCCACAAGTCATGTTACCCATCTGCCAAGGGGTCATGAATCCCATACACCTCTACATAGGAAGCGCGGCAGGGCAACACTACGAGGCCTTTACAAAGTTCCACTAGCTTCCGAAAACCCGCTACAGTTTATAGGAAGATCCAGTAAAGGGTTCCTGGCTGACCGCCATCGCAGCAAAATCAACCAGGGACCTCCCCGCACTGACCTCTCCCCTACTGCCCTTGCCCCTTTCGGGTAAGGTAGTCTTCCACTAGCTTTCCTAATTAGTCAGCCAAGGGGTCCCATTCCTCTCTTGTGGTGGCACGTGGTTCTCAAGTTAAGCTCTATGTTCCAATTAACATTAATGATAACAACATGAACATAAACAGAATAACAACAAGAATTGGAACATAGAGGTAATAAATAATTATCCCAAAACCATGTAAAGCAATAGCAAAAACTACCCAGGTGATTCAGGGGTAAACAAGGTAATGAGATACACAAATCTAGGGTGACCTATTGGGTCCCATCAAAATTAACCTATGCATGGATAAGTGATATTAAAGAACATTATTGGGTAAAAAGTGGTCAAGGGCACAACTTGCCTTCAATGAGCTCCTGCTCAGCTACTTCAACCTGCTGCTCACCAGGATCCTCAGCAACGGGCTCTTCTACTCGCCACAATACAAACAAGCACAGTGCATATAGAGAAATTAACATTACACCAAGCATATAAACAAAATACACAGTAATAATCTACATATTAAAATAAAATCCTAGGAACAGAAATCATAATTTTCTGAGTTATAGATTTTAAGTTATGCATTTTCAAAGGTTTTATGTGCTTTAAATAGGATTAAGTGATAAATAAATTTCCTTACTGTTTTTATGCCAAAACAGAGACACTAAGTGCTAGAGAATAAAATTACAAAATTTTAGGAACTGGAATGGATGAATTTGGAGTTAGTATGAATTTTCTATGAATTTATAAAGTTCTAGCAATTATTTTCATATTAAAAATTCATTTTCTATTTATTTTCTCTGGTTTTCATGTTGACTGGACTGGGCCTCAAATCCAGAGAAACCCAGGGGGCTCGGGGCAAGTTGCCCGAGACACAGCGCACAGTGCAAAACGGACGGCGGGTTGATTCCTATGAAGTTCAGGGGCTCTTTAACAAAAATGGACGCGCGAAGGGGTAACTTCTAATCTGGACCGTTCGATCAAACGTGGATGGCTCGGATTAGATCCACGCCACCGCGAACCGGTACACATCCTGAGCCGCAGGATCCGAGATCTGCGGTCTGGTTTTAATGAAGCTCGGGCCACCCGGAACCGACCGATCCGAATCTAACGGTCCCGATCGATCACGCGAAAGGGTACGCCCAGATCTAATCTTAGTCGTTCATCGCCGAATCGACGGGCGCGAATCTCTCTCCTTCCTTCGGTCCTAACTCCGGCGGCATCGCCCAGTCGCCACGGCGGCGCGCCCCCGACGTGCGGCAATTGCGTCCATTACGCCCTAATTCGACCCGCGAAAGGGTCCTACTCTATGCTAGCGCCTATAGGAAACGGATGACCACACACATACCAGTAATCGAAGCCCCGAGGATGCAGGCCACACGATGAGGCGGATTTGCGGCGAATGCGAAGTCCGGCGAGCAATTCACGCCGAGCAGAAGCCTAACTTCACGGTCCGAGCACACGTATGGTTTCCCCGTGGTCCGGCGAACACAACCGGCCACCCACGGGCCGCCCAGCGGCGATACAGGGCGGAGTCAACGGCGGCGGGTCACTTCCTCTCTGCGGGCGCAATTCTGGAGGTGGCGGCGGGTTTCTTGGCAGGGATGAGCGGCGCGCAAGGTTCGGGAACCCAGGGTTTTATGGCCGGTGAGGTTGGGCAGTTAACGGCCAACGGATTCCACGAATTCCGCGAGCTAGCGGACATCACGGCCATGGCTGTTGCGGCGGTGAGGATCGCGCGGATAACGCTGACAGCACGGGCCCACGCGGAAGTGAGAGTCTTGCGCGCAGGAGAGAGGGTGCTGGCGTGTGGGCCCGACTTCACAGCGACACGGTCGCGGACGCGCGCGCGAGGGGCGGTGTGGAGGCTGACAAGTGGGCCCCGCCCGTCAGCGAGGGGAGGAGCGAGCGCGGTGAGGTGTCCTGGGCCGCGCGGGTGGGTTTGCATATTGGGCCGAAATGGGTGGTGTCGGCCCAGTTAGGTATAGTATCTCTTTTCTTTTTATATTTTCTGTTTTTCTGTTTTCTTTTCTTTTTATTTTTCAATTCCCAATTTGAATTCCAAGTATGACTTTGAACTTGTACTCAAATTATAGATAAATTTCAATCATACCAGTATGGTTGAGTTTGTGTATTTATAAATTTTGTTTTACATTTATATTATTTCTTTCTTTCTTTCTCCTTTTTCCTCAAATCCTCTTCTCATTGTCATTTCATTTCTATGTTGTCACCAAATACACACACAAATAAAATATCCAGCATGATGCAATGATTTAGTAGCATGTCTTTTATTAATTATTTTTGGACATGGTGTTCACATAGGATGATGCATAAAGATCAATCTTCACACAAGGAGAGAAATTGTTTTCTCTATTGGTGTTTTGTCTAGCAATTACCAAGTGGGTGTTACAAATCCTACCCCCCTTAAAAATAATCTCGTCCTTGAGATTTAAGAAGAACTAGAGAAAAGGTGGGGAAAATCTATACGAAGCTCTTCTTCTCTTTCCCAAGTTGCTTCATCTTCACCGTGGTGACTCCATTGGACTTTGCACATCTTTATCACCTTATTTCTTGTAACTCGAGTCAATGTATCCAAAATCTTGATTGGGTACTCCGTGTAAGTCAAATCACCTTGAACACTGAGCTCTTCCATGGGTAACTGTTCCTCGGGAACACGGAGACACTTCTTCAGTTGAGATACATGGAACACATTATGCACATCTGATAGACTAGCAGGTAACTCGAGTTGGTATGCCATCTCCCCAACTCTTCTAAAGATCAAGAATGGTCCAATATAGCGAGGGGACAATTTGCCCTTAACTTTGAATCTCCTCATTCCACGCAGTGGTGACACTTTGAGATACACATAATCTCCTTCTTCAAATTCCAATGGCCTTCTTCTATTATCAGCATAACTCTTTTGCCTAGTTTGAGCCACTCTCAAATTCTCTCGAATTATACGAACTTGTTCTTCTGCTTCTTGAATCAATTCAGGCCCAAAGAACTGTCTCTCTCCAGTCTGATCCCAATATAGAGGAGTCCTGCACTTCCTCCCATATAAAGCTTCAAAAGGTGACATCTTCAGACTGGCCTGGTAACTATTATTATACGAGAACTCAGCATAAGGCAGACTCTTATCCCAACTTCCTCCATGCTGAAGGGCACATGCTCTCAACATATCTTCCAATACTTGATTAGTCCTTTCAGTCTGTCCATCAGTCTGAGGGTGATAAGCCGTGCTAAAATTCAACTTTGTACTCATATTCTCATGAAAGCTTCTCCAAAATCTTGAGGTAAACTGTGAACCTCGATCAGACACGATCTTCTTTGGTACTCCATGTAAACACACAATCCGAGCCATATATAACTCTGCCAACTGAGAACCTTTATAAGTAGTCTTGACAGGAATAAAGTGAGCCACTTTAGTCAATCTATCCACAATCACCCATATAACATCATATCCCTTCTGGGTGCGAGGCAATCCAGTAATGAAATCCATACCAATCTCTTCCCATTTCCACTCGGGTATCTTCAGTGGATGCAGTAGTCCAGCTGGCCTCTGGTGTTCAGCCTTAACTCTTTGACATACATCGCACATAGCCACATGTGCAGCTACATCTCTTTTCAATCCATACCACCAATACTTCCGTTTCAAATCCTGATACATCTTGGTACTACCAGGATGAATAGAATAATCCGAATCATGGGCCTCTTTTAAAATAGTCTCTCGAAGGCTTTTAATATCAGGAACACATATTCTGTCCTTGAACCATACAGTGCCCTGCTCATCTTCCGTGAATTCCGGAACTCGACCTTCAGTAATCAGATCCTTAATCTCTTTTATTTTAGCATCACCAACTTGTCCTTTGCGAATTTCTTGCTCCAAAGTAGGTTCCACATCAATAGTAACTCCCTCAGTATGAGCAACTATTCCCAGGTTAAGTCTCTTGAAATCCTCAACAATCTCATCGGGTAGCTGGGCAACAATAGCTGAATGAACATGCTCCTTTCGACTCAAGGCATCTGCAACCAAGTTTGCCTTGCCCGGGTGATAGTGAATCTCCAAATCATAATCCTTGATAAGCTCTAACCAACGGCGTTGCCTAAGGTTGAGATCCTTCTGAGTGAATATATACTTCAAACTCTTATGATCCGTGTACACTTGACACTTGGTTCCCATAATGTAATGTCTCCAAATCTTAAGTGCATGCACAACGGCTGCCAATTCCAAGTCATGAGTGGGGTAGTTCACTTCATGTTTCCGCAACTGACGAGAAGCATAAGCAATCACATGTCCTTCTTGCATGAGCACACATCCAAGTCCTTGGCCACATGCATCACAATAAATGTCAAATCCTTTTTGTAAGTCTGGCATAATCAATATTGGAGGTGACATCAATCTTTCCTTCAACTGATCAAAACTCTCTTGGCATTTCTCATCCCACTTGAATTCTTTTCCTTTCTCCAAAAGTGAAGTCATAGGCTTAGCAATCTTAGGAAATCCTTCAATAAATCTCCGATAATAGCCTGCTAATCCCAAGAAACTCCGAATCTCAGTCACTGTAGTGGGGACTCTCCACTCCATTATCTCCTTAACCTTAGCAGGATCCACTGCTATTCCTCCATTAGAAATAATATGACCAAGAAATGGCACTTCGCCAATCCAAAACTCGCACTTGCTGAACTTAGCATAGAGTTGATTATCTCGTAGCTTCTGTAGCACCATCCTCAGATGCTCCTCGTGATCACTATCACTCTTGGAATAGATAAGAATATCGTCGATGAATACCACAACGAATCTGTCCAAATACTCCATAAACACCTTGTTCATTAAGTTCATAAAATAGGCTGGTGCGTTAGTCAATCCAAACGACATAACTGTGAACTCATATAATCCATATCTAGTCGAGAACGCCGTCTTGGGAATGTCCGATGGTCTAATCCTCATCTGATGGTATCCCGATCGGAGATCAATCTTCGAAAATACTCTTGCACCTCTCATTTGATCAAACAAATCTTCAATACGGGGCAACGGATACTTGTTCTTTACCGTAACATCATTAAGAGATCTATAATCCACACACATCCGTTGCGATCCATCCTTCTTCTGTACAAACAAGACCGGTGCTCCCCATGGTGAGGAACTCGGACGAATATACCCAGCCTCTTGTAACTCAGTTAACTGCTTCTTAAGTTCCTTCAACTCCTCTACGGACATTCTATATGGCCGTTTAGAAATAGGGGCGGTTCCAGGTAAGAGGTCAATAACAAACTCAACTTCTCTATCAGGTGGCATCCCTGGTAACTCCTCTGGAAAGACATCCGGAAAATCTCTAACCACCCGGATGTTGTCACCAACAAACTCCTCAGGCATAAAGAACATTGCACGCATAGATGAGGAGGTTACTGCAATGTTAACTTGAAACCTTTCTCCTTTAGTAGTAGTGAGTTCTACGGTACCTCTACCACATGCTATAACGGCCTTTGCCTTTCTTAGCCATGACATACCAAGGATCAAATCTATACTGCTTGACTCCAATATTATAGCAGTAGCTCCAAATTCTCTACCCATAATGGTTAATGTCAATCTACGTGTCATTTGATTCGCCTCAACAGGCCCTTTAGGTGTAATTACTATCAGGGGTGTTCTCATATTTAGCAGTGGTATTTCATTTGTGTTGGCATATCTAGCAGACATGAATGAATGTGTAGCACCAGAATCAAATAATATGGTTGCAGGTATTGCATTAACATAAAACATACCAATTACGAGGTCCCCTCCGTCCGGAGTAGCATCAACGCTGACTTGATTAACCTTGGCAATAGAATATCCCTTGCCAGTTCCTGGAGTTTGCTGCCTGTTCTGAGCTGGAGTAGTAGCAATCCTCTGTGGGCAGACATTTGCATAATGGCCAATCTTCCCACACTTGAAACATTGAGTGCCCGGACTCTGTCCTGAAAACTTCGTCGGGGTGCCAGTAGGGGTAGCCTGTCGAGGAGGTGGAGTCCTCAGTGGTGATTGCGGAACTGGGCGTGGTCCTCCGGGTCGAGTCGGTGTACTCTGTGGTGAACTGTAGCGAGGACGAACACTGCTGCTTCCTTGTCCTTGAGATATGGCCTTTCTCTTCAAATCTCCCAGTTGAACACGCTTGTGTTCAATAGCCAGTGCCTTATCAAGCAGCCTCTGAAATGATGGAAATGTGTGTGCCACAAGAGCATACTGCAGTGGTCCATTAAGTCCCTCAATGAAATGCTCTTGCTTCCTCTCGTCTTCAGCAACTTCTTCAGGGGCATATCGGGATAGCTGAATAAACTTGTCTCTGTACTCGCTGACTGACATACTCCCTTGCTTCAGCGACAGAAATTCCTTCTTCTTAATCTTTATCATACCAGCTGGAATATGGTAGTTCCTGAACTGCGTACTGAACTCTGCCCAGGTAATAGTATCCGCAGCATCGTGGGCAGCAGTATAAGAATCCCACCAGTCAGCAGCAGGACCAATCAGACGTCCAGAAGCATATAAAACCTTCTCCCGGTCAGTGCACTGTGCAATATTCAGCATCTTCTCAATTGCTTTCAGCCAATCATCTGCATCAAGTGGATCTGGTGAGCTTGCAAATGTGGGTGGCTTATGGCTCATGAACTCTCTATGCTTGTCTCGGGGTGGGACTGGTGGTGGTGGTGGTGGAGGCAGTGGTACTTGTTGCTGTTGTTGTTGCATTTGCTGTTGCAGCTGCTGTTGTTGCGCCCTCCTTTCCTGGCGTATCTCATCTCGCTCCTGGCGCAACTCCTGGCGTATATCCTCTCTTTCTTGACGCATCTCCTGGCGTTCTTGCTGCATCTGAGCACGCATATCGGCCATGGTGTCCGCCATTTGCTGCATCACCGCCATCTGAGCAGCAACCAGTGGGTCAACTCCGCCTGGTGGAGGATTAGGAGGATTCATCCCTGCAGGTTGTGGCTGGGGTTGTCTTCGAGTGTGTTGGTTAGGAGGCAAGTCAATTCCACCACCCCGCCTGGTATTGACCATCTGAGTTAGATACATATGGTAAGAAGATAATAGACAAGGCAGGTATTTACAAATCAGGTTACTTTGGGGGACTTTTTAGCTAAGCAGATTAATATTTTACATATCCTAGCTAATTCAATACCTTATGGTGGTACATACTGAGATGTCCATAGTTCAATCAATCAAAGAAGCAAATCAGGCATTGAGCATCAGCACAATCAAACAACATTTTTACAGAAAGTAGTTTTGAATTTTGTCTTAGGTCCCCTATATCTTAAAAAGATCATAGTGGTAGGATTCCAAGGTGTGAAATCCATCTTGTCTTAGAGTAGAAAAGGTGAGAATGATCAGAGTAGAACAGCAGGAGGTGAGACTAGATCAAGATAAGATAAGTATAGAATGAGTCAGAGTAAGGTAAGTAGGAGAGGGTTTGTCCATTTCTATCTAGGTCTCGTCCTACAGTCAACATTCCTCTGATACCACTTCTGTAACACCCGGTCTTAAAGAACAAAGCCGGGTGCATCTCATACATGCGCCAAGAAGACAACATATATAATAACAGAGTGTATAGAGTTAAATGTCATTAACATCAGAGTATTTATTACATAGCGGAAGACTTATTACAAAAATAAAATAATAAAGATAAAACGAACTAAGGATCGTCGGCGCAGATGTCGACTGGGAAACGCCACCTAGATCAGATCGAACTCCTCAGTGTTAGGCAGCTCCTCCTGAACCACCTGATCATCTCCTGTGGGGGGGGTGTGAGACAGCAAGGGTGAGCTCACACATGATCATAGCTCAACAAGTTGTGGGGAACCAGTGAACATAAACTCACAAAGGTGTGAGTTCATGTGAAGTGTAAGGCTAATCAAAGATAGGGGTTAAAGCTGAGCATTGCTTTTAATTAGTTGGTCGAAATTTTATTAGCAATTACTAAGTGTAAGTAAATACCAAACCATAAGTAAAGTAATAGAACAAAATTAATAATAATAAACCCATGCAATGCAAATGACAAAATTGAATTTAAGTTCCATAATTTAAACATCAGAGAGTCCTGAGCTGCTCATGACCGTGAGCTCGGCTAGTATACCAGTTTTACACTCTGCAGAGGTTGTACCCTTTACCCACAAGTCATGTTACCCATCTGCCAAGGGGTCATGAATCCCATACACCTCTACCTAGGAAGCGCGGCAGGGCAACACTACGAGGCCTTTACAAAGTTCCACTAGCTTCCGAAAACCCGCTACAGTTTATAGGAAGATCCAGTAAAGGGTTCCTGGCTGACCGCCATCGCAGCAAAATCAACCAGGGACCTCCCCGCACTGACCTCTCCCCTACTGCCCTTGCCCCTTTCGGGTAAGGTAGTCTTCCACTAGCTTTCCTAATTAGTCAGCCAAGGGGTCCCATTCCTCCCTTGTGGTGGCACGTGGTTCTCAAGTTAAGCTCTATGTTCCAATTAACATTAATGATAACAACATGAACATAAACAGAATAACAACAAGAATTGGAACATAGAGGTAATAAATAATTATCCCAAAACCATGTAAAGCAATAGCAAAAACTACCCAGGTGATTCAGGGGTAAACAAGGTAATGAGATACACAAATCTAGGGTGACCTATTGGGTCCCATCAAAATTAACCTATGCATGGATAAGTGATATTAAAGAACATTATTGGGTAAAAAGTGGTCAAGGGCACAACTTGCCTTCAATGAGCTCCTGCTCAGCTACTTCAACCTGCTGCTCACCAGGATCCTCAGCAACGGGCTCTTCTACTCGCCACAATACAAACAAGCACAGTGCATATAGAGAAATTAACATTACACCAAGCATATAAACAAAATACACAGTAATAATCTACATATTAAAATAAAATCCTAGGAACAGAAATCATAATTTTCTGAGTTATAGATTTTAAGTTATGCATTTTCAAAGGTTTTATGTGCTTTAAATAGGATTAAGTGATAAATAAATTTCCTTACTGTTTTTATGCCAAAACAGAGACACTAAGTGCTAGAGAATAAAATTACAAAATTTTAGGAACTGGAATGGATGAATTTGGAGTTAGTATGAATTTTCTATGAATTTATAAAGTTCTAGCAATTATTTTCATATTAAAAATTCATTTTCTATTTATTTTCTCTGGTTTTCATGTTGACTGGACTGGGCCTCAAATCCAGAGAAACCCAGGGGGCTCGGGGCAAGTTGCCCGAGACACAGCGCACAGTGCAAAACGGACGGCGGGTTGATTCCTATGAAGTTCAGGGGCTCTTTAACAAAAATGGACGCGCGAAGGGGTAACTTCTAATCTGGACCGTTCGATCAAACGTGGATGGCTCGGATTAGATCCACGCCACCGCGAACCGGTACACATCCTGAGCCGCAGGATCCGAGATCTGCGGTCTGGTTTTAATGAAGCTCGGGCCACCCGGAACCGACCGATCCGAATCTAACGGTCCCGATCGATCACGCGAAAGGGTACGCCCAGATCTAATCTTAGCCGTTCATCGCCGAATCGACGGGCGCGAATCTCTCTCCTTCCTTCGGTCCTAACTCCGGCGGCATCGCCCAGTCGCCACGGCGGCGCGCCCCCGACGTGCGGCAATTGCGTCCATTACGCCCTAATTCGACCCGCGAAAGGGTCCTACTCTATGCTAGCGCCTATAGGAAACGGATGACCACACACATACCAGTGATCGAAGCCCCGAGGATGCAGGCCACACGATGAGGCGGATTTGCGGCGAATGCAAAGTCCGGCGAGCAATTCACGCCGAGCAGAAGCCTAACTTCACGGTCCGAGCACACGTATGGTTTCCCCGTGGTCCGGCGAACACAACCGGCCACCCACGGGCCGCCCGGCGGCGATACAGGGCGGAGTCAACGGCGGCGGGTCACTTCCTCTCTGCGGGCGCAATTCTGGAGGTGGCGGCGGGTTTCTTGGCAGGGATGAGCGGCGCGCAAGGTTCGGGAACCCAGGGTTTTATGGCCGGTGAGGTTGGGCAGTTAACGGCCAACGGATTCCACGAATTCCGCGAGCTAGCGGACATCACGGCCATGGCTGTTGCGGCGGTGAGGATCGCGCGGATAACGCTGACAGCACGGGCCCACGCGGAAGTGAGAGTCTTGCGCGCAGGAGAGAGGGTGCTGGCGTGTGGGCCCGACTTCACAGCGACACGGTCGCGGACGCGCGCGCGAGGGGCGGTGTGGAGGCTGACAAGTGGGCCCCGCCCGTCAGCGAGGGGAGGAGCGAGCGCGGTGAGGTGTCCTGGGTCGCGCGGGTGGGTTTGCATATTGGGCCGAAATGGGTGGTGTCGGCCCAGTTAGGTATAGTATCTCTTTTCTTTTTATATTTTCTGTTTTTCTGTTTTCTTTTCTTTTTATTTTTCAATTCCCAATTTGAATTCCAAGTATGACTTTGAACTTGTACTCAAATTATAGATAAATTTCAATCATACCAGTATGGTTGAGTTTGTGTATTTATAAATTTTGTTTTACATTTATATTATTTCTTTCTTTCTTTCTCCTTTTTCCTCAAATCCTCTTCTCATTGTCATTTCATTTCTATGTTGTCACCAAATACACACACAAATAAAATATCCAGCATGATGCAATGATTTAGTAGCATGTCTTTTATTAATTATTTTTGGACATGGTGTTCACATAGGATGATGCATAAAGATCAATCTTCACACAAGGAGAGAAATTGTTTTCTCTATTGGTGTTTTGTCTAGCAATTACCAAGTGGGTGTTACAGTGCACCACCAGACAGTCCGGTGAATTATAGTCGTACGCCGCCGACGAATTCCCGAGAGTGGCCAGTTCGCCTGAAGCCAGCCTGGCGCACCGGACACTGTCCGGTGCACCACCGGACAGTCCGGTGTGCCAGACTGCGCTGAGTCTTGGCTGCTCCAGCCAAGTCTTTTCCTTTTTCTCTTTTCTCTGATTCTGGCACTTAGACAAATATATTAGTACACAAAAACCAATGTACTAAGTCTAGAATCATACCTTCTTGTTGATTTGCACTTCATCCATCATTTGGCACATAATTACTCACTCAATATGTGTTGGGCACTTAATCACCAAAACTATACCAGAAATGGCCCAAGGGCACATTTCCCTTTCAGGTTCAACCGGTTTGGTCAACTTGGCCAGACTTCACAGCAGTCTGCCAGTCAGACTGGCGGACAGGCTGACAGGTCTGCCAAAGTGGTTCAACCGGTTTTCAAAAGAGGTTCAATCGGTTTTAAAAAGAGGTTCAACTGGTTTTGGTCAACTTGACCAATCTGCACAGTCTGCAAGGATTGCTAGGGGCGGTTCAACCGCCCTAGGGGGCGGTTCAACCGGTTTTAGACCGGGTTTTGGCTCAAACGGCTAGTTTTTAAGCCCCACCTATATATTACTCACTCCTACCTCTCTCCGCACACAAGGGAGCACGATTGGAACTCCATTTCTAACTTGAAGAACACCTCCCACTCTCTCTCACACATCTCTTCCCTCTCCCATTTCAAATCCTTAGAGATAAATATTTGAGTGAGTTTGAGAGCTGCGGTTTTTGTGCTTCATCTCCAAATCTCTCTTGCTCTTCTTCATTCGAGCTTTGGTACTACATCGAGTTCTTTGTGGATTTATTACTCTTGGAGTTTCTCGCTTCTAGACGACTAACTATCTCTTGTGAGTCTCCAAATCTTGTGGAAGACCACAAGAAAGTTTCTATTACCCGCTTGTTTGAGCAAAGATTAGTGTGTGGGCTTGACCTTTGTGGTTGGCGAAGGGATGATTAGGGTTGAAAGAGACTCAGCTCTTTGTGCGCGCCTCAATGAGGAAGTAGGGCACCTTTTGTGGTGTGACCGAACCTCGGGATAAATCATGTCTCTTGTGTTCTTGTCCATTGTGTTTGTTCGTGTTCTTCGTTCTCTCACACTTCCGTGGAAGATTTGTTCATACCTTTTTGGTGTGTGGATTTTGAGAAGTGCCCTTCTTAGATCTACTACTTTGAACCCTGTGGATTATCTAGAACATCTTATTTCCAAAGTTAACTAGGTGAATTTCGAGATCAACTCAGTTTTATATCTTATTCTTTAGTTGAGCTCGTTCAAACCGGTTGAACCGGTTTTGACACCGGCTGAGCCGGTTTTACCCAGTTTGTTTCTAGTTTTTGTTGAAAAAGTTTTAACTTGCCTATTAACCCTCCTCTAGGCAACTTTCGATAGGCAAGTTGAAACTTTTCCAATAAAAACTAGAAACAAACTGGGTAAAACTGGTTCAATGGGTTCAACTGGTTTGCACGGGCTCAACTAAAAGATGAGATATAAAACTGAATTGATCTCAAAATTCACCCAGTTATCTTTGGAAATGAGATGTTCTAGATGATCCACATTGTTCAAATTAGTAGATCTGAGAAGGGCACTTCTCAAGATCCACAGACCAAAAAGATATGAACAATTCTTTCACAGAATGGTGAGAGAACAAAGAATACGAACAAACACAATGAACAAGAACACAAGATTTATCCCGAGGTTCGGTCACACCACAAAAGGTTCACTACTTCCTCGTTGAGGCACCCACAAAGAGCCGGGTCTCTTTCAACCCTAATCCTCCCTTCACCGACCACAAAGGTCAAGCCCACACACTAATCTTTGCTCAAACGAGCGGGTAATTCAAACTTTCTTATGGTCTAGGACACCTAGTCGTCTAGAACTCACAAGATTTGGAGACTCACAAGAGACACCTAGTCGTCTAGGAGCTAGAAGCTCCAAGAGTAATGAATATACAAAGAACTCGATATAGTACCAAAGCTCGAATGGAAAAGAGCAAGATGGATTTAGAGATGAAGCACAAAACCACAGCTCTCAAACTCACTCAAAGATTTCTCTCCAAAGATTTGAAATGGGAGAGACAAGAGATGTGTGAGAGAGAGTGGGAGGTGTTTCTCAGGTTAGAAATGGAGTTCAAATTGTGCTATTACGCTGGGGAGAGAGATAGAAGTGAGTATATATAGGTGGGGCTTCAAAACTAGCCATTGGGCTGATTTTTCTGGGGAGGACCGGTTGAACCGCCATAGGGGCGGTTGAACCGCCCCTGGTCTGACTATCAGCCTATCTGCTAGTCTGACTGCCAGACTGCTGCACAATCTGGTCAATTTGACCAAACCCGATTGAACCGCCCTAGGGGGTGGTTGAACCGCCTCTGGTAGACCTGGCAGCCTGTCTGCCTGTCTGGCTAGCAGACTCTTACGCAGTCTAGTCAAGTTGACCAAAACCGATTGAATTGTCGTGGGAGGGCAGTTGAACCGCCCTTAGCAAAACTGTCAGCTTGTCTACTAGTCTGACTGGTAGACTGCTAGACAGTCTGACCAAAGGGGTCAGAGACCGGTTGAACCACCCCTGGGACCAGTTCAACTGGTCTTGACTAGAAAGTTTAGGAGAGAAAACCCCAGCTCAACTGGCTCAGAGGCAGGTTCAACTGGTGTATGGTCAAAGAGGTTCACAGTTGAAGTTCAACTGCAGTTGAGAAAGCTCAACTGCAGCTGAAAAAGCTCAACTGCAATTGAAGAAGTTCAACTTAGCTGAAGTTCAACTCAGCTTAAAAAGCTCAACTGCAGCTGAAGAAGTTCAACTCAGCTAAAGTTCAACTCAGCTGGAAAAGCTCAACTGCAGCTGAAGAAGCTCAACTGCTTTTCAATAGGAACACTCTAAGTTTCTCAATCCTAACAATAGTTAGACCCAGAGTGTCCAAGGGATTTTGGTTTTTCGAAATAGCTTTGGAATATAGATGCTTAAGCTTTGGCAAACACCAACCTTCTTTTTGGATCCCCCTTGATAGTACGACGATTCCTATACTCAAGTTAAATAAAATATAATTAAGTAAACTCCTTGAGTAATTGGTGTCTCATGTGTGATATCTCCATGGCGTTGCTTCATAAGGATTACAAACATCTTTGTCTCACCTTTTGAAGCAAACATAAATCAACCCCTGTGCTTGTACCATTTCACCATATATGAGTTCAAATCATGGCTTGAAGTCACCTTACTGATGCATCAACATATTGTAACTCTTCATAGCTTTTTAGTTCATCGACTTAGTGCAAGTACTCTCTTCTTCACCTTAGTCAAGGTACCTCGGTCTACAAGGCCTTCACCTTCGCTTAGTTCCTCGAAGCCCTTTCCTTGCTATCTTCACCCTATCACAAGCCATTCTTGAGTCACAACATATTGAACATCCATTGAGAGAATCATTTCTTCAATATTGTGAACCTTGCTTGAATGTCTTCTAGATATAACTGTTAAGATCAATCAGTCTCTAGTTTGATTCTCAAAGAAGCATATATGGACTGATAGTAATATGGTCAAGTCAATTCATGATTCCTCATAACTTATTCACTTTGGCTTGACCAATCCTCTTAATCACTTCATCCTCTATTATGATCATATGTATGTAGTGATTTCTCAGGCATTGTCCATATATTCAAATCAATATAGAGATCATATTATATCCATTTGCATTGTCTCACTGGTTATTTAACCTTGTGTTAAATTTTTGTTCACTGATCATTATACACTATTCAAGTATGTTCATCATACTGAATTTCCTGTTCAACACTTAGCAAAGTGGTTAGACCTTTAAATGTGTAGTTATCTAAATAACCAAAACTCACAAAAGGGATGAATGCACTTTCACACTATTATTTTGAGTAATGTGTGATGATGTCCAACTATGTAATCGTTGTGTACATGAGTTTCTGAAAGTTCCCTATGCCCGGGAACAGGATCTAGATGTCGCCTAGAGGTGGGGTGAATAGGCGAATAATAATTATCACTTTAAAACTAGAAATTCTTACTCTACTCGAAGGCTGGATCGCAGTGGAATGAAAGACCCTTCGAATAGGTTGCAGCGGAACTGAAGTTCCTGTCTTAAAATACCCTGCACTTCGAAGACAGCTTGTACCACATATAAATATTGAAGTGCAAGTATAAACAACAAATAAGACAGAGAAACAGCACACAACACAGAGCAAAGCACACAGACACAATGATTTGTCCCTAGGTTCTGTTGGGGACTTGTTCTCAAATGCTATGGATCAAGAACAAGGCAACACAAATGTTAATGATTAAAGACCTTCGTCCTTCGAAGCATTATCTCCCTTAGGATATAATGGTCTCTAGACAAAGGTTATGAAGGGCATACCTTCATCATCTCAGTATGTAAGAATAACAGCAAGAGCATATAAGACATAGAAAGAACATGAATATTTGTATTAGACCAATAGATTATCGATGTTTTCATTATATGATCAGGAATAAACATTAATGATATTGAGTTACATTAATACCTTCGGCTTGACAGAAGGTAAGAATCTGAAAATGACGTGCGAGGGGTTGCGAGATAGCGTGAACAGTACGGGGTTACTGTTCACCTATTTATAGGCACGGGACGCAGCCCAGTCGAAATTACATGTATGTCCTTGATAACTAATTATAAACATGACACAAATTATCATGGACTAAACGGTCTTTTCCTCTTTAAGTCAGTGCCGCCCTTCGTCTCAAGGTGTGTCGTCATGCCGAAGCTTCCTGGATTGTAGCTTCGGCAAATACCTTCGTGTTGTGTCTGCTTGCATATCGTCCTGACGAAGGTGTTTTTGCTTGGAGGACCTTCGGCGAAGAAGAAGGCCCCCCAACAGTAGCCCCTTCGCGGTGCCAGATCGTTTTTCATAACGAGCTCGATCCGCGAAAAAATCTCAATGGCTTCGAAATGCCGAAGGTCTGAAAAACACCTTCCCTGAGCTCGTTGTCGAGAAACGATTAAAATATTCCAAGCGTCGGGTGGTCCACCGTTCAGTGGGTGCAGGCGATCTGGCGGTTCACCTTCTCACCTACAGCACTATATAAACAGACGGGTTGGTGCAGAGTTACCACAACATTCATTGCCATTGCACTGTTGTGTTGTTAAAAAATTTAACCGTAGCCGAAGCTTTTTCACTGCGCTCTCAATTGAGAAATTCATCATTTAGAGTTAACTTCATCAGAAAAGTGAGCTTCGTCAAAACTGCGAAACAACCATCAAATTTGTCAAAACCGCGAAAATCCATCAAATGGCCAGAGTGCGTTTGACTGCAAGGGTGTCTCGTGAGGGAGAAGAAACCGAAGTCATTGAGACAGCACCAATTTCCAAAGTCATGAAACAATTAGGTCTAGTTGTGACAGAGGGAACTACTGACGAAGGTGCTCCTGCTGCTGAAGCTGAACAGACCGCTGCTGAGGAAGAAAATATTGACGAAGATGAGGAAGATTATAGTATTTTGATCCCAACAAAACCCAGCATCTAGATTTTAGGAAATCTACTATGTCCGAACCTGACATGCCCATGATGATGAAGCTGGGTTACTTTGGAGAGCTGAAAGCAAACTTGTCCGATTTGCCGAAGAAGAGACCAGCCCAGCACCGAAGAGTGATGAAGTAGTTGTTTTCAAGAGCTTCTTCAGAGCCAGACTGTGATTTCCTTTGAATGAGATGATAGGGGAAGTCCTGAAAAATTTCGAAATATATCTTCATCAGCTGACCCCTAACGCCATTGTTAGGCTTAGCATTTTCATCTGGGCCCTCCAAAGCCAAGGGATGAGCCCAGATGCCGAAGCATTCTGCCGAGTGCACGAGTTGCACTACCAGACGAAGGCCAGGGCAGACAGTCTTCACGAAAATTTTGGATGTTACAATTTTGTGTATCACAAGGATACGAAGGCCCAGTTCTCAGCTACCGCACAAAGTGGCCAACCGGCTAGAAGAATGAATGGTTTTACATGAAGGCTGATGAGAAAAAGAGGGGGAAACTGATGACGATGGTCATGTGCCCGCTGTACTTAAACTTCGAAATGACTAGGCCCCTGTGCAATATGAAACTAGGGTCAGCATGCCAGTTATCCGCAGCAGAGTTCAAGGTGGTTGCTGAGCAAATCAGCACCAAGGACCTGGTACAGGAATACCTGGCCAACAGGACCTTCCCAACATCAAGTGGCTAGGGAATGTCGAAGATGAAGGAAACGAAGAAGAAGCATGACCTTGTTCGATTAGCCTATCGTTTCAAATTTGAAAAACAGTTTAAAGAGTCATGCCAATAATGGCTAGAGATGATTGAAACTATGTGTAATGAAGTACTGAGAAATTATACGAGGAAAGAAGATCAATTGATGAAAGCAGCCTTCGGCACCCGACCCAAGCGAAGGTTGAACTGGGTGATGGATGCCCTAAAATTTGAATACCCTAATTATGAACGACTTGACAAAGGTGCCGAAGGTGTTAAGAGAAAAAGAATCGTCAGTATTTTGAGCAGGCAAGCTGCTAGAATGGTAAAGGAGGACGAAAAAGCTTCAAAGAAAATAAAATCCACTTCTGAGCCAACAGATGTTGCTTCGAAGAAGAGGAAAGCTAAGAGCCCAAAGCTGAAGATGACTGAGGCAGCAGAGGAAACTCCCTCGACGCCTCCTGCTGCCGAAGTGGCAGAAATTTTAAAGGTAATGGCTGAATCTCTACCTATCAAGCTGCTAAGTCCTCTGGGACCAGAACTGATGAAGCTTTACAGAAAAAGGACGAGCCTTCGGCTGCAAAGAAGGCGGATGGGCAGAAAAAGTGAATAATCATTACCGTAATGCAAGCCATTGAATGGATGCCACTATCAGCCTCGGTATCTAAGATAACACCTATTGCAAGCGTCGAGGCCACTGCCGAAGCAAATACCTCTGCTGAAGCTGCAGCTACTGCTCAAGCCGCCAACCTTGAAAGTACACTTTCTGGAATTGATAAACTGCTTTTGGATATGGCTGTGAAAGAGGCATCTACGACTGTAGAGGTCATGGCCATAGTGCCTGACAAAGGAAAGAAGATTGTTGATGCTGCTTAGGAGGAAAAAGACTTTGACCTTCGGAACCTGGTCGGGCAAGAATTATCCGAGGCCGAAAAGAAGGAGCTACAGGAGTATGGTATATCCTGTGGCTACCAGCCAGGAGCCATGCTCTTTGGTGGGATCAATGAAGGGGCCTTAGGATGCATTCGCGACCGCACTAGGGCAAAGATAATCGGCACTCTATCGAAGAGTGTTGGTTTCCCGAAGCTCAAAGCTGATATTAGCGGCTACCGGCGGCAACATATCGTCGACAGTTTGTTTTATTCCAACTTCAAGGTAAAATTCCTTTTTTAAGATGAAGCAAAATTTTCTTTTTATTTTTGTGATGAAGCAAAATTTTCTGATGAAGGTTTATCTCTACAGAGTATGTTGCTAAGCAAAGCACTGAGGATGCAGGAAGACCTTGAAGACAAAAAGAACGAAATCATAATCGAAGGTTTGGAAAAGAAAATTAAAGAGTACAAAGCTTCTCTTGAGAAGAAAGATTTCCTGCTTCAGGCAATGGAGGGTTCAGTTGCAGAAACTCAGGCCAAAAATGCTAGATTAAGCAAAGAACTTCTCCAAAAATTAGAGAGCTTCGAACAAGAGAGAAAAGATATGCAAGCAAAATACGAAGTCGAAGCTGACAAAAATACAAAGCTACAACAATCTTTGAAAGAGCTTCAGAATATTTGTTTAAGCTTTGGCAACCGCTGCGTGCAACGGCTGAAAAAGGTCTTCGGCTCGGTTGGAGCTAGCTCTAAAAATTTACCCCTTCAGCTGAAGACATGCCAAGCACCTTCGAACATATTGAAGACGAAGTTGAGGCGCTTGATGAAGTGATAGTCGGGTACGATGACTTCTGTGACCTGCTAGCTTCTCGCGGCACAGATGCAGCATTTATGAAGGCTGGTTGCACGCACGGGAAAACAGTAAATAGACCAACTTTCAGTTTGTCTCCTCAAGATTTAATTGATATTCCCAACGAGGCCCAGAGCATTGGAAATAGATTTATAACTCAGATTTGGGCGAAGGGTGGGCGAGACTTGGCTGGTGACGAGGCCCGAAGCTTGCTTAAGCCGGTACGAAATTTATACTTATTTACCATCTCTTGTAATTACCTTTTACCTTATACTGCTTGTTTGTCTGCAGGATGGTGGTGCCGAAGATTGATAATCCGAAGCAAATTCCGAAGGCTGCTGAAGCTGTTTCTTAGGCCTGCCTGTATAGAACTTAGAAGCATTTGTATTATCTTTGTAAAGAAATTGTAATTGAGAATTAAACAGTACCTTGTATAATGTGTCCATACCTTGTAATATATTTTTACCTTTTCACCCATGTATAAACTGCTTTGCTGTGGATGAAACTTGTATCTTTTGAGTCGAAGGCAAAAAACACCTTCCCTTCTTTTCGTACACAACGAAGCATGTCCTTGCTTCTTCGTGCTCATCGAAGCATTGTTGTCAAAGCTGGAGTATTTCTGTTTGTGCTTCATGTTATGATGATGATCCTATGAATGTCTACATGAATGTGTATGAATGCAATAAATGATGTAATGTAATGTGTAAATGAATGTCTCGAACACACACACGAAACCACACCTAGACTCTGCATCCCCTTAGGAACGACTTTTGAGTCTTTTAAGCTCTGCATCCCCTTAGGAACGACTTTTGAGCTTCTTCACTATTTTGGTGCCATTTAAGTTCTGCATCCCCTTAAAATGACTTTTGAACTTCTTCACCTTATATTTTGGTGGTATTTGGCTCTCCATTTCCTTTGGAACGACTTTTGAGCAGAAAACTTACTCTGCGCTCCTTAGGAACGACTTTTGCAGCTTCATCAAATTTTTTGCTCTGTATTCCCTTAGGAACGACTTTTAAGCAGAAAACTTACGTTGCGCTCCCTTAGGAACGACTTTTTTGCAACTTCGTCATGCTCTGCATCCCCTTGGGGACGTCTTTTGAGCTTCTTCCTGTTTTTCTTTTTGCACTCGATGGTGCAGGCTCAGATTTTACATATTACATCTTTGGGGGATTTGGCCCTTGTAGGGCTAAATAAGAATGAAAAATTACAAGCTATGGCCCCATTAAAAACCTTTCTCCCCTCTTGAAAGGAAAAGGGTGCCATAGAAAAAATGAAAAAAGATTACATCAAATTACACATAATATCGCCGAAGCTCATCCGCATTCCAAGATCTGGGTATGTCGTTGCCGTCCATATCATTCAATCTATAAGAACCGGGTCTTGACAAAGATATTACCAGAAAAGGACCTTCCCACTTCAGTTGCAGCTTGCCCACTATATCTGGGTTGGCCACTCTCCAAAGCACCAGATGTCCTGGCTTGATGTTTTTCAATCAAACTTTTCTATCACGCCACCTTATTGTTTTGGCCTGATATTTATTGATGTGCTCTATAGCCTAAAGTTTGGTCCCTTCTATAGTATCTTTTGTTATTTGATAATCAGCTTCGTCTTCTGTTGAAGTTGTTGTTCTTATTGACCCTGTCTTTGCTTCTTCTGGAGTTATTGCTTCATCACCAAATAAGAGATTGAAGGGTGTAAATCCTGTTAACCTTGACGCAGTTGTGTTGTGGCTCCACACCACTTTAATCAACTCATCTGGCCATTTTCCTCTGGGCTGGTTGAAGATTAGCTTCATTATTCCTGTCATTATAGTGTCATTTGCTCTTTCTACCAGCCCATTTGATTCTGGATGCCTGACTGATGTAAAATGAATCTTCGTACCAATTCGGTCACAAAAATCTTTGAATGTTTCGACATCAAATTGTGTTTCATTGTCCACAGTTATTGCCTTCGGCACACCGAAGCGACAAACAATATTCTGCCAGAAGAATTTTTGGACCGTGACCGAAGTTATTGTAGCCAAGGGCTTCGCCTCAATCCACTTAGAAAAATATTCTACTGCCACTACAACATACTTCAAGTTGCCTTGTGCTGGCGGAAGTGGACCTAACAATC
Organism: Zea luxurians; assembly: GCA_029449295.1. Taxonomy (NCBI): domain Eukaryota; kingdom Viridiplantae; phylum Streptophyta; class Magnoliopsida; order Poales; family Poaceae; genus Zea; species Zea luxurians. The sequence continues at coordinate 57,628,845 of JAOPSE010000020.1, forward strand.
TAAGCCCCATCTTTGCAATGACCAGGTTGGCTATATTAACTGGGTTAGCGACGAAGGTTGTTTCTGGTCTCCTGCACATTTTTGACAATTTTCGCACTTTTGGACCATATCTGCTGCATCCGAAGCTACCTTCGGCCAATAAAATCCTTATCTGAAAACCTTCCCCAGTAAAGGCCTAGACCCAATGTGAGATCCACACAAACCTGCATGTATTTCCTTCATCAGCTCTATACCTTCGATTCTGGATAAACACTTGAGAAGTGGAGAACAGACTCCATGTTTGTATAACTCCCCTTCTATTATGACATATGGTCTTGTCCTTGCTTCCGTTCTTTTATTATAAACCTCGTCATCCGAAAGACAGTTACCTTGAAGGAAATATATGATTTTAGTCCTCCAATCTTCACTATGTAGAGGTGATATTGCAAGCACTGCTCTCTCCAAAAGTTCAACTGAAGGTGCTTTTATTGTCTCAAAAAATACTTCCGAAGGTAGAGGGAGCTCCTGTGCCGCTGACTTAGCTAGCAGATCTGCATGCTCATTTTCCCCTCTTGGAATATTTTTTACAGAAAATCTTTCGAAGGAACCCTCCAATCTTCGGACTGTATCCAAATATTTTTCAAGCTTTGGATCTCTTGTCTTGCTACTTTTATCTATATGAAAAGAAATGACTTGGGAGTCAGTTTTAAGGATCGCCCTTCTTATTCCCATTGCCTTTAGCTTCCGAAGCCCTAACATAAGAGCTTCGTATTCAGCAATATTATTTGTACAACTGAACTCCAACCTTGCTGCGTAGCATGTTCTGACTTTAGAAGGCGCTACTAGAACAGTAGTCGCTCCAGCGCTGAAGGTTCCCCAAGAACCATCACAGAAGACTGTCTAGGCTTCGGCGTCTTTTGTTACTTCTTCTCCCTGAGCCCCTGGCGTCCAAACAGGAATGAAATCCGCTAACGCCTGGGACTGAATTGAGGATCTATGTACATAATCAATAGTGAATTCATTGAGCTCGGTAGCCCATTTTCCGATCCTTCCAGTAGCTTCTCTATTCCTCATTATGTCCTTTAGAGGTTGTGATGAAGGGACAATTATATGATATGCTTGAAAATAATGTCGAAGCTTCCTGGAGGCCATCAACACAGCATATAATACCTTCTCCAATTCTGTATAATTTTTCTTTGATAAGCTTAGAACTTCGGAGACGAAGTATACTGGTGCTTGTCTTTTGACTTGGCCATCTTGCTTCTACTGTACAAGCGCCGCACTGACTACAGAATGAGAGGTTGCTACATACAGGAGTAACAGAGCCCCTAGTGAAGGTGGAGTTAGAGTTGTCAAGTCTATCAAGTATTGCTTTAACTCTTCGAAAGCCTTTTGCTGAGCCGGACCCCATTGGAAAACTTCGGCTGACTTTAGTATTTCGAAGAATGGTATATTCCTTTCTGCTGATCTTGATATAAATCTATTTAACGATGCCAACCTTCATGCCAATTGTTGAGCCCCCTTCTTTGAATTTGGCGGCTCCATCTGAAGGATAACTTCGATCTTATTTGGGTTAGCTTTGATTCCCTTTGTTGATACCAGACAGCTAAGGAACTTGCCCTTCTTTACTCCAAAAACATACTTTTCTAGATTTAATTTAAGACCAGCTTGCCTGAAATTGGCAGATGTCTCTTGCAAGTCAGCAATATGATTCTCTTGTTTCGTGCTTTTTACTATGATGTCGTCAACATAAGTCAGCACATTCCTGCCTATTTGAGAGTGAAGGACCTTGGCTGTCATTCTGCTGAAGCTTCCTCCAGCATTCTTGAGCCCCTCAGGCATCCGAAGGTAGCAATAAGTACCGCTGGGAGTTATGAAGCTAGTCTTTGGCTCATCTTCCTTTTTCATCCAAATCTTATGATAGCCTGAGTAGCAGTCCAATAAACTCATGAGCTCCAAAGAAGCTGCTGCATCTACAAGGGAGTCTATTCTTGGTAATGGGAACTCGTCCTTTGGACATGCTTTGTTGAGATCTGTGAAATCAATACACATTCTCCATTTGCCATTAGCCTTCTTCACCACAACAGTGTTGGCTAGCCATTCTGGATATGTTACTTCTCTGATAACACCAGCACTGAGAAGTCTCTTTACTTCGTTCCGAGCACCTTCAGCTTTATCCTCAGACATCTTCCGAAGTCTTTGTTTCCTTGGCCTGAAAGATGGATCCACATTAAGTGAATGTTCAATGACATATCTGTTGACACCACAAAGATCATTGGTTGTCCAAGCGAAGACATCTTTGTTGTTGAACAAAAATCTTAGCAGAGTCTTTTCTTGCTCATTAGATAGCTGAGATCCCAGCAGTACCCTTTGATCTGCTATGTCTTCACATAGGAGCATAGGCTTCGGCTGATCTGCCGAAGCAGCCTCCTCCCTTTTGTGCTTATATTGTTGACAAGCTTTGGCTTCATCTATGTTATGGATCACCTTTGAATCTGTCCAACTCCCTTCAGCCCTTCTGGCAGCTTCTTGACTTCCATGAACAACAATGGGCCCTTGTTCCGAAGGTATCTTCATGCATAAGTACGCTGGATGAAGTATGGCTTCGAAGGCATTAAGCGTCCCTCGACTAATGATTGCATTGTATGGGTAATCCATGTCAACAATGTCAAAGATAACATGCTCAGACCTTGTGTTGTGAATGTAACCGAAGGTAACTGACATTGTGATTTTGCTAAATGCCACAATATGTCTTCCTCCGAAGCCACAAAGAGGGTGTGTAGCATCATGAATCTTGTCCTTTAGTTCTTGCATCTGTCTAAAAGCCTTTGCAAATATGATGTCTGTTGCACTGCCTGTGTCAACCAGAACATTGTGGACCAGAAATCCCTTGATGACACAAGATATAACCATAGCATCGTTGTGAGGATAGTCTTTGAGCTGAAGATCCTCCTGGGAGAAGGTGATTGGGATGTGGGACCACTTGGATCTGATGAAGGGTCCTTGCACCCCCAACATGTTGTACTCTTCTCTGCGCTTCCTTCTTCTGCTTCTTGTTGGCTGGCTCTGAACTTGAACCGCCCGTGATTGGGAGCACCAGCTTCGTGACCGAAGGTGCTACAGCTTGGTTGTTGAACGAAGCCATCGTCTCAACAGTGGAAGTGAGTTCACCGGAGGTGAGCGCCAATGTTGGGGACTTGTTCTCAAATGCTATGGATTAAGAACAAGGCAACATAAATGTTAATGATTAAAGACCTTCATCCTTCGAAGCATTATCTCCCTTAGGATATAATGGTCTCCAGACAAAGGTTATGAAGGGCATACCTTCATCATCTCAGTATGTAAGAATAACAGCAAGAGCATATAAGACATAGAAAGAACATGAATATTTGTATTAGACCAATAGATTATCAATGTTTTCATTATATGATCAGGAATAAACATTAATGATATTGAGTTACATTAATACCTTCGGCTTGACAGAAGGTAAAAATCCGAAAATGACGTGCGAGGGATTGCAAGACAACATGAACAGTACGGGGTTACTGTTCACCTATTTATAGGCACGGGACGCAGCCCAGTCGAAATTACATTTATGTCATTGATAACTAATTATAAACATGACACAAATTATCATGGACTAAACGGTCTTTTCCTCTTTAAGTCGGTGCCGCCCTTCGTCTCAAGGCGTGTCATCATGCCGAAGCTTCCTAGATTGTAGCTTCGGTAAATACCTTCGTGTTGTGTCTGCTTGCATATCGTCCTGACGAAGGTGTTTTTGCTTGGAGGACCTTCGGCGAAGAAGAAGGCCTCCAACAGGTTCGGTCAAGCCTAAAATGCTTGCCTAGTCCTCATTGGAGTTAGCCACACCTTGGCTTGGAGTCTATTTCAACTCCTTCCTTCGTTTGCTCAGATCTGTCAGTATGACAGATAGAGCCTTCCACTATATTGATATCAGTTACAACGATGCCATGGCTGCTTACAATCTTCTCGACGGCACTCCGGTAGAGTAACAATGTGCTTAAGATTTTGCTCCAGCTCTCAGCAGCACTTCCCCTCTCTTTAAAGGCTTATAACTTTGCCTCTACACAAACTAGAGAGATACACAAGAGAGGGAGAGAAAGAATTGATCCAAATGATGTATGGACTTGTTGGCTACTCTTGTGTACTTGTTGGAGGTGCCTAGGGGTCCCTTTTATACTCCCAAAGGGCCTAGGATCCATTGGAGCTTCATTTGGAAGCTCCCAGCCTTCCTTGGTTGTGGGTGCACCGGACTGTCCGGTGCGCCACCAGACAGTGAACAGTAACGGATCTAATTGACAGTTTCCTTCTCTGGAAGAGCTAGCCATTGGTGCATCAAACATGTTACTATTCACTGTTCTGTTCACAAGATAGGTTACTATTCACTGTCCTGTGCACCGGACAGTTACTATTCACTATCATATGCACCGGACAACAACACACTAAGTGCTTTTTCCTCCATTCTTTCTCCGTTTGACTTCAACTTTTGGGAGGATTTTCCTGACACTTAAACAAACACATTTAGAGTATAATCCAATTGACTTAGTCCTAGAAACTTACCTCTTTCTTGTTCTTCTCCTAGCTTTTCTGTTTCTCCTCAAGCAAAGCTCAGAATGGCACTTTCTCTACAGAAAGAGTTAGAGAGCAAACCAAAGCACCAAACTTGTAGTAAGAGGTGTATGCAACATGGTTGAACACTCAAACCTTACATACTTAACCTTTTTCATTGTTTTACCCAATTTGGCATGTTTGAGGTTGATGTTGGACTCTAAACTATCAAGTCAACTTGACTTGATCTAGATTGACATATCTGAGCTCCAACCCTCTTGTTCACTTCTCGAGCTTGATATTGAGCCTTATGACTTACACCACATAATTGTAGATGTTACCTCATTGGTTGTAAGTCATGTCCTTATGTAGTGATCCTTGATGCACCATAACTCTTCTTAACTCGATCAACCTTGACTTTGCAAGTCTTCTTCTTCACCCCTGGCTTTGGGTTCCTGATCTCCTTGGCCTTCTCCCGTGCACTCGGTACCTCAAAGCTCTTCTTGCCTCCATCCTTGGCTTGATCGGTTGTCTCTGAGTTACGCACACCGAGTCTCACTTAAGCAATGTCCATCTTACTTGTGATGTCCAATATCTATAGATAATCTAATCTTTGGACCATCACACTTGTTCACTTGTGTTGAACCCTGTTAGCTTTGCATTAAGCACCTGTTCAACACTTAGCACACTTGTTAGTCCTTTAATTGGGTTGTCATCCAAACCACCAAAACCCACAAGAGAGCTTTCAGTTTCTGATCCTGGCACGTACATAGTTCACATTCATTTTGCCTTCCAAAACTGGGTGTGACAACCGTGCTTCCCGCGACCACCACGTCCCGACACCACAGCTCAAGGAGGCGCGGCTTGGTCGCGACATGCGGTGGGGTGCCGATAGATCGACAGGAGCGATCGTCGGGGAGAGTCGTGTGACCTAGGGGCGAAGGGGTGACGCAGATCAGGTGGAGTGGCGACCACCATGGCATGGGGGCTTGCTTCCTGCGGCCACCATGCATGTCTCGGCACCATAGCCTAATGAAGAGTGGCGCGCCTCGCGGTTGCCATGACGCAGAGGGACGTTGACAGATCAGCGAAGGCGACCGTCTGGGAGAGCCATGTGGCTTGGCGGCGAAGGAACGACACAGATCGATCAGTGGAGGCGTGGCGATGAGGTCTCTGATCTAGTAAAGCATGACGACGACCGACGATGATGAGGAACGACGGGATCAGACTGATCTATCGGGCATCCTATAGTGGCAACGATCGTGGAGGATCGGTGGGACCCGCGACACATCCTTGAAGGGCGCTGCCCCTAGCGGAGATGGATCTCCTTAGGGGCGACGCAAGGGCAGCGGAAGTCCGAGGCCAAGTGATTCAAACTAAACTCGTGAGTCGTGATACCATTGAAAGCATCTAGGCCCCTGGTTGGTTTTAGTGATTAATGACAACGTAATATTATACGTGACTAACGTGTGTTTTGCAGAGACAAATGTTAAGTTAGATCGCATTACAGGTAGATGTACTACAACGATGAAAACAATCCCGAAGATAAGATTCCATATAGCCACATACGCATACATGATGATTACAGAGATACTATTATATGCGACGAACTGCACAAGATCCCGTAGCCACATACACATACATATGTATCCAAAGATGATTACGGAACAACAAATGCTAACTAACTATAGCCGGCAAATATACATATACAAGAATGCTATGTCAGCCATAATAACTAAGCATGCCTTTCGTTTAGACTCCAGATCAACGAGACATCATGGCGCTGGAGAATGGTTGACAACGAACCTGTGCCGATCATACACGCACGCACGCACAAAACAGAGGCTGGGCGTGCTCTCAGAAGAAGCCGCGGCGGCGCGGCGGGGGCAGGAGAAGGGCGACGAACGCCAGGACGACGACGGCGATGACGGCCAGCGCTATGAGGATGTTCTCGTCGACGATGAGCAGGCACACCTTCTTCCCCATGGTCGCAGCCTGGAGCCTGGTGGATGGCGATGCAGGCGGGCTAGTAGTATGGTATTGGTATCTACACGTCGTCCATCGGCTTTGCTCACATGCCTGGATGGGGGGGTTTCCTTGTTGTAGGCTGCAGCTGCAGAGGTCTCTGTCTCTCTGGGTCAACTGCTCTACGGAAGCATTTTTCTAGTGGAGCTTCGGGTCCGTCGCGGTGCCATGGACCTTCGTTCCACAGGGAATTACGTACGTATCAAATTTGGTATTCTGGCGTTGTCAGTGTGAATTGATGTTCTGGCTCGTGGACTAGAGGTCGGTACAACAGCTACAAGTTGCAGCAGGGGTTTGAACTTTAAAGAGACCCGGTGCATCCTTGGTCACACACACACACCATTTGAATCATCCAACTTGATAATGCACCAGTTGTACTTGTTTTTGTAATACAACTTTATATCCTTTAATCGACCTACATCTTTATCACCTGGCCTCACCAAACAAGAACCGTAGATTTCATTGAAGTGAAATGCAGTGAATTATGACTTGTGAGCTACTCACATGCCCCAAGGCCTCTTGTCAGTAAGCTTATGGTTCAAAACTTCAGAGTCGTGTCTCGTCCGGGTTCGGTGATGACTGCAGATAGGTCAAATAATACATTTTACTTCGACATACATCATCCTTAAACAAAAACAGGCTCAATACACTCTTGGACGGCAATATGCGGTTCATCCAATAATTTACTAGGCGCCTTCAGTCTAGACTAACAGTTTAATTTGGTAACTGCATCTTTCGAGTGCCCATCTCTTCAAATTATGACCAACCACACCACCAAAGAAAAATATGATCTAAATCGCACAGCAAATTTCGGATGAAAATTTTCCAAGCCACAAACAGCGCAGACCTATAGCCTATAGGCAGGTCGTTCTCGAGGGCCAATTTCTATTCTAAAAATGACAGCGAAAGCAGACGACACCACCACCACGACCCGCGTATCGGTTTCTTTGTACAGTCGCTGTACAGGTCGTGACAGATACAGTGCATAAGGAAAAGTCTGCACCAAATCTTTGCACGGAATAATAAAGACCACATGGATATGGGCCATATGGCGAGTCAAATGAGCCATGACGAAACATAAGGACAAAGTTTTCGTCTTACCATATTGACCATTGGTGCGATGCCTTCTTCTGCCAGTTAGGAGTGGACACGCAAGCAGAGAAAAGTAAATCTGCAAAAAAATTGCTGTCAAAGGCTGTAGAACTCGGAAAGTGCACAACTGAACCAAAGCAAGCAACATCAATCGACAAAATAGCCAGTTACCACGAATTTGCGCAAAATAAGATAGGAAAATGCTTCGAAATGGGCCACGTTATCACTATTGTAAAAATTAAAAAAAAAACTACAGTACCAAAGATTCAGGAGCTATGGGGAACTCTTTAACAGCTACATGAAACTTCACAGGAATTTATAAATGTACACATGATACTGGACTACAGTATTCTCAATAAAATTACAGGTACTACAGAATTACATGAAACTGAGGTAATTGCCAACCAAAATTGGCGGGGGAACGAAGTGTTCTTTTGCTTCTAGCCACCTTCAAGGTATTGTTCAAAAGCGCCATATACAGCAGCCCCAAAATGCACATAAATGATAGCATAAAACACCCTCGCACCCTGCACATCTATGAGCAGAAAGTGTCACTTGGCCATTGAGGCAACTGAGATCAGCCACTGATGTAAAGTACCTTCACTTGATGACGTCCTGCTCACTTGCTCAGCTCATGTACATGGTGCACGAAGGATGAAGGAATACATGCGCATCCTTGAACAATAGCAGCCAACCTGCCTCCTTGGCCAAGTTGCAGCTTCAACCACAGCGAGGTAAGCGCTGCAGTTCGGCGCTCAAATAAGAAGCAGCATCAGCAAGAAGGCTATCATTGGATCCCTTGAAAACTGAAACAAGTGCTTCAACTCGCATCAAAGCTGGCACTGATATTGACAGGATCATTCCCTGGGCTAAGTATTGTCTGCATGAGAAGGCTAGGCCATATAATAAGCGAATCAGACGTAGGTGGCTGTCATGCTTCAGCAAGTCCATGACAGTGCTTAATTTAGGAAGACTTGTCAACAAGCCCACTGTAGCCTCTCGAGGTGCTGCCTTGAGCAACAACACTACACAATCTGATGCTAAATCACTTATCTGCGGATCTGAATTGCCAACTAGCTCAAGAAAAATACCCATGTTGCCACCGAAGTCACATATATCCATGACACAAGTTTGTTGATCAACAGCGATACTCATGCTGAAGGCACTGTCAAGAAGAAGTGCCGGGTTTTTGGAGAGGCCGACACTTCTGTTGCTGCCAGTGCCACGAATAATAAAAGCTCTGCAAAGTTCCAGGGTTGGTTCAAGAAAATCGTCCATGTCTTTTGCAGCAACAAACTCGAGTAGGTTCCCTATTCTTCTAACAACTTGAAGCTGAGAAAGAATATAGGTGTCCATCTCAGGTGCAGATGCCAGGGCAAAGCAAAGCTTGACATTGCTTACATTTGCATTTGAAAGATCTCCTAGCAAAAATTCAAAGCACTGGGATACTGTTGCTTTGTGCAGAATATCAGAGACTTTTACACAACCATGTTCCATTAGCATTACTAGCAGTTTTTGTGCATATATGGGTATGGGATCTTCATCCTCTGCAAAAGAAGGGTACAGTGGTAGAAAATGCCTCTGAGAGATTGATTTCAGATCAGTTATTGTTTGTTCGTCAGAAGTTAATGAAGAATCACTGAAGATCACAATCATAACATCTGCGAGTATCTTCAAACACAGAAATCTGGCATCACCATCTTTATTGCCCTTGTATAAGACAGATAAGCTTGGAATGATACGACTCATGAATACTGTGTGTTCATTAAGTATAACAGAAGGCTCCTCTGTAGCAGCCTCAAGAACTCGCAACAATGTCATTTGGAAATCATCCCTAGCCTGAAAGTACAACATGGGCATAAATAATCCCTCAAGGCAAGAACTTTTCAACAAATAGATCATGTGATACAAAACATTGAAAAGGCAAGGAAGCACCAAAGTTGCAGTTGTATAATGAACAAAATCTCAACATACTCTCATCTCATCAGGATGAAACATCCATAAAGTTCACAAAAAATCATACCTGAAACGGTGCCTCCAAAATCTTAATAAGATTTGCCAACTGAAGCAATACATGGCCTGTCACAACTCTATGCTTGAAGGATGCACTTCCCAGAAGATGAAGAATAACAGGGAACAGATGAATTGTGCTCTTTGGATGAGCTCGCCCAGCTAAAGCAGTAACAGGTCCATGGCGTTTGCCAACCATAACCTGTTGTATATCGCTGGAGACAGTGTCAAGAATACCAGGGACCAAGGAAGCAACCAACTGCACAAATGCTTCTGTACATTGATGAATAAAACCCTCCTTCTCTTTTCCCAGTCTATCAACAGCTGAGATTAATTTTGCATTGCAAAAGAAATGAGGAAGCCACCTTCGACTATTCTTGCAAAGCAGAGCAACAAACAAAAGGGCCTTCCCACGTAGAACATCAGTTCCCTGTTCTATTAGAGAAATGAGCCCGGGGACCAATTGTTTGTCATCTGATAATGAAAGAATATACCGGTTCATGCTTGTCACAGTGTGACTATTAACTAATGCCGAATTGAGAATATTAAGACTAATCTGCTGTTCACGTGTATTTCCCTTGATAAGTGTGCATGCTATATCCTTGAATGATATCTTTTCCACGATTAAATGAATGCATGATGGACTGAAGCGAGAGAGACGGGCCAAACAAGATCCTGCAATGAGCCTCGTACTCTCCTGCTTTCCAGTTGCTTTATAGATGTAGCACAGATGTCCAATCGCATCCTGAGATGCAAAACGGGATGTCCATTCAGTTCCTTGGCTACATATATTATCGACCGTCCGTAAGGCATATAGCTGAGCTAGATCATCTTCGCCTTTTCGCAAGATAGATGACACCAGTGCAATTACAGCACTAGGAACCTGTAAAGTTTAAATCAAGAATTGGCTCATTTGAAATTAAAGGATTGTCCATAAGGCATATGTACTCAAGCAGTCAAACTACAGTAGGCAAAATACTTGTGCAGTTGCTTCATAGAAAACTAGCATGCGCAGAGGTATAGAGCACTCTGTCACTATGCCGTTAAACAGCTGATAATAAATGACCTCACAAAACCAAGAATCATTGCATTCAAAGGAATCAGGTTAGCATTAAAAGAGCAAAATACTAATTGACACCTATATGCATATTATACCACAACCTATAGGTATATTAATCATGAACACTGCAAAGAAAATACTATAAAATCTGTTCTTGGCTAAGATGGCAACATAGCTTGTACAGCTTAATTAGTTGTAATCCTCTAGAGCAATTAACAAACAAGAGTTCTACAGAACACCAAAAAGTTAACACTTACACATGAATAATGGCAAGAGCATGTCTAAAATACAACAAACACGTGTTCTACATCAACGCACTTTGAATGTACGTGCAACTATGCACCAGAACTAGTACCAATTATTAGATATTACTATCACCCAGTACTTTACTAAGGTAATGTATCATCTAACTACATGAATACATGATATGATCTATGGTCAACTTGACCAACTAAATCAACAAAACAATAACATACTACTTATTTTGATTCTGACCTGCCAAGATGTTGCAGACCTGTTATCCTTCAAAGGGTATTCTTGGGTATTTATTTCCTTGGTATCTTGATCAGACTGGGTAGAAATATAGAATAATAACTCTCCTAGTGTTGCCATACAGAATCGCCTGAGTTTATCATGTTTATCCCTTAACCCATCTGATAGTGCATTAAAAATTCCTGAACTTGCCAGCTCCACATCAAGAGCAGTGGAATATCGTATCAGCAACCCCATAAGTGAGGCAATTTGGACACGCAAGACTGAAGTTTTTGACAGTCGAAGCATTTTTATTAGTAGCAGCATAATTGGTCCATTAGTTATTTTGTTCGCAGCATCTGAATTCATGCTTAACATCTCCAGGTATCTGATAGTATTTTGTTTTTCTGAAACCTGATAAGTTCCACTTAAACTCTGAAGTATCTGACTGTTGAATGCATTCATCTGTTCCAGTGGTAACTTAATATAATCACTTGCTGTAAGTGCTTCAAAAGGAAGTGTGGGGACCATGTCCACAGCTTTATCTGCTTTCCTACTAGGCATAACTGGTTTAACTGCAAGATCTGTTGGATGCCAGAATGCTTCAAAGATGTTAGATGGCTCAGAACCAGTTCCAGGACATGGCGTTACCTTTGCACGTTGTGCTTTTCGCGTGCTACTAGGTGGAGTAGCCTCCACATCCAGGTTATCTGAACAAGAATTCTGCTCAGTTTTCACCATGATATCAGGCTTAACTGAACCCTCATCTGTAAGCATATCAACCTGATTTGCCATACAATTCTCTTCATTAGCATCAGTGCTTTGAGGCTTTTCATTTCCTGCAGATCCAGGATTATCCGATCCATATGTGTCGTCAGGTGCATCAGCCTCTGGATTTTCACCAAAATCAAGTTCCATGTCATTATTATCTATATTAACTTCAGTCTCATTCTCAGTTGTTTCTGTGGGAGGACGCCTGTAGTTCTCCTTGTCCCTTTCCCTTTGCAAATTCAATTTAGCAATGCGAGACATTCTGAGGATATTTACACCTTTAAAACCCTCAGATTTTGGTTTTCCACAATTTTTCTTGACACTTTGCACATTTTTAACAGGTGTCATGGATGGCTTAGTAGAATTTTCATCCTTCCTCCGAAGGCCACTATATTCACGGTGCTTGAGTGGTGTCAGCTGTCTGGAAGGTTTGTCACCATTTCTTTCAGCTAGATATGGTGTAGCAGAAAGTTCAATCATGTTGTCAAAAGCAGGCTGAGGAGGTAAAGAAATCATTGGGATACTGGTTTTCCAGAAGTTGTGGTCACACAATTCAGACCACTGTAATCTTTCTGCTGGATCTTTCATGAGTAAACAATCAATCAGATTTTGGAAGGACCTTGATGAATTATCAGATAAAGGCGGTGTAGGATCCAAAATTATAGATTTGACCAACTGTGTAAATTCTCTGCCTACAAAAGGGGGTCTTCCTGTATAGCATTCATACAAAACACACCCAAGTGCCCAGAAATCAGAAGCATATGAGTGGACTCCTCCCTCTCGAAATAACTCAGGAGCCATATAGCATGGTGTTCCCCTCATGGGTTGTGGCACCTATAAGACAGTAGAAATTAAGGATAGGGATATAAATCAAATGGATATGAAAATACGAGGAAAGGAAACTCTGTACTAAAAGAAATGAAAGTTTACATCTCCAGGATTGGTTTTCTCGATGTCTTTTAAGCGCCTTGCTAATCCAAAATCACAAAGCTGGTAAAACAAAGTAAAATAAAAACACATTGGTTTTCAATTAGTATGCCCTGCTTTGATAATGCAGTGATAAATTTTGCTGTGGTTCAATAAGTACCTTCATGCATCCAAATTCATCAAGCAGAATATTTGATGGCTTCAGATCGCAATATATAATTCCTTGGGAATGCAAGAACCTACCCAAATATTACCAGTAAATCAAAGTGCATCGGTTATTATGAACATAAATCATGATAAAAGGTTTCCATAAGAACTTCACTGAAGAGCTTTGACAAGATTGTAAGCCAGGTCATGTATAGAATTTTCAGGAAGCTTCTTATCCTGCATGGAAGCGTATTCAATGATGAAGAACAGTACATAAAGGCAAACAGCAAAAACAGGGTAACAGTTAAATAACATGTGATAAAAGTTCCATATATGTACTCACAAGGTGGTTGTTGCCAACAAAAATACAAGAAAATAATTAGAGCAGGGTAGGGTAGGGTGCGGTGGGGGTGGGGGCTATTGTACTCTTGTTTTCTCAGGGCAAAAATGTAAATAACTTGAAAACAACAAACATGCCTTGTGTTAGTAGACTATTATGTGAATTGGGCATATAGCCTGACCCGAGAGGACCATTAGGATTAGACTATGTAACCTAACTTCACTCCAGTGCAATACCCATCTATCTCCTCTTTCATGGTATCAAAGCCTCTCTTGGGCTTGCTGCCACCATGGCCAATGGGCCTCCCTCTTCCTACTCCGGTGCGGCTGCCTCCCCTCCCCCTCTTGTTGGTGCACCGCTCTGATCCTCACCATCGTTGCTTCGGGCGCAGGCACCACCACCGTTGAGTGTGTTGGCACAGTCGCAAGCGGGTGCGGTCGCCGGTGTTGTCGCAGATGTCGCCTTAGCCGCTACAGCAGCGGGTGCGGACACAACCGGCCTAGACATGGTTTCTTTCTCTCCCTCCCACCACAACCCCCTCTTCCCGCTCTTCTCCAGTCCGATGGTGCCCCAACCTGTGCCACTATTCCCCAACGACGTTGTTGTGCACATTCCGCCCTTGCCGCTACCATTACCAACGCTAAGTTTGTTGTTGTTGCTCGAGAGCGCGAGCGAGCAGCTGATCTCGCCTGGGAGCAAGAGCGTATCACCACTAATGCTCTTGTTTGCTAGCTTGTGAAGGCCGAGCAACAGATCGAGGTGCTGCAGTCATTGATCCCTTTCTCAAGTCTGATGATCTCGAGGGTTCCTGGGCATAAGAGGCAGCTGTCATCCCTAACCTACATGCTCAGACGGCTGGTGTCCAAAACATGCGGTCTTTGGTTCCCGTCTTCCTCGACTTGGCCTCCTCCACCTAGTGGTGTGACCTCGTCCTTCTCATCCTGCAACACTACACCCTCAACGACCACATCCTCACCGACGTTGTTTGCTCGATGGTCCCATCTTGGCGCCAGATGGATATTGTCGTCCTCTCCTGAATCCTTGACACCATCACCATCGAGCTACAGGACACCCTCCACCTCGACATCGCGTTCTATAACTTCATATAGGGGGACCTCTCCACTGAGTACTACCGCTCAATGAAGGGCATGGCAAACTTCCTACATGACATCGATGAGCCCGTTTCGGATCATACCCTCGTTCTTATCTCCTTCGAGGCATCAACGAGCGTTACAATCTACGGACCTAGATCATGCGGTGTGTGATGTTTCCCTCCTTACACATGGTCGGCAACGGTCACATTTTCAAAGAGCTCACCAACGGGGCCAAGGTCCCCACCAACATTGCAACGACAGTTTACAGCTACGGCCCTAGCGAACTGCCCTGACGCATCACTCCATTTGCTACAACGCCTAGGGACACGCTCTTGCTCTCACTGCTCCATCAACGTCAAGAGTACCTCATCTTCCAACCAGCTCTGGTGCCGGTAGTAGCCACCATTGACAGAGAGTTGGTCGTGGTGATGGTAGCAGGAAGGGTGATGTCCCCTAGCAGTGACTCTACGAGCCTATTTGTTTTGGCTTTTGGCCAAATTTTGGCCGTCAGAATTGGCTTCTGGCAGCCAAACGCTTCGCTTCTCGGTTTGTTTCTATGAGAATCGCTTCTGTAGAAATCGTCCAAATCAACATAAATGCAGAATCCACCGAGTCATCACGACAGGAGGAAATCACCGCTTCCTAAACCCTAAACCGTGCAATCCCCTTCATGTTCCTCCACACGCAAGCCCCATAATATCCAAATTCTTGTGAAAGCTAGATTATCCAGGAATCCAAATTCTCAAAAAAAAAACTCTTCAGAAAACATTTGTCCCAAACAGGCCATACAACTCGTGGACCGGTCACATCTCTATGTGGCTCAGTCCAGCCACGAGTGGTTCGTCGCTACGCCCACCGCAGCTCCAGTCACCAACCCTCCTTGCTATGCGAGCCTTTGACAACTCCAAGTGTCCTCATGGATCACCCTCTACATCTCCTCTAGCAATGTACCAACCTCCATTGCTTCCACGATCGTCCCACCTAGTTCAGCCATGGACTCCGTCTCCTAGTGGGTGGGATCAGCAACCCCTTACTAACTCGTTTAGCACGATAACTCTAACTCCTCTCGTCATCACTGATTGGGTGGCTGACTCCGATGCCTCCAACTACACCACTCAAAACGTTGGTATGCTCTTCTCCTCCCACACCCCCACCCTTCTTCTGTCATTGTCCGCTCACCTCAGTAGGTGATTCGATTTTTCTTGTTTTTTCTGCCTCAAGGACATTCTTGTTGCCCCCAACATCATCCAAAATATCTTATTTGTTCACCAATTAACTACTTACAATTCTTGTTCTATGGAGTTTGACCTTTTTGGCTTGTCCATGTACGATCTTGTCATCCGAAGTTTTCTTGACTGATGCGATAGCTCCGACATAGTTATTAAGGTGGTAAGGTGACCAGCCCCCTTTTTATCTTTAGGCGGTAAAGCGTAAGGCGAGGCAACGCCTTAATAATATAGATAAATATATAAATTAGACTAAATATTATATATATATATATATATCACTATTTTAAAGTTAATAAGCAAGCTAGAACAATTGTAAAACCTATTAGATCCATTTCAGTTTAGTACAAGAGAGAAATAGAAAAAAGAAAAAAAAATACTACAACAGCCCAACACACTAGAAACCCTAAAACCTGCCACACCCACAGCCGCTCTCCTCTCCCTCAGCCGCCAGCACAGTTGACATCTCTTCTCTCTCCCTCCCCCACACAGCCACTCTCCTCTATCTCTCCCTCTCCCATGTGCCTCTCTCTCTCTTTGTCCCTCCCCCACGCCTCTCCTCTATCTCTCCTCCCCTGCTGCCGTCGCGCCTCTCTACGCGTCGCCGCAGTCTGCTCCCTGCGCGCCGCTGTTGCATGTGTTGCTTGCGCGCCACTGTTGTCTGTGTTGCCTACGCGCCGCCGTCGCCAGCGCCCGCCGCCGTCAGGCCTCCTCACGCCTTATCCTCGCGGCAAGGCAAGAGGACGCCTTACGACTCGAGCGTGCCTTACCGCCTAAGCGTCGCTAAAGCAACACCTTAATTTCTATGAGCTCCGAGCCCCTATACACTCTATGGCTTCCTACTTCCACTGCTTCTGCTACTTCACCATCTTCATCGGCGCCACATGCCCTGACTACTACTGCTCCCTCCAACACTTGGCATCGTTGACTCAATCATCCTAGTCCTGATGTGTTGTCCAAGTTGTCTCGTAGTTCAATCATCTCTTGTACTAGGGGCACTCATGAGCATCTATGCCACTCCTGTCAACTAGGTCATGATGTTAGACTTGTTTTCCCTAGCTCCTCTTAGATCGTGCATGCTTTTGATCTCATTCACTGTGATTTGTGAACCTCTCCTCTTGTCAATGTTTTCGGATATAAATATTACTTGGTGGTTCTTGATGATTGGTATAATTACTCGTGGACTTTTCCTTTTTCCTTTGCGCTTTAAGTACAATACGTTTACACCTTTCCCACTTCTTCGGTTAGGTTTCCACTCAGTTCGATCGCACTATCAAGACTGCTCAATGCGACAATGGAAGAGTTCGATAATTCTTCATCTTGTGCCTTCTTCCTTTCCCACAGTGTTCAGCTTCAGATGTCTTGCACGTACACCTCTCCCTATAACGGCAAGGTTGAGCACATAATTCGTACCACTACTACGCTTTCAAGCATTTGTCCATGCTCACTACTAGGTTGAGAGTCTTCATGTTGCCACCTACTTAATCACCTTCCCACCCCTTACTTCACCTTGTTTGGCACCACACCTACCTACGAGCACCTTTGTAAGGGATATCGGTGTCTCGAACTCTCCACCCATCAATTGTTGATCTATCGCACATTGTTTTCGATGAGTTTGATTTTTTCCTTCTCTACGTCACCCTCCAACCTTGTTCAAGAGGTGGATTCCCTTCTTAAGACTAACACTGTGGCGCCCTCCAAACAGCCACCCCTTCTTTTTCCCTACAGGGTTTTCCCAGTGCCTCCAACCACGCCACTCGCATCCTAGCTCCGCCAACTCCTATAGGAGCCCACAACCCCACAACAAGAGTACCCTTGTCTACCGCAAGTCCGCAACAACGTCAACACAGTCTACCTCTCTATCAACCCTATACAGCACCAGCGCACAAAGTGTGTTCGAGAATGATCACCATGAGTCGCCTTCGGGGAAGTTTGAGTCCACGTTCCGAAATTCGCCGACATCTTCACCAAAGGCCTACTCTCGTCGGTGTTGTCAGAGTTCCACTCCAGTCTTAACATTTGTCGTGGCTATCGTTTCGACTATGGGGGTGTTAGACTGTTGTGTGACTTGGACCTATAGTTTGGCCGAATAGGCCCATTAGGGTTAGACTATGTAACTTAGCTTCACTGCAATGCAATATTCATCTAGCTCCTCTTTCACCTTGCAAAACAGCCTTCTGTAATTCCTAAAGCAGAATATATTTGATCTTGGCATATAGCAAACTTAACTTTCTAGAAAATGATAGCCAATCTAGAGGATAACAAGTAGTGATAGGTGGCATATAATTGGATGGCCCTTTGTAGTTGGCCATAACAACAATGCCATTGAACTACTGAAAAAAGCAATCAAAGCTAGCAAGATAACAGGTAGCTCTATGTTAGAGTAAGATTCTGCAATGCCAGTGCGCAGAATGGGTTTTCAAGACTTCTTCATTGTTTCCATTCTCTTCTGAACAAAAAAGAATAGTTCACAACACTTTATTTATTTCCAACCAATGGGGAGGCAAAACTAAAGTAGTATAGCAATGATGTAACACCATATGGTACCAAAAATTCAGGAATGATCTGATATGCACCTAAGACGTGTTTGATGAGAACATAAAAGCAACTATTCAATTTTTATACACGTTGATTTAAGAACATAGAAAGCGACATTTGTTGATGATTGTTCATTCGTTCTGTCATTTTCTCAAGCCAAAGTGTACTATACTTTCATAGCTCTAAATTTCCACATTTCACCTTGATTACTATTATTCTGAAGTACCCAATTACAAGTGCCAAGTGCAAATCAATAATGTTTTTTCACATTGATGTACATGGTCACTACTTGCTAACTTAAACAGATTGGTTACAATTTCTTAGCCACATAAATACAAGGCATGCACAGTATATCCTATTAGAGCTAGAGAAAATTGCACGCTACTAAATTGAAAATTGACGAGCAAGAAACCTGTTCAAGCAAGCCCTTCAGGTCTCCACCAACGCAATACTCCAACACTAACCAGAAATGTGCGGAGGTCTCATACCTGGGGAAGAAAAGTACAACATAAGTATGTTATGTTATGTACTAGAATGGTCGCATTATATAGCCATAGAGGAAAAAGGGCATAAACCTATTACAAACTAGGTATCGTTGTCACACTGCAAAATCAGCCAAGCTGAATCCATAGTACTCAAACACCCAAGAACCTTACCAAGAGTAAAATTTCAGGACATTGGCATGGTCTAAGGAATGGAGCATTCGAACCTGCAAAGATAAGTTCAAAAGCAACATTAGTATGAAGGAACAGAAAGAGGCAGCTAAACAAGTGCAAGCATGCCAATAGTTGTACAATCATCCTCCCAGAAATGAGATTGCTCGATCTAAAACTGAAGCATGACAATTTGATCTCCTAGACAGCAACATCTCACAATATCCGTAACCTTCACAGTGAAGGGGCTTGCCGAGCAAAACATTATTCTTCTTCATAACAAAGAAAAAGGTATGTTCTATACCACACAACACAGCATAACCATAAGCCAAACGAAGACTGTATTACTGTAGGCAACGACTACTATGCAAGCAGTCCTTCTTTGCAAGCGTGCAAGCAAACCATCTGGTCCATTAGATTACGATCCAACCACAGATATAATCATGGTTTGTTAGGGATTTTTTTATAAAGATTATTGAGCTGGTGATAGAAGGGTTTAAGTGTTAAATGTGACCTATGGTTGGATCACGATCTAATGGACCAGATGGTTTGCTTGCACGCTTGCAAAGAAGGACGGCTTGCATAGCAGTCGTTGTCATTACTGTAACATGTCTCCCATGGGCATCTTATCAGTAATTAGCCACTGGAAATATAAAATCAATAAGCCTAATTGTTAGCAATTTAAGCATTGGACAACAACACATAATTGATCCATATAGCTGAATAGGATACATCGAGCCATCGAAAAAAAATAACACCCTGCGACCACAAAAACCAAAGATGTAGCGATTCAAACACGGTGATTCACGATGCACGCGGGGAACGAGAGGGCTCACCTCGTTGAGGACCTTGGAGCGCTGCGACTTGTCAACGCTCTTAACAGCGAAGTACTCGATGGTCTTCTTCTTCCGCCCCTTATACACCGTCTTCGCTCCACACAAGCACCAGCAGCATCAAATCACACAACGAACCAGGGAAAAGGACACAGAAAGGCACAAATCTCCCGCTGGAGCCCGGGCCGCCCCGATCCCAGCGGATCCAGGGCGGGAGAGAGGGAAAAGCGGAACTGAAACCATCCGGAGAGGAAGTGAGGAGATTTACCGAGTGCTTGCCGCGGCCAATGGCCTCGTAGACATGGAAGTTGTTCATAACAGAGAAGCAGGAGGCGGAGGCGGGGCTTCCCTCGTCGCCGGTGAGGTTAGGGTTTAAGATTCGGGAGGCCGAAGTCTGTGGGAGAAATGGGGGGGAGGAAGACGGGGAGGGATATGGGGGTGAGAGTTGACGGGATTTTGAATTGAGACGGCAGTTCGCTCGGCTAGTTTTCAAGTTTTCGGCTTCGTGCCGGGCTGCCGGCCCGTGCCCGTGCCCGTGCGGAGGCGCTCCTCCAGTCCTCCTGCTAATCTTTTTCCTTTTTGAAAATCCTATTATTTGTGCTTCGTTGGTTTCGTTGCGTTTTTTCATTATGGGACCGTACGTTTAGGTGGCCGAAATGCTCGTGGCTCGCTGGCTTGCTCGGTTTATGGTCAGCTCGGCTCGGTTCGGATCGGATCGTTTGAATTTTTTCACGAGCTGAGCTGACATCCTAGCTCGGTTCGTTAACGAGCCAGCTCGGTTCATTAACGAGCCAGCTCACGAGATAAACGAACTACCATATTCTAGCAAAATGAAACTATATGCATATCATTTACAGAATTATTGATGAACATGTTATATATATGTGAGGTGTCTATGACCTATAAATTAAACTAATGATTAATGAACTATGTCTATGTGTTAGTTTGGTCTATGCAAATATAATTATGGGTTAAACTGATGAACATGTATGTGAATTGTGAATTAATGAGTGATGAATTGTGCTAATTTGGTGTTATATTGACGTGGTTTGTGAAACTATGAGTATAATTACTATTTTCTATTGTTAAATTAGTTTGAAATTAACTAAAAATAATTATTATATATATTATTTTTTTCTGCTCTGGCTCGCGAGCTAAACGAGCCAGCTCGAGCTCGTAAACGAGTCGAGCTGAGCTGACTCTGTGGCTCGTTACCTTAACGAGTCGAGCCGAGCTGGCTCGTTATCCACCCCTACGTACGTTTATTCTCAAACTAGTTATCTGTCCGTGCGTTACTACGGTTTTTATATACTATATAGATAAACCTTATTTAAATGAGATAGTTATTCAAATATATTTCAAATCTTTATAATGATTTATGCTTTATTTGAATTGGTCGTTGTGTCCGATATCAACACATCTAACATATAATTTGTATAAATTCATTTCATAGCCGGGTGAGAAATCACACTTTTAATGCTCGCTCTTGTGAGGTGGCTCGGGTGGCAACAAACCTTACCGCTGCCCCTTTCTCCTCCCCTCCGCCTTGTCGCCACCAGAGTAAGCATTAGAAAGTCCTGAACGACTTGCGAGAATGAATGTGGCAGGATCCTCCTCACATTTTTACTATGTCTCCTTGTTCAGTAGGTATGTTTCTTTCGGTTCCCCTCGTGGTCTCCTTTATCACTTGCGCACATTGTCCAAACAACCCATCAGTGAAAACAGGAAAGAGACAAAATGATTGATGTTAGCACAATACATCGGTGGTGTCACAACTTGCAAGTGAAGTCATTTGGCCCATACCATGTTAGCATAAGCCAAGGTAAGAGAAGCCAACCATTTTGCGTTTTCTGTCATATATCTCCCCAACTGCAATGTAGAATTGCATACTTTTGTCAATATTCAACGCTCTAAGAACATGAGCACGCACCTCTGGCGTCAAAGGGCAAAGACCATCTTTTCTTTTCGCAAAAGAGTTTATTACTTTCTATTTCCACCATGGGTAAGCATTCCTGAAGTGTGAGTAACTGCACCATCAGTATGAGAAAGATCAGACACATTTACAAGATATTAAAAGGTGATATGAACCAAGAGACTGGAGTACATAGCAATTCCCTTACCCCCAACTTTTGGTGGCAGTTCTCTAAGTATGTGAACCACTAGTCTAATAACTCGACTAAAAGAAGACTTGTTTGGAAATAAATAAGAAAATATCTATAGAGATCAAGATTGGATATTTGTAGCTGTCACCACAAGAGTGATGATGATACAAAAAATCATATGCAGCCATAATGGTAATATAACTTGGTACACAAATATAAAATGAAATATTCTACATGTATGAGGAATATGAAGGGAACTTATAAATACTATGAGTTTTTACAAAATTTGAAAAGGAAGTTTGATGTCGTCCTCATTGGAGCAGCTATCGATCATAGACCACAACCAGGCATTTAGAGGCATGATCTCACCTTCAACAGATTTCAACATTTTAAGGTACATCTCCTCTACATTCTATGAATACTTCCTTGTTCCCTAGTGGTTCGCGTGTGTGGCTCCTGCAGGCGCTCACCACATGTGGTACCTATAGACGCTCGGTCCGCCGGACTCAAGCAGGAAGAGTGAGGAGGCGACGGTGATGACTGCAACCACCTTCTTGCTCTAGGTCATCAGGACTGTGAGGAAGCCCAGGCCGAGGCAGCGCTTCCCAGTTCCCTGATCGTGACGCTTCTCTGTTGCTTTGATCTTTTGATCCGAGGCGGCACGACCTTATCCCGAAGAGGTATGTGTTTGTTGTGGACTTTTGGCTAAGGTGGAGCTTGTGGTGACGAGGGTTGGATGACGGTGCATCCCAATAGCGAGGCGGGCGGGCGCGAGAGGCGGTAGAGACGTAGAGTGATGACTGATGAGGTAGATGTTTGTTGCGGACTTGCGGCTAACGCAGAGCTCGTGGCGACGATGGTTGGATGACAGAACGTGCAAATAGCGAGGCGGGCGAGTGCGAGAGACAATAACTTATGACTGCGGGTTGATTTGGAATTAATGGAAGGATCTTTTTTTAAAAGATGATGCAGAACAACCATTGAAACTGGTGCTTTAAGTATAGTAGAGATTAGTAGGTGCTACTTCGTTATATACTATAGAATATAATAGCAGTAGAATACCTTTTTTGCAAGGATAATACAGTGCATTATTTCGAACCTTATTTTCCCAAAGTGTATCATTTGATCTTATAAATCCAACGTAGAGGCATTTTAAATATGAATCTGATTATAATTTTTTATACACTACAAATGTACTCATAGCTTGTTTGACTTCTTTTTTCTTAACATATGTAAAGTTTGGCTTTTTAAAGGAAACATTTTGAAAAATTGTGAAGAAAACAAAAAAATGTTGTGGTTTTGTTTATTATCAAATATATTTTACATATAACTTTATTTTTTTATTTTTTTCACCAATTTTTTGAATAAGACGATTGGTCAAAATTATGGTAAATTAGGGCTGGAAAAGTCAAACAAATTATATTTTAAAACGGAGGGAGCATCTGCATATTTTACATTCGAAGCAGCCCGCTCAAGTTAAATGTTCGATTTAACGCAAAGTGATCGTTGCAATACTGCTGACTAATTAAATTAATCAACGGACAATGAGATGGGACCCCTCGGGCCTCGGACATGTATTTGAAATAGAGGACGAGATAAAAAAACACAATTTCAGCATCAATGTTTGCATCACCAAGCACTGCAAAGCTATGCTCGAACAAGTAGCAAAAAGGTCAAACAACTGAAGACATTATGATCGAGCAGTAAAGTTATGCTATAAATTATAGTATAAATGAAATAATTTGGAACGTATAATAATGTCAAAATATTAGCTGCAAAGCTACATTATGCTAGAACCCAGTTACCAATTCCTAGTACAAAATTCCTATGTTCCCTAAATAAAATTTGTAGCTTCAAAGTAGTACCAGCTCCGTGGTTTATTTTGGTCGTCGGTTTAGAGCAGTTGAGCACCATCATCAGTCCTGCACAATCTCAGAGCTTCAGGCGGAAAGAATTTGGCAAAAATAGAGGGGTGTCTCTGACAGCTTATTTGCAACTGTTAAGTTGGGAAAATTGTCCTTCAAAGCTGCTTGTCAGCTTCTCGGCAGCCGCATCTACCCTCTGGTTATCCTGAAATTATGATAAAATAATTATGTAAACAAATAGTGTTTGCATGAACTAAAATATGATAATAGAATAGCTACTGATCCTATTTGAGCTGAGAGAAAAATACTTCCGTGTAATCAGTAATGCCTATATTTTCATTAGCTCACATAGTTTTGCATTCGAGAAAACAAGTGTAACTGTGTAGAGCGCTCAAATAGTGCATTAGCTGAAATCCTCCTTAATTAGTAGTGAATAAATGCAACCTGCAAATATACTACTTACTCTGCATTTTAATATGTGAGTTTAAGACAAACTAATCAATGATTCCCTCTTTTCTAAGTTATAAGTCGTTTTGGTTTTTATAGATATATAGCTTGTGTTATGTATCTAGATAGATGCATAGCAAAAGCACATATCGATAATTAGTATAACTTTTTCTTTAGTTTTCTGTTGTAACATTTATATAAAATACAGAGTGAATAGCATTTATGGTCATTTGTGGGATAAAGTAGTCATCTGAACTCTACAGAGAATTCATCATCTACCTTTCCAGTAAGATTCACAACCAAAGGACCAGCTCTTGATATCCGATGACACCCTGCACGAAATATATCACCAAGTTTAATCAAGCGGGTCAAAAGGGCACATAAGCTACACAAAAATAAGGAAATCCAGGCAGCATACCTATGTAAACATCAGAAAACTCTAAGCACAGTTTTGCAAGGACTGAAGCAATTTGAACCTGAACAAGCATGCAGCAAATAAGTTCACATTAGACCACTAACGGATTAATAATATACCTTTAGAAGTGAAGCCACGAAGGACAATATTTGGGAAAATACGAGAATATACATTGTATTATGAATCGTGACTCTTGATAATAATCCAATTAGACAGTATTCAGTTATAAGGACAGGCCTGACGTAGTGGTGTGAAGCCCTCCCACTAATCCAAAGGTCACGAATCGACCCAACCTCTATGTAAAAATACAGAGGAAATACTTGCCTTGGTTAGAGTACCCATTTAAGCTTTGTTTGAGTACTCTAGTATTGACCCCAATCCACATGTGTTGAGGTTGATTTGGTGTGTAAATTAGTTTAAGTTTTTTTTTCTTGAACACGCAGGAGAGCTGCGTATCATTATATTAAAGGAAGAAATAAACAAGGTCTAAAATAGACCGGGGTACAACTGACGCCTTGTGGAATGTACCCCAATCCACCTCAATACATGTGGAATGTACTTGCCTTGTTTAGAGTACACATTTAGGCCTAGTTTGGATATTCTAGTATTAAAGTGGTTTGGAGGGATTGGAGAGTGTATAAATCCTCAATAGATCAAAACTCTCATAATACATCTCAATCCACTCCAATCCCTTTCATTACTAGATCATCCAAACTAGCCCTTAAGCTTTGTTTGGGTACTCTAGTATTGACCACAATCCACATGTGTTGATGTGAATTTGGTGTGTAAATTAGTTTAAGTTACACCTCAATCCACCTCAATACATGTGGATTGTGGTAAATACTAGAGTACTCAAACTAAACCTTAGGGTTTTGGGGTTAGCCCCTTGTAATTACAGTTATACCCCGTGTAATGGGCCAGGCCCAACAACCTGAGTCTATTAATACAACTCCCAACCCTGAGTTAGTGTTAGGGTTTCATTCTCCAACTAAAACAATGCAAAATATAAGGAAAAAATTTGGCATTTTGCCCCTAGCTGCCCATGTGATCTAGCCACTAGTGTGGCCCCAATGCCTATAGGCTATATAGGTGATGTTGATCATAACATAGGAAGACATACATTTTTTCTCGACGTACCACAAGGTACGTATTTGACTAAGAGGAAGGAGACATACATCTGAAAGTGTAGTGCTGAGATGCTTTGACACAAAAGGTTTTGATGGCATTAAACCACTCTCCTGGGTACCTAGAAGACAATCCCACTCGGTGTCTAGTTCATCCATATTGGTTGCAGCAAGAGCAATGACATTTCTACATTTGATCTGCATAAGAAAAAATATCATAAGGCAATAATACAAAATTGACCACAAGCTTTAAAAAAGCATGGAGAGAACTTCAAAATATTTGTATGTATTTTCTTATTAGCTATGTGTATGGTGCAACATGTTGGTCTAAAAAAGATGGCATGTTTAGCAGTGTTTTTAAGGCATCGCCTAGAATTACCCGAGCGCCTGGATGCCTAAGCGTCGCATAGGCGTTAAGGCGGTGGTCATTTTACTTGCTCGCCGTACCGCCTTAAGAACACTGATGTTTAGCAGATAAGTGTTGCGAAAATGCTTATGCTACGTTGGATTTGTGGCCATACAAGAAGGGATCGAGTCTAAAAGGATGATATGTGTGATAGGCTAGAGGTAGCACTAATTGAAGAAAAGCTTATCCAATGCCCGTTGAGATGGTTTGTACATGTATAACGGAGACCTCTAAAAGCACCAGTGCATAGTGGATTATAAGATGCAATAGTAATGAAAAGAGAGGTAGAGGAAGACCAAAATTAACATGGAAAGAGACAGTAAAAGAAGTCTTGAAATGATGAATATACCCAAAGATTTAGCGTTGAATAAGAGTGCATGACAAACAGATCTCCTGCGTGTTCGAGAAAAAAAAGAGTGTGACAAACAGCTATACATGTGTCTAAACCTTGACTTGTGGCTTCTATTAGATTTCAACTCCAACCTACTCCAACTTGCTTAAGACTAAAAGGCTTTGTTGTCGTTGTTGATGTTATTGATTTTCTTACCAGATGTTGGTTCAATGCCAACTTTACATTCCCGCATGCCCCCATAAGCTTCCAAGATAAGAATAGGTACCATTTTTATGAGCAGAAAATTATAGGGACTTGACTGTTGCTGTGTCAGAATTATATCATAGAACCTACTAGGTCCTTAGGAAACCCAAAAAAAGAAATTGTGGCTTCAGAGTTCAAAACAGACAAATGCACCAAGCTACAGAACATACCAATGGCAATGGTAGCGTTTTGTGGTGCAGTAATTCTGTAATACCTTCTGGCAACAGTGCCATCTGGGGAAGAAATAGAAAAAGGTTAACTCTTAAAAAGAGTGCTCTTTGTTAGAATAAGCACATGCAATCACAAACCAATGTAGTAATGTACATTCAAGAAGTTTAATACTTGAAGCCCATGTTACCTCATTTCGGTCACCAGTGTAATTGTTTCCCATGAGTTGACTAAGGTAATCTTCAAATTCTTCGTCAGGAGCCTACACTAATTCAAAGCAAAGATAAGTTGATACTAAAAATGGCATTTTGTCAGTTTAATAATGAAATAACCATTGATACAACAACAATTCATAGTTATGCAATTGAGAGGATCCTACATTTCATAATGCATCCACAACATGGTTTTCTTGTGACACTAATGCAACCCTATAGGTCAATGCACAAGCTTTTCTTCATTGTAGAATAAAAAATGCAGAAAATACACCGCACAATATTATAATAGTAAGAATTTATATAGAAAAGATCAGAGCAACTCCAAGACACTAGGTATATGGTTTTGTAAAGGTAAATTTAGCTAATATTAAAAGAAAATTGTATCCAATAGACTCTGTAAACAACTCTTCAAATTTAGTGGCTCTCTATATTCTCCATCTTCGCACTCTATTTTTGGATAGCCTGCTTCACTCTCTATTCAGTCCGTAGGTTTACCGAATCTGTTGGATTAGCTTACACTTTTTCTCTAAAATCTATTTTAGAGAGTAGCTAAATCAGTAAATTTAGCTAGTCTTTTTAGCTAATCTCTTGGAGTTGCTCTCATAATTCATAACTCGTAAATGAAGAAATACTGCGAAAATTCATTTTTGCAGCAAGAAAATGTTATTGGACGCACCAAACGAACTCCAAATGCTTTCGCGACACCAGCCAAAGAAACGTCTGAATGTAGCGGCCCGAGTCCACCAAAAATAAACACCTTAAATACAACATGGATTTCATTACACATCTAGCTTGAAAACTTTATACAATTAATAGCCTATATAGACACTAACCATGTCATCAGTAGATTTACAACGTTCAACTTCTTCAGCAACAGAATCAATCTGCAAGGCCACACAGATATGCCAGTAGTATTTGAGAAAGAACAACATGACAGTGGCAGTAGACCAAAAAACTTAGCAATCTATCAAGCCAATGTGAGGTGGGTCATGCATTTAGGCCTCCTTTGGAGGGTAGGAATTTCACAGGAATTGTCCAGATATACCAACCGCACAGGTACACACTCAAATACAGGTGAGACTGCCCAAGAGATCTCAGAATGCGTCAACCGGGCACACCGCACACATACACACACACTACCCACACATGCTATTCAGGTCCCTCAAGGGAAAAGGGAAAGTAAAACCCCAGTGCCACACCCGGCCAATCACAAGACTGGGAATCGAACCTGCGCGGGTGGCCTCTGAAACAGGAGGATCCACCACTGCACTGTGAGTGTGTTGGCGAATCAGTTTAAATTCAAGGAAAAATGAAGGAAACATGAAAATTTCCTGCGTCCCAAAGTGGTCCAGGGTCATAGTATAATCCCCCTGTCCCTTTTAGAAGGCATACTAAAAGTTAGAATGCAAAGACATGTATTTAATTTTCACCGGGTGCAGCGCTCCTTTTGGACGACTTCTACATGTGGTTATGCATGCGGTTGTCAAAAATGAATGAGCTGAATAGACACGCATGCAAAAAGCCAAAAACAACTCTATAGTCCTACTACTCGGTGCGCACACCAATTACTGCTTGTATCTCATTTTTTTGGTTAACTTTGTTAATGGGGCCCAATATGCTAAGGCCTAAGGAGTGCCTTCTATAATGGACTTGACAAATTTGTCGGTAAGCCTTCTAAAAGGGACCAGAAGAGTATTTCAATAAGTGAATTATATTTACCTCATTGCGAACAACTGCTACATGAGAAACCCGCCAGCCAATTGCATGAAGCTTCTTGCACAAGGCTGCTCCTAAGTTATCCTCAGTTGTACCAAACCTGAAGAATCAAAATGGATAGATATGGACTACATGTTAAATCTAAAGGTTAATAAGTTTGGTTATCCATCAAATATTTTAATGGATTTTCAGGAAACACGAAAGAATATGAAATATTGTAGCAACATTAAGTTGTCTGACACTATTAAATAAAATGACTAACACAAAATGTATATCTATACTTCAGAATGCCTGGCCACACTTCTCTAGTTCTCTTATCTCTCTGAAGTGTCCAGATTATCAATTTATATAATCCAATCATCCATCCAAAAAGCAAAACCAGAGATGAAAGAGTTTGCAGGATGGGGCATAAATTTCAAGTAAAGAACAAAAAAGATCATGTGTTCCATTACTATCATGAACTACTCCAAGCGTAAGAACCTGATGCATAACAGAATTACATCAAATGTGATAACTAGAAGGGACCACTCACAAAATTTCATCACCGACTACAATGATTGATGCCGCCCGTGAGATCATCCGTCCTCCCTCAGTATCGTTGATGCCATTGCTTGCAGCAGAATTCATTTCTACTTTAGGATTAATCTTTTTTGTTCTACCAGCTCTTTCAAGCCTTCCATCTGTTAGCATGTATGCTGGTCTAAAACTTTTCTCAGATGATGAATCACTAAGGAGTGCATTTGGAACAGTATCATGTATGCTCCCAATGGAAGTATACCTGAAATCAGTATATATGATAGATGTAAGTTATATTGCAAAGTTAATATCGAAGACCAGAATACTTCTGCAGTGGATTCACAAAATGAGCTGAAAAATAAGTGGACTAGGTAACAAAAATGCTCATCCAAACAAAGAGGGAGGGGACTGGTCCTTTTTAGGAAACATTTACCTATACAAGGTATGCAAATTGCAAACAGGCAACTAGAAATAGGAAGTCTTGAACATAAAAATAAGAACCTACCCTTGATCATAAAGGCTGCAGTATTTGACCTTACATGTTATTAGAAAAGACCAAACATCCCTGGCACAGAAAATAATGCTCCTTAGCATCTGAACAGGCATACTAGAAAGGCTTGATTTGTTACATGATCAGGAGAAAAACCTGTATGACCAATCCAAGATTGGATTCACCCTCATAAAAGGAGGCCAGCCAGGTGAACTAGGAGAGAACTGTTCTTGACCAACCTATCATTTCAAAATTGTGTTTACTCAAAGTTCAGTGAGATACCAAAACTGTAAGGAACTGGGAACACCATGGGCATAATCATTGCGTACAATAGGTGCAAGGGGTTGTTAACAACAAATGAGCAATGGTAATAGAAAATCACCGCATTTGGATCACCAATTCTTGTGCCAATGAAAATTGCTTTGGTGGGCTTCTCCTTCAGAAGGCCTTCTAGACCAGACTTAAAATCTGAATGGATGGTTTCCAGAGGTAACCCATAACTGTAGAGCATGGAGACAGAATAGAATAGATACCATTCAATTTGGCTTCTCAAATAGCGGATAGGACAGACCCAGTGCTGAAGGCTCCCACATGAGTGTGATCTAGGATAGCGATAAACCGAAGCAAGCCTTCCCTCCGAAAATGCGGAGAGGTTGTTTCGAACCCATAACCTGATGATTCAGTGAGACAGCTCGCCACTGCACCAGGCCTGCCCTTCCTTAAATAGCGGATAGACTAAGGGTAAAGTTAGACACATCTTAGACAACTCTTACGTTGAGACAGTCTCATAAGTGAATGAATTGATTTCAGGGAAAGCACAAGGGCTTTCGAAATAGATAGTACGCAGTGGACAGTTTTTAACAGCATCTGTTTGGGCTACATCACCAGAGTCCTTCTTGTAAAGGTAGTAACCAGCTCGAATCAAATGCAGGAGCACCTATCAATACATAACATGTGCATCATGTCAAACTTACAAAGATACTAATTGACACTGATCATATAATAACATGATGAGAAAAAGAGAACATAAAGATATTTACAGTTGAATCCTTCCCACCATTAAAGCTGAAGGCAACTTCCTCAAATCTGTAAAGTGAAACAAATGAGGTTAGAGTGTTAGACACAAATGATAGGGGGGGGGGGGGGGGTACAAAGTATAGTACTAGTTTGGAAAATTATGGTAACATTTCGAGCACATCTAACTTGTACCCTGTTTGCATTGCAGAATCGATTACCCATAGATAGTATAGATCCAATTAGATGCAATATTTTAAGAGCACTGTACACAAAAATAAAATAACAGCTTCAGGTTAAGATTAAATCATTGACTTGCAACATGGGTATACCTCCTAAGGGTACATATGGAGGTGATTATTATTCCTCTTGTTATTAACCTAACTGGTATCTAGATAAAAACTGTTAAGAGCATAATGCCCTCTAAAATAATTCCTAAACACTTTTATCATTGGAAGTGACCTAAGAACAGTCAGAAAAAACTGAGTGAACTGCAACAAAAAAGCAATGTAGCTACTTTCTGCTGTTTCAGGACTCCGACTGGAACCTGCCCACCAGAACTAGTCATCTAGATTAGAAGTTCATGACCGAAGCCAAAGGCCAATTGTTTGCAATTATCTGCTAGCAGTCCCCAGTAAATGTTTGGTGACCAAGCACGGAGACAACAATTGTGCAAAACTGCAAAACCTCCACCACCAAGGCCCAATATATACGAGTACCAATATGTCGTTGCTGCAGGGGAGGATAAGCAGGCAAACAGTGATAGAGACAGGCTGCGCGTTGGAACCCATCGGCTGCAGCTCCAGTCAGTTTGAGATCTACTTCGTGAGCACGCGACAACTCGATGTTACCGTCAGTCCATCCCCCGCCGCCTCCCTCCCCAAATCCGAACCCGCGTCTATCCCTCCGCCGGATCAACCGGCAAACCAATCCAAACCACGGAGCAGCACAAGTTCAACACCCGCGCGCGGCACCCAGAACC
The DNA here is from genome assembly GCA_029449295.1 of Zea luxurians. Classification (NCBI taxonomy): domain Eukaryota; kingdom Viridiplantae; phylum Streptophyta; class Magnoliopsida; order Poales; family Poaceae; genus Zea; species Zea luxurians. The sequence goes on from JAOPSE010000020.1 coordinate 57,660,635, forward strand.
GGCCCGATCGCACGCACGGCGAGCGCCCCCCGCACCCTGAATTTCGAACTCCCTCCCTATTGGATCATCGCGGAACCACACACCTCCGCCGGCGGCACTAACCCAATCTGCGCGCCCCGTCTCAGGATGTGAAGGAGGGGAAGCTTACGGGTAGAGCGCGAAGGCCCGCTGGACGACGTAGACGGCGTTGCTGTACTTGGTGCGCATGCGGCGGTCGCTGCAACCGCGCACCGCCTGGTCAATCTCCATCCTCCGCTACTCCCCTTGCTCCGGCGAGGCGGTTGAGGAGTGATGGGAGGCGTGCGTGGACTCGGCTGGGTTTGCTTGGGAGAGGGGAGCGGAGTGCGGAGCGTCGGAACCGCGGAGACAAACGCGAAGGGATCGGCTGGCTAGTTGAAGGGCGACTGGGAGAGGGAGGAAGGCCTTCACATGCTTTTATTTAGCAGTAATCTGGATCTGGGGTCCGATCAGAACAAACCGTTTTGGTTTGATTTTTCGTTCACCAGCGAAAAAAGAGGAATCGACCGGTTTTTACCGAAATCCGAATTTTCGGACAGGTTTTAAATTTCAAATTCAAAAAATGGTGAAACTGATAATCTCGGCTGACAAGCCGTGTTTCCAGGTCGGTTCTCGTTTTTTCTCGATAAATTTATTTTTTCTCGAGAAAAATAAATGTTAAATTGCAAACCGGTCCAGAAATTCGAAATAACCGTCTTTTCCGGACGAAATTCGTTGCTTTTTACAGAAAATTACGATTAATTTAAAAAATTAAATATGGAATATATCATACTACTCATAAAAATGCACTCACTCTGTCCTAAAATATAATTTATTTAGACTAAATGTATATTTATTAATCCCTACTACGGTTAAGAAAGCAAAGTGGGCGCTTGGCGATTCCATGCCCCCGCTCGCCCCTCCCCTGTGCGCAACAACCGTCGTATATGCCTGTCTGCGAAGGCCGCCTCAACACCCCCACGCGCAACAGCTGTCATCCATCCCCTCCACGACCGCACACGCACAAGTGCACAACAGCCGCTAAACCTAGGTCCTCGCCCCGCATCCGCTGGACCTCCTGCCTCCTCCCGACCTGGCCGCTAAACCTAGGTCCCCACCGTCGCCCGTGCTAGACCCCCTCCACCAGCACGCCTCACTCCGGGGCACAGCCGTCGTCCATTAGCCCCCTTCACCGTCGAGCACACGCTGGCTCTATCGAATGCTTCCTCCATGGTCGCGTCACCGAGATCGCGGCTGCCAGGGAGCACTCCCACGAGATGCTCGCCTCCGCCTTCCGCGCGTCGCAATTGTCTTCCTCCCACGCAAGGCCAGATCCAACCTGCCGAGGCCGTCAGCCGACCACCGCCATGGCTCCCACCGTCCCTTCGGTGGCGAAGTCCGCCTCTCCTTCCCAACCCACCAGGTTTGTCGTTGTCCCCCGCTCTTGACGCACAGGTGAAGTACTCTGCCACAAACTGCTTTGTGAATTTGTGATGCTAATCCTATCACATTATTGCTAATTTGTTTCAGTGACTGCTACCACAAGTTAATTGAAAAACTGTTGAATTGTCACAAAAAATGAACGTTTTGCATTCTGTGGATTTAACATGGTGCAGGAAATATGTATTTAATGCACACAGTGAATACAGACAATAAAATTGGGGGTACCATGTAGCTGTCTGGTTCATAGCTTGCTAAGTGAAATTCAACCACACATTTGGATACGCTACCAAAATTGGAGTTCGTTCGCATTGGTGTAGTAGCTATTCAATTTGATTTGCACTTCTGAGTTAAATTGCAACCTTGTGGTAGCCAATTTAGGTGTGTGTGTGGTATGGGCATACATGTAATAAAGGAGTTTTTCATTATGTGCCCAGTTGAAGGTTTGCAACGGGAAGCTTCTACACGTTATCACTTCATTAAAGGGTTTCTACTTGCCAGTGAAGCCACACAACGTAGGCGCTCCCTGGTGGGCCTGCTGCAACAACTCAGCAATGCGTTTGCTAATGTAAGTAACCTTGAATCCTAAATCTTCATCATCTTCTATGCTTAGGAGTCTTTACTTCATGTTTTTATTTATTATTGATAAAATAAATAACTGGCAGTTATCATTCATTTTCTATAGGCATATGAGGTTAGCCTATGTTTCTACCTTGCAACTTATAACGTACTCTTCGGGTCGTTTTCTATACTGGAAATGTAGCATATAAATATCTCTCCCTATATGTCCAGCAATAATATACAAATATATTATGTATAAAATCATATAGTATACAAGTATATTAGAAAACATATCTGGTGCAACCAGACCAATTGGTACAACCGTGCAACCAAGACACATGAATAAAGGTGGAAGTACATTTAAAAAAAATCCAAGAAGGGTTGTTTTGAAAACGATGTTTTTAAAGAAGTCCTCCCACATCCATTCCTGTGTCTTGGTTATATGGTTGCACTAGATATGTTTCCAATATTGTTGGGGTCGTGCTTCGGTGCGCCGAAGGTCTCACACGAAGAAGTAGCTTCGGCTGAAGTCGTCTCCAAGAGATGGCCGAAGCTTCCTTTTTATGGAGCTTCGGCGTTTTAAACCGACATAGAGATAGAATGACCTTTCTATTCATATAGGTCTGAGTCAATGTTGTAAACATTTGTAAGGGGCATAATTGTAATTTGTCACAGGCTGCGACCTGTGCCTATAAATAGATGAACAGTACCACTGTACTGTTCACGGGAACCTGTCATTTGCCTTCGCATCACACTTGTATTCCTGCCTTCCTCAAGACCGAAGGTACATTTGTCATTTATATTCGTTCGTATTAATAGAAATGGAAATGATTCTATGTTAACATTTGAATGTCCATTTTATACCTCATGGTTTATATGAATACTTCACCCCATGTTATTATGCTTACGAAGGTGCGTCCTTCGTAACCTTCGTCCGAAATTCCTTATGTCCCGAAGGGATGTAATGAAGTGGAGGACGAAGGACCTTAATATTTAACATTTTCTGTGTTGCCTTGTTCTTAACTCTTAGCATTTGAGAACAAGCCCCCAACATTGGCGCCCACCTCCGGTGAACTCACTTCCACTCTTCTGAGCTGATGGCTTCGTTCAACAATCAAGCTGGAGCTGCTTCGGCTTCGAAGCTGGTGCTCCCGATAACAGGCGGTTCTTGCTCAGAGCCGGCTAACAAGAAGCAGAAGAAGGAGGCTCAGAGAAGGGTGCAGCATGTTGGAGTGCAGGGACCTTTCATCAAGTCAAAATGGTCTCATATTCCAATTACCTTCTCTCAGGAAGACCTTCAGCTTAAGGATTATCCTCACAATGATGCTATGGTTATTTCTTGCGTGATCAAAGGATTTCTGGTCCACAATGTTCTAGTTGATACAGGCAGTGCAGCTGATATTATATTTGCTAAAGCCTTCAGACAAATGCAGGAGCCCGAAGACAAGATTCATGATGCTACGCACCCTCTTTGTGGCTTCGGAGGGCGGCAGATTGTGGCACTTGGGAAGATTACCATGCCGGTAACCTTCGGATTTGTCAACAACACAAGGACTGAGCAAATTGTGTTTGATATTGTTGACATGGAGTATCCTTACAATGCTATCATTGGTCGTGGAACTCTTAATGCCTTCGAAGCAATTCTTCACCCAGCTTATCTCTGCATGAAGATACCTTCGGATCAAGGACCTATTGCTATTCATGGAAGTCAGGAAGCGGCTAGAAGGGCCGAAGGAAGCTGGACTGACTCCAAGGCAATCCATAACATAGATGAGGCTGAAGCTTGTGAACAGTATAAATTCAGGAGGGAGAAGGCAGCTTCAGCAGATCAACCGAAGCCCATGTTATTGTGCGAAGATATAGCAGAGCAGAAGGTGTTGTTGGGCTCCCAATTATCTGAAGATCAGGAGAAAACCTTGATAAGGTTTTTATTCAACAACAAAGATGTCTTTGCATGGTCAGCTAATGATCTCTGTGGAGTAAATCGGGATGTTATTGAACATTCGCTTAATGTTGATCCATCCTTCAGACCCCGAAAGCAGAGGCTTCGGAAAATGTCTGATGATAAGGCCGAAGGGGCTCGTAATGAAGTAAAAAGACTCCTCAGTGCAGGAGTTATCAGAGAAGTGAAGTACCCAGAGTGGCTAGCTAACACTGTTATGGTGAAGAAGGCCAATGGCAAGTGGAGAATGTGTATTGATTTCACAGATCTCAACAAGGCTTGTCCGAAGGATGAATTTCCGCTGCCAAGGATAGATTCTTTAGTTGATGCAGCAGCTTCTTCGGAACTTATGAGTCTCCTGGACTGCTACTCAGGCTATCATCAAATCTGGATGAAGAAGGAAGATGAGCCGAAGACTAGCTTCATAACTCCAAGTGGTACATATTGCTATCTTCGGATGCCTGAGGGGCTCAAGAATGCTGGAGGGAGTTTCAGCAGAATGACTGCGAAGGTTCTCCAATCTCAGATAGGCAGAAATGTGCTGACTTATGTCGATGACATCATTGTAAAAAGCACGAAGCAAGAAAATCATATTGCTGATTTGCAGGAGACCTTCGCCAGCTTCAGACAGGCTGGTCTGAAGCTAAATCCAGAGAAATGCGTCTTCGGAGTGAAGAAGGGCAAATTTCTTGGATGCTTGGTTTCAACAAAGGGAATCGAAGCTAATCCAAATAAAATCGAAGCTATACTTCGAATGGAGCCACCAACCACAAGAAAGGGGGCCCAACGATTGACAGGAAGGCTGGCATCTCTCAACAGATTTATATCCAGATCAGCAGAAAGAAACTTACCATTCTTCGAGGTGCTGAAGTCAGCTGAAGTCTTTCAATGGGGCCCAAGTCAACAAAAAGCCTTCGAAGAGCTGAAGCAATATTTAATAGATCTCACAACATTAACTCCACCAACGCCAGGGGCTCCTCTGTTGTTGTATGTGGCAGCTTCGCACTCAGCGGTAAGTGCGGCACTTGTTCAGGAGAAGTTTCATGGACAAGTTAAGAAGCAGGTCCCAGTATATTTTGTGTCTGAGGTCCTCAGTGTTTCAAAGAAAAATTATACAGAGTTGGAGAAGGTGTTGTATGCCGTTTTAATGGCATCCAGAAAGCTTCGGCATTACTTTCAGGCATTCAACATTATTGTTCCTTCTTCGCAGCCGTTGAAGGACATCATGAGAAATAAAGAAGCTACTGGGCGTATTGGAAAATGGGCTGCGGAACTCAATGAATTTTACATTGATTATGTGCATAGATCCTCAATTCAGTCTCAAGCATTGGCAGATTTCATTGCCGAATGGACGCCAGGGGCTCAGGACGAAGAAGCAAATAAAGATGCCGAAGCATGGACAGTGTTTTGTGATGGCTCTTGGGGAACCTTCGGAGCAGGTGCAGCTGCTGTGTTGGTCTCTCCGTCCAAGGTTAAAACTTGCTATGCAGCAAGACTTGACTTCAGCTGCACAAATAATATCGCTGAGTACGAAGCTTTGCTCCTGGGTCTTCGGAAACTAAAGGCAATGGGGATCAGAAGGGCAATTCTTAAAACTGATTCCCAGGTTGTTTCGGGTCATGTTGATAAAAGTTGCAAGGCTAAGGACCCGAAGCTTGAAAAATACCTAGACACGGTCCGAAGGATCGAAGCTTCCTTCGAAGGATTTTCTGTTAAGAATATCCCTCGAGGACAAAATGAGCATGCTGATTTATTAGCCAAGTCTGCAGCACAGGGGCTGCCACTACCTTCGGACGTGTTCTTCGAAACAATAAAGGCACCTTCAGTGGAGCTACTTGAAAGAGCAGTCCTTAACATTTCTCCTGTCTACAGTGAAGATTGGAGAACAGAAATAATCTCTTACCTTCAGGGAAACTTTCTATCAGATGACGAAGCTTATAATAAGAGGATAGAGGCAAGAGCTCGTCCCTATGTCATCATAGAAGGGGAGTTATATAAACATGGAGTTTGTGCCCCGCTGCTCAAGTGCTTGTCTAGGGCCGAAGGTATAGAGTTGATGAAGGAGATACATGCAGGCTTGTGCGGATCCCACATTGGATCCAGGCCGTTACTTGGAAAAGTGTTCCGCCAAGGATTTTATTGGCCGAAGGCAGCTTCGGATGCAGCGGAGTTAGTCCAAAAGTGCGAAGGTTGTCAAAAATGTGCAAGAGATCAAAAACAACCTTCGTCATTAACACAGCTAATACAACCCATCTGGCCATTGCAAAGGTGGGGCCTTGACTTGTTGGGTCCATTGCCACCGGCCCAAGGCAACCTAAAATATGTTATAGTAGCTGTGGAATATTTTTCCAAGTGGATTGAGGCGAAGCCATTAGCCACAATAACTTCGGCCACTGTCCAAAAATTTTTCTGGCAGTATATTGTCTGTCGCTTCGGAGTGCCGAAGGCTGTCACTGTAGATAATGGAACACAGTTCGACTCCGAAGATTTCAGAAATTTTTGTGATCAAATTGGCACGAAGATCCATTTTGCATCAGTCAGGCATCCGGAGTCGAATGGGCTTGTTGAAAGGGCCAACGGCATCATAATGACAGGGATAATGAAGCTAATTTTTAATCAGCCAAGGGGAAAATGGCCAGATCAGTTGACCAAAGTGGTGTGGAGCCACAATACCACAACATCAAGGTCTACAGGCTTTACCCCATTCAAGTTATTATTTGGAGACGAAGCAATAACTCCAGAAGAAGCTAAAGCTGGATCAATAAGAGTGGTAGCTTCGGCAGAATCAGGTGCCGAAGATACTTGCCTTGTGGAAAAAGATGCCTTAGAAGGGATCAGGCTTCAGGCCGTGGAAAATATCAACAAATACCAGGCTGAAACAATCAAATGGCGAGATAGAAAAGTCCGGCTAAAAAATATTGAGCCAGGACATTTCGTGCTTCGAAGAGTGGCTAACCCGGATACAGTGGGCAAGTTGCAACTGAAATGGGAAGGGCCTTTCTTAGTAGCATCTTCGTCAAGGCCTGGTTCGTACAGACTAAAGGACATGGATGGCAATGAGATTCCAAGATCTTGGAATGCGGATGAGCTTCGGTGGTTCTATGTATAACTTGATGTAATTTTACCTTTTCTTTTCTTTTTTATGGCACCCTTTTCCTTTCTAAAGGGGGAGAAAGGTTTTTAATGGGGCCATCATATGTAATTTTCCTTTTTAGTTTTATAAGAGCAAAATCCCCCAAAAGATGTAAATGTAAAAGCTGAGAGCGCACCATCGAGTGCCGAAACTGAAAAAGAGAAAGAAAAAGCTCCGAAGACGTCCCTAAGGGGATGCAGAGCTTACAGCGAAAAGTCAACGCTGATTCCGCCGAAAGTAAAAGGCGAAGAAGCTCCAAAGACGTTCCCAAGGGAATGCAGAGCTTATACCGTCTAAGTAAAAGACGAAGAAGCTCCAAAGTCGTCCCTAAGGGGATGCAGAGCTTACAGCGAAAAGTCAACGCTGATATTGCCTAAGTGAAAGGCGAAGAAGCTCCAAAGTCGTTCCTAAGGGAATGCAGAGCTAGTGTGTGGTTGTTTCTAAGTAATGGCTGACAATGTGGCTTCGGACATATGCTTCGGACATTCATTCGCGCATTGCATTACATCATAACATTTGCATGCATAAGCATTCATTCATAGCATCTGTGTACCAAAGTGGTTGCTTCGGCAGAAGGGAGAATTGGCTTTTTATGAATCGTTGTGTAAAAGAAAAGTTTTGGAGAAGAGGTTTTTATGATTCGTTATGCTATGTTATGTACGAAAGAGAAAAGCTTCGTTGCTCAGCTTCGTTGTATACAAAAGAGAATTGGTCTTTCATGCTTCGTTGTGTACGAAAAGAAGGGAAGGTGTTTTTTCGCCTTCGGCTCAAAATACTGATTTCGTCCACGCCAAAGCGCCTCAAGCGAAGGGTAAGAATATATTACAAGGTATGTACAAGGTTCCTTGAAGACAGTCTAATTGTATTTATAAGAATTGTTACAAAAATATCCTGAGTTTTTCTATAGTATATTTCTACTGATCTTCATTAAGTTTCAGCTTCGGCAACAGCTTCGGCGACATAACTTAGGCGTCATCTTCACCTTCGTCATCCTACATAAATCAAGGAATTATAAGTAAAAATCAAGAGCAAAGGAAAAGGTAACTCCGAAGTATTATTTCTTACTGGTTCAAGATGACTTCGTGCTTCGTCTCCAGCTTTCTCCCGCCCGCCTTTTGTCCATATCATTTTTATAAATCTATTGGAGATACTTCGGGCGAGGTCAGGCATATCATCTAGGATTGATGGAGATAAGGTGAAGTTGGGCCTGTTGACAATTTTTCCGTGTTCGCAGCCGGCCCTCAGAAATGCAGCAGCAGTACCCCGAGAAGCCACCCAGGCACAGAAGTCACCATGCCCAGCTATGACTTCGTCGAGCTCGTCAATCTCCCCCTCAATATGTTCGAAGGTCTTCGGCAGATCTTCAGCTGAGGGGGTGAATTTTTCACTACTGGCTCCAACTGAGTAAAAAATCTTTCTTAGTCGTTGAATGCACTTGTTGCTAAATTTCAAGCAGTTTTCTTGAAGATTTGTCAGTAGTTTTCTCAAATCTGAATTTTGCTGAGCTTCGGTTTCAAGTTTTGCAGTAAGATCTTGTTTTTCTCGTTCGAATTGCTCAGACTGGCGGAGAAGCTTCGTATTCAGTTCTGATATTTTTGCTTCAGCTTCCGCCAATAAACCTTCGGTTGCCTGGAGCTCAAAGTTCTTTTTCTCGAAAGCATCTGATTGCTTCTTTATTTTGTTTTCCAAATTTCCAATTATAACTTCATGCTTTTTATCTTCAAGATCTTGTTGCATTTGCAAGGCTTTGCTCAGCAGCATACTCTGTACGAACACAACCTTCGTCAGACATGTTTTTATTAGAAGCGACAAAAGTTAGGTGGCAAGTTGTTCACCTTGAAGTTGGAGTAAAATAAACTACCAACGACATGTTGTCGTCGGTAGCGGCTGATGTCTGACTCTAGCTTCGGAAAACCGATACTCTTTGATAGAGTACCGATTACCTTAGCACCAGTCTGGTCTCGAATGCAGCCTAGTTTTTCATCATCTACACCTCCAAATAGGAGGGCACCTGACTTGTAGCCGCAGGATTTGGCATATTCTTTAAGTTCTTCTATTTCGTCCTTTGTCAGTTTTTGCCCAATTAAATTCTGAAAGGAGTAGGCTTCGTCATCCGAAGTATCTTCGGCTAATTCTTTTCCTTTTTCAGGCGCTGTGGCCATGGATTTTTCAGTAGCAGCACCGGCTTCTTCTGCATCTATGTCTTCCAAAATTTTGTTAATATCCTCAATGGTTGTTTCTAAATTAACCTCTTCGGCTGTAGCGGCTTCGCTAGCCGCGACCTCCGAAGGGGCGACTTCAATGCTCTTGGTGCCTTCGGCAGCTGCTGTTTTCTGAACTGAAGCTCTTGGAGGTGTCTTATCGATAACTTCAGTTACCGTAATGATTCTTTGCCGTTTGGGTTTGCTTATCTTCGCCTGATCCGGCTCGTCCACCTTTTGAAAAAGCTTCGTCAGTTGGAGCCCTAATGGACTTAGCTTCGTGGGCATAGGTTCAGTCATTACCTTTAAAATTTCTTCCACGTCGCTGGTAGAAGGCGGTGTGGGGGTCCTCTTTTCTTCGGATATTTTCCGTTTCGGACTTGATATTTTCCTTTTCTTCGGGATTTTCTTCTCTGCTGCTGGTTGCTCTTCACCCTTTGTCAGAATTTCAGTTACTCTTTTTCTTTTGAGGCCCTCGGCACCCTTGTTCAACTGCTCATAGTCTGGGTACTCGAAGCCCAGGGCATCAAATACTCGGTTCAGCCTTCGTTTCGGTCGGGTGCCGAAGGCCGCTGTCATTAATTGATCCTCCTTTTTGGAGTAATTCCCCAAGATTTCATTGCACATTGTCTCAACTGTGTCTAACCACTCTTTGCAGGGTTTCTTAAAGTACTTCTTGAATTTAAAATGATAGGGCAGACGGACCAGCTCCCCCTTCTTCTTTTCTCCCTTCAGCTTCGGCATTTCCCACTCTTTTAAAGTAGGGAAAACTCTGAATGCCAAAAATTCCTGAACTAGATCCCTGGTGCCAATATGTTTTGAAATGATTTCAAATTCACCCAGAGCGGCCCAGGTAGGACCCTTTAAATCGCCGATGCGGCAGCGTGGCCTCGTCTCTCCGAAGATTAATTCCAGAGGGCTTTGTACCAATTTTTCTCTGTCTTCGTCAACTTTTACGTAGAACCATTCAGACTTCCAGCCTGCTGGCCATTTGCTTCGGTAGCTGATGACAGGGCACTTTGTTGTCTTTCGGTAGGCAAAATTATAGCAGCCAAAATTATCATGAAGTCCATCTTTCCTGGCCTTTGTCTGGTAGTGTAATTCGTGAACCCGGCAGAAGCTGTCGGCAAAAGGTTCCACAGCTTGGCTTCGGAGGGCCCAGATATAAACATTGAGTCTAACGATCGCGTTAGGAGTCAATTGATGAAAAAAGATACCAAACCTCCTCAATATCTCTGCAATAATATTGTGCAGAGGAAATCTCAGCCCAGCCTTTACAAAGCTTTTGAAAATAACAATCTCATCCTTCCCTGGCTTCGGGGTGGTTTCTTCTCCCCCGAAGCGGAGTAGCTTCTTTTGATCTTCATTGAAATAACCCGCTTTCACCATCTTCGAAAGATCGGCTTTTGAAACAGTTGATTTTCCAAAATCCAGGTGACTGGGCTTGCTGGGCGTAGCAATGTGGTAGTCATCTTCGGAGTCAGTCCCATCAATGTTTTCTTCTTCTTCGGCTGTTGTCGGGTTTGCTTCGGCAGCAGGTCTTTCTTCCGCAGTCACTAGACCGGAGCGCTGCATCGCTTCGGAGATGGGCACAGTGTCCGAACCTTCGGCTTCGTCTCCCTCACGTACAACTTTGGCAGTAGATCGCACTCGTGCCATGTGATTCTGAGTTTGGGGAAGTCAAAAACTTTTTTCTTTTTTCTTTTCTCCGAAGCTCTCCTTTCTGACGAAGCAAGCGTCGAGAAGGACCTTCGTTCGATTTTGAGAATCAAGCTTCGGCTATGGTGGAAAATTTTGGCAGCAAAACAGTGCAGATAGCAATGAATGCTGTGGTAACTTCACACCTACCCGCTTGTTTATATACTACCGCAGGTAAGAAGGCGAAGCGGCAAGATTTTTACACCAGACGGGCGGTTACTTGTACTCGCTGTGCAGTGGACCGCAAAGATCAAACAGTAACTCTGCAAGGTGGGCCTGGCACGTGCTCGGAAGCCGGATCGTTTCTCCGCAACAAGCTCAGGGAAGGTGTTTTTTGGACCTTCGGCTTCCCGAAGCTGAAGAGGCTCTTTTTTTCACGGGTCAAGCTCGTTACGGAAAACGATCTAGCACCGCGAAAGGGGCTACTGTTGGGGTCGTGCTTCGGTGCGCCGAAGGTCTCACACGAAGAAGTAGCTTCGGCTGAAGTCGTCTCCAAGAGATGGCCGAAGCTTCCTTTTTATGGAGCTTCGGCGTTTTAAACCGACATAGAGATAGAATGACCTTTCTATTCATATAGGTCTGAGTCAATGTTGTAAACATTTGTAAGGGGCATAATTGTAATTTGTCACAGGCTGCGACCTGTGCCTATAAATAGATGAACAGTACCACTGTACTGTTCACGGGAACCTGTCATTTGCCTTCGCATCACACTTGTATTCCTGCCTTCCTCAAGACCGAAGGTACATTTGTCATTTATATTCGTTCGTATTAATAGAAATGGAAATGATTCTATGTTAACATTTGAATGTCCATTTTATACCTCATGGTTTATATGAATACTTCACCCCATGTTATTATGCTTACGAAGGTGCGTCCTTCGTAACCTTCGTCCGAAATTCCTTATGTCCCGAAGGGATGTAATGAAGTGGAGGACGAAGGACCTTAATATTTAACATTTTCTGTGTTGCCTTGTTCTTAACTCTTAGCATTTGAGAACAAGCCCCCAACAAATATATTATGTATAAAACTATATTAGCTTAATTGATCTATGTCTAAATTATGATTATTATATTGGAAGTCCATTCCAATGATCCAAATGGGGCATTATGAAATTTAGTAACATTTAGATGGAATTTGTGTGCTTTAGAGAGTCCATCCCCTTTTGTTCAATGGAGTAAATAATTTATAAAATAAGTAGTCCAAGCTTCGTTTACATCTTAATTTGGATGTCTAGCTTCACCGATTTACTGAAGAGGCAATATGATTACAATCTCGAACAAGTTTCACAATAATATCCCCCAGCTTTTTTACATTATATAAACTCTTAATGAATAGCTGCAAAGCCATGGGTTGCTAAAAACTTTCCCTTTAGTTCACCTATGTAGATTTCGTGTACCGCCTCATTAGGTGAATTACGTCCGGTCGTTAGCTGCAGCTCTGGACCATTTTGTTTCTTTGATTCAGATAATGAAGCATTACTGAATATATTCATAAGACAATGGCATCTTGAAACATAACAAGGCCTTTGTTTAATTTTTTTATTTTGATCATTTGATGTGCTATATTGGTTTAATCACAAATACTTGAACTTCACATGACTCCTCTATGAATGTGACCTTAACGTGGAAACTGCTATCACCATGACATGGCAGAGATCGTCGATCTTCCTTCAGCCATGCCTTGTGTTGGAACCGACAAACATACCAAGTTGTTCATCTGTATGACTATATTTGTTGCGTTCAAACAATTTCCCAATAAATCCAATAGAATTATTTATTTTATCTCTCAAATAATTGTTACTTCTTGCTTTATCATTCAATATCCCGATCACATTGCGATAATCACCACTAAAACTACAGAAAACAATAGTTTACCTCTGTTGATATTTAGGCTGCTCTGCTACCTCAGTGCTATTATATTATTGTTTTTCTCTAGGTTAACACTTTGTATGATGTGTTGGAATTCTATATCCTAGCCCCCACATCCTTTTTCTTTTGTTTCACGATTGGTCTGGTCAACGACGTATTATAGAGTAATGCCCAACACCCCTTCAACTGTTGGACAAGCTGTATCAAGTAGAACTTACTGACAAACCATGGTCCAGGTTTAACCTATGAATCTCTACTACTCTATATGTCCTTATTGTAGGCGTCCACACCCTGTTCTGCCTCCGCAATCCGCACCCGCGACACCGCCGCCGTGATTCGCGTGACCCCGCCCCCGCCATCCTCGCGCGCCCCCGCGCGTGGAAATCCTCTTGCGCCCAACCAGCCCGTAACTCCGCCCCATCCCCGTCCAACCCCATGCCGTCGCCGCCGGGAAATCCGCAATGCCATGAGACACCCCCGCCGTGGAGACACCTCGCGATGCCTCCCTCCACCCCCGTCCTCGCCCGCCATCCACCGCCCCCAAATGTCGTGTCCGCGAGGATGAGCTTGTCACTGCGGGAGGCAAGGAAGACCGCGAGCGTGGGGAGCGGATTCGAGGAGATGGCGAGCAAGAGTGCATGCGCAGTGTGAAAACGTGTCTGCTCCGTCCTGCGAACTGGCCTCTGCCATCCCCGTTGCCAAAACAACTCTTCCTTCGTTCAGTGTCGAACTATCGATGCGGCCGGCCCGCGCGGCGTCGCATGGGGGATGGGCGTTGTACGAGCTGTATAGGACAGCGAGCCGCGTGGCGGCGCCGGCATTGCTATTGTGGCGGAGGCTGCAAGAGCTAGAGCACCCGACGCGGTGGACGGAGCGGCTAGGACGGCCGTCCGCGGCGTGGCCTCGGCTGATGCGGCCGGCCCGCGCGGCGTCGCGTGGGGGATGGGCGTTGTACGAGCTACACAGGACAGCGAGCCGCGTAGCGGCGCCGGTAGTGCTATTGTGGCGGCGACTGCAAGAGCTGGGGCACCCGACGCGGTGGCCGGAGCGGAGAGCCCGACCGAGGCCGTGCCGCGGACAGCCGTCCTAGCCACCTCAAGCTGACCCTAAACTAGGTTTTCTTCGCTCATGCCTGCTTCATGGCGCTCTCTTGTCCAAGTCTCTTCTTGTCACTACCCCTCGCCTCCTATGCCACCCGAAGTGCAGATCCATCTGGCCTTGGATTTGTTCGACCATACCAAATCTGTGTTGTTTCTCAAATCCGATTCAGCCTCAGCTGTTGCTGCGATTTGCTTGCTTGGTAGCAGAGTACTCAATGTGCTATTTGATAGCTTGTTGCTCTATTTTGGATAGGGAGTTCAATTCCGCCCAGATCTACATCATAAAGGTGATTTGGGTGAGGTGGAGCTTTATTTTGTACAATTAGTTTTGTGTGTGTGGGTGGGAGGGTTGCGATTTGGGCATGAAGAGATCCTTCTGATTTGAGCTATCTGAGCTCCAGAATCATCTCTCGATGCTGCCTTTGGCGTTGAGTAGATCTAAGCTGAGGCACCTGGCTTTGGCATTGAGTACATCTGAGCTGCGTTGTGAGTTTGTGACAGCTTTGGGTGGAGGAGCTGTTGTGCCGTGGTTTTGACTAGAGGTGGGCTGAAGCACAGAGGCTTCCTGTGCATGCGGGTTGGGTGCGGCAGTGTGCACCAGAGATGCATACATGCTACATATTGAAATATGTCAAACACTGCAATGGGGAAGACCATTATTGGGTAGAAAGTGTCACAGAATATTATGTTTCTAATCGGCATGATCTTTTGATGTCCGCTTGTTTTATCACTTATCAGACAAAGGAAGTTAAGCCATTCCTGCTATATGTGAAATACTTTAGCATGTATTGTGTTCTTAGATTTCTATGTCAAGAAAAAACATGGAAAATTATTTTGAAATGTTGAAGTGCTCTCTCTGTATTCTTGCAGATCCATATCAGGGGGAATTTCCTGAGACAATCGAAGAGTACTTGCATCACGGTACTATGAAATGTATCGCGTTTAACCGCAAAGGAACACTTCTTGCTGGTAATTATCGGAGCTTATTTTGATTGTTTCTCTACAATTAAATTTGAAGTGACTCTTTTCTGTAACTATCTTCTGAGCCCAGTTCATATAAAACTTGCTGAATTTCTTTTATGGTTCTTGACTAGAGTTGGTTTTTACTTGTTGGGTTTTGTTTTGGTTAACAAGGATTACAATTTCTTCTACTCTGGCAAAATGATTTCATTTCCGTCATTTGTCATCGCTGGTTGCACAATCAGTCTGTGTTACTGACAGTGCCTGTGGGGTCATCCGCCTCCTAATACAATTAGTGGCTCCACTGATCTTTATACTATGCATGAAAAGATCACCATCATTTTGTTTTCCTGTCCACGTGAAACATTTGCACTTCCATTTGTTAATCTACAATCTGTAGACATTTAATCCAGGATGAGCTCTGTTTCTTTTAACATCTTATTAATACTTTCCTCATAACACAATTACCCTAGGCTATATTATGTGCGCCAAAATAGAATAGTGTGTATGGGGGATACAGAATCCTGGACATTGGATTTTGTTGATAAATGTCAGAAGGGGAGTCAAGAATTTGTGTTAAATCATCTGCCTCCTAATACAATTAGGGCAATGCACAGTGATGCCACACCTACAAATATTTCATAAAAAAGCCACATGTTGTATGAAAAAAAATCAGGTTTGTGCTTTTCAGAGGGGAGTCATTCAATAGATTTACCCTATAACATGAGCAACTTATCTTATTTTAGAAAGATTCCTTGTGCTATTAGCATTTAAAATTGCATTTCATTGTGCTTCAGGAAAGGTTTGCATTTGGAAGAATGAGATTTGATTGGTGATTTGTGGATCATATGACTGGTGATTGGAGAAGCTAGAGTGCAACGACAAGGAGACAATGGAGAATAAGTATTTCACCCCAATCAAAGGTAAAAACTAGCATTCTCATGAAAAAAGCCAGTCATTACTAATAATTTTTTTCTGTTCAGGATCTAATTGCTTAACATTTATGCCTTTCATTTACTACCTTCATTCTTTTTTTTCAAAAGTGTTTAGTGCATCAACATTGTTTTCAGTAAATGTCTTTGACTGTTGCCTTTTATTGCTATATGTCGGGCCGTTTTGTTGCGATGTTGTGCACGAGGTTATAGGGAGGGCATATTGTGGCGGCTACGAGGAACCGATGTTCCTGCGTGGCGGTGACAACGACACCGTTGTTGGGGACTTGTTCTCAAATGCTTCGAGTTAAGAACAAGGCAACATAAAAAGTGTTAAACATTAAAGTCCTTCGTCCTTCGAAACATTATGCCCCTTCAGGACATAATGATTTTAGGACGAAGGTCATAAGGGACATACCTTCGTAAATATAACAAGTAATGACGAAGGATTCATATGAGACACAAAATATAATGTAAACAGCATAAAATCATTTCTATTTTATTAACATGGAAAAATAGAAATGATTTCAAATTACAAGTGTACCTTCGGTCCTGAGAGAAAGTAAAGAATAGAAGCGTGACGCAAAAGCAAATGCCAAGTCAGCGTGAACAGTACGGGAGTACTGTTCATCTATTTATAGACGTGGGACGCAGCCCACATAAAATTACATTCATGTCCATTACATTCGTCAATGACTTATGAAAATCTGTCAAGGTCCACGTAGTCTTTTCATCTCTAAGTCGGTTCCCCCCTCTGCTGACGAAGCTTCCCTGCGCACAGCTTCGGCTGCGCTCGTCCTTCGTCTGGTTCAGGCTTCGTCCTGGCCGTGCTTCATATTCATAATTCTGAGTCCTAAAATACCTGTTCACATAATCCACTTGGAAAACATTGTCAAATCATGTTTTTGAGGACCTTCGGAGGACGAAGGCCCCCAACAGTAGCCCCTCGCAATATTAATTTGTTAATAATAAATTCAGATTGCGATATGGACGAAGGCCTTGAGCCGAAGGTCCGAAAAAACACCTTCCCTTTGCTAGAATAGCAACATTCACTGACAAGTGGGGTCTTTCAATTTTCAACGCCCTGGGGGTATAAATAAGATCACACCGCCAACTTATTTGGTACGCACACTTGCCATCTGCTTCGGTCCACTAAATTTTTAGCTCTTGTGCATTAAGATTGGTGACCTTTTTGATTTCGAAGCTTCGGCCCTGAAAACAGTTTTTTAGCATTTCCGAAGATGTCTGAAGGCAAGAAGATCCCTGCGGAGACGAAGCTGAGTCTCGAGGAAGAGAAGAATCTGGGGTTCCTGATTGCGATGGCGGAGACCAATACAGAGAAAATCACGAAGGAGATTCTCGAAGGTTTGTCCGAAGATACTGGTGACAGCGACAGCTATGATGTAGAAAGTGGTGGGGAAGAGGCCGAAGATCGACCATGGCGGCCAAGTCACACGGTTTTCGGGAAGACCACTATCAAGCAGAATCACATTGATAATATGAGGGGGAGGTATTTTCGGGATATATCTATTGTGAGGGCTGACGCTGGAGAGAAGACTTCTCCTACCCCCGAAGAAGATGAAGTTGTAATCTTCCGAAGCTTTCTCAAGGCTGGGCTTCGATTCCCCCTGAGCAACTTTGTTGTTGAGGTACTGAAAACATTTCAAGTCTACCTTCATCAAATTACCCCCGAAGCCATCATAAGAATGGGGGTGTTTGTCTGGGCCGTGAGAAGCCAAGGTTTGGAACCAAACGCTAAAAGCTTCTGCAATATTCATGAGTTATTATATGAGACGAAGCCCTGGGGAAAAGAACAATACCACAACAATTTTGGGTGCTATAGCTTCGGTGCCCGCTCCGGGTCAAGCTGCCCTGTGCCGACCTTTCGGAAGAGATGGCCCGGAGCCTGGATGACAGAGTGGTTTTATGTGAAGAATAACTTATCAGCGCAAGAAAATGTTAAGAGTATTATTATGCGCCCCATCTGGCAACGCTTCGGACTTCGAAGGCCGAAGGTTGAAATGGACGAGGCAGCCGAGGAGTGCCAAAGAGCCTTCGGCGTAGTCTGCTCCTTCATTGGAACAAGGGACTTGGTCCAAGAGCACATTGCCTTCAGGGTATGGCCACTTGCAGAAAAGTGGGAAATGCCGAAGGAAACCATTAAAGAGTCCGACGAAGGCGGACTAGTTAGACTAAAATACACATTCAAGTATGCAGATAAATTTGTTGAACCTGATGATGACTGGTTGAAAAGTATTGAGACATTGAGTGACGAACTGCTTGGCACATATTCGAAGGCTGAGAACACTGCATTATCAGCAGCCTTCGGAGGCCGAAAAAAGAAAAGGCTCAACCGGGTATTCGACGCAGTCGGGTTTGTCTACCCCGACTATCACTATCCGGTATTGGGTCGCAAAAGGAAAAATACTTCTCCGGCGACAGAAGCTACCACGAGTGCCACTAGTGAGCCAGCGCCTCAAAGGAAAAAGATGAAGGTGCTCACCCATCGAACGCGCTTTATTGAGCCGGCCACAGTGCCAGAATTTATTGGTGAAGCTTCTTTGGCCTCTGAAGCTACAGAACCAGCTCCAGTGCCGAAGACAGAAGAAAAAGCTGAAGCGCCTTCAGCAATAGAAAAACCGAAGACTGAAGGGCCAAAAACATCAGAAATCTTAAGTCCTTCAGCAAACGTTGAACCAACAAAAAATCAAAAGGGCCCATTGGTGACTCCAAGAAGAAAAAGAATGGTGAACGTACTGGATGTCTTGGAGACAATTAAGTCTTCAAGCACAACCGCAAAGGAGTCTGTTGAACTCGCCGAAGCATCTACTGAAGCTTCGAAACAACAAGCTGAAGCTGAAGCTGAAGCCGAAGCTGAAGCCGAAGCTGGGCCTTCAGAGCCCGCCAAGGAACAATCCGAAAAAATATCAGAACCATCTTTAGTTGAAGAAATTGACACTGCTGCCCCCAAAGCTCCCTCCGGCATACACGATTACATCGTGCGACATGCTTCGGGGAAGAAACTGTCTGAAGAAGAAATTTATGAAGCGAATCACTATGCTAGAGAGTTGAAGTATCCGAAGGGGGCAGTAGTATTCAATGGGACAAACGAAGATGATTTCCTGTACTGCCTCCCAGACAATAAAGAATTATCCGTCTGCCGGGAGATGGCTAGAAGCATGGGTTTCCCAAAGCTCAAAGCTGGGTTAAGCGCTATGACGAAGGAAGATCTCGCGGATAGCCTTGCATATAATAGCCTGAAGGTCTGGGAGTTAGACTTTTGAAAAAATTTTACAACACGTAATTCATTCCTTTATTCTTATATAGACTCTCTGTTTCTTTTTTTTATAGGGTTTGATCCTGAGCAACGCATTGAGAGCACAAAAGAGTGCCGAAGATGAGAGTTATGAAATTGCATTTAACAATTTACGCTCCGAAGTTATCAAACTGAGAAACGAAGCTTTGGAAAAGGATAAGATTCTGCTTACACTGGTCGATAAAGTAAAGAAAGACGAAGCTGTTTCAAAAACCCAGGCCGAAGCCCAAAGACGTGAAATTAAAGATCTTCAAAAACAGCTGGCTAGAGCTAAAGAGGAACGTGTGCTTGAGGAAACAAAACGAGAACTCAGTGATCATATGGTCAATAAATTGGAGTTAAGTGTTAAAGAGCTTCGTGCTTCTCAGAGAAACTGTTATGTTAAATCTGTAGAATGCGTGAATAAAATTAAAAACAGCTTCGCCAGCGTGGGCGCCTTTTCCAGCGAAGAGAATTTCTCTCGAGGCAATCCCGAAGGTCCACTGGAATGGATTAGTCACGAAGCAGAGGCCTTCGAGGAGATCCTGAGCAGTCGTGGCGACATCTGCGCTTTTTCGGGCGCCAGAGGAATTGCTTCTGTCTTAGAGAAGAAAGGTTGCGGGCATGTAAAATTTTTAGCTCAGTCCGAAGCTGCCTTATCTTCCGAAGACATCAAGGACCCCTCGGCCGAAGCAAGCGTGGTTGGTGGCAAATTTTTTACTGATATCTGGAACGACGGCGGCCGAGGAATGGCGCAAGAAATCATCCAAAGGAGCGAAAAAGGCATCCATGATGCTAGGAAAGTGGCAGAAGCTGCCGAAAGAAGTACAGAGCCCGAAAGGCAATTAGGTATTAATTAGTCGTTCTTATTGTGTTGTAATTTTTATTTCAAACTTTGCTCACGGTTTGTAATAGTAATGAAGAAATGTTCTCTTCCCTTAGAAGCTGCTGGATCGACTGCCGACCACCACACAAAAGGGGATGATGAAATTAAACAAATGGCCGAAGCTATCATGGACAAAGTTGTTGATCAACTTCTAAATGAAGCCGCCGAAGCGGTATTAAGAGAAGACTAGATACTATTTAGAAAAAACATTTAAAGTGTGATCTCTGTAACATTTTGTACATTTGAATGTAATATACAAGTTTCTTTTCATTATTCAATTCTTTACGATGCATGAAACTCTACATACATACCTTTTTGAGCCTTCGGCGAAAAAACACCTTCCCTTCTTTTCATGCTTCGTGAAGAAAACATTCTCCGTTAAAACTTGTTCTGATAAATCACATCCATGCTTCGTGAAAGCGTTCTCCGAAGCTTAAACAATTTTGATATTGCTCTGATGAAGCTCAACCATGCTTCGTGAAAGCATTCTCCGAAGCTAAACAATTTTGATATTGCTCTGATGAAGCTCAACCATGCTTCGTAAAAACAGCCTCCGAAGCTATTTTCCAAAGATTATCATTGTATTCCCTCGTAACTTTGCACAATTTGCACTTTCTCAAATCATTCTTTCGAAGGTTAATACTGTGTGCCCTTCTTTTGCCGTATGCAACATGATGTATGATGCTTATGCTATGCGAAATGATGTGATGATGTTATGTTATGCAAATGATGTCTGTTCCGAAGATACACACAAAATACATTCGTAAGCTCTGCATTCCCTTAGGAACGTCTTTGGAGCTTCTTCGCCTTTTACTTAGACGGTATAAGCTCTGCATTCCCTTAGGAACGTCTTTGGAGCTTCTTCGTCTTTTACTTAGACGGTATCAGCGTTGACTTTTCGCTGTAAGCTCTGCATTCCTTTAGGAACGACTTTTGAGCAGAAAACTTACACTGCGCTCCCTTTGGAACGGCTTTTTGTGACTTCATGAACTTACTCTGCGTTCCTTAGAACGACTTTCTGTTACTCCGAAGGATTTTTAATACTTCGAAGGTCCTCCTTGTTAACACAAAAACTTAAGCCTGTGGAGAAAATAGATTTTCCTCGTGGGAAACAGCGAAATTATTACATGGAAACTATCAATGTTTTTTGCTACAGAGAATAGAACTGAATGGAAAAGACTGCTATCAAAAGTAGGATATGTGTCAATAAATGTGCTTCGACTCTGGCACAGTGCTGTTGACTGTGCGAGCTTCGGATTGTTCTCTGAAGTCCCTTTGATGTGGAGCATATTGACTCCCTTCTGGCTGTTGACCCTGTTGCAATGGAGGTGGAGGCGGGGGCTGTTGCCAGGAAGCTTGAGGTTGACTTGCCGAAGCTACAGAAGCTGCAGGGTGGTTGTCTATGTATTGTGGGATGTAAGGCGGATGATACGAAGCAGTATGCATGACCTGCTTCGGCTGAACTTGTTGAGATGCAGCTTCGGCTATCTCCCTTTGCTTCTGGATTGTAATATGGCACGTCCTGGTGGTATGGCCCTTGCTTTCTCCACAGAACAAGCAAAACAATTTCCTTGGTTGGTCTCCGAATCTTCCGCCGAAGCCCCTGGCGCCTCTGCCTCTCGGAGCTGGTGGCCGGAAGGAAGCTTGTTGTTGCCCCGAAGCCTGTGAGGAGCACTGCGGTCTGCTCTGCTGACTCCCCTTATCATCATTCTGAGTGGAGCTGTGAATGGACCGGACATGCCTCGGGTAGTATCTTCCTCCGAAGCCCCTGGTCATTTCAGAAAATCTGAAGGCCTCCTCCCTTCTTTGGCGAAAGTCATTGTCAGCACGAATGTACTCATCCATCTTTTGGAGCAGTTTCTCCAGGGTCTGAGGCGGCTTTCTAGCAAAGTATTGAGCTACAGGTCCAGGACGAAGCCCCTTGATCATGGCTTCGATAACAATTTCATTAGGCACCGTTGGTGCCTACGCCCTCAAACGTAAGAACCTTCGGACATACGCCTGAAGGTATTCTTCATGATCCTGAATGCACTGGAACAAGGCTTGAGCTGTGACCGGCTTCGTCTGAAATCCTTGAAAGCTAGTCAGTAACATATCCTTCAGCTTTTGCCATGAAGTGATCGTTCCTGGCCGAAGGGAGGAATACCAGGTCTGAGCAACACTCCTGACGGCCATAACGAAAGACTTTGCCATTACTGCAGCATTGCCACCATACGAAGACACTGTTGCTTCGTAACCCATCAAGAACTGCTTCGGGTCCGAATGGCCATCGAACATGGGAAGCTGGGGTGGCTTATAGGACGAAGGCCAAGGTGTAGCCTGCAGCTCAGCGGACAAAGGAGAAGCATCATCGAAAACAAAATTTCCCTGATGGAAATTGTCATACCAGTCATCTTCGTTGACGAAGCCCTCCTGATGAAGGTCTTTCTGCTGAGGCCTTCTGTTTTGCTCATCTTGAGTAAGATGGTGAACTTCCTCAGAGGCTTCGTCTATCTGCCGTTGCAACTCAGCTAGCCGGGCCATCTTCTCCTTCTTCCTCTGCACCTGTTGATGTAGCATCTCCATATCCCTGATTTCTTGGTCTAGCTCTTCCTCCTGAAGCGTCGGGCTGACGGCCTTTCTCTTCTGGCTTCGAGCCTCCCGAAGAGAGAAGGTCTCTTGGTTGTGGTCCAGCGGTTGCAGTGCTGCAGCCCCAGCCGCTGAAGCTTTCTTCGGTGCCATAGCGAAGGTCTACAGCTTCCGAAGGTGTTCAAAAAACTCGAAGTGGAAGTGAGTTCACCGGAGGTGGGCGCCAATGTTGGGGACTTGTTCTCAAATGCTTCGAGTTAAGAACAAGGCAACATAAAAAGTGTTAAACATTAAAGTCCTTCGTCCTTCGAAACATTATGCCCCTTCAGGACATAATGATTTTAGGACGAAGGTCATAAGGGACATACCTTCGTAAATATAACAAGTAATGACGAAGGATTCATATGAGACACAAAATATAATGTAAACAGCATAAAATCATTTCTATTTTATTAACATGGAAAAATAGAAATGATTTCAAATTACAAGTGTACCTTCGGTCCTGAGAGAAAGTAAAGAATAGAAGCGTGACGCAAAAGCAAATGCCAAGTCAGCGTGAACAGTACGGGAGTACTGTTCATCTATTTATAGACGTGGGACGCAGCCCACATAAAATTACATTCATGTCCATTACATTCGTCAATGACTTATGAAAATCTATCAAGGTCCACGTAGTCTTTTCATCTCTAAGTCGGTTCCCCCCTCTGCTGACGAAGCTTCCCTGCGCACAGCTTCGGCTGCGCTCGTCCTTCGTCTGGTTCAGGCTTCGTCCTGGCCGTGCTTCATATTCATAATTCTGAGTCCTAAAATACCTGTTCACATAATCCACTTGGAAAACATTGTCAAATCATGTTTTTGAGGACCTTCGGAGGACGAAGGCCCCCAACAACCGTGGAGCCAAGGCAATGTCAGCAAGCTGATTTTTCAGATTGGAATCTATGGTTCTTTTTAAAGATCGAATATGTTCTAGCATCTTAAAAAGATTTGTCAGAATGTAAACATTTGTTCTGAGGTCATTTAGGCCTCAAACAGAATTTCTTGGACTTATTTCGTTGGAGGGAATAGGACATCTCGAGATCTAAATGTGTATAGAAGATCCAAATGTGTATAGAACATATATTTTTTATGGGTATCAAATATGATTATGTGCAAAGTACGGACATAGTACTATAACAATGAAACACATAATTGTACATAATTCATTATGATATTATATGTTGCCGTTGCAACGCACGGGCAGTTACCTAGTTAACATATAATTGTAGTTTGTATGTATATATATATTTATTATCATTTGAATGTGGACATAAAAAAGGTTAGAAAAAACTATATTTTGGAATTTGGACAGAGGGAGTAGTTTTTTTTATCAAGTTTTTGAATTTTAGGCAAAAAAATAAAAGAAATGGCAAGGAACGAAAACCGATTTCTCACGATTTTCAGTCCGTTTTTCAAACTATAGGTGTGATACGTAAAAATTATTTAGCTCTAGCATAAAATAATTTGTAAATATCCACTTATAGTCGTTGCTTTTTCTTTCTTTGCTTGAGCATATAAAAAAGGCACATAGTGTGGTTGCCTCTTCATGCTGTGTGGCTAGAGGATGGCGCGATCGGTGGCGGTGGTGTAGTTAGGAAGTATCCAAGGTGAAATTGTGGCTACCAGGCCATGTTTATGAACCTGAAAATATTGTTTTGCGTCGTTGTATATTGCAGACTGCACTATCGATGGCATTTCTTTTGTTACTAATCCTCCAACCACTGACACTTCTCCCATCACTAATAAATCTCCCATCACTAATAAAGCTCCTTCCACCAATATTTGCCCTACACGATCTTTCACTTATTTGTATCCTCCTCTATACATATATAAGTATTCATATGCTCCTCCATATGGCTCGAATGATGCTCCTCCCCAATATCCTCCTTTATGGTGCTCATCCCGCATATGGTGCCCCTACTCCTTTCCGTGCTCTCTCGGACATGGTAGTGCCACCAAATAGCCATAGTGGTGCGCCCCTCCAACTAATCTATGTTCTTCATTGCATCGCAGTTCCAACACCGAAGGGAATGAACTAAGATGGAGGATGAAAGACTTATAAGTATATGTATACTTTATGAATTTTACATTTTTGTATGTATAGAACATTTTATGAGTTTGCACATTTCTAGGTATACGCATGATAAATGCACTCCATTGACCTTGTTGAGGGCAACAGCAAAAAGGGTTGGCCACCCTCTTCAACGACATATTGAAAGTACCTTTTGATTTATTTAGGACCTTAGATGTTGCCTATAGAGGGGTGAATAGGCGTTAATAAAAACTTGATCTCAATTGAGCTTGCTTACTTCACTTGCAGAGTCATTTGTAGCGAAATAGTGCCTTGTCCAAGAGATACTCACTTCACAAATACTTATAACCAATATAAGAAGAGAAACACAAATGAGAAATAGAGCAAGAGACAAGACACATTTCCCATAGTTCGGTCAATGCCTACATCCACGTTGGAGTTAGCCAATGCGGCTTGGAGTCTATTTTAACTCCTTCCTCCCTTTGCTCACGTTTATCACCACCTACGATAAATGGAGACTTCCACTATATCACCTTTGATGTGTTACAACAATCTTGAGGCTAACCACAACTTGGTAGCTATTCGACGAATGATGAACGTAACTGAAAGTCGCCTAGAGGGGGGGTGAATAGGCGAAACCTGAAAATTAAAACTTTATCCCCCCAACTAGATCCCTTGATTAGTGGTTAGAACAAGATATACAAATATAGGAGTATACAAACTAAGTTCTTGCTTGAAAAGAATATTGCTAAATAATGAGGGAGTGATGAATCAAATAAGTTATAGAATAACAAAGCAAGAAGCCTTAGATGAGAAGAGCACTAGGACAAGTTCTTTCTTGCAACGTGTTGCTTCACTAAATGGAAATTTAACTTGAAGCAACACCAAATGATATTGGCAAAGAATGGAGCAAGAGAAACTTAGAATACGAGAAAACAAACAAATCACAAGCAATAAACACAATGGACACGGGTGATTTGTTTTACCGAGGTTCAGTCCTCGAAGGCCTAGTCCCCGTTGAGGAGTCCACTTAAGGACGGGTCTTTTTCAACCCTTTCCCTCTCTCCCCCGATCACACAAGGATCGGTGAGCTCTTCTTCTTCTCAAGGATCACTCTCGATCCCGCAAGGACCACCACACACTTTGGTGTCTCTTGCTAGCTTTTACAAGCCTCCAAAACTTTGGAGGAAGTTCAATGGGAGTCAAAACTCCACGCGCAAATGAACACAAAGATGAAGCACACACTATCTCTCAATGAATCTCACAAGGCACTAGTGCTAAACTCAAATGAGTAGCTCTCTTTTGCTTGCTCTCTCTTTTGTGGCACTTGTGTTGGTTGTAGTGGTCTAAATCTTGTGTATAGGATGGATCAATGAATATATGTGGTTGGGAGGACTTGAGTATGTCAACTAGATGACTTGGAATGTTGCTTGGGCTCCCACACCTTGAAGTGGCCGGTTGGGGTGGTATTTATAGCCACCAACCAAAATCTAGCCGTTGGTGAAGGCTGTCTGTCGCATGGTCCACCGGACAGTCCGGTGCACACCGGACATGTCCGGTGCCACAGCCACGTCACCAGACCGTTAGGGTTCTGACCGTTGGAGCTCTGATTGCTGGGCCCGCCTGGATGTCCGGTGGCGCACCGGACATGTACTGTAGAGTGTCCGGTGCGCCATGCCACGCGTGCCTGACTTCTGCGCGCTCTGGCGCGCATTAAATGCGCTGGCAGGTGACCGTTGGAGCCGAAGTAGCCGTTGCCCCGCAGTTACACCGGACAGTCCGGTGTACACCGGACATGTCCGGTGAATTACAGCGAAGCAGCCGAAATGAATTCCCGAGGCTGGCGAGTTCCTGAGGCCGCTCTTCGTTGGAGCACCGGACACTGTCCGGTGTACACCGGACAGTCCGGTGAATTATAGCGGAGTCGCCTCTGGAATTTCCCGAAGGTGACGAGTTGGAGTCCTCTGGTGCACCGGACATGTCCGGTGGCACACCGGACAGTCCGGTGCGCCAGACCAGAGGTGCCTTCGGTTGACCCTTGCTCCTTTATTTGAACCCAATACTTGGTCTTTTTATTGGCTAAGTGTGAACCTTTGGCACCTGTATAACTTATACACTAGAGCAAACTAGTTAGTCCAATTATTTGTGTTGGGCAATTCAACCACCAAAATTATTTAGGAACTAGGTGTAAGCCTAATTCCCTTTCAATCTCCCCCTTTTTGGTGATTGATGCCAACACAAACCAAAGCAAATATAGAAGTGCATAATTGAACTAGTTTGCATAATGTAAGTGCAAAGGTTGCTTGAAAATTGAGCCAATATAAATACTTACAAGATAGGCATGGATTGTTTCTTTATTTTTAACATTTTGGACCACGCTTGCACCACAAGTTTTGTTTTTGCAATTTTTTTTTCAAAGTCCTTTTGCAAGATAGTCAAAGGTAAATGAATAAGATTTTGAGAAGCATTTTCAAGATTTGAAATTTTCTCCCTTTGTTCCAAATGCTTTTCCTTTGACTAAACAAAACTCCCCCCTCAATCAATTCTCCTCTTAGTGTTCAAGAGGGTTTTAAGATATCAAGTTTTGAAAATACTACTTGCTCCCCTTTAGAAAACAAAGAGATACTAATTTGAAATTTTCCAATTGAAAATCATCATTTTAAAATTAGGGTGGTGGTGCGGTCCTTTTGCTTTGGGCTCATACTTTCTCCCCCTTTGGCATGAATCGCCAAAAACGGATACTTTGAGTGAGATATAAGCCCTTTTCCTAACTATTGGAAAATAAAATATATGAGTGAAGATTATACCAAATATGGAGAGACATTGTGGAGTGATGGCGAAGGGTAGATAATACGGATAGAGTAGAGTGGAAGCTTTGTCTTCGCCGAAGACTCCAATTCCCTTTCAATGTACCTATGACTTGGTTTGAAATTCACTTGAAAACACATTAGTCATAGCATATAAAAGAGATATGGTCAAGAGGATATATCAAATTAAGCATGACCATAGTTCTATATAACATAGATTGCTCCCCCTAAGTATGTGCATGGAGAGGAACACATATTTTGGCCTTAAATGCCAATTGCACATGATAAGGTTAATGAGAACATATCTATATCATACAGAATGTGAAGTGCATTGTGTCATAGTATAAGTGTGATGCTCATGACAATTTATGCACTTATGAAAGCATGTTGCAAACATTTTAAGCATTTACCCTTAAAGATTTCAAAGAGACTTAAGGACCATCCACCTTTGGAACAAAGGTAGCTTATTCTCGTTACAAGGTTAAGCTTTAAGCTCTTTGACAATAAAAGTACTTCATCTAGTTTTACCAGAGATGCACTAAAGCAGGAATGAATTTTGGGAAATTAAACTAGGTATGAAGCAGGGATAATACATGGACATGCTTTCTCTTCCTTTCATACAAGATATGCAAAGAATGTATAGAAAAGGAAGATTTAGGTACAAGTTTTAAATGAAAGGAGATAGTTTTACCCTTTTGTACCTTCACAGAAATGCTCTTCCTCATTGTGCTTTGTCCAAAATCTTTAGATGCTTAAGACCTATATTCAATGACAATATATGGAAATATTTTGCACAAGAGAGAGTTTTACAACTAGTGATCCTTTTCCAAGTTATTGTAAGCATATATCAAATGGATCACCAATTGTATAAATGAATCATGAATTCTCCTTTTAACTTAGTGCATATCAAGAGAGATATTGATTGAAAGAATATGGGGCACTAAGAGGCATGGTTGACAATGAAAGTCATTCAATGATCAAACAAATAACACATGTGATCAAAAGAACAACATACGCATTAGATTATCAATTAAGCTTAGGATAGGAGAAACCGGCAAATACTTCATGAGAAACTCATTCTCATGCACGAGACCATATGAAATTTCTAAGATAAAGTAATAGTCTCAACATAATCAAGATACAAAAAGAGGCTCCCCCTAAAGATATGCATCAAGTATTTGCATGAATGGATGAATTTACTTTAAAGACAAACAGGGAGAAGCATTATACATCTTGATCAAGGCTCGTAAATTTTTGCAATAAACAACTTAAGCCTAGTATTCTCATAATGAAAGTATTTAGAATACTCACAACCACACCATTGATTGTTTTGTAGACCTTATTATCCAGGTAGGTGTTGTTGTTCTTGATGTCCTCCTCTTTCATTTGAGAGTCCTCCCTTTGTAGTTGTTTCCTTTTCCTTTCAAACTTATTGAAAATACTCAAGAAAGATGTTAATAGCACAAGGGAGTATATAATGAAAGATGATTTCTTTAGATAGAAAATATAGACAGTTCATCATTCATTAGTCACACAGACATGAAGTAAAATCCTTAACATTAATGCATTTCATTTGAGAAATATGAGTGAGCATCTTTTAATCATTGGAGATTTTACTTTATCATATTGAATTTAGTTAATCATTACTTGGAAGCAAATTAATATGATAATTTAGATTAAGTGGCCATTGAGATGGAAATTGAATTTGATTAAGAAGATGAGTTCCTATACCTTTGCTTCTACCTTTCTTCTTTTGGGTAAAGAACAACCCATGAGGCTTGTGCACTCTCCTTTTTGTAGATATTCATAAGTAGGCTCAAGAGATACTTTGTTAGTAACACAAGCACTAGTTTCCATTTTTGTAACCATTTTTGATAAGGAATGAAAAGCTAGATTACTAAATCATGGAAACTTCATAGCATGAACTAGATTATCCATAGATGATGTTATGCTCAATTTTAACTCATAAAACAAGCATAAATAATCCTTTGAGATTAGGTATAAATTTAATTCATGATTTGGAAAGCGATAAATGTGAAAGAATCATATCCAATTTGAGCATGAGAAATACATCATAAAACATTGGATTGATTTTTCTTTTCATGTTAGATTACACACTTCCAAAGAGAAACTTATTCTCTACAAGTGAGACTACTTGGGTTACTTACATAAAATCAATAGTCTCACTATTCTAGTTATAGAGAGAGTTTTCCTTTTATAAGTGTCCTAAGGATTTGAATTCCTTACATAACACCTTGTTCTTTTAGGAACTTGAAATATCTCTCTATATCTAGAAACATGACAATAATAGAATAACTTAGCGAAAAACATGCCATGTGGTACTTTCAACAATTTAAAGCATGTAGATTGCCATAGGATGGAAATGATGAGTATGCAATCTACCATATGATAGGAAATTCTTCAAAGAATGGTAACATAAATTTAAAGGCATTTGAAGTGCTTCAATTTTCTATGTGACTACACAAGACCCATAAGAAATGATATTCTAAAATACTTGCTGTTGGTGACTTGTTCTCAAATGCTTCGGCTTAAGAACAAGGCAACACAGAAAATGTTAAACGGTAAAGTCCTTCGTCCTTCGAAGCATTATTTCCCTTAGGATATAATGCCTCTCGGACAAAGGTTATGAAGGGTGTACCTTCATGAACACAACATACGAAGATAAAGGATGAACCATATGAAATATAAAGAATAACATAGACAATTATATGTTATTATTAACTCATTTTTGCATTATTATTATGAAGAAATAGAAATGACATCCAATTACAAAGGTACCTTCGGCTTGGAAGGAGATGAAAATACAAATGTGACGCAAAAGCAAATGCCAAGTCAGCGTGCCCAGTACGGAGGTACTGTTCACCTATTTATAGGCACGGGACACAGCCCATATAAAATTACATTCATGCCCTTTACACTTGATAGTAATTCTATAGTAATCCACCGAGGTCCGAATAGCCTTTTCACCTTTAAGTCGGTTTCTTTTTCCGCTACCACGCCGAAGCTTCCCCGCTCACATCTTCGACGTTGAATCAACCTTCGTATTACTTTGGGCTTCTCCTACTGTGATATCGACTCGAGTCCGAAGATACCTGTTCACAGATTATACTCTAGAAACACTGTTAAATCCTGTTTTTGAGGACCTTCGGAAGCCGAAGGCCCCCAACAGTAGCCCCTCGCAATATTAATTTGTTAAAATAATAAATTTAGATTGCGACATGGACGAAGGCTTTAAGCCGAAGGTCCGAAAAAACACCTTCCCTTTGCTAGAATAGCAACATTCACTGACAGGCGGGGTCTTTCAATTTTTAACGGACTGGGCGTATAAATAAGAGCATACCGCGAGCTCATTTGGCATGCTCTCTTGCCATCTGTTCTCGCTCACTCAATTTTTAGCTCTTGCGCACCAAGATTTGCTTAGCTTTTTAAGTTTTTAAGCTTCGGCGTTGAAAACAGTTTCTTAGTGTTTCCGAAGATGTCTGAAGATAAAAAGGCTGGTCCCGAGATGAAGCTGAGTCTCTCTGAAGAGAAGAACCTGGGGTTTCTTATAGCAATGTCGAAAACCAACACAGAAAAAATCACCAAAGAGATTTTAGAAGGTTTGTCTGAAGATACTGATGACAGCGACAGTTATGATGTGGATAGTGGTGGTGAAGACTCCGAAGATCGCCCCTGGCGACCAAGCCATTCAGTTTTTGGCAAGTCAGGTATCAAAGAAAATCATCTTGTCAACATGAGGGGAAGATACTTCCGGGATTTATCCATTGTGAGGGTCGACGAAGGAGAGAAAACTTGCCCGACCCCTGAGGAAAATGAAGTCGTAGTGTTCCGAAGCTTTTTGAAAGCTGGACTACGATTTCCCCTGAGCAGCTTTGTCGTAGAAGTGCTGAAAATGTTTGAAATCTATCTTCATCAACTTACCCCCGAAGCAATTATAAGGCTGAATATCTTCGTGTGGGCCGTGAGAAGCCAAGGTATGGAACCTGATGCGAAAAGTTTCTGCAACATACACGAGTTATCATACGAGACAAAACCCTGGGGTAAGGAACAGTATCACAATAATTTTGGCTGCTATAGTTTCGTTTCTCGGTCTGGGTCAAGCTGTCCCATGCCAACATTTTGGAAGAGATGGCCCGGCGACTGGATGACAGAATGGTTCTATGTGAAAAATGACCTGAAAGCATGGGAAGATACTAAAGGTATAATTATGCGCCCTATTTGGCAAAGTTTCGGCCTGCGAAAGCCGAAGGTTGAGATGAATGAAGCTGCCGAAGAATGCCAGAGAGCCTTCGGAGTTATTTGTTCTTTTATTGGAACGAGAGATTTGGTCCAAGAGCATATTGCCTTCAGAGTATGGCCGCTCGCGGAAAAATGGGAAATGCCGCAAGAGACCATAAAGGAGGCTGACGAAGGTGGACTTATCAGATTGAAGTATACTTTCAAATTCGGAGATAAATTCGTTGAGCCAGATGATGACTAGCTGAAAAGCATTGAAAATTTAAGTGATGAACTACTTGGGGCTTACTCGAAGGCCGAAGATACTGCATTGTCAGCAGCCTTCGGAGGCCGAAAAAAGAAAAGACTGAACCGAGTGTTTGACGCAATCGGGTTCGTCTACTGTAACACCCTGAATTTGGGGGTATAAAATTTCTTTGCTCATATTCACAAATTCAGGTGTTACTTCCCTTTTCTCATCCTTCCCCAATCTTTTCTTTCTCATTTCTATAGGAGAAAAGTGCTTATTTTATTTGTAATAATAGTGTGATAGGTTAAACCCTAAGGGAGTATGAATTGTTGCATCATGTTGAACCCTAGATTTCACTTTTGTTTGGTGCATAATTCTCAAAAGGTCTAATTTGAATTTGTGGCTTATTTGAATTTGAATCAAATGGAGAAAATAAAAAGAAAAGAGAAAGGAAATTCCAGAAATAAAAGAAAAGGAAAGCAGCCCACTACCCCCGCCCCCTCGGCCTTTCGGCCCATCAAGCCCAACCCGCACGCGCGCCTTTCCCCCCTCTCCTCTCTCTGCCTGGCGGACCCCACCTGTCGGCGCAGCCGTTCCCCGCGTGCGCCCGCTCCCTCGCTCTCTCTGCCCGTGGGCCCGGCCCGTCAGCCCCGCTTTCCTCGCGCTCGCGCCCGCTTTCTCCTCTCTCTCTGCGCCGCGGGCCCGAGCTGTCAGCTCTCTCGTCCTCGCGTAACCGCCGCCGCGCGTGCCGCGGTCTCCGCGCCCACGTCACGCGAGGGGCTCGCCCCACCTCGCCCTTGGCCACTTGAGCCCCGAGCCTTGCTCGCCATCTCCCCCTCCCTCATTTGCGCACCCACCGGCCCTCTCTCTCGCCCTCTCCCTCGCTGCGCGCACGCCCAAGCGCCACCGCCGCGAACCGCCGCCGCCCGAGCTCGTTTCCCGGCCGCCGTTGGAGCTCCGCCGTGTCCATTGCCACGGTGAGTTTCGCCCCGACGTCCGCAACCCGGAACGCGCTCCAATTTCCCCTTCCCCTCCCTATTTCTCTCTGCCCGCGCTCACCCGCCGTCCGCCGTGCAGCCGCTACCGTCGACCCGGGTCACCGTCGCGTCTCCGTCGCCGCCGAGGAGTCCCTGGAGTTCGCCGTGAGGTAAGGAACCTCTCCCGCCCCTATTGGCCCTTGTCTTGCACTCTGTCGCGCTTAATTCCTCGCCGGAGACCCTTAGCGCCGCCGCCGAGCCGCTTCGCCGTGAGCTGCCCTCCTCCGGTGCCCCTGCCCCGACCCAGACCCCACCAATAGGTTTCCCGTGCCCTCCCCAACCTCCCCGGCCACTCGGGTCGCCCCGGGAACCCGCAGGGCCCCCGCTCCCCTCGTCTCCGGCGAGCTCCTCCGCCGCGGGGGCGAGCGCCGCCGCCCCAGCTAGCTGAAGGAGACGGGAGCCAGCCACCCCATCCCCGCCGTCTATCTCAGATCGGACGGCACGGATTCAAATAACCCGAACCCAACCTCAACCGTCCGCCCAAGATCCAACGGCCCAGAGCCGTTTCCCCGCACCCCGCCTCTCTGCCAACTGGGCCCCGCCTGTCAGCCGTTCACCCGCGCGCTCGCTCTGCTCGCCCGGTCCCGCCTGTCAGCCGTTCGCCCCACGCTGCCCGCCCGGCCCCGCCTGTCAGCCGCCCAGGCCGCCGCGCGCCCGCACGCCCGCCGCAGGATCTAATCCTGGCCGTTGATCTGAGATCTAACGGCTGAAAGCGCCCGATACCCCTTCGCCCGCGCGTTTTCTTAAAGAGACCCCCGGTTTTCCGGATTTTGCGCCCGCCGTCCCTGGTTTCTCGCAGTTAGGTCCTCGGACCTTTTATTTAATTCAGAATAGGTCCTTAGGGTATATTTTTAACCCCTAAACTTGTAAAATCCATAACTTTGCCATATGAACTCCAAATTAGGTGCTTCAAATTGCAAAATGTTCATAAAATTATTATCTATCTGTTTATGCAATGTTCCTCTACTGTTTCCATGTCCCAATTAATGGTTAATCATTAGGATAGGATTAAGGCTATTGGAACCTTATTTGAGATAATTAGAAATTGGTAGACTTTAATAAAAGTTGGAGCACTTAAGTTTATGGACTTAAACACCTAAGTTTAGGAACTTAAAACCAGATAATGATTTAATCCCACCACTGACTTAAACCTGATTAGTGGATAATGAATCACTTTGTATAGTCCTCTACCCTAGACCTAGAGAATACCAGAGTGCCTATCCCTTTTCTATTATGAACTTGTGATCTCTCTGCTGCATATGTTTGGTATATTGTTTTTGTTTGATATTTCCCAAGTGCATAGTGTGAATGATTGCTTTACGTAGACAACGAGCAGTCTGTGTTTCCCGAGGAAGTTGCAGAGGAAGTCCCTGATCAACAGTTTGGTGAAGGCAAGTGTCCTCTGACCCATTATGTCCTATTCATTTATAACTTACTACCCCGCATTACTTACTTGAAACCTAAGGATTGACTAGCTTTACACTTTACTTTATCCTTGATGACCTTATGGGCTATTATGGTTAGCATTCTGCTACTGCCTTAACTTAATCAATGAACATGATGTGAATATTTATGATACTGTTATCCTGATGATGTTGATGATCTTGTGATACTCTAGGGGGCTCAGGCTGTTTTCCTGAGTACCTCTCCGTAAGGACCTGTTCGTTGAGAGACCACCCGGGATAACAGTGCAACCATGAGGGTGAAATGGGGTGCCCTTAGCTAATTAATTAGAGGAACTAGAGGTGTAGTTGCTTCGCCGTCGTGCCGTCAATGGGGTCCAGGCACAGTGCTTGCTCTGCCGAGGCTGAGTGCCGAGGTTCTTTCGTTTTGCTTTTGTTAGTCACTCTCCTGCGGGGAGGAGTACTGTGTTTATCAAACTGGAGAAACCTAACGGGCGGCTATGACCTCTAGGGAATCTTTGTAAAGGCTTCGTAGTGATACCCTGCCGGACCACCTAGGTAGTGGTCAATGGGGATTAGCTCTCCCCGGGTAGAAAGGGAATCACGACTCATGGGTAAAGTGTGCGACCTCTACAGAGGGTAGTGAAACTGATATATCAGCCGTGCTCACGGTTAAGAGCAGCCTTGGGATCCTCTTTGATTAGAGATACAGATGGTTCGAGATACAAGGATTATGTTATGGTTTTGGTTCGAATATGATGATGTTGTTCCTCGATGAGGAAAAGGTTCATGGGTTGATTAATGCTAAAATCTGGCTTCTACTAATGATAAATACCTGACCAACTAAAAGCAATCGCTTGAGCTTAACCCCACATAAAGCTAGTCCACCTCAGCCAAACGGGACATTTGCTGAGTACGTTGATGTGTACTCATCCTTGCTTTACCACCAAACACCAGGTTGTCCGCATTGTAACCACTGCTCGGGAGAAGGCGAAGCCGTGGAAGGAGACTTCCAGGAGTTCCAAGACTACGACGAATTCTAGGTGTGGGTTGGCGGCAACCCCCAGTCAGTTGCCTGTGAAGGCCTTATCTTTACTGCGTTTCGCTAGCACTTTGATTTATCTGTTAAGTTGATGACTATGTGGATGTCTATGACTCTGTGATGTAACAAGTTAATACTCCTTTATGTTATTATTCGAGCATTGTGCGACGATGTTCATTTATGTAATCGCTGTGTACGTGAGTTCTGATCCTGGCACGTACATAGTTCGCATTCGGTTTGCCTTCTAAAACCGGGTGTGACATAAGTGGTATCAAAGCCGTGCTGACTGTAGGACCGCTGACCTAGAGTAGCACTGGTCATACTAAGGACTATTGACCTTCCCTCTCACCTTGACCTCTGATGTTACTTCAAAAGTCGGTCACCTCGACCAACCCTATGTTTTACTACATATATATACTATATTATACCTTGTTAAAATTTTTATCTTGTTCTGTCTATGGTTTATTCACTTGTCATATTAGTTCTGCTCTTACTCTTATGCTTACGGTGTCTTTTGTAGATGGCTCGTCTTAGACACACAGCACGTAAGTCGGTGATTCCTTTCCTGCCGTCTCGACTTGCGGAGCGTCCTCTGCACCGCACCGTGTCCGGTCAGTCGAGTCACCTGGAGAGGCTGCATCACCGCCTGCGTGAGGAGCAGGAACGCCGGCGCCAGCACAGAGAGCAGTAGGGCTCTTCCTCCTCATCCCAGCAAGAGGTGGAGTCCGTGAGGCCCCGTTCCTCTGTTGCCCAGCTGGAGGCGCCCCCTGCACCACCGCGGGACGTCCCGGCTGTTGGAGGAGCTACTGGAGGAGGACTTGGAGGAGACCCCGACGACGACAACTCAGACCACAGCACGGAGTCTTCTGAGCCGCAGGAGGCGGAAGGATGGGTCGCCCGACCCATCACCCGTGACGCCGCTCGCGGTTGTCACTTCCACGACGCACTCGACACCTTATTGCGCCAGGCTTTTGACCGGCATACCTGGTCGATCGAGTATCGTTGTGTAGTCTACCAGCACAGTCGCGGGAGGTACCCGGACCGCTGGGAGGCTACCTGCCTAGTTCGCCGTCCGAAGGATGACCTCTGGGGTGCGGAGGCCGTTTCGGAGCACTATTCCATCTCCGAGAGGGACACTGCAGAGGCGGCTATGCAGGATGCAGCACGACGTGCACTCTCCCAGTACTGTTCTTTGTTCGGTGGGGTGGCCGACGGTCTTAACCTTCGGTACTACCCCCACCGCCCTACTGGCAGCACAGAGAGTGTGGTTGTCTCACCTGTTGGTGAGGCTAACCCTAGGTTGAGCAGCACAGTCAACCTAGTCGCAGTGCTTAACACTGAGCTGGATCATTCTCTGAACGAGCTGAGCAGGGCTCGAACGGAGATTGCGGAGTTGCGTGCTGAGCTGGCAGAGCGCCATCACCAGGAGGGTGGTTCTCCCGCTCCTGTTGGGACTCAGCACCCATATCGCTCGCCGCCACGTGGTCACCACACTTATGGTTCCCCTGCCTGTAAGACCAGGATAGATCTGGATCCTTAGATCGTTAGCGTCGAAGTTTGTAATAATTCTTAAGTCAGATGTCTCAGTCTTAAAATAATTAGCTTAGTTTGCTTATCAGTTGCTTTCAATTAGCTTAGTTTGCTTATCAGTTGCTTTCAATTAGCTTAGTTTGCTTATCAGTTGCTTGCATGCTTGTTATGATGAACTTGTGCTGGATTCGAATCTTTGTAATGACTGTTGCCAACCTGTGGGTTTCCCCTGCAGTTTGGCCTAGCTATAATGATTAATAAAGTCAGTTATTTAGTTGGGAAGCCATTTACTTCTACTTTCCTTTCTATCTGAGAAGCTGTGTTGAATCGTAATGAGGATCAGTGAAGCTCCTTGTTCACTCAGTGTCATGAAGAATTCTGTATTCTCTTTTCTTATGCTGGAGGGTTGTAAGATCAATGCTGATGTATGAATGTCTTCCACAGATGTTTGACAACAGGCGCCGATGTAACAGGCGTGCTCAGCAAGAGCAGCATGACCAGCAGGAGGAACAACAGAGGCAGCCTCCCCCGCCACCCCCGATGACAGTGGAGCAGATGTTCTTGATGCAGACTCAGGCAGTGCAAGCCATTGGGCAGACTCTGGCAGCCATGCAGCAAGCTCAACAGCAACCCCAACCCCAGTTGCAAGTGCAGATGCCCCAGATGCCACGGGATAAACGTGGTGAGTTCATGAGAGGGCACCCTCCTACCTTCGCCCATTCTACCGACCCCATGGATGCAGAAGACTGGCTGCGCGCAGTGGAAAGGGAACTGCGCACCGCCCAATGTGACGACAGTGAGAAGGTTCTGTATGGTCCCCGTCAGCTAAGGGGAGCAGCCCAGTCCTGGTGGGAGTCCTACCTCACCACACATGCTGACCCCGAAGCCATCACCTGGGAAGAATTCAGCGAGAGTTTCCGCAGGTACCATGTGCCGGAGGGACTGATGATCGTGAAGAAGGAGGAGTTTCTGGCTCTGAAGCAGGGACCCCTGTCCGTTAGTGAATACAGAGACAAGTTTCTGCAGCTATCTCGTTATGCACCTGAGGATGTCAACACTGATGCTAAAAGGCAGTACAGGTTCATGAGAGGTTTGGTGGATCCCCTGCATTACCAGCTGATGAATCACACCTTCCCCACCTTCCAGCACCTGATCGATAGGGCAGTTATGACTGAGAAGAAGCGTAAGGATATGGAAGATCGGAAGCGCAAAATGAGTGGACCCCAGGCCGAAGGCATCAGCCGTCCACGTTTCTCAGGCAGTTCATCTCAGCAAGGCAGGCCCGGTCACCCACAGGGATATCAGAATCAGAACCAGCGTCCGCATCAGCAGCAGTTTCAGAGGCAGTACCCACAGCAGCAGCAGCAGTATCGTCAGCACAGCCAGCAGGGAGGTAATCAGTATCAGAAGCAGAACAACCAGGCACCTCGCCTTCCTGCCCCAGCAGCAAATCAGAGCAACCAAGCAGCCCCAGCACAAGGAGGAGGCAGAGGATGTTTCCACTGTGGAGAACAAGGCCACTGGGCGATGCAATGCCCGAAGAAGGCGGCGCAACAGCAGACCAACCCTAATGCTCCAACAAGGCAAGGTGTACTGCAGCCGACAGCAGGCAATCGTAACCAAGCGTACAACCGTGGAAAGGTGAACCACTTGGAGGCCGAAGCGATCCAGGATGCACCAGATGTGGCAGTAGGTATGTTCTCAGTCGAATCTCATCCCACAAAAGTGCTATTTGATACTGGTGCAACTCATTCATTTGTCACTGCAACCTGGGTAGAATTGCATAACATCTCAGTAG
The DNA here is from genome assembly GCA_029449295.1 of Zea luxurians. Taxonomy (NCBI): domain Eukaryota; kingdom Viridiplantae; phylum Streptophyta; class Magnoliopsida; order Poales; family Poaceae; genus Zea; species Zea luxurians. The sequence goes on from JAOPSE010000020.1 coordinate 57,699,387, forward strand.
AGGCAATGATGCCGCCCATGAGGATTAATTCAGTTGGTGGCAAGGTGCAAACAGATAAAATATGCTCAAATATAAGGGTGGAAATAAGGGGGATAGGATTCCCCAGTGACTTAATAGTAATAGACACCCCTGGGATAGATATTATTCTAGGGATGAATTGGTTAATGAAGTATGAAGCGAATGTTAGCTGTGACAAAAGGACCGTAACATTGAAGTCCCCGTCAGGAGAAGAGGTAGTGGCCGAGCTAAGGATGCCTAAATCAGCGGAGGGTGTCTGTCACCAGATTTCAGTTGATAGTAAGGAGCCCAACCCGCTCGAGGCTATCAAGGTTGTGTCGGACTTTCCGGACGTATTTCCCGAGGAGCTAACGGGCATGCCACCCGAGAGAAAAGTCGAATTTGCCATAGAGCTTATCCCTGGTACCGCCCCCATTTCCAAAAGAGCCTACCGAGTGTCTGGACCAGAATTGGTGGAACTCAAGAAGCAGATAGATGAGATGTTAGAGAAGGGTTACATCAGACTAAGTACCTCGCCTTGGGCCGCTCCGGTGTTGTTTGTAGAGAAGAAAGATGGTACCAAAAGGATGTGCATAGACTACAGAGCCTTGAATGAAGTCACTGTCAAAAACAAGTACCCCCTGCCAAGGATAGAAGATTTGTTCGACCAGCTCAGAGGTGCCAGCGTATTCTCGAAGATAGATCTGAGATCAGGTTACCATCAACTCAGAATCCGACCCTCGGACATACCAAAGACGGCATTCATCACCAAGTACGGGTTATATGAATTCACAGTTATGTCCTTTGGTTTGACAAATGCGCCAGCTTTCTTTATGTACCTGATGAACAGTGTGTTCATGGATTATCTGGACAAGTTTGTGGTAGTGTTTATCGATGATATTCTCATATACTCTCAAAGTGAGGAAGATCATGTAGAGCATTTGAAGATGGTATTGCAAAGACTTCGAGAGCATCAGTTATATGCCAAGCTGAGTAAATGCGAGTTCTGGATTCATGAAGTCTTGTTTCTGGGTCACATCATAAACCAGGATGGGTTGGCTGTGGATCCAAAGAAAGTAGCAGATATCCTGAACTGGAAAGCACCAAAGGATGTTCGTGGGATCAAGAGCTTCATTGGAATGGCTGGGTATTACAGGCGTTTCATCGAAGGCTTCTCAAAGATTGCTAGACCAATGACAGCGTTACTAGCGAAGAAAGTTGAGTTTAAGTGGACCCAAAAGTGTCAGGAAGCATTTGAAGAACTGAAAAATAGATTGACTACAACTCCGGTGTTAGTCCTGCCTGATGTTCACAAGCCATTCTCAGTGTATTGCGATGCTTCTTACACTGGATTGGGATGTGTGCTAATGCAAGAAGGAAGAGTTGTAGCATATTCATCTCGACAGCTGAAGATCCATGAGAAAAATTACCCCACACATGACCTGGAGTTGGCAGCAGTAGTTCATGCTTTGAAGACCTGGAGACATTACCTGTATGGGCAGAAGTGCGACATTTACACAGATCATAAAAGTCTGAAGTACATATTCACCCAGTCAGAGTTAAACATGAGACAGCGAAGATGGTTGGAATTGATCAAGGACTATGAGCTGGAGATACATTACCATCCAGGCAAAGCCAATGTTGTTGCAGATGCTCTGAGCAGGAAGAGCCAAGTCAATATGATGGCCACGTACCCAATGCCATATGAGTTAGCCAAGGAGTTCGACAGACTGAGTCTCGGTTTCCTGAACAGTACGCAAGGAGTAACAGTGGAATTAGAGCCCACCCTAGAGCGGGAGATCAAAGAAGGGCAGAAGGATGATGAAAGCATCAACAAGATCCGGCAGCTAATCTTAGAAGGAAGAGGCAAAGACTTTCGAGAGGATGAAGAGGGAGTAATATGGTTCAAGGACCGATTGTGTGTCCCCGACCTCAAACCTATTAGGGAGCTGATCCTAAAGGAAGCTCATGAGACAGCCTACTCCATACACCCGGGAAGTGAAAAGATGTACCAGGATTTAAAAAGGAGGTTTTGGTGGTATGGCATGAAAAGAGAAATCGCAGAATATGTCGCCATCTGTGATAGCTGTCAGAGAACCAAAGCAGAGCACCAAAGGCCCGCTGGATTGTTGCAGCCATTGCGAATTCCTCAGTGGAAGTGGGATGAGATCGGGATGGATTTTATAGTTGGCCTACCCCGTACCCGGGCCGGTTATGATTCCATCTGGGTGGTTGTGGACCGATTAACAAAGGTGGCCCATTTCATACCTGTGAAGACCACATACACCGGAGCAACATTAGCTGAGTTATACATGTCACGGATAGTCTGCCTTCATGGTGTGCCGAAGAAGATAGTATCAGATCGAGGAACGCAGTTCACCTCTCATTTTTGGCAGCAGCTACAAGAAGCTTTGGGCACCCATTTGAACTTCAGCTCGGCTTATCACCCGCAGACAGACGGTCAGACTGAAAGAACTAATCAGATCCTAGAAGATATGCTGAGAGCCTGTGCGTTGCAAGACAAGTCAGGGTGGGACAAAAGGTTACCTTATGCAGAATTCTCCTATAACAATAGTTACCAGGCCAGCTTGAAGATGTCGCCGTTTCAGGCACTCTATGGGCGGAGTTGTAGGACTCCGCTGCATTGGGACCAACCTGGAGAGAGACAGGTGTTTGGCCCCGACATCCTGCTTGAAGCCGAAGGGAATATCAAAATGGTTCGGGAGAACCTGAAAATAGCCCAGTCAAGACAGCGAAGCTATGCGGACCGAAGGAGAAGAGAACTGAGTTTCGAAGTGGGGGATTTCGTCTATCTGAGGGTGTCACCGATCAGGGGAGTCAGAAGGTTCGGAGTTAAAGGCAAGTTAGCACCCCAGTACGTTGGACCATATCAGATCCAAGCCAAGCGTGGAGAAGTGTCCTACCAGCTCATCCTACCAGAAAGTTTGTCGGCAGTGCACAATGTGTTCCACGTGTCGCAATTGAAGAAGTGCCTGCGAGTACCAGAAGAACAGTTGCCAGTGGAGGGTTTGGAAGTTCAGGAGGATCTAACATACATAGAGAAGCCAACGCAGATTCTGGAGTTTGCAGACAGAGTCACCCGGAGGAATACCATCAGAATGTGCAAAGTCAGATGGGGTCACCACTCGGAGGAAGAAGCAACCTGGGAACGAGAAGATGATCTGAAAGCCAAATACCCTGAACTCTTTGCTGACCAACCCTGAATCTCGGGGGCGAGATTCTTTTAAGGGGGATAGGTTTGTAACACCCTGAATTTGGGGGTATAAAATTTCTTTGCTCATATTCACAAATTCAGGTGTTACTTCCCTTTTCTCATCCTTCCCCAATCTTTTCTTTCTCATTTCTATAGGAGAAAAGTGCTTATTTTATTTGTAATAATAGTGTGATAGGTTAAACCCTAAGGGAGTATGAATTGTTGCATCATGTTGAACCCTAGATTTCACTTTTGTTTGGTGCATAATTCTCAAAAGGTCTAATTTGAATTTGTGGCTTATTTGAATTTGAATCAAATGGAGAAAATAAAAAGAAAAGAGAAAGGAAATTCCAGAAATAAAAGAAAAGGAAAGCAGCCCACTACCCCCGCCCCCTCGGCCTTTCGGCCCATCAAGCCCAACCCGCACGCGCGCCTTTCCCCCCTCTCCTCTCTCTGCCTGGCGGACCCCACCTGTCGGCGCAGCCGTTCCCCGCGTGCGCCCGCTCCCTCGCTCTCTCTGCCCGTGGGCCCGGCCCGTCAGCCCCGCTTTCCTCGCGCTCGCGCCCGCTTTCTCCTCTCTCTCTGCGCCGCGGGCCCGAGCTGTCAGCTCTCTCGTCCTCGCGTAACCGCCGCCGCGCGTGCCGCGGTCTCCGCGCCCACGTCGCGCGAGGGGCTCGCCCCACCTCGCCCTTGGCCACTTGAGCCCCGAGCCTTGCTCGCCATCTCCCCCTCCCTCATTTGCGCACCCACCGGCCCTCTCTCTCGCCCTCTCCCTCGCTGCGCGCACGCCCAAGCGCCACCGCCGCGAACCGCCGCCGCCCGAGCTCGTTTCCCGGCCGCCGTTGGAGCTCCGCCGTGTCCATTGCCACGGTGAGTTTCGCCCCGACGTCCGCAACCCGGAACGCGCTCCAATTTCCCCTTCCCCTCCCTATTTCTCTCTGCCCGCGCTCACCCGCCGTCCGCCGTGCAGCCGCTACCGTCGACCCGGGTCACCGTCGCGTCTCCGTCGCCGCCGAGGAGTCCCCGGAGTTCGCCGTGAGGTAAGGAACCTCTCCCGCCCCTATTGGCCCTTGTCTTGCACTCTGTCGCGCTTAATTCCTCGCCGGAGACCCTTAGCGCCGCCGCCGAGCCGCTTCGCCGTGAGCTGCCCTCCTCCGGTGCCCCTGCCCCGACCCAGACCCCACCAATAGGTTTCCCGTGCCCTCCCCAACCTCCCCGGCCACTCGGGTCGCCCCGGGAACCCGCAGGGCCCCCGCTCCCCTCGTCTCCGGCGAGCTCCTCCGCCGCGGGGGTGAGCGCCGCCGCCCCAGCTAGCTGAAGGAGACGGGAGCCAGCCACCCCATCCCCGCCGTCTATCTCAGATCGGACGGCACGGATTCAAATAACCCGAACCCAACCTCAACCGTCCGCCCAAGATCCAACGGCCCAGAGCCGTTTCCCCGCACCCCGCCTCTCTGCCAACTGGGCCCCGCCTGTCAGCAGTTCACCCGCGCGCTCGCTCTGCTCGCCCGGTCCCGCCTGTCAGCCGTTCGCCCCACGCTGCCCGCCCGGCCCCGCCTGTCAGCCGCCCAGGCCGCCGCGCGCCCGCGCGCCCGCCGCAGGATCTAATCCTGGCCGTTGATCTGAGATCTAACGGCTGAAAGCGCCCGATACCCCTTCGCCCGCGCGTTTTCTTAAAGAGACCCCCGGTTTTCCGGATTTTGCGCCCGCCGTCCCTGGTTTCTCGCAGTTAGGTCCTCGGACCTTTTATTTAATTCAGAATAGGTCCTTAGGGTATATTTTTAACCCCTAAACTTGTAAAATCCATAACTTTGCCATATGAACTCCAAATTAGGTGCTTCAAATTGCAAAATGTTCATAAAATTATTATCTATCTGTTTATGCAATGTTCCTCTGCTGTTTCCATGTCCCAATTAATGGTTAATCATTAGGATAGGATTAAGGCTATTGGAACCTTATTTGAGATAATTAGAAATTGGTAGACTTTAATAAAAGTTGGAGCACTTAAGTTTATGGACTTAAACACCTAAGTTTAGGAACTTAAAACCAGATAATGATTTAATCCCACCACTGACTTAAACCTGATTAGTGGATAATGAATCACTTTGTATAGTCCTCTACCCTAGACCTAGAGAATACCAGAGTGCCTATCCCTTTTCTATTATGAACTTGTGATCTCTCTGCTGCATATGTTTGGTATATTGTTTTTGTTTGATATTTCCCAAGTGCATAGTGTGAATGATTGCTTTACGTAGACAACGAGCAGTCTGTGTTTCCCGAGGAAGTTGCAGAGGAAGTCCCTGATCAACAGTTTGGTGAAGGCAAGTGTCCTCTGACCCATTATGTCCTATTCATTTATAACTTACTACCCCGCATTACTTACTTGAAACCTAAGGATTGACTAGCTTTACACTTTACTTTATCCTTGATGACCTTATGGGCTATTATGGTTAGCATTCTGCTACTGCCTTAACTTAATCAATGAACATGATGTGAATATTTATGATACTGTTATCCTGATGATGTTGATGATCTTGTGATACTCTAGGGGGCTCAGGCTGTTTTCCTGAGTACCTCTCCGTAAGGACCTGTTCGTTGAGAGACCACCCGGGATAACAGTGCAACCATGAGGGTGAAATGGGGTGCCCTTAGCTAATTAATTAGAGGAACTAGAGGTGTAGTTGCTTCGCCGTCGTGCCGTCAATGGGGTCCAGGCACAGTGCTTGCTCTGCCGAGGCTGAGTGCCGAGGTTCTTTCGTTTTGCTTTTGTTAGTCACTCTCCTGCGGGGAGGAGTACTGTGTTTATCAAACTGGAGAAACCTAACGGGCGGCTATGACCTCTAGGGAATCTTTGTAAAGGCTTCGTAGTGATACCCTGCCGGACCACCTAGGTAGTGGTCAATGGGGATTAGCTCTCCCCGGGTAGAAAGGGAATCACGACTCATGGGTAAAGTGTGCGACCTCTGCAGAGGGTAGTGAAACTGATATATCAGCCGTGCTCACGGTTAAGAGCAGCCTTGGGATCCTCTTTGATTAGAGATACAGATGGTTCGAGATACAAGGATTATGTTATGGTTTTGGTTCGAATATGATGATGTTGTTCCTCGATGAGGAAAAGGTTCATGGGTTGATTAATGCTAAAATCTGGCTTCTACTAATGATAAATACCTGACCAACTAAAAGTAACCGCTTGAGCTTAACCCCACATAAAGCTAGTCCACCTCAGCCAAACGGGACATTTGCTGAGTACGTTGATGTGTACTCATCCTTGCTTTACCACCAAACACCAGGTTGTCCGCATTGTAACCACTGCTCGGGAGAAGGCGAAGCCGTGGAAGGAGACTTCCAGGAGTTCCAAGACTACGACGAATTCTAGGTGTGGGTTGGCGGCAACCCCCAGTCAGCTGCCTGTGAAGGCCTTATCTTTACTGCGTTTCGCTAGCACTTTGATTTATCTGTTAAGTTGATGACTATGTGGATGTCTATGACTCTGTGATGTAACAAGTTAATACTCCTTTATGTTATTATTCGAGCATTGTGCGACGATGTTCATTTATGTAATCGCTGTGTACGTGAGTTCTGATCCTGGCACGTACATAGTTCGCATTCGGTTTGCCTTCCAAAACCGGGTGTGACATCTACCCTGACTATCGTTATCCCATTCGAGGGCAGAAAAGAAAAGGCGCGACCTCTGCGAAAGAAGAAGCTGCAGCTGCTCCTAGTGAGCCAGCACCGAAAAGAAAAAGGATAAAGGTCCTCACACATCGGCCACGCTATATTGAACCAGCCTCGGTGCCTGAATTCACCGGAGAGACTTCTTCGGCCACCGAGGCTGAACAGCCAACCTTGCTGCCAGTAATCGCAGAAATAGCCGAAGCGCCAACAAGAACAGAATTGGAAGAACCAAAGATTTTGTTATCAGAAACCAAAGAGATGGACGAAGCGCCATCAACAGAAAAAATGGAAGCACCATCAACAGAAAAAATGGAAGAAACAAAAGGATCAGCTGAGGGATCAAAAATATTAGAAGTTTTAAGTCCTTCAGCAAATGTTGACACAACAAAAATCCAAAAGGGGCCCACAGTGACTCCGAAAAGAAAAAGAATGGTCAATGTGCTAGATGTTCTAGAAACAATTAAGTCCTCAAGCACAACTCCGAGGAAGACTGTTGAAACCTCCGAAGCGAAAACTGAGATTTTTGATACTAAAGCTCTAGAGCAAGAAACTGAAGCTGAAGCTGGGCCTTCGGAGCCCACGAAGGTAAAATCCCTGGAAACCGAGGAAGAAAAAGTGACAGAGCCAATTCTTGTTGAAGAAATCAGTGCTGCTGCCCCCGAAGCATCCCCCAAAGTCCCTGATTATATTGTTCGACATGCTTCAGAGAAAAAGTTGTCTGAAAAAGAAAAGCAAGAGGCCCAGTTTTACGCCCAAAAACTAAAATATCCAAAGGGGGCGTTGATATTCAACGGCAGCGGAGAAGAAGACTTCTTGTACTGTCTCCCTGACAGCAAGGAGATTTCTGTCTGCCGGGAGATGAGCAAGAGCTTCGGATTCCCAACACTAGAAGACGGACTCTCGGTGCTGTCGAAAGACGAGTTGGCCGACAGCTTGGCGTACAATAGTTTAAAGGTACAAAATTTGAGACCTTCGTATCGTTTCTTGAAACCAAAATTTTTTTCATTTGCTTAGATTTACTAACGCACACACATTCTTCTTTGCAGGGCCTTATACTTAGCAATGCCCTCAGGGCCCAAAAAGATGCCGAAGATGAAGGATGTGTGATGGCCCTGAGCAACCTTCGTTCCGAAGTAATTGAACTAAGGAAGGAAGGTCTCGAAAAAGACAAAATATTGCATTCATTGATAAGTAGAATAAAAGAAGACGAAGCTACTTTTAAAGGTCAAGCTGAGGCTCAGAAGCGTGAAATTGAAGATCTTCGAAAACAACTAGCCAGAGCTAGAGAAGAACGCATACTTGAAGAAACAAAGCGAGAACTTAGCGACCAATGGGCAAATCATTTAGAAGGAACTGTTGAAGAGCTTCGTGCGTCCAAGAAGAGATGCTATAACAAATCTATAGAATGTGTTAAGAAAATGAAAACTAGCTTCGCCAGCGTTGGCGCATTTTCGAGTGAAGAAAACTTTACGAGAGGCAACCCCGAAGGCCCCATTGAATGGATTAGCCATGAAGCTGAGGCCTTCGAAGAAATTTTAAATAGCCGCGGAGATATATGTGCTTTTTCGGGTGCCAGGGGAATTGCCACCATTTTGGAGAAAAAGGGCTGTGAGCATGTAAAGATTTGTTGGGGGCCTTCGTCCTCCGAAGGTCCTCAAAAACATGATTTGACAATGTTTTCCAAGTGGATTATGTGAACAGGTATCTTCGGTCTCAGAATTATAAAGCACGGCCAGGACGAAGCCTGAACCAGACGAAGGGCGAGTTGATTATCAAGCTCTACGAAGGTGCACAGCCGAAGCTGTGTGCAAGGAAGCTTCGTCACGATAGCAGAAAGGGGAACCGACTTAAAGATGAAAAGACTACGTGGGCCTCGGCATATTTCCATAAGTCATTAGCAAATGTAATGGACATGGATGTAATTTTACGTGGGCTGTATCCCGCGTCTATAAATAGATGAACAGTACTCCCGTACTGTTCACGCTGACCGGGCATTGGCATTTGCGTCACGCTTGTACTTTTACCTTCTCTCAGGACCGAAGGTACATTTGTAATTTGTAATCATTTCTATTTTTCTATGTTAATAAAATAGAAATGATTCTATGATTTACAATTCATGTTTCATATGAATCCTTCGTTACTACTTGTTGAATCTACGAAGGTATGTTTTTTGTGACCTCCGTCCGGAACTCATTATCCCCGAAGGGGAATAATGTTTGAGAGGACGAAGGGCCTTAACATTTAACACTTTTTATGTTGCCTTGTTCTTAATCCGAAGCATTTGAGAACAAGTCCCCAACATTGGCGCCCACCTCCGGTGAACTCACTTCCACTTCGAGCTTTTTTGAACACCTTCGGAAGCTATAGACCTTCGCTATGGCGCCGAAGAAAGCTTCAGCAATTGGGGCTTCAGCACTGCAACCGCTGGACCACAACCAGGAGACCGTCTCTCTTCGGGAGGCCCGAAGCCAGAAGAGAAAGGCCGTCAGCCCGACGCTCGAGGAAGAAGAGCTAGACCAAGAAATCAGGGATATGGAGATGCTACATCAACAAGTGCAGAGGAAGAAGGAGAAGATGGCCCGCCTAGCTGAGTTGCAGAGGCAAATAGACGAAGCCTCTGAGGAAGTTCGCCATCTTACTCACGATGAGCAGAACAGAGGGCCTCATCAGAAAGACCTTCATCAGGAGGGCTTCGTCAACGAAGATGACTGGTATGACAATTTCCATCAGGGAAATTTTGTTTTTGATGATGCTTCTCCTCTGTCCGCTGAGCTGCAGGCTACACCTTGGCCTCCATCCTATAAGCCACCTCAGCTTCCCATGTTTGACGGCCACTCCGACCCGAAGCAATTCTTGATGAGCTACGAAGCAACAGTGTCTTCGTACGGGGGCAATGCTGCAGTCATGGCGAAGTCTTTCGTTATGGCTGTCAGGAATGTTGCTCAGACCTGGTATTCCTCCCTTCGGCCAGGAACAATCACTTCATGGCAGAAGCTGAAGGACATGTTACTGACCAGCTTTCAAGGATTTCAGACAAAGCCGGTCACAGCTCAAGCCTTGTTCCAGTGTGTTCAGGATCACGAAGAATACCTTCAGGCGTATGTCCGAAGGTTCTTACGATTGAGGGCGCAGGCACCAACGGTGCCTAATGAAATTGTTATCGAAGCCATGATTAAGGGGCTTCGTCCTGGACCTGCAGCTCAATACTTTGCTCGGAAGCCTCCTCAGACCTTGGAGAAACTGCTCCAAAAGATGGATGAGTACATTCGGGCTGACAATGACTTTCGCCAAAGAAGGGAGGAGGCCTTCAGATTTTCTGAAATGACCAGGGGCTTCGGAGGAAGATACTACCCGAGGCATGTCCGGTCCATCCACAACACTCAGAATGATGATAAGGGGAGTCAGCAGAACAGACCGCAGTGCTCCTCACAGGCTTCGGGGCAACAACAAACTTCCTTCCGGCCACCAGCTCCAAGAGGCAGAGGCGCCAGGGGCTTCGGCGGAAGATTCGGAGATCAGCCAAGGAGACTGTTTTGCTTGTTCTGTGGAGAAGGCAAGGGCCATACCACTAGGTCGTGTCATATTACAATCCAGAAGCAAAAGGAAATTGCCGAAGCTGCATCTCAACAAGCTCAGCCGAAGCAGGTCATGCATACTGCTTCGTATCATCCGCCTTATATCCCACAATACATAGACAACCACCCTGCAGCTTCTGTAGCTTCGGCAAGTCAACCTCAAGCTTCCTGGCAACAGCTTCCGCCCCCACCTCCATTGCAGCAAGGTCAACAGCCAGAAGGGAGTCAATACGCTCCACATCAGAGGGACTTCAGAGAGCAGTCCGAAGCTCGCACAGTCAACAGCACTGTGCCAGAGTCGAAGCACATTTATTGACACATATCCTACCTTTGATAGCAGTCTTTCCTATTCCGTTTTATTTTCTGTGAAGCAAAAAACATTGATAGTTTTCATGTAATAATTTCGTTGTTTTCCACGAGGAAGATCTATTTGCTCCACAAGCTTAAGTTGCTGAAGCTTAAAATTTTTTCCGTTACCAAGGAGGACCTTCGAATTAAAAATCCTTCGGAGTAACAGAAAGTCGTTCTAAGGAACGCAGAGTAAGTTTGTGAAGTCACAAAAAGTCGTTCCAAAGGGAGCGCAGTGTAAGTTTTCTGCTCAGAAGTCGTTCCTAAAGGAATGCAGAGCCTACAGCGAAAAGTCAACGCTGATACCGCCTAAGTAAAAGGCGAAGAAGCTCCTAAGGGAGGCTTACAGCGAAAAGTCAACGCTGATACCGCCTAAGTAAAGGGCGAAGAAGCTCCTAAGGGAGGCTGACAGCGAAAAGTCAACGCTGAGATCGTCTAAGTAAAAGACGAAGAAGCTCCAAAGACGTTCCTAAGGGAATGCAGAGCTTACGAATATATTTTATGTGTATCTTCGGAACAAATGTCACATGCATAGCATAACATCATCACATCATTTTGCATAGCATAAGCATCATACATCATATTGCATTTGGCAAAAGAAGGTGACACTCTCAACCTTCGAAAGGATGCTTTGAGAAAGTGACATCGAAATTGTATAGCTTCGGAATACAGCTTCGGAGAATATTTTTATGAAACATGGGTGAGCTTTATCAGATCAATATTGAGATTGTATAGCTTCGGAGTATAGCTTCGGATAATGATTTCACGAAGCATGGATGTGATTCATCAGAATAATTTTAACGAAGAATGTTTTCTTCACGAAGCATGAAAAGAAGGGAAGGTGTTTTTTCGCCGAAGGCTCAAAAATGGTATGTATGTAGAGTTTCATGCATCGTAAAGAATTGAATAATGGAAAGAAACTTGTATATTACATTCAAATGTACAAAATGTTACATAGATCACACTTTAACTGTTTTTCTAAATAGCATCTAGTCTTCTCTTAATACTGCTTCGGCGGCTTCATTTAAAAGTTGATCAACAACTTTGTCCATGATAGCTTCGGCCATTTGTTTAATTGCATCATCCCCTTCTGTGTGGGGGTCGGCAGTCGATCCAACAGCATCTGAGGGGAGAGAACATTTCTTCATTACTATTACAAATCGTGAGCAAAGTTTGAAATAAAAATTACAACACAATAAGAACGGCTAATTAATACCTAATTGCCTTTCGGGCTCTGTACTTCTTTCGGCAGCTTCTGCCACTTTCCTAGCATCATGGATGCCTTTTTCGCTCCTTTGGATGATTTCTTGCGCCATTCCTCGGCCACCGTCGTTCCAGATATCAGTAAAAAATTTGCCACCAACAACGCTTGCTTCGGCCGAGGGGTCCTTGATGTCTTCGGAAGATAAGGCAGCTTCGGACTGAGCTAAAAATTTTACATGCCCGCAACCTTTCTTCTCTAAGACAGAAGCAATTCCTCTGGCGCCCGAAAAAGCGCAGATGTCGCCACGACTGCTCAGGATCTCTTCGAAGGCCTCTGCTTCGTGACTTATCCATTCCAGTGGACCTTCGGGATTACCTCGAGAGAAATTCTCTTCGCTGGAAAAGGCGCCCACGCTGGCGAAGCTGCTTTTAATTTTATTCACGCATTCTACAGATTTAACATAGCATTTTCTTTGAAAGGCACGAAGCTCCTTAACCCTTAACTCCAACTTATCCACCATATGATCACTAAGTTCTCGTTTTGTTTCCTCAAGAACACGTTCTTCTTTCGCCCGGGCTAATTGTTTCTGAAGATCTTTGATCTCGTGTTTCTGAGCTTCGGCCTGAATCTTTGCAGCAGCTTCGTCCTTTTTTATCTTGTCTACTAGAGTAACCAGAATTTTGTCTTTTTCTAGAGCTTCGTTCCTCAGCTTTATGACTTCGGAACGTAAATTGTTAAACGCAATTTCATAGCTTTCATCTTCGGCGCTCTTTTGGGCTCTTAGTGCGTTGCTTAGGATCAGGCCCTATACGAAAAAAGAATCCATATAAGAATAAAAGGAATGAGTTGCGTAAAAAATAATAAGGGGGTTTTTCAAGCATTTAATTCCCATACCTTCAGGCTGTTGTACGCAAGACTGTCTGCGAGATCTTCTTTCGTCATGGCGCTTAATCCAGATTCAAGCTTCGGGAAACCAATACTCCTGGCCATCTCTCGGCAGACAGATAGCTCTTTGTTGTCAGGCAGGCAGTATAAGAAATCATCTTCATTTGTCCCATTGAATATTACTGCCCCCTTCGGATATTTTAGCTCCTTCGCATAATGGTTAGCCTCATGAGTTTCTTCTTCAGATAGTTTTTTCCCCGAAGCATGTCGTATGATGTAATCACACATGCTGGCAGGCGCTTCGGGGATGGCAGTGTCAGTTTCTTCAACTAAAATTGGTTCTGGTATTTTTATTGCTTCGGCTTCCAAAGTTTGCTCCTTGAAGGGCTCTGAAGGCCCAGCTTCAGCTTCAACCTGTTGTGTTGGAGCTTCAGAAGTTGCTTCAGCAATTTCAACACTCTTTTTTGGAGTTGTGCTTGAAGACTTAATTGTCTCCAAGACATCTAGTACATTTACCATTCTTTTCCTTTTTGGGGTCACCATTGGACCCTTTTGGTTTTTTGCTGTTTCGGCATTTGCTGCAGGACTCAAAACTTCTGATGCTTTTTCCTTAGTCGGTTTTTTCACTTCTTCCATTTTTACTGTGGATGGCGCTTCGGCCATCACTGCAATTTCTGGCAGCAAGGTTGGCTGTCCAGCTTCGGCGGCCGAAGATGTTTCTCCGGTAAACTCAGGCACCGAAGCTGGTTCAATATGGCGTGGCCGGTGTGTGAGGACCTTTAACCTTTTTCCTTTCGGTTCTGGCTCGCTAGGAGCAGTTGCGGCTTCTTCTTTTTCAGAGGTTGTGATTTTCCTTTTTTGCCCTCGAATGGGATAACGATAATCAGGGTAGAAGAACCCAACTGCATCAAACACCCGGTTGAGTCTCTTCTTTTTTCGGCCTCCGAAGGCTGCTGATAACGCAGTGTTCTCAGCCTTCGAGTATGCCCCAAGCAGTTCGTCACTTAATGTTTCAATGCTTTTCAACCAGTCGTCATCAGGTTCAATAAATTTATCTGCATATTTGAATGTGTACTTCAGTCTGACGAGTCCGCCTTCGTCGGACTCTTTGATAGTATCCTTCGGCATTTCCCATTTTTCTGCAAGTGGCCATACCCTGAAGGCTATGTGCTCTTGGACCAAGTCCCTTGTCCCAATGAAAGAGCAGACTATGCCGAAAGCTCTTTGGCATTCCTCGGCTGCTTCGTCCACTTCAACCTTCGGCCTTCGAAGTCCGAAGCGTTGCCAGATGGGGTGCATAATGATACTTTTGACATCTTCTTGTACCGATAAGTCATTCTTTACATAGAACCACTCTGACATCCAGGCTCCGGGCCACCTTTTCCGAAAGGTCGGCACAGGGCAGCTTGACCCGGAGCGGGCACCGAAGCTATAACACCCAAAATTGTTGTGGTATTGTTCTTTTCCCCAGGGCTTTGTTTCGTATAATAACTCATGAATGTTGCAGAAGCTTTTAGCGTTTGGATCCAAACCTTGGCTCCTCACAGCCCAGACAAATATCCCCATTCTTATGATAGCTTCAGGAGTAAGTTGATGAAGGTAGACTTGAAATGTTTTCAGTACCCCGACAACAAAGTTGCTCAGGGGGAATCGAAGCCCAGCCTTGAGAAAGCTTCGGAAAATCACAACTTCATCTTCTTCGGGGGTGGGAGAAGTTTTTTCTCCAGCATCAGCCCTCACAATAGACACATCTCGAAAATATCGCCCCCTCATATTATCAATATGACTCTGCTTGATGGTGGTCTTCCCGAAAACCGTGTGACTTGGCCGCCATGGACGATCTTCGGCCTCTTCCCCGCCACTTTCTACATCATAGCTGTCGCTGTCACCAGTATCTTCGGACAAACCTTCGAGAATCTCCTTGGTAATTTTCTCTGTATTGGTCTCCGCCATTGCAATCAGGAACCCCAGATTCTTCTCTTCCTCGAGGCTCAGCTTCGTATCCGCAGGGATCTTCTTGTCTTCAGACATCTTCGGAAATGCTAAAAAACCTAAAAAGCTGTTTTCGGGGCCGAAGCTTCAAACTCAAAAAGGTCACCAATCTTAATGCACAAGAGCTAAAAATTTTTAGTAGGCCGAAGCAGATGGCAAGTGCGCGTACCAAATGAGTTTGCGGTGCGATCTTATTTATACCCCCAGGGCGTTGAAAATTGAAAGGCCCCGCTTGTCAGTGAATGTTGCTATTCTAGCAAAGGGAAGGTGTTTTTTCGGACCTTCGGCTCAAGGCCTTCGTCCATATCGCAATCTGAATTTATTATTAACAAATTAATATTGCGAGGGGCTACTGTTGGGGGCCTTCGTCCTCCGAAGGTCCTCAAAAACATGATTTGACAATGTTTTCCAAGTGGATTATGTGAACAGGTATCTTCGGTCTCAGAATTATAAAGCACGGCCAGGACGAAGCCTGAACCAGACGAAGGGCGAGTTGATTATCAAGCTCTACGAAGGTGCACAGCCGAAGCTGTGTGCAAGGAAGCTTCGTCACGATAGCAGAAAGGGGAACCGACTTAAAGATGAAAAGACTACGTGGGCCTCGGCATATTTCCATAAGTCATTAGCAAATGTAATGGACATGGATGTAATTTTACGTGGGCTGTATCCCGCGTCTATAAATAGATGAACAGTACTCCCGTACTGTTCACGCTGACCGGGCATTGGCATTTGCGTCACGCTTGTACTTTTACCTTCTCTCAGGACCGAAGGTACATTTGTAATTTGTAATCATTTCTATTTTTCTATGTTAATAAAATAGAAATGATTCTATGATTTACAATTCATGTTTCATATGAATCCTTCGTTACTACTTGTTGAATCTACGAAGGTATGTTTTTTGTGACCTCCGTCCGGAACTCATTATCCCCGAAGGGGAATAATGTTTGAGAGGACGAAGGGCCTTAACATTTAACACTTTTTATGTTGCCTTGTTCTTAATCCGAAGCATTTGAGAACAAGTCCCCAACAAGATTTTAGCGCAATCCGAAGCTACCTTGCCCTTCGAAGATGCAAAGGATCCTTCAGCTGAAGCTAGCATGGTTGGTGGAAAATTTTTTACCGATGTCTGGGGCAATGGTGGCCGAGAAATGGCCCGAGAAATTATCCAAAAAAGCGAAAAGGGCATCCATGATGCTAGAAAAGTAGCAGAGGCTGCTGAGAAAAGCGTGGAGCCCGAAGGGCAAATAGGTATTAACTAGTGGTTTTTATTGTGTTGTAATTTTTAATTTTAAACTTCGTTCGCAATTTGTAATAGCAATGTAGCTGTATCCTGTCCTCCCTCAGATCCTACTAAAGCTTCTCCGGGTCCTCCCCCGAAAGATGACGATGAAATTAAAAAGATGGCCGAAGCTATCATGGATCAAGTTGTCAATCAACTCCTGAACGAAGCTGCAGAAGTAGTACTTAGGGAAGACTAGGTGCTACTGTAAAAACTTCTGAAATGTAATATGTGTAATATCTTGTAACCCTGAATGTAATAAACTTGTTTTTTATGATTCAATTCTTTACGATGCATGAAATTTTACATACGTACCGTTTTTGAGTCTTTGACAAAAAAACACCTTCCCTTCTTTTCATGCTTCGTGAAGAAGAATTTTCATTTATCGCAACAATACCCATAGTGTTCTGATGAAGAACATCCAAACTTCGTGAAAATATTTTCCGAAGCTACATTCCGAAGATCAATATTGTATCCCCTTCTTGTGCCATATGCAGAATGATGTATGATGCTTATGTTATGCAAAATGATGTGATGATGTTATGCTATGAGAAAAGGTATTCGTTCCGAAGCTACACACACATCCCTGCAATAAAATACATAATCTTTTTTGAATCAGCGTTGACTTTTCGCTGTAAGCCTCCCTTAGGAGCTTCTTCGCCTTTTACTTCAGCGGAATCAGCGTTGACTTTTCGCTGTAAGCTCTGCATTCCCTTAGGAACGACTTTGGAGCTTCTTCGCCTTTTACTTTCGGCGGAATCAGCGTTGACTTTTCGCTGTAAGCTCTGCATTCCCTTAGGAACGACTTTGGAGCTTCTTCGCCTTTTACTTTCGGCGGAATCAGCGTTGACTTTTTGCTGTAAGCTCTGCATTCCCTTAGGAACGACTTTGGAGCAAAAAACTTACACTGCGCTCCTTTTGGAACGACTTCTTGTTGCTTCGAAGAATTCATACCATGTCTTCTTTGTTAAAATAAATTTAATAATCCGAAGGTCCTCCTTGCTATTGCAAACTTTTAAGCTCCGACAACTTAAGCCTGTGTAGAAGATATGTTTTCCTTGTGGCAAATAACAAAACTATTACTTGAAATTTAAAAAGTGTCCTTTATTACACAGAAAATAAAACTGAATGGAAAAGACTGCTGTCGAGGTAGGATATTTGTCAATAGATGTGCTTCGACTCTGGCACAGTGCTATTGACTGTGCGAGTTTCGGATTGTTCTCTGAAGTCCCTTTGATGTGGAGCATATTGGCTGCCTTCTGGCTGGTGACCTTGTTGCAGCGGTGGTGGAGGCGGAGGCTGTTGCCAGGAAGCTTGAGGTTGACTCGCCGAAGCAACAGAAACTGCAGGGTGGTTGCCTACGTATTCTGGGATGTAAGGCGAATGGTACGAAGCAGTATGCATGACCTGCTTCGGCTGAGCTTGTTGTGCTGCAGCTTCGGCTATCTCCTTTTGCTTCTGGATGGTAACATGGCACATCCTGGTGGTATGGCCCTTGTTTTCACCACAGAACAAGCAAAATATTCTCCTTGGTTGATCTCCAAATCTTCCGCCGAAGCCCCTGGCGCCTCTGCCTCTTGGAGCTAGTGGCCGGAAGAAGCTTTGCTGTTGCCCCGAAGCCTGTGAGGAGCACTGTGGCCTTTGCTGCTGACTCCCCTTATCATCATTTTGAGTAGAGTTGTGAATTGACCTGACGTGCCTCGGATAGAATCTTCCTCCGAAGCCGCTGGTCATTTCGGAAAACCTGAAAGCCTCCTCCCTTCTTTGGCGAAAATCATTGTCGGCACGAATATACTCGTCCATCTTCTGGAGCAGCTTCTCCAAAGTTTGAGGAGGCTTCCTAGCAAAGTACTGAGCTGAAGGTCTAGGCCGAAGTCCCTTGATCATGGCCTCAATGACAATTTCGTTGGGCACCGTTGGCGCCTGCGCCCTCAAACGCAAGAACCTCCTGACATACGCCTGAAGGTATTCTTCGTGATCCTGGGTGCACTGGAACAGGGCCTGAGCAGTGACCGGCTTCGTCTGAAACCCTTGGAAGCTGGTTAACAACATGTCCTTCAGTTTTTGCCATGAAGTGATCGTTCCTGGTCGAAGGGAGGAATACCAGGTTTGAGCAACACTCCTGACAGCCATAACAAAAGACTTTGCCATGACTGCAGCATTGCCACCATACGAAGATACTGTTGCTTCGTAGCTCATCAAAAACTGCTTCGGGTCTGAATGGCCGTCAAATATGGGAAGCTGGGGCGGCTTGTAGGACGGAGGCCAAGGTGTAGCCTGCAGCTCAGCGGACAGAGGAGAAGCATCATCAAAAACAAAATTTCCATGATGGAAGTTGTCATACCAGTCATCTTCGTTGAGGAAACCCTCCTGATGAAGGTTTTGGTTCTGAGGCCTTCGGTTCTGCTCATCGTGAGTAAGATGGCGAACTTCTTCAGAAGCTTCGTCTATCTGCCTTTGCAGTTCAGCTAGCCTGGCCATCTTTTCCTTCTTCCTCTGCACCTGTTGATGAAGCATCTCCATGTTTCTGATCTCCTGGTCTAGCTCATCCTCTTGCGGTGTCGGGCTGACAGCCTTCCTCTTCTGGCTTCGGGCCTCCCGAAGAGAGAGAGTCTCCTGATTGGGGTCCAGTGGTTGCAGAGGTGCAGCCCCAGTTGCTGAAGCTTTCTTCGGCGCCATAGCGAAGGTTTATGATCGCCGAAGGTGTTAAAAAACTCAAAGGGTGGTAGTGAGTTCACCGGAGGTGGGCGCCAATGTTGGTGACTTGTTCTCAAATGCTTCGGCTTAAGAACAAGGCAACACAGAAAATGTTAAACGGTAAAGTCCTTCGTCCTTCGAAGCATTATTTCCCTTAGGATATAATGCCTCTCGGACAAAGGTTATGAAGGGTGTACCTTCATGAACACAACATACGAAGATAAAGGATGAACCATATGAAATATAAAGAATAACATAGACAATTATATGTTATTATTAACTCATTTTTGCATTATTATTATGAAGAAATAGAAATGACATCCAATTACAAAGGTACCTTCGGCTTGGAAGGAGATGAAAATACAAATGTGACGCAAAAGCAAATGCCAAGTCAGCGTGCCCAGTACAGGGGTACTGTTCACCTATTTATAGGCACGGGACACAGCCCATATAAAATTACATTCATGCCCTTTACACTTGATAGTAATTCTATAGTAATCCACCGAGGTCCGAATAGCCTTTTCACCTTTAAGTCGGTTTCTTTTTCCGCTACCACGCCGAAGCTTCCCCGCTCACATCTTCGGCGTTGAATCAACCTTCGTATTACTTTGGGCTTCTCCTACTGTGATATCGACTCGAGTCCGAAGATACCTGTTCACAGATTATACTCCAGAAACACTGTTAAATCCTGTTTTTGAGGACCTTCGGAAGCCGAAGGCCCCCAACACTTACACTTAAAAGATAAGTGTTACCATCCTTTGCCTTTCCTTCATGTTGTAGGCCTTGATTTTTCTGCATAAGATAATTCTTTATTTCCTCGGGTCAATCTCGGATATAGATCATTGAAGATTGATAGCTTGAGTTGATAAGAATTGAATGGACTCTCTCAAGCACCCCAAGGCTTCATATCATCTCCTTTTCCTGCAAAGCTTGTCAATCATATTTTGGTACCCATCGCTTGATGGGTCCATCTTGGTTAGTCGACAAAGATCTAGGAACCCAAGAGTCCTTTGTGTTAGCATTTGGTAAACTCATTACCTTTCTAACACAAGTTGCAATTTTGGGTTGCCTAGTTACATGAAAATCAATTGACAAGTTAGGAGTGGAATTGTTACCAATGGGACAATCCTTGCATTGATGTCCCTTCTTTCGGCATGTGTAGCATAGGCGTTTTTCAAGTTTTGAAGTTTTCTTCTTTCCTTGTTTGTTGCTTGCTACATGGTTAGTAAAAACTTTCTTTTCTAACCCTATGCCTTTTTGTTTTAAATGGGGACAAGATCTAAGCAAGTGTCCCTTCTTGGAGCATTTAAAACAAAGTCTATCATCCTTGTTAATAATCAAGCCATTTTTAATGTAGGGACATGACCTAATCAAGTGCCCCTCTTCAAAGCATTCACTACACCTCTTAATGTGAAGTGTGGCTTGATCATTACCTTGGATGTTACCTTTTGTGGAGGTGTGGTTGAGGCTTTTGGAGGAGGTGTTGAATTTCATCTTTTTTTTCTTCCTCTTGGCAATCCTCAAATCCTTGACATTTTCTTCAAGGGATGTAGTGCATGCCACGGTTGTCCCCGTCTCAAGCTTCTTCACCATGTGATCACGGTTATCTTGAGAAGGTTGGGCAATGCATTTCCCTTTTAGTTGTGTCAAGCTCATCTTTAGCCTCTCATTTTCTTCTTTGAGCTTTTGATATGAATCATCATTTGTTCCTGCAACTTCTAGCTCAAAGGAAGATTTGCTTGTTGATGGACAACAAGCATTAGCACATGATAATATAGTATCAATTTGAATACATGTGCATGAGTGAGGTTGTTGGTATTTTAAGTTTTCCATCACAACCTCATGAGCAATGTTTAATATGATATGATCATCTCTAAGATTTTCATGAGAGCATAGGAGCATATCATATTTATCTTGAAAAGCTAGATTTTCAATTTTTAGCTTTTCTACTTGGTCCTTAAGCAAGATATTCCTATTTACTAATTGAGCGATACAATGTAAAACGTTATCTTGCTCAATTGAAATAGTTTCATACCTTTGGACCAAATCAACATGAGAGCACTTTAGCTCCTCATGTTCTTTAGTCAACTCGTCAAAGTGTTGCATCTTCATGGAGAGAATACTTTCTAGCCTTTGACGAGCTTCGCCTTGCTCTCTCGCTCTTTCTACAAGTTTGAGCATGACCGCCTTATCTTCTTGGCTTAGGCGAGCGTAGAGTTGCCCAAAGCTTCTTTCTTCCTCCTCATCCTCATTTGTGCTTCTGCTATCATTTGCATTAGCCACACAACACATGTGGGAATCGAAATGGGAAGACAAACCTTTTGGAGAGGTGGATTCATCGTTTGGTCTCCACCGTTCATTTTCTTCTTCTTCCTTGCAAGGGTTAGTATCACAAATACCAAAGGAAGTAGAAGCACAAAATGAACTATCATGTTTGGACTTATTAAATTTGCTTTTAATTCTAGTCCAAATATCATGCATATCACAAATGGGTTTGTCATATTTTATTATGAAGGCATGATAATCTTCTTTGCTAAGGGATTTACTTAAGATGTCATAAGCTAGATAGTTTAAGCGTATACATCTTAAATCTTCTTCGGAGGCATTTTCCCTAGCATAGTTAGGAGGAATAATACTCTTGTCTAAAATTTGTTCTAATTGTGGGTCTACTGCTCTAAAAGCATTTATCACTCTAGTAGACCATGAATCATAATTAGAACAATCGGAAAGTAATATCTCAAGAGTTACCTCCTTGTTCTCCTGGGTCTTCTTGTTCTTTTGGGATCTTCTACGAGCCATCACTTCGAGTTGTTAAACTCAAGATGAAGTGCCTAGCTTTGATACCAATTGAAAGTCGCCTAGAGGGGGGGGTGAATAGGCGAAACCTGAAAATTAAAACTTTATCCCCCAACTAGACCCCTTGATTAGTGGTTAGAACAAGATATACAAATATAGGAGTATACAAACTAAGTTCTTGCTTGAAAAGAATATTGCTAAATAATGAGGGTGTGATGAATCAAATAAGTTATAGAATAACAAAGCAAGAAGCCTTAGATGAGAAGAGCACTAGGACAAGTTCTTTCTTGCAACGTGTTGCTTCACTAAATGGAAATTTAACTTGAAGCAACACCAAATGATATTGGCAAAGAATGGAGCAAGAGAAACTTAGAATACGAGAAAACAAACAAATCACAAGCAATAAACACAATGGACACGAGTGATTTGTTTTACCGAGGTTCGGCCCTCGAAGGCCTAGTCCCCGTTGAGGAGTCCACTTAAGGACGGGTCTTTTTCAACCCTTTCCCTCTCTCCCCCGATCACACAAGGATCGGCGAGCTCTTCTTCTTCTCAAGGATCACTCTCGATCCCGCAAGGACCACCACACACTTTGGTGTCTCTTGCTAGCTTTTACAAGCCTCCAAAACTTTGGAGGAAGTTCAATGGGAGTCAAAACTCCACGCGCAAATGAACACAAAGATGAAGCACACACTATCTCTCAATGAATCTCACAAGGCACTAGTGCTAAACTCAAATGAGTAGCTCTCTTTTGCTTGCTCTCTCTTTTGTGGCACTTGTGTTGGTTGTAGTGGTCTAAATCTTGTGTATAGGATGGATCAATGAATATATGTGGTTGGGAGGGCTTGAGTATGTCAACTAGATGACTTGGAATGTTGCTTGGGCTCCCACACCTTGAAGTGGCCGGTTGGGGTGGTATTTATAGCCACCAACCAAAATCTAGCCGTTGGTGAAGGCTGTCTGTCGCATGGTGCACCGGACAGTCCGGTGCACACCGGACATGTTCGGTGCCACAGCCATGTCACCAGACCGTTAGGGTTCTGACCGTTGGAGCTCTGATTGCTGGGCCCGCCTGGATGTCCGGTGGCGCACCGGACATGTACTGTAGAGTGTCCGGTGCGCCATGCCACGCGTGTCTGACTTCTGCGCGCTCTGGCGCGCATTAAATGCGCTGGCAGGTGACCGTTGGAGCCGAAGTAGCCGTTGCCCCGCAGTTACACCGGACAGTCCGGTGTACACCGGACATGTCCGGTGAATTATAGCGAAGCAGCCGAAATGAATTCCCGAGGCTGGCGAGTTCCTGAGGCCGCTCTTCGTTGGAGCACCGGACACTGTCCGGTGTACACCGGACAGTCCGGTGAATTATAGCGGAGTCGCCTCTGGAATTTCCCGAAGGTGACGAGTTGGAGTTGGAGTCCTCTGGTGCACCGGACATGTCCGGTGGCACACCGGACAGTCCGGTGCGCCAGACCAGAGGTGCCTTCGGTTGACCCTTGCTCCTTTATTTGAACCCAATACTTGGTCTTTTTATTGGCTAAGTGTGAACCTTTGGCACCTGTATAACTTATACACTAGAGCAAACTAGTTAGTCCAATTATTTGTGTTGGGCAATTCAACCACCAAAATTATTTAGGAACTAGGTGTAAGCCTAATTCCCTTTCAGTAAACACGAACACTTGATCCAGATCTAGCACACTAGCTCTCTATTCTCCAAGCACATGCACTCTAGCAACCACACCTCTCTCTATCACTAGATTACACGCAAATCACTTGATCTCACTCGAGAAACACTAGAGAGGGCTAAACACTTGCTAGGATATGAGTATGCACTTTTATGGAGGCTTGGTTCCTATTGTTGGAGGAGTGGAGGGGGTCTATTTATAACCCCAAAGCCAATAGAGCCATTGGAGAAAAACTACCAAAATCCTTCTCTGTGGGGGCACACCGGACCGGGTCCTGTAGCCCCAACCTCGGGATCCTGATTGGCGCTTTCCAAACTGAGTGGCACCTGAGAGCACCTAGAGTGGGGTGAATAGGTGATCCTGTAAAAATCAACTCTAAACAGCACAACTTAGTTTACAAATGTTAGTGAAATGAAAACCAAGTTGCTGTGAATAGAGAGAGAACTCTTCACTTAACTGTTCATTTGAGATATGTATTAAACTTTGGAACAATAGTGCAAAGTGAATATATGAGAACTCTATGGAAGAAAAAGAATCATACTAAAGAAATGCACAAGGGGCACGGTGATTTTATCCCATGGTCCGACCAATGCCTACTCCACGTTGTGGTGACCTCCTTCGGTCAAGGATTGCACTCAATCCCTCTCAAGTCATCCAAAGATCAAACTTGAGTGTAGGAAACGGGTGACGCCTAAGAGGGGGGTGAATTAGGACTTCTAGAACTTTTACTAAACTAGGCCACAATTAAATCCCTAGAGCAAAACCTATGCAAATAATCAAACTAGAAAGTGCAATCTAGGTTTTGTCTAAGTGTTGCTATCTCTACCGCAAAGGCTAAGTTTAAATCTACACTAAATAAGTATGAATACAAGATTGAAACTTAAATGCTTAATATAAATGCGGAAACTTAAAGAGCAAAGTAGAGAAGCAAACTCTCGTGGATGGCGCCGGTATTTTTACCGATGTATCCGGAACCACGCAAGGTCCCGACTAATCCTCGTTGGTGCCCCTACGCAAAGGGAAGCCCACGCGAGGCCCAAGCACCACAATCGAGTAACTCCGTAGAGAGCCGCGGGCCTTCTCCACGCGCAAGTGGTGCTTCGCTTCCGGCTCCTCTCGGACGCTCCCTGCCGTCTCCACTATCGAGCTTCCTACCGAAACGCCGCGGGCCTCATTCCCTCCGGTACACGGTGGCGGCCGTGACACAAACGCGGTTGTCACGGTCTCGCAAGACTCTCGCCCCACTCGGTACAATTACAACGACTCACGCAAGAGACGAGGGGTTGTGTGGTTTTACAAAACTCACTCAACTAACTAGGGTTCACCTAGAGCAAGCGCTAAAGCGGTCTAACTAACCTAAGCACTTTGCAAAGCACCTACGCTAATCACTGAGTGATTCTATTAAGCACTTGGGTGTTTGAGCTCTTGGAAATGTGCACTATATGCCTTGGTATGTTGCTTGGGCTCCCACACCTTCAAATGGCCGGTTGGGTGAAGTATATATAGGCCCCAACTCAATTCTAGCCGTTGGAGAAAAGCTACAGTTCTCTGCGGCACACCGGACAGTCCGGTGGTGCACCGGACAGCGCACTGTAGCCTGTCCGGTGCGCCTAGCCGTTGCTCTATCAGAGCAGGTGACCGTTGGCGCCGCAGGCTTTTCCACACCGGACAATCTGGTGCTCACACTGGACAGTCCGGTGGTCTTCTCTCCGAGTGCCACCTGGAACTAGCCGTTAGGCTGGAGTTCCCTGGTGCACTGGACAGTCCGGCGTGTGGGCACCGGACAGTCCGGTGCGCCTTCGCACAGACAGTCCACAACAGCACACTTGAACTTTTCTTGGATCTTCTTAATGTCTTCTTTTGAGGTGTTGCTTTCCTCAATTCCTTAGTCCAAGTAAATCTTGCATCCTGTGAACTACAAACATAAACACTAGAAAACTTATTAGTTCACGGATTGTGTCGTTCATCAAACACCAAAACTCAATTAGCCAAATGGCCCAGGGTCCATTGTCCTTACAATCTCCCCCTTTTTGGTGATTGATGACAACACAACCAAAGCAAGCAAATAATACAAGTATTTGAATGAAAATATGCAATCTACTTGCTAGGATGCATGTTTGTCCCCACAATGTGATATTATGGACTTAAGCCTCCCCCTAGCTCCATAATTCACTTACTTCCTATTTTAGGACCAAATAATCAAAACCACTTGAAAAACCATTTGTAGATATAAAATTTTAAATTGGTGGTGTTTGGTGTTTGATATAGTTTTCATTGCTTTGGTCCCTAAACTTCTCCCCCTTTGGCATCAACCACCGAAAAGGAAGACATTAAAAGCATGTATGAAGTAAATAAAAGCTTGCCCTCATCAAGAATTTTATCAGATGGTACCATTTGAAGGATACTAAATTAAACCACATGAATGATATCAGTTGAAAGGATTACTCCCCCTAAACGAGTGTTCTCTTTAGAAAGAATTTTCTCCCCCTTTTTAGAGATGAAGAAATACTCCCCCTGACAGAGATCCTCTACTTAGGAAAAAGCATGTGAAAATTAGAGGTGCAAGACATGATTTGAAAAGACTAACTTCCCTTATGCATAGGTAACAGAATATGAGTTAAGTACTTATGCATTTTTTAGCAACATGGAAGTATATGATATGAAATATAGTCTAATCAAATGTTGGAGAAGACATGTAAATGATACTAAATGTAGTCTCAGAAGATACCAATTGAAAGTCAATAGCGAGCTTGAGAGACATGAGAGTTCTTGGAGATTTTGAAGTGGAAGATTGTTGTATTTGTCCGGGGACTTCATTTTCCTTATAATGAGACTATCACATGAAATAGACTTGAAAAGGTGTTAGTCTCAAAGTATTAGATTATAGAGTAACCTCCCCCTAAAGGTGTGCATACAAGTTTTGAATACTTGTAGGAGACTTGCACTTTGATTTGATATCAAGAGGGGCAAATTATCTACAATCCGAACTTTGGCACATATAAGTTAAATGATACAACTTTAGAAATCAAAATTTTCAATTGATGCATCATTTACTATGGAGTGATATAAAAGCTATGTGCCGTGCTTTAACTAAACATTTTGAACCATGTAGGTTTGCTTAAGTATATGTATTGAAAGCAAGCAATCCTACCATGTGATTTACCTAGTATGCATGATTTTAAACAAAAGTACATAACAAATGTAATACTAGGCAAGAAAGATAAACTAGATACAAGGTAAATAGATACGCATATCTAAAAACAAGAGATACAATAAATCTAGTTACCTTAGTCATGGGTGGGAAATTTGGGTCCAAAATTTTCACTAACCCACTTGGCAAGTAAACTTGATCCAATATGATGTATCCCATGATATACATCCAAACTTTGCCAAGTCTCCAAATTTCCCGAGGACCTTCGGTCCACTCACTTCCCTTTCGGGATCCAAACCTTCTTGGTGCTTTTCATGGTTGAAATTATTTCCTTTGGCACCCAGATGCGTTTGACTCCTTTTCCTTTGTTGGCTTGCTTGTTGGCCTTAATTGCTATCACTTTTCCATTCTTTTTCTTCTTGATCAAATATGGTGTAGCATCCTTTTTGTTCACCTTTTTGATGTAGGTATTGGAGATTTTGCTTGATGGGTTTTGCTTGAGCTTTTGCCTTTGTTTATCCCCGGTCATCGCCTTGCATTGGAAAGACTTGTGGCCTTCCATGTGGCATAGCCTACAAATCACAGTTTCTTCCTCCATAGGCTTGTTCACTCCCACAGTGGTGTTATCCTGTGGAGGTCGGATTTGTTTGGCTTTGCCTTTCTTGTCATACAAAGCTTTGCCAAGGCGAGCCACTTCTTGCTTTAATTGTTCATTTCCCTTTGCAACCTCATCCGAACATGTCTCTACAACAATATTCTCAACAACGACTTGGTTGCAGGGGTTAGAATCATCAATTAAATCAAAGCATGAAGTAGAAGCATCTTTCTTAATAATTTCAGGTATTTCAACTAAAGATGCTGCTGGGGTGCTACCAATGTTTTCTAGCTTAGTAGTTAGCTCATTATTATGTATGCTAAGAATTTCCATTTTCTCTAGCAAATTTTCAATAACTTCTTGGGAGCTAGCTAACTTAGCCTTAAGTTTTCCATTCTTTTTATTGAGGCTATCATCTGTAGCAGTGGATGGAGCACTAGATTCTAATAGCTCAATTTTAGTTGATAGCTCACTATTTAAGTTTGCAAAAGTTTCAATTTTTTCTAGCAAACCTTTGTAATCATTTTGAGAGCTAACCAACTTATTTTTCAAGGTTTTAAGTTGAGCTTTTTGTTTAGTGCAAACATCCTGAAAAAATTCAACGGCTTCCACAAGCTCATCTATGGAGGGCTTTCCCTCACCTTCATCATCACTACTACTTTCATCACTAGAGGATGGAATGCTTTTGTTACCTCTTACCATAAGGCATTTGTGTGATGACCATGATGATCGTGATGAGGACCGGTGGCTGCGCGTCCTTGGAGGTTCATCTTCACTTGAAGAATCATCCCAAGTTCTAACACTTGTTAGCGCCTTGCCTTTGCTCCTCTCCTTTTTGGGTTTGGCCATATTTGGACAGTTGTCCCTGAAGTGGCCCTTCTCCCCACATGTGAAGCATCATCTCTTCCTTTGCTTTTTCCTGTCAATGTTAAAGAGAAGATCCTCGACCTGCAGGGGCACACCCATTAGATTAATCTTGCGGATCATCCTCATTACCTTTCCGACGCGTCAGGTTGTTTCTTCGTCCTTGGAGGATGATGTGCATGGTTGATTATCCTCATCAGCATCACTTTCTTCTTCTTCCTCTTCTTCACTTGAGAAACTTGGAGTGGGAGCCTTCTTTTTTCCCTTCCT
This sequence comes from Zea luxurians, assembly GCA_029449295.1. NCBI lineage: Eukaryota > Viridiplantae > Streptophyta > Magnoliopsida > Poales > Poaceae > Zea > Zea luxurians. Next base: position 57,727,611 of record JAOPSE010000020.1, read on the forward strand.
TTCATCACATGCAAAAGCATATGGTCTTGAGAAAGTTGGCTCCTCTCCTCGACACATTTTTCGCGACATCTCAAAAGCCGCAATTTTCCCAATCACAATGGTCGGGGTCATGTTGCTCAAGTCCTCCATGTTGTGAAGGATGGTGATGATGCTCCCATATCTTTGTTGTGGTAGCAGAGAGATAATTTTTCTCACAATGTTCGCATCACCTAGCTTATTAATGCCAATAGAATTGAGCTCATTAATAACTAGATTCAAACAAGAATACATCTCTCTAACAAGCTCATCATCTTTCATAGCAAAAGAATTATACTCATTTAAGACTAGGCAATGTTTTTGCACACAGACATTGGATGTGTCATCATGGAGCTCATGCAATTTTAGCCAAATCTCATTAGCAGTTTTCAAGGTAAATACTTGATTAAAAATATCCATGCTAAGAGATTCATATAAGCAATTTTTGGCTCTAGCATTTAAATGAATTTCTTTTTCCTCACTCGTGGTGGGTTTCTCAGGATTCTTGAGGGGTTTCATCCCGTCACGAGTGACTCTCCAAACACCTAGATCAATGGCCTCTAGGTAACAAGCCATTCTAGCACTATAATATGGGAAGTTAGTGCCGTCGAAGTGTGGTAGCCTATGGGTATCCATCCCTTCCTCTAAAAAGCGTCGGCTCTTTTAGCGGTGAAGCTAAAGCATTTCAAATGAGCCAAACCGGGCTCTGATACCACTTGTAGGAAACAGGTGACGCCCAAGAGGGGGGTGAATTAGGACTTCTAAAACTTTTATTAAACTAGGCCACAATTAAATCCCTAGAGCAAAACCTATGCAAATAATCAAACTAGAAAGTGTAATCTAGGTTTTGTCTAAGTGTTGCTATCTCTACCGCAAAGGCTATTCAATCTACACTAAATAAGTATGAATACAAGATTGAAACTTAAATGCTTAATATAAATGCGGAAACTTAAAGAGCAAAGTAGAGAAGCAAACTCTCGTGGATGACGCCGGTATTTTTACCGTGGTATCCGGAACCACGCAAGGTCCCGACTAATCCTCGTTGGTGCCCCTACGCAAAGGGAAGCCCACGCGAGGGCCAAGCACCACGGTCGAGTAACTCCGTAGAGAGCAGCGGGCCTTCTCCACGCGCAAGTGGTGCTCCGCTTCCGGCTCCTCTCGGACGCTCCCCGCCGTCTCCACTCTCAAGCTTCCTGCCGAAACGCCTCGGGCCTCGTTCCCTCCGGTACACGGTGGCGGCCGTGACACAAACGCGGTTGTCACGGTCTCGCAAGACTCTCGCCCCACTCGGTACAATTACAACGACTCACGCAAGAGCCGAGGGGTTGTGTGGTTTTACAAAACTCACTCAACTAACTAGGGTTCACCTAGAGCAAGCGCTAAAGCGGTCTAACTAACCTAAGCACTTCGCAAAGCACCTACGCTAATCACCGAGTGATTCTATTAAGCACTTGGGTGTTTGAGCTCTTGGAAATGTGCACTATATGCCTTGGTATGTTGCTTGGGCTCCCACACCTTCAAATGGCTGGTTGGGTGAAGTATATATAGGCCCCAACTCAATTCTAGCCGTTGGAGAAAAGCTGCAGTTCTCTGCGGCACACCGGACAGTCCGGTGGTGCACCGGACAGCGCACTGTAGCCTGTCCGGTGCGCCTAGCCGTTGCTCTGTCAGAACAGGTGACCGTTGGCGCCGCAGGCTTTTCCACACCGGACAGTCTGGTGCTCACACCAGACATTCCGGTGGTCTTCTCTCCGAGTGCCACCTAGAACTAGCCGTTGGGCTGGAGTTCCCTAGTGCATCGGACAGTCTGGCGTGTGGGCACCGGACAGTCACAGTCCACAGCAGCACACTTGGACTTTTCTTGGATCTTCTTAATGTCTTCTTTTGAGGTGTTGCTTTCCTCAATTCCTTAGTCCAAGTAAATCTTGCATCATGTGAACTACAAACATAAACACTAGAAAACTTATTAGTTCACGGATTGTGTCGTTCATCAAACACCAAAACTCAATTAACCAAATGGCCCGGGGTCCATTTTCCTTACATTGAGTACCACAACTTTCTTCCTTTTCTCAAGTATTCCCTTTGTGAGGAATCTCCACAAGTTGGAGTCTCTCACCCTTACAAGATTGATCACAAATCAGCCACAAGAGTAAGGGAGGGAATGGAACCACACATACGAGACAAACTTGCAGCGACTCATGCACACAAAACACGAGAGAAGAGCACAAAGAGAGCACAACAGAGTTACAACCCAGAACAAGTGCCCAAATCTCAATCTACTAAAGCAAAGGCACGAATTCGATGTCTCAGTGTTGTTGGATGTTCAATATCTGCTTGGCATTATGCTCCATGCGCCTAGGGGTCTCTTTTATAGTCCCAAGGTAGCTAGAAGCAGTTAGAGTTCTATTTGGAAGGCTTTGGTTGCCTTCTGTCCGTGGGCGCACCGGACAGTCCGGTGCACCACCAGACAGTGAACAGTGCGTGATTCCCTTCCTTTTCTAGCAACGCCGACTGTTCAGCCATTGGCCACCGTGGCACATCGGACAGTCCGGTGCGACCTTCTGACCGTTGGCTGAGCCACATGTCACCCGCTGATTGCATGGTCGACCGTTGGTGGGGAGCACGGCTGGTACACCAGACAGTCCGATGCACACCAGACAGTTCGGTGCACACCAGACAGTTCGGTGCACACTAGACAGTCCGGTGCACACCAGAGTGCCAGACAGTCTGGTGCACACCGGACAGTCCGATGAATTATAGTCGCAGGACCCTCAGCATTTTCCCGAGAGCGGCCTGTTCGCCGGGGCGCTAGCCTAGGCACCGGACACTGTCCGGTGCACCACAGGCTGGTGCAAATCTGGCTCGCCTGAGTCAAACTTCTACAATTCGATTCCTCTCACTCTGAGAAGGTTCCTAGCACTTAGTAGAATAATGTTAGTCCAAAAATAATTTACTAAGGCTAGAATCATACCTTGCTTTTCCATTTGCATCTCTTTAGCTCTTAGCTCAATAAAGTCATAACTCTATGTGTTGGGCATTTAATCACCAAAACATAATAGAAATGGCCCAAGGGCACATTTCCCATTCAATCTCCCCCTTTTTGGTGATTTATGCCAACACATCAAAAGAAACTAAAAATGTAATAATATTTTCAAATGCAAGCTAAAGAGTGCAACTTGATGTCAAATTGAAGACCAATTAATCTAACATAGGATTTGGCATATTTGGATCACTTTTGCCACCAGTTTGTTTTTGCAAAGCAAATTCATTTCCTATCTTCATTGTTAAAAACACTTGTTTTGGCAAATCAAAGTATCTTTTCAAGACTAGTTTTCATCAAAACACCAAAAACTCCCCCTTTTTCCCATAATCAAATTTCTCCCTCACAAGAGAGCGGTTTTTGCAATAAGAGGGTTTTGGTTAAAAACAAGTATTCTTACATTATAATTTTTTGAAAAATTCACAAGTGGTTGCTGATCCAGTTGCTTTGGCCTTAATTTCTCCCCCTTTGGCATTAAGCACCAAAACAGAAGAACTTTTTGGCCCTTTAACCCCATTGCCTCACCAAAACTTGCAATTTAAAAGCAAAGGCAATGAGAAAACATAGATAGGGACTTGGGACAAGATACATTGATACTGGAATGTAGTGGAAGCCCCTTCTTTGTCCAAGTTCATCGTTTCCCTTTCAATTCCATCTTTGAGACTATATCAAAATAACTCAAGCAAACATATTAGTCTCAAAGGGTCAAGTTGTAGTACATCCTCCCCCTAAACATATGCATCTTTTGCACAAGGACTTGTGAGGTCCGGGGATGACTTGTACAACTTGAGCACCAAAATTAATAAAGACAGAATAGATGGCATAATACACATGTATGCTATAGATCAATCTAGGTTCCACGAATCTAAGACATTTATCTCACTATGCAACCTGCAAAACCTTTTCTCATCTAAAGGCTTGGTGAAGATATCGGCTAGCTGGTTCTCTATGCTAATGAGATAAATATCGATATCTCCCCTTTGCTGGTGGTCTCTTAGAAAGTGATGCCGGATGTCTATGTGCTTAGTGTGGCTGTATTCAACAGGATTATCCGTCAAGCGGATTGCACTCTCATTATCACATAGGAGTGTCACTTTGCTCAGATTATAGCTGAAATCCTAGAGAGTTGCCTCATCCAAAGTAGTTGCGCGCAACACTGTCCTGCGACAACATACTCAGCCTCAGCGATGGATAGGGCAATGGATGTTTGTTTCTTACAGCTCTAGGACACCAGGGACCTCCTTATAAACTGACAAGTCCTTGATGTGCTCTTCCTATCAACCTTGCACCCGGCATAGTCAGAATCTGAATATCTGATTAGGTCAAAGGTAGACCCCTTTGGATATCAGATCCCGAAGCAAGGCGTAGAAATTAAATATATAAGAATTCGCTTCACAGCCACAAGATGTCATTCCTTGGGGTCGGATTGAAATCTGGCACACATGCATACACTAAGCATTATATCCGATTTACTAGCACAAAGATAAAGTAAGGAACCTACCATAGACCGGTATGCCTTTTGATCAACGGACTTACCTCCTTTGTCGAGGTCCAAGTGTTCGTCCGTTCCCATCGGTGTCTTAGCGAGATTTGCATCGTTCATCCCAAACCTCTTGAGTAAGTCTTGAGTGTACTTCATTTGGGAGATGAAGGTTCCTTCCTTGATTTGCTTCACTTGAAACCCAAGGAAGTAGTTTAGCTCGCCCAACATTGACATTTCGAATTTCTACATCATTACCCTGCTAAACTCTTCACAAGACTTTGAATAGTAGAACCAAATATTATGTCATCGACATATATTTGGCATACAAACAAATCACCATTACAAGTCTTACTAAAAAATGTAGGATCAGCTTTCCCAACCTTGAAAGCATTAGAAATAAAAAAATCTCTAAGTCATTCATACCATGCTCTTGGAGCTTGCTTAAGTCCATAAAGCACCTTAGAGAGCTTGTAAACATGGTCGAGATACCTATCATCCTTAAAGCCAGGGGTTTGTTCTACGTACACTTCCTCCTTGATTGGTCCATTGAGGAAGGCACTCTCCACGTCCATTTGAAACAACTTAAACAAGTGGTGAGCAGCATAGGCCAATAATATGTGTATTGATTCGAGCCTAGCTACAGGAGCAAAAGTCTCCTCAAAATCCAAACCTACGACTTGGGCATAACCTTTTGCCATAAGTCAAGCCTTGTTCCTTGTCACCACCCCATGCTCATCTTGCTTGTTAAGGAATACCCACTTGGTTCCCACAACATTTTGCTTTGGACGTGGCACCAGGCTCCACACTTCATTTCTCTTGAAGTTATTGAGCTCTTCTTGCATGGCCAACACCTAGTCCGGATCTTGCAAGACTTCCTCTACCCTAAAAGGCTCAATAGAAGAAACAAAGGAGTAATGTTCACAAAAATTAGCTAAACGTGAACGAGTGGTTACTCCCTTGCTGATGTCACCTAGAATCTGATCCACTGGATGATTCCTTTAGATAGTGGCCCGGACTTGAGTTGGAGGTGCTTGTTGTGCTTCTTCCTCTTTATCATTTTATTCATGTGTTCCTCCTTGATTCATGCCTGCATCTTGAGGTACCTGTTCCTCATCTTGAGTTGGGGGATGCACCAATGTTGAGGAAGATGGTTGATCTTGATTTTGTTGTTCCTGCGGTCGCACATCACCTATTGCCATAGTTCGCATTGCCGCCGTTCAAATTTCATCCTCATCTACATCATCAAGATCAACTTGCTCTCTTGGAGAGCCATTAGTCTCATGAAATACAATGCCACTAGAGACTTCAACTAATCTCGATGATTTGTTGAAGACCCTATATGCCTTTGTATTTGAATCATAACCTAGCAAAAACCCTTCTACAACTTTGGGAGCAAAAATTTCGAATGCCTACCTTTCTTCACCAAGATGTAGCATTTGCTCCAAATTACACGAAAGTATGAAACATTGAGTTTGTTACCAGTTAGAAGCTCATAAGATGGTTTCTTGAGGAGGCGATGAAGATAGAGCCGGTTTATGGCATGGCACGTTGTATTTATAGCTTCCGACCAAATCCGCTCAGGCGTCTTGTATTCCCCAAGCATTGTTCTCGCCATGTCGATGAGCGTCCCGTTCTTCCTCTCTACCACACCATTTTGTTGTGGTGTGTAGGAAGTGAAGAACTCATGCTTGATGCCTTCCTCCTCAAGATACTCTTCCACTTGAAGATTCTTGAATTCCGATCCATTATCGCTTCTGATCTTCTTCACCTTGAGTTCAAACTTATTTTGAGCTCTCCTTAGGAAGCGCTTAGAGTACCTTGGGTTTTTGTTTTATCCTGCAAGAAGAATACCCAAGTGAAGCGGGAAAAATCATCAACAATAACAAGATCATACTTGCTTCCCCCAATGCTAAGACAAGCAATGGGCCCGAAGAGATCCATATAAAGGAGCTCCAGTGGTCTTGACGTTGTCATCACATTTTTGCCTGGATGATTAGTTCCCACCTGCTTCCCTGCTTGGCACGCTGCATAAAGTCTATCTTTCTCAAAACAAACATCGGTTAGTCCTAACACATGTTCTCCCTTTAGAAGCTTATGACGATTCTTCATTCCAACATGTGTTAGATAGCAGTGCCAGAGCCAGCCCATATTAGTCTTAGCTATTAAACATGCATCTAGATCGACATTTTCTTTAGTGAAATCAACCAAATAAAGCTTGCTGTCTAATACACCTTTAAAAGCTAATGAACCATCACCTCTTCTAAAGACAGATACATTAATATTTGTAAATAAACAATTATATCCCATATGACATAATTGACTTACAGAAAGTAAATTGTAACCAAGCGATTCTACTAAGAATACATTAGAAATTGAATGCTCGGTAGTGATGGCTATTTTTCCCAAACCTTTGACCTTGCCATGATTCCCATATCCAAAGATGGTCGTGTCTTGGGAATCCTTGTTCTTGACATAGGAAGTGAACATTTTCTTCTCCCCCATCATGTGTTTTGTGCATCCGCTATCAATGATCCATCTTGTGCCCCCGGATGCATAAACCTACAAGGTGATTTAAGCTTGGGTTTTAGGTACCCAACTCTTGTTGGGTCCTACAAGGTTAGTCACATAAGACTTTGGAACCCAGATGCAAGTTTTGTATCTCTTGCACTTAGGCCCCAAATTTCTAGCAACTATTTTATCAATTTTGCACATAAGTACAAATGAAGCATCATAAGTTTGATAAAGCATAGTTGGTCCATTTGATGTATTCCTAGGCGTATGAGAAGCAACATGATGAACATGGCGCCTAGGTCTATTCCTACCATGATTATACGAAGAGCTAGATGATGCAAACATGGCATGTGAATTAGAAACATCATCATGGTGAGTAGGAAAAACAGCTTGATTATGATGAATAATACTAGAAGCATTCTTAACATGAGCATACAAATAAGCATGATTATTTATGTCGTGAGAATTATGAGAGCTACTAGCCATAGAAGCCTTCCCTTTCTCCTTGATGAGATTGGAAGTCCTTTGGCTTGTTAAGTTCTTGATTCCCTTTTGAAAACCAAGTCCATCCTTAATGGAGGGATGTCTACGAATGGTGTAGGCATCCCTAGCAAATTTTATTTTATCATTTTCACTCTTGCAAGTCTTAAGTTGAGCATTAAGATTTGCAACATCATTATTCAACTTAAAAATGGTGGAAGCATGAGCATTGCAAGCATCAAAATCAAAATCTTTACACCTATTACAAATATACACATGCTCCACAGATGAACTTTTTCAAGCTTAGAATTTAAATCGGCATTTAAATTCTTAAGACTAGATATAGAATCATTAGAAGAAGATAATTCAGAAGAAAGAAGTTCATTTCTCTTAACTTCTAAAGAAAAAGATTTTTCAGCAATAACAAGTTTGTCATGTTCTTCATAAAGAATGTCTTCTTGTTTTTCTAGCAACCTGTCTTTCTCATTAATGGCATCAATTAATTCATTTATTTTATCTACTTTAGTTCTATCTAAACCCTTAAATAGATCACTATAGTCTACATCATCATTATTCGATTCCTCGTCACTAGAAGTGTACTTGGGGGTATCTCGTGTATGTACCTTCTTCTCCTTAGCCATGAGGCATGTGTGATGTTCGTTGGGGAAGAGGGAGGACTTGTCGAAGGCGGAGGCAGCTAGTCCTTCATCATCGGAGTCAGATGAAGAATAGTCGGATTCCCATTCCTTGCCAATGTGCGTCTCACCCTTCGCCTTCTTGTAGTTTTTCTTCCTCTCCTTCTTCCCATTCTTCTCTTGTGCCTAGTCATTGTCATTATCAGGGCATTGTGCTATAAAATGACCAGACTTACCACATTTGAAGCAGGAGTGTTTTCCCTTTGATTTATTCTTGTTGGGATACTCCTTGCGTCCCTTCAAAGCGGTCTTGAAGTGCTTGATTACAAGCGTCATTTCATCCTCGTTGAGCCCGATAGCCTCCACTTGTGCCACCTTGTTAGGTAGCGCCTCCTTGCTACTTGTTGCCTTGAGGGCAACGGGCTGCGGCTCGTAGAGTGGAAGTGGTCCGTTGGTGATGTCATCAACATATCTAGCTTCCTTTACCATCATACGCCCGCTTACAAATTTTGCGAGAATTTCCTCGGGCGTCATCTTGGTGTACCTGGGATTCTCATGGATAAGGTTTATAAGATGAGGATCAATAACAGTAAATGACCTTAGCATGAGTCGAACGACGTCATGATCCGTCCATCTTATGCTCCCATAACTTGAGATCTTGTTCACCAGGGTATTGAGCCTGTCGTATGTTTCGATTGGCTTCTCTCCCCTTTTCATGGCAAATCTCCCAAGCTCACCTTCCAAAAGTTCCATCTTTTGTAATCATGGTGGCATCATTACCCTCGTGTGAAATTTGAGGGCATCCCATATTTATTTGGCATTGTCTAAGCCGCTGACTTTGTTGTATTCATCCCTACATAGAGATGCTAACAAAACAGTAGTAGCTTGGCATTTTTATGTATTTGCTCATTAATAAAAAAGGGATTATCACTACTATCAAAATGCATTCCATTTTCCACTGTAGCCCAAATACTAGGATGGAGAGAGAATAAATGATTACACATTTTATGACTCCAGAAAGAATAATCCTCTCCATCAAAGTGAGGAGATTTTCCAAGTGGAATTGACAATAAATGTGCATTCGAATTGTAAGGCATACGAGAATAATCAAAATAATAGTTTTGATTAATCGTTTTCTTTTTCGACGAAGTGTCTTCGTCGTCGTCATCCCTTGGTGAAGAGGAGGAGGCATCACTGTCGAAGTACATGATCTTCTTGTTGCGCCTCTTCTTCTTCCCATTTTTCTTCTTGTTGTTTGAGCCTGAGTCGGTGTAACACCCTGAATTTGGGGTATAAAATTTCTTTCTTATGATCATCCAAATTCAGGTGTTACCCTTCTCTATCTCACTCTAGTTTCTCTCTCTCTAGTTTTCTCTCTCTTTTTCTCTTTTAATTGGAATTAGTTGTATTAGTGAGGGATTATTTATTTTATTTTGCCCAAAACATATGAGTCGTGGAATGTTGCATCATATTGAGCCTAAATATTCTTTGAATTGTTGCATATATTTGATTTGGTTTGAATTTGAATTGAAAACCCTAGAGAAACTAAATAGAAAAGACAATAGAAATTCCAGGAAAATAGGAAAAGCCAATTCAGCCCAAGGCAACCCATTAAGCCCAGCCCGTGCGCGCGTGCGTGCGCCCGTGTGCCTCCTCTGCCTGACAGGCGGGTCCCGCCTGTCGGTGCAACCCCGAGCACCCTCTCTACCGCGCTCTCTCGCTGCTCCGTGGGACCGGTCTAACGACGTCGTTGCTCTTGACGCGCCCGCTCTCTCTCTCTCTGCCCCGCCGACCCCACTTGTCAGCGCATCTCTAACCTCTCGCCCACGATCTCCCCGTCGTGGACACGCCCACGTCCGCGCGTTCTCCGACCACGACCGAGCCCCCGCGCCCCTTTTGAACCCCGCGCCCTGTTTGCCCACCTTCCCTCTTCCATTGGCGCCCTCTGCCCAGCTCTCTCGCTCTGCTCGCACGAGCCGAGAACCTCCGCCACCGCCCGCTGACGTCCACCGCATGTTCTGTGGCCGCCGTTGCGTCCGCGCCCCGTCTAGAGCCACGGTGAGCTTCGCCTTGCCGTCAGCTTCTCAGGACACCCTTCGGTGTGCCCCTTCCCTCCCTGGTTCAGCCGGTCCGCGCTCACCGGAGTGGTTCTTGCGCAGCCGGAGCTCCGCCACCGTCGCCCCGTCGCGTCCCTGTGCCTCCGCCGCTGCCCAGTGCTTCCAGCGTTCTCCCGCAAGGTGAGCAACCTCCCCATGCCCCTATTTCCCTGTGTACTGCATGGGTTGGTGCGCAATTGCTCGCCGGAGTTGTCCCGCGCAGCCGATAGCCCGTCTCACCGTGTGCAGCGCCCTCTGGAGCTTTTGCGCCGACGTGGTGCCCTCGGCTGAGTTCGCCAGATCCCCCTGTGCGCGCCTAGTGTCACACCCGGGTTTTAGGGGTCCAAAGCCCGGGCGCGAACATAATCACCAGGTGTGCTGGGACCAAGTCTCACACATATGATGAATCATGGCACAGGATCGAATGTCACATCTTTACTATATAACAGGAGTTCTATACAAAATAAATAATTACATTATAAGGAGACAACGGTCCAGCAACCCAAAGTTGACTGGGAGACGACGACCTAGACCTCTCACGAACTCGTCACAGCATCCTCCATGCGCCTCATCCGGTGGTACCTGTTCTTGACCTGTGGGGTGTGAGACAGCAAGAGTGAGCTCACATACGTTCATCGCTCAACAAGTTGTGGGGAATAATGTGCATGAACTCGCCAAAGGTGGGAGCTCACGTGAAGTGTAAGGCTTACCAAAGAAGATGGTTAGAGCTGAGCATTGCTTTTAAAGTTGGTCAAAATTTTATTAGCAGTTACTAAGTATAAGGAAATACCAACCCAATTAAGTAGTAGAACAAAAGTAACAACATCACCTGCGATGCAATGCATATGACAAATTGAATTTAGTTCCATAATTTAATCATGTGAGGGTCCGAGCTGCTCATGACCGTGAGCACGGCTAGTATACCAGTTTTACACTCTGCAGAGGTTGCGCATCTTTACCCACAAGTCATGTTACCCATCTGCCAAGGGATCACGACTTCCCATACACCTCTACCGAGGAAGCGAGGCAGGGTAACACTACGAGGCCTTTACAAAGTTCCACTAGCTTCAGAGAACCCGCTACAGTTTATAGGAAGTTCCAATGCAGGAATCCCTTGCAGGACCGCCACCGCAGCAAAATCCTCCCGAGGGCTTCCCTAGCAGGAATCCCTTGCAGGACCGCCATCGCAGCAAAATCCTCCCGAGGGCCTCCCTACACTGACCACTCCCCTACTGCCCTTGCCCCTTTCGGGTAAGGTAGTCTTCCACTAGCTTTCCTAATTAATCAGCCAAGGGGTCCCATTCCTCCCTTGTGGTAGCACTGTTTTCCCGGGTGGTCGCTCCATGTTCCAATTAACATAATGATCTTATCATGAACAGTAATAATAAACATATAATAAAAGTGTGATCATGAATAATGTACCTTCATACCCAAAACCACATAAAGCACTAGCAAGTACTACCCAAAAGGTTCAGTGGTAAACAAGGTATAAAGATAGACAAACTAGGGTAACCTATTGGGTCCCATCAAAATTAACCTATGCAGATCATTATGATTAATTAGAACATGAGTGGGTAAAAAGAAGTGATCAAGGGCACAACTTGCCTGGGACTTGAGATTCCAGGTACCAGTATTGCTCTTCTGATGACACGTATCCTCACTGCTAAACGTAGCAATACATACAAACAGTGTATAGACAAAATTAACATTACACCAAACATATATGCAAAATACATATTAATAATCTACATGTTGAAATATGATCACAGGTACAAGAATTATTAATTTTGGAGTTATAGATTTTAAGTTATGAATTTCCAAAGATCCTATGTGTTTAGTACAAGATTAATTAAGATAAAAATTTTAATGTGACTTTTATGTAAAAACAGTGGCACGATTTGATAGAGAATAATATTACAAAATTATAGGAACTTGAATGGTCCAATTTGGAGTTCATATGCATTTTCTACGATCTATACAAATTCTATGAATTGTTTTTATATTAAAAACTCATTTTATAATTCATTTTCTTGATTTTATAACTCCCTGGACTGGGCCTCAATTAAACAGGAACGCAGGGGCTTAAGCGCAATAAAACCCAAGACTCAGTCTTCCCCCGCACAGGACGGCGGGTTATTAATACGTGAGCAGAGGGGTTTATATGCAAAACTTGCGCGGCCAAAGGTGCGGTGGATCTCGGCCGTCAGATCGGGCATGGGTGTTCCAGATTAGATCTGGAGTGGATCGAAACGGTACGCGTCAACCACCGCATGATCAAATCTCAACGCTCCAGATTCAATACTCTAGCTTCACCTGTCATCCGTCTGATCCAAATCGGACGGCTCACAACCCCCAAACCCGAATCGGTGTGCAAGTTCTAATCGCAGCCGTTGACACCAAATCCTACGGCCCAAATCTCTTTCCCCAATCCGACATCGCACACGGTGGCGCCGTGCCCTGGTTGCGGCGGTCCCTCGCCGTCGCACGGCCAAATCACGCCATGCGCGCCTAAATCCAAATCCGAGAGATGCTATGTACGCAATAGAGCTTGACAAAGCTTGCAGGGGCGCTTTTACCTCGGATCGACGCGATGCTGAGTACCTCCCCGTGATGGTGCGGTCGGCGGCGATCCTGGCATGACGGCGAGCAATCCCCATCAAACTGTGGCTTCATCCGCCAAATTGGGAGCACCATAACCACCGTAGGGGGTACACACAACTTCCTTACCCCACGTTGGTGCCAGAACGGAGGTGAAGATGAGGAGCGATGGAGGCGGCAGGCGCGTAGAGTTTCTGGTGGCGGCGATTTTTGTTCTGGGGGAAAGGGTCTGCGTGAGAGGGTAGCAGGGGGAAAGAACGGGTCACGGGAGCTCCCCCTTTATCGCCCGAAGTCCGAGTTTGTTAGGATTTCCGAAATCCTAGCTCACCCGTGGAGCTAGCGATGCACCCATGGTGTAGGTCCGCGGAAACCGGGTTGAGCGACAGGGATAGGGGAAGAAGAAGGAACTTGGGGACCGGTTTTATAGGCGCGCGGAGTCCGCGGTGAGGCAAGTCACCAGCCAGCCCGCCCGACGCAAGAGGTTCACGGGGTCGCCATGCCACACCCGCGAGATCCGCGCGGCAGCCGCGTTCTGTTAGCGCACGCTTCGGCGAAGGGGATGAACCCGACATGTGGGCCCCAGCCACCAGCGAAGAGGCTCGCGCCGCACGGCTGACAGACCGGGTCCACATGCAAGCGCCAGGAATAAAGAAATGGGAAAGGGAAGGAGATGGGCTGCGCGGGAGTGAAGGGATGGTGGGCCGAAATCGATAGTATGCGGCCCAGGTAGGTTTTCTCCTTTTTTTTTTCTTTATGTTCTATTTTCCTTTCTTTTTGCTTATTTTGAAAACCAAATTTTGAATTTCTAACCTTATGGCTAATTTGTACTCAACTTTTGGAGTTATGATTCAAACATGTCATGGTGAGATGAATTCTATTTATTTATATATTTATTTTGTATTATCTAATATTCTTTCTCTCTTTTCTATATTCTTGAATTTCTTTTAGATCTTAAATTCCACTTTGGACTTTAACTAATTTCTTTTTACAATATTTTTATATTATCACAAAATGCACACAAAATAAAACCTCGGCATGATGCAATGATTTAGTGGCATATATTTTATAATTACCTGTTTTAAAATATGGTGTTCACATGCGACGGCACAAAAGTTCAAACTCCCACATAGATAAAGTGAACTTGTTTTCTCCCTTTGATATTAGCCCTTGCAAATTACAAATTGGGTATTACAAATCCTACCCCCTTAAAAAGAATCTCGTCCTCGAGATTGGTAAGAAAAGGGGATGCAAAAAGAATTGTTTGCAGTCTATGTGCTAGTTTCTAATTGGTTTTAATACCAAAAAGATTAGGAAAGCCTGGGTATCAAGGCATCTACTACGCAGGATAAAAGTGTCTTTAAAGCGTAGATAGATTTGGGTAAGAAAGAGTAGGGTAAGGAAAGACTCCATCCAAGATTGTGGATCTTGATTCCGCTGGCGATTCAACTTGATCTTTGAAGTCTTGAGTTGATGCTTATCCTTCTTTGACGTGGTTGGTCTCCTTTGGCCTTTCTTCTTGGAGTTGCCATCCGAGTTAAGGACATCTGTTTAAGATATATGTGAGTAGGATGGATTATGTGTAGGTAGGTTAGAATCTCTTGCTAGGTTAAAATTGAGGGGTTATGCAACTATCGGATGGTTAAGGTAGTTGCATATGGCCAAGTCGGTCTGTCGTTCTTAATTCAGTGCAAGGTGAACTAAGTTAAGACCTGTTCTATAGGAGTAGAGTCTAATCTATTTCATCAGTATTATCTAACATGTTTGATAAGTCACTTTAGATTAGATCAGATCTAGGTTAGATTGGTGTGACTAGTTTGACTAGATAAGATCTAATTAATTTGCATTAGGTCATGGTTGTTAAACTAGGGTGGATAAGTATGCTTATTAGGGCAAGATGAATCCATAAGGATAAGGTAGAATCTTTTGAGATCAGTCAGGTCTATTAAGATGACATAAGATCTTTTCAATATAAGACGAATCTACTCGATAATAGAGTATCTTTTAAGATAAGATCGATTTATGAGTGTAGGATAGAATCTTTTAAGATGAGATGGATATTGTTTAGGCTAAATACTTTAATGAGAGATAATTTAGTTTGTCTAGTTATTTTTATAAGCATTTTTTTCTATATACAGATGTAATTGTGGATATTACTCCACAACTCATCACACTCAATCAAAGATCCAAATCAAACAAGCATCATAAGAACAAGCACTCAAGCGTATAGATACCAAAATAGTTTTGTTTTTTTGTTCCTAAGAGTAGGTCTCGTATTCCTAAAGATCACCTTAGGCACAAGATTTTAAAGTGTGAAATCCACATTTGTCTTTAGAAAGAAAAGGTAAGAGTAATCGGAGTAAAGCAGCAGTGGATGAGAAAAGATCAAGGAAAGTTTTAGAAAGAATCAGAGTAGCAAAGGTAAGTAGATAATGGTTGTCCAGTTCTATCTAGGTTTCGTCCTACAGTCAACATTCCTCTGATACCACTTCTGTCACACCCGGGTTTTAGGGGTCCAAAGCCCGGGCGCGAACATAATCACCAGGTGTGCTGGGACCAAGTCTCACACATATGATGAATCATGGCACAGGATCGAATGTCACATCTTTACTATATAACAGGAGTTCTATACAAAATAAATAATTACATTATAAGGAGACAACGGTCCAGCAACCCAAAGTTGACTGGGAGACGACGACCTAGACCTCTCACGAACTCGTCACGGCATCCTCCATGCGCCTCATCCGGTGGTACCTGTTCTTGACCTGTGGGGTGTGAGACAGCAAGAGTGAGCTCACATACGTTCATCGCTCAACAAGTTGTGGGGAATAATGTGCATGAACTCGCCAAAGGTGGGAGCTCACGTGAAGTGTAAGGCTTACCAAAGAAGATGGTTAGAGCTGAGCATTGCTTTTAAAGTTGGTCAAAATTTTATTAGCAGTTACTAAGTATAAGTAAATACCAACCCAATTAAGTAGTAGAACAAAAGTAACAACATCACCTGCGATGCAATGCATATGACAAATTGAATTTAGTTCCATAATTTAATCATGTGAGGGTCCGAGCTGCTCATGACCGTGAGCACGGCTAGTATACCAGTTTTACACTCTGCAGAGGTTGCGCATCTTTACCCACAAGTCATGTTACCCATCTGCCAAGGGATCGCGACTTCCCATACACCTCTACCGAGGAAGCGAGGCAGGGTAACACTACGAGGCCTTTACAAAGTTCCACTAGCTTCAGAGAACCCACTACAGTTTATAGGAAGTTCCAATGCAGGAATCCCTTGCAGGACCGCCACCGCAGCAAAATCCTCCCGAGGGCTTCCCTAGCAGGAATCCCTTGCAGGACTGCCATCGCAGCAAAATCCTCCCGAGGGCCTCCCTACACTGACCACTCCCCTACTGCCCTTGCCCCTTTCGGGTAAGGTAGTCTTCCACTAGCTTTCCTAATTAATCAGCCAAGGGGTCCCATTCCTCCCTTGTGGTAGCACTGTTTTCCCGGGTGGTCGCTCCATGTTCCAATTAACATAATGATCTTATCATGAACAGTAATAATAAACATATAATAAAAGTGTGATCATGAATAATGTACCTTCATACCCAAAACCACATAAAGCACTAGCAAGTACTACCCAAAAGGTTCAGTGGTAAACAAGGTATAAAGATAGACAAACTAGGGTAACCTATTGGGTCCCATCAAAATTAACCTATGCAGATCATTATGATTAATTAGAACATGAGTGGGTAAAAAGAAGTGATCAAGGGCACAACTTGCCTGGGACTTGAGATTCCAGGTACCAGTATTGCTCTTCTGATGACACGTATCCTCACTGCTAAACGTAGCAATACATACAAACAGTGTATAGACAAAATTAACATTACACCAAACATATATGCAAAATACATATTAATAATCTACATGTTGAAATATGATCACAGGTACAAGAATTATTAATTTTGGAGTTATAGATTTTAAGTTATGAATTTCCAAAGATCCTATGTGTTTAGTATAAGATTAATTAAGATAAAAATTTTAATGTGACTTTTATGTAAAAACAGTGGCACGATTTGATAGAGAATAATATTACAAAATTATAGGAACTTGAATGGTCCAATTTGGAGTTCATATGCATTTTCTATGATTTATACAAATTCTATGAATTGTTTTTATATTAAAAACTCATTTTATAATTCATTTTCTTGATTTTATAACTCCCTGGACTGGGCCTCAATTAAACAGGAACGCAGGGGCTTAAGCGCAATAAAACCCAAGACTCAGTCTTCCCCCGCACAGGACGGCGGGTTATTAATACGTGAGCAGAGGGGTTTATATGCAAAACTTGCGCGGCCAAAGGTGCGGTGGATCTCGGCCGCCAGATCGGGCATGGGTGTTCCAGATTAGATCTGGAGTGGATCGAAACGGTACGCGTCAACCACCGCACGATCAAATCTCAACGCTCCAGATTCAATACTCTAGCTTCACCTGTCATCCGTCTGATCCAAATCGGACGGCTCACAACCCCCAAACCCGAATCGGTGTGCAAGTTCTAATCGCAGCCGTTGACACCAAATCCTACGGCCCAAATCTCTTTCCCCAATCCGACATCGCGCACGATGGCGCCGTGCCCTGGTTGCGGCGGTCCCTCGCCGTCGCACGGCCAAATCACGCCATGCGCGCCTAAATCCAAATCCGAGAGATGCTATGTACGCAATAGAGCTTGACAAAGCTTGCAGGGGCGCTTTTACCTCGGATCGACGCGATGCTGAGTACCTCCCCGTGATGGTGCGGTCGGCGGCGATCCTGGCGTGACGGCGAGCAATCCCCATCAAACTGTGGCTTCATCCGCCAAATTGGGAGCACCATAACCACCGTAGGGGGTACACACAACTTCCTTACCCCACGCTGGTGCCAGAACGGAGGTGAAGATGAGGAGCGATGGAGGCGGCAGGCGCGTAGAGTTTCTGGTGGCGGCGATTTTTGTTCTGGGGGAAAGGGTCTGCGTGAGAGGGTAGCAGGGGGAAAGAACGGGTCACGGGAGCTCCCCCTTTATCGCCCGAAGTCCGAGTTTGTTAGGATTTCCGAAATCCTAGCTCACCCGTGGAGCTAGCGATGCACCCATGGTGTAGGTCCGCGGAAACCGGGTTGAGCGACAGGGATAGGGGAAGAAGAAGGAACTTGGGGACCGGTTTTATAGGCGCGCGGAGTCCGCGGTGAGGCAAGTCACCAGCCAGCCCGCCCGACGCAAGAGGTTCACGGGGTCGCCACGCCACACCCGCGAGATCCGCGCGGCAGCCACGTTCTGTTAGCGCACGCTTCGGCGAAGGGGATGAACCCGACATGTGGGCCCCAGCCACCAGCGAAGAGGCTCGCGCCGCACGGCTGACAGACCGGGTCCACATGCAAGCGCCAGGAATAAAGAAATGGGAAAGGGAAGGAGATGGGCTGCGCGGGAGTGAAGGGATGGTGGGACGAAATCGATAGTATGCGGCCCAGGTAGGTTTTCTCCTTTTTTTTCTTTATGTTCTATTTTCCTTTCTTTTTGCTTATTTTGAAAACCAAATTTTGAATTTCTAACCTTGTGGCTAATTTGTACTCAACTTTTGGAGTTATGATTCAAACATGTCATGGTGAGATGAATTCTATTTATTTATATATTTATTTTGTATTATCTAATATTCTTTCTCTCTTTTCTATATTCTTGAATTTCTTTTAGATCTTAAATTCCACTTTGGACTTTAACTAATTTCTTTTTACAATATTTTTATATTATCACAAAATGCACACAAAATAAAACCTCGGCATGATGCAATGATTTAGTGGCATATATTTTATAATTACCTGTTTTAAAATATGGTGTTCACATGCGACGGCACAAAAGTTCAAACTCCCACATAGATAAAGTGAACTTGTTTTCTCCCTTTGATATTAGCCCTTGCAAATTACAAATTGGGTATTACACCTAGGCCAACCTCCAAGCCTCTAGTGCCTCGCCGTGGCCAGTCTACTCGTCTCCGGCGGCGCCACCGCACCATGACCGCCCCCTGCCGTTAGATCTCGGTCGTTCGCCCGAGATCAGGCAGCACAGAGCTAACCCGAGTGGATCTAATCCTAGACGCCCGATCCAGATCCAACTGTCTCTCCTCTCTCCCCCTCGCCCGCGTCTCTGCCCCTAGGTCCGGCTGGTCAGCTCGCCCTGGTCCACTGACGCCTTGGCCCCGTTTGTCAGTCGCGTCCGCGCCCACGCGATCTAATCTGGGTCGTCGGTTCCCGATCCGATGGCTGAGATTACCCCGTACCCCTTCGCGTGGTTATTTTGCTTAAGAACCCCCTGGTTTTAGGAAATCAACCCGTCGTCCTCTGTTTTAGCGCATAGGTCCCTGGTTTCTTTAGAATAGCCCCTGGACTTTTACTTAATTACAGATTTAGCCTTAATTTCATATTTCAAACTTTAAAACTTGTTTATTTCATATCTTTTTCATATGAACTCCAAATTTAGTGGTTCAAATTGCAAAAATGTTCACAAGATTATTCTCTGTGCAAATAAAATATGACCAACTCTAATCTTCATACCTTAATTTTACACTTAGAATATAGGATTAATGTATATGTTGACTTGTTTATTCAATGAAATAAATAAAAGAAGAATCCTAGGAGTTAAAATATATTTAATTTGGTGAGACTAGTGTTATGCATTTAATGGATTTATTTTTGGTTTAACCTTTAGACCCTAATGCGATAAATATAATTAGGTATGTAATTGTGGATAATATTTAAGGGATAATCAAATTCCTAAATGAGAGTAGTTATATTATGATTTTAGCTTTCCTTTGTTTTAATCACTACTTAACCCCTTTGAGTTATGTCCTAAACATTTAAAGAGTAATTAATTTCCCAATTAGGATTACTCCATTTTCTTGGTAACTTGATATCATTCCCTTGCACTTAATACTATACCCTTTTGAGTTATGTGTCAATGATTGTAAATGCTTGATGTGCTGTTCATTTTTTACTTTTCCAAATGTATTGAATGTATGCTCGCTTTGCTTAGACAACGAGCAGTCCGAGGTTCCCGAGTGTGTTGTTGGAGACCTCCCTGAGCAACAACCTGGTGAAGGCAAGTGTCCTCAGACCTATCATGTCCTACTTTACTTTATAATTCACTGTCCCGCATTACATTACTGAAACTTAAGGATTGACTAGTTTGTATTTCCCTTACCCTTGTTTACCTTTTTGGGTTAATCATAGTTAGCTTATGCTATTGCTTAAACTTAATCAATGAACATGATGTGATCTTTTATGATACGATGATGTTATCCCGATGGGGTCCTTGTGATTACTTTAGGGGGCTCAGACTCTTTCCTGAGTACCTCTCCGTAAGGACCTGTTTGGGGAGTGACAACCCCGGATAACAGTGCAACCATGAGGGTGGAATGGGACGCCCTTAGCTGATTAATTAGAGGAACCAGAGGAGTAGTAGGCTTCGCCGTAGGGCTGTTAATGGGGTCTGGGCACAGTACTTGCTCTGCCGAGGCTGGTTGCAAAGGTTCTTTGATTTGGTTTTGTTAGTCACCCTTCCTTTGGGGAGATGTACTGTGTTTATCAAACTGGAGAAACCTAACGGGCGGCTATGTCCTCTGGGAAATCTTTGTAAAGGCTATGTAGTGAGACCCTGCTAGGTCACCTTGGCAGTGATCAATGGGGAGGCTAGAACCCTGGGCAGAATGGGAATCACGACTTGTGGGTAAAGTGCGCGACCTCTGCATAGTGTTAGAAACTGGTATATCAGTCGTGCTCGTGGTTATGAGCAGCCTTGGGATCCAAATCGATTAGAAGAACAATGGTTACTTTTATGATGATGGTTAACAATGGTGATTATAATTCTGATCTCTGGTATTTCCTCTTGGAGGGAGTGCCTCTGGGTAATAACTGGGTTATTACTAAAATTTGGCTCTACTTATAATAATAAAACTTGACCAACTAAAAGCAACTGCTTCACCTTAACTCCACATACCGCTAGTCCACCTTAGCCAAACGGGACATTTGCTGAGTACGTTGATGTGTACTCACCCTTGCTTTACAAACCACCCCACCCTAGGTTGTCCCCACTGTTCTCAGTGCTCAGGAGGTGAAGTTGGCAACATGGATGACTTCGAGGAGTTTCAGGAATATGACGAGTTCTAGTTTATCTTAGTGGCAAACCCCCAGTCAGCTGCCTGTGTAGGCTTACATTCTATGTTTCAATACTCCGCACTTTGATGTTATTGTTAAACACTATGTTTATGTAATAGACTCTGTGGATGTCTCCGACATCTTGATGTAATAAAGTATCTTTCCGCTATTTAAATTCAAGCATTGTGTGATGATGTCTAATTATATAATCGCTGTGTACGTGAGTTTCTAATCCTGGCACGTACATGGTTCGCATTCGGTTTTCCTTCCAAAACCGGGTGTGACAGTCGGTGGGCTTGTCACCTTTTGGCTCATCAACATAGAGAGTCTTCTTTTTCTTGTCGTTGATCACCATCCCCTTGCCTTTAGGATTCATCTCTTTGGGTGGTTAGTCCCTGAAAGAAGAGTACGACTCCGATACCAATTGAGAGCACCTAGAGGGGGTGAATAGGTGATCCTATAAAAATAAACTCTAAACAACTCAAACTTGGTTTATAAATGTTAGTGAAATGAAAACCAAGTTGCTGCCGTGAGACGTGGCTTGGACTGGACAGACAACCTGGTATGCTGTGTAGTGGTCTCGGCGATGAAGTTGTGGGTGGACCTACTGTCGAGTAGGGCGACGAACATGGCTCCGCCCAGCGATACTGTAACATCCTAATGTTCAATCTTGTGAAAATAAGGAAAATTCCCCAAAGGTTTTAAATCAAAACACATTTCCTTAATAATATTCATACTTTTGATGTTACTGCTCCCAAAATGAATATATTTTGTAAATAAAACGCTAAAATAAAAGATACTTAGATAAACTAAATTATCCTTGGATTAGATTATATAGAAGAATTATGGTTAAACTATTTCTTAATATATATAATCTACAATATAAATTATATTTCCCTAAAATTAATAAGGTGTGAACTATTTTCTATTATGTGATTGGAAGCATTTATAAAAGAACTAAAATAAAGCAAATATATAAAATATATTTTTGGGCATTCATGCAGGAGATTTTGGTTGTGCATTTATTTTTGAATTAGAAACTTGAAACCAAATTCGAATTCGAAAACTGAAAACAAAATCGAAAAAAGAAATTCAAAAAAGAAAAGAAAAAGGAAAGTGGGAAATCTGCCTCGGCCAAAAGCTCCACTCAGCCCATTCCCCTTTCCCTTCACCCTGCCAGCCTAGCTTCCCATTCCTACGCACTATCAATCACTGTCGTGTGGGCCCCCTTACCCAACCTCTCACGCCTGCATCGCGCGAGCTCTCTAGTGCCCGGGTGGCTGGCCGCCAGATGGGCCCCGCTTGTCATCCCTTCTCTCCATCGCAACAGACTCCCGCGCCCACCTCGCCGATTTGCTCGGGGTTGCCACTGACCCAAATCCCTAGGCTTCAGCCATATAAATGCGGGAGCCCCACGACCCCTCGTCATCTACCTAGTGGTCGCGTCGACGGGATCGACCCCAGGAGTCACAGGCAGAGAGCAGACAGATGGAGAGGAGACCCGCCGCCGGCGACCCGCGCGTGCACCGCCACCCAGGGCCCGAGGTATGGTTCCAGGGGTTCACATATGTGCACCGTGCGCGCCCGTGGTCTCACATAGCAAGGATTCAACGCAAAACGTGGCGGATTGCTCACCGGAGTTGATGAATTGCCGCTGAGCCGCCACCGACATGGGTAGCATCGCTGCCACTCTAGAACCTAGGTAAAGAATTCCCCAACACTATTTGCCTTGACATCCGCTTTGCGTAGAGATAGCTGGAGTAGGATTTGGTGTCCTTGCGCCTCGGGTGTCCATTTGCCAGCGAGGGCTCCACCGCTGTTGTGCACTCGTGCCACCGTGGATGCGTCTTGTGAGGGACAGAGGTAGGGGACGACCTCTGGCTGTTGGTTGGCTGATGAACAAACCAGATCGAGTGAAGGATACCCCTTCGACCCATTATACCATAGCTGTTGATCCAGGATCTGAGGGTGATGGTTGCATACCGATTTATAAACGATATCAGACTAATCTGGGCCCTTGATTGCTGATCTAACGGTTGCGGATGCATGATACCCCTTCACTGTGCACATTTTATGTAAGAGCCCCTGGGGAATTAGCTAATAATCCCGCCATCCATCTGTGAAGTAGGAAGCTTGCGCAGGGGTCCATGGAATTTGCAGTTTAACCCCTGGACTATATTTTATAGTATAGAATTCATATAAAAGTGAATAGAAACTTGCATAACTCACAACATCCCCATTTTAAATCCTTTTTTAGTCAATTCAAATTGTGTTGGCTTCATAAAAATATTTACTAGGCAGTGACAACAATATTTGTGGTATATCATATAATTTTGTAATTGGAAATTGTTTGAACCTGGGTTTAGCGGATTAAGCTTACTAATCAAAGTAACTGTCGGCGTTCCGAGACCGGGGGGTCCCCGAGCCGACGAGTGAGTGTGCCGCGTGCCCCAGCCCAGATGGGTCGAGCGCGTGGGCGAGCGCGAAGGGGGAACAGAGAGAGGTCGGTGGCCGGAGCCGGGTCGTGAGGGAGTCGGAGAATTCCCGCGGCCTTCGTGTTCGTCCCGCGCCCAGGTCGGGTGCGCTTGCAGTAGGGGGTTACAAGCGTCCGCGCGAGGTGAGGGGAGCGAGCGGCCCCGAGAGAGCGCCTGCCCCTGCCCTTCGTCCCCGCGAGGCCAACCTTCTCTAAGAAGGCCCTGGTCCTTCCTTTTATAGTCGTAAGGAGAGGATCCAGGTGTACAAAATGGGGGTGTAGCAAGGTGCTACGTGTCTAGCGAGGGAGAGCTAGCGCCCTAAGTACATGCCAAGGTGGCAGCCGGAGAGATCTTGGCACCCTGTTGTTGTGGCGTCGTGGCTGTTGGAGGAGTAACGGAGCCGGACGGAGGGACAGCTGTTGGAGTGGCTGGGCCCTTGCTGACGTCCTCCTGCTTTCGTAAGGGAGCTGGGAGCCGCCGTCGTCATGGTCTAGCGGGGCACCATCATTGCCTATCTAGCGTAGCTGGCCAGATGGGACGCCAGTCTTGTTCTCCGCGACCCGAGTCGGCTCAGGGCAGGGTGATGATGACGCTTCCCGTCGACGTGGCGGTCTTGTGTCCTAGGTCGGGCGTCGTGGAAGCTCCTCCGAAGCCGAGGTCGAGTCCGTCCTGCAAGACAGAGGCGGAGTCCGAGCCCTGGGTCGGGCGAGGCGGAGATCGTTCGGCAGAGGCCGAGGCGGAGTCCGAGCCCTGGGTCGGGCGAGGCGGAGGTCGCCGTCTTCCGGGGCCTTAGCCCGAGTCCGAGCCCTGGGTCGGGCGGAGCGGAGTTCGTCGTCTTCCGGGGCCTTAGCCCGAGTCCGAGCCCTGGGTCGGGCGGAGCGGAGTTCGCCGTCTTCCGGGGCCTTAGCCCGAGTCCGAGCCCTGGGTCGGGCGGAGCGGAGTTCGTCATCTTCCGGGGCCTTAGCCCGAGTCCGAGCCCTGGGTCGGGCGGAGCGGAGTTCGCCGTCTTCCGGGGCCTTAGCCCGAGTCCGAGCCCTGGGTCGGGCAGAGCCTCCTATGGCACCTCTGGCGAAGTCTGGTCGCCCGTCGGTCTTACCTTTTGCGTTAAAACGCCCCGGTGACTTGGTCGGTTGGCGCGGTGATTTAGTCAGGGTTACTTCTTATCGAAGGCGGGGCCTCGGGCGAGCCGGAGATGCGTCTGCCGTGAAAGAGGAGGCCTCAGGCGAGACGGAGTCATCTTAGGGTCGGCTGCCCTCGCCCGAGGCTAGGCTCGGGCGTGGCGTGATCAAGTCACTCGTATGGACTGATCCCTGACTTAATCAAACCCATCAGGCCTCTGCAGCTTTATGCTGATGGGGGTTACCAGCTGAGAATTAGGCGTCTTGAGGGTACCCCTAATTATGGTCCCCGACAGTAGCCCCCGAGCCTCGAAGAGAGTGTTAACACTCGCTTGGAGGCTTGCGTCGCACTTTTTTGCAAGGGGACCAGCCTTTCTCGGTGGTACTTTGTTCCGGTGGGTGCGCGCGAGCGCACCCGCCGGGTGTAGCCCCCGAGGCCTCGGAGGAGTGGTTTCACTCCTTCGAGGTCTTAATGCCTTGCGTAATGCCTCGGCTGGTCTGGCGGTTCCCTCATGCGAGCAGGGCGTAGCCCAGGTGCACTGTCGGGGCCCAAGTTCTCGGGCTGGTATGTTGACGCTGTCAACGGTTTGGCCGGAGCCGGTTTTGCGAGAGCAGCCCCCGAGCCTCCGCACGGAGCGAGAGGACGATCAGGGACAGACTCGGCTTTTTTATATACGCCCCTACGTCGCCTTTCCGCAAGGAGGAGGGGGGGAGTGCGCCATGTTACCCTCGATGGGCACCGAACATGGTGTCTCCGGTGAGCTGCAATCGGGTAATCCGAGTGGACGTCCGTGCCCCGTTCGTTGGGGGTCGGCTAGGGGCCCGGAGGCACGCCCAAAAGTACCTGCGGGTGATCTGCCGGACCCGGTCCCCTAGCGACGGGGTCCGAGGGCTCGTTGCCTCCCTCCGATGGGATTCCGTTACAGAGTCGTTCCCGCTGGTCTCGGAAATGTCCTAGGGTACCTCGGGAGCGCAGCCCGAGCCTTGGTTATGTATCGAACGTACCCCTGGTCATCCCTCGCTCGGCGTCTGAGGCGGCTGTGAACCCTTCGACAGGCCAGCCTTCGAACCCCTGATCAGTAGGGGGCACGGAGCCCGAGTAGCCTGAGGCGGTCGTGGGACCTTTCGGGGGCCGACCTTCGAACCCCTGACCAGTAGTGGGTGTCGGGCCCACGCGATCTGAGGCGGCTGTTGAACCCTTCGGGGGGCCAGCCTTCGAACCCCTGATCAGTAGGGAGGCTCGGAGCCTAGTTCCTTCACGGGGAAGGATCCCTTTGGGGGTATCCCCTTTCCCGGTCCCTGTTGCAAGAGATAGAGAAAGAAGGAAAAGGGAAAAGGATTCGAAATTGAACGTCGTGGCGTACCTTTTTCGGCGCGGTTGTTTTGGCGAAGGCGAAACGTCACCAGCCGCTCCCGCCCGTAGCGCTGTCCGTCGAGCCGCGGAGTTAATGCGCCGGGGTGAGTAGTTGGCGAGGTTGCCGTTGCGCGTGCGCGAGCCGTTCGAGGTACGGGTCACGGGTGCGTCGTCTTCACGCCGTGAGAGGGGGTTCCCTTGCTGCCTCCGGATGGGACATGAGCTTGGCAGATGGCGTGACCGCTGCTCTCGCGCGCCTGCCACCGTCATTACTGCCGGCCCATTTTTGACCGCTTTTGACCGCTGCGCCAGGCTGGCGCTGCTGGGTCGCGGGCCTGGTCGCCTCGAATCGCGGTATTGGTTCCGCAATCGAGGAGGTGCGGTGGTGGAGCAAGTGGCACAGCGGTTCGCATGCAGCACCCGGCGCGCCAGCTGCACGACGCGTGGACTTGAGCCGCCGCGCTGGCCTGTCAGGAGTCGGAGAGGCGCGTCCACTTGGCGCGGTTGCATGCCGCCTGCATGGCCTCCCGCCCCTTTCGCCCGCTGGTCCGGGCAAAAGTGGAGGGTTACTTGTAACCGCTGGGTGGCTGCGTGCGTCGCGCGCGGCGGTTCGGCTTCTTCCGCTTGGAGCCGGTCTGAATGACAGGCGGGCCCCAGCCCCCGCGCCGTAGGGGAGGACTTTGGAGGCGTGTTGGAGAAGACTCAGCCCGTGACGGTTGAGGGCGCAAGCAGGGGGAGTTGCCTTTAAAAGGAGGGCGACCCCCTTCGTAAGGTGACCATGTCTCCTTCCTCCCCTATGCATTGTGTCTCTCCGTCTTCCGAGCCCCCGGATGGGGGGAACCGCCGTCTTTTCGCTCCATCGTTGGAGGAACACAACTCCGTGGGAGTTGGTACCTTTCAGCCATCGTTCGGCTTCAAGGATTTTCATCATGCAGCCCGGTTGCCCCCCTCGGCTGGGGGTCACCCGAGACGGTGACCACCAGCTCCTGGGTGGGGAGGGGCAAACCGGACTGCGGTCCCGGCGCTGCCCTCAGTGTTGAGGGTGTTCGTCATCCTCGCCGGGGCGGGGAGCGAGGCGAGCCGGGGCCCCACCTCCTACGCGGGTCGGCGGGCCACCTCATTTTCCAGCTTCTGGTGGTGGCAATCGCCTTTCAGCCCCACGGCGGAGACATCCTCCAGTCATGCCGGGGAAGGAGAACTGTTGCTGCCCAGCTAGGATGCAACATTCCGTCTTCCTCCTCGCATTCGCGGCGAGGGCGGCTGCGAGGATCTGCCGGGGTGCTTAGGGGCGTCCCGCGTTTGCTGGTGATTCGCCCAGAGCTTGTCGCTCCACGGGCTTCCCTGGCGGGGAGGTTGTCCGTACCCGCGGGGGCGGAACCGGAGTTCCGTTTGCAATGGCACTTCGAGTGCCGGGTTTTTTGTTCATTTCGGCTTTCGGGGCCTGAACATGTATGTAATTACGGCACGGAGCCGTGTTTTTTCCTCATTTTCGAGCACTAAGACTCGCCTGAACCGCTTCACCAAGCGTGAGTCACCCCGAGTCAAGGTGACGAGTGAGGTATCCGTATCCCGGAGGCGTAGGAGTCCCTCGGCTCGGTCGGCCCTGTTGTTCGAGGCTCCTCTAGCTTAGTTAAAGAGACCCCTCGGCCGCTCTTCGACGAGCCGAGGCCAGGGGTAGCGATATCAGCACGAGCAGAGGCGGAGTTGGCTCGGAAATGAAACCTGGTCGGCCGGAGCCTAGCCGGGTTGTCCGTTGGCAGGATCGACGTCGGAGTTGATCAGCCGAGGCTTCGGACCAAGCTGGCGCCCTCGGAAGGCGGTCGGCCGAGGCCCCGGAGGTGGCCAGCCGAGCCGTCCGCTCGGGCCGGGTTCTCGGAGAAGTCCCTGGCAGAGATTGCTCGAACGTGGTGATGACGTTGTCCTTCGGAGCGGAGGCCCTCGGACCGCGTCGCCGTCCGAGGCTAGGTCGGGCCTTGCCGAAGGTGCTGTCGATGCCGAGGGTGTCATCGCCCTCTTCCAGCGTCAAGATCCGAGCCTGTAGGGTCAAATCGTCTTGTAGCGTGGGCCTTGTGCGGCCGTCGAGGCCAGAACACACACCCTTGCTGCGTTATAAAGCTGCGTCTCTTTTCCTCTTGTTTCGAGTATCTGGACTTTTTGTCGGTAGCAGGGACGTTAGTGCGAGCAAGAGTTGCTTCTCGCGGAAGGTGATGAGTGAGGTATCCGTATCCCGGAGGCGTGGGAGTCCCTCGGCTCGGTCGGCCTTGCCGCTTACGCGTACTTTTACCCGCCCATGAGGCCCTGTCACCGACTCGGTCGAGAAGGCTCGAAGAATCGCTTCAACAGAAGAGCTTCCGTACGTAAAGACTCGTTCGATCCGCGGATTCACCTTATCCGAGCGCGAGTTACTTATCGCAGAAGGTGATGAGTGAGGTATCCGTATCCCGGAGGCGTAGGAGTCCCTCGGCTCGGTCAGCCTTGACTGCTTACGTGTACCCTGTCGTTTCTAGGACCCACTTTTCGAAGTAGTCAAAAAGCACAAAAGATGTTCTGGTAAAAGAGATTTTTTGTTCGAGGAAAATTTTGACGCAGAGGGGGTTTCCCCCCTTTTAGCCCCCGAGGGAGGGTCGGGCTTTGCCGAGGCGAGGCCGACCCTTCCTTGTTGACTAAACTTTGCGTAGGTGCGAGGTATATGAATAACTTGGAAACATCTTAAGGGTAGAAGCGACGTAGCTGTTGGATGTTCCAAGCGTTGCCGTAGACCTCGCCTTGACTGTTGGCCAGCTTGTACGTTCCGGGCTTCAGGACTTTGGCGATGATGAACGGCCCCTCCCAGGGGGGCGTGAGCTTGTGCCTCCCTCGGGCGTCTTGCCGCAGCCGAAGCACCAGGTCGCCCACCTGGAGGTCTCGGGGTCGGACCCCTCGGGCGTGGTAGCGTCGCAGGGACTGCTAATACCGCGCCGAGTGTAGTAAGGCCCTGTCCCGAGCCTCATCCAGCTGGTCCAGCGAGTCTTCTCGGCTAGCTTGGTTGCTTTCTTCGTTGTAGGCCCTCGTCCTCGGGGAGCCGTATTCCAGGTCCGTGGGCAGGATGGCCTCGGCCCCGTAGACCAGGAAGAACGGCGTGAAACCCGTGGCTCGGCTTGGCGTCGTCCTCAGGCTCCAGACCACCGAGGGGAGTTCCTTCATCCATCGCTTGCCGAACTTGTTGAGATTATTGTAGATCCGAGGCTTGAGCCCTTGTAGGATCATGCCATTGGCACGCTCTACTTGCCCATTCGACATGGGGTGAGCTACGGCGGCCCAGTCCACCCGGATGCTGTGATCCTCGCAAAAATCCAAGAATTTTTTGCCGGTGAACTGGGTGCCATTGTCGGTGATGATGGAGTTCGGGATCCCGAAGCGATGGATGATGTTGGTGAAGAACGCCACCGCCTGCTCGGACCTGATGCTGTTCAGGGGTCGGACCTCGATCCACTTGGAGAATTTGTCGATGGCGACCAGCAGGTGCGTGTAGCCCCCGGGCGCCTTCTGCAGAGGGCCGACGAGGTCCAGACCCCACACAGCGAAGGGCCAGGTGATGGGTATCGTCTGCAGAGCCTGAGCGGGCAGGTGGGTCTGCTTCGCATAGAATTGGCACCCTTCGCAGGCGCGGACAATTCTAGTGGCGTCAGCCACCGCCGTTGGCCAGTAGAAGCCTTGGCGGAAAGCGTTCCCGACGAGGGTTCGAGGTGCTGCATGATGACCGCAAGCCCCCGAGTGTATTTCCCGCAGGAGTTCCTGACCTTCGGCGATGGAGATGCATCGCTGGAGGATGCCCGAGGGGCTTCGGTGGTAGAGCTCTTTCTCATCTCCCAGCAAGACGAACGACTTGGCGCGTCGCGCTACCCGCCGAGCCTCGGCTCGGTCGAGGGGCAGTTCTCCTTGGTGGAGATATTGCAGGTACGGGGTTTGCCAATCTTGATCTGGCACGACCCCGTTCTGCTCCTCCTCGATGCGCAGCGCTTCGCCCTCGGGCTCCGAGGGTTCCTCGGGTTGAGCCGAGGATGGCTCGGGCTGGGCCGAGGTCACCTCGGACGAGGCCGAGGGTGCCTCGGGCTCGGGCGCGTCGCCTATCTTGACGGAGGGTTGGTGCAGATCCCGGGAGAAGACGTCCGGGGGAACCGTCGTTCGCCCCGAGGCTATCTTCGCCAGCTCGTCCGCAGTTTCGTTGTAGCGCCGGGCGATGTGGTTAAGCTCGAGCCCGTAGAACTTGTCTTCCAGGCGTCGAACCTCCTCACAGTAGGCCTCCATCTTCGGGTCGCGGCAGAGGGAGTTCTTCATGACTTGGTCGATGACGAGCTGCGAGTCGCCGCGTGCATCGAGGCGTCGGACCCCTAGCTCGATGGCGATTCGCAATCCGTTGATCAGAGCCTCGTACTCAGCCACATTGTTGGACGCCGGGAAATGGAGGCGGAGCACGTAGCGCAGGTGTTTCCCGAGGGGCGAGACGAAGAGCAGGCCCGCGCCGGCCCCCGTCTTCATCAGCGACCCGTCGAAAAACATGGTCCAGAGCTCTGGTTGGATCGGAGCCGTTGGCAACTGGGTATCGACCCATTCGGCTACGAAATCCGCCAGTACCTGGGACTTGATGGCTTTCCGAGGGGCGAACGAGATTGCCTCGCCCATGATTTCCACCGCCCACTTCGCGATCCGCCCCGAGGCTTCTCAGCACTGGATGATCTCCCCCAGGGGGAAGGACGACACCACAGTCACCGGATGGGACTCGAAGTAATGTCGCAGCTTTCGCCTCGTCAGGATCACTGCATATAGCAGCTTCTGGACCTGTGGGTAGCGGATCTTGGTCTCGGACAGCACTTCGCTGACGAAGTAAACTGGCCTCTGAATGGGCATAGCATGCCCCTCTTCCTGCCTTTCGACCACGATCGCGGCGCTGACCACCTGAGTGGTTGCGGCGACGTAGACCAAGAGGGCTTCTCCATCAGCTGGGGGTACCAAGACGGGCGCCTGGGTGAGGAGCGCCTTCAGGTTCCCGAGGGCTTCCTCGGCTTCGGGAGTCCAAGTGAAGCACTCGGCCTTCCTTAAGAGACGGTACAGGGGCAGGCCTCTTTCGCCGAGGCGCGAGATGAAACGGCTCAAGGCCGCGAGGCATCCCATGACCCTCTGTACGCCTTTTAAGTCCTTGATGGGCCCCATGTTTGTGATGGCCGCGATCTTCTCCGGGTTGGCTTCGATGCCACGCTCGGAGACGATGAATCCCAAAAGCATGCCCCGGGGCACCCCGAAGATGCACTTCTCGGGATTGAGCTTGACGCCCTTCGCCTTGAGACATCGGAATGTCAGTTCGAGGTCGGAGAGAAGGTCGGAGGCTTTCCTCGTCTTGACTACGATGTCATCGACGTAGGCCTCGACCGTGCGACCGATGTGTTCGCCGAACACATGGTTCATGCACCGCTGGTACGTTGCACCCGCGTTCCTCAAACCGAACGGTCATTGTGACATAACAGTACATGCCGAAGGGCGTGATGAAAGAAGTCGCGAGCTGGTCGGACTCTTTCATCCTGATTTGATGATATCCTGAGTAGGCATCGAGGAAAGACAGAGTTTCGCACCCTGCAGTGGAGTCCACGATTTGATCGATGCGAGGTAGAGGGTAGGGGACTTTCGGACATGCTTTGTTGAGACCAGTGTAGTCTACACACATCCGCCACTTCCCCCCTTTTTTCCTCACAAGTACAGGGTTGGCAAGCCATTCGGGATGGAATACCTCTTTAATGAACCCTGCTGCCATCAGCTTGTGGATTTCCTCGCCTATCACCCTGCGCCTTTCCTCGTCGAATCGGCGCAGAGGCTGTCTGACCGGTCGGGCTCCGGCCCGAATATCCAGCGAGTGCTCGGCGACTTCCCTCGGTATGCCGGGCATGTCCGAGGGACTCCACGCAAAGACGTCGGCGTTTGCGCGGAGAAAGTCGACGAGCACTGCTTCCTATTTGGGGTCGAGCCCGGATCCGATCCGAATCTGCTTGGAGGTGTCGCCACTGGGGTCGAGAGGGACGGCCTTAACCGTCTCCGCTGGCTCGAAGTTGCCGGCATGCCGCTTCACGTCCGGCATCTCTCGGGAGAGGCTTTCCAGGTCGGCAATGAGGGCCTCAGACTCGGCGAGGGCCTCGGCGTACTCCACGCACTCCACATCGCATTCGAATGCGTGCTTGTACGTGGGGCCGACGGTGATGACCCCGTTGGGGCCCGGCATCTTGAGCTTCAGGTAGGTGTAGTTGGGGATGGCCATGAACTTCGCGTAGCATGGCCTCCCCAACACTGCGTGGTAGGTTCCTCGGAACCCGACCACCTCGAACGTCAAAGTCTCCCTTCGGAAGTTGGAGGGTGTTCCGAAGCAGACAGGGAGGTCGAGTTGTCCGAGGGGCTGGACGCGCTTCCCGGGAATGATCCCGTGGAAGGGCGCAGCGCCTGCTCGGACGGATGACAGGTCGACGCGCAGGAGCCTGAGGGTCTCAGCGTAGATGATGTTGAGGCAGCTGCCTCCATCCATCAGGACCTTGGTGAGCCTGACGTTGCAGATGACGGGATCGACGACGAGCGGGTACTTCCCCGGGCTCGGCACGTGGTCGGGGTGGTCGTCCCGGTCGAAGGTGATGGGCTTGTCGGACCAGTCTAGGTAGACTGGCGCCGCCACCTTCACCGAGCAGACCTCCCGGCGCTCTTGCTTACGATGCCGAGCCGAGGCATTCGCCGCATGCCCTCCGTAGATCATGAAGCAGTCGCGGACCTCTGGGAACTCTCCTGCTTGGCGATCCTCCCTTTTGTCGTCGTCGCGGGCCTTGCCACCCTCTGCGGGTGGCCCGGCCCTGTGGAAGTGGCGCCGAAGCATGACGCACTCTTCGAGGGTGTGCTTGACGGGCCCCTGATGGTAGGGGCACGTCTCCTTGAGTGCCTTGTCGAAGAGGTTAGCACCTCCGGGGGGCTTCCGAGGGTTCTTGTGCTCGGCGGCGGCGACAAGGTCTGCATCGGGAACGTCGCGTTTCGCTTGCGACTTCCTCCTGCCTTTCTTCTTGGCGCCGCGCGGAGTAGACGCCTTGGGAGCATCTTCCGACGGGCGGCCCTGGGGCTGCTTGTCCTTTCGCAAGATGGCCTCTACCGCCTCCTGGCCGGAGGCGAACTTGGTGGCGATGTCCATCAGCTCGCTCGCCCTGGTGGGGGTCTTGCGACCCAACTTGCTCACCAGGTCACGGCAGGTGGTGCCGGCGAGGAACGCGCCGATGACATCGGAGTCGGTGACGTTGGGCAGCTCGGTGCGCTGCTTCGAGAATCGCCGGATGTAGTCCCGAAGAGACTCTCCCGGCAGTTGCCGACAGCTTCGGAGGTCCCAGGAATTCCCGGGGCGCACGTACGTGCCCTGGAAGTTGCCGGCGAAAGCCTGGACCAGATCTTCCCAGTTGGAAATCTGCCCCGGAGGCAGGTGCTCCAACCAGGCACGAGCGGTGTCGGAGAGGAACAGGGGGAGGTTTCGGATGATGAGGTTGTCATCGTCCGTCCCACCCAGTTGACAGGCCAGGCGGTAGTCCGCAAGCCACAATTCCGGTCTCGTTTCCCCCGAGTACTTCGTGATAGTAGTCGGGGTCGGAATCGGGGCGGAAACGGCGCCCGCCGAATGGCTCGGCTAAAGACCTGCGGACCGGGTGGTTCGGGCGAGGGACTCCGATCCTCCCCGCTGTCGTAGCGTCCCCCACGCCTGGGGTGATAACCTCGGCGCACCCTCTTGTCGAGGCGGGCCCGACGGTCGCGATGAGGGTGCTCGTCGCCGAGGTGGCCCAGGGCCGCAGGCGCGGTGTTGCGCGTGCGTCCGGTGTAGACTGAGGCTTCCCGCGTGAGTCGGGAAGTCGCGGCACGAGGTTCCGAGGGGTACCCCTGCCTTCGGGAGGCAGAGCTCTCGGCCCGCCGGGCCGCGGCGCCTTCCAGGAGATGCTTGAGTTCTCCCTGGATTCGCCGACCCTCGGTGGTTGATGACTCCGGCATCGCGCGGAGGAGCATCGCTGCGGCGGCCAGGTCCTGACCAGTCCCGCCGGATGCGGGTGGCGGTTTGTCCCTGGCATCGTTGGCGATGCGGTGCTGGAGACCTTGGGGCAGGTGACGTATTCCTCCGGCCGGGGGCTGGCTCGCCCACACCTGCCCGATGTTCTGGCGGATTGCC
The DNA here is from genome assembly GCA_029449295.1 of Zea luxurians. Lineage (NCBI taxonomy): Eukaryota > Viridiplantae > Streptophyta > Magnoliopsida > Poales > Poaceae > Zea > Zea luxurians. The sequence continues at coordinate 57,761,787 of JAOPSE010000020.1, forward strand.
TCGAGCGCTCCTGCTCCCTCATCGAGCCCGCCCTGCGCCCCGCGGACTTGCTCGAGCTGTGGGTCGTGACCCCCCGCCGGAACGGGGACCACAGCTAGCTCCCGCGGGATGTCGGCGCGAGGCGCTGGCCTAGGGGGATCACCATCCTCCGGCATGCCGAGACAGCCGCCTCCGGAGGGATCCCCTAGCTCGACGTGGAAACATTCGCGGCTCGGGCCGCAGTCCTTGTTGCCAAGGCTGCGGCTGCCGTCGGAACAGTCGGAGAGGCAGTAGTCACATGCGGTCATGAAGTCCCGCATGGCACTTGGGTTGCCAGATCCGGAGAAATCCCAGCAGATGCTGGGGTCGTCATCTTCCTCGGACCCAGAGGGTCCGTAGGTCGAGACACCCGTCAATCGGTCCCAAGGTGACCGCACACGAAACCCCAGAGAGGTTGCACTCGCCTCAACGTGAGCGCCCGCCAAAGCGAGGTCGCTAGGCGGGCTGAGGTCGAGTCGAAATGACGAAAGATGGGGAGCAGTTGGTACCTTTTTGTCGACGAGGAGCGATGAAGTCACGTCGGGGGCTGACCGCGCCGTCGTCTTGGGTACGAGGGCGACGTCCTGCAGGCCTTTCATGAGCGTGCTGACGTTGTCCATTTGCTCGGGGTCGACGTGTTGCGGGGGGATGGCGCTCGCCTTCGCCTCGAACGCGAGGGCGACGCTTGGCGTGTCCTCCGTTGGGGCGCCGGGGATGTCGATTTGCTCGACAGCCGTCGGAGCGCGGCCTCCCGCTCGGCCCTGGTTGCCCCGCCTCCTCCTCCTCCGATGGCGAGGGAGAGGATGGGGCGAGCTCGAAAGTTGTCCTTCCCCCACGCGGGAAAGGCGTCGTCGATTCCGCCGCCGGCGGGCGGGCTGTCCGCCACCATTGTCGCTGTCGCACGGCGGTGGAAGGAGTATCATGTCATAGTTGCCGTCGAAGGACATGAACTCAAGACTCCCGAAACGGAGCACCGATCCGGGTTGAAGAGGTCGTTGGAGACTGTCCATCTGGAGCTTGACGGGAAACTGCTCGTCAACACGCAGCGGGCCCCTACCTGGCGCGCCAACTGTCGGCGTTCCGAGACCGGGGGGTCCCCGAGCCGACGAGTGAGTGTGCCGCGTGCCCCAGCCCAGATGGGTCGAGCGCGTGGGCGAGCGTGAAGGGGGGAACAGAGAGAGGTCGGTGGCCGGAGCCGGGTCGTGAGGGAGTCGGAGAATTCCCGCGGCCTTCGTGTTCGTCCCGTGCCCAGGTCGGGTGCGCTTGCAGTAGGGGGTTACAAGCGTCCGCGCGAGGTGAGGGGAGCGAGCGGCCCTGAGAGAGCGCCTGCCCCTGCCCTTCGTCCCCGCGAGGCCAACCTTCTCTAAGAAGGCCCTGGTCCTTCCTTTTATAGTCGTAAGGAGAGGATCCAGGTGTACAAAATGGGGGTGTAGCAAGGTGCTACGTGTCTAGCGAGGGAGAGCTAGCGCCCTAAGTACATGCCAAGGTGGCAGCCGGAGAGATCTTGGCACCCTGTTGTTGTGGCGTCGTGGCTGTTGGAGGAGTAACGGAGCCGGACGGAGGGACAGCTGTTGGAGTGGCTGGGCCCTTGCTGACGTCCTCCTGCTTTCGTAAGGGAGCTGGGAGCCGCCGTCGTCATGGTCTAGCGGGGCACCATCATTGCCTATCTGGCGTAGCTGGCCAGATGGGACGCCAGTCTTGTTCTCCGCGACCCGAGTCGGCTCAGGGCAGGGTGATGATGACGCTTCCCGTCGACGTGGCGGTCTTGTGTCCTAGGTCGGGCGTCGTGGAAGCTCCTCCGAAGCCGAGGTCGAGTCCGTCCTGCAAGACAGAGGCGGAGTCCGAGCCCTGGGTCGGGCGAGGCAGAGATCGTTCGGCAGAGGCCGAGGCGGAGTCCGAGCCCTGGGTCGGGCGAGGCGGAGGTCGCCGTCTTCCGGGGCCTTAGCCCGAGTCCGAGCCCTGGGTCGGGCGGAGCGGAGTTCGTCGTCTTCCGGGGCCTTAGCCCGAGTCCGAGCCCTGGGTCGGGCGGAGCGGAGTTCGCCGTCTTCCGGGGCCTTAGCCCGAGTCCGAGCCCTGGGTCGGGCGGAGCGGAGTTCGTCGTCTTCCGGGGCCTTAGCCCGAGTCCGAGCCCTGGGTCGGGCGGAGCGGAGTTCGCCGTCTTCCGGGGCCTTAGCCCGAGTCCGAGCCCTGGGTCGGGCAGAGCCTCCTATGGCACCTCTAGCGAAGTCTGGTCGCCCGTCGGTCTTACCTTTTGCGTTAAAACGCCCCGGTGACTTGGTCGGTTGGCGCGGTGATTTAGTCAGGGTTACTTCTTATCGAAGGCGGGGCCTCGGGCGAGCCGGAGATGCGTCTGCCGTGAAAGAGGAGGCCTCAGGCGAGACGGAGTCATCTTAGGGTCGGCTGCCCTCGCCCGAGGCTAGGCTCGGGCGTGGCGTGATCAAGTCACTCGTATGGACTGATCCCTGACTTAATCAAACCCATCAGGCCTCTGCAGCTTTATGCTGATGGGGGTTACCAGCTGAGAATTAGGCGTCTTGAGGGTACCCCTAATTATGGTCCCCGACAGTAACCTATCAATGATTAGAACATAACTAAAATATGATATCTAATCAAGTTATAAACTATACTGAGGTTGAATTGTTTATTTATTTGTAATATGTTTCTCACATGATTTAGAATATAGAAGATATTATTTCCATGTTTAATCACCTAAAACTTAGAAAGCTATAACCTTCTCATTTTAACTCTGATTTTAGTCGTTCTCGAACCTACGACCTCGTAGCGGTGCATAGAATATTCTTACGATGTTTGTTCTCATATTTGGTGTACTGCTATTTTTGTGTACTTCTTTTTTATTTATATGTATTGGTATGAGTAGCAGCAAGGCCACGAGTAACCCGAAGACCAATTTGGTGAAGTACTTGAGATCTCAAGTCTAAGGCAAGTTGTGCCTTGACCACTCTTCTTTACCTAATAATGTTCTCTGCTTAATCATTATGATATGCTCAGGTTAATTTGGTGGGACCTAATAGGTTTCGCTACCATTGTTTACCCCACACCTTGCAAACAAATGAACTATTCAGTAGATTTGCTGTTGCTTTACCTAGTTTTAGGAAAATAATGTTATATATGATCATGTTCCATTAATATTGTTGATTTAATTATTGTTCATGATAAGATTATTGTATTAATTGGAACATGGAGAACCACATGGGAAAACAGTGCTACCACAAGGGTGGAATAGGACACCCTTGGCCAAGTAATTAGGAAAATTAGGGAGAGATTACCTTACCCGAAAGGGGCAAGCGGGGAGACATCGCTGCAGAGTATAGGAAGGTCCTCGGGTCGAACTGCTATGATGGCATTTCGAACGAGAGATTCCTCTGCTTCCTTCTTCCTAAATTCGTAGTGGGTTTTCCCGAACTAGTAGAACTTTGGAAAGACCTCGTATTGCTACCCTGCCTCGTCTCCTCGGTAGAGATGTATGTGATTCATGACCCCATGGAAAATGGGTAACACGACTTGTGGGTAAAGATGTGCAACCTCTGTAGAGCGTAAAACTGGTATATCAGCTGTGCCCATGATCATGAGCAGCTCGGACACTCACATGATTAACTAATGGAATTAAATTTAATTTGTCATTTGCATTGCATTGTGGGTGCTATTATTAATTGTGATCTCTTATTTATTTGAGTTGGTATCTACTTACACTTAGTAACTGCTAATAAAATTTTGACTAACTTTAAAAGCAATGCTCAGCTTTAACCATCTCCTTTGGTAAGCCTTACACTTCACATGAGCCTCACTGTAAGTGAGCTCATGCACATTATTCCCCACAACTTGTTGAGCTATGAACGTATGTGAGCTCACCCTTGTTGTACTCACATCCCCCAGGTCAAGGACAGGTACCACAAGATAAGGAGCATGAAGGATGCCGCGATGAGTTCATGAGAGGTCTAGGCCGTCGTCTCCCAGTCAACTATGATTGTTGGATCGTTGTCTTCATATAATGTAATTATTTAGATATTTTATATATAACTCCATTATATATTAAAGATGTGACATTCGTTTCTGTACCATGAGTCATCATATGTCTGAGACTTGATCCTAGCACACATTTGATTCGCCCCAGGTTTGCCCCCTAAATAGAACTGGACAACCCTTACCTACTTAGCTTTGCTACTCTGATTCTTTCCAAACTTTTCTTAATCTTTTCTCGTCTATTGTTGCTTTACTCTGATTACTCTTACCTTTTATCTTCTAAATACAAGAGTGGATTTCACACTTTAAAATCATGTACCTAAAGTGACCTTTAGGAATAGGAGACCTGATCTTAGGGAAAAAAAACAAAACTATTTTTGTGGGTATCTATGCACTTGAATGCTTGTTCTTAAGATGTGACATTTATTTTTGTACCATGAATCATCACATGTGAGACTTGATACTAGCACGCTTTTGATTCGCGCCCGATTTTACCCCCTAAATCCAGGTGTGACAGATACGGCGAGCTGCATCGTCGAGCACCGTGGCATGCAAGCCACGACGTGCAGGAAAAAGGCCAGCGCCTCCGTGTCCGGTTCATCGCCCACTGTTGTGTTTTCTGTGTCGGCGATCTCCATGTCATCGATGTAGAAGAGCCGCTAGCAGACACGATTGTGCCCGCACATGTGCTTCTCATTGCAGTTGTAGCAGTCCCAGGCGGCGGCGCTCCTCCTACTCTGCCTGGGACAAGCACTTGACCGGGCGACCGTCTACCGTGACCCTGGTCGTGGCTGCCTTGTCGGGCGTGGGCGTTGTTACAAAATATTATATATGTGATCAATCCAAGGGGTGCGACAGTTTTCCCTAAGGGACACACCTCTTGGGATACACCCCTTCACTTGTATATAAGTGTAATGATCTGTGGAATACAAACAACAGTTCTGTCATTTGTATTCTCTCTGTCTCCCTCCACTGAGTACACTTCAACACGTTATCAGCACTGCTCGCGAGAGAACAGAAAGGAATTTCTGTTGGAGGGAATAAGAGAACATATCTGCCAACTATTGGCACTGAGCCCAAGAAAAAACATCACGAAAGGATTACTACGCAATTAACGCAAGGTAAAATGCAAATCCATCATTTTCTACACGAAATGGAGTTTGCAACCGTTTTTTGTCGTTGCCTTGCGTGCTCCTCTGCGAGGCTGCGTCAAGCCGGTCCCGCGCCTGGATCGGGGTGGCCACACCTGCGCCACCGCTGTTCTGTATGCTGGGGCCGATCGTGTGATCGCGCCGCGGGGCCGCTGCCCGCGCTACCACGCAAGGCCTGCGCACCGGGGCCGCGTGCCCGCGCCACAAGAGGGCTGCGCCCAGGCCGACTACGCCGTCGAGCAGCCGGATCTGTGTCGCGCGCCGCCGGGCTGTTGCCCGCGCAGGGGCTGGCTGGTCGCGCCCAGGCCGCCTGCGCACCACCGGGGGCCGTCCGAGGCCAAGCGCCGTCGGGGCCGGGCCTCCATGCTGCCGAGGATGGGGCCGCCGCGCCCATGCCCGCGCCGCCCGTGGGGGGCCGTGCTCGCGCCGACGTTAGGGGCCGCGCTCGGAACGCCGGTGTCCCGCCGCCGCACCCACGCGCTGCACAGGGACCGCGCCCGCAGCCGCCGGAGGGCCTCGCCCGCGGCCCCGAGCCGGCAAGGCAGCCGTGCAGTGCGCCGCCAGAGCATTGTCTAACTAAACATTGTGGGCCCTTTTTCCACTAATTGGGTCTATGAAATCTATTATTTAGGCCTCTTATTTTTTTGCAAATACAATCAGATGAACATTGTGTTCATATAAATTACTGTTTTTCAACAGTATTTTGTATCTAAATTTAGATACTTAGACTGCTCATGATGTATATAATTATACATATTGATCTGTTTTTATTATAAAAAAAATGCAGCCTTGTCAGTGAATTATATTTTTATTTATATTTATAATTCACATATTTTTCGACTTGCTTTTGTTTTTGCATTCTTTTATGTTTGCATAGAAAACATAGCACATAATTAAGTTGAAACTAATGGTCCTCGTGCAAAATGATATTGCATTTTTGGAAAAGCATAGGGTGATGGAGTCCTAAGCACTGGCTGCGCTAAATTCTTTATAGGGTTTAGTAGCCTAGAGACCGTGCTTTAGGCCGCATTTGAAATGCCTATCACTATGAGGTCTACATCTTTCGAGATGATTACCTATACGTGCTATCCAAAAAGATCACGGACCATGTAGGCGTCGCGGGCTATGGAGCCAGGCTGGACACTGCAGTCATGCTGACTGCTAAAAGAATTCTTTTAATTAAGTTCTACTTAATTAAATGATGAATTCTTGCAAAATATGATGCATATATATTTAACTTGGGATTATTCAACACATGATGGAGATCTAAGCTTTGGCTGCAATAAGTTCTTGGAATTTATTTGCCCTGAGACCAAGCTTTTAGACAGCAAAAGGTTATTTGCCCATCAATAAGAGGTCTACATCATATGGTTATGATGATTACCTATGTGTTCTTCCAAGTATATATGTTGGAGATGTGATGTTGGTTATTCACCTTTATGGTGATTTCCATTTTATTTTTGAAATTTTGGTCAAGCACAGGGTAGTGGAGTCCTAAGCATTGGCTGCGGTATGTTCTTTGAATATATCAGCCCAGAGACCATGCTTTCAGGCAGCAAATGTTTTGCCCACTACTGAGAGATCTACTCCATTGTTTCATTACATGGAGATTATCTACGTTGTGTACACCAATTTTCAAAAATCTTTGGTACACTTTAAGTGATACCTGGAATTCTCCAACATATAAAGATATGATATATTTTGCGGTAAAGTTGCAACAACAAACGAAAATGGTTAAGCCATTTGGAGGATAATTATTTAATAGAGTTTGATGAACTCGCCTAATGGGCTTAATTATCCTTAATGTTCATTGGATATGTTCATTTCATTTTTGCATGATATGGGAATTCACCTCTTCATTTTGGAGGAAATGAGATGCTCTCTTTCTCTTTCGGTTCTTATGAAAAGAACTTATGTGCTTTTGCGGCTTGATCTGCAAGTGCAAAATGAATAGCAAAGAAGATCATAAGACTTGTGGACTTATGAGTATGTGTCTACATTAAGTTGTAGACTAACACTTTCTATTCATATATTTTGCTTGAAAACAAATATATAAGCACATTAAAAAGGGAAGGGCAATGAGTATGACAATCTCTTTTGTCATTACACTATATGTGATATAGTGTTGTATGCCTAGGCATCTAATCTTGTATATGAAATCCCAATAGATGCATACTACTCATGAAAGCTAAGATATGAAGTGTACTTCAATCTTCCATCTGACATGATAACAGTGATTAGTTGTGTAAATCGTGATTTGGAATAATCATGTAACAACACTTCTCTTCCTAAGAGAAGACCACTTTGTTAGATGATTTGCTTTTGAGTGCTATTTAAATGATGCATAAGATTTGGTATAATCTCATAATTGATGTTGTGATAGGTTCAACTCATGCGATGTGAGTTGAACACACTCATGTGATTTGAGTGTAAAAAACTCATATGAATTTGAGTTAAACAAACTCATCGATTGGAGTTGATCACTCATGTGAATTGAGTTGAACAAGCTCATCGATTAGAGTTGAACCAACTCATCAAGGGAGTTGAAGACTCATTAATTTGAGTTGTGCAAACTTGTACAGGGATTCTTCCAATTGAGGAAGAAACATGCAATATGGAGAATTGAACCACAAACTCTATATATGGGGAAACAAAATATTCTCATATTCCTATGGAAAAAGGAAAGAATATTTTAACAATCGCTTCATGCGATATCATGATATGTTATTATCATATCCCCTTTGGTATTGGAAGTATCAAGGATGTGTTGATATATCCTAATTGTTATCTTACCATATTATAGAGATATCCATATAATTTCTATCATGTGGAAACACAAGGTGATAGTGATGGATATTGCATATGTTTCTCAGAAACATCTCTTATGGACTGTATTCTACATACATCCTCCCATACAAAGTGTTGCATATGTTATAACTTTTCAAGTGATGATACTTACCATGCTGGGTAAGATTGAATTGGTCATCCCATTGTTGGGATGAAATGAAAAGTTATGAACAATTATATTGGTCTTGTTTTTCCCATAAGATGGATACTTGATGAGTATCATCGGAAATGAGATTTTAAGTCCCTCTTATCTTAAAATCTGATCTGAATTGGTTAAATTCTTTGAATTGTTTCAAAGGAACGAGTGTGGTCCATTACAGAGATTGTATGGACATTGAAGGCTTTATATGGTTCTTTGGTGCATCTATATGATGACCTCAAGTGTGTCCTTCGGACAACACATCACCATTAAGCAATAATGTCTCAAGCTTGAGCACATTAGCATCCACACTACTGAGTTTACCAAATGTGCTTACAATGGTGATTGTTTGTCTTGGTATTCAGAATGATATCCATAAAGGATATGATGAATCTGTGATAGATTCAAAAATTTCAGATCATTAATGACCATCAGTAATGAATTGTCATTTCCAACTGGTTATGGTTGGAGTCAGGAAGTTTTGCACGCTCCTGACTTGTGATTAACTGCATGTACTGCTGTACAAGTTCCCCTATGGTTTTTAGTACGTGGGAATCCGTGAAAGATTTCCCATGCGTACATTGGGTATGTTCCCAATCTCACCACCGCAGCGTACATATATGGGCACACAGAAAACTGGGGATCTATGTGAGAATTCATTCTCCGTCGATCATTAAGATTTAGAATCTCTTCATGAGAATCTATTTATGGCCCGTACGCTTGCTTGAATCATGAGCTTTTCCAGGCATTAGGGGGAGATTTCGAGTACCAAAATGAATGCCAGGAAATTATAATGAATGCAGTAAGCATTCAGGCTCAGGATCACGTACTAAAACTGAACCTTTGGGTTCGAATGATTTGCAAGAAGTTGCAAATTGACTGCCTTGTGCATTTACTATGAGGTGTCACTCAAATTAATCCTATGAGGAGGTGCCAGAAAGAGTGGTTACATGGAAAACCACTTTAACTCTCTATTGCAACGTTGTTGTAAATAAGAGGGGGAGAAGTATGGTCACAAATTGGGATTAATATGCTTGCAAGCAGCTGAAGGCTAGACCTTCTGAGATAGTAAATGCAGACCATCTATTCGTTGGTAACCAACCTAGTGTTGGTGGACACCTAAAGGATATTGATTATCCTGTGAATGGAAGATATTCACAACCTAGCTCAGTGCGCACTGATGAGGCTAGGTTATCGGAAGCCCTTGATTCTCGTTTTGGGATTTCACGAAGAATCATAAGGGTGCATAAAAATGACTTCATGTCAACTAGAGAATTATGTTATTTGAAAGCTACAAGTGTCGACACATACATCTCAGCAATTGTATATGCGCTCCAAGTGATCCAAAAGACTATGGCCATAGCAGAGCATAAGTATGCTCGATTGGATCTTGTTGAGTGATACAATGTTGCAGAGATAGCCTTGCTCACTGGAAAGAAGTGTTAAGTTATTTTCACTTCAAGGTATCTTACTGTGGATACAAGTTTGTTTTCATGGACTTGGAAACAATGAGGTGGTGAGAAAGCATGGCTAGTAGCAACTGGGTTTTATACGCAAACCCAAGCATTATTTTAATGCTATAAATTCTCTTCTACCGTGAGTAGTAAAATTCCGATACAATAATATGGGTAGTAAATCATCTACCGTTGCAGTTGGTAGATGTAGTGACAACATATGCTTATGTGGTCACTGGATTATGGTATTTATGGAGCCTTGAAGGATTCCAAATACATAATCACTAATCACAAATTTGCGATGCTTGGAAAGTCTTTGTGACTTAGAGCATCCAGGTCAAATATGGTACATTCGACCTAGTGAATCCTTCCTTATGAAGGGATACACGAAAAATAGTATGTTCAATATAAATATGTGCAGCATATTTTAAACATACATTACTTATCGACGGAGTTCGAGATAAAGGCTATGAATTGAAAGAGATTTTCAATTCAAAGTAAACTATCTTGAGTATCTTGGATACAAAATTGTCTATATCCAACATATATTGAAGAAATTCAATATGAGAGAATCATTGTTATTTGATTCTTTCAGATCATGAGATGTGCTATTGTATCTTGCAAGAGCATCCGGCCGGATATTGCTTTGCAATGATTTGCTAGCTAACAGCACATGAGATCGAGTTATGATCTCCAGATGTACTCATGCTCTCCTTATGTTTGGATATACTGATCTTGGATATCTTTAGAAGATCCCCAGGTACAAGATCAATGACATACTTCTGTTAAGTTGGACCTACTGTTTGATAAATGTCAATCAACAGAGATTAATGGTCACTTACACTAATCATTCTATAGTACAGAATGATATACTACATACTGAAGGTATGTGGTGGTCATGATTTTATATCACTGACCTTATTATCTATGAAGATAATATATTTTGTGTTGTTTAGATGAAAAACAAGTTACGAACTAAGTCTCTACCTTACTTCACATTTTAAATGTGTTTGAGAGCAGGCATGAGATGACTTAGTAATTTGCAAAGATCAGGGGGAGTTTCCTCTTGATTGGAAAAACTTGTTTTTACATCATGTTGTACTCTTTTCTTTGCATGAGTTTTTCCCCTGTTTGGGTTTCTCATTCAAAGTTTTTAACGAGGCAACATCAACACAAGGCCTATGTCGTATCATCTATTTTTCCCATAGAGGTTTTTCGAGGATGATACATTATGACATAGCTATTGTTGTATTTGAACTAGGTTATGAGTTTATCTCATAAGAGTTTAAATGATCAACAATAGATCGTGATTTTTTTCTCCTTATTTTTCCCATTGGGTTTTTAAGGAGACTCGGCTCATATGTTGATTTCTCAGATTTTCTGACTAGATTATCTTGGAGAAATATTAGCCTGAGTTATATGTCTCGTCATTTATTTTCCCCACGGGGGTTTTTGAAATGATGACTATAGACATATTATTGTTCTTTGGGCTAGAGGTCCATTGGAGAACAATGTCGTATTGTGGTTCAATTGAACCACTGACCATTATCCATAAGGATAATTGAGCTTGTGTTGTTCAGATGGAAACAGGAAAATAGAGATATGAATATCTTGCAAACAAAGTCTTGTGATAATCTTGTTGATCTATTCACAAAATCTCTACCATACTCCACGTTTCAGAAATGTGTTGAGGGGATTGGTACGAGAAGACTTAAGTGCTTGCAAGGATCAGGGGGAGTAATTCTCCATGATATTTGACCTGTTTTGAACCATCATATTACACTCTTTTCTTTGTATGAGTTTTGCCTTATTGAGGTTTTCTCATCCAAAGTTTTTAACGAGGTAATATCAACTAAGCTATATGCTTCATCATTGACTTTTCCCCACAGGGGTTTTTACGAATGATAATTACAAGCATATTTTCTTTTGGAGTTCGTGTGAGATTATTCTCATTATCCAAAAGACATTGTGTACTCCTTATTTTTCCCACAGGGTTTTTGAGGAGATAAGATCTTGGAAGAACATCTGACAGATCATCAAATGAAGTTGGATTGATCAAGAGGGAGTGTTACAAAATATTATATATGTGATCAATCCAAGGGGTGCGACAGTTTTCCCTAAGGGACACACCTCTTGGGATACACCCCTTCACTTGTATATAAGTGTAATGATCTGTGGAATACAAACAACAGTTCTGTCATTTGTATTCTCTCTGTCTCCCTCCACTGAGTACACTTCAACAGGCGTGGGTGCCGGTAGGGCGAGGCGCAGTGCTGGTGGACCCAGCAGGCCACGTTAACGCCCCCTGGCCCTAACAGGTGCTGACGTGTACTGCTCCCGAAGTTCCAGTTGCTACGCCAGGCTCATGGCAACTGCTAGTGATTGGGGGTTGTGGATGCGGATGTCATAGCTGAGTGGTAGATCGAGTCCTCCAGCGAAGAGTCGCACCCATTGCCGTTCGTCTAGCGGCCCGGCGCACAATAGGATGGCCTAGAATCAGTTTTCGTACTCCGTGACCGTGCCCGTGCGTTGGCACTCGGCGAGCTCGAACAGTGGGTCGGATCGCAGTGGTGGTCCGAAGCACAGGTGGTGGAGGTCGACGAACCGACACCAGCGCCAGGATGGAATACCCTCATCCTGCTGGACTTGGATATACCACATTTGGGCGTCGTCCTCTAGATTGTACGACGCCATCCAAACCTTCTCCTCTTCCAGGATTCGTTGTTGATGGAAATACGAGGGAAATCCAACTTCTGAAATCTTGGAGGACAATCTTTGTGGTGCTCTCCGGTGGGCACCTTGCTGTTCGAGGAAGAGAACCGATCGGATGTCAGGGCCTAGATGGCCTTGGTGTTGGCTTTGACGTTCGCCTGTAGGGCCTTGATGGTGTCGACGAGTGTCTTGAGGCCATCCCCCATGGCGCTGGCACAGGAGGACGCAGGAGGCGACGGTGGTGCGACGACTGGTTGTGGTGGTGGTGTGGAGGCGGTTGGTGGTGAGTAGGATCTCCAGGAACCCAATACCAGGTTATCAAGTGCCTCGGCACCCAACGACGCGGACCGCGACTACGCAACTCATAACCACGCTTCAGTCCTCACCGCGAGGTTTTACCCCTCTACTGTTGGCTTAACGTGAATAGGAGAGGAGATTAGATAGAAACTTCTTGCTTGATTTCATAGAACTGATTACATGAATAAATAGGCTTAGCTCCAACCGCCCTCCATACTCTTAAGGAGATAAGGGCACTCGATCGGTTATAGAGAAGGCAATCCTAACCGCTACTCCTAGTTTTAAGGAAATAGATAAGATTTATTATAATTTTCCCTCTCTAATCTTATCCACTCTTGGCGGCAAACTGCGCCTGACCAGCGCGCTCGGCCGTGCGGCGCACATCGCGCGCTCACCGGTGCCTGGTATACTGGCGGCCCCACATGACACCCGGTATTATATAAAGAAGAGGCTCAAACATGGTCCCCGCTGAGAAAATCCCCGAACCCTGCCCTCTATCATTAGCGGACCGTTACCGTCCACTCTGCAACGACTCAGCCAGAGGGTGGCGCGCAGGACGTAGCCCCGGAGCGGACGGGACATAACCAGGGTTTTTTTTAACCAAGCCCGAAAATCGTTCCCGAGGGGATCGAACCTGGAATTTGGAGGTGCTATTCGAAAATCTTAACCATTACGCTAGACATTCTTTCGCTATTTTGGCTTTTTATGCATGCATTCTTCCTTCTGAGAAACAAATGAAACACAGTGGGGAAGATTTCACGGCGTGTCTCCTTAGTTCGTTATCCTAAACCTTAGGAATCGATGAAACCAGGTTTTGGGAGTCTTACTCTTTAGCAGCAAGAAATCTGCAGGTAATCCTTTCTTAATAATGTTTTCTTTGCTGATTGCACTTTTCTAAGTAATACGGAGTACACTATAAGAAGTGAGTGTGGACATTGGCCAAGAAAAGTCCATAAAATTTAGCAACCTTTTCTGACGTACAATATTTTGATGACATACTCATATCCATTTGAGTTTACTGATAACGGATGGCTCCTTCCTGTAACTTACATCACTGAAAAGAAATGCGGCCAATCCTCTTGTATGTCATTCTTATTATTAATTTTTTTTTTTTGGTAAGGGACATCTTTGTTGAACTGTGGTTGCCCGTGTTCCCACTTTCACAGGTTCTAAGAAGACCATGTCTCGGCTCACTAGTGCATGAGTGCATCAAAGAACCGCAGTAGCCAAGGTTCGGCGGTTTCACTGGGCCAAAGGAGTCAGTCAAGGAGAGGGGATGAAAGCAGCCTGGGGGCACTCAAATGTGTCAGGCAAGGCCTCAGAAGGATCTCATGCTCGAGGTGCGGGGAGCAACGCGGCTCCTTCACTGATGCCACAGTCGCCACCAGAAAAATCAAAGAAGAAGAGGAAGAAGGATAAGATCGTTGAGTAGTATAGTGCAGTGGCACCTTGGAAAAAGGTCGATTTCCCTTGAATTATCAGTGACTGAGGAGCTGTGCTGGAAATCCGTGTTCGAGTTTCTTTATGCATCTGGTTTTCAATTTCATCGATGCAGAATATTTTGCTGGAGTGTCAGGTGTTGTTTGCCGGATCGGATGACATGATGCGTGGGAGCAGCCTGTTGCATGGTGCTGGAATACTACTATGTATCGTTCTGTTTTTGGTTTCTGAAAAGGCTATAAGTGTTATTGCTGCTTGAGCATCTGAGAGCCTCTTTTAGTTGCTTGCTCTCTTTAAGCATAATCTAACCCGAGTATCATGCCACGGCGTCGGCTAAGCTTGTTAATAATCTTACTAAATGCTTGCACGTCTTCTAATTTCATAGTGGTAACAGTTCTGTTGACAACCATTACAGTAGTCCATCAGTTAAGTGGTCATAGAGCAGGGCATCCTGAATTCTTCTTCAGGCTGTAGTTACAAGTACAGCAAGGCATTATCGACGCGTATGCTCTCAACAGTACAGTGTAGATGTGTCTTCAAAAAAAAAACGACTGTACATGTTCAGAGATAAATGGTGTCCGGTTACTCTTCGTGGGCGCACGGTGTGCGGAGCCTTCCGCATCTCCGACACCCACCTTTAGGCTTGTTTAAATGAGACGTCTCTTTTGAGGGTTCTTTTAGGGCAAAGTGACAACAAATCAAGAGACAGTTTCTTCGTGAAAAATCCATATCTACGTGGCTCTGTACATATTATGTATTGATTGTATTTATGATTTAGAGACTCAGAGTTATATCATATAGTCATGTTTCTTATATTTGGAAAACTGGACCGAAATATCTCTAAGTGCTAGTTTGACAACCTCATTTTCTATGTGATTTTCAATTTCCTAAAGAAAAATAAACTAATTTTCTACGGAAAAATAAAAATCCTTTGAAAAATTAGGGTTCCCAAACCAACTGTAAGGCCTTGTTCGTTTATGTCAGATTGCACCCGAAATCGTTCAACTAATCAAAGTTTATATAAATTAGAGAAGCAATCTGGCTATGAATCATTTCGACCCACCAATCCGACACAAACAAACAAGGTCTAAATCTATTTGTACATGTCCTTAGGTGACGTGCTCATCTCTCGGAGCTCCTCCCTCTTCTCCCACCGTGACCAGCACCAGCTGCTCAAGGGCATGGGCCCTCTTGAGGAGGAAGCCAAGCAGCTGCAGCTCGAACCTCGTCCCTATGAAATTCACCAGCTTGATGAAGCTCACGTGGTCAAGGATGAAGTCGTAGCCGTGAATCATCATTCCGCCGGCGTCGCTTGCATTTGTAGCGTGGTTGGGAAGCTGCGGGTTTTAGAAAAATAAAATGTTCCCCGTGAGCGATATTTGCTTGCACCATTGCACGTGGAGATGGCTGTCGTTGCTCTGCCTCACCGTCTCTCGCGTAGAGCTACATCATCCTCCTGACAGCGTCGTTGTCCAACTCCGAAGGTTTACCATTTTATCATATTTAGTGGCTAGAGTTCGTGTGCAAGGTTCTATAAGTTTTTAATAGTGATACTAAAGCAAGGTTGGCGTTTGGACCTCAGCCCTGTATTGATAAACCCTTTAGTTTAGAGATAAACCTGAGAAAACCCATAAAAGCCTTGAATTCATCCACTAAGGGCCTGTTCGGATGCCTGCATAGAGCGTGAGCCTATCTCGTTGGATGCAGCGAGGACTTGATGTCTGGATAAGCTGCGCACTAGTAGAAAAAGGCTTAAAACCTGCCGTGCGATACATTTTTACAGGCGGATTCGATTATCAACCGCCTGTGCTATTTTTAGTGGCGGTTTCTTAAAAAAACCGTCACTAGAAATCGTATTTCTAGAGGCGGTTCCTTATAAAAATCGACAGTAGAAATCCATGATTTCTAGTGGCGGTTTTCTTAAGGAACCGACTGTAAAAATCGATTTCTAGTGGCAGTTTTCTTAAGGAACCGCCACTAGAAATCATTTTTATCCTTAATTTTTCGAGTTTTTCAAACGACCTCGTATGATGAAACCACCAAAATAAAAGTTGTAGATCTCTGAAAGTTATAAAACTTTGCTGTTGACAACTTTTTTATTTGAAATCATTTCGGCTCTCAAAAATTGTATCTAGATTTGTTAAATTTAAAATTCAAATTTTGCAAACGACCTCGAATGAAAAAAAGTGTCAAAATGAAAGTTATAGAACTTCAAAAATTATTCAACTTTGTAGTTGACAACATTTTTATTTGAATTCGTTTACGGTCTCAAACAAGCAATTTACACTTATTTGGTTGTAATATGTGGGCAACAAAACTACAAACTAGATATAAAACATGTCATAGGTGGAGTGGTAGAGGAGGGTACGCGTGAAGATGAGGTCAGAGGTTCGATTTCTAGCAACCATGTAGTGCACGAAAAATACCGCGACTTGTGACTTCGATGGAGACGGGCATGTGGGATGGGTGGGCCGAGGCCTCTCCTAATAAAAATATTTTTTTTGCTATTTTTAAAATCTGTTTTATGTTTCCTGGAAACGATTTGCACTGGCGGTGCACGAAAAATGCCGCGACTTATGACTTCGGCGGAGACGGACATGTGGGATGGGTGGGCCGAGGCCTCTCCTAATAAAAATAATTTTTTTGCTATTTTTAAAATCTGTTTTATGTTTCCTAGAAACGATTTGCACTGGTGGTGCACGAAAAATGCCGCGACTTGTGACTTCGACGGAGACGGACATGTGGGATGGGTGGGCCGAGGCCTCCCCTAATAAAAATAATTTTTTGCTATTTTTAAAATCTGTTTTATGTTTGCTGGAAACGATTTGCACTGGCGGTTTTATTACGCCGACCGCCAGTGAAAATCGATTTTCACTGGCGGTCCTCAGTTACCCGCATGTAAAAATGATGATTTCTACTGGACCCTAGCATTGTCGGTTACGAAAAAGCGTCACTGTAAATAGATTTACGACCGCCAGTGTAGAGCTTCTCTGTACTAGTGGCAGGATCTGGCCACATGCATGCGAGATTGCTTTCACATCCTAGCTTCGCGTGTACGTGTAAAATCAATCATTTCTGGCTAGCCGCGTGTACCATCCGACGTGCAGGAGGGTGAAAAATGGACGTATGGGTAATGTAGGCGGGACGATGCTAGGGTTACCGTCTCTTTCGTGCCAATACCAAGCAATATACCAAACTCTGCCACTCAGCTCGCTCACTGATTTCTTCACCCTCCCTCCTGATGCCTTCGTCCTCTCTCTTCACTTGCCTCTTGAAAGGATCATGACATCCAAGAGAGGGAGGTGAATTGGATATTTCTAAATTTCTTGCAAAAGATTACACCCTAATCTTAAGCCCAACTTCACCCAACTACTTAACTAGATCATAAGAGCTAAGAAAGCTAGAACAAACTCTAATTCATCATGGAAATAGTAGGAATCAAAACACTCAAAGTAAATTGCTCAAAGTAATTGTGAAATGTAAAGCAAGGGCAAGAAGACTTCTCCGAATTTTCCTCAAGGTATCGGAAAGTCGGCACTCTCCACTAGTCCTCGTTGGAGCACCCGCGCAAGGGTATAGCTCCCCTTAGTCCTCACAAGGACCAAATGCTCGTTACGAGATGTTCCTTTACCTCTCCAGTCTCATTACCGCGTACAATCACCGAACCGGGTCTAACAAAGCCTACAGGGTGATCACTGAGCTCTAATCTCCACCAAGCTGTCTAGGTGATACCGATCACCAAGAGTAACAAGCTCTAGCCTTTCACTTGACCATGACAAGCCTAATGTGAGTGGTGTGTGGCCTAGGTGGCGCTCTCTTGCACTAATGAGGCACTAATCGTGGGATTATGATTTGCTAATCACCTCACTATGCAAAGGACTCTTGCAAACTCAATGTAATCAGTGCTAGGTGGTTGGGGTAGCAAGACTATGAATGTGGCTAGTGGAGGGGTATAAATACACCAACAACCCAAAACTAGTCGTTTTTTGTGCAGACTCTCGGCTGACCAACGACTAGTTGTAAGAACTAGCCATTACACAGAGATGGTACGACGTGCCACCGGTGCCAGCGTGGACACCAGGCTGGCAGACGCCGCTGCAGACCTCTCTAGCAAACAGGTCCGGTGGGCCATCGAACCGGTCTAATGCCCGTGGCTAGACTCGAAACATAGAGACCTCTCTGTCCAAACGGTCTGGTGTGCCACCGGACCGGTCTGGTGACCCAGCAGAGGCCTATTTTCACTATTGTAAGTGGTTTTTCGAATCAGTTTTCGCTCCAACTTTTTTGTGGGCCTACGTGAGATACCTAGCACTAGTTTTATGCATGTGTAGCTTACCACACTACATGAGACAAGTCTAGGTCAAGTTACTCATCCAAACCCCCCTTTATAGTACGTATAAAAACAAAATGAAGGCCTATTTCTAATCTAAGTGTTCGACAACTCATTCGACACTTAGAAATAGTAGTTCTTGACCTTTTAGATATCGTTCCTTGTAGACTACATGGTAAGTTCTTAACTTACCATGTAGTCTACAAAACATATGTTAGTCACAATATTCTTACGGTGTCATTAATCACTAAAACCATCTAGGGGCCTAGATGTTTTCAATCTCCCTCTTTTTAGCGATTGATGACAACCTTACGAGAGTATGAGAGAATTTTGGTTTTGGTTCTTGTCAAAATTTCTAAAAAGTGGTTAGTGGTAATCATGTATTTTGACAAGTGAGAGTCATGTATAAGTTGAGAAAAGCATAAGCGCATACACATGACATGGATACCAAGAATTGCATGACAAGTGTATATAGAGAGTGAATATATATATAACAAAACAAACAAGTCATGAAAAGCATGAGAGCATATCATTAAGTGTTAAGCAAAAGCAAGGAGTCAAAAGAAAGTAGCATACAAGCATAACATATGAAACACCTAAAGTATCTCTCTCTAGCTCCCTCTAACTCTCATACACTCCTCTCCCCCCTTTGGCGTCAAGCACCAAAAGGTACACCCTAATCTACAGATCCTAAGGCAGGGCAGTAGGCGCATCAGTGCGAGGGCGAGGAGTCATCTCAAATACAACATCAAGTTTGAAGTCATAACCTGATCTAGGATTGCTGTAGAAGCTAGAGCAGGTGCTGACTCAGAGGGATCTGTCGATTGAGTCTGAGGAACTGGTGTTGGAGGTAGCACTATGACTATCGTGGGAACGGACACTGCCACTGTTGGGGTATGCAACCAGTATTTTGTGGAACACATACTATATATATAAGCATTGCACCACCCAAAATGTCTTAGAAGTTGTGGACTTTGATTTGAAATTTACATATGTTTGGTTAGTTGGGAGGGATTAACACATGATGTCACCATTCTTGTTGATGCTCTAGAGAGGGATGATGGGTTAAGGGTTCAATAAGGTAATTCACCTTGATCCTGTGGCAAACATTACATATAAACAAACTATATCATGATCCTAATATAAGTCTATAATTGTTTTAGGGAAGTTCAATCTAGTAGATTTGGATATGCTTGTCGCCCTGGATTCCTACCACCATACAGGGGCACTAAGTACCATGTGAAATAGTTTGGGGGTAGGAACTACCCCACAAATCCAAGAGAGCTATTCAATTTGAGGCATTCAAGTTTACATGTAATAGTTGAAAGGGCTTTTGGGGCTTTGAAGAATCGTTTTCATATCATTGACAACAAACCATTCCATCCCTTAAAGACATAAGTAAAATTAGTTCTTGCATGATCCATTTTGTACAACTGGATTCTAGGACATGGGGTAGATGAAGTAGTACCTCTTAAGACTACATGGTTTCCCAATAACATAGATAACAATGGCTATGGGATTCAAGTGGATGATAATGTTACATGGGCTAATATTAGGGATGAATGGGGTAATGCCATGTGGGCAAGTAGGCGAAACTCTCACATCTACTACTGTTCCATTAGATATCACTTGTTGAACTTACAAGACATTTGTTGTATATAATGACCTATGTTGTCATATGATAACTTATGCTATGATATGATGAATATTGATCTAACAAATGTTGATGCTTTGGAGAAATTAGGGATGGCAACGAGTTGGATTTGAACCAAATAGAGTAAATACCACCCGCGACCATACCCGTAGGGGGTTATCCTTACCCGACCATGACTATACCCACGGGTAAAATTTTGTACCTGTGTCCGTACCTATTAGGTATCGGGTGGGTATCTAGTTCCCGTTGGGTATAGCAGCTTGGTGCACTCTCTAGCTAGTGCCTGGAGTAGGTGGCGTGCTTGTTGGCCCGGTTGCGGGTGATGAACTAGAACATGGTAGCCGCGCTGCTACTACTTCTTCAATGTGGAACAATGAGCTCCTACTTCTCATAGAAGTACTTATGGATGGGAGTACCACATGTCAGTTCTCATAAAAGTACTTGACACATGGACTAAAAACTGAGGAGCATCATCACCGATGCATAGGAGAAGAATATGGGTGACTCTAAGTTGCAATGTGGATGCATGACAGCATGTGTGGAAGGCCCATATGGTCATGAATTAATCACCCAACCACTTGATGCAAGTTTTCACTTTGATTCTATATCTCCCTATCTACTAGTTGATTTATTAACGTCGCTGGATAAGTTTTAAGTTCATGACTTTGGTTTGATATGTGCTTAGGTACGAGAATCTCGTCTTGGTGGCACGAGGCATTGGAATATCATCGTTCTTGGCGATTTTGAGCGATATAATCCATATGATTGAGGAAGGCAAGCAATGCATGCTCAAGAACGTATTGGTCCTTTGGTCGGTTAAGAAGTCCAATGAGCTTTAATTTCTCTATTCTCCACTGTTGATGCTTAGACCATCATTCATCTGTCTCGGACAGGTTGCAACTAGATATCAAGGCCTTCATGACTCAAGGATCCCATCCTCCATTGGTAAGAACTAAGAACAATGCATCAATTAATAGGTCATAAATGATCTTTTCTTTTTTCATACACAACTGAATAAGTAGTAGCTCACAGTTCCAGCTGTAGTGATTGAAAAAAACTGAAATCACTACCTTCAAATATGCATTGGCCATTCGGTACCCATAGGTGAGATATAAAATCCATACCCAATCTGATTTTTATCGAGGGTCAGGTGCGGGCGAGACCCATGGGCCAAATCTCGTGCCTGAACCTAACCCCATAGGTAAAATTACCATCCCTAGGAGAAGTGCTTCCTTTTTTCTTTGGCTATGGACAAATGCTTCCTTTCTTCATTTGGCACTAGCAAATGCAATGATATTTTTTACTTATGATATTGCACTTGCACTATGACTAGTGCCACATGTAACAATGAGATTTGTTATATTGTTATGATCTAACCGACTGAGCATATATTTACATATGTTGGTATTTTTACAAATGCTTCCTTTTTACTAGTGATCTAACTAGTTGAGCGTTAACATTAACACAGACTAGGACATGGCTGAGGAAGTGGAGCATATTGTCTTGGATAATTTTGAGGGTGGAGTTGCTGTTGGGGGCTTGTTGTTGGAGGGACCCAATAACAAAGGGGGCTATGAGGTGGACCAGTGTAATGTCTTCCTTTGTCCTTCGCCGCATGTGTCAACTCATTTCCACTGGGGTTAGGACTGATAAAGGGTTTATAGAAGTGCATCTAAACCAAACGACAAAGGTTGTTCAAGAGTTCGGTGGGAATGAGGTGATATGGACTCAGGTTTACAGTCACTTGCACGAGTGCAGACAGAGGTGGGTAAGGGTTAGCAAGCTGAGAGAGCTAAGTGGTGCTTTCTGGGACGAGGACAACTACATGATTACCCTTGAGGATGAGCACTATGCTAGGCACATCAAGGTACTAATCATAAACACCATATAGCAAACATTTAGTCAAACTAATACATTGATGTTCAATGCAGGCACACCCTAAGGATGCATAGTACCTCAATAAGCTAATTGAAAATTTCCAGTAGATGGGGAGAATTTGCAATGGGCACTAATGAGCCACTTGGAAACTGTTGATTTTGTTGAGAGCTCAATGAGGATTGAACTGCTAGAAGAATATGGTGGAAAACAGGAGAAGAAGGTCACATGTGGTGCAGGGAGCAAGAGGAAGAGGTCAATCCTATCTGATGAAGATTGTCTCATATTGTCAAGCATGAACGAGGCTATCCACAATGTGTCCGATGCTATTAGGGACAACAAAGTGGTAGAGATCCATCCAATGCTCTATAGTACTATGATGTACATGGGGGGTTCACTGAAGAGGCATTGATTGTGGCTTTCTCCCACTTGGTTGACAATAGGGCATAAGTTCATGCCTTTGTGGCTATGAGTGAGGCTCACCATGTTCTATGGCTAGGGACCATCTTGGCCAAGAACTTATCCACTTGCCATCTATAAGGGAAGAAGATGGTATGTGACGCTGCACATCGACCCTTAGGACGCCTCTGAGAGGCTGCTTGATAGCGGTGCGCTCTTCAACCCAGAAGAGAGAAGGCACACCGGTGAGGGGCCTCACAGACGGCACCAGGACTCCATCTTGTCCTCTCACTCATGAGTTAGGAGAGAAGATGGGGAGGAATATGAGACACTTAAGAGAGAGGGAGAGCTACATGAGGAGGGAAGAAGAAACGATTAGGGTTTCCCCCCTCGACCGAAAAATGGGGCTTTTATACCTGCCCTTGGTGATCCCGGACAGTATGATCTCATCAAAGGTGTAGAGTGATCGGGTCACTTTTAGCCTAGGCGGAAAGAAAGTTTAGTGGCCTAGACCCAAGTTGCGGCCTAGTTGAAAACTCCATTTGGTAATTGAGGCAACTAGGTAGACTAACATGTATTTTGAGTGTTATGAATGATATATATTAGAGTCCACAAAGATAAGCAAGTGCTCTATGAGGATAATGATTGATGATAGCAAGGAAAACGAGATGGGCGACATTGTTAGATCTTAGGAGTTCATTGATGATGCAGAAACATAGACTTGTATGAACACGTGAAAGCAAGATGCAAAGCAAAGGTATAATCTAGGGCATTTTATTTTACCGATCGATACGCAATATAGTGGGTGATCAAACTTAGCATAAGTAATCATATTATTATAAGAGGAACTCTAGGTTCAAGGCGGTTGCCTATGTGATATTAGTTGAGATGAACTCATGCACGATCAGGTAATGTAAAGTATGTGTGACTCATACCTATATCTAGCCACACTAATATGCACAAAGTAGTCATTTTTTATGACGAGTTTGAACTAATTTCATCCAATCTTATGAAAACTTTGAGGCGTAAGCACATAGTTGTAAATTTTACAGTCCAACTTTTAACACGCGACACATATTTCCACACAAAGTAGTCCGATGTCATATCGAGAGTCATCTAAACAATTTCAATCAATTTTACTCAACTTTTAATGTGAGCGCGAGGTTTTAAAATTGAAGGGTCTAACTTTATATGCGGGTCTCACACCTAGATATTTGTCTAGTTAACCTATACAAAGTTGCAGAGTGTTATAACAAGCCATTGTACCAAAGTTTATTCAACTTCAATAAAAAATTATGATGTGAATGCGAGGATTTTATTTTAGGGATGTAGCTTTGACATGGAACCCACATATACATAGAGGTATATGTGCAAAAATATTAATAGGAACTAGTATTTCAGTTGAAAACCATGAACATAAATAAAAATTGATTGGTTATCTCTACTAACTATTAAGACAATAGTGTAGACCATCTCCTGTGCCCCCGCCTCCCCCTCTGCTCGCACGCCCCCATCTTCCCCGCGACAGCTGCAACCGCCATGCCGAGAAACACGCCACGACCCCAACAGCTGTCGTCCAATCCCCTCCCCATTCCACGTCCGTGATGCTCGAGGTTCGCAACCACCGTCCCTGCCTCCCCCGCTGCGACGTGGGCAGGGTCAGAACTTTGGGTGGCGCGTGGGGTCCGACACAATTAAGAGGACAGCAAGGCGGATGGGGCAGATCTGTCTATTGCAGAAGTGCTCATGCGTAGACGACATCGCAGCGATCGAGGGTGACGAGGAGCGAGATGAGAAGTCGAAGTCCAGGCATCCAGGGCCTCCCTTGCTTCCGCCGGCGATGCAGCCACCCAAGAAGGGGTGGTGATCCTAGGCGGCACGACCGAGGACGCGGGGGAGGTGGTGGGTGGCGGGGGAGGAGGAGAGTGAGGGAGGATGACGAGGCTGCTAGGCTGAGCCACGAGAGGAAGGTGAGCGTCACCCGCAACCTCGGCGAGACTGCCATGCGCCACTCACCTTGTTCAGGAACAACAGATAGGGTAAACATCTCGTGCCCATTTTCGCTCTTACCGGAGGAGGAAACTCAGTTTGTGTTCGCCATAACATGTCTTTGATCTATTCGACCTCAAACGGAACAGGGTCATCGATTTCGAGGAGTTCGTGCGGTTGCTCTACGTGTTCTACCCTAAAGCAGATACATTGGAGAAGACAACATGTATGAACTGTATACCTCAATGTTCATCCATCTTCTTCCATTAGGCCATGTTTGCGATAGATGGAATTTTTTTCTCTAAAAATCCTGCGCTTCATGTTATCTACCATGTGACGTAGTTCGCTCGCTGTCTGCAGAAATTATTCTTTTGGTGAGAGGCTCATATTCATCCATGATGCAATTGCCAAGTCGTTGATCCTATCTGTTTCGCTCATTGTGGCCCAGATATTGGTCTTCTACGGATTTGTTGCTCGACATCTTCCCCACCATTTCGTAGCTACAGGCCGACGGTTCCAAGGTGAACCACTACTCAATCTCGAAATGTGTTTGTCGATTTTCTAAACCCCTATATTCACAAGTCTGCATACTTTTGGAGTTCCTTGCTTTGTGGCCTATATGAATTACATAGTTGATCTGTATATGTCCATATATAAACTACTGGTTCCTATAAAATATATGGATTCGGCACACTAAACTAAGGAAACATCCAGATCATAATAGTCTTGTACTTATATAGTTGAATTACTGCTTACAAAGAATTTCCAATCAACTGTGCAAGGGTTATGTTGCAGCTCCGTCATTCTTGACAAGGCAGCACCAATAATCCACTCACCATATGTTGGCAAAATAGACAAAAATGGCTTCAGTGACACCAAATTCCGACATTGGTTCATGACTTCATTAGAACCCACTCTTCAAAAAAATCGGTGCTTCAATATAACAATCCTATTAAATCACAGTCCACATCATTTCTAGATGTTTCTTTAGTTTCTCATTGTGAGCAAATATTCCCCTGTGCGAGAGAAAAATGTGCTAGCAAGAGTTGGTTCCCAACCGGAGATATAGTAGCCTCAAGCACCATTTACTTTATCTCCTGTTAACTTTTAGTAAGATTGACTCATGAACATATACTTTTTTAGTACGTCGTACCTAAGTTTTTAGTGTTATAACCTACAATTAGTGCTCAATTTTTTGCAGAGGGGTGCTAAAATATGATGGCTTTTGCTTTTGTATCATATTTTCCTATATTTCGAGTAAAAATATTATTTCTAAAAGAGCCTATTAAATAGTTATATATATAGGAATAATGTGTTTTAAGGTTTCCATGTTTCTTTACTGTATTTAGACAAAGGAACTCCTCAAAAGAAGGATTCCTTTCTTTACACTGAGACTCCTTAAGTAAGGAAGTACAAGGTGAAGTCCCTGGCTCCTAATATTTGTCATGAGGCTTGCCCATGTTAGTTATTTTTCTTTCTGAATTTTTGGAAGCTTCATCTGATGTATTATTTACAAATACACTAATGGTCGTCATATTTGGAGATTAACATATTTATGTTAATTGATGGGAACTCTTGAAAAATGACAACGATTGATTAGATAACAATCTATTTTTCAGAATGTCCTGTTTTTATTAAAAAAACTTGTATTTTTAGTTGTGTAGAAGATTTTTACCTTTTTGCTAAAATACTTTTTGTACTAAATTGTATAAGTTTCTAGTATTCTCATGATTATTGAATGGTGTCGTGTCAAACAGCCAAAAAATTTAGTGTTATAACCTGCAATCGGTTCTATTCATATTTTCCTACAACAGATCATTGAAGAAGGCCAAGTTACTGTTGCTCCTCGTGTGATAGTTAAAACACTTGAGCAAGCATCAAGGAGGCTTGCTAAGGCTGTGGCTCATGTTGGTGCTACTACTGTTGAGTATCTTTACAGCATGGAAACTAGATACTATTTTCTAGAACTTAATCCATGACTAGAGGTTTGCGAGCTCTCCAGAATCCGCGTGGGATGATCTTGTGCCTCCTCGACGAGCGCCTCGTCCCCGCGGCGTCGACCGTTGACGCCAAGGTCTTCTACCTCAGGATTAAGGGGGACTACCACCGCTACCTCGTCAAGTTCAAGACCAATGTCGAACGCAAGGACGTCGTGGACTCCACGCTCGTCGCCTACCATGACATGCAGGTGGGCGTTCTCATTTCACTTCATTGGATTGTATCTTGGATGGATATTGAGCATCTGAGCCCAGATAAAATTTGCAATATTCCTTCATCTCTAGGAAAATAGCAAGGGGTTGCTTGTATTTCCTGCTGTTACACAATGAACCTCCTAGACATGTTGCTTAGTCAAAGTTTCAATATGTTGTTGATGACTATGGATGTAATAATTTGATGCATAGGGGATATGTACAATAGAGTAGTGCTCATCTTGTACAGCAAACCTGTTGGTAACTTATGTACATACATTTTCTTTGAAGTACCTGACAATGAGAACATCTTGGAAGACGATACTGGAAACTATCCTATGGTAAGATGTTGTGTTGCTATAGTTAACCAGGACCTTTGACTCAATGGGAAAGTTTCTCATCAGTGTGTCAGGCACGTCCTTCGATAAAGATGCTATTAACGTTTCGTTGAATTCAACTTACATCATGCATGATTTGAAAGTGAACCTTCAAATCATGCACTGTAGAAGTTTAGAGTGCAGACTCCATCTGACCACTCTCGTTGCCCATATCAATTTCTGAAAAAGGAAAAGATAGAAAATCAAGATTGTCTCATGTTAGTTTCAGAGTATGGTATCTTTCATCAGGGATAACAAAATATCAGTAAAACTAAAGAAAGATTGGCAGCAGCTTGATGTCTTTCTCTAAGTTTCCCTTTTCCCATCAGTTGGTATTGGATAAAAACTCTGCTAAAATTGGAATATATTTAGCTTTTGTATATATGCTGACTCGAACTTTTTAATGTTTTCAGAACTTTCATGTGCCAGTTTGTTGTAGAGTAAGCTTCACCAAAGCGTCTCATAGCATGAGTGGTCGCAAAAGCATAGCCTTAAATGTGTCTCTCATCAAACTGCTTGAGTTGTAGTTGTAGAGGACTAGGCAATCACATTACATGTTCTTTTACAACAAATGTCGTTCATAATAATAATGGGGAGGACATAGATGGAAGATGGTCCATGAAATGGTCTCTCTATTGTAGGATACCTAAGACCTGCTTTCATACAGTGGTGATTATTCATTTAACTGGAAATGTACTCCAGTAGCAATATTTGATAAGAATAAAATTCTTTCCTTCCCTCAGTCTTTATTCATCAATCCAATGCATTTTTGGATGTGGTAAATGAAGCTGATGAGTACAACAGAGAAACTTCACGGGTTTCTGGAACCAATCACCTCATTGGAATTTGGTGGCCGGTGGGAGTCTCAAATCTGAGACTGAGACAGTCTTAGAGACTAGGGCTTACTTAATATCCGAATCGACCTGGATGAACAGTTACAAACCTCTTTAAATGATTTGTATGTTGTCGCAATGTACAATTATCTCCTCTTCTAACCATGTTTAATTAATATAAACGGCATTTCCATCAAAGAGCTGCCGCCCACGCACCCCACCAGGCTTGCCCTCGTCCTCAACTTCTCTGTCTTCAACTATGAGATCCTCAGCTCGCGAGACTATTGCTCGCCAAATAGGTACCCATCTCCTTCCCCCTCTCTTTAATTTCTTCGCTATCTACCACAATGCTAGCATGATGTTCAACAAACACTTTTACCAAATAGATGGATCGCATGAAAACTCATGCTTTTATAATAGTAAGGATTGTGTACAAAAAAAGTCATCATCTTTAGACTTTGTTTAGTTATGTATTGACTAGGTGAATGCCCGTGCGTTGCGACGGGAGTAAAAAAATTTGTATGAAACATATATAATGCCAAAGGAAGATCTTGATAGGATCATTGGGGTCAACATATTTTAACATATATCAAGTGTTTTGCCAATTCAGTTAACATATATCAACTCACACATGACACATCTTATCAGACACATATTGCAGAGGGTCCACAGATTCCCTGCTGCATTGACTGAGACAAGGTTTGGTGCTCGACATATTAATCTGGAAACAAAATATGCTGCTCTGATCCCACCATGATTCTTACTACAAAATATAAATAATGTCAGTGAGAAAACTGACATCTATGCTGAGTGGAAGTGCTTGGTTCTACCTGATGTTGATGTGGGAAAGAGCTACTTCTGTTGGCAATGTTTCCTCAAGTATTTGGAAGCCTACTGTTCCCAAGCCGATATCTGTAGCATTTAAAGCCCGTACATGTGAACCCAAGAATCTGGCCAATGCAGCTGCCACAGGAGTTTAGATAAACAATAAACAGCTTGGCTGAGGCAACAATTATTCACAAATATTCAAAAGTATTGTGCATATGCAAGAAAGTTGGAGGCAACTGAACACAGACATGAAAAACAACTGGACAACCTGTATTGATCATTGTAGAATACTGATGGATATTCTGTTAAGTCAGCTAGTACCTGATACCTTCATCCATGAGTTCCTCTTCATCAGCAGTCACTCCCTACAAAAGCATGCCTTGAGAAGCTCCATATTGCTGATACCAAACTTTGATGTTGTGAGGGTAGCAGGGTTGTTCTTGGTTCGATCGAAGGGCAGCTCGAGCTCTGACTGCAAACACTGTGCATGATCCACTGAGATGCAGTTAGTCGTGCAATGAAATAATGACATATATGAATGAAAAACAATCATACTGTTCGCATATATGAATGAAAAAAATTCTATTCACATATATAAATGAAAAACAAACCTCCATTGCACGCATCGATACACCAATTAGAGATAATGGATAGGCTATGATTTTATAACCTATTTCTTCCAGTTCAACAGGGCTCAGTATAGGAGTTTTACCACCGCCTTGTAACATGTTGGCCTGCAGGTCAAGAGTATGATGAAGGCATTGCAAGTATATGAAAACCAGAAACACTGATACACATAACATATCTAACCATTTTTGGAACTCCAGGTGCGATGGCGCAAAATGCCTTCATTTCTTCTCTTGAGGCAAGGGCATTAATGAATAGAACATCTGCTCCAGCGTCAGCAAAGGCCCACACTCTCCATAATGCTTCATCAAGAGACAAAGCTTGACGAGAATTTGTCCTTGCCACAATAACAATATCAGATCCACTCCCATTCCTGGCATCAACAGCAGCTTTTATGCGCATAACTGTTTCCTCCCTTGAGACAACCTTCCTTCAGAATGTAATATATCATATCACTATAAAAGGAACTTCAAGAAACAGAACAGAACAAGCTATCGTGATGCCATGCATAATCAGTACGGGTTACAAAGCTTGAATGTACAATTTGATACATAGAGAAATCGAACATTGGTGGCATGTATATTAAAAATACTTAGTGGTGGAGTAAGCCAAAAAAACACATGAACAATGTAGGTAGTAAAAATTTTAATGCTTACGCGAAAAGAGCTAAAGAAGCACTCCTCAACTGCTGGGTGCAATTGCGCAGGCAGATATAAACACTGAAAGAAACACAGTTCATTGTCAACTACAACTAAGCTCTAAGCATATTGCTGGCATGTGCCACATTGATTATGAATACATGTTAAATTTCTTATACGTACGTTATAGGGATCCATGATGTGTAGGGATGCTACTTGTTGTATGTACCTTTGTCTAGCTTGTATATATGTTCATACCAGAGAAAGCCAACCTAGAGGAAGAAACACAACACCAAGTCAGTACAGTATTAACAACACAGTGGTGTCAAGTACTTGATTTAAAGAAATCCAACAGTTTCTACAACAACAAAGGTAAGAGATTGTGGGAACTTTCCGTCAACGAAAGAGTGACAATGGTTCCCTTGATTGATAATCTAACCTTAGTCTCAGATTCTTCCAGCTTCTCCATCCATCTTTCAACCTGTTTACGTCAAAAGCTACATGTTAAGGTTAGCATGATCTGAACAAAAGAAATGATGCTTAATATATATAGAGATTAGGGAAAATATATCGAGACGTATCCAATAAAATCTCGCAGATACAGTCTCAGAGGGTGATCAGGGTAATATAGGTCCATATCTAAAATACTTACATTAGGATGGAAGTAAGCATAAATCATTCCAATAATCCATATATATCGATCGAGGCCAGATCGGAAATGCCACTCATGTAGCAGGGGTAAGTGTGCCTTGGATGGTGATGGATCTTTATAGCCTGAATAGAAAATAATTAAGGTTGGTCCTGAACTCCTGAGCATGACTGGTAGGTAGAATGTCATACAAAACTACATCAATAACTTACCTAGAAGAAACGTAAAGGGGTCCACAATAATTCAAATACCCCAGGGATTTCCCATATCAAAATTACAGACAAGAAGCAGCAAGCAATCTTAATAGCCATGATTGATGGTACCTCATTGTATGTGTTAAACAGACCAAGTGATCCTTGACAATGATCTCATGCTCTATTATATATGCCCAACGCAACAGAATGCCACAAAGAAATTTAACCTCCACATCATCTACATGGAAAGTATAGTTATTGGTCTAGTGCTTAAAAGGCGGTAACAAGAAATACAGGAGACTAAACTCATTAGGACATAGCACAAAATAAGACTGATGAGGTAGCATAGGCACCTGAGCAAATCTTGCAATACTAAAATCTTTCTTGATATAGTAACATGAGAAATTCCCAAATCCAGTCATCCAGACATAGCAAGCAATGAACACACGGATTGCATTGTATATCTCAGAACCAGCAAAATAATGGTACATCAGAAATAAGACCTGGAAACATAGAACGAATAATTAGTACACTCTTGCAACCAGAATGGATTAACACAATACTCCCTCCATTCCAAACTATAAGGCATTTTGGCTCTTCTGTTGGGCTCTGGATCTGGTTATTTTCTATGAGTGGGATTAGAGATCAAAATGGTTCCACGTACCTTCACAAATCATATATGCTCTGACCTTGGCGTATGATTTATATATAAAGTTCAGGCTGCCAATTACCTGATGTAGTTTTCTCTGGTAGATGAGAAAAACAGAAGCCAGAAATCTGCCTTGATGAGCGCTTGCATCAGTGTGAAATCCTCTCCTCTACGAAAGAGCGAGGAGGAGCTGAGCGGAGGGGGAGGAGGGCGTTGATGGCAGCTTCGTAGCTGATCACGGGATCTAGGAGGGGAGGAGGGAGTCGAGTATTCATCTCCATGAAGTAGAACTCTCCAGAAAGAGTGTCCACAATAAACTCCACTGTTCCAGCATTGTAGTAACCAACTGCCTTCAACACAAACAATCCAATAAATGACTCTATATGTGAAATAGAAGGATTAAACAGAATAACTGCTAAAAACGTATCAACAGAGAAAACAAAGAAAGAACCACTTGTTTTATGATAGATAGCATGAAAATGTTAGGTAGCTTGCCAACTGTTGAGTATTATTAGAAAAAAAATTCTACTAAAATGATCCATTAGATAATACATATAACTTTGAATTGGCATTCATGTGAAGCAAATTGCTTGTGCATTTGTCATTCTATATTGGTGCAGAAAATTTAGCAGGTAGATAATGAAAAGATCTTAACCAACAATAGTGAACTAAGAGCAACAAATTTGTCTTCTAAGCACATACTAATGTTCAGAAACATTCACCTTTGTTGCAGATACAACAGCTCCACCAATATGAGACCGAAACTCAGCTGACACATTTGGCTGCACAACATATAAACAGACAACATGTATTAGGGACTGTACCAAGACACTAAATAAGCTATCTTGTTGATAGCTCTGTACCAAGACCCTATTAGTAATATATAGGAACATGGTAAAACATGAAGAAAAACAACTTCAACTATCCATGCTTTGGTTTAATTAATATCATTTTTAAGTGCAAAATGAACATGACGATAACATGTATTAGGGACTGAAAAAAAACTATATCTTAACTTTATGGCAGCCCACAAGGTGCACCATCCTCAAGACTTCTATTGTTGATATGTTTGGATTCAAGATGAGAGCTTATTGTTACTCTGTTTGGATTCAACTTTGTAGAGATGTTAACTCAGTCAAGGACAACTCCTACTCTTTTGGATTCGATCCATCAAGACTTCAAGAGGCAATGCATATGATGGCTCTCATGTTACCAATTTTAGTACATATGGGGTTGTGAGATAGCCTAGCAGTCAGCATATCATCCAACAAACATCTCTACAAGCATCAAGCTGTGAGAGACATGCAAACAATCATGCATATTTCAAATTTGCAATAAAAAACATCTAAGGCATCAACTAAACAAAGTAGCGCCATCTTTCCTCTAATAGTACAAACCATCCAAGTCATAATAATTCAAAGTCTGGAATCAGGTGCAACTCAAAAGATTAGACAAGAACTCAATTATACCTCATGTTTGTGTTCACGACTCTTATTACCATTGAAAACTTCAGAAAGTAAAGGTACTTGCCATACATGTTCATCTAGTCTATTATCCAGCTGATAGTAAAGATACTACTACTACGACTCCAGTGACACTAACAAAACGGTTAACCCATTCTCATATAGGCCATAGCAGCAGATCAAAACTTCCGCGCATCGGACCACCAGATTACCTCTTGAGGTTAACAAGACCACTGCGATGCCAGCCGTGGCAGCTGCTCCAGCAGCCGCGGACCAGTGCGGGAGGCACCACGCCCTGATCCTTAGGCGTCCCGGCCCTAGCAGCAACAGAATCACATCCCTCTTCCACGCCCTTGCCCTCGACAGTGGCAGAACCCTTCAAGGTCTCGATCTCCTCCTCGAGGGCGGCCTTCTCCTGGTATGCGGTCTGCAGCTGGTCCCCGAGCCGTTGCACCCCTACGCATTTCCTCCTCATGGCTAGCCTTCTCCGCGGTGAGGAGACCCTCGAGGCGCTCGACCTCGCTGCGGAGCGTGGCGGCCTCGCTCTCATTGGTTGCAGCAGCTTGCTCGGCGGCAGCGACCTCCTACGGACTGCGGCGACGCGGTGGACGTGGATCCGAGGACGCTACGGCAGCAGACTTCATCTTGGCGTGGACCTCGAGGTCGACGTCGATGCAGAAGAGGATGTCTTCTCCGGGGAGGTGGGTCGACGGCAGCGAGTACGCCGAGTAGCGCGGTGCTGACGGCGGTGCGGGGTCCGGCACCATCGGGCGGTCATCGGGAGCTTAGCAACGAGCATCGCGCGATGCGGGGCGGGGGCACGATATCCTTTGGATTCTGGCCAGGTGTGCTTCAGGTCGGGGCTAATGCCGCTCGATTAGTGGTAGCGCCTCCCACCATCCCCGCACGTGTAGGCTCGCCTCACCGTTCGGTGGCTCAATCGGTCAATCGATCGCGGACACCACCACCAGAGGCTCATCGGCTTCGATGCGGAGGGAGGGTGGTCCCCGTCGGCGTCATCCAAAGTCAGGTTCGAGGCGCAGGCGCACGAGTGGCGTGACACGACTGCTCCTGATCCGGTGATGGGGTTTCCAATTCTTGGACGACTCCTTCAACTGGGAATGGGGGCGACTGGAAGTGAGCGAGGATGGAAGGGGAGCGTGGCATGGGGGCGACGATGGAAGGCGGGGCGGTGATCATCAAAGAGAGATAAACATATAACAACCGGTGAAGACTTCTCAGATACAAACCCAACCAGTGAACAACCAAGTATGGCTGAAGATGATGTAAATGCAGTAGTTATGCCTGAGAATTTGAAACCAGGCAATGGTTGTGTGACTGATAATTTGTATATTGTTGGTGGACATGGCGAATGAAGAAGACTTATGGTTGTGTGTAGTTATGACTGATAATTATTACTTACGAGGTGCAAACCCTTTTCTGCTCTGAGCCTACCAGATCACTAAGAACTGTCGATCTAAATTTCTAAATTGTTGTGCTGGTTTTGCTTTATTGTACAATTAGAATTTTTTGTGTGTGGTCGCCTTTTGTACAGTACTGGCTTTGCCATTGCCTGATGATGACACAGTTATGATGGTTCTATCTCACAAACAGATCCATGTTGCAGTCCAGTGCATCTTATAGCATTCTAATTTAATTGTGTTACAACATGCGTCTTTTTGGATTTTTCTTTTTTTTCCTCAACTGTACTACATTTGCTTGTAGATTATAAAAGGAACAGGATGTAAGAACTAAACAGTTTAGAATGATAAACAACATATTGTTAAAAATATGAGTAAAAGTATGGGGTTAAACTTTAGTCATTTGTAAGCAATGTTATCAAGTCGTCTCCTAGTCAGGCTTATCGGTGCCATGGAAATCAGTAGTATTTTAAATGTACAATGAGATAGTCAGGTAAATCTTCTTGGAGCGATGAGCCAACAACACCTCAGGTTGGCGGCTGCATTCCAAAGAAATAGCGTAGGTAGAATACATGTATTAATATTACACTTCGATAAGAATGATTCAAATACAAATTGCTCAATTTAGGGTTCAGGTGCTTAATTTTGCACAATAGGGAGGGAATACGGGGATCCAAATACTCAAAGCCACAAAACAAAAATACTCACGATTTGCTTGGCTCCTGCCTAGTGCACTTTGATCCAATCTCCGCTTCGGCTCCTCCCATTCCACACCGTGTCAGATCCATGGCGGCACTCAGCCTCCGCCATTAGCAGCTGCCAGCAGCAAATCATGAGAGGGTCAGTGAAAACTAACATGATGCCAGTACCAAAAATGAGGGAAACGAACCAAAAATTGGGGGGGGGGACAAACCTCCTTGTGGGTCGTCTGCTGCCATGAGGGCTCCCACTATGCCGAATGTGGAAGCACACGCGCAGTAGCTTGGAGGAACAAGAACCAACCCTAAGATCACGAATCAAGAAGAAGCAGATCGGGTTCCAAGAACTCATCGGGACTGTGCATTCATCGCGTGTATGAGCAGCGGCGGACGCACCCTTTGTGTGGGCAGCCGCAGGGCGTGTCTGCTAGCGTGCAGGGCGAGGTGCACGCATGGCGGAGCATGCCCTTATGTGGACAACCACTGACGGCATCGCGGACGGCTTCGTAGGACAACCCTCGGCAGCATCACCATGAGGAGCGATGGAGCCGTAGTCGCTGGAGTCCTCGTCGAAGGAGCGATGGACTGCGCCTAAGCGGTGAATGGGGAACACCGAGGCTGAGGGCTTGTATTCTCCTCCCGTCTCTTCTTTCGGTACCGAATCCCGCACGCCGAGGTTGGGGGCGAGGACGACGCGGTTGGGCGACATCGATGGCGAGGACCTGGCGTAGTTGACAGGGGGCGGGGGGAGCGGCATAGATGCGGGGATTGGTACGGTGGTGGGGAATGGGGTTCAGAGTTCCTCGCGGTGGCTGGGGGAACAAGAGAGCGAGGGGGAGGAGGCAGGGGGCGCGAGGCAGACTGGCGGTGCCATACTCGAGAAGGACGGGGGAGAGTGTCGCGGATCGAGGGGGAGGCGGTAATCCCTGGAATGCTGGAATGGTGCCGGAGAGCGGACGAGGGCGAGAATGGTGCGGTAATCCCTGGAATGGCGCCTTCCTTCGATGGAGAGTGGGGCGAGGGCGTGGGGGAGGGCGAGGATGGCGGCACCTTCGATGGAGAGCGGGGCGTGGGCGTGGGCGAGGATGGCGGCACCTTCGATGGAGAGCGGGGCGAGGGCATGGGGGAGGGCGAGGATGGCGGCACCTTCGATGGAGAGCGGGGCGAGGGCGTGGGGGAGGGCGAGGATGGCGGCACCTTCGATGGAGAGCGGGGCGAGGGCGTGGGGGAGGGTGAGGATGGCGGCACCTTCGATGGAGAGCAGGGCGAGGGCGTGGGCGAGGATGGTGGCACCTTCGATGGAGAGCGGGGCGAGGGCGTGGGGGAGGGCGAGGATGGCGACAGAGACGCGAATCGCGGAGGAGGGGGCATGGCAGAATCGTGCACCAACCTAACCAGTGGACGCCTACGCTAACAACTTAAGTAGTAGTAGAGATTGTTATCAAAGAATTTATGCGATATTAAGGTCGATAATAAATATGATGTTCGTTCTTATGTAATCATTGTGCACTAACATTTTTTCGAATATTTTATATGTCGTTGCAACGCACATGCACCTAAGTATCACAAAAATTATGTATGGCTAGGATCACAAATGAATTACAAAATATTTGCTTCTAACAATATAACACATATTTATCGTGATATTATATACTTTCGTTGCAACGCATGAGCAGTCACCTAGTTATCTAATAGGTATGGACAAGAAATAGATAATGATAATATGGATTTGGGTACGAACAAGTATTGATCTGTCCATACGGCTGAACCAATGATCACAAGGAGAGAGAAAGAGAGAGAGAGAAACGCTATGGTTAATTCGAGGTTTGAACCAATGATTTCGTTGGAAGAAATTTGAAGCACCAAGTACATGGAGGAGCAAACTCTGGTCGCGCCGGCACCACCGGAGCAGACCAGAGCACCACCTGGGCGGCTGCCCGTCGCGTCGTCCCACCGCCGCGCAGAGCACGAACCAACCGCGGCGCGGGCGGTGGTCCTTCCTCCCTGATCGATTCTGCCGCGCGCGGATCTCGTTCGATCCTCGCAATCATGGAGGATGGAGCGGAGGCGAGAGAGAGGACGGCGCGTTGCCAATTCGAGGACAGCTCCTCTCGTCTCGCCTCGCCTCGCCTCGCCTCGCCTCTGGCTGACGCGAATCAATTCGGAATCGGAATCAGAGGAAAGGCCCATGATGTGGCATATGCATGGCTTTTGTGCTTAGACAGATTTTCCTCTCCCGAAAAGAGGTGTGTCAGAGGACGAGGAATCTCTGACGTGGAAAACAATATCAAAAGGCTGGGGCTGGCCCGTCCGTCAGCTTTTTCACACTCACTCTCGCAGTCACTCACAGCACTGGTAGTAAGTATTACAGTAATACAGTATTAAAGCGAACAGACTAGTGCCGCATGCATGTCTGCATTGATTCTGCACGTACTAGCTGCTAGCGAAGACTGTGAAACGCATGTGCCGCGTGCGTGCCCACGGTTCCATATCTATCCGACGTCCGCTTCAAAAAAAAAAAAAAATCCTTCTTCCAGAATTGCAGGCCACTGAATTCGACCTTTATTTACTTCCCTTCAGAAACGGCATCTATAAAGCGGCCGGCCATCAAACAGCAAGCACATCGCTGTCCCAGCAGCTAGCTAGCTAGCAGCAGCGCCTGCGCCTGTGCTGCTCTCTCCTCTTCTTCCTCAACCCTCGCCGCAACAAAAGAGAGCTCTCGATCAGCGCCGCCCAACCCGCCTCGCCCGCGGCCTAACATTAGGCTCGGGGACTACGGTGCAGCCAAGGATGACTTGCCGATCGTCGATCAACGAGCGACGCCGATCTGATGTCTGATCTCGACATCTATCATCGTCAGACCATCATCATCTATATATATATCGGCAAGTTGTTCTTGGCTACACCGTGGCTCCTGCTCCTGATGTAAGGCTTTGTCGTCTGCGGCGACACGTACTTTTTCTTTTTTCTATCGTCGTCTGATGATGATGATGATGATCGAGCTGAAGGTAATTTAAGGAAGGTCAATCACATCAAATCAAGGTAACATATAATAGCGCAGTACCTTCCGTCGTCCGCTATTTCATTTTTTTTTAACTAAAAAGCGACAAATAAAAAAAAGAATCTAGGGAGTAGAAGTTATTACATACGATTGTACATCGCCTGTTCTAAGCATGCCAACGCTATCACTCGTCGTCGCTTCTGAAAAGTGCCCACAAATTACGTTACTGCTACTTAATAAACATCATATAAGTATATATACTATTTGAGTCGTTTGTTCCCTTCTGCATTTCGTCAGCTCAGAGTTGAGCGCTTTCCTTTTTTTAATTAATTTCCTGGGTGATGGGCCATGGTGGATACATGCTTCACTCATAAATGTCTGACCTTTTTCTTTCACCTATTAATTAATCAAAACGACAAGAGCAAATCTCCTGCGTGTGCTCGTGATGATGAAAAGGCGGCGAGAGGCAGATCGCCTTCTCGCCGCTTAATTAACGTCACATGAGACTCCAGCAGCAGGTCAAACACGAGAGACGATACGTATGGGCATGGCACGCTGATCTTATCCGGAGCCTGGATATGAACAACTTCAGTCTCCGATCCATTTTTATGGTCGCAGAAAAGTCCCATTTTTCTTGTTTTTTTTAGCAACTCTAGGAGACGAGAGAAGTGCCAGGAAATATATAGGCAGTGGTAGGATAAAGCTCTTGCCGATTGTGTGTGTGTGTGTGTGTGTGTGTTGCCCATTCTCCAACTTATTATCCACACACAATAAAGACTTGGACCTCTCTGCAGAAGACGATTCAACTTATCTGGTCCAACTGCTGTTTCAGTTTGTTTCAATTTCCTTTCTTCCTTTTTTTTCCCCTTTGAAATTTGTTTCTGTTTTTGCCGCATGACACTACTAAGCTAGCTGAAACAAGAGGAAAAAGGTGTTTTTAGGCGTTTACATCGTCAGGTAGTACAAGTGTAGAACAATTGTGCTCTACGATGTCAGCACGAACCGCTTTATGTACGTAAATATATATGCATGCACATTGCACAATCTATAGTATATATATATCCTTGCGCAAAAGTACGTGTTGGTGTTTTTCTCTTGTTCGTGGCCACAGTTTTTTACATGCCCATCAGTTACATTACATATACGGTGTGGTGCCGCCAACGTACCTCTAGCTACTACGGAGGTCAACGTCGTACCTCCAGCAAGTCAAACCTGGACCTAGGCCAAGCTGACTATTATTTGCATACGTGCATGCTGGTTTGGATCATTTGCTAGACCGACCCCTCTACAAAAGTTAAAAAGGTACGGTATGTCGCTATATCAAACGTTCTAAAGCTAGTCTGGCCTTACATAGAACTCAACTATCAACCGGCCAAAATATTGGATATGTCGCAATACCAAACGCGTTCTAAAGCTAGCTAGCTAGTCCAAATTAAACACCACATCTAAATCAATGCAAAAAAAAAACATCGACAGCCACATCATCAGGTACAACATAGTTGCAAATCCCCCACCTCTAATCATCCTTGATTTCTCTCCACGTTCATCGACGATGAGATCGATATTCAAAATAGTTGTTCTTGTTGGGAGTGCCTAGAAACACCCTCTCACAATGCTATGAGCTACTTACTATACTAGCTCTAAGCCCACCTCTCGAATGATATTAGCTTTTAGCATATACTCCCACTACTATAAATTATAGGTCTTCTTTCTAAATTTTTTAGAATCAAAGTATTTGATCAAAAATATTTAAAAAAATTATAAATATTTATTATATCATAGACACACCACATATAATAATTTTATTATTATTATATTATATATAGATTTAGTTAAACTTAAAACACCTTGGCCCTTTAAGAAAGATATAATAATTTATAATTTAAAATGGAGGAAGTAGCTGCTCATGACATGAATACATTCACATAACATCCTCGTATAATTTTAAAATCTACATATAATAATACTGACTCCTTCTCAAATGTTAAATTTCCTTTTTTATACTAAACATAAAATAATATGCTTCGATAAAGCTTACATGGGACTATGATGGTATCCAGTCAACTCAATATATTAAAAAAAAATTAGAGTTCAATGTATGAGCGAGATCTGAACTTGACTTGTTAAGGGATACTACTTATATTTATGAATTTTAAAAACATATTTCTAGAGTGACAGTGTCACAGTGGCCGGTATAGTCTAAAAATGGATCAGTGATGCACTATTTTTATATTTTTTTTATAAGTTTAAGGATGCATGTGACGTCACTTAACAAGTGGAAGAATCTGAAAATACATTTTCAAAATTCGTGAATTTAGATAACATCCCCTTTACAAATTAAATTCAAATGCCACCGGTGCATCTAACTCAAAAAAACTATAACATCAACGGAGGGAGTAGAAGCAAATACAGCCGTATGCCCAGCATGTATGCAGCAGCATCCATTCACCGTGCCCGGCACATCACCACCGCCCTCGCCCCGGGTTTGTTTGGGCACCGCTGTACCCTTCGTACGGAACACCCGGCGGTCCCCTCTCTGATCCGCTTTGTCTGTTTATCAGGCCGGGCTTTGACGTGTGACATGCTAGGTAAAGATGGCAATGAGTATCCATCGTTACGGTATGTATGCCCTAAATATTCTACCTATTAATATTTTATTGGATAAAAACATTCACCTGATGGGTATACGGTTAACCCATAGATATAAAATACCCAGTATAAACTTGACAAAAACCATAAACTCTAGCTCAAAACAAATAAAATTCTAGCTATATAATCTCTTTCTACTATATAAGTCCACGGACTGTCGTACTCCTGTTCATCTGGATCACAACGACCTCGTCCAATCAACTGTGTAACTATAATTTCCGAGCACATTTTAGAGTTGTTTAATTTCTTCCAATCAACTGTGTAACTATAATTGCCGAGCACATTCTAGAGTTGTTTCTTCCAATCAACTGTGTAACTATAATTTCCGAGCACATTTTAGAGTTGTTTCTTGTGCAACTATGTAATTAGACATTATTTCTGCAGATCTGAACATAATCCTAACCATGCAGTTTAATTTTTCCAGCCTAGTGTGTCTATAATGTTCAGTAGTTGGTATTTTTTACAGTTCACTATATTTTTTTGAATAATTCTTACCGCATATGATATAAGTCTAATCTTTGTGGGTCGGGTGACAAAAACTTGTAATCGTTTACGCTGTTTTAGTTTATATTTTGCGCTCTGATCTACTTGAACCAGAAACAGGCGCATTGGACGCGTGTCGACCTAGCCCACAAAACGTGCATGGGGTCTGCCTGCCCAGGGCTAGCCCTAGGTTCCATTACCTTCTCCCTATATATCAAATTAAAATATAATAAATAGTGGTATGTACCCGTATGAATCCAATAGAAACATATCTCCAGCGAGAAAATCCCTTCAACACCATCCATACTTATACCAATCCCTTCAATGCTATCAAATTTAAATTTTAATCCCTTGAATGTCATCGTCGTTAGTTTGAAGCTGTTACTTACATTTAAAATTTCTTCAATACCATCAAAATCTATATTGATCCCTTCAATGCCACTAGAAATTTACCGGTGTTCGGACTCGTGGTCCTAACCAACTAGTGAAGTGATGTCGTGTTCCCCGAATCCAGATGGTGATGTGAGTTGACATGCGATTTATCTTGGTTCGGGCAATGTAAGGCCCTACTTCCAGCAGAGAGAAGTGAAGCTTATATTACTCGCACCGAGGTGCCTGTAGTAGGGGTTACAAACTGAGCGGGAGAGGGGAAGGCCCCAAGTCCCTGGGAATGATTGAGGCAAATGCCAATATCGAATGCCAAGAGAAAACTACTAGTCTTCGCCTATCTCCCACGGAGGTCGTAGACTACCCTATTTATATGCTTGAGGGGAGAACATCCTTGTAGACGGGGCTGCCTGCCCGCTGTGGAGGATGTATTTCGTGTCATGTGAACGGTATGGCCTTATACTTCATTGTTGACTTGAATCCGCTGGTTTCCCGCTGAGAGCCGAGGTTGAGGCCAAGGGTTCGGTTATACGTCTGAGCCCTCCAGGGTAGGGGTGGGCCATACCGTAGTGGTTGTAACATGGCATAGATATGGAGAAAAGCCACTTGTGGAATGCGTCAGCGCTTCTGTATCTGATGACGTTGGGGTGCCCTTGGCTGCAGATATCGAGATCTGAGCAGAGTTCGGGTGAGGCAGAGGTCTTCCTAAGGTGATGGTCGAATCCTTTCTGGCGTGCGCCATAGTCGGCGGAGTGGCTTCCTGCGGGATTCGCGGTGGAGCAGGTAGTCGAGACCAAGCTCGGGTGAGGCGGAAGCGGTATCCGTGGGTGAGCTTAGCGTCGGATGAGGCGGAGTTTGCGCCCGAGGGCCTGTCCATCCTTCTGTCGTATTACATTTCCGTCAGGGGATGACAGGCGGCATGCGTGCACAGTAGCGCATGCGTAATCATGCTATTGGTATTGGACAAGACCGTGGTCTTGTTGTCATTGTACGCCTGTAACCCTGCGCGGGGTAGGTACGCGGATTGAATGCGGATGTCCCCCGTTGGCCTTTGGGCACACTTTGTCCTTATCTCCCGAGATGGGTTCGGGTGAGGCGGACATGGTTGCCCAAGGTTGAGGGAGCCTCGGGCGAGGCGGAGAATCTCCCAAGCATGCGACCTATTTGAGATAGAGATCAAGCTAGAGATTCCAGAAGACCCTGGGGGGGGCTCGGTCGGGACGGAGTTTTAGGGATGACCCCTGATGTGGACCTCGGGTGAGGCGGAGCTCTGATTCCTCATCCTTGGGAGACGTACCTAGGTAGTTTTGAGGGTTTTAAGCGCGTTTTAAGTGCGTAATCCGGGTACCCCTAATTATCGTACCCGACAAAATTGATTCGATCTATTTGGGTTTTAATAATTCTAGAATAAAAAATTGACCAAAGTTTCATCCACACTTTTTGAAACTGAAATTACTCTGATATATTTGCTTCCTAACAATTTTGAAAAAAAATATGAAAAGCTAAATAGATCGAATCGGTATAAATGAATAACCACATAGTTTTCTAGGTTCTAAAAAAATATGGAATGAAATTTTAAAAAAAATATTTAAAATCTCTATTCATATTAATTAGGAAGAATCCTCCTATACATAAATTTGCATTTTGGAGAAACAAAATTTTGTATGTCACACGTATATGGTGTTCATTATACAAATAGCTAAATGACTCTCAAAAATCTATTTGCTTGTTAGAGGTAGAGCCGGAGAAACACAAATGCATGTTTTTTTTAAAAAAAATCTGGAATTTTTAAAATCCAAATAGATTGAACCAATTTCTAGTGACATTAAAGGGATCGGTGTATGTTTTGATGGCGTTAGAGGGATTTACTTTAAATAAAAGTAATGACGATGACATTTAACTGATTAAAATTTAAAATTGATGGTATTGAAAAGAAACTATACTGAATGGATTAATATAAATTTGGATGACATTAACCGGATTTTCTCATCTCTAGCGGGCTAGCCCGTACTAATAAACTTTTACTGCGCTTTGAAGAGGTGCGCGACCTGCTTGGAGCCTGGCGTTTTTTACGGTGCACTCTCATCGCCTGCTTTCAAGTTGTGACACGTACGATTACGAACGGGCCACTTGCCAACTCCATGGCCAGCCGACCAAGGGTGTTGGAGAGGCCAGGCAGACTAGAGACTCCAAGACGCGCCACGCGCCTGCCGCTAATCACGAACGAATCTGCTACGGATCTTATCATATGCCAGGGCTGGCCGCGCCAGACCGGAGGATCTGGACCGCTGCGACGGTGGGCGCAGTCGCTTTCGTCTAGAGCGGGCAGCGGGAGCGGGAGCTGGGCGCCGCCGAAGACCGTCGTAATCCTTGAGCAACCGTCTGTTGTGCTAGGCGGCGTCGTGCGTGCCTGCCTCGTGCGGTCCCGTGCGGTGCGGCCTGGGATGTGCTCACGTGCGCACGTACGGCTCGGGCGTGTCGGCATGAGCGGTGCCGGTTCGCCTTCAATCCTTCATCCTCGTCGCCCTTCCGGGCCCTCGAAAGGGCGTACGGCGTACGACTGGCGATGGCTCTTGGGCAAACCATTGGTCACCGCATTTGGCACAGGGGCCATGTGATGTGCGACCGATTCGCCGCGGCCTGCGCTGGCTGCCTCTGCAGTCTGGGCTTGTCTGCCCTTGTATATCTGTCTTCACATACTTTATTACTCCCTCTAT
The DNA here is from genome assembly GCA_029449295.1 of Zea luxurians. Classification (NCBI taxonomy): domain Eukaryota; kingdom Viridiplantae; phylum Streptophyta; class Magnoliopsida; order Poales; family Poaceae; genus Zea; species Zea luxurians. The sequence continues at coordinate 57,805,876 of JAOPSE010000020.1, forward strand.
TCCAAACTGTTATCTCCATCTTAAAAACAAAACAAGTATAATCTTAAAAGCAAAACAAGTATAACATCTATACCGACTATTTTATCTTAAATTTAGTTAAATTTATAATAATAATATTTATCTTTATATCTCTGCATAAATTTATTATAAAAATGTATTCTATAAATAGCCTAAATATACTTATTTTATATTGTGAATGTTTATACTTTTATATAAATCTCTACTACTCTATAAGACTCTAATGTAGATCATCCGTGCACGATGGTTCTGCCCTCTCACGCGTTCTGCTCACTCTCGACCATACGATTGCCCATTCGCTCGCTTGTTGTCGGCGTTTCGAACCCGGGGGTCCCTGGACCGACGAGTAAATTATCGCCGCGTGCCCCAGCCCAGATGGGTCGGCGCGAGACGGAGCGCGAAGGGGGGAAGCAGCCGGAGGGAGACGGGCGTGAGAGGTGGAATCCCGCGGCCTTCGTGTTTGTCCCGCGCCCAGGTCGAGTGCGCTTGCAGTAGGGGGTTACAAGCGTCCACGCGGGAGGGAGCGAGCGGCCTCACGCGTGCGCCGTCCCGTCCTTCCCCGCGCGGCCAACCCTCTGTAAGAGGGCCCTGGTCCTTCCTTTTATAGGCGCAAGAAAAGGATCCAGGTGTACAATGGGGGTGTAGCAGTGTGCTAACGTGTCTAGCGGAGGAGAGCTAGCGCCCTAAGTACATGCCATCGTGGCAGCCGGAGAGGTTTTGGCACCCGGTTCGTGTGGTGTCGTGGCCGTTGGAGGAGCGACGGAGCCTGGCGGAAGGACAACTATCGGGGCTGTCGAGTCCTTACTGACGTCCTCTTGCTTCCGTAAGGGGGCTGAGAGCCGCCGTCGTCATAAAGCGTGCGGGGCGCCATCATTACTTGTCTGGCGGAGCGAGCCAGATGGGACGCCGGTCTTGTTCCCCGTAGCCTGAGTCAGCTTGGGGTAGGGTAATGATGGCGCCTCCTGTTGACGTGGTCGGTCCGTGCCCTGGGTTGGGCGATGTGGAGGCTCCTCCGAGGTCGAGGTCGAGTCTGTCTTCCGAGGCCGAGGTCGAGTCCGAGCCCCTGGGTCGGGCGAGGTGGAGACCGTCAGCTGAGGCCAGGCCTGAGTCCGAGCCCTGGGGTCGGGCGAAGCGGAGTTCGTCGTCTTCCGGGGCTGAGCCCGAGTCCGAGCCCTGGGGTCGGGCGAAGCGGAGTTCGTCGTCTTCCGGGGCTGAGCCCAAGTCCGAGCCCTGGGGTCGGGCGAAGCGGAGTTCGTCGTCTTCCGGGGCTGAGCCCGAGTCCGAGCCCTAGGGTCGGGCGAAGCGGAGTTCGTCGTCTTCCGGGGCTGAGCCCGAGTCCGAGCCCTGGGGTCGGGCGAAGCGGAGTTTGTCATCTTTCGGGGCTGAGCCCGAGTCCGAGCCCTGGGGTCGGGCGAAGCGGAGTTTCCTATGGCGCTTGAGGCCGGACTTGGCTGCTGTCAGCCTCACTCTATCGAGTGGCACAGCAGTCGGAGCGGCGCAGGCGGCGCTGTCCTCTTGTCAGACCGGTCAGTGGAGCGGCGAGGTGACTACGGTCACTTCGGCTCTGTCGACTGGAGGGCGTGCGTCAGGATAAAGGTGTCAGGCCACCTTTGCATTAAATGCCCCTGCGATTTGGTCGGTTGGCGTGGCGATTTGGCCAAGGTTGCTTCTTGGCGAAGACTGGGCCTCGGGCGAGTCGAAGGTGTGTCCGTTGCTGGAGGGGGTCCTCGGGCGAGACGTAAATCCTCCGGGGTCGGCTGCCCTTGCTCGAGGCTGGGCTCGGGCGAGGCGTGATCGCGTCCCTCGAATGGACCGATCCTTGACTTAGTCGCACCCATTAGGCCTTTGCAGCTTTGTACTGATGGGGGTTACCAGCTGAGATTTACGAGTCTTGAGGGTACCCCTAATTATGGTCCCCGACACTTGTGTCGTTCGATCTCCGCACTCCAACGCGCACGCACCCTACCCTCTCCACAACCAACCCCCGCGAGATCTGCTCCCATCTTTTCGTCTCCCCCATCGCACGAGGTTTGCACCCCTCCCCACTCGTCGTCGCTGTGGGGGATAGATATCCCCTGGGTCCACTAAAAGAGTAAAGGACCTCACGAAAGGCCCAAGGGCCCAATAAATCGTAAGGTCATTCTTTCGTGGGCCTGGGGAGAAACAGCCAGAGAAGCAGAACGACATGGGGCCGGATTGGAACACACCCAGACGGCCCGCAGCACCGAGCGAATAACTGCAACAGAGATCCAACTTTCCCGCGCTGGAGCCTCCATGCAACGAAGCCACGCGAGGATAAGTCGGCGAGGGTTACGTAGAGATAGTCACAAGATGTTCACTATCTTTTAGCTACTCGTTGCTATCTTATCCACGTGTACTGCCCCACGGTCGAGTATATAAGGCCTAGGGGGCACCCCTTCAGAACGATCGACCTTTTACTTAGCCACCCACATTAACTCTCTGTATTCTCAATCCAGAGAGCTCTCTTGTAGCCACATCCATCAAGCATACTCATCAGGACGTAGGGTGTTACGCATCTCTGAGCGGCCCGAACCTGTAAAACTTGTCCACTGTCCCTCGTGCGATCAGCGCGAACCATTTTGCTACAGTTGTCGACACCGTCCTACTCCCAAAACACCTTGAGGGGCAACCCTGGGTGTGCGGTCGGACCCAAAACACCGACAGCTGGCGCGCCAGGTAGGGGGTGTGTCGACAATCCAAGCTAGCTTAATGGCCATCTCCTTCAACAGCAAGATCATCCTGCGTCCCGGATCCGTGCTCCACTTCGGAACAATCTCATTTGTAGCGGATGAAGAAGGAATTCTGCACCGCATCGCAGATCCGCCGGAAAAAAGGTCTCCCCCAACAAACTCCGAAAATGTCGGAGAAGCACAACCTCCAGCTCTCCGGATGAGGATCATCTCCGGAAAGCCGGGGGCCGAGGGCTCGTTGACCCGGAGAACTCCGTTGCCTACTTCTCCGAAAAAAGAATGGACACAGATCACAAGAAAAAGGGTAACCAGGGGGAAGCAAGTTGCACTTTCCGTCCCTCATGCCTCAAAGGGGGACGGGAAGGAGATCACCACCACAGCAGCGCCGTTCTACCCCGACGTCCTCTTTATCGGGAGAGTGGAGTCGCCCATTATCTCCGACGACGAGCCGACTGTACCCGGGGAGGAGCCGCCTCAACGAGAGTCCCGTCGACGGAGGAACCGACGCAGGAACGTTCGACGACATCACGCAGCCGGAGAGCGGAATCCGGAACAGCCTGTCTCGCGAGACGAGGTCTCGGAGGTAGGAGAAACTCCGGAAGAACGCGTCTTCAGAGAACGAAGGAACTCCCGACGACGTGATCGCCGACGAGCTCAGGAACAGGCTGAACAGGATGCAAGGCAGCGTCGAGAGAATCCATTCTTTGGGCGCAACCTGAATCCCGACTTCGCCCGAGCTATGAACACGCCGAGCGAAGTTGGAGGAGTACTGGCTCGGATAGCCGAGGGACTACCACGGACTCCTGACGCCGATGGCTACCGACGACTGCTCACCCAGGCGGCCAACCACCTTCTACCGTTTGCTCACCCGCCAAACGACCTACGACATGCCATCAACAGTCGCCGAGACGCGCGAAGCTCCATCAATGCTTCACGCGAGCGGCGGCATGAGAACGAGATCCGCCGTCGGGAGGAGTATGACCGGGATCACGGCATCCCGACCCAGAGCCAGGCTACCAGAACTGAGTCGGCAACGGCCTCAACTAGCGGAATCACCCGGGGGCGGTCGAGGAACCACAATCACAACTCCCCTCCCCGGGACAGACATCGTCCCCGACGACAGGAGGACACATGCGGAGTGTCCGCTCTTACTCCGCGCCTTAGGGCCATCCAATGGCCTCCCAACTTCAAGGTATCCAACGTTGACAAATATGAACCTAAGCAGGATCCATGGGGTTGGCTAGCCGTCTACACCACCGCTGCTCGAGCCGCCGGGGCGTCCGAGGACGTGATGACCGCATACTTACCCATTGTCCTTGGGCAAGACGCGCTGCAATGGCTGCGACATCTACCCCGACACTGCATCGATGTCTGGGGCGACTTCAGTCGACGCTTCACCGCCAACTTCCAGTCCCTCTCCAACAAGCCGGCGCAACCGTGGGACCTCAAATCCATCAAGCGCCGGGGGGACGAGACTCTCCGGTCATACCTTAAAAGGTTTCAGACCATGAGAAATCGTATCCCCGAGGTCACAGAGGCGGCCGTGATCGAGGACTTCTACAGAGGATCCAATGACTCGGCTTTCGTCCGAGCCATACTACAGAAGGCGCCGACCACCTCCGAGGAGTTGTTCCGGGAAGCCGACCTCTACATCACCGCCGACGAGCGAGCCCAGGACCTCATTGGAGGAGCGAAGCCCGCACCAGCAGCACCGCGACGCGACACAAACCAACAACCCGACAAGCGATGGGAGAAGAGGCCTCGCGAAGAAGTGCACGCTGCCGGACCACCTGCCTCTCGCGCTCGAGGAGGACCTCGTGGAGGCGAACGAACGCTGGACGACATCCTCGACGCCCAGTGCCCGTACCACAAGGACATGCGCCACACTCTTCGTAACTGCCGAGACTTCAAGCACTCCGTCGGACACGGTCGACCCTTCCAACCTCTACCTCCTCCTCCGCCGAGGGGAGGACCAGATGAACCACAACAACCCCATCGGCAGGAGGAGGGAGGAAGAGGAGGAGGAGCTTTTCCACGCGTTGACAGGGAGGTCAACGTCATCTTCGGCGGACACGAATCGCAGGAGAGCAGAAGACAGCAAAAGCTCAACGATCGCCAAATACTGGTGGCGACCACCGGCCCTCCCGCCCCATACCGGTGGTCGGAGCACCCGATCACCTTCACTCGGGCAGATCAATGGCTCAACTTCGACCACCCGGGCAAGTACCCGCTTCTCGTCGATCCGGTGATCCGAGAGAGCCGGGTGAAGAAGGTGTTAGTGGACGGGGGAAGCAGCATCAACGTCACCTTCCCCCGGACACTCCAAGGCTTGGGAGTTCACCTCAAAGAGCTCCACGAGTCGGACACTCCTTTCTTCGGCATCGTGCCGACGAAAGGGGAATACCCGCTGGGCCACATCTACATGCCAGTCACCTTCGGAACTCCGGAGAACTACAGAACCGAGTTCCTGAGGTTTGAAGTGGCGAACTTCGACTGCGGGTACAACGCCATCATCGGGAGGCCTGGATTGGCCAAGTTCATGGCCATTCTGCATTACACATACATGATACTGAAGATGCCAGGGCCGCAAGGGATCATAACTGTGCGCGCCGACTTCCAAGGCGCCGCAGAATGTTTCCGAGTGGCTATTCAAGCAGCCCTCACCGCCAAGCCATCGACAGCTCCCTCCGCAATGGCGAACTCTAAGCCCGAGGAGGACCTCACAGTACCGGCAAGCGAAGCTCAGACCGCGACCTCTATGCGGCCGACTGAAGAAACCAAGAGAATCAACCTGGGGTTCGCCGATGAGCGCAAGACGGCAATCATCAGCTCCAGCTTGGATGACAAATAGGAAAGCGCGCTCGTCCGGTTTCTGCAAGACAACCGAGATGTATTCGCATGGCAACCTGCGGATATGCCGGGAGTCCCAAGAGAACTGGCCGAGCACAAATTGAAGGTTTTCCCCCAGGCGAGACCGATTCGGCAAAAATTACGTCGTTTCACGCCTGACAAGAGAGAGGCCATTCGAGCCGAGTTAGCTCGCTTGGTCGCAGCTGGATTCATTAGAGAAGTATTACATCCCGAGTGGTTAGCCAACCCAGTTCTTGTACTCAAAAAGAATAAAATGGATTGGTGCATGTGTGTTGATTATACTGATCTCAACAAACACTGTCCGAAGGATCCTTTTGGGCTCCCAAGGATAGATCAGGTGGTGGACTCCACCGCTGGATGTTCTATGCTGTCTTTCTTGGATTGCTATTCCGGGTACCATCAGATCAGTCTGGCAAAGGAAGACGAAGAAAAAACGGCATTCATTACCCCGTTTGGTGCTTTCTGTTATACCTCCATGCCGTTTGGCCTCAAAAACGCTGGAGCAACTTACCAGAGAGCCATTCAGACATGCTTAGCAGATCACTGGGGCAAGCGTGTGGAAGCCTATGGTTTTCAACACAGGACTCAGAAGACTTCATCAAAGACTTGCAACTGGTTTTCAACAGTCTGAGGCGATATAGATGGAAGCTTAATCCCGAGAAATGTGTTTTTGGGGTACCAGCCGGAAAGTTGCTCGGATTTATTGTCAGTCACCGGGGAATTGAAGCTAATCCAGATAAGATTGAAGCTATCATGAAGATGGAAGCACCTCGATCGCAGAAGAAGGTTCAGCGACTTACTGGATGCATGGCAGCTTTAAGCAGATTTATATCCAGGCTGGGAGAAAAAGGTCTGCCATTTTACAAGTTACTCAAGAAGGTGGATAAATTCCAGTGGACTTCAGAAGCGCAAGAAGCCCTAGATGCTCTGAAAAAATTCTTGACAACACCACCAGTATTGAAACCACCTCGGCGAGCTACGTCAACTCAACCAGCCGAAGATTTGCTGTTGTATATCTCTTGCACGACTCACGTGGTAAGCACCGCGTTAGTAGTCGAGCGAGTAGAAGAATGGCATGCCTATCCAATACAACATCCTGTCTACTTCATTAGTGAAGTCCTCGGCCCCTCAAATAAAAAGTACCCTCAAGTTCAGAAGCTATTATATGCAGTACTTCTAACTGCCCGCAAGCTGCGTCACTACTTTGACGACCACAAAGTCATAGTAGTCACAAGTTTTCCAATAGGGGATATTCTTCACAACAAGGAAGCTATCGGTCGAATAGCCAAGTGGGCTTGCGAGCTGGGATCTCATGACATCGAGTTCCGACCTCGCACCGCCATCAAAACTCAAGCACTGGTTGATTTCGTATCGGAGTGGACTGAACAACAAGTGCCAGACAACCCGGAGACTGCAGAAGTATGGCGAATGTATTTTGATGGCTCACTAAAGCTGCAGGGAGCAGGAGCGGGGATCCTTTTCACTGCGCCTGGAGGCGAACACCTCAAGTACGCCCTCCAGTTGCTATTCCCAGCCTCCAACAATGCAGCCGAGTATGAAGCTTTGATCCATGGATTGAACATTGCCATATCGTTGGGTATCAAAAGATTAATGGTATACGGAGACTCTCTGGTAGTCATCAGTCAGATAAACAAGGAGTGGGATTGCTCGAGCGATTCAATGGGAAAATATTGCACTGCCGTCCGAAAGCTGGAAGATAAGTTCGAGGGCCTGGAATTTCATCATGTAGAAAGAGATCGGAACACAGCAGCCGATGTACTGTCCAAACTGGGGTCCGGTCGAACTCAGGTCCCATCCGGAGTTTTCGTGCAAGAAATTCTGCAGCCAAGTATCTCAATGGATCAAACAAGAGAGTGCAACGTCATAGATCAAACCGAGTCAGACCCTGATGACTGGAGAAGGCCGATCATTAAGTATATAAAGAATGAAGAGGAACCAGATGATAAAAATTTGGCAGAGCGCATTGCAAGACAGTCGGCTCACTATACACTTATTGGGGAAACATTATACAGAAGGGGTGCATCAGACGTCTTCATGAAGTGCATTCTCCCATCCACTGGAAAGCAACTTCTGGAGGAAGTCCATGCTGGGCAGTGTGGAATACATGCGGCCTCCAGAACACTAGTCGGGAAGGTCTTCAGGTCAGGATTCTATTGGCCAACAGCAAAGAACGATGCAGCCGAGTTAGTTCAGAGGTGCGAAGCCTGCCAATACTTGTCAAAGCAACAACACCTGCCAGCACAGCAACTGCAGACCATACCAGTAACTTGGCCTTTTGCATGCTGGGGACTGGATATGATTGGACCTTTCAAGAAAGCTCAAGGGGGATACACACATGTATTGGTAGCAATCGACAAATTCACTAAATGGATAGAGTTCAAGCCCATTGCCTCCCTAACCTCTGCTAAGGCCGTGGAATTCATACAAGACATAATATTCAGATTCGGGATACCAAACAACATCATAACTGATTTAGGATCCAACTTCACAAGTTCAGAATTCTTTGACTTTTGCGAGCAAAAGGGCATTCAGATCAAGTATGCATCTGTAGCCCATCCAAGAGCCAACGGGCAAGTTGAGCGAGCCAACGGGATGATATTGGATGCACTCAGGAAAAAGGTCTTCGATAAGAATGAAAAATTCGCAGGAAAGTGGATAAGGGAATTACCCTATGTTGTTTGGAGCTTAAGAACCCAACCTAGTCGAGTTCTGCATGGAAACACTCCTTTCTTCATGGTCTATGGGTCGGAAGCAGTGCTACCTGCTGATCTCAAGTTTGGGGCGCCAAGGCTGATCTTTGAAAACATAGCAGAAGCTGAGACCACCAGGCTGGAAGACATAGATATACTCGAGGAAGAACGGTTAAACACAGTAATCCAATCAGCAAGGTACCAGCAGACTCTAAGGCGCTATCATGACAAGGCTGTGCGACAACGATTCTTCTCAGTAGGGGATCTCGTCCTCCGCCGAATTCTAACGGGGGAGGGACGACACAAGTTATCACCCTTATGGGAAGGACCTTTCGTGGTAGCAGAAGTCACTCGGCCCGGATCGTATCGCCTCACTCAGATGGATGGCACGGAAGTTGGGAACTCCTGGAACATAGAACACCTCAGAAAGTTTTATCCCTAGCTGTACCTCAAAACTGCTGGGACGATGATGGTGTACTCTGTAAAGTGGAAATATGTCATCAATAAAAAAGAGGTCTCAAGGATACTCAATTCATTCACGATTGACTTGCATTCTTACTTAACTCGGGGTGACCACTATGCCCTGTTAATGGAGCAATCGACTTAAGTCGGCAACGACTTAAGGCGGTGCAACATGCTCACGCTTACTTAACTCGGGGTGACCACTATACCCTGTTAACGGAGCAATCGACTTAAGTCGGCAACGACTTAAGGCGGTGCAACATGCTCACGCTTACTTAACCCGGGGTGACCACTATGCCCTGTTAACGGAGCAATCGACTTAAGTCGGCAACGACTTAAGGCGGTCCAACATGCTCACGCTTACTTAACCCGGGGTGACCACTATGCCCTGCTAACAGAGCAATCGACTTAAGTCGGCAACGACTTAAGGCGGTGCAACATGCTCACGCGTACTTAACTTAGGGTGACCACTATGCCCTACAAACGCAGCAATCAACTTAAAGTTGGTAGCAACTTAAGACCGATACAACATGCTCACGCCTATATAATTCGGGGGATGACTTCCATATCCCGCAAACAAAATTCATAATCATCACGCGTCATTACTGTCGAACTCATTAACTAACAAATTCTGATACAATGAGAGAGTAATTATGTCATTCGAATGGTAAACTGGTGTCCTCTAACAAATATTCAATCATGCAAACCGCGCGCTTGGAGCACGCGAAATGTTTTTCTATTTTGCAACGTCTTTCTCAGGAGCGACCGACGAAGAAGGGCGACTCGAGGAATCAGGGGCGGCGTTCACGTCAGCCCTTATGTCTTCAGGAATAACTACGCCGGGTCTCCTCATCAAGATTCGTCCCGCCCGAATAGCCTTGTCCAGGGCTTTGTCGCGTTGGGCCTTGAGAGTAACAGAAGTTTCTTCAGCAGTTTTAGCAGCCAGTCAAGCGCTCTCTAACTCCTGGGCAATAGAGTTTTTGGAAGCTCGGAGCCCTTTGATAGTAGCATCTTTCGCCGATATCAACTGCTTAAGCCGGGTTACCTCCTCCATGGATTCCTGCAGCTTACGACGTTGGTGGTCTAATTCTTCCATGGTGAAGCGATGACTCCTTTCCAAGATGGTCAGCGAATTGCTAGAATCTCGATACAACCTGTCAAGATTGTCATGAGAAGCAGCAAGGATACGTTTTTCTTCCTGCAAGCACAAGTCGGTTCGTTCAAAAAACCAAGCAAGTAATAGGAGTACAGCAAGGCAAAGCACAGTTTCGTGTATCACCTTTTCAGAGTCAAGCTGAGCGTGAAGAGAAGAACTCAGTGCATTGGCATCATCTAAGGCAGCGGAGACCTGACTCAACTCAATCTGACTTTGAGAGTACTTTTCCTCAAAATCAGTGCATCGCCGGGCCAATTCAGCCTGATCTCGAGAATGTTTTTCCTCAAGAATCGCAATCTGACGAGTCATTCCTAGCAAGAGGTAATCAAACAAAACGAGGTCAGAAGGTAAAACAGTCCACAACAAAGGCGAAGAAAAGAAAAAGGGCACTAACCAGAGTTAGTCGCCTCCAGCTCGGATACACGACGATGAAGTGACACTGGATTCCAACACGTAAGAGACGAAGCCACTTCTGGAACGGAAGCACCCTGTGATCTCAGCTGGCTGGCCATCCCATCCACCAAAACCTGATGAGAAGAACAGATGAGCATAATGACAAAAGCTCATGCAACGTAAAGATAAAGCTAAAAACAGCACAGTACCTGGAGGTTGGAAAAGAACGAAGGGATCCCCAGATCAGGAGAAATCAGCCGATAATCAGGCGCAAGGCCACCACCCGAAGCAGCTTGCAATGGATCAGTAGGAATCAGCTCAGCGCCTTCAACAGAGCCAAATGCCTGATCAATGGGGACGCTGCCCTCTAAAGCGACCCCCTGGTCCAAAGTTTGGGCTATCACCATGCAGCCAGAATGTGGAGGTGATCCCGCGTGAACGTCCATGGAAGTGCATGAAGGAGACCCTGCTTGGGCACCCTCGGGGGCTGGGTTATAGTTAGCACTGCCCACTTGAGCCGGATCATCCCCGGCAGCACCCTCGGGGGCTGGGCAGTGGCTTACACTCTTCATCTGAGCTAAGTCATCCCCGGCGACATCCTTGGGGGCTGGGCATGTGTCAGCACCATTCTTGAGGTCCAGACTCCCCGCAATAACCACCTCTAAGGTTGACGGGCCCTCAGCCACTTCCATGGAACCAGGACAATCCAAGTTAGCATCCCGACCCTCGAGATCGCGCTCTAAGGTCGACGAGGCACGGGATGACCTCAATCCAGCATCAGGCATGGCAGCGCAAACCTCCATCGCATCATCATCCACTGGCTCTGATAACAAGTCCTCTGGGACCATATCCTCAAGAGTCTGATCAAAGTTGGCCAGGGACAGCTCTTGCAGACCAATGAGGGCAAACAAAGCAGGAGAGGGAACTCCACTACTTTCACCACTGGCAAGAAATTGCCGACTGTTCTTCCGAGTCAGAGGGACTTCATCCTCTTCCTCCTTGTCGTCTTCATCAGCAACACAGGCAACACCCCCATTGGGATCAGCGACAGATGGAGCACACCCATTGGGATCAACGACAGACATACCACACCCATTGGGGTCAGCATCAGTAGATTCAGGCACGGGAACCTCCTCAGCAGCAGGAACCGACGGACCAACACCCCGATCCAAACTAGATACTTGCCGAAGGCGTCTCTTTTTCTTTTTCTGCTCATCAGCAGAAAGATCAGTTTGATTGGCTCGGCAAGGACGTCTCGGGCGAACACGGACAGGTCTCTGAACATCCAAGGATGTACCAGCTTCGGGGAGAGGTGCCACCGCTAATGCCCCAGCAGGAGCAGCATCAGAAGAATCCTCAGCTAGCATATCAAGCATGGCACTTATTTCTGCATCATTAGGATCCAAAGGCACTTCAAAATGTACTTGTCGCTCGTCATCAGGAATCTCCCCAAGCGAGGCAACCAAAGCACTGACTTCTTCATCAGAGGGTCGCGTCCTAATGCCCAAATTGCCGTCAGTCGCAGGTGGATTTGACACGAAATGAGTGAAAGCTTTAGCAGGAGGCAAATTCCAGGCCGAGTACGCCATCGGAGCACCAACATTGGACACCTTGCCCCTGAGAATCATTTCCAGTCGGCTCACCAAGTCAGCAGAAGGGATTCTCCTGTTGGTAACCCGAGTTGAGTCGGCTAGCCCTCGATACAGATAAGCTGGGTGGACCCTATCTTTCAGTGGCTGAATGTTCTTAAAAACGAAGTCAGCAACCACAGCTTCAGCGGTTAGACCTCTCTCTTTCAGCTGTCCAACCTCAGCTAGCAACACATTGGCTTCAGCTACCTCCTCGTCTGTGGGAGACTCGGTCCAGCTTGGGGTACGGACGTCTGGCTGTCTTCCCGACCGGGGGGGGGAGAGAATTTCCATAATTGTCAACTATAAACCACTCCAGACGCCATCCTTTAATGCTGTCTTTAAGGGGAATCTCAAGATATTCAGTTTTCCGTCCCCGGCGCATCTCCAAACTGGCACCCCCGACCAACTGATGTTGTCCCCCGGCCATCCCAGGGCGACAATGATACAGATATTTCCATAAACCAAAATGCGGTAGCACGCCAAGAAAGGCTTCGCATAAGTGAACGAAGATGGAGATTTGCAGAATTGAGTTAGGGTTTAGATGGGTCAGGTTAATGTGGTAGAAATCAAGGAGGCCACGGAAAAAAGGAGAGATGGGAAGGCCAAGGCCGCGGAGAAGAAAAGGAGCGTAAACTACAGACTCGTGAGTATCCTCTGTCGGGACAGTAGTCCCGTGGCAAATCCGCCAAGAACAGAGTTCCCGCGGAGGGAGAACCCCGATGGATACGAGGTGGAGGAGTTCAGATTCGGAGATGATAGACATGTGGTTACCTGCAAAAGACAATTGGCTGTTGGGATCGATTGGAGGAATCACCACTACGGACGAGCTCGCGATTTTCCTCTTGGGAGCCATCTCGATTCTACCAGTGAGCAGATTGGAGGCAAGCGCAGAGAGGATTCGGAAGCGGGAATGCAAGAACTAGGGCGCGGAAAGCAAAGGCGGCTAAAAGCGCAGCTCTTATGGGATATTCTCGAGCCAGATACCGTTTCAAAAAGTGCCCAGTCATCACCCGGCAGTTATTTCCAAAATCCCAGCATGCCACGTGGTCATTCGGCAGTTATTTCCAAAGAGACGATGGGCCACCTCACCACTCGGCTATCATCCTCAAAATAGCTCATGCGGCCTGCTGTCACTCGGCGTTGCCTCTAAAACGCTGATCTTGTGTTTGACCGCTCGGCATTACTTCCAAAGTGCCGACGGCGACCTTCAATCACTCGGCGTTGCCTCTAAAACGCTGATCTCGTGTTCAATCGCTCGGCATTACTTCCAAAGTGCCGACAGCGACCTTCAATCACTCGGCGTTGCCTCTAAAACGCTGATCTCACGTTCAATCGCTCGGCATTACTTCCAAAGTGCCGACGGCGACCTTCAATCACTCGGCGTGCCTCTAAAACGCTGATCTCGTGTTCAATCGCTCGGCATTACTTCCAAAGTGCCGACAGCGACCTTCAATCACTCGGCGTTGCCTCTAAAACGCTGATCTCACGTTCAATCGCTCGGCATTACTTCTAAAATGCCGACGTCGACCTTCAATCACTCGGCGTTGCCTCTAAAACGCTGATTTCACGTTCAAACGCTCGGCATTACTTCCAAAGTGCCGATAGCGACCTTCAATCACTCGGCGTTGCCTCTAAAACGCTGATCTCACGTTCAATCGATCGGCATTACTTCTAAAATGTCGACGTCGACCTTCAATCACTCGGCGTTGCCTCTAAAACGCTGATCTCGCGTTCAATCGCTCGGCATTACTTCTAAAATGCCGATGTCGACCTTCAATCACTCGGCGTTGCCGCTAAGACGCGGGTATAGCGTTCGGTCGCTCGGCATTACCTCTAAAACGTCGATGCAGACTACAAGATTACTCGGCAACTACCTCTAGGAGCGTCAGTATGATGTCCAAATTGTTCATCTACTGTCTCAAAAGAATCAGTCTTATAATCAAGTAGAGCAAGTCAGCAAGAAGAAGCAAACGACATTCTTTCATTAAGGGAAGACAATAAGTTTACAAATCAACTCTTTGCGAGTCGATGCTTCCCTACATTACACTACTACTACATTACACTACTACTACACTACACTACACTACTCTACATTACTACTACGTTATTCTAACTATACTAAACTATACTAATATCTAAAAAGACCAGTGGCGTCTAGCCACTGGCCCTGCCCTTGCCCCTGCCGCCGCCGCCGCCGCCGCCCTTGGTGCTGCCCTTGCTGCTGCCGCCCTTGGTGCTGCCCTTGCTGCTGCCGCCTCTGGTGCTGCCCCTGCTGCCGCCACCGTCGCCGCTGCTCCTGCCGCTGCCACTGTCGTCGCCATCGCCACCGTCGTCGCCGTCGCCGTCGTCGTCGTCGTCGTCCTCGTCCTCGCCGCCGCCGTCAGAGTCCTCCTCATCCGAGGAGTACTCCGACTCATCCGAGCCCTCGAGCCCGGAGCGCTCGATGGCCCGGATGTACGTCCAGACCTCCGCGGCTATCCCCTGGGAGTCGTCCGAGTCATCGGACGACGCCGGGGGAGAGACGGGAGCCGGAGATCCCTCGGACTCGGAGGAGAACTCCTCCTCCGAGTATTCCGAGTCACCGAAATCCTCCGAGGGAGGAGTCGGTTCGCGCTTACGCTTGTTGCTTTTGCCCATGGTGGAAGCGAGCGGGAAAGAAGAGAAGGAAGCAGTAAAAGAACAGCGAAGAGATGTGAAGAAACCAGAGGGGCAACAACGTTATTTATAGAAGGGGAAGGCAACCGTTCACCTCCAACCGCGGTCACTAAACAGTCGCAAAGCATTCAATAAGCACTTCCACCCGTCTGGAGACACGTCAGGCGGCTGACGCCGTTTCATGCAACACTACACCCATTGGGACTCCAGTCAACAGCGCAAAGGATATGATTACACTCGCCGTCCCATCACATTACAACTCAGAAGCAGCCGGCTAAAACACTCGGCGTACCAAGCCGTCCCTTGCCCACACCCATTGGGGGGGACGCCCAGGAATTATCAGTATATTTTTCAAAATGGTCACATCTGTGCAGAGCATGCAGTGAATGCCTCAAGACAAAAATGAGATATCAACAAGAGTTAGAGGGAAGCCAAATATAGTCAGCAGAGTGCAAAATATGGTCGACAGACACGACTTGAAGACTAGACAGAGAACGTCCATCAAATGTCCAATCAGTCACAGAGCAAATAAATTACACTACCTAGCGAGATACGGAAGGATTGCAAACTCGGCTGCAAAAGACAAAATACATGCTGACCTCTGAAGCATAATATTGATGACATAGCACGGATGACATCATGCCAACTTTTTCACAAGCAGAAAGGGTAATCTTCAGCAAAAGGACATAAAAAGAAGACCTTCAAGTGAATTATCCTCAAAAATCCACTTGAAGGTCGGGGGCTACACCCATTGGGTGCACCTTCGGCGCACCCTATGGATTATCATTCCAAGCCGAGATCGTGCCGATTTCTAAAGCATGGGACAAGATTAAAAAAGCCAGCCCTCACCCAAAATGAACAAGCGCAAATAGAAATGATCTCTACTGAGGACCTTCGAGTAGATTATTTTCTAAAATCTACTCGAAGCTCGGGGGCTACACCCATTGGGTGCACCCAATGAAGCTCAGAATCTCACAAATTGGAATGCCGACCTCTAAGGCACAGGCACGATGCCGGGTTTTTGGTCAACGAGTAATCGGAGCAGGAGAAGACAACAGGAAGCCATTTTTCTTCAAAATCACCTACAAGTTGGACCTGAGATCTTCGGGTTGATTATCTCTAAATTAACCCAAAGATCGGGGGCTTGTGGGGGATAGATATCCCCTGGGTCCACTAAAAGAGTAAAGGACCTCACGAAAGGCCCAAGGGCCCAATAAATCGTAAGGTCATTCTTTCGTGGGCCTGGGTAGAAACAGCCAGAGAAGCAGAACGACATGGGGCCGGATTGGAACACACCCAGACGGCCCGCAGCACCGAGCGAATAACTGCAACAGAGATCCAACTTTCCCGCGCTGGAGCCTCCATGCAACGAAGCCACGCGAGGATAAGTCGGCGAGGGTTACGTAGAGATAGTCACAAGATGTTCACTATCTTTTAGCTACTCGTTGCTATCTTATCCACGTGTACTGCCCCACGGTCGAGTATATAAGGCCTAGGGGGCACCCCTTCAGAACGATCGACCTTTTACTTAGCCACCCACATTAACTCTCTGTATTCTCAATCCAGAGAGCTCTCTTGTAGCCACATCCATCAAGCATACTCATCAGGACGTAGGGTGTTACGCATCTCTGAGCGGCCCGAACCTGTAAAACTTGTCCACTGTCCCTCGTGCGATCAGCGCGAACCATTTTGCTACAGTTGTCGACACCGTCCTACTCCCAAAACACCTTGAGGGGCAACCCCGGGTGTGCGGTCGGACCCAAAACACCGACAGTCGCCCCGTCTCGGCCCCTGACCCTCCACTGCCACCGACTCCCTCTCTTGCCACCGAGGGAATTCAGATCTAGGAGAACCATGCCACTACAACTCTCCCTCGGCCACGATTGGCCCCCGACCCAGGAGATGCCGACGCCCATCGCGATCACGATTTGCTCCCCCGTGTCCTCGGCCTCTTCCTCCACTCTCATCCTCCCTCCTCCGTGTACTCGCCAGCTTCGGGAATCCACTCCGCTATAATTCACCGGACTGTCCGGTGCACACCGGACTGTCCGGTGTGACAGTGGAGCAACGACTACTTCGCGCGCAACGGTCGACTGCAACGCATTAAATGCGCGCCTGCGCGCGCAGAGGAGCAGAGCACGCGCGGGTGGCACACCGGACAGCCTATAGGGCCTGTTCGGTGCACCACCGGACAGCCAGGCGAGCCCACAAGTCAGAGCTCCAACGGTCGGAACCCAACGACAGGGTGACGTGGCTGTCGCACCGGACACTGTCTGGTGGCGCACTGGACTGTCCGGTGCGCCCATCGACAGCAGCCTCCACCAACGGTCAAGTTTGGTGGTTGGGGCTATAAATACCCCAACCACCCCCACATTCAAGTTATCCAAGTTTTCCACCTTCCAACTACTTACAAGAGCTAAGCATTCAATACAAGACACACCAAAGTGATCAAATCCTCTCCCAATTCCACACAAGGCTTTAGTGATTAGTGAGAGAGATTTGTTGTGTTCTTTTGAGCTCTTGCGCTTGGATTGCTTCCTTCTTTCATTCTTTCTTGCGAACAACTCAATTGTAACCAAGGCAAGAGACACCAATTGTGTGGTGGTCCTTGCGGGGAAGTTTTTTTCCCGTTTGATTGAGAAGAGAAGCTCACTCGGTCCGAGGGACCGTTTGAGAGAGGGAAAGGGTTGAAAGAGACCCGGTCTTTGTGACCACCTCAACGGGGAGTAGGTTTGCGAGAACCGAACCTCGGTAAAACAAATCCGCGTGTCACACTCTTTATTCGCTTGCGATTTGTTTTGCACCCTCTCTCTCGGACTCGATTATATTTCTAACGCTAACCCGGCTTGTAGTTGTGATTAAGTTTGTAAATTTCAGATTTGCCCTATTCACCCCCCCTCTAGGCGACTTTCAATTGGTATCGGAGCCCGGTGCTTCATTAGAGCCTAACCGCTCGAAGTGATGTCGGGAGATCACGCCAAGAAGGAGATGGTGACCGGCGAAAAGCCCGCTACTAGCCACGGGAAGGCTCCATCGGGGGAGTCCTACAACAAAGGGAAGGGGAAGGAGAAGGAATCCCCTTCACACAAGTCGCGTCGGAGCGGCGACAAGAAGAAGAAGATGAGGAAGGTGGTCTACTATGAGACCGACACCTCATCGCCATCCACCTCCGGCTCCGGCACGCCATCCGTAACTTCTAAGCGCCATGAGCGCAAGAAGTTTAGTAAGATTCCCCTACGCTACCCTCGCATTCCTAAACATACGCCTTTACTTTCCGTCCCATTAGGCAAACCACCAACATTTGATAGTGAAGATTATGCTAGGTGGAGTGATTTGATGCGATTTTATCTAACCTCACTCCACAAAAGTATATGGGATGTTGTTGAGTTTGGTGTACAGGTACCATCCGTAGGGGATGAAGATTATGATGAGGACGAAGTGGCCCAAATTCAACACTTCAACTCCCAAGCCTCAACTATACTCCACGCCTCTCTAAGTCGAGAGGAGTATAATAAGGTGCAAGGGTTGAAAGGTGCTAAGGAGATTTGGGACACGCTAAAAACCGCGCACGAAGGAGACGAGGTGACCAAAATCACCAAGCGGGAAACGATCGAGGGGGAGCTCGGTCGCTTCCGACTTCGCTAAGGGGAGGAGCCACAAGACATGTACAACCGGCTCAAAACCTTGGTGAACCAAGTGCGCAACCTCGGGAGCAAGAAATGGGATGACCATGAAATGGTCAAGGTTATTCTAAGATCCCTCGTTTTTCTTAACCCTACGCAAGTTCAATTAATTCGAGGAAATCCTAGATATACACTAATGTCTCCCGAGGAGGTAATTGGGAATTTTGTGAGCTTTGAATTGATGATCAAAGGCTCAAAGAAGATCAATGAGCTTGATGGCCCCTCCACGTCCGAAGCACAACCGGTCGCATTTAAGGCGACAGAGGAGAAGAAGGAGGAGTCTACATCGAGTAGAACACCCATCGACGCCTCCAAGCTCGACAACGAGGAAATGGCGCTCATCATCAAGAGCTTCCACCAAATCCTCAAGCAAAGGAGGGGGAAAGATTACAAACCCCGCTCCAAGAAAGTTTGCTACAAATGTGGTAAGCCCGGTCATTTTATTGCAAAATGTCCACTATCCAGTGACAGTGACAGGGGCAACGACAAGAAAGGGAGAAGAAAGGAGAAGAAGAGATACTACAAGAAGAAGGGCGGCGATGCCCATGTTTGCCGGGAGTGGGACTCTAACGAGAGCTCCACCGACTCCTCCTCCGACGAGGACGCCGCAAACATCGCCGTCACCAAGGGACTTCTCTTCCCCAACGTCGGCCACAAGTGCCTCATGGCAAAGGACGGCAAAAGAAAGAAGGTAAAATCAAGATCCTCCACCAAATATGAAACCTCTAGCGATGAGGATAATGCTAGCAATGAGGAGGATAACTTACACATTCTTTTTGCCAACCTAAACATGCAACAAAAGGAAAAATTAAATGAATTGATTAGTGCTATTCATGAGAAGGATGATCTCTTGGACACCCAAGATGACTTCCATATTAAAGAAAATAAGAAGCATGTTAAGGTTAAAAATGCTTACGCTCTAGAAGTAGAAAAATGTGAAAAACTATCTAGTGAGCTAAGCACTTGCCATGAGACTATTGACAACCTTAGAAATGAGAATGCAAATTTAATTGCTAAGGTTGATTCCAATGCTTGTAATGTTTCAATTCCCAATCTTAGAAATGATAATGTTGATTTGCTTGCTAAGATTGAAGAATTGAACATCTCTCTTGCTAGCCTTAGAGATGAAAATGAAAAATTGCTTGCTAAGGCTAAAGAATTAGATGTTTGCAATGCTTCCAATTCCGACCTTAGAAGTAAAAATGATATATTGCATGCTAAGGTTGTAGAATTAAAATCTTGCAAACCCTCTACATCTATCGTTGAGCACACTTCCATATGCACTAGATGTAGAGACATTAATGTTGATGCTATCCATGATCACCTAGCTTTAATTAAGAAACAAAATGATCACATAGCTCAACTAAATGCTAAGATTAGTGAGCATGACTTAGAAAATGAAAAATTTAAATTTGCTAGAAGCATGCTCTATAGCGGGAGACGCCCTGGCATCAAGGATGGCATTGGCTTCCAAAAGGGGGACAATGTCAAACTTAATGCCCCCCTAAAAGATTATCTAATTTTGTTAAGGGCAAGGCTCCCATGCCTCAGGATAACAAGGGTTACATTTTGTACCCTGCCGGTTATCCCGAGAGCAAGATTAGGAGAATTCATTCTAGGAAGTCTCACTCTGGCCCTAATCATGCTTTTATGTATAAGGGTGAGACATCTAGTTCTAGGCAATCAACCCATACAAAATTGCCTAATAAGAAAACTCCTAAGGCATCAAATGATTCTAACACTTCATTTAAGACCTTTGATGCCTCTTATGTTTTAACTAACAAATCCGGCAAGGTAGTTGCCAAATATGTTGGGGGCAAGCACAAGGGGTCAAAGACTTGTGTTTGGGTACCCAAAGTTCTTGTGTCTAATGCCAAAGGACCCAAAACCATTTGGGTACCTAAAGTCAAGAACTAAAATTGTTTTGTAGGTTTATGCATCCGGGGGCTCAAGTTGGATCATCGATAGCGGGTGCACAAACCATATGACTAGGGAGAAGAAGATGTTCTCCTCCTACGAGCTATCACATTCGGGGATGGAAATCAAGGTTTGGTCAAAGGATTGGGTAAAATTACTATATCTTCTGACCATTCTATTTCCAATGTTTTTCTTGTAGACTCTTTAGATTACAATTTGCTTTTCGTATCTCAATTATGCAAAATGGGCTACAACTGTCTTTTTACTGATGTAGGTGTTGCTGTCTTTAGAAGAAGTGATGATTCAATAGCATTTAAGGGAGTGTTAGACGGTCAGCTATACTTAGTAGATTTTGATAGAGCTGAACTCGACACTTGCTTAATTGCTAAGACTAACATGGGCTGGCTCTGGCATCGCCGACTAGCACATGTTGGGATGAAGAATCTTCATAAGCTTCTAAAGGGAGAGCACATTTTAGGATTAACAAATGTTCATTTTGAGAAAGACAGGATTTGTAGCGCATGCCAAGCAGGGAAGCAAGTTGGTGTTCATCATCCACACAAGAACATCATGACGACTGACAGGCCACTCGAGCTCCTACACATGGACCTATTCGGCCCGATAGCTTACATAAGCATCGGCGGGAGTAAGTACTGTCTAGTTATTGTGGATGATTATTCTCGCTTCACTTGGGTGTTCTTTTTGCAGGAAAAATCTCATACCCAAGAGACCTTAAAGGGATTCTTGAGACGGGCTCAAAACGAGTTCGGCTTAAGGATCAAGAAAATCAGAAGCGACAACAGGACGGAGTTCAAGAACTCTCAAATTGAAGGCTTCCTTGAGGAGGAGGGCATCAAGCATGAGTTCTCTTCTCCCTACACGCCACAACAAAATGGTGTAGTGGAGAGGAAGAATAGAACTCTATTGGACATGGCAAGAACCATGCTTGATGAGTACAAGACCTCAGATCGGTTTTGGGCCGAGGCGGTCAACACTGCCTGCTACGCCATCAACCAGTTGTATCTACACCGAATCCTCAAGAAGACATCATACGAACTCCTAACCGGTAAAAAGCCTAATATTTCATATTTTAGAGTCTTTGGTAGCAAATGCTTTATTCTTGTTAAAAGAGGTAGAAAATCTAAATTTGCTCCTAAGGCTGTAGAAGGCTTTTTACTAGGATATGATTCAAACACAAGGGCATATAGAGTCTTTAACAAGTCCTCAGGACTAGTTGAAGTTTCTTGTGACGTTGTGTTTGATGAGACTAACGGCTCTCAAGTATAGCAAGTTGATCTTGATGAGATAGGTGATGAAGAGGCTCTGTGCATCGCACTTAGGAACATGTCCATTGGGGATGTGTGCCCTAAGGAATCCGAAGAGCTTCCAAATGCACAAGATCAACCATCCTCTTCCACGCAAGCATCTCCACCAACTCAAGATGAGGATGAAGCTCAAAATGATGATGGAGAAGATCAAGGTGTTGAGCCACCTCAAGAGGAGAGTATTGATCAAGGGGGAGATGCAAATGATCAAGGCAAGGAGGATGAAGAACCAAGACCGCCACACCCAAGAGTCCACCAAGCAATACAACGAGATCACCCCGTCGACACCATCCTCGGCGACATTCATAAGGGGGTAACCACTAGATCTCGTGTTGCACATTTTTGTGAGCATTACTCTTTTGTTTCCTCTATTGAGCCACACAGGGTAGAGGAAGCACTACAAGATTCGGATTGGGTGGTGGCGATGCAAGAGGAACTCAACAACTTCACTAGGAATGAGGTATGGCATTTGGTTCCACGTCCTAATCAAAATGTTGTAGGAACCAAGTGGGTGTTCCGCAACAAGCAAGACGAGCATGGTGTAGTGACAAGGAACAAAGCCCGACTTGTAGCCAAAGGATATTCACAAGTCGAAGGTTTGGATTTCGGTGAAACCTATGCACCCGTAGCTAGGCTTGAGTCAATTAGTATGTTATTAGCCTATGCTACTTACCATGGCTTCAAGCTTTACCAAATGGACGTGAAGAGTGCCTTCCTCAATGGACCGATCAAGGAAGAGGTCTATGTTGAGCAACCTCCCGGCTTTGAAGATAGTGAGTATCCTAACCACGTGTATAAACTCTCTAAGGCGCTTTATGGGCTCAAGCAAGCCCCAAGAGCATGGTATGAATGCCTTAGAGATTTTCTTATCACTAATGGTTTTAAAGTCGGAAAAGCCGATCCTACTTTATTCACTAAAACTCTTAATAATGATTTGTTTGTATGCCAAATTTATGTTGATGATATCATATTTGGGTATACTAATGAATCTACATGTGAAGAATTTAGTAGGATCATGACACAAAAATTCGAGATGTCAATGATGGGGGAGTTGAAGTACTTCTTAGGATTTCAAGTGAAGCAACTCCAAGTGGGCACCTTCATTAGCCAAACGAAGTATACACAAGACATTCTAAACAAGTTTGGGATGAAGGATGCCAAGCCCATCAAGACACCCATGGGAACCAATGGGCATCTCGACCTCGACACGGAAGGTAAATCCGCCAATCAAAAGGTATACCAGTCGATGATAGGCTCCTTACTCTACTTATGTGCATCTCGACCGGATATTATGCTTTCCGTATGCATGTGTGCAAGATTCCAAGCCGACCCTAAGGAAGCTCACCTTACGGCCGTAAAACGAATCTTGAGATATTTAGTTTATACTCCTAAGTCTGGGCTTTGGTATCCTAGGGGATCCACTTTTGATTTGATTGGTTATTCGGATGCCGATTGGGCGGGGTGTAAGATTAATAGAAAGAGCACATCGGGGACTTGCCAGTTCTTGGGAAGATCCTTGGTGTCTTGGGCTTCAAAGAAGCAAAATTCCGCAACTCTTTCTACCGCCGAAGCCGAGTACATTGCCGCAGGACATTGTTGCGCGCAACTACTTTGGATGAGGCAAACCCTTAGGGACTATGATTACAAATTAACCAAAGTTCCTCTTCTATGTGATAATGAGAGTGCAATCCGCATGGCGGATAATCCCGTTGAGCATAGCCGCACTAAACACATAGCCATTCGGTATCATTTTCTAAGGGATCACCAACAAAAGGGAGATATCGAGATCGCATATATTAACACTAAAGATCAATTAGCTGATATCTTTACCAAGCCACTAGATGAACAAACCTTTAACAAACTTAGGCATGAGCTAAATATTCTTGATTCTAGGAATTTCTTTTGATGTTTTGCACACATAGCTCATTAATATACCTTTGATCATGTCTCTTTTATATGCTATGACTAATGTGTTTTCAAGTGAATTTCAAACCAAGTCATAGGTGTATTGAAAGGGAATTGGAGTCTTCGGCGAAGACAAAGGCTTCCACTCCACTCCATAACTCATCCTTCGCCGTCGCTCCGGGCAACTCTTCGTCTTTGGTATAATCTTCACTCATATGTTATTTACCAAAGGGGAAGAAAGTAGTTTAAAAGAGCTCTAATGATTCCGTTTTTGGCGATTTATGCCAAAGGGGGAGAGAGCATGAGCCCAAAGCCACCACCAATTTCAAAAATTTTAGTCTTTCAATTCAGTTGTAGAGAAGTATTTTCAAATTGGTATCTTAGTTGTGATGTAATTTCAAATTGGTATACCCTCTTCAAAATTAACATCAAAACCCTCTTGAACACTAAGAGGAGAATTTCATTAAGGGGGAGTCTTGTTTAGTCAAAGGAAAAGCATTTTTGAAACAGGGGGAGAAAATTTCAAATCTTGTAAATGCCTCTCAAGAATCTTATTGATTTACCTTTGACTCTTTGCAAAAGACTTTGAAAAGAATTTCCAAAACCTTTGCAAAAACAAAACATGTGGTGCAAGCATGGTCCAAAATGTTAAATAAGAAAGAAACAATCCATGCATATCTTATGAGTATTTATATTGGCTCAATTCTAAGTAACCTTTGCACTTACATTATGCAAACTAGTTCAATTATGCACTTTTATACTTGCTTTGGTTTGTGTTGGCATCAATCACCAAAAAGGGGGAGATTGAAAGGGAATTAGGCTTACACCTATTTCCTAATTGATTTTGGTGGTTGAATTGCCCAACACAAATAATTGGACTAACTAGTTTGCTCTAGTCTATAAGTTATACAGGTGCCAAAGGTTCACACAAAGCCAATAAAAAGACCAAGAAAAGGGTTCAAACAAAGAGAGCAAGGGACAACCGAAGTGTGCCCTGGTCTGGCGCACCAGACTGTCCGGTGTGCCACCGGACAGTGTCCGGTGCACCAGGGGACTTCAAGCTGAACTCAACACCTTTGGGAATTTTCAGAGGCGCTTCTCTATAATTCACCGGACTGTCCGGTGTACCACCGGACAATGTCCGGTGCTCCATGGAAGAGCGACTCTGAACTCACCAGCTTCGGGAATCCACTCCGCTATAATTCACCGGACTGTCCGGTGCACACCGGACTGTCCGGTGTGATAGCGGAGCAACGACTACTTCGCGCGCAACGGTCGACTGCAACGCATTAAATGCGCGCCTGCGCGTGCAGAGGAGCAGAGCACGCGCGGGTGGCACACCGGACAGCCTACAGGGCCTGTCCGGTGCACCACCGGACAGCCAGGCGGGCCCACAAGTTAGAGCTCCAACGGTCGGAACCCAACGGCAGGGTGACGTGGCTGGTGCACCGGACAGACCGGACACTGTCCGGTGCGCCCGTCGACAGCAGCCTCCACCAACGGTCAAGTTTGGTGGTTGGGGCTATAAATACCCCAACCACCCCCACATTCAAGTTATCCAAGTTTTCCACCTTCCAACTACTTACAAGAGCTAAGCATTCAATACAAGACACACCAAAGTGATCAAATCCTCTCCCAATTCCACACAAGGCTTTAGTGATTAGTGAGAGAGATTTGTTGTGTTCTTTTGAGCTCTTGCGCTTGGATTGCTTCCTTCTTTCATTCTTTCTTGCGAACAACTCAATTGTAACCAAGGCAAGAGACACCAATTGTGTGGTGGTCCTTGTGGGGAAGTTTTGTTCCCGTTTGATTGAGAAGAGAAGCTCACTCGGTCCGAGGGACCGTTTGAGAGAGGGAAAGGGTTGAAAGAGACCCGATCTTTGTGACCACCTCAACGGGGAGTAGGTTTGCGAGAACCGAACCTCGGTAAAACAAATCCGCGTGTCACACTCTATTCGCTTGCGATTTGTTTTGCACCCTCTCTCTCGGACTCGATTATATTTCTAACGCTAACCCGGCTTGTAGTTGTGATTAAGTTTTTAAATTTCAGATTCGCCCTATTCACCCCCCTCTAGGCGACTTTCACTAGGGAGTGTGCAAGGAGGGACCTCCCCTGCCCTGGCTCCAAACAGAATCAGGGAATACGGTCAACCTCCCATGGTTGCTGCCGTGTAGGCGATCTGACAGTCCACAAAAACCTAAGATTCAGCACCAAGTCACTAACCGTAGGAAGATCGAGATGAGGAAGGATGTGATTTGATCTCGAATATCAACTACATCTGTCTAGCGTCGAGACACATGTGCGGTAGTGCTAAGTTGGTTCTATCATTCAGTTTCTTTCTGTATCCTATTTCCATGAAAAAAATTTATGTGAGTGATGTAAATTGATTGCTAGAATTAATGGATGTTTTTCATCTACGCCAGAAGTTGATGGTGGTGGGTAAAACATTTTTGTTGTTGTAATCCCCAGCCTAGCAAGTTTCACTTAAACAAAGGTTCAGGCTTTCGTTGCTTGCAACGTATTATAGGTTGTAGCGCAACTTATATTATTTTGTACTGACTCATGCGGAGGGCCCGTGATCAGAGGTGTTGTTGAATTTTTAGTTACACAAAGTCTACTATTTAGCTTCCACATGTTAGTAAACTTTTAGCAAGAATGCAATATCGATACATAGTATACCATGAATCTTTTTACCTATATTTCTAGCATTCCATTTGATGAAAAGAGAGAGTAGGAGTGTGTTGTGTGTGATAGGGGGTGTATAGAGGAGAAAAATCTCAAATGCACGGCTCAACAGCTCTTGTCATGTGCCTCCTATCTTCTTGCCTTATAGAATGCAGATTCTAGAGGCGATCACTGCACACACAACCTTCCCCTCTATATAGCTAATCCAATCGACAAATCCAATGTGTGCACTCTCTCTTTCTCAAAACTATTGTCTCTTTTTTGGATTCTAATATTCACCCAATCATTGTTTTTGTTTTGTCTCGTGTAAATTTCAGAACATCGAATCCTATGTTTTTTTGTAATTTTACTCTTGCGAGCTCAAATTATTTGCATAATAATCAACCGACCGGGACGGAGCTTTAGCCATACGTTCCTCTTATATGTTCAGCTATGTCGTGTGAACTGAATGAAAACGATCTGAGCTCTACTAAAAATATATGTTCACCATGGTATCATACTTAGTAATAATGATATGGCATTGCTAGAAGTACAAAAATCTAGGACCTCATATGAGTACTCTATATTGTCTAAATTTTATTTTCCAGTACAACCAGTTAGTGCACTCTGTGTCCATAAAAATGGCACAAGGACAGATGGGGCAAGGCAAACATGTATCACTCCAAAGTACAAATAGACCAATGGAACTATTTGTATTAATAATATTAATTATATAAGTGGTAATTCTATTGGTCTATTGACAATATATCTTATCCATGGAAACAGTTGGCTGGACCTTGAGTTTTTTTCTCTTTCATAGACAGGACTTGTCGCGACTTTTGGCTATTTTCTCTCTGTTTATAATATTTTGCAGGGCTAGAATTATTCCTCTAACTCATTGTTTCGATTAAAAAAAGATACCTAACAATCTTTTCAGTGGCACCTCTTCAGCACAACCTTTATATTCGTTCTTGCACTTGTCAGAGTATTCTACCCTTACAACCATGGTGCAAAATTAACGACATTCTTTAAATGTTTATGTTGAGCTTCACTGTTCAGTTGCTCCATCACATATGTAGATTTGATATCTACATTCTACTTTCACATACCTATAAAGGAGTTATTTTTCATATTTTGGTATGTTGTTGTTTTCACTGAACTTCAAGAGATTTTAATTGTCAACCTCATATGTTGGAAAGCAGATGGTTCTAGGCACACTTGAAGAATGGTTGTCACTAAACTTAAGGGATTTTAATTGTTACTGAACTTTATTGATGCATAGTGAATTTACCATTCTAATTGTTGTGACTGCATGATATCACAACAGTGACATGTCTTTTTAGTTGCTGCTGTTGTCGGGTTGGGTGGTGCATGAGAAAACAGTGATCCCACTGCTCAATCTATCGATCTATGAGCAAAACAAGACACAAATCATGGAACAAGTGGATTGTCTACATCTTACCATCAGTGTGTTGAATAATGGTTGGATGACAAAGGCCAAGGAGAATGTTGTAGCTATGTTATTTAGTTTATATGTGGTCCATGACAATAAAAAAGATAATGAATGATCCAGAGAATGTGGAATGTATGCATAGCCTTTTATTCGAGTCAGCTATTAAACAAGCAAAATGGCTGGAGTGATTAAACAGGCTAAACTGTTGTTCAAATGAGTAGAGGTATTTTGCAACACTTAAATAATGGATAGTGCCTTATCGTTATAGTTCTCTATCATATTTTTATGTACCATGCATAATTTATGATTTGAGCGGTCACCTGCAAGTTTCTCAGCAGCTTATCTCTTCATCATTGTGTTAACCTTGTACATTATACAGAAAATGGTTGTCTTTATCATGCGATAAGGCTGTCTGGAATGCTATCACAAATAATTAGTGTTTTTATATCAATGCATATTATCATTATATTATCAATGTATTCTTAATGATGAAGAGGAACAACGTGGAATACACAAGGCGGACAAGGCTAGAACACAGAGGTCAAGTTTATCCTCCAGGACCAACCGTGGAAGTGAATCTTCTGATGATATTTGCCTATCATTAAGAATTATATATTGACTCTTTTGAAATAATTTGTGTGGTATTGATAATGTTTGTTCGACATCAGTTCAATCTATTTGGGCCTGCGTATTTATAATAGCATTACATATTCATATTGTCAATATAATGTGTCGGGGACCATAATTAGGGGTACCCTCAAGACGCCTAATTCTCAGCTGGTAACCCCCATCAGCATAAAGCTGCAGAGGCCTGATGGGTTTGATTAAGTCAGGGATCAGTCCATACGAGTGACTTGACCACGCCACGCCCGAGCCTAGCCTCGGGCGAGGGCAGCCGACCCTAAGATGACTCCGTCTCGCCTGAGGCCTCCTCTTTCACGGCAGACGCATCTCCGGCTCGCCCTAGGCCCCGCCTTCGATAAGAAGAAACCCTGACTAAATCACCGCACCAACCGACCGAGTCACCAGGGCGTTTAACGCAAAAGGTAAGACCGACGGGCGACCAGACTTCGCCAGAGGTGCCCTAGGAGGCTCCGCCCGACCCAGGGCTCGGACTCGGGCTAAGGCCCCGGAAGACGGCGAACTCCGCTCCGCCCGACCCCAGGGCTCGGACTCGGGCTAAGGCCCCGGAAGACGGCGAACTCCGCTCCGCCCAAGGGCTCGGACTCGGGCTAAGGCCCCGGAAGACGGCGAACTCCGCTCCGCCCAAGGGCTCGGACTCGGGCTAAGGCCCCGGAAGACGACGAACTCCGCCTCGCCCGACCCAGGGCTCGGACTCCGCCTCGGCCTCTGCCTAACGATCTCCGCCTCGCCCGACCCAGGGCTCGGACTCTGCCTCTGTCTTGCAGGACGGACTCGACCTCGGCTTCGGAGGAGCCTCCACGACGCCCGACCTAGGACACGGGACCGCCACGTCAACAGGAAGCGTCATCATCACCCTGCCCTGAGCCGACTTGGGTCGCAGAGAACAAGACCGGCGTCCCATCTGGCCAGCTACGCCAGATAGGCAATAATGGCGCCCCGCTAGATCATGACGACGGCGGCTCTCAGCTCCCTTACGACAGCAGGAGAACGTCAGCAAGGGCCCAGCCACTTCGACAGCTGTCCCCCCGTCCGGCTCCGTTACTCCTCCAACAGCCACGACGCCACACCAACAGGGTGCCAAGATCTCTCCGACTGCCACCTTGGCATGTACATAGTGCGCTAGCTCTCTCTCTCTCGCTAGACACGTAGCACCTCGCTACACCCCCAACTTGTACACCTGGATCCTCTCCTTACGACTATAAAAGGAAGGACCAGGGCCTTCTTAGAGAAGGTTGGCCTCGCGGGGACGAAGGGCAGGGGCAGGCGCTCTCTCGGGGCCGCTCGCTTCCCCTCACCTCGCGCGGACGCTTGTAACCCCCTACTGCAAGCGCACCCGACCTGGGCGCGGGACGAACACGAAGGCCGCGGGAATTCTCCGACTCCCTCACGACCCGGCTCCGGCCACCGACCTCTCTCTCTGTGTTCCCCCCTTCGCGCTCGCCCACGCGCTCGACCCATCTGGGCTGGGGCACGCGGCACTCTCACTCGTCGGCTCGGGGACCCCCCGGTCTCGGAACGCCGATAGTTGGCGCGCCAGGTAGGGGCCTGCTGCGTGTTGACGTTCGATTTCCTGTCAAGCTCCAGATGGGCAGTCTCCAACGACCTCTTCAACCCGGGACGGTGCTCCGTTTCGGGAACCTCGAGTTCATGTCTCTCGACGGCGACTACGACATGGTACTCCTTCCACCGCCGCGCGACAGCGACATTGGTGGCGGACAGCCCGCCCGCCGGCGGCGGAATCGACGACGTCTTTCCCGCGTGGGGGAAGGACGACTTTCGAGCTCGCCCCATCCTCTCCCTCGCCATCGGAGGAGGAGGAGGCGGGGCAACCGGGGCCGAGCGGGAGGCCGCGCTCCGACGGCTGTCGAGCAAATCGACATCCCCGGCGCCCCAGCGGAGGACACGCCAAGCGTCGCCCTCGCGTTCGAGGCAAACGCGAGCGCCATCCCCCCGCAACACGTCGACCCCGAGCAAGTGGACGACGCCAGCACGCTCACGGAGGGCCTGCAGGACGTCGCCCTCGTACCCAAGACGACGACGCGATCAGCCCCCGACGTGACTTCATCGCTCCTCGTCGACAAAAAGGTACCGACTGCTCCCCATCTTTCGTCATTTCGACTCGGCCTCGGCCCGCCTGGCGACCTCGCTTTGGCGGGTGCTCACATCGAGGCGAGTGCAACCTCTCTGGGGTTTCGTGTGCGGTCGCCTTGGGACCGATTGACGGGTGTCTCGACCTACGGACCCTCTGGGTCCGAGGAAGATGACGACCCCAGCATCTGCTGGGATTTCTCCGGATCTGGCAACCCTAGTGCCATGCGGGACTTCCTGACCGCATGTGACTACTGCCTCTCCGACTGTTCCGACGGCAGCCGCAGCCTTGGCGACAAGGACTGCGGCCCGAGTCGCGAATGTTTCCACATCGAGCTAGGGGATCCCTCCGGAGGCGGCTGTCTCGGCATGCCGGAGGACGGTGATCCCCCTAGGCCAGCGCCTCGCGCCGACATCCCGCGGGAGCTAGCTGTGGTCCCCGTTCCGGCGGGGGGTCACGACCCACAGCTCGAGCAAGTCCGCAGGGCGCAGGCCGGGCTCGATGAGGGAGCAGGAGCGCTCGAGGCAATCCGCCAGAACATCGGGCAGGTATGGGCGAGCCAACCCCCGGCCGGAGGAATACGTCACCTGCCCCAAGGTCTCCAGCACCGCATCGCCAACGATGCCAGGGACAGACCGCCACCCACATCCGGCGGAACCGGTCAGGACCTGGCCGCTGCAGCGATGCTCCTCCGCGCGATGCCGGAGTCATCAACCACCGAGGGTCGGCGAATCCAGGGAGAACTCAAGCATCTCCTGGAAGGCGCTGCGGCCCGGCGGGCCGAGAGCTCTGCCTCCCGCAGGCAGGGATACCCCTCGGAACCTCGTGCCGCGACTTCCCGACTCACGCGGGAAGCCTCGGTCTTCACCGGGCGCACGCGCAACACCGCGCCTGCGGCCCCGGGCCACCTCGGCGACGAGCACCCTCATCGCGACCGTCGGGCACGCCTCGACGAGAGGGTGCGCCGAGGCTACCACCCCAGGCGTGGGGGACGTTACGACAGCGGGGAGGATCGGAGTCCCTCGCCCGAACCACCCGGTCCGCAGGTCTTTAGCCGAGCCATTCGGCGGGCGCCGTTTCCCGCCCCGATTCCGACCCCCGACTACTATCACGAAGTACTCGGGGGAGACGAGACCGGAATTGTGGCTTGCGGACTACCGCCTGGCCTGTCAACTGGGTGGGACGGACGATGACAACCTTATCATCCGAAACCTCCCCCTGTTTCTCTCCGACACCGCTCGTGCCTGGTTGGAGCACCTGCCTCCGGGGCAGATTTCCAACTGGGAAGATTTGGTCCAGGCTTTCACCGGGAACTTCCAGGGCACGTACGTGCGCCCCGGGAATTCCTGGGACCTCCGAAGCTGTCGGCAACTGCCGGGAGAGTCTCTCCGAGACTACATCCGGCGGTTCTCGAAGCAGCGCACCGAGCTGCCCAACATCACCGACTCCGATGTCATCGGCGCGTTCCTCGCCGGCACCACCTGCCGCGACCTGGTGAGCAAGCTGGGTCGCAAGACCCCCACCAGGGCGAGCGAGCTGATGGACATCGTCACCAAGTTCGCCTCCGGCCAGGAGGCGGTAGAGGCCATCTTCCGAAAGGACAAGCAGCCCCAGGGCCGCCCGTCGGAAGATGCTCCCGAGGCGTCTGCTCCGCGCGGCGCCAAGAAGAAAGGCAGGAGGAAGTCGCAAGCGAAACGCGACGTTCCCGATGCAGACCTTGTCGCCGCCGCCGAGCACAAGAACCCTCGGAAGCCCCCCGGAGGTGCTAACCTCTTCGACAAGGCACTCAAGGAGACGTGCCCCTACCATCAGGGGCCCGTCAAGCATACCCTCGAAGAGTGCGTCATGCTTCGGCGCCACTTCCACAGGGCTGGGCCACCCGCAGAGGGTGGCAGGGCTCACGACGACGACAAAAGGGAAGATCGCCAAGCAGGAGAGTTCCCAGAGGTCCGCGATTGCTTCATGATCTATGGAGGGCATGCGGCAAACGCCTCGGCTCGGCATCGTAAGCAAGAGCGTCGGGAGGTCTGCTCGGTGAAGGTGGCGGCGCCAGTCTACCTAGACTGGTCCGACAAGCCCATCACCTTCGACCGGGACGACCACCCCGACCACGTGCCGAGCCCGGGGAAGTACCCGCTCGTCGTCGACCCCGTCATCGGCGACGTCAGGCTCACCAAGGTCCTGATGGATGGAGGCAGCTGCCTCAACATCATCTACGCCGAGACCCTCAGACTCCTGCGCGTCGACCCGTCATCCGTCCGAGCAGGCACTGCGCCCTTCCACGGG
Source organism: Zea luxurians (assembly GCA_029449295.1). Taxonomy (NCBI): domain Eukaryota; kingdom Viridiplantae; phylum Streptophyta; class Magnoliopsida; order Poales; family Poaceae; genus Zea; species Zea luxurians. Next base: position 57,838,452 of record JAOPSE010000020.1, read on the forward strand.
ATCATTCCCGAGAAGCGCGTCCAGCCCCTCGGACAGCTCGACCTCCCTGTCTGCTTCGGAACACCCTCCAACTTCCGAAGGGAGACTTTGACGTTCGAGGTGGTCGGGTTCCGAGGAACCTACCACGCAGTGTTGGGAAGGCCATGCTACGCGAAGTTCATGGCCATCCCCAACTACACCTATCTGAAGCTCAAGATGCCGGGCCCCAACGGGGTCATCACCGTCGGCCCCACGTACAAACACGCATTCGAATGCGATGTGGAGTGCGTGGAGTACGCCGAGGCCCTCGCCGAGTCCGAGGCCCTCATAGCCGACCTGGAAAGCCTCTCCCGAGAGGTGCCGGATGTGAAGCGGCATGCCGGCAACTTCGAGCCAGCGGAGACGGTTAAGGCCGTCCCTCTCGACCCCAGTGGCGACACCTCCAAGCAGATCCGGATCGGTTCCGGGCTCGACCCCAAATAGGAAGCCGTGCTCGTCGACTTTCTCCGCGCAAACGCCGACGTTTTTGCGTGGAGTCCCTCGGACATGCCCGGCATACCGAGGGAAGTCGCCGAGCACTCGCTGGACATTCGGGCCGGGGCCCGACCGGTCAGACAGCCTCTGCGCCGATTCGACGAAGAAAGGCGCAGGGTGATAGGCGAGGAGATCCACAAGCTGATGGCAGCAGGGTTCATCAAAGAGGTATTCCACCCTGAGTGGCTTGCCAACCCTGTGCTCGTGAGGAAGAAAGGGGGAAAGTGGCGGATGTGTGTAGACTACACTGGTCTCAACAAAGCATGTCCGAAGGTCCCCTACCCTCTACCTCGCATCGATCAAATCGTGGACTCCACTGCAGGGTGCGAAACCCTGTCTTTCCTCGATGCCTACTCAGGGTATCATCAAATCAAGATGAAAGAGTCCGACCAGCTCGCGACTTCTTTCATCACGCCCTTCGGCATGTACTGTTATGTCACAATGCCGTTCGGGTTGAGAAACGCGGGTGCAACGTACCAGCGGTGCATGAACCATGTGTTCGGCGAACACATTGGTCGCACGGTCGAGGCCTACGTCGATGACATCGTAGTCAAGACGAGGAAAGCCTCCGACCTTCTCTCCGACCTTGAACTGACATTCCGATGTCTCAAGGCGAAGGGCGTCAAGCTCAATCCCGAGAAGTGCGTCTTCGGGGTGCCCCGAGGCATGCTCTTGGGGTTCATCGTCTCCGAGCGGGGCATCGAAGCCAACCCGGAGAAGATCGCAGCGATCACAAACATGGGGCCCATCAAGGACTTAAAAGGCGTACAGAGGGTCATGGGATGCCTCGCGGCCTTGAGCCGTTTCATCTCGCGCCTCGGCGAAAGAGGCCTGCCCCTGTACCGCCTCTTAAGGAAGGCCGAGTGCTTCACTTGGACTCCCGAGGCCGAGGAAGCCCTCGGGAGCCTGAAGGCGCTCCTCACCCAGGCGCCCATCTTGGTACCCCCAGCTGATGGAGAAACCCTCCTGGTCTACGTCGCCGCAACCACTCAGGTGGTCAGCGCCGCGATCGTAGTCGAAAGGCAGGAGGAGGGGCATGCTTTGCCCATTCAGAGGCCAGTCTACTTCGTCAGCGAAGTGCTGTCCGAAACCAAGATCCGCTACCCACAAGTCCAGAAGCTGCTATACGCAGTGATCCTGACGAGGCGAAAGCTGCGACATTACTTCGAGTCCCATCCGGTGACTGTGGTGTCATCCTTCCCCCTGGGGGAGATCATCTAGTGCCGAGAAGCCTCGGGGCGGATCGCGAAGTGGGCGGTGGAAATCATGGGCGAGGCAATCTCGTTCGCCCCTCGGAAGGCCATCAAGTCCCAGGTACTGGCGGATTTCGTAGCCGAATGGGTCGATACCCAGCTGCCAACGGCTCCGATCCAACCAGAGCTCTGGACCATGTTTTTCGACGGGTCGCTGATGAAGACGGGAGCTGGCGCGGGCCTGCTTTTCGTCTCGCCCCTCGGAAAACACCTGCGCTACGTGCTCCGCCTCCATTTCCCGGCGTCCAACAATGTGGCTGAGTACGAGGCTCTGATCAACGGATTGCGAATCGCCATCGAGCTAGGGGTCCGACGCCTCGATGCACGCGGCGACTCGCAGCTCGTCATCGACCAAGTCATGAAGAACTCCCTCTGCCGCGACCCGAAGATGGAGGCCTACTGTGAGGAGGTTCGACGCCTGGAAGACAAGTTCTACGGGCTCGAGCTTAACCACATCGCCCGGCGCTACAACGAGACTGCGGACGAGCTGGCGAAGATAGCCTCGGGGCGAACGACGGTTCCCCCGGACGTCTTTTCCCGGGATCTGCACCAACCCTCCGTCAAGATAGATGACGCGCCCGAGCCCGATGCACCCTCGGCCTCGTCCGAGGTGACCTCGGCCCAGCGCGAGCCATCCTTGGCTCACCCCGAGGAACCCTCGGAGCCCGAGGGCGAAGCACTGCGCATCGAGGGGGAGCAGAACGGGGTCGTGCCAGATCAAGATTGGCAAACCCCGTACCTGCAATATCTCCGCCAAGGGGAACTGCCCCTCGACCGAGCCGAGGCTCGGCGGGTAGCGCGACGCGCCAAATCGTTCGTCTTGCTGGGCGATGAGAAGGAACTCTACCACCGAAGCCCCTCGGGCATCCTCCAGCAATGCATCTCCATCACCGAGGGTCAGGAACTCCTGCAGGAGATACACTCGGGGGCTTGCGGTCATCATGCAGCACCTCGAACCCTCGTCGGGAACGCTTTCCGCCAAGGCTTCTACTGGCCAACGGTGGTGGCTGACGTCACTAGAATTGTCCGCGCCTGCGAAGGGTGCCAATTCTATGCGAAGCAGACCCACCTGCCCGCTCAGGCTCTGCAGACGATACCCATCACCTGGCCCTTCGCTGTGTGGGGTCTGGACCTCGTCGGCCCTCTGCAGAAGGCGCCCGGGGGCTACACGCACCTGCTGGTCGCCATCGACAAATTCTCCAAGTGGATCGAGGTCCGACCCCTGAACAGCATCAGGTCCGAGCAGGCGGTGGCGTTCTTCACCAATATCATCCATCGCTTCGGGGTCCCGAACTCCATCATCACCGACAATGGCACCCAGTTCACCGGCAAAAAATTCTTGGATTTTTGCGATGATCACAACATCCGGGTAGACTGGGCCGCCGTAGCTCACCCCATGTCGAATGGGCAGGTAGAACGTGCCAATGGCATGATTCTACAGGGGCTCAAGCCTCGAATTTACAATGATCTCAACAAGTTCGGCAAGCGATGGATGAAGGAGCTCCCCTCGGTGGTCTGGAGCCTGAGGACGACGCCAAGCCGGGCCACGGGTTTCACGCCATTCTTCCTGGTCTACGGGGCCGAGGCCATCCTGCCCACGGACCTGGAATACGGCTCCCCGAGGACGAGGGCCTACAACGAAGAAAGCAACCAAGCTAGCCGAGAAGACTCGCTGGACCAGCTGGACGAGGCTCGGGACTGGGCCTTACTACACTCGGCACGGTATCAGCAGTCCCTGCGACGCTACCACGCCCGAGGGGTCCGACCCCGAGATCTCCAGGTGGGTGATCTGGTGCTTCGGCTGCGGCAAGACGCCCGAGGGAGGCACAAGCTCACGCCCCCCTGGGAGGGGCCGTTCATCATCGCCAAAGTTCTGAAGCCCGGAACGTACAAGCTGGCCAACAGTCAAGGCGAGGTCTACGGCAACGCTTGGAACATCCAACAGCTACGTCGCTTCTACCCTTAAGATGTTTCCAAGTTGTTCATATACCCCGCACCCACGCAAAGTTTAGTCAACAAGGAAGGGTCAGCCTCGCCTCGGCAGAGCCCGACCCTCCCTCGGGGGCTAAAAGGGGGGAAACCCCCTCTGCGTCAAAATTTTCCTCGAAAAGAAAATCTCTTTCACCAGAACATCTTTCGTGCTTTTTGACTACTTCGAAAAGCGGGTCCTGGAAACGACGGGGTACACGTAAGCAGTCAAGGCTGACCGAGCCGAGGGACTCCTACGCCTCCGGGATACGGATACCTCACTCATCACCTTCTGCGATAAGTAACTCGCGCTCGGATAAGGCGAATCCGCGGATCGAACGAGTCTTTACGTACGGGAGCTCTTCTGTCGAAGCGATTCTTCGAGCCTTCTCGACCAAGTCGGTGACAGGGCTTCATGGGCGGGTAAAAGTACGCGTAAGCGGCAAGGCCGACCGAGCCGAGGGACTCCCACGCCTCCGGGATACGGATACCTCACTCATCACCTTCCGCGAGAAGCTCGAAACGAGAGGAAAGGAGACGCAGCTTCATAACGCAACAAGGGTATGTGTTCTGGCCTCAACGGCCGCGCAAGGCCCACGCTACAAGACGATTTGACCCTGCAGGCTCGGATCTTGACGCTGGAAGAGGGCGATGACACCCTCGGCATCAACAGCACCTTCGGCAAGGCCCGACCTAGCCTCGGACGGCGACGCGGTCCGAAGGCCTCCGCTCCGAAGGACGACGTCATCACCACGCTCGAGCAATCTCTGCCAGGGACTTCTCCGAGAACCCGGCCCGAGCGGACGGCTCGGCCAGCCACCTCCGAGGCCTCGGCCGACCGCCTTCCGAGGGTGCCAGCTCGGTCCGAAGCCTCGGCTGAACAGCTCCGACGTCGATCCTGCCAACGGACAACCCGGCTAGGCTCCGGCCAACCAGGTTTCGTTTCCGAGCCAACTCCGCCTCTGCTCGTGCTGATATCGCTACCCCTGGCCTCGGCTCGTCGAAGAGCGGCCGAGGGGTCTCTTTAACTAAGCTAGAAGAGCCTCGGACAACAGGTCCGACCGAGCCGAGGGATTCCTACGCCTCCGGGATACGGATACCTCACTCGTCACCTTGACACGGGGCGACTCATGCTTGGTGAAGCGGTTCAGGCAAACAACAGGCGAGTCTTAGTGCTCAGAAATGAGGAAAAAACACGGCTCTGTGCCGAAGTTACATACATGTTCAGGCCCCGAAAGCCGAAATGAACAAAAAACCCGGCACTCGAAGTGCCATTACAAACGGAACTCCGGTCCCCCCCCCCGCAGGTACGAACAACCCCACTCGATGGGGGAGGGCCTGCGGGGCAGCAGAAGACCGACGAACGGCACGTCGCCGCCCCGCCCCGGCAGCGGCGACGATGAAGACGTCTGTCCCGAGGGGCCCAACAGCAGCAGTGATGGCCTCAGGGTGGATACTGCTGCTGGGAGGCCCCCGCCCTTGCCCAAACTCGAGAGGCAAGGACGAGCAGAAGGCCGTAGAGTCGGGGGTCGGTCCGTGGCCAACCTCGGCCGTCGCGACGGCGGAAGAACCTCTTCCAGCTGCCGTGGCGGAAGGCGATACCGGGGGCGGCTCCGAGATTGCTCGGCTCAGAGAGCCGGGCACGCTGCAGCTGTTGGCGCCACGGACGACTCCCGCCCTTCCCCCCGATCACTGAGGGAAGGAGCGGGTCACCACCCGCGCAGGGGCCAACCCCGACCCGGCACACGCCCCTCCTCAGCCCTGGTGATGAAAATCCTTGAGGCTGAGGAAGGGGCAGATGCCGCAGCCCGGCTCGCTTTCCCCCACCATCAAGCCGGAGGTCGCCCTCTTGGGTGACCGCCGGTGGAGGGGTGCAGCCGGGCTGCATGATGAAAATCCTTGAAGCCGAACGATGGCTGAAAGGTACCAACTCCCACGGAGTTGCGTTCCTCCAGCGATGGAGCGAAAAGACGGCGGTTTCCCCCCATCCGGGGGCTCGGAAGATGGAGAGACACAATGCATTGGGGAGGAAGGAGACATGGTTACCTCACGAAGGGGGTCGCCCTCCTTTTAAAGGCAACTCCCCCTGCTTGCGCCCTCAACCGTCACGGGCTGAGTCTTCTCCAACACGCCTCCAAAGCCCTTCCCTGCGGCGCGGGGGCTGGGGCCCGCCTGTCATGCAGACCGGCTCTAAGCAGAGAAAGCCGAACCGCCGCGCACGACTCACGCAACCACCCAGCGGTTACAGGTAACCCTCCACTTTTGCTCGGACCAGCGGGCGAAAGGGGCAGGCGGCCATGCAGGCGGCATGCAACCGCGCCAAGTGGACGCGCCTCTCCGACTCCTGACAGGCCAGCGCGACGGCTCAAGCCCACGCGTCGTGCAACTGGCGCGCCGGGCGCTGCATGCGAACCGCTATGCCACTCGCTCCACCACCGCACCTCCTCGATTGCGGAATCGATACCGCGATTCGAGGCGACCCAGCCCGCGACCCGGCAGCGCCAGCCTGGCGCAGCGGTCAAAAGCGGTCAAAAATGGGCCGACAGTAATGACGGTGGCAGAAGCGCGAGGGCAGCGGTCACGCCATCGGCCAGGCTCACGTCCCATCCGGAGGCAGCAAGAGAACCCCCTCTCACGGCGTGAAGACGACGCGCCCGTGACCCGTACCTCGAACGGCTCGCGCACGCGCAACGGCAACCTCGCCAGCTACTCACCCCGGCGCATTAACTCCGCGGCTCGACGGACAGCGCTACGGGCGGGAGCGGCTGGTGACGTTTCGCCTTCGCCAAAACGACCACGCCGAAAAAGGTACGCCACGACGTTCAAATTCGAATCCTTTTTCCCTTTTCCTTCTTTCTCTATCTCTTGCAACAGGGACCGAGAAGGGGGATAACCCCAAAGGGATCCTTCCCCGTGAAGGAACTAGGCTCCGAGCCTCCCTACTGATCAGGGGTTCGAAGGCTGGCCCCCCGAGGGGTTCAACAGCCGCCTCAGATCGCGTGGGCCCGACACCCACTACTGGTCAGGGGTTCGAAGGTCGGCCTCCCGAAAGGTTCCTTGACCGCCTCAGGCTACTAGGGCTCCATGCCCCCTACTGATCAGGGGTTCGAAGGCTGGCCTGTCGAAGGGTTCACAGTCGCCTCAGACGCCGAGCGAGGGATGACCAGGGGTACGTTCGATACATAACCAAGGCTCGGGCTGCGCTCCCGAGGTACCCTAGGACATTTCCGAGACCAGCGGGAACGACTCTGTAACGGAATCCCATCGGAGGGAGGCAACGAGCCCTCGGACCCCGTCGCTAGGGGACCGGGTCCGGCAGATCACCCGCAGGTACTTTTGGGCGTGCCTCCGGGCCCCTAGCCGACCCCTAACGAACGGGGCACGGACGTCCACTCGGATTACCCGATTGCAGCTCACCGGAGACACCATGTTCGGTGCCCATCGAGGGTAACATGGCGCACTCCCCCCCTCCTCCTTGCGGAAAGGCGACGTAGGGGCGTATATAAAAAGTCGAGTCTGTCCCTGATCGTCCTCTCGCTCCGTGCGAAGGCTCGGGGGCTGCTCTCGCAAACCCGGCTCCGGCCGAACCGTTGACAGCGTCAACATACCAGCCCGAGAACTTGGGCCCCGACAGTGCACCTGGGTTACGCCCTGCTCGCATGAGGGAACCGCCAGACCAGCCGAGGCATTACGCAAGGCATTAAGACCTCGAAGGAGTGAAACCACTCCTCCGAGGCCTCGGGGGCTACACCCGGCGGGTGCGCTCGCGCGCACCCACCGGAACAAAGTACCACCGAGAAAGGCTGGTCCCCTTGCAAAAAAGTGCGACGCAAGCCTCCAAGCGAGTGTCAACACTCTCTTCGAGGCTCGGGGGCTACTGTCGGGGACCATAATTAGGGGTACCCTCAAGACGCCTAATTCTCAGCTGGTAACCCCCATCAGCATAAAGCTGCAGAGGCCTGATGGGTTTGATTAAGTCAGGGATCAGTCCATACGAGTGACTTGACCATGCCACGCCCGAGCCTAGCCTCGGGCGAGGGCAGCCGACCCTAAGATGACTCCGTCTCGCCTGAGGCCTCCTCTTTCACGGCAGACGCATCTCCGGCTCGCCCTAGGCCCCGCCTTCGATAAGAAGAAACCCTGACTAAATCACCGCACCAACCGACCGAGTCACCAGGGCGTTTAACGCAAAAGGTAAGACCGACGGGCGACCAGACTTCGCCAGAGGTGCCCTAGGAGGCTCCGCCCGACCCAGGGCTCGGACTCGGGCTAAGGCCCCGGAAGACGGCGAACTCCGCTCCGCCCGACCCCAGGGCTCGGACTCGGGCTAAGGCCCCGGAAGACGGCGAACTCCGCTCCGCCCAAGGGCTCGGACTCGGGCTAAGGCCCCGGAAGACGGCGAACTCCGCTCCGCCCAAGGGCTCGGACTCGGGCTAAGGCCCCGGAAGACGACGAACTCCGCCTCGGCCTCTGCCTAACGATCTCCGCCTCGCCCGACCCAGGGCTCGGACTCTGCCTCTGTCTTGCAGGACGGACTCGACCTCGGCTTCGGAGGAGCCTCCACGACGCCCGACCTAGGACACGGGACCGCCACGTCAACAGGAAGCGTCATCATCACCCTGCCCTGAGCCGACTTGGGTCGCAGAGAACAAGACCGGCGTCCCATCTGGCCAGCTACGCCAGATAGGCAATAATGGCGCCCCGCTAGATCATGACGACGGCGGCTCTCAGCTCCCTTACGACAGCAGGAGAACGTCAGCAAGGGCCCAGCCACTTCGACAGCTGTCCCCCCGTCCGGCTCCGTTACTCCTCCAACAGCCACGACGCCACACCAACAGGGTGCCAAGATCTCTCCGGCTGCCACCTTGGCATGTACATAGGGCGCTAGCTCTCTCTCTCGCTAGACACGTAGCACCTCGCTACACCCCCATCTTGTACACCTGGATCCTCTCCTTACGACTATAAAAGGAAGGACCAGGGCCTTCTTAGAGAAGGTTGGCCTCGCGGGGACGAAGGGCAGGGGCAGGCGCTCTCTCGGGGCCGCTCGCTTCCCCTCACCTCGCGCGAACGCTTGTAACCCCCTACTGCAAGCGCACCCGACCTGGGCGCGGGACGAACACGAAGGCCGCGGGAATTCTCCGACTCCCTCACGACCCGGCTCCGGCCACCGACCTCTCTCTCTGTGTTCCCCCCTTCGCGCTCGCCCACGCGCTCGACCCATCTGGGCTGGGGCACGCGGCACTCTCACTCGTCGGCTCGGGGACCCCCCGGTCTCGGAACGCCGACATAATGTTAGTGTTGCGGTGATATTTTGCATCACGAATTTACATGTCATAGTGATGTTTGTGGTTCTATATATATATGTTTCATACTAATTTTTTATTCTTGTGGCAACGCACGGACACAGACCTAGTCAAATCAATATTTAGACTATTTAATCATTCGAAACACGCGAGTTGCGCTCTTTTATTGACGAAAGGAGTATAAGTTATCCTATTTTTTTAAATAAAAGCATCTTAACTAAATGATATTCTTAAATAGGATTAGAGAATTTATTGAACTTTATTTTTTATTTCTCTAATTCACAAATGGATTTTTAGTATAATATATTCCAAATTCTATATTAAAATTGATTTAAGATATTTTTCAATTTGATATGGTTCGGAGCCTCGGACGAATAATCTAATACATAGAAAAGAAGAATATATATGAATTGTATAATAAAGATCGTATATACATGTTTGAGGTATTTTTTTATTTTGTTAATAATTAAGGTTTAACAGTTCACTAAGGAGAAGATAGAATCATGACAAATGAAATTTCTAGTTCAATTTAGAAAAAAGAATGAATATCAAGTGTTATAGTATCATTTAGGAGGGAGGCGGGAGAGAGAAAAACTTTTGGATATATTCATCCTAATTGAATCGTAAATATATCAACAATAAAATCAATGCAATTCTGAATTGTAATAAGCAAGTGGGGTGTCTCAAATAGAGATAAATTGCTAGACTACGTCGAATGACAAATTCAATGATTCAAAAAACTAAGAGATGATACAAGGAATAATGGTTTTAAAGAAAAGTAAAATGGGGGATATAGCGAAATCGGTAGACGCTACAGACTTGATTGTATTGAGTCTTGGTATGGAAACCTGCTATGTGGTAACTTCCAGAAACCCTAGAATGATAAATGGGCAATCCTGAGCCAAATCCCTTTTGCGAGCACAAAGTTGATTTGTCCAGTTGTCCCTTGTAGTTCGGGGTTGATGATGAGTGATTGTCAATGGGTAGCGTCTCGAGTTGAGGTGTGAGTTATGTGTTGTGAAACCATGTCTATCGGCTTATGGTGTGCAGGTGTGGAGCACAGGGAGGGATGATGGTCGATGATGAAGGTGAAGGTCAATGTCGGTTCGTGCTGATTGTTCGGGAGTGGCGAAGGACGAGCGTTGGGACTTGACAAAGGGACCAGAGTCATTGGGCGACTACTTATGGTGGCTGACACCTGGGACATGCACTCGCACGAGAATGTGATAGAGCGGGCCATGTTGCTGGCATGGTCAAGGATTGGCGGGACACGTGTCCAGGACGTGGGGGATGCGCATGCAGTGCGATACTCGCGGTGGTTTGGTGGTTGAGCCTCGAAAAAAACACCCAGCGCTACGGACAACGGGTTTTCGACCGAGTTTGATCTCAAAACTCGGTGGTGGCGGTTCCAATGGGAATCGGAGGCGACACATGGCGTCATCGTGGAAGGTGCATCAAGGCGTACCAATAGGTGGCACAACTAGGTGGCACAACCCTAAGTGTTTTGCACCGAATCGGAGCCAACACAAGCCCATGGACATGCCATCGGTGGCGATCCCAGCGAGGCAAGCCGAGAAGGACATGATCTGTTGGATTAATGTGGGCTTGGCCCAAATTAATATTCAATAATAGTCAATGCTAATGGCCCACTTTAATGCTATGGTGTACTAATTATTTAGTACCATATTGGAAGTTCAAAGGACAAATCAATCAACTTAAATAGGTGGACCATTGGTGCATCTATTGAGAAGTTGAGAAAAGGATGAAGGACTGCCACACACGCGCGCGCGCGCCGCCGCCGCCGCCGGCCGGCCGGGCCGGGCCGGGCCGGGCCGTGGCTCGTGGCTCGTGGCTCGTGGTAGATCGGACCTTGGTCCGAATATTCCTTTCAAACGGTTGCGCATTTTGCCTGGAGTGATGACCGTCATGATAACCGTCCGTTTCCTGTCTTATGGCTAGTAACGGACGTCAGTTACTGGCGTCAGTTTCCAGTGGCTAGTAACGGACGTCAGTTACTGTCGTCAGTTTCCAGTTCTAATGCGCGACCGTTTCTGTCCGTTGTTCTTCTCCCTCCTTCTGACCGCCTATAAGAATGGAGAGGGGAGGGCTCTTCCAGTCACGCGAATTATCTCACGCGAATTGCAAACAACACATTCCCGTCCCATCTTCTGCGAGCACAGAGAGAGTGGGAGAGCAGGCCTCCGAAATCACCGACCGCAGAGATACACTTGCACGGGTGTGCGGGCGATCAGATTTTTGGGGAGCGTCTTCGCGACTGCTCGCGTGATTTGCTTCGTCCACAGCTTGCTGTTCGTCGCCTTCCCGAGTTGACGCGTGCTGCTGTTCTTCTTCCCGGCGACCGTTCGAGGGACTGCACAGCGTACATCTTCCTGCACCGACTTCGTACGGCTACATCGAACAAACACACGAGATGTCTCGTGTGAATGGAGCCACTGATGCCTTGAGCATCGGTCCCTCCGCTGGGTACACTCTGTTCTTCGTATTTGTGCATGTTTCATTGCTGTTTACTGCTTATGCGAGTAGTTATACACACATGCACATACATGTCATCACAAATATCGCACTGTTTTTCTGGATTAAATTAAAACTGAAAATGCCTAACTTTCTAACAATCCAAAAATCTGATATTAGGCATTTTTCTGTTAGTGGTTTTGCTGCTGCGTTAAAACCAAGTGAACCTTTTGATGGGACGTTTTACAAGAGATGGCGTAGTAAGATGATACTGTGGTTGACCGCAATGAACTGCTATCACGCCGCACAGGGGAAACCCGAACAGTTCACTCCTGAAGAGGAGAGAATGTTCGACGTTGCCGATAACCTGTTTCGAGGCGCCGTGATTGGCGCTCTTACCAACAAGTATGTTGATTCTTATCTAACGTGCACATCTGCAAAAGAGTTATGGGATGCATTAGATGAGAAGTTTGGTGTTTCTGATGCTGGTAGCGAGCTGTACATCATGGAGCAGCTGTTTGACTATAAGATGGTGGAAAACCGTCCTGTTGTTGAACAGGCTCATGAAATACAGGCACTGGCTAAAGAACTCGAACAATTCCCATGTGTCTTGCCTGACAAGTTCGTGGCCGGCGGTATTATCGCTAAACTGCCACCTTCTTGGACGAACTTTGCTACCACTCTAAAACATAAGAGACAAGAGTTTAGCGTGGCTGAGCTTATTGGTTCTCTTGATGTTGAGGAGAGGGCGAGAGCAAAAGACACTCGTGGAAAAGGAGTTGAGACTTCTAGTGCTAATATGGTACAAAAGAAGAACTCCAATGCATCACATAATAATAAAAAGAAGAACAAGCAACAGAATGCCACGAAGCCCAAGCAGGCAGCCTCGTTCAAAAAGAAGAATAAAGGAGCTGGTTGCTTTGTTTGCGGGAGTACTGATCATTGGGCAAGCGCTTGTCCAGACCGCAAATTTAAGCAAGAGAAAAAACCAGCTCAAGATAAGAAAACAGTAAACATGGTTGTTAGCGAGACTGCAGAAGGAACATCGGGGTATGGTAATCTTTTACCTACTGTTCTTTCAGTGTGTCAATCCCCTGAGTGGTGGGCTGATACCGGTGCTAATATTCATGTGTGTGCTGATATTTCTTTATTTTCTTCTTATCAGTGCAAAGGGACTGGAGCCTTGCTGATGGGGAACGGATCACATGCGCGTGTTCTTGGTGTTGGTACAGTCATTCTGAAGTTTACTTCGGGAAAGACGGTGCTATTGAAGAACGTGCAGCATGTCCCCTCCATCAAAAAGAATCTAGTTAGTGGCTCTCAATTGTGTCGAGATGGCTACAAAATTGTCTTTGAGTCTAATAAATGTATACTGTCTAAGTATGGAACGTTTGTTGGAAAAGGCTATGACAGCGGAGGCTTGTTCCGCTTATCTTTGCATGATGCGTGTAATAAGTCTGTGAACAATGTTGTTTCGAATGAGTCGTATATTTGGCATTCACGACTTTGTCATATCAATTTTGGTTGTGTCTCGTGGTTAGCAGATTTAAATTTAATCCCGAAATTTGATTTAGTCAAAGGTTCTAAGTGCCAGGTGTGCGTGCAATCTAAGCAACCTCGCAAGCCTCACAAGGCTGCGGAGGCGAGGAATTTGGCACCACTAGACTTAATACATTCCGATTTATGTGAGATGAACGGAATATTGACTAAAGGAGGCAAGCGATATTTTATTACTTTTATCGATGACTCTACTAGATTTTGTTATGTGTATCTCTTAAAATCAAAAGATGAAGCTTTGCGTTATTTTAAGACCTACAAAGCTGAAGTTGAAAATCAACTCGAGAGGAAAATTAAACGGTTAAGGTCTGATCGTGGTGGAGAATATTTTTCGGGTGATTTTTCTGATTTTTGTGTGGAACATGGTATTATTCATGAGAGGACACCGCCATACTCACCACAATCCAATGGGGTTGCTGAAAGAAAGAACCGTACTCTAACTGATTTGGTTAACGCCATGTTAGAGACTTCAGGGCTATCTAAGGAATGGTGGGGTGAGGCGATCTTGACGGCGTGTCATGTCCTGAATAAAGTTCCCACAAAGAACAAAGAAATCACACCATTCGAGGAATGGGAAAAGAAGAAATTAAATATCTCCTATTTGCGCACCTGGGGTTGTTTGGCTAAAGTGAATGTGCCAATTAACAAGAAGCGCAAATTAGGACCGAAAACTGTTGATTGTGTTTTCCTTGGGTATGCTTTCCACAGCATTGGATATAGGTTTTTAATTATAAACTCTGGAGTACCGGACATGTTGGTTGGTACAATTATGGAGTCCAGAGATGCTACGTTTTTTGAGGACGAATTTCCCATGAAAGCTACACATGATACGTCTAATGATGAACCAACGATACCCCATGAGCATTTTATTCCGGTAGAACACACTGAGGAATCCCATATACATAATCATGTGGAAAATGACAATGTATCAACTCGAAAGAGTAAGAGACCAAGGATTGCAAAGTCCTTTGGTGATGATTACATTGTATATCTTGTGGATGACACACCAAGTACCATTGAAGAGGCATATTCCTCTCCTGATGCTGACTTTTGGAAGGAAGCAATAAGGAGTGAGATGGATTCTATTATGTCTAATGCAACTTGGGAGGTAGTTGAGCGTCCTTATGGGTGTAAGCCCATTGGAAGTAAATGGGTGTTCAAGAAAAAACTTAGGCCTGATGGTACTATTGAAAGGTACAAGGCGAGGCTTGTAATTAAAGGCTATTCACAGAAGGAAGGTGAGGATTTCTTTGATACTTATTCACCTGTGGCTCGATTGACCACAATTCGTGTGCTACTTTCTTTGGCTGCCTCTCATGGTCTTCTCGTCCATCAAATGGATGTTAAGACAGCATTCCTAAATGGAGAGCTAGATGAGGAAATTTACATGGAGCAGCCAGCTGGGTTTGTAGCAAACGGTCAAGAAGGCATGGTGTGTAAATTATTGAAATCTTTATATGGCCTAAAACAAGCACCTAAGCAATGGCATGAAAAGTTCGATAGAACTTTGACATCTGCCGGTTTTGTTGTGAATGAAGCAGACAAGTGTGTATACTATCGGTATGGTGGGGGCGAGGGAGTAATTTTATGCCTATATGTTGATGACATTCTAATCTTGGGGACGAGTCTTGATGTGATTAAAGAGACAAAAGACTTTCTGTCTAATAATTTTGAAATGAAAGATTTGGGAGAAGCTGATGTTATTCTTAACATTAAGCTACTGAGAGAAGGCATTGGTGGGATCACACTTGTGCAATCCCATTATGTGGAAAAGGTTTTGAGTCGCTTTGGTTTTAGCGAATGTGAACCTGCTCCAACGCCTTATGATCCTAGTAAGCTATTAAAGAAAAATCGAAGGATAGCTAGGGATCAATTGAGATATTCCCAAATAATTGGTTCACTCATGTACTTAGCTAGCGCTACGAGGCCTGACATCTCATTTGCTGTGAGCAAACTTAGTCGATTTGTTTCAAATCTGGGAGATGATCACTGGCGTGCTCTTGAGAGAGTTTTGCGCTATCTAAAGGGTACTATGAGTTTAGGCATCCATTATACCGGGTACCCAACAGTACTGGAGGGTTATTGTGATGCAAACTGGATATCTGATGCTGATGAGATATATGCCACAAGTGGATATGTGTTTTCACTTGGAGGTGGTGCTGTTTCATGGAAGTCTTGCAAGCAGACCATCTTAACGAGGTCGACTATGGAAGCAGAACTCACAGCATTAGATACCGCTTCAGTTGAGGCTGAGTGGCTTCGTGAACTCCTTATGGATTTACCGGTGGTTGAAAAACCTGTGCCGGCTATTTCCATGAACTGTGATAATCAGACTGTGATAATTAAGATAAACAGTTCTAAGGATAATATGAAGTCGACAAGGCACATAAAGAGGCGTTTGAAATCTGTTAGGAAATTGAGAAACTCCGGAGTAATAGCGTTGGATTATGTCCATACGTCTAAAAATCTGGCAGATCAATTTACTAAGGGGCTATCACGTAGTGTGATAGATAGTGCATCAAGTGAGATGGGCATGAGACCCACCTAAAGTTTATCATAGTGGTAACCTGTTCTATGTGATCGGAGATCCCGTGAATTAGAATGGTGAAACAAGCTAGTGGTAGACTGAGAGGAAAGACCCTTAATAAGGCTCATTTCAGATGCATATCTTTCCTTACTGTAAGGTAGGTTGGTGTTTACACCTTAATATGTTCCAAGTGGCTTTGTGAAGCAAAGATGTTGTCCTACAGAACATCTTTAGATGAACATACCTATATGGGTTAACTGCTAGTCACAGTTTATGAGATCTGGGTGGTTTCTAGATACCCATGAAAGGCTATGGAGTTTGACTTATATGCTCCAACCAGAGGGGATGCGTTCAGCAATCTAGTACTGGTAAAGAGTTTAGATGAAACTCATTCCACGCAAAACTACCAATTCAAGGCCTAGTCCATTGTGCAGTTGTGGTCAAGTGTAGTCTAAGTTCTAGGTGGATGTTCAACTTAACAGTCTCCATCGAAACACCAGTATATCAAACGTTTGAGATGATGAGAGCTTTTTAGTGTGACTTAGCATTTGGTGGGGATTGTTGGATTAATGTGGGCTTGGCCCAAATTAATATTCAATAATAGTCAATGCTAATGGCCCACTTTAATGCTATGGTGTACTAATTATTTAGTACCATACTGGAAGTTCAAAGGACAAATCAATCAACTTAAATAGGTGGACCATTGGTGCATCTATTGAGAAGTTGAGAAAAGGATGAAGGACTGCCACACGCGCGCGCGCGCCGCCGCCGCCGCCGGCCGGGCCGGGCCGTGGCCGTGGCCCGTGGCTCGTGGTAGATCGGACCTTGGTCTGAATATTCCTTTCAAACGGTTGCGTATTTTGCCTGGAGTGATGACCGTCATGACGTCAGTTACTGGCGTCAGTTTCCAGTTGCTAGTAACGGACGTCAGTTACTGTCGTCAGTTTCCAGTTCTAATGCGCGACCGTTTCTGTCCGTTGTTCTTCTCCCTCCTTCTGACCGCCTATAAGAATGGAGAGGGGAGGGCTCTTCCAGTCACGCGAATTATCTCACGCGAATTGCAAACAACACATTCCCGTCCCATCTTCTGCGAGCACAGAGAGAGTGGGAGAGCAGGCCTCCAAAATCACCGACCGCAGAGATACACTTGCACGGGTGTGCGGGCGATCAGATTTTTGGGGAGCGTCTTCGCGACTGCTCGCGTGATCTGCTTCGTCCACAGCTTGCTGTTCGTCGCCTTCCCGAGTTGACGCGTGCTGCTGTTCTTCTTCCCGGCGACCGTTCGAGGGACTGCACAGCGTACATCTTCCTGCACCGACTTCGTACGGCTACATCGAACAAACACACGAGATGTCTCGTGTGAATGGAGCCACTGATGCCTTGAGCATCGGTCCCTCCGTTGGGTACACTCTGTTCTTCGTATTTGTGCATGTTTCATTGCTGTTTACTGCTTATGCGAGTAGTTATACACACATGCACATACATGTCATCACAAATATCGCACTGTTTTTCTGGATTAAATTAAAACTGAAAATGCCTAACTTTCTAACATGATCAACAACAAGTTCGACGTCATCATCAATGTGTGCTTTAGAAAGACGCCATTAAGTGGGGCCATGGATAACGAGTACACCGACAGCTTTAGCGTCATGCCCAACTCCAACGCCGGCGGCGGCATGTTGTTGGGGAAGTTCATGCTCATCCTCGACGGGGTGCTTGCCATCCTCAAGGATTTATTGACGAGAGCGAGGTCCACATCGTGCTCGTCCCTCAAACGGAAGGGGAGATCAAGCTCTACCTACTCTCGACCATCGAGAACACATTAGATGTGATATGTTTGCTCAAGTGCCGCCACTCATTGCAGATTATTTTATTTGTTCACCATCCCATGAGCAATGGCGATTTTTAAGTTTTAAATGTGTTCAAAAAAAAATTAGAAATAATAGAATAAGGCTGCACATGCATGGATGACGGATATCAGGATGCCATTTTTTAGAGATTTTTAAGTCGGGTTCTTCCAATGCAGTATGTTATGGCCCAAGACTGTGACCTCGCACGTGGTTGTTATCGACCAACTTCATCATCAATCATTTACACTATGCGATTAGTTTGTCTGTCGACCGGGCGTTATGGATGTCATTTTTTCTAAATAAAAGGGCGGGGATGTTTATCAAAGCAAGAAATCGAGCATTTTAGCTCAATCGACATGTACATTAATATCGGGGACCATAATTAGAGTTACCCCCAAGACTCATAATCTCAGCTGGTAACCCCATCAGCACAAAGCTGTAAAGGCCTGATGGGTGCGATTAAGTCAAGGCTCGGTCCACTCAAGGGACACGATCTCGCCTCGCCCGAGCCCAGCCTCGGACAAGGGCCGCCGACCCCGGAGGATTCACGTGTCGCCCGAGGGCCCCCTCAAGCAACGGACACACCTTCGGCTCGCCCGAGTCCCAGTCTTCACCAAGAAGCAACCTTGGCTGAATCGTCACACCAACCGACCGTATCGCAGAAGCATTTAATGCAAGGATGGCCTCACACCTTATCCTGACGTGCGCCCCTCAGTCGACAGAGCCGAAGTGACTGCGCCGCTCCACAGGGGTGGGCCCAATTCAATTCAAGGGTATTCAGATGAATACCCATTATTTTTTTAAAAGAACTTTAATATATATACATGTATATAGTGTATATGCATGGAAAATAAAAAAAATCAAATAAATAAAGGAATTATGTTAATTTGAACAAAAATATCTCATTCCTACCTCTCGTACCTAACTAATTCAATCGTTTGTCGTGGACCATGAAGCCCAACAGAGCGACAAAACACATCTCAGTATCTCACGACAAAAAATCCTCAAATTTTATTGTATTCGCAATATGGCAGAGCCACCAGATACGCCAGCCACCAAGTCGTGGTCACATCTTGCAGCCCCACGTGCCATGGAGACACCAGCACCTCCGTTGAGACATCGTGGCTTCGCGGCGTAGTTAGGTGCCTAGACTTGACCGACTAACTGTCATTGCGTTGCGTCTGGCCTCGTTGTTGCGTCGTATGTCGTTCGTCGTCCGAGGCTTCAATCCACCGTAGTCAGGGCGTCACCACGTGCCAGGACAGACAACCAAGGGCAAGGTCGCATCGTGCCAATGTCCAAGCCTACCCAGCTAGTGGTCACCCGACCTGGCCTTCCCTGCTTTGCTGCTTGCAGTACTGGGCTGCAGATGGGGCATTAGCGATTGGAAAATGGCAAAGAGGACAAGCAGCCAGCCAGCAACTGAGCAACAACCAACAGATACATTTAGATTTAATTTTTTTGAAATAGTTGTATGAAATTTGAGTTTAGTAGACTAGTTATTGAATCAGTTATGACCATAGCGTGTGTGCTTAATTTTAGGTTATACATATAATTAACTATATATGTCAATAGATATGTTTTAATCTTCCAAAAAACTATCCTATAAAAAATTTCGAATACCCACCCTATAAATCCTGGGCCCGCCACTGCCGCTCCACTGACCAGCCTGACAAGAGGACAGTGCTGTCTGCGTCGCTCCGACTGCTGTGCCACTCGACAGAGTGAGGCTGATAGCAGCCAAGTCCGGCCTCGGGCGCCATAGGAAGCTCCGCCTCGCCCGACCCCAGGGCTCGGACTCGGCCTCGGCCCCGAAAGACGACAAACTCTGCCTCGCCTGACCCCAGTGCTCGGACTCGGCCTCGGCCCCGGAAGACGACGAACTCCGCCTCGCCCGAACCCAGGGCTCGGACTCGGCCTCGACCCCGGAAGACGACGAACTCCGCCTCGCCCGACCCCAGGGCTCGGACTCGGCCTCGGCTCCGGAAGACGACGAACTCCGCCTAGTCCGACCCCAGGGCTCGGACTCAGCCCTGGCCTCAGCCGACGGTCTCCGCCTCGCCCGACCCGAGGCTCGGACTCGACCTCGACCACGGAAGACAGACTCGACCTCGACCTCGAAGGAGCCTCCGCCTCGCCCGACCTAGGGCTCGGACCGACCAGGTCACAGGGGGGGCCATCATTACCCTACCCCTAGCTAGCTCAGGCTACGGGGAACAAGACCGGCGTCTCATCTGGCTCGCCCCGGTAAACAAGTAATGATGGCGCCCCGCGTGCTCCATGACGACGGCGGCTCTCGGCCCCTTACGGAAGCAAGGAGACGTCAGCAAGGACTCGACAGCCCCGACAGCTGTCCTTCCGCCAGGCTCCAGCGCTCCTCCGACGGCCACGACATCTCATGAACAGGGTGCCAAAACCTCTCCAGCTGCCACGACGGCATGTACTTAGGGCGCTAGCTCCTCTCTGCTAGACACGTTAGCACACTGCTACACCTCCCATTGTACACCTGGGCCCTCTCCTTACGCCTATAAAAGGAAGGCACAGGGCACTCGTACGAAGGTTGGCCACGCGGGGAGGACGGGACGGCGCGTGCAGGCCTCTCGCTCCCTCCCACGCGGACGCTTGTAACCCCCTACTGCAAGCGCACCCGACCTGGGCGCGGGACAACACGAAGGCCGCGGGGTTCCCCTTTACGCCTGTCTCCCTCTGGTTTCCCCCCTTCGCGCTCCGTCTCGCGCCGACCCATCTGGGCTGGGGCACGCGGCGACAATTTACTCGTCGGTCCAGGGACCCCCTAGGGTCGAAACGCCGACAGTTGGCGCGCCAGGTAGGGTCCTGCTGCGTGTTGATGAACAGCTTCCCGTTAAGCTCCAGATGGGTAGTCTCCAGCAACCTTTCCAGCCCGGGACGGTGCTCCGTTTCGGGAGTCTTGAGTTCATGTCCCTCGACGGCAGCTACGACATGATACTCCTTCCCCCGCCGCGCGACAGCGACAATGGCAGCCGACAACCCGCACGCCGGCGGCGGAATCGACGACGTCTTCCCCACGTGGCGGAAGAACAACATTCGGGTTTGTCCCGTCGCCTCCCCCGCCGACGGAGGAGGAGGCGGGGCAACCAAGGCCAAGCGGGAGGCGGCACCTCGTCGGCTGTCGAGCGAGTCGACGGCGTCGGCGCCCCAACGGGGGACACGTCGAGCGTCGACCTCGCGTCTGAGACGAAGACGAGCGCTGTTTCCCCGCAACACGCCAACTCCAAGCGGACGGACGACGCCAGCATGCTCGCAAAGGACTTGCTGGGCGTCACCCTCGTACCCGAGACGACGGTGCAGTCTGCCCCTGACGCGACTCCGTCACCGCCCTTCGACCAGGAGGTACCGACCGATTCCCATCTCGTGCCTTTTGGATTCAGCCTCGACCCACCAAGCGACTTCGCTTCGGTGTAAGCCTTCATAGAGGCGTGTCCAAACCCTCCGGGGTACGGTGTGCGGTCACCCTGGGACCGGCTGACAGCCGTCTCAACCTACGGGCCCTCGGGTTCCGAGGAAGATGATGAGCCCAACTTTTGTTGGGATTTCTCCGGACTTGGTAACCCCAGTGCCATGCGGGACTTCATGACCACGTGCGACTACTGCCTTTCCGACTGTTCCGACGGTAGCCGCAGCTTCGGCGATGAGGACTGCGGCCCAAGTCGTGAATGTTTCCACGTCGATCTAGGGGGTCCCGGCGAAGGCAACCATCTTGGTATACCGGAAAACGGCGATCCCCCTAGGCCTGTGCCTCGCGTTGACATCCTTCGGGAGCTAGTTGTGGTCCCAGTCCCTGTGGGGGGTCAGGACGCACAGCTCGAGCAAATCCGCGAGATGCAGGCCAGGCTCGACGAGGGAGGTGGAACACTTGAGCCGTTTCGCCGGGACATCGGGCAGGAATGGGCAGGCCAAGTTCCGGCCGGAGAAGCGCGTCATCTACCCTAGGGCATCCAGCACCGCATCGCCGACGATGTCAGGGCAAGGCCGCCACCGGCTTCCAGTGGGGTCGGCCAGAACCTGGCTGCAGCAGCGATACTTCTCCGCGTGATGCCGGAGCCATCAACCACCGAAGGGCGGTGTATCCAGGGAGAGCTCAAGATTCTCCTGGAGGATGCCGCGGTCCGACGGGCCGAAAGCTCTGCCTCCCGAAGGCAGGGGTACCCCTCGGAGCATCGCGCCGCGACTTCCCGATTCATGCGGGAAGCCTCGGTCCACACCGGGCGCACGCGCAACACAGCGCCTGTGGCCCCGGGTCGCCTCGGCAACGAGCACCACCACCGCAACCGTCGAACCCACCTCGACGAGAGGGTGGCCGAGGCTACCACCCCAGGCGTGGGGACGCTACGACAGCGGGGAGGATCGGAGTCCCTCGCCCGAACCACCCGGTCCGCAGGCTTTCAGCCGGGCCATACGACGGGCGCCGTTCCCGACCCGGTTCCGAACCCCGACTACTATCACGAAGTACTCGGGGGAGACGAGGCCAAAACTGTGGCTCGCGGACTACCGACTGGCCTGCCACCTGGGTGGAATGGACGATGACAACCTCATCATCCGCAACCTCCCCCTGTTCCTCTCCGACACCGCTCGAGCCTGGCTGGAGCATTTGCCTCCGGGGCAGATCTCCAAATGGGACGACCTGGTCCAAGCCTTCTCCAGCAACTTCCAGGGCACATACGTGCGCCCTAGGAACTCCTGGGATCTCCGAAGCTGCCGTCAGCAGCCAGGAGAGTCTCTCCGGGACTACATCCGGCGATTCTCGAAGCAGCACACCGAGCTGCCCAACGTCACCGACTTGGATGTCATTGGCGCGTTCCTCGCCGACACCACATGTCGCGACCTGGTGAGCAAGCTGGGTCGCAAGACCCCCACCAGGGCGAGCGAGCTGATGGACATCGCCACCAAGTTCGCCTCTGGCCAGGAGGCGGTTGAGGCCATCTTCCGGAAGGACAAGCAGCCCCAGGGCCGCCCGCCGGAAGATGTCCCCGAGGCGTCTACTCAGCGCGGCACCAAGAAGAAGGGCAAGAAGAAGTCGCAAGTGAAACGCAACACCGCCGACGCGGACCTTGTCGCCGCTGCTGAGTACAAGAACCCTCGGAAACCTCCCGGAGGCGCCAACCTCTTCGACAAAATGCTCAAGGAGCCATGCCCCTATCATCAGGGGCCCGTCAAGCACACCCTTGAGGAGTGCGCCATGCTTCGGTGCCACTTTCACAAGGTCGGGCCACCTGCGGAAGGTGGCAGGGCCCACAACAACGACAAGAGGGAGGATCACAAGGCAGAGGAGTTCCCCGAGGTCCACGACTGCTTCATGATCTACGGTGGGCAAGTGGCGAACGCCTCGGCTCGGCACCGCAAGCAAGAGCGTCGGGAGGTCTGCTCGGTAAAGGTGGCGGCGCCAGTCTACCTAGACTGGTCCGACAAGCCCATCACCTTCAACCAGGGCGACCACCCCGACCGCGTGCCGAGCCCGGGAAAATACCCGCTCGTTGTCGACCCCGTCATCGGCAACGTCAGGCTCACTAAGGTCCTCATGGACAGAGGCAGCAGCCTCAACATCATCTACGCCGAGACCCTCGGGCTCCTGCGGATCGATCTGTCCTCGGTCCGGGCAGGCGCGGTGCCTTTTCATGGGATCATTCCCGGGAAGCGCGTCCAGCCCCTCGGACAACTCGATCTGCCCGTCTGCTTCGGGACTCCCTCCAACTTCCGAAGGGAAACCCTCACGTTCGAGGTGGTCGGGTTCCTAGGAACCTACCACGCAGTGCTGGGGAGGCCATGCTACGCCAAGTTCATGGCTGTCCCCAACTACACCTACCTCAAGCTCAAGATGTCGGGCCCCAACGGGGTCGTCACCGTCGGCCCCACGTATCGACACGCGTACGAATGCGACGTGGAGTGCGTGGAGTACGCCGAGGCCCTCGCCGAATCCGAGGCCCTCATCGCTGACCTGGAGAGCCTCTCCAAGGAGGTGCCAGACGTGAAGCGCCATACCGGCAACTTCGAGCCAGCGGAGACGGTCAATTTCGTCCCTCTCGATCCCAGCAATGATGCCTCCAAGCAGATCCGGATTGGCTCCGAGCTCGACCCCAAATAGGAAGCAGTGCTCGTCGACTTTCTCCGCACAAACGCCAACATTTTCGCGTGGAGTCCCTCGGACATGCCCGACATACCGAGGGATGTCGCCGAGCACTCGCTGGATATCTGAGCTGGAGACCGACCCATGAAGCAGCCTCTGCGCCGATTCGACGAAGAAAAGCGCAGAGCCATAGGCGAGGAGATCCACAAGCTGATGGCTGCAGGGTTCATCAAAGAGGTATTCCATCCCGAATGGCTTGCCAACCCTGTGCTTGTGAGAAAGAAAGGAGGGAAATGGCGGATGTGTGTAGATTACACTGGTCTAAACAAAGCATGTCCGAAGGTTCCCTACCCTCTGCCTCACATCGATCAAATCGTGGATTCCACTACTGGGTGTGAAACCCTGTCTTTCCTCGATGCCTACTCAGGGTATCACCAAATCAGGATGAAAGAGTCCAACCAGCTCGCGACTTCTTTCATCACACCTTTCGGCATGTACTGCTATGTTACCATGCCATTTGGTTTGAGGAATGCGGGTGCGACATACCAAAGGTGCATGAACCACGTGTTCGGCGAACACATTGGTTGAACGGTCGAGGCTTACATCGATGACATCGTAGTCAAGACGAGGAAAGCCTCCGACCTCCTTTCCGACCTTGAAGCGACATTCCGGTGTCTCAAGGCGAAAGGTGTAAAACTCAATCCTGAGAAGTGCGTCTTCGGAGTCCCCCGAGGCATGCTCTTGGGGTTCATCGTCTCCGAGCGGGGGCATCGAGGCCAACCCGGAGAAAATCGCGGCCATCACCAACATGGGGCCCATCAAGGACTTGAAAGGCGTACAGAGGGTCATGGGATGCCTTGCGGCTCTGAGCCGCTTCATCTCGCGCCTCGTCGAAAGAGGTCTACCCCTGTACCGCCTCTTAAGAAAGGCCGACTGCTTCACTTGGACCCCTAAGGCCGAGGAAGCCCTCGGAAACCTGAAGGCGCTCCTCACGAACGCGCCCATCTTGGTGCCCCCCGCTGCCGGAGAAGCCCTCTTGATCTATGTCGCCGCTACCACTCAGGTGGTCAGCGCCGCGATCGTGGTTGAGAGACGAGAAGAGGGGCATGCATTGCCCGTCCAGAGGTCGGTCTACTTCATCAGTGAGGTACTGTCCGAGACCAAGATCCGCTACCCACAAATTCAGAAGTTGCTGTACGTGGTGATCCTGACGCGACGGAAGTTGCGACACTACTTCGAGTCTCATCCGGTGACTGTGGTGTCATCCTTCCCCCTGGGGGAGATCATCCAGTGCCGAGAGGCCTCGGGTAGGATCGCAAAGTGGGCGGTGGAAATCATGGGTGAGACAATCTCGTTCTCCCCTCGGAAGGCCATCAAGTCCCAAGTCTTGGCGGACTTTGTGGCTGAATGGGTCGACACCCAGCTTCCAGCAGCTCCGATCCAACCGGAACTCTGGACCATGTTTTTCGATGGGTCGCTGATGAAGACAGGAGTAGGCGCGGGCCTGCTCTTCATCTCGCCCCTCGGGAAGCACCTACGCTACGTGCTGCGCCTCCATTTCCCGGTGTCCAACAACGTGGCCGAGTACGAGGCTCTGGTCAACGGGTTGCGCATCGCCATCGAGCTAGGGGTTCGACGCCTCGACGCTCGCGGTGACTCGCAGCTCATCATTGACCAAGTCATGAAGAACTCCCACTGCCACGACCCGAAGATGGAAGCCTACTGCGATGAGGTTCGGCGCCTGGAGGACAAGTTCTACGGGCTCGAGCTCAACCACATCGCCCGATGATACAACGAGACTGCGGACGAGCTGGCTAAGATAGCCTTGGGGCGGACAACGGTTCCCCCGGACGTCTTCTCCCGAGACCTACATCAACCCTCTGTCAAGACCGACGACACGACCCAGCCCGAGAAGGCCTCGACCCAGCCCGAGGTGCCCTCGGCTCAGCCCGAGGCACCCTCGGCCCCCGAGGGTGAGGCACTGCGCGTCGAGGGAGAGCGGAGCGGGGTCGTGCCTAATCGAAACTGGCAGACCCCGTACCTGCAATATCTCCACCGAGGAGAGCTACCCCTCGACCGAGCCGAAGCTCGGCGATTGGCGCGGCGCGCTAAGTCGTTCGTCTTGCTGGGGGACGGGAAGGAGCTCTACCACCGCAGCCCCTCAGGCATCCTCCAGCGATGCATATCCATCGCCGAAGGCCAGGAGCTCTTACAAGAAATACACTCAGGGGCTTGCGGTCATCACGCAATGCCCCGAGCCCTTGTCGGAAACGCCTTCCGACAAGGTTTCTACTGGCCGACCGCGGTGGCCGACGCCACTAGAATTGTCCGCTCCTGCCAAGGGTGTCAATTCTACGCAAGGCAGACCCACCTGCCCGCTCAGGCTCTACAGACAATACCCATCACCTGGTCGTTCGCTGTGTGGGGCCTATACCTCGTCGGTCCCTTGCAGAAGGCACCCGGGGGCTACACGCACCTGCTGGTCGCCATCGACAAATTCTCCAAGTGGATCGAGGTCCGACCCCTAAACAGCATCAGGTCTGAACAGGCGGTGGCGTTCTTCACCAACATCATCCATCGCTTTGGGGTCCCAAACTCCATCATCACCGACAACGACACCCAGTTCACCGGCAGAAAGTTCCTGGACTTCTGCGAGGATCACCACATCCGGGTGGACTGGGCCGCCGTGGCCCACCCCATGACGAATGGGCAAGTAGAGCGTGCCAACGGCATGATTCTGCAAGGACTCAAGCCACGGATCTACAACGACCTCAACAAATTCGGCAAGCGATGGATGAAGGAGCTCCCCTCGGTGGTCTGGAGTCTGAGGACAACGCTGAGCCGAGCCACGGGCTTCACACCGTTCTTTCTAGTCTATGGGGCCGAGGCCATCTTGCCCATAGACTTAGAATACGGTTCCCCGAGGACGAGGGCCTACGACGACCAAAGCAATCGAGCTAATCGAGAAGACTCACTGGACCAGCTGGAAGAGGCTCGGGACATGGCCTTACTACACTCGGCGCGGTATCAGCAGTCCCTGCGACGCTACCACGCCCGAGGGGTTCGGTCCCGAGACCTCCAGGTGGGCGACTTGGTGCTTCGGCTGCGACAAGACGCCCGAGGGCGGCACAAGCTCACGCCTCCCTGGGAAGGGCCGTTCGTCATCGCCAAGGTTCTGAAGCCCGGAACGTACAAGCTGGCCAACAGTCAAGGCGAGGTCTACATCAACGCTTGGAACATCCGACAGCTACGTCGCTTCTACCCTTAAGATGCTTTCAAGTCGTTCATACACCTCGTTCACACACAAAGTCTAACCATCAAGGAAGGGTCAGCCTTGCCTCGGCAAAGCCCGACCCTCCCTCAGGGGCTAGAAGGGGGAACCCCCTCCGCGTCAAAATTTTCCTCGGAAAAGATCTTTTCTGCCAGAACGTCTTTCGTGCTTTTCGACTACCTCGAAAGTGGGATCCTGAAAACGACGAAGTACACGTAAGCAGCCAAGGCTGACCGAGCCGAGGGACTCCTACGCCTCCGAGATACGGATACCTCACTCATCACCTTCTGCAATAAGTAACTCACGCTCGGATAAGTGATTCCGCGGACCGAACAAGTCTTCACGCTCGAAAACTCTTCTGCCGAAACGATTTTTCGGGCCTTCTCGACTATATCGATAGTAGAATCCTACGAACGAGTAAGAGTACACGTAAGCGGCAAGGCCGACCGAGCCGAGGGACTCCTACGCCTCCGGGATACGGATACCTCACTCATCACCTTCCATGAAAAGTAACTCTCGCTCGGACAAACAATTCTGTTACCGACAAATAAGTTTGGATACTCGAAACAAGAGGAAAAGAAACGCAGCTTTACAACACGACGATAGTATGTTTGGGCCTCGGCGGCCGCAGAAAACATACGCACACTACAAGATAAACCAATCCTGCAGGCTCGGACCTTGACGGAGGGGGGGAGCACCACCCTCGGCGTTAACTACACCTTCGACGAAGTCCGACCGAGCCTCGGACGGCAACGCGGTCGGAGGATCTCTGCTCCGAAGGACGACATCAGCACCGCGCCTGGGCCATCGCCGCCAGGGTCTTCTCCAGGAACCCGGCCCGAGCAGACGGCTCGGCCGGCCACCCCGAAGCCTCAGCCAGCTGTCCCCCGAGGACATCAGCCCAGCTCATGGCCTCGGCAACTCGACTCCGGTGCTGGTCCCGCCAGTGGACGGCCTGGCCAGGCTCCGACCAACGAAGTCTTCTTTTCGAGCCAACTCAGCCTCGGTCCATGCTAACACTGCTGCCTCCGGCTTCGGCTCATCGAAGAGC
This sequence comes from Zea luxurians, assembly GCA_029449295.1. Classification (NCBI taxonomy): domain Eukaryota; kingdom Viridiplantae; phylum Streptophyta; class Magnoliopsida; order Poales; family Poaceae; genus Zea; species Zea luxurians. The sequence goes on from JAOPSE010000020.1 coordinate 57,866,320, forward strand.
GGCCGAGGGTTCCCTTAACTAAGCAAGAGAAGCCTCGAGCGGCAAGGCCGACTGAGCCGAGGGACTCCTACGCCTCCGGGATACGGATACCTCACTCATCACCTTCGCACGAGGCAACTCACACTTGGTTAAGCGGTTCAGTTAGCCGACAGGCGAGTCCTAGTGCTCGAAATGAGGAAAAAACACGACTCCGTGCCAAAAATACATACATGTTCAGGCTCCGACAACCACAGTGAACGAGACACCGGCACTCAAGGTGCCATTACAAACGGAACTCCGGTTCCGTCCCCGCGGGTATGAACAACCTCCACACCGGAGGGCCTACGGGGCGACAAGCTCCGGGCGACTCGTCAGCGACCTCTGCAGCAGCAGCCATGGTCCCAGGACGGACGCAGCCACCGGAAGGCTCTCGTTCGCGTCCCCACTCAAGGGACGCGAACCAGATATTAAAGCCAAAGAGCCGGGAGTCGGTCCGTAGGCGGCGCTGACGGCCTCGACGGTGGGGAAGCTTTCTCCAGTTGCCACCACGTCAGCACCGACGGTGGCGTCCGCCTGTCCACCAACGCCGCACCAACGAGCGCGGGCCGCTCCAAAGCGCACCGATAGGTCCTCGCTCCCATCCTCGCCACGAAAGCGAGGACAGAGGACGGAATGTTGCATCCTAGCTGGGCAGCAACAGTTCGCCTTCCCCGGCATGGCTGGAGGACGCCTCCTCCACAGAGCTGGAGGATGGTTTCCACCACCAGAAGCTGGAAGAAGAGGTGGCTAGCCGACCCGTGCAGGAGGTAGAGCCCCGGCTCACCTCGCTCTCCGCCCCAGCAAGGATGATGAAGATCCTTGAAGCTGAGGGAGGGACCAAGATCGCAGCCCGGCTCGCTTCTCCCCACCACCGAACTGGTGGTCACCGTCTTGGGTGACCACCGGCGAGGGGATGCGGCCAAGCTGCCTGATGAAAATCCTTGAAGCCGAACGATGGCTGAAAGGTACTAACTTCCGCGAAGTTGCGTTCCTCCACCGACAGCAAGACGAAAGCGACGCGAGTGTTCCCCATCCGGGGGCTCGGAAGGTGGAAGGACGCGATGCATAAGGGGAGCGTGAAGACATGGTTGCCTTTCAAGGGGGTCACCCTCCTTTTAAAGGCAACTCTCCCCACTTGCATCCTCAGCCATCGCGGGCTGAGTCTTCTCCAACACGCTCCAAGGTTCTCCCCCTATGACACGGGTGCTGGGTCCCATGCGTCATGCAAGCTGGCCCAGGGCGGAAGAAGCCAAACCGCCGCGCGCGGTGCGCGCAACTGCCCAGCGGTTACGAGCATTCCTCCACTTTCGCCCAGACCAGCGGGTGAAAGGGCGGACCGCCATACAGGCGGCATGGAACCGCACCAAGGGGGCGTACCCTTTCGACTTCGACGCGTCCAGCATTGAGGCCCAGGCCCACACGTCATGTAACCGGTGCGCCGGTTACTACGTGCGAGAAACTGCACCGCCACTTGCACCAGTACCGCGCCTTCTCGACTGCGGAACCAGTACCACGACTCGAGGCAACCCTGCGCATGACCCAATAGTGCCAACCAGGCACATCGGTCACGGGTCAGTCAGCCGCGGGAGAAGGCGCGACGGTCGATACGGCCAGAAATGGGCCGACAGTAATGGCAGTGGCAGGCGGGCGGAAGCAGCGGTCAAGTCGTCAGCCAAGCTCACGTCCCCTCCTGGGACAGCGAGAGAACCCTCTCCCACGACGTGAAGACGACACGCCCGTATTTCGTTCCTCGAACGGCTCGCGCACGCGCAACGGCTGCCCCGCGAACCACTCGTCCCGTCGCATTAACTCTGCGGTAGGACAGGCGACACCTTTGGCAGGAGAAGCAGGCGATGCTTCGCTTCCGCCATAATGACCGCATCAAAAAAGGTGCGCCACGTCATTCAATTTCGTATCCTTTTCCTCTTCCTCTTTCTCTCTCTTACAACAGAGACCGAGAAAGGGGATACCCCAAAAGGGATCCTTCTCCGCGAAGGAAACGGGCCCCGAGCCCCCCTACTGATCAGAGGTTCAAAGGCTGGCCCCTCGGAAGGGTTCAACAGCCGCCTCAGAGCACTCGGGCTCCGCGCCCACTACCGGTCAGAGGTTCGAAGGTCGGCCCCTCGAAAGGGTTCAACGGCCGCCTCAGGCCACTCGGGCTCCGCACCCATTACTGATCAGGGGTTCGTAGGCTGGCCCCCGAAGGGTTCGACAGCCGCCTCAGACGCAGAGCGAGGGATGACCCTGGGTACGTTCGATACATAACCAAGGCTCGGGCTACGCTCCCGAGGTACCCTAGGACATTTCCGAGACCGACGGGAACGATTTTGTAACGGAATCACACCAGAGGGAGGCATCGAGCCCTCGGACCTCGTCAAAAGGGGACCGGGTCCGGCAAATCACCCGCAGGTACTTTTGGAGCGCGCCTCTGGGCCACTAGCCGACCCCTAACAAATGGGGCACGGGCGTCCACTCGGATTACCCGTTAGCAGCTCACTGGAGACACCATGTTCGGCACCCTCCAAGGGCAACATGGCGCTTTTCCCCCCTCCTCCTTGCGGAAAGGCGACACAGGGGCGTATGTAAAAAAGTCGTGTCTGTCCTTAACTGTCCTCTCGCTCTGTGCGGAGGCTCGCGGGCTGCACTCGCAAACCCGGCTCCGGCCAAACCGTTGACAGCGTCAACATACCAGCCCGAGAACTTGGAACTCGACTGAGCACCCGGGCTATGGCCAGCTCGCATGAGGGAACAACCAGACCGGCCGAAGCATCACGAAACGCATTAAGACCTCGAAGGAGTCAAACCACTCCTCCGAGGCCTCGGGGGCTACACCCGGCGGGTGCGCTCGCGCGCACCCACCGGAACGAAACGCAACCGAGAAAGGCCGGTCCCCTTGCAAAAAAGTGCGACAAAAGCCTCGAAGCGAGTATTAACACTCCCTTTGAGGCTCGGGGGCTACTGTCGGGGACCATAATTAGGGGTACCCCCAAGACTCCTAGTCTCAGCTGGTAACCCCCATCAGCATAAAGCTGCAAAGGCCTGATGGGTGCGATTAAGTCAAGGCTCGGTCCACTCAAGGGACACGATCTCGCCTCGCCCGAGCCCAGCCTCGGGCAAGGGCAGCCGACCCCGGAGGATTCACGTCTCGCCCGAGGGCCCCCTCAAGCAACGGACACACCTTCGGCTCACCCGAGGCCCAGTCTTCGCCAAGAAGCAACCTTGGCCGGATCGCCACACCAACCGACCGTATCGCAGAAGCATTTAATGCAAGGATGGTCTGACACCTTATCCTGACGCGCGCCCCTCAGTCGACAGAGCCGAAGTGACCGCAGTCACTTCGCTCTCCACTGACCAGCCTGACAAGAGGACAACGCCGCCTGCGTCGCTCCGACTGCTGTGCCACTCGACAGAGTGAGGCTGACAGCAGCCAAGTCCGGCCTCGGGCGCCATAGGAAGCTCCGCCTCGCCCGACCCCAGGGCTCGGACTCGGCCTCGGCCCCGGAAGACGACGAACTCTGCCTCGCCCGACCCCAGGGCTCGGACTCGGCCTCGACCCCGGAAGACGACGAACTCCGCCTCGCCCGACCCCAGGGCTCGGACTCGGCCTCGGCTCCGGAAGACGACGAACTCCGCCTAGTCCGACCCTAGGGCTCGGACTCAGCCCTGGCCTCAGCCGACGGTCTCCGCCTCGCCCGACCCGGGGCTCGGACTCGACCTCGACCACGGAAGACAGACTCGACCTCGACCTCGGAGGAGCATCCGCCTCGCCCGACCCAGGGCTCGGACCGACCACGTCACAGGGGGGCCATCGTTACCCTACCCCTAGCTAGCTTAGGCTACGGGGAACAAGACCGGCGTCCCATCTGGCTCGCCCCGGTAAACAAGTAATGATGGCGCCCCGCGTGCTCCATGACGACGGCGGCTCTCGGCCCCTTACGGAAGCAAGGAGACGTTAGCAAGGACTCGACAGCCCCGACAGCTGTCCTTCCGCCAGGCTCCAGCGCTCCTCCGACGGCCACGACATCTCATGAACAGGGTGCCAAAACCTCTCCGGCTGCCACGACGGCATGTACTTAGGGTGCTAGCTCCTCTCTGCTAGACACGTTAGCACACTGCTACACCTCCCATTGTACACCTGGGCCCTCTCCTTACGCCTATAAAAGGAAGGCCCAGGGCACTCGTACGGAGGTTGGCCGCGCGGGGAGGACGGGACGGCGCGTGCAGGCCTCTCGCTCCCTCCCACGCGGACGCTTGTAACCCCCTACTGCAAGCGCACCCGACCTGGACGCGGGACAACACGAAGGCCGCGGGTTTCCCCTTTACGCGTTGTCTCCCTCTGGTTTCCCCCCTTCGCGCTCCGTCTCGTGCCGACCCATCTGAGCTGGGGCACGCGGCGACAATTTACTTGTCGGTCCAGGGACCTCCCGGGGTCGAAACGCCGACAATTAATATGTATTTTGCGCACCAAATATCCTCGATGCAAATGCACTTCTATAATTAGCGTGTCAACTGTTGAACAACTTTTTTTGTTAGACATGTCTCTATATACCTTTTATCTCTATTCTGTAGCGCAACCGACCGTTGAGTCTATAAACACGTACTAAATAATGAAAAGAAAACTATACTAAAAAGAAAACATAAGATATCCATCTTAAAATAGAAAAAATACGTATATATCAGGGTTATACGGATTCATCGGGAGAGAACGATGGTGGCTTCGGTAGGAGGAGGGCGACGTGTTGGCGGAGAAGGGCCGACAGGGTGGCCGAACAGTGTTTTGGAAATACATGGCAACTTGATGAGAGGGAATAAATGCAAAACAGCAGGCCACCACAAGATGGAAATCCAAGGGCTAAGGACACCCGTTGCAGGCTTGGACGCAATCTGTGCTTGCAAGCACTTGCACAGAATACGGCGAGAGAGGAAAAAAAGACGATTGAACAATTTTAGGCAGGCCAAAAGATTTTCATTTTATGTATGGGCTGCGTGATGGGCTGAGCCGAACCAGATAACCCTATTGTGTCTTTGCAAAATTCCCGAACCCCCGTCAAGCACTCAAGCTCCGGTCACCACGGCAGTTCGCCAGTTCCCACATGCCGCCGTCCCCGCCACTGTCGCCTGCGCTTCATCGTCTCCTCTCCTTCCTCCCGCGTCTCGCCTCCCCACGGCACCTACTGCAGGCGCACGCCTTCCTCCTTCCCCGCGGCGGCCAACGCGACCCGCGTCTCCTTTCCGCGCTCCTCCTCTCTTCCCTCTGCCTCGTGCCTCACTCGCAGCAAACCAGTGACCACGCCGCCGCACTCCTCCGTCGTGTATACCCCTCTGTATACCTCAGGGACGTCGCGCGCCTCCCGCCGCATCTCCTCCGCAGGAGCCTCCTCGGCCAGCTCCACTCCCTGCTCCTCCGCACCGGCCACGTGGCCTCCGACGCCCACGTCTCCTCCAGCCTCGTCCAACTGTACTGCACCTGCGGACACGTCGCCGACGCGCGCAGCGTGTTCGACGAGATGGCCGTCAGGGACGTTGTGGCCTGGAACGTTATGATCGCCGGCTATGTGAAGGCCGGGGACCTGGCCCACGCGCGGGAGCTGTTTGATGCTATGCCGGAGCGGAATGTGGTGTCGTGGACGACGGTGATCGGGGGGTACGCGCAGATGAAGCGTCCGGAGAAGGCAGTAGAGGTGTTTCGAAGGATGCAGGTGGAGGGCATCGAGGCTGACGGTGTGGCGTTGCTGTCGGTTCTGGCGGCATGTGGGGATCTGGGTGCGGTTGATTTAGGGGAGTGGGTGCACAGGTCTGTGGTCAGGCGGGGCTTGTGCCAGGAGATACCACTGATGAATTCGATCATAGACATGTACATGAAATGTGGGTGTATTGAGAAAGCAGTGGAGGTGTTTGAGGGTATGGAGGAGAAGAGTGTCGTGACTTGGACGACACTAATTGCTGGATTTGCATTGCATGGCCTCGGTTTGCAAGCCGTCGAGATGTTTTGCCGGATGGAGAGGGAGAATATGGCGCCGAATGCTGTTACTTTTCTTGCAATCTTGTCAGCGTGTAGTCATGTTGGACTAACTGATCTGGGTCGTTGGTATTTCAATATCATGGTCTCCCAGTACAGGATTAAGCCACGAGTTGAACATTATGGATGCATGGTTGATCTACTTGGTCGTGCTGGTTGTTTGAAGGAGGCCCAGGATTTAGTTAAGAACATGCCTTTGAAGGCAAATGCAGCAATATGGGGAGCTCTTCTTGCTGCAGCTAGGACCCACGGTGATGCTGGTCTTGGAGAACAAGCCTTGCTGCACCTAATTGAGCTTGAGCCTAACAACAGTGGGAACTACATACTCCTGTCGAATATTTTTGCAGAACAGGAAAGGTGGGGTGATGTGAGCAAACTTCGAAAGGCTATGAGAGAAAGGGGACTGAGAAATGTGCCAGGGGCGAGTTCCATTGAAGTTGATGGCATGGTTCACGAGTTCACTTCCAGGGATTGGTCTCATCCTTTCATACATACAATATGTGAAGTGTTATGTGAGATCGACACTAACATGAAATCTGTTGGTTTTGCTTCTGTTTTCCCTGAAGTACTACATGTTATTGAAGAAGGCTAAGATCACTAAGCAAGCGCATTATTCACATCATTGACAGATCTGCGCATGAGATATCTGATTATTTATATGACATCGATGCTTAAAATAAAAATAGTACTAGTGGTAAACTGAATTCATTGAGTATATGCATTACTCTATGAATTACTTTCTTTTGTGGAAGAAGGATTGGATTTTTTTTTAGTTTTTTACACTCAGCAAATGTATATATATTTGTGTCTTGGGATGTGATGAGGCTCTCCAAAGGATTTTGACTTAAGAGTTGGTGGTGCTTGGTACAATAAAGTTAAACTCAAAAACTCTGATCTACTATAGACTTCTGCACAATAGATTTGATTTCCTTCAACGTTGTTTGGTAGAGTTCTGGCTCCTGGAAATTTGTGGATTTCTTGGAGCTAAGTATTCCTAACTCTGAAAATCTATGGGTCTAGAGTGTATACTTTAATCTTTACTATTCCTTAAGACCCTACCGTAGGCGCCCACAGTGACTTTGGCGTACGGTTCTGCCGATCCCCACCCTCTGCTCCACAGCGCCCTCGCTCCCGCACATCGCGTCGCCCCGTCGTCCCACCGCGGAAATCTCGCCCGCCCACGAGATCCTCCCCGGCCTCGATACCCCACCGTGTGATGCCCTCCCCTAGCCTCCACCCCTGCCACCGAGCTGCCATCGGGTCCTTCGCGCAGATGATGGTGGGGGCTGCTGCTGGCACCAGCGAGGAGGCGGTGGAGAGGGCGCACGGGTTCTGCCAGGGCTCCATGAGGGAGCACGCTGATCTACTCAGCTCCGTTCGAGACGATAGCCCAGGGTTCATTTCTTTCTTCCTACGAACTCTTCCACACCCGTGCGCCCTCATGGAGCCCTAGCAGAGCCCGCTCGTGATGCCCATCCCGCCTCCCCGCTGTGGCAGCCGCCTTCGTGTCCGCCGCGAGATCCCTCCGCGCACGGGCGCGTCCCCCACAAATCGTGCCTCCCCCATCGCGCTCCGTGAAATCCGCCCTTCCCTCGTCGCCTCCCCAGCCCGCAGTCTCTCCTCAACCTCCCTCCCCAAGGAGCTGGCGACGGCGCGGCTGCGTCGGGAGAAGGAGGACGCAGAGGACGCCGCGCGGGGGCTGCGGCAGAAGCTCGACTCCGAGCGGGCCACCCCGGAGATGGCAACCAGATCCGGCCATTGAGCCCCCTAACCGAGAGGATCCAAGGTACTACACGGCCTTGCCCTCGCCCTTTTGCTTGCTTTGTCGTCCTCTCCTCTTCCTCTTGCGGGCGCCATGATCCGATTAGCGAATTTTGGTGGGTACTACGGCGGGGTTGTGGCGCGCGCTGCGGACAAGGGAGCCGTCGCCGTGCTTATCGCGCGCAACGCGGACGACGGCGTCGAGAGAGGAGTCGTTCTTCTCGGTGGCCCCGGCGATCCCCTCACCCCCGGGTGGGCCGCATCAGCGGGGCGGAGCGTTTGAAGTTCGACGATAAGGCAGTCAAGCAGCCTGAATAATCTATTGCAAGAATTCTAATGTTCATTCATAAGCCCACATTCATTTCGTTGTTTGAGAATGATTTTTGGTTTCTGAATGCCTCTTTGTTGTTTTTAATGGAAGGCAAGATATTTGCTGTGATTTTTGTTAGACAAGATGAATTGATGCCTGTTTGTGACAATGCAGGGTACAATTCTTCAATGGGTGCGACAGCTTGAATAATCTATTGCAAGAAGGATTAGCCAGTAGTAGCGCCTGAATAATCTATTGTTCATGTCTGCATAAAGAATTTCTGCTTCTTTTTTGCTATTAACTGACGAACAAATGAACGTTTCATGCATTGTTGGACAGGCGCAGAAGCAGGAGCTCGTACGGCAGGTACATCTCAGCGCTAGGCAGGTGGAAGTGTGGTTTCAGAACACACATGTTCAGATAACACACATGTTCATGCTCATGCTGACCCCACACAGGTTCATATCGTCTTCTGTGTGTATGTAGTTGTTTCTTCTTCAATTCTCTTTGTAGGTGAAGTTACTACCTACCGCTTCACTATTCAATGGCTCATTATCTGTCACTTTACCCTGTTAAGGCACAAACACTTGCTATCAGGTTACTTGGTGGGAAGGTTGAATCAAACACAAGGCATCCAAAGCAGAACTTGTAAATTCAGAACTGAAATATGGACCATTTCATGATCTTCCAAGGTTCTCCTACGTACCTGTACTGATTGTGCATTTTGAGAACAACAACCCTTTTTTAGTTGCAAAGGAAGTGTATAGATTACAGAACACTACAACATTGCTCATGGTGGTGCCAGATGCAAGGGTGAATTTTCGAGTTTTGTTTAAAATTTATACGTAACCAAACTTCTAACTGGATCATTTTCATTATTGTGTCTCTGATTTCCTTTTTCTAGGTAAAACACAATTTTGCGTTTGAATCCCATGCTCATGCTTCACAATTTTCATTTTAATTATTATGTCTCTGTTATTTTTCAGTTCAGAAACCCATAGAAGTTAAGGTTGTACTTTCAGTTAGTAGGTTCAGTCCTTACTATTTATTTGAATTTTGTTTTATCATGACGATGTTTGGAGCTTTCCGTCATTGCTAGTTTATATTACTGTGAACATGCCATGGCTGTGTACAAATATTGTAATCATGTTGCCGTTATCTATGCTTGATTTTTTTATCAAATAATAGCACAATGGTATATAAATTTATTTATCAATCATGTCTACTTGACAGGATGCTCTCAGAACTTTCTTATTGAGAAGGCTCGATAACCTCACCAAAGAGGACAAGATGCAGATCACGATGATTTCAACTTGGGCTACTGAGCTGTACTTAGACAAGGTGCCTGCCATTCTGTTTCCCAGCTTCAATATTGGGTTGAGTAACTACCTTTCCAGATCTTATTCATTATTTGTGTAATTTTGTAGATTAATCACCTGTTGGAGGATAGCTTCGTTGAATCCACTTAGTAATTTGTTATATTACTGTGAACATTCCATGATTTGATAGCTAACGCCCCCACCAGCACGACATCATCGAATGCCCCTTGGACCGGGAGGTCCTGAACGTGGTACTCATGGTCCTCAAAGGCGATGCACACTGCAGGAGACCTGGTGGCGAATCGGCGCTGGATTCCGTGTGCAGCTCACTGGATGTATCAGGTACGCAGTCTGATCTGCAGATTTTTGTGGAGAAGATGTATAGGTTTTGGTTACTGGTTTGTAAGCACAGACAGTTTTAAATGATGGGGAGTGTAAGGATAATTCATCCTCTCGGTTGATCAAGGTAGTACCAATTACCCCGATTAACTGACAGCTCATCAATAGTGCATACACAATCCTTTGGAATGTTTGGAACAGGCTTGGACTTGTGCAAACTTTATGAATCATGGTCATGGTGCTATCGTGTGGCATAACCTCCAAGTCATTGGGCCCACATGCACCTGTCCTTGTCCCAAAGACCTCAAACGGCTATGCATGTGCACCAGATAACTTAACAGGATCTGTCCGACTGCCCCAAGGACATCGGATAAACCACTTACAACCAGAACCGCAGGATTAAGTAACACAAATCACACACACAACATTTTTGCAGCGGAAATCTTATTACCAAATTTTACAAGTGACAAAAATTTTACAATATTTTATCGGACTGATTACAAAAGTATAAGTTTGAAATATATGCTAGCTCAAGTGACCATCCTCAATAATAAGTATAGGAGAGTTACTTAGACTTATAAGAAGGTCGAGCCCACCGGCACTTAACACCATCAACAGCAACACAAAGTTATATCCTGAAAAACAACAGGGAATAAAACCCTGAGTACGGAATTACTCAGCAAGACTTACCCGACTAAAGAAAAGACTCTCAAGGATATGCTGGCTGATTAGGAATCAAGGTAAGGCTTATCAAATCTCAAAGACTCATTTTGCAGAAGAGCTTACTAGTAGTGAATCCTTATGCCAAAATTTTACTTCACAAGTTAAGTATTTTCCTGAATCTAGATTTGCCTAATCTAGAGCATCCACTTGTCCTGGTCTAGCTTTCTTTTAGCCAATTCATATTTCACTTGTCAACTACGATGAGTGGTCGGAGGGTAGAGTCTTCATGACCGAGGAGCAACGACGATTCGAACCGATTATACCCAGTTGGGGATCCCTAACCACACGACATATGTAGCACTTAACCCTTGCATATGTCAACCGTTCCCATAGATCCTCCACAACGTGAACCGGTCCGCGCTACCCGGGAGCACAGTACTCCTCCATCCAGCCTCTAGCCAGGAGGGTACACGCTACTCCCACCATCTCCCACGCCCAGTGCGCGGTTGTCTTTTCACGTATGGAATAGCTGGGTTCAGGCTTACCGGAGCATGTGGCTAGTTGCAAGGTCTCCACCACAACAGGCCTACATCGAACGGTCCTTAATCGACACAGACGGGCGATCTTGTCCGCTCAGCATCTGGTCTAGATGTATTCAAACCATTTTCCCATTTTGGTACCCGATAGGGGTACTCTTTTTCGAATGATGAACCCACTCTGGCCGAAGTGGAATCATCACCATAAGTTTGCTTTGATTTTTGAAACGAAAGGCCCATAACCAATGTTCCACAATCATTCTTTTTGAAAACAAATGATTTTTCAGTTTCTAAGCAGGGCTAAGCATTATCAGTTCTTTTTATAAAACTGGGATTAAGGAGTTTCCAAGGAATGGTAATGCATCAATTGTTTATCACACAACTCATATCACCTAATGTATCAGATAAGGTGAAAAAGCATTTAAAACACAAGGAAGGGGCAAATGCACCGGGGCTTGCCTGGAAGAACACTAGGTTAGTGTTTGTTAGATAACGTCCACTTGGCGACCATCCTTTGCCTTGGCACTCGTTCAGTTTATCCATCTTCAGGTTCGTCCGATTGACGACATCGGCTTACGGAGATGTCCAATCTCTACATTATCATGGGGTCGACTTGGGTCATCTTCCACATCACGTGGTTAATTCACGTACCTGAATGAAATGCATTATGCACATGAATGCATATAGATAGGAATATTACAAACCTAAATAGCGCTATGCGATAGCGAATTAAACACCTAGTGACGAGGCGTCGCACCATTTTATACGAAAACACTAGTTACCGATGTACGACTACGCCCAATTATCATACTTTTCTAGCGTAATCGTATCTACTTCAAACATCAAGGAATAATAAATTATACACACGTCTATTTTCCTTAGTTAAGACCCAACACCAGAAGACTATCAAACCTAGATTCATTTATTAGGAAAACAATAGAGCATATGAGTTCCACCCTTCTATTTGACTACAGCATAATACCGAAAGACTAATTACTTAGACTCATTACTTTGGGACACAAAACTCGAAGTATGCAACTTAACTAACTATTTAAACCACTCTTTTGAATTAATCCTTAAAATATCCTAACTGATAAAATATCACACTATACTTAATCTATCAAATAGAGCATCATCACACACATATATTTTACCAATACACTGATCATATAAACCTGAAATTCAACTTTCACCTTCGTATCAAATAATAGACAAGAGAATCATCGCAATAGATGCATCTATTTAATCCAACCATCTATCCAATTGACAGGTGTAACGAATTAACTTACCATAACTAAACTCGACCCGAATTCACGAGGTCGATGATGATCCTGTGAATGAGGACACAAATTCGAAGGGTGGCATGACGAAATTATTGGAACGACGGAGTCGTGGATGTGGTTGCTGTCGAGGCTAGTGACGTCCGCGACCTTCAGCAAGAACGACGATGACGCGAGCCAGAATTGCGCAGAATAGCACGTTGGCGAAGTTCAATGGCGAGGTTCGAGCATGGGTGATGACGCTGTTGTGGAAGTCAAAGGCGATGACCATCGCAAACTAGTCCACGACAAGGTCGAGAAGAAAGCCGACACGACAAACTTGTAGGTGCGGGAGCATGACCAAAATAGGGACATGGGTGTGGCCACGATCATCGGTGCCGGGAACCGAAGGCATGGTTAAACGACCTATCGGGATCACTGGGACGACAAATGGAACCAAGCCGACGAGGTGGTGAGCATATAGGTCACGTCGCAGGCGAGGTGCACCGTGCACGGCGAGGGTGCTTGTCGAGGTGTACGTAAACGACATGGCCGAGCTGGCAACCAAGCGCCGGCGAGCTGAAGGACTGCGAGCAGGCCCCGAGCTCGACGCAGCAGACAACACAGTCGGAGTTGAGGGAAATCGAGCACAAAGAGATGGGCGTCGAACTGGATAGAGCCGAGCTGTGGAAGAGCCGCGGCAAGGGAGCTCGGCAAGGCTGAGCGCAGCGCACGCAGGGAGGACTGGAGGGAGCTCGACGGAAAAAGCGGTGGACATCGCTGGGCATCAGAGAGACGCACACAGGGATGAGCTAGAGTCAGGGAGCTCGACACGGCCCGGGCACGACCTGCCGGACGAGCAGGGAGCCAGCGCAGCTGGGCGCGAGCGAACAGAAGGGAGGGACGCTGGGAAGAAGACGCGCTGGGGGAGAGAGTGACGTTGGGGAAAGAGAACGCGCGCGCGATGAAGAGACTCGGCCCGAGCGCAGTCCGAGCAGAGGGAAGTCTGGCCGGCAGCTGCCTGAGGGAGATCTAGCCGGAGCTGGAGGAGGATGGAGAGTGGCTGGGCTGGGCGCGACATGGAAGGAATCGACCGGTGCACAGACTAGCGAGCTTGAGGAGGAAGATAGGAGGGAGCAGACGCGTGGCCCGTCATGGAAGCAGGGAGGGCGCCGAGGGAGCTTCAGGCCGGCGCAGAGAACAGCGACGCAGGGGAGCAAGACGCACACGCACGGATCGACGGTGGGCGCAGCAGGCCAGCCACGGCCAGGGATGGGGCTCGGCTGGATGGCTGACGGAGCTCCCAGCAGCCATGGCGAGCATGTAGCGTGTAGGGGAGGAAGCTTCGCGCGCCAAGGAGGACTGCGCGGCTAGGGAAAAGGAGCAGCGCGGGGAGAGAGAGGGAACCGCTCGGCATAGCAGAGAAGGCAGGAGCCGAGCTCAGGGAGCCGGCCATGGAGATGGAAACTCCACGGTGAGGAGACGCAGGGACGCCGGCGCAGAGGCGAGCTGAGGCCAGGGACGTGCAGGGAGCAGGAAGCCTCGACGTCGGACAAAGGAGATGGACACGTAAAATATCCAACAGCTTCAGACCGGATAAGGAAAAGGAACAGCGGTGGGGATAAGGAAGAAACAACCGGGGATAAGGAAGAAACAACCGGGGATCAGGCTTCTAGTCACGTACAGTAATGAAGAAATTTTCTATGGAATTATACGTGTTCTCACCTCAGGATAAGGAGCCGAAGAATGCGATGCCTGGGGATAGAAATCCTTATTTTTATCTTTTCTTCCTCGCAACATTAGAATGAGCATTCTGGTCTGGTAATGTATAAATGGATTGATTTAACATGTTATCTGGGTACATATATGTTTCTTCCACATTTACGAATAGAGAATCGGATTGATTACAACTACTCGATTTCGTCTCTAATTATCTCGATCCAGTTAAATTTTGCATCAATAACTTTTAAACAGGCACAAGATTCGACATATCGCGAAACAAATACGCGATATCGATGCGGCATCGAGAGTGCGACCCATTCCGGAAGCGACGTCACGCATCGCACATGTGGGCGAGAAGCGGTGCGCTGTCCAGACACGGATTTTGCACTGAAAACTTTAGTTGTCGAGTTCGGCTTCGGTATTATAGACTGTATTTAGTTCCGTCTAATTTTTTTACGATCCTCACCAGCGCTGATCATTTGATCAGACGCCAACGATCACATGCTGAGAGGAACGATCCACTTAATGTACTGGTGCATTGTTCTGTTCGGACAGCGCGGGCTCCAAATTGTTCATAAAATCAGAAGTCTTTTGATTTTCGTACTCACTTACGCGCGTGATCCGATCAGTTCAAAATTCGCCAACAAACGAAGATTCGATAATCCAAAATTTTCTCAAACCTCATTTTAATTGCTTATGTTACGGAAATAAATACGACACCAAACTCGAACCTTTGCGAGATGATTAAAATTTAGTGTCCACTTTATTTACTAATATTACGTGATTACTCCATACTCGTTGTCGAGCAGACGATAAACACCTGGGGTGTTACATATCGCAACCCCGCTGCCCCACTCGCCGCCTTGGCGCTCCAGTTGTGAAAGCGTGCAGGCTCTCCATGGAAGGCGCCCAGATCCGCTCTCTCTCCTTCGTGGTCCTGTCGCTACCGCGCCGCCCCACTCACCGCCATGGCGCTCCAGCCACGAAAGTGGGCAGCCTACTGGATCTTGGCATCTCACTGTCACCGCTCACTTCTGCTCCATCTGGTATGCTCTTCTCCCTGCTTCCCCTCTCGCTAGACGACTCCGCTGCTCCAGGATTGGATTGGATATTTGCTTCCTTTCTCTCGTGCTGTGATTTGATTGTTAATTACCATCTTATTGTTAGGGGAGGAGCGTGTTCTCCCTGCCTGAACCTTCATGTTCTATGTTCGGTGCAGCTGTCGGAGGCGCTTAGGATGCCCCAGCCCGCTGCTTTTGTCTCCGTGCAGCCGTCCGATGGTCAACCCACGCCGAGCAACGTCTCGAACAAGAAGATGAAGCACGGTGGCGAGGTGCTTGTCGGCGTTTCGAGACCGGGGGGGTCCCTGAGCCGACGAGTGAGTGTGCCATGTGCCCCAGCCCAGATGGGTCGAGCGCGTGGGCGAGCGCGAAGGGGGGAAGCGAGGTGGCCGGAGACGGGCGTGAGAGAGGTGGACATCCCGCGGCCTTCGTGTTCGTCCCGCGCCCAGGTCGGGTGCGCTTGCAGTAGGGGGTTACAAGCGTCCATGCGGGTGAGGGAAGCGAGCGGCCCCAAGAGAGCGCCTGCCCCGTCCTCGTCCCCGCGCGGCCAACCTTCTCTAAGAAGGCCCTGGTCCTTCCTTTTATAGGCGTAAGGAGAGGATCCAGGTGTACAATGGGGGTGTAGCAGAGTGCTACGTGTCTAGCGGGGGAGAGCTAGCGCCCTAAGTACATGCCAATGTGGCAGCCGGAGAGATCTTGGCACCCAGCTGGTGTGGTGTCGTGGCTGTCGGAGGAGCAACGAAGCCTGGCGGAGGGACAGCTGTCGGAGCGGCTGGGTCCTTGCTGACATCCCCCTGCTTCCGTAAGGGAGCTGAGAGCCGCCGTCGTCACGGGGCTAGCGGGGCGCCATCATTGCCTATCTGGCGGAGCTAGCTAGATGGGACACCGGTCTTGTTCTCTGTGGCCCGAGTCGGCTCGGGGTAGGGTGATGATGGCGCTTCCTGTTGACGTGGCGGGCTCTTGCCCTAGGTCGGGCGACGTGGAGGCTCCTCCGAAGCCGAGGTCGAGTCTGTCTTTCATGGCCGAGGCCGAGCCCGAGCTCCTGGGTCAGGCGAGGCGGAGGTCGTTCGGCAGAGGCCAGGGCGGAGTCCGACCCCTGGGGTCGGGCGAAGCGGAGTTCGTCGTCTTCTGGGGCCTAGCCCGAGTCCGAGCCCTGGGTCGGGCGGAGCGGAGTTCGCCGTCTTCCGGGGCCTTAGCCCGAGTCCGAGCCCTGGGTCGGGCGGAGCGGAGTTCGCCGTCTTCCGGGGCCTTAGCCCGAGTCCGAGCCCTGGGTCGGGCGGAGCGGAGTTCGCCGTCTTCCAGGGCCTTAGCCCGAGTCCGAGCCCTGGGTCGGGCGGAGCGGAGTTCGCCGTCTTCCGGGGCCTTAGCCCGAGTCCGAGCCCTGGGTCGGGTGGAGCTTCCTATGGCGCCTTTGGCAAGGCCTGACTGCCTGTCAGTCTCACTCTGTCAAGTGGCACTGCAGTCGGAATGGCGCAGGCGGCGCTGTCCTTCTGTCAGACCGGTCAGTGGAGCGAAGAAGTGACGGCGGTCGCTTCGGCTCTGCCGGGGGCGCGCGTCAGGATAAAGGTGTCAGGCTACGTTCGCGTTAAATGCTCCTGCGACTCGGTCGGTCGGCGCGGCGATTTAGTCAGGGTTGCTTCTTAGCGAAGGCAAGGCCTCGAGCGAGCCGGAGATGTGTCCGCCGTTAAAAAGGGGGCCTCGGGCGAGACGGAAACCCCTCGGGGTCGGCTGCCCTTGCCCGAGGCTAGGCTCGGGCGAGGCGTGATCGAGTCGCTCGTATGGACTGATCCCTGACTTAATCGCACCCATCAGGCCTCTGCAGCTTTATGCTGATGGGGGTTACCAGCTGAGAATTAGGCGTCTTGAGGGTACCCCTAATTATGGTCCCCGACAGTAGCCCCCGAGCCTCGAAGGGAGTGTTAGCACTCGCTTGGAGGCTTTCGTCGCACTTTTTTGCAAGGGGACCAGCCTTTCTCGGTTGCATTTCGTTCCGGTGGGTGCGCGCGAGCGCACCCGCCGGGTGTAGCCCCCGAGGCCTCGGAGGAGTGGTTTCACTCCTTCGAGGTCTTAATGCCTTGCGTAATGCTTCGGCTGGTCTGGTGGTTCCCTCATGCGAACTGGCCGTAGCCCGGGTGCACGGTCGGGGCCCAAGTTCTCGGGCTGGTATGTTTACGCTGTCAACGGTTCGGCCGGAGCCGGGTTTGCGAGAGCAGCCCCCGAGCCTCCGCACAGGGCGAGAGGGCGATCAGGGACAGACTCGGCTTTTTTACATACGCCCCTACGTCGCCTTTCCGCAAGGAGGAGGGGGGGAGAGCGCCATGTTACCCTCGATGGGCACCGAACATGGTGTCTCCGGTGAGCTGCAAGCGGGTAATCCGAGTGGACGTCCGTGCCCCGTTTGTTGGGGGTCGGCTAGGGGCCCAGAGGCACGCCCAAAAGTACCTGCGGGTGATCTGCCGGACCCGGTCCCCTGGCGACGGGGTCCGAGGGCTCGATGCCTCCCTCCGATGGGATTCCGTTACAAGATCGCTCCCGCTGGTCTCGGAAATGTCCTAGGGTACCTCGGGAGCGCAGCCCGAGCCTTGGTTATGTATCGAACGTACCCCTGGTCATCCCTCGCTCGGCGTCTGAGGCGACTGTGAACCCTTCGGGGGCCAGCCTTCGAACCCCTGATCAGTAATGGGCGCGGAGCCCGAGTAGCCTGTGGCGGCCGTGGAACCCTTCGGGGGGCCGGCCTTCGAACCTCTGACCAGTAGTGGGTGTAGGGCCCACGCGATCTGAGGCGGCTGTTGAACCCTTCGGGGGGCCAGCCTTCGAACCCCTGATCAGTAAGGAGGCTCGGAGCCTAGTTCCTTCACGGGGAAGGATCCCTTTCGGGGTATCCCCCTTTCCCGGTCCCTGTCGCAAGAGATAGAGAAAGAGGAAAAAAGGAAAAAGGATACGAAACCGAACGACGCGGCGTACCTTTTTTGGCGCGGTTGTTTCGGCGAAGGCGAAGCGTCGCCCGCTGCTCCTGCCAGAAGCGTCGCCTGTCCAGCCGCGGAGTTAATGCGACGGGGCGAGTAGTTGGCAGGGCGGCCGTTGCGCGTGCGCGAGCCGTTTGAGGAACGGATCATGGGCGCGTTGTCTTCACGCCGTGAGAGGGGGTTCTCTTGCTGCCCCCGGATGGGACGTGAGCTTGGCTGACGACGTGACCGCTGCTCCCGCGCGCCTGCCACCGTCATTACGGTCGGCCCACCTTTGGCCGCGTTGGCCGCCGCGTCAGGCTGGCGCTGCTAGGTCGCGCGCTGGGTCGCCTCGAGTCGCGGTATTGGTTCCACAATCGAGGAGGCGCGGTGGTGGCACAGGTGGTACAGTTGCTTGCATGCAGCATCCGGCGCGCCGGTCGCGCGACGCGTGGGCCTGGGCCTCCATGCTGGCGTGTCGGGAGTCGGATAAGCGCGTCCACTCGGCACGGTTGCATGCCGCCTGCATGGCTGCCCGCCCCTTTTGCCCGTTGGTCTGGGCAAAAGTGGAGGGTCACTTGTAACCGCTGGGCGGTTACGTGCACCACGCGCGGCGGTTTGGCTTCTTCTGCTCGGAGCCGGTCTGCATGACATGCGGGACCTAGCCCCCGCGCCGCAGGGGAGGGCTTTGGAGCGTGTTGGAGAAGACTCAGCCCGCGACGGTTGGGGGTGCAAGCAGGGAGAGTCTCCTTTAAAAGGAGGGCGACCCCTTTCGTAAGGCGACCATGTCTTCTTGCTCCCTTATGCACCGCATCTTTCCACCTTCTGAGCCCCGGGATGGGGGAAACCGCCGTCTTTTCGCCCCATCGTCGGAGGAACGCAACTCCGTGGGAGTTGGTACCTTTCAGCCATTGTTCGGCTTCAAGGATTTTCATCATGCAGCCCGGCTGCACCCCTCCACCGGCGGTCACCCAAGATGGTGACCTCCGGCTTGATGGTGGGGGAAAGCGAGCCGGGCTGCGGCCTCTGCCCCTCCCTCGACCTCAAGGATTTTCGTCATCCAGGCCAAGATGGAGGATGAGGCGAGTCGGGGGGCTGCCTCCGTGGGGGTCGGTTGCCCTCTTCTTCCCCTGGCGTCTGGGGGAGAACGACATCCTCCAGCTTCACGGAGACTTCCTCCAGCCATGCCGGGAGAGGCGGGTCGCCGTCACACAGCCAGGGCGTAGCACCACGTCCTCCGTCCGGACGACGGTTGCGCCGCGCACCACGAGGGCAGTGCCCACGCTCTGGACGGTCCCGGCAAGGGCGAAGACCTGCCGGTGTGCTTCGAGGCGTCGGCGGACGGAGATGGCTTCTCTACCGATGAGATTGCCAACTCCGCCAGTAGCCCTGGGTCTCCGTCTCCCGGCCTGAATGGCTGGCTCTCGTCCTCGGTGGGTGAGAGTCCTTCTGCCGTAGCACCCGCCCCAAAGCCGCTGCTGAAGCTGCTTCGTTGCTCGGGGCGAGGGTAGTTATCGCTGTCGCCGGATCGGGCGGCGGCGGGCCACCCGTCGGCCCGCGATCGCTCCACGGGCTCCCCAATCTTGTGGGTTGTTCGCGCCCACGGAGACGGAACCGGAGTTCTGTTTGTAATGGCACTCCGAATGCCAGGGTTTTTTGTTCATTGCGGCTGTCGAGGCCTGAACATGTATGTAACTTCGGCACGGAGCCGTGTTTTTTCCTCATTTTTGAGCACTAAGACTCGTCTGTTGACTATCTGAACCGCTTCACCAAGCATGAGTCGCCCTGTGTCAAGGTGACGAGTGAGGTATCCGTATCCCGGAGGCGTAGGAGTCCCTCGGCTCGATCGGCCTTGCTGTCCGAGGCTCCTCTAGCTTAGTTAAAGAGACCCCTCGGCTGCTCTTCGACGAGCCGAGGCTAGGGGTAGCGATATCAGTATGAACAGAGGCGGAGTCGGCTCGAGAATGAAACCTGGTTGGCCGGAGCCTAGCCGGGTTGTCCGTTGGCAGGATCGACGTCGGAGTTGATCAGCCGAGGCTTCAGGTCGGGCTGGCGCCCTTGGAAGATGGTTGGCCGAGGCCCCAGGGGTAACCGGCCGAGCCGCCTGCTCGGGCCGGATTCCCGGAGAAGTCCCTGGCAGCGATTGCCCGGGCGTGGTGATGACGTCATCCTTCGGAGCAGAGACCCTCGGACCGCGTCGCCGTCCGAGGCTAGGTCGGGCCTCGCCGAAGGTGCCATCGATGCCGAGGGTGTTGCTGCCCCCTTCCAGCGTCAAGACCCGAGCCTACAGGATCAGATTGTCTTGTAGCGTGTGCCTTGTGCGGCCGTCGAGGCCAGAACACACACCCTCGCTGTGTTGTAAAGCTGCGTCTCTTTTCCTCTTGTTTCGAGTATCTGGACTTTTTGTCGGTAACAGGGATGTTTGTGCGAGCGAGAGTTGCTTCTCGCGGAAGGTGATGAGTGAGGTATCCGTATCCCGGAGGCGTGGGAGTCCCTCGGCTCGGTCGGCCTTGCCGCTTACGCGTACTTTCACCCGTCCATGAGGCCCTGTCACCGACTCGGTCGAGAAGGCTCGAAGGATCGCTTCGGCAGAAGGGCTTCCGAACGTAAAGACTCGTTCGATCCGCGGAGCCACTTTATCCGAACGCGAGTTACTTATCGCAGAAGGTGATGAGTGAGGTATCCGTATCCCGGAGGCGTAGGAGTCCCTCGGCTCGATCAGCCTTGGCTGCTTACGTGTACTCCGTCGTTTCCAGGACCCACTTTTCGAAGTAGTCAAAAAGCACGAAAGATATTCTGGTAAAAGAGATTTTTTTCGAGGAAAATTTTGACGCAGAGGGGGTTTCCCCCCTTTTAGCCCCCGAGGGAGGGTCGGGCTTTGCCGAGGCGAGGCCGACCCTTCCTTGTTGACTAAACTTTGCGTGGGTGCGAGGTATATGAACAACTTGGAAACATCTTAAGGGTAGAAGCGACGTAGCTGTTGGATGTTCCAAGCGTTGTCGTAGACCTCGCCTTGACTGTTGGCCAGCTTGTACGTTCCGGGCTTCAGAACTTTGGCGATGACGAATGGCCCCTCCCAGGGGGGCGTGAGCTTGTGCCTCCCTCGGGCGTCTTGCCGCAGCCGAAGCACCAGGTCGCCCACCTGGAGGTCTCGGGGTCGGACCCCTCGGGCGTGGTAGCGTCGCAGGGACTGCTGATACCGTGCCGAGTGTAGTAAGGCCCTGTCCCGAGCCTATTCCAGCTGGTCCAGCGAGTCTTCTCGGCTAGCTTGGTTGCTTTGATCGTCGTAGGCCCTCGTCCTCGGGGAGCCGTATTCCAGGTCAGTGGGCAAGACGGCCTCGGCCCTGTAGACCAGGAAGAACGGCGTGAAACCCGTGGCTCGGCTCGGCGTTGTCCTCAGGCTCCAGACCACCGAGTGGAGTTCCTTCATCCATCGCTTGCCGAACTTGTCGAGGTCGTTGTAAATTCGAGGCTTGAGCCCTTGTAGAATCATGCCGTTGGCACGCTCTACTTGCCCATTCGACATGGGATGAGCTACGGCAGCCCAGTCCACCCAGATGTGGTGACCCTCGCAAAAATCCAAGAATTTTCTGCCGGTGAACTGGGTGCCGTTGTCGGTGATGATGGAGTTTGGGACCCCGAAGCGATGGATGATGTTGGTGAAGAACGCCACCGCCTGCTCGGACCTGATGCTATTCAGGGGTCGGACCTCGATCCACTTGGAGAATTTGTCGACGGCGACCAGCAGGTGCGTGTAGCCCCCGGGCGCCTTCTGCAGAGGGCCGACGAGGTCCAGACCCCACACTGCGAAGGGCCAGGTGATGGGTATCGTCTGCAGAGCCTGAGCGGGCAGGTGGGTCTGCTTCGCATAGAATTGACACCCTTCGCAGGTGCGGACAACTCTAGTGGCGTCAGCCACCGCCGTCGGCCAGTAGAAGCCTTGCCGGAAAGCGTTCCCGACGAGGGCTCGAGGCGCTGCATGATGGCCGCAAGCCCCCGAGTGTATCTCTTGCAGGAGTTCCTGACCTTCGGCGATGGAGATGCATCGCTGGAGGATGCCCGAGGGGCTGCGGTGGTAGAGCTCCTTCTCATCGCCCAGCAAGACGAACGACTTGGCGCGTCGTGCTACCCGCCGAGCCTCGGCTTGGTCGAGGGGTAGCTCTCCTCGGCGGAGATATTGCAGGTACGGGGTCTGCCAATCTCGATCAGGCGTGACCCCGCTCCGCTCCTCCTCGATGCGCAGCGCCTCGCCCTCGGGGGCCGAGGGTACCTCGGGCTGAACCGAGGACGCCTCGGGCTAGGCCGAGGGTACCTCGGACTCGGGCGTGTCGTTGATCTTGACGGAGGGTTAGTGCAGATCCCGGGAGAAGACGTCCGGGGGAACCGTCGTTCGCCCCGAGGCTATTTTTGCCAGCTCGTCCGCAGTCTCGTTGTAGCGCCGGGCGATGTGGTTAAGCTCGAGCCCGTAGAACTTGTCTTCCAGGCGCCGAACCTCATCGCAGTAGGCCTCCATCTTCGGGTCGCAGCAGTGGGAGTTCTTCATGACTTGGTCGATGACGAGCTACGAGTCGCCGCGAGCGTCGAGGCGTCGGACCCCTAGCTTGATGGCGATTCGCAATCCGTTGATCAGAGCTTCGTACTCAGCCACATTGTTGGACGCCGGGAAATGGAGGCGCAGCACGTAGCGTAGGTGTTTCCCGAGGGGCGAGATGAAGAGCAGGCCCGTGCCGGCTCCCGTCTTCATCAGCGACCCGTCGAAAAACATGGTCCAGAGCTCCGGTTGGATCGGAGCCGTCGGCAGCTGGGTGTCGACCCATTCGGCTACGAAGTCCGCCAATACCTGGGACTTGATGGCCTTTCTGAGGGGCGAACGAGATTGTCTCGCCCATGATTTCCACCGCCCACTTTGCGATCCTGCCCGAGGCCTCTCAGCACTGGATGATCTCCCCCAGGGGGAAGGATGACACCACAGTTACCAGATGAGACTCGAAGTAATGTCGCAACTTTCGCCTCGTCAGGATCACTGCATACAGTAGCTTCTGAACTTGTGGGTAGCGGATCTTGGTTTCGGACAGCACCTCGCTGACGAAGTAAACTGGCCTCTGAACGGGCAATGCATGCCCCTCTTCTTGCCTTTCGACCACAATCGCGGCGCTAACCACCTGAGTGGTCGCGGCGACGTAGACCAAGAGGGCTTCTCCATCAGCTGGGGGTACCAAGATAGGCGCCTTGGTGAGGAGCGCCTTCAGGTTCCCAAGAGCTTCCTTGGCCTCAGGGGTCCAAGTGAAGCACTCGGCCTTCCTTAAGAGGCGGTACAGAGGCAGGCCTCTTTCGCCGAGGCGTGAGATGAAACGGCTCAAGGCCGCGAGACATCCCATGACCCTCTGTACACCTTTTAAGTCCTTGATGGGCCCCATGCTGGTGATGGCTGCGATCTTCTCCGGGTTGGCTTCGATGCCCCGCTCGGAGACGATGAACCCCAGGAGCATGCCTCGGGGCACCCCAAAGACACACTTCTCGGGATTGAGCTTGACGTCCTTTGCCTTGAGACACCGGAATGTCACTTCAAGGTCGGAGAGGAGATCGGAGGCTTTCCTTGTCTTGACCACGATGTCATCGACGTAGGCCTCGACCGTGCGACCGATGTGTTCGCCGAACACATGGTTCATGCACCGCTGGTACGTCGCACCCGCGTTCCTCAAACCGAACGGCATGGTGACATAGCAGTACATGCCGAAGGGCGTGATGAAAGAAGTCACGAGCTGGTCGGACTCTTTCATCTTGATTTGATGATACCCTGAGTAGGCATCGAGGAAAGACAGGGTTTCGCACCCAGCAGTGGAATCCACGATTTGATCGATGCGAGGTAGAGGGTAGGGAACCTTCGGACATGCTTTGTTGAGACCAGTGTAGTCTACACACATCCGCCATTTCCCCCCTTTCTTTCTCACAAGCACAGGGTTGGCAAGCCATTTGGGATGGAATACCTCTTTGATGAACCCTGCTGCCATTAGCTTGTGGATTTCCTCGCCTATCACTCTGCGCTTCTCCTCGTCGAATCGGCGCAGAGGCTACCTGACCGGTCGGGCTCCGGCCCGAATATCCAGCGAGTGCTCGGCGACATCCCTCGGTATGCCGGGCATGTCCGAGGGACTCCACGCAAAGACGTCGGCGTTTGCGCGGAGAAAGTCGACGAGCACTGCTTCCTATTTGGGGTCGAGCCCGGAACCGATCCGGATCTGCTTGGAGGTGTCGCCACTGGGGTCGAGAGGGACGGCCTTAACCGTCTCCGCTGGCTCGAAGTTGCCGGCGTGTCGCTTCACGTCTGGCACCTCTCTGGAGAGGTTTTCCAGGTCGGCGATGAGGGCCTCGGACTCGGCGAGGGCCTCGGCGTACTCCACGCACTCCACGTCGCATTCGAACGCGTGTTTGTACGTGGGGCCGACGGTGATGACCCCGTTGGGGCCCGGCATCTTGAGATTCAGGTAGGTGTAGTTGGGGACGGCCATGAACTTCGCGTAGCATGGCCTCCCCAATACCGCGTGGTAGGTTCCTCGGAACCCGACCACCTCGAACGTCAAACTCTCCCTTCGGAAGTTGGAGGGCGTTCCGAAGCAGACAGGAAGGTCGAGCCGTCCGAGGGGCTGGACACGCTTCCCAGGAATGATCCCGTGGAAGGGCGCAGCGCCTGCTCGGACGGAGGACAGATCGACGCGCAGGAGCCTGAGGGTCTCGGCGTAGATGATGTTTAGGCAGCTGCCCCCATCCATCAGGACCTTGGTGAGCCTGACGTCATCGATGATGGGGTCGACGACGAGCGGGTATTTCCCCGGGCTCGGCACGTGGCCGGGGTGGTCAGCTTGGTCGAAGGTGATGGGCTGGTCGGACCAGTCTAGGTAGACTGGCGCCGCCACCTTCACCGAGCAGACCTCCCGACGTTCTCACTTGCGATGCCGAGCCGAGGCATTCGCCGCATGCCCTCCGTAGATCATGAAGCAGTCGCGGACCTCGGGGAACTCTCCTGCTTGGTGATCTTCCTTTTTGTCGTCGTCGCGGGCCCTGCCACCCTCTGCGGGTGGCCCGGCCTTGTGGAAGTGGTGCCGAAGCATGACGCACTCCTCGAGGGTGTGCTTGATGGGCCCCTGATGGTAGGGGCACGGCTCCTTGAGCATCTTGTCGAAGAGGTTAGCACCTCCGGGGGGCTTCCGAGGGTTCTTGTACTCGGCGGCGGCGACAAGGTCCACGTCGGCGGCGTCGCGTTTCGCTTGCGACTTCTTCTTGCCTTTCTTCTTGGCGCCGCGCGGAGTAGACGCCTTGGGAGCCTCTTCCGATGGGCGGCCCTGGGGCTGCTTGTCCTTTCGGAAGATGGCCTCGACCACCTCCTAGCCAGAGGCAAACTTGGTGGCGATGTCCATCAGCTCGCTCGCCCTAGTGGGGGTCTTGCGACCCAACTTGCTCACTAGGTCGCGGCAGGTGGTGCCGGCAAGGAACGCGCCGATGACATCTGAGTCGGTGATGTTGGGCAGCTCGGTGCGCTGCTTCGAGAATCGCCGGATGTAGTCCCGAAGAGACTCTCCCGGCTGTTGCCGGCAGCTTCGGAGGTCCCTGGAATTCCCAGGGCGCACGTACGTGCCCTAGAAATTGCCGGTGAAGGCTTGGACCAAATCATCCCAGTTGGAGATCTGCCCCGGAGGCAGGTGCTCCAACCAGGCGCGAGCAGTGTCGGAGAGGAACAGGGGGAGGTTGCGGATGATGAGGTTGTCGTCGTCCGTTCCACCCAGTTGGCAGGCCAGGCGGTAGTCTGCGAGCCACAATTCCGGTCTCGTTTCCCCCGAGTACTTTGTGATAGTAGTCGGGGGTCGGAAACGGGCCGGAAACGGCGCCCGCCGGATGGCCCGGCTGAAGGCCTGCGGACCGGGTGGTTCGGGCGAGGGACTCCGATCCTCCCCGCTGTCGTAGCGTCCCCCACGCCTGGGGTGGTAGCCTCGGCGCACCCTTTCATCGAGGTGGGCCCAACGGTCGCGACGATGGTGCTCGTTGCCGAGGTGGCCCGGGGCCGCAGGCGCGGTGTTGTGCGTGCGCCCGGTATAGACCGAGGCTTCCCGCATGAATCGGGAAGTCGCGGCATGAGGTTCCGAGGGGTACCCCTGCCTTCGGGAGGCAGAGCTCTCGGCCCGCCGGGCCGCAGCGCCTTCCAGGAGATTCTTGAGCTCTCCCTGGATTCGCCGACCCTTGGTGGTTGATGGTTCTGGCATCGCGCGGAGGAGCATCGCTGCGGCTGCCAGGTTCTGACCGACCCCGCTGGATGCGGGTGGCGGCCGGTCCCTGACATCGTTGGCGACGCGGTGCTGGAAACCCTGGGGCAGGTGACGTATTTCTCCGGCCGGGGGTTGGCCCGCCCATACCTGCCCGACGTCCCGGCAGATCGACTCGAGCGCTCCTGCTCCCTCGTCGAGCCTGGCCTGCGCCCCGCGGACTTGCTCGAGCTGTGGGTCGTGACCCTCCGCCGGAACGGGGACCACAGCTAGCTCCCGCGGGATGTCGGCGCGAGGCACCGGCCTAGGGAGATCACCGTCCTCCGGCATGCCGAGATGGTTGCCTTCGGAGGGATCCCCTAGCTCGACGTGGAAACATTCGCGGCTTGGGCCGCAGTCCTTGTCGTCAAGGCTGCGGCTGCCGTCGGAACAGTCGGAGAGGCAGTAGTCACATGCGGTCATAAAGTCCCGCATGGCACTGGGGTTGCCAAATCCAGAGAAATCCCAACAGACGCTGGGATCGTCATCTTCCTCGGACCCAGAGGGCCCGTAGGTCGAGACGTCCGTCAATCGGTCCCAAGGCGACCGCATACGAAACCCTAGAGGGGTTGCACTCGCCTCAACGTGAGCGCCCGCCAAAGCGAGGTCGCTAGGCGGGTTGAGGCCGAGTCGAAATGACGTAGGATGGGAATCAGTCGGTACCTTTTGGTCGACGAGGAGCGACATAGTCATGTCGGGGACTGATTGCGCCGTCGTCTTGGGTACGAGGGCGACGTCCTGCAGGCCCTCCGCGAGCGTGCTGGCGTCGTCCACTTGCTCGGGATTGGCGTGTCGTGGGGGGACGGCGCTCGCCTTCGTCTCAAACGCGAGGTCGACGCCCGACGCGCCCTCCGTTGGGGCGCTGGGGACGTCGATTCGCTCGACAGCCGACAGAGCGTGGCCTCCCGCTCGGCCTTGGTTGCCCCGTCTCCTCCTCCGATGGCGTGGGAGAGGACGGGGCGAGCTCGAATGTTGTTCTTCCACCACGCGGGGAAGACGTCGTCGATTCCGCCGCCGGCGGGCGGGCTGTCGGCCGCCATTGCCGTCGTCGCGCGACGGTGGAAGGAGTATCATGTCGTAGCTGCCGTCGAGAGACATGAACTCGAGACTCCCGAAACGGAGCACCGTCCCGGGTTGGAGAGGTCGTTGGAGACTGTCCATCTGGAGCTTGACGGGAAACTGCTCGTCAACACGCAGCGTGCCCCTACCTGGCGCGCCAACTGTCGGCGTTTCGAGACAGGGGGTCCCTGAGCCGACGAGTGAGTGTGCCGCGTGCCCCAGCCCAGATGGGTCGAGCGCGTGGGCGAGCGCGAAGGGGGGAAGCGAGGTGGCCGGAGACGGGTGTGAGAGAGGTGGAAATCCCGCGGCCTTCGTGTTCGTTCCGCGCCCAGGTCGGGTGCGCTTGCAGTAGGGGGTTACAAGCGTCCACGCGGGTGAGGGAAGCGAGCGGCCCCAAGAGAGCGCATGCCCCGTCCTCGTCCCCGCGCGGCCAACCTTCTCTAAGAAGGCCCTGGTCCTTCCTTTTATAGGCGTAAGGAGAGGATCCAGGTGTACAATGGGGGTGTAGCAGAGTGCTACGTGTCTAGCGGGGGAGAGCTAGCGCCCTAAGTACATGCCAATGTGGCAGCCGGAGAGATCTTGGCACCCAGCTGGTGTGGTGTCGTGGCTGTCGGAGGAGCAACGGAGCCTGGCGGAGGGACAGCTGTCGGAGCGGCTGGGTCCTTGCTGACGTCCCCCTGCTTCCATAAGGAAGCTGAGAGCTGCCGTCGTCACGGGGCTAGCGGGGCGCCATCATTGCCTATCTGGCGGAGCTAGCCAGATGGGACACCGGTCTTGTTCTCTGCGGCCCGAGTCGGCTCGGGGTAGGGTGATGATGGCGCTTCCTGTTGATGTGGCGGGCTCTTGCCCTAGGTCGGGCGACGTGGAGGCTCCTCCGAAGCCGAGGTCGAGTCTGTCTTTCATGGCCGAGGCCGAGCCCGAGCTCCTGGGTCGGGCGAGGCGGAGGTCGTTCGGCAGAGGCCAGGGCGGAGTCCGACCCCTGGGGTCGGGCGAAGCGGAGTTCGTCGTCTTCTGGGGCCTAGCCCGAGTCCGAGCCCTGGGTCAGGCGGAGCGGAGTTCGCCGTCTTCCGGGGCCTTAGCCCGAGTCCGAGCCCTGGGTCGGGCGGAGCGGAGTTCGCCGTCTTCCGGGGCCTTAGCCCGAGTCCGAGCCCTGGGTCGGGCGGAGCGGAGTTCGCCGTCTTCCGGGGCCTTAGCCCGAGTCCGAAGCCCTGGGTCGGGCGGAGCTTCCTATGGCGCCTTTGGCAAGGCCTGACTGCCTGTCAGTCTCACTCTGTCAAGTGGCACTGCAGTCGGAATGGCGCAGGCGGCGCTGTCCTTCTGTCAGACCGGTCAGTGGAGCGACGAAGTGACGGCGGTCGCTTTGGCTCTGCCGGGGGCGCGCGTCAGGATAAAGGTGTCAGGCTACCTTTGCGTTAAATGCTCCTGCGACTCGGTCGGTCGGCGCGGCGATTTAGTCAGGGTTGCTTCTTAGCGAAGGCAAGGCCTCGGGCGAGCCGGAGATGTGTCCGCCGTTAAAAAGGGGGCCTCGGGCGAGACGGAAACCCCTCGGGGTCGGCTGCCCTTGCCCGGGCATAGGCTCGGGCGAGGCGTGATCGAGTCGCTCGTATGGACTGATCCCTGACTTAATCGCACCCATCAGGCCTCTGCAGCTTTATGCTGATGGGGGTTACCAGCTGAGAATTAGGCGTTTTGAGGGTACCCCTAATTATGGTCCCCGACAGTGCTGTTCTTGGATGGTGCCGGGGAGGTCACCGTCACTAGGGCTGGAAACGAGCCGAGCCGAGCTTGGCTCGGCTCGGCTCGACGTGGCTCGGTGCAGCTGCGAGCCGAGCCAGGCTCGGCTCGGTCATTTTGCGAGCCCGACCTAGAGGCTCGGCTCGGCTCGGTAACGGCTCGCGAGCCGGCTCGAGCCAGCTCGCGAGCCTCACACTAAATCACGTTTAGAGTATAAATTATATATTTTTTTATTATATATAAGATAAAAAAATTATGTATAATATATTTTTAGACTACAATATAAGTGTATCACATATCAAGTTCAAGAAATTCAATAAAATAGTTCAAAACATAACAATAATATGGTATAATAGTATACTTGACGTTGTTAGCTCGGCTCGCGAGCCGGCTCGGCTCGGCTCGCAGTTCTGGCGAGCTACAAAATCAGGCTCGGCTCGGGCTCGTTTTGGCTCGCGAGCCGGCTCGAGCCGAGCCGAGCCTCACCGAGCCCGAGCCAAATTTCCACCCCTAACCGTCACCATCGGTCGTAACTTGCAATAGCCTTTCTCCATAGCCCCTACACCCAGTACGCCCTAAAATCCCTAGCTAAAATCAGTTAACACTTTATACCACTAGGTAATATCTGAAAATTGAAAGGAAAACTGTGGAACTTCATAAGAAACAAGGAACACAAAAATAACATGAACATATTAGTTCAAATGGTACTGAGACGCATACCTCTTTCAAAAGGCAAAGAGAATCTGTAGATTTTTCAGCCAGTTGATCACGCAGAACTTGGATCTTGTTCTCAGTGTCCATTGCCTAGACATGTATTCAGATGACTTGAAATATATTTGGTACCCCATAAGCTCCATAAGTAATCAAATAAATGCATTACCATTACTAGATTCTTGCTCTTAGTACTTGGTGCTGTTCGTTACACCTAATCATGCACTTATGATGATCTAACATAGCAGGTGAATCTTCCGGTGAATATGCTGCCTGTGACTTATCCGCAGAGCCATAATTACCAATAAGATGATTTCCATAAAACTGTTGCACGGATCTTGAGCCAAGGATCAACACCGATGAGCATGGATTTTCATCCACTTCAACAAACTCTTCTTCTTGGTAAATTCTTATTGTATTAATGCTTCTTTATTATAAAAGTTTGGGTTAGTCCCTGTTCTGCCATCTCAGTATGCTGTATTTACCCTTGGCTCGCTGTAGTTGGTACCAATGTTGGCGACATTGGATTGTGGGATGTTGGTACCAAAGACAGACTCGTTGTAAGGAACTTCAAAGTCTGTGACCTCAATAAATGTACAATAATTCTCTAGGTCTGTTTGTTGCACTATGTGTTTCAGGCACTTGTTATATTCTATTAGCCTTCATATAACACATAATAAATTGATCAACATTCAACAGGCATCACTGGTTAAGGATCCAACCGTGTCAGTTAATCGCATAATATGGAGTCTTGATGGAACCTTGTTTGGTAAGATGAGAAGATTTAATCGGTGTTTTTGTTGTCCTTTTGATGGCTTCAATTCTGATGTATTTATTATTTTAATAGGTGTTGCTTATTCAAGGCATATTGTACAAATTTATTCCTATAATGGTGGCGACGATATTAGACAACACTTGGAGGTTTGACTGCATGTTTCTTAATTCTTTCTACCTCATAATTGTTTGGTGTGTTCTCTTTTGTATAGTTGACTATGTTGGTTCATATTTTCGACTGATACGCTTGCTTTCTTCAGATTGATGCACATATTGGTGGTGTAAATGACATTGCATTTGGATTCTACCTTGCTTGGGCAATGCAGCATTTTCACTCTTGGTGCTTCTTGAACTTCTTCCTTCAGTTCATCGACATCCTAAAGAGGTAATAGCAGCAAATGGGTATCATGAATTCACATCTCAGATGGGAAAAAAATCTTAGAAGAAACATCTAGAGACTGAATGAAGCGCAACAACACTTAAAATATATGAACAACTAATATCTAGAGTTTAAGGCATGAAAAAAAATATGAACACCTAATATCTAGAGTTTTCGATAGGAATGAAAAAAGTTCTTAGTTTTTTAGTTTGTTCTAAGAAAAAATATTGGGTTAGCCACTTGCTACCTGCATATCATAGTTATATTTGTTGCTCTATATCTATGTTTTATATTCTTACGTGGCAACGCACGGGCACATACTTATAATTATCTAAGTGTAAGACCCTTTTTCACACACATATGTTATGTGACCCAATTGTCATTCCTCTATTTATTTTCGTCGTGTTTGTGACATATGGTTTGTTTTTCATGTTCTAGATGATCTACTTATCGTTGGGTTACCTGATGGTGATGGCCCTATTGGACATTTCAAACTATCCAAACTTGTTCTTCAGAAGGACATAAAGGTACTATAATGTTGTTTGGTGTTATATTTCCTATAATTATTATTGTTATCTCTATATTTTTTCTACATTTTGTGGTCATCACAATGTAACAGTTATGATGTATGAATTTTTGTTGAAATGATTTTTTTGTTGAATTGATTAAATTATTATATAGCCTTCCATGGCTTGCGGATAATATATGACAGTATATATGAGGAGAATAGGAATCAAACAAGTGCTCAACCTCGAAGATCCAAGCATACTAGCCTAGAAGTAAAATGTTACTACATGCCACTAAATTTATCTTTAAAGATACATACTTTAATCAGATAGGCATGCTTTTGATTGCATCTCTGCTAAACAAACATGTCATGCGAATACTAAAAAGGACTAACATGAACTGGACAGCCTTCCAACATATATTGAAAGTTTGATGAAGAGAATTCATGTTAAGAGCTATAGTATTGGCGGCACTTATGCAAACACCAAGATGCTAATTTTACCATATTATTCCACATATGGGATTGCACCTTACTATTCTTAGATGCCATTTTGTGAAACACTGATTCTTATTGTTTTGTCTATAGTGCTGAACTAATAAGATTGTTTCAAGATTTTCAACAAAGTTCCGAGCGACTTACCTCCAGTTTTGCGGTTGTAGGTAAATTATGCATTCTCTTAGCATGTGACAAGAATCCATGTCTTCCTTTGCAGTTAAACTCACATGTGTCCTGACCTAACACTTGAATCCTGATTTTTCAGATTCTTGGTTGGTTATCAAGTAGCCCTACTGATATAGAAAGTCATATTAGACATGATTGTATTATTCTAACAGTATACGTTCATTTAGTTGAGTCTGCATGGCAACAAGTATGCTTCTTTTTAAAGTCACATGTCAAAATAGTTCATTTTTGTTTGGTTATTAATGGTCTTTTCTACAGCTTTCTGAGAATATGAGCCTGAAGCTGGATAAGCTTTTGAGTAGCTCCACTGACAACTTTTGGGCATCTGGCTTGGTATTTGTGATGGTTCTGCGCCACTTAGCGTTTATGATCAATGGTGAGCCAATCTCCGGCACTTTGCTGCTGTTATACAGTGATGTTGTCGTGCAAGCTTATTTTGGATACTTTATGTAGGAATGTTAACTATCAAGCTTTGTTGGTCATGTTACTACATGTCAAATTATGTTGGACAGGCCCCTGGCACCCTGTTCTCATCATTACTGCAAGATTTTATCTGTCAGACCTATTGCTGCACCTTATTCAGCAATAATAAATTTCAGAGTAGAAGGTTTTAACCTACTCAATACTTCCTCAAGGTACGTCATCATCTTGAATTCTGATTAACTTATTCGTGAAGTATATACATGTAAACCTTGATATTCCCTTTGGCTTATCCATTTACATGTAAATACCATCTTCTCATGTTTGTAGGGTAATTTGTTCATTTGAAGGGCGCTGTATATTACAGGAAGACACAGATTCTGTAGCAGAGAATGCTGAGTATAAGGATATCGACATCGAATCCCTTAGTTTGTGTTGTTATGTTCCTGGTCCAAGAGGTAGAGGATTTTACAAATATTTATACTTATAGAGCTTCTGTTTGAGTGTAGGACGAGATGGAGGAGGTGGACGAGCATGAAGGGCAACATGGCATCATTAGTAGGAAGCATCTTAAAGAGATGTCTATTATGCTACATGTTAAAGAAGCTGAATCTCCTATTATGCTATCTGTTAACATTAAAGAGAGGTATATCTCATCGTTGTTACATTACTTATTGTTGATATTTAGAATCTAAAGAAAAAGGAGAAAGAACTACAGGTTATGGAGGCTGAGCTAAACAAAAGAGAATGGGTATGCTTCCTTATCATTGTAGAGCTCTGTATCTACATAGATTGATGGAGTACACAAATTAAGCTTGTATTGATAGAATGATAGTTTTATGAATTGGCATTTGGATCAGGGTGTTTTGCGTGCAGAAGATGTCAAAGGGACGAGGAGTGAGCCACGGTCGCCGCCAGGCATGAGGAGCAAGCCATCCTTGTTGAGTGCAAGGGAGGGTCTCCACCTCCATGTGGGAAACGGAAGGACCGGGGCACCGGGCCAAGTCACCGGAGGGGAGTGTAAGGGCATGCACATGCCCGGACACACTCCCGACCAAGTCACCAAGAGTGTTGTTTCCATATCCTGTTTTTATATTAATTACAGCATGGTTTCCCTAATTTGTTCTCAGATGTGTTGCAAGTTTCATGTTTTGCTGTTTTTGTTGACACGTGTGTGTGATTTGGAAAACACATGTCTTGTCCTATGCTTCCCTACATCGAGAACAATGTAATAGATTACTATATCTTTTCTATAATACAATGTAATATAGCACTCGAACTAGCTAAACATTCATTCTCGTGAGTACACTTTCAACTGTAAACTTTCCCCTCCTGTGATGTAATACTTTCACAGGCTCCGTCTGTTGGGCTCCCACGCGCACCTTCTTGACCGTGTGCCATCGTCGCTAAGGCCGCCACCCCCGTGATCGCGCGTCGCCACTCCACCATCGTCCCCCAGACCTTGCTCCCTCCGCGAGACTACCCTGCCCTTCTCCTTGAGTGCCTCACAGATAGGCGGCCTCATGTCGCGGCGTCGATGCGCTCGACCGCGGCCCGAATTTCACTTCAACATCATGTCAGACGGGTCGCAGACATCGTCCTCCATCTTAACAGTATAACACACATTTGTACATACGTTATCTATACTACTATATGTTATCGTTGCAACGCACGGGCACTCACCTAGTTGTTTTGTTAAGTTGTTTTCTTTCTAATCTAGACAAAACATATAATCTCAAGATTCCTAATTTTAGCATACAAACTCTATATCAGAGATAGAGTTTAGAACTTGAACTACACAAATAAGGCTTTGAGGGTCAAAGAACCTCAATCTGTATAAAGTAAGGGGGTGTTTGGTTTTAGGAACTAACTAGGGTCGTGCCCGTGCGTTGCGACGGTACACACTCATATAATTGTAAGTGAAGTAGCGTTCCTATCGAGAATCACATAAGGACAGAGCACACATTGTGATAAAAGTCATGTAGATCTTTAATTGCAGTAGAATTACCAATAAACATTTACATGCTAAAACAAAAGCCCCAATATTGCTACACGTGTGAAACCCCTTACTTCACTACAAGTGTCCTGATTTGGAGAAAATAGCTGAAGGAAAACTTCACGGCGAGCAAAAGCACCCAAAAGATGGAGTACTTGACATTGTCAAATGTGCCCTCACGTAGTCCTCTCTAATCAGTGACTGAATGTGAACAAATAGAACCAACATCTGTGGGGCATGACCTTTTCATCAGAGACCAAATGGATAACCATAATCATGGATCGTCCCAATATAATGAAACTATCTCTAAAATTGTGACCAGTGACAGTTCTCATCAACTAGGATCAACTACATATCAAAACCCTAAACTTGAAACTACTGAGGGTACTGGGATATCAGTACTATTAGTCCCTAAGTCAAACAACAATAAATGGCCTATTGTAGAAGGGAGGGCCCTGGCTGCTACAAATATGTTGTGTTCAGAACCCTATTATGCAAGAGATGGTGTCAGTATGATGAAGCGTAGCTTTGGACTAGACAGCACTTCAGCTGCTTCTTCCAGTGATCTTGGATGTTCAAGGCACTATGAGTCGTCAAAGCATTGCTTCTGTGTCAGATATGTCAATCTGTAGCTCTTCAGCTTCACTTTGCCCTCAGATTGGTGCTGTAGGTGATTCCTGTTTCCTAATTGACACTTTAGAAAGCAGCACTTCAAGAACATTGATCTCTTCTGAAGAAAATGATGCTTTTTGTAAGGATGCTTTGCCAAGTGATATGGAATGTTTATCTCCACAGGTTATTGCTGATGATGACAGTCATGTTGTCTTTTTAAATTCAAAGCTATTTAAGTGAGGTAGGAGATACAACAATTGAGAATCATAGTGCTGGCAGAATGCCTGACATGGATCATACCAGTACAAATATGTATTCTTTAGATACTGAATTGCCAAGTGATACCCGAGAGTCATCAGGCTCAGAGGAAAGTGTACTGGATTCCATTTAGCTTGTATATCTCTTTTTTGGGTTTTACAAGTGGCCTGATTTGGAGAAAATAGCTGAAGGCAAACTTCACGGCGAGCAAAAGCACCCAAAAGATGGAGTACTTGACATTGTCAAATGTGCCCTCACGTAGTCCTCTCGTCCAGTGCATGGTCCTTGTTGTCGTCGATCATCCCAAACTCTCGCTTGAACAAGCCCGGGTGTGGCCGCCCTCACCTCCTCCGCAAGGTATAGGTACAGCTCACACATCTCGTCAGGCTCCCTCCCAGCACCACCGTTAGCCGATGCCTTGGTAACCGCCTTGGGTGCTGGC
This sequence comes from Zea luxurians, assembly GCA_029449295.1. Classification (NCBI taxonomy): domain Eukaryota; kingdom Viridiplantae; phylum Streptophyta; class Magnoliopsida; order Poales; family Poaceae; genus Zea; species Zea luxurians. The sequence goes on from JAOPSE010000020.1 coordinate 57,902,140, forward strand.
CGTTGCCGTCGAGAGCCCCGTGGTGCGCTTCGGGTTCTATGCCTTCATCAGGGCCTTCCTCGTTGTTTCCCTGCTCCTGCTGGCCGTCGAGGTCGCGGCGTACATCAAGGCTTGGGACCTCACCGCCTTCGTGCTCGCCCTCCCCGCCCTCGGCCTCGAGTCGCTGTACGCCTCCTAGCCGCGCTTCCACGCCGCCTACGTTGCGCCGGGGATACAGTTCCTCACTGACGCCTGCGTCGTGCTCTTCCTCGTCCAGAGCGCCGACTGCCTCATCCTGTGCCTTGGCTGCTTCTACATTTGCGTCAAGCGCATCAAGCCTGAGCCAAAATCCCTGGCATTGCCTGATGCGGAGCGCACCACGGGGCTCTTGCAGAGGTCAAAGAGATGGTGATCCTGATACTTGCTCGGTGGCGCACCTTTCTTGACCGCTTTGGCGTACCAGCTCTGCAAACTCCTCACCTTCCTCTTGAGATCGGAGAGGCTGCAACCACTATCGTCGAGCTTGCCAGCGAGAGCATCGGCCAGCATGTCCGTTTGAGGCAGCGCGCTGTTGGAACTTGCTCTCAGTTGCAAGGGGATCCAACAAGGGTGAACAGTGACGTCAACAGGGCACTCGCGCTAGATGGCAAAAGCTCTGTTAATCTGGCCTCTCACGGGCACTGTGCAGGGGTATTTATAGGTACCTGAGTGCGCAGCGCCTTGAGCTAAGGACGCATGTGCCCTCAGCTACCTAGGTTATCCCTAGAATATTCCCATAAAGCGGGGTTACAGACCGTAATTACAGGAATGCTTTTACAAATTAGGCCCGTAACGCACGGCGGCCACGCGGGGCCCGTTACAATGGGCCGGATCGCACGTGGGCCTCTGAGCTGGATGAGGCCGCACTGTGGGATGCCCTTCTTCGCCAATCTTCGTCTGGTGCGGAAGAAGCGAAGGGTGTCCCTGCCTGTTTTGTTTCTGTTAGCTCAGCTGCTGCAGCGAAGGCTTCGAGCGAAGGGTGGCGCCTTTGCCTTCGCCCCAACATTTGCCCTCCGAGGGACCAGTTCGACAAAGTCACCTGGTGCCGAAGACGTCGTTAGATGGCGGAGACGCTGCCCTCGCTCGAAGTGGTTTCGCGGGGGTTTTTGATATGACCGTTGATTGACGGCGTACTGTTGGATTGCGGGTTTCCCGAAGCGCCGCACCCTGTTGGATTGCGGGTTTCCCGAAGAGCCGCGCCCTGTCTATAAAAGGGGGCGGGGGTCGGCGCTTTTTGAACTTCACCTTCCGCGCTCCGCGAAAACCCTAGCCGCCCTTTCCGCCGTCTTGCTGCTCGTCTGCCCGCCGTGCTCTTGTTCGCCGGAGATCTGGCTCGAGTGAAGCAGACCGCCCGCCGCCGCCGACGGTACGTAGCGATGCCGTCCTCGTCTTCTTCCGCTGCCGCTACACCGCCGGCCGTTCCCTCGCCGCCGGCCGCCGCCTCGTCTGAGAAGACGCTGAGTAGTTTAATGGCGGAGGAGTTGCGCGCCGGCGATTCTGTTGATTTTGGCGTATCGCGGATGTCGTCGGCCCGCGTGCAAGATATGTAGCGGTTGGGTTACTTCGGCGGCGGAGTTGCTCGAGTCCCGGGGACGGAGGAAGTCCCCGAGCCAGAGGGCGAGTTGGTCGTTTTCGAGGCGTTCTTCGCCGCCGGACTCCGCTTGCCTGCGCACCAATTTGTTGGCGAAGTCCTGCGCAGGTTCAACGTTCAAATACATCAGCTGACACCGAATGCCATAGTGGCTCTGTCAAAGTATGTCTGGGCGACGACTTCGTACGGCGGACAGCCATCGGTGGAAGTTTTTGCGAAGTATTATTGTTTGCATTGGCAGAAGAGGATGATTGGAGGCGAAGTTGCTCAGTTTGGATCCTGCACATTCACGCTGAAGACCGGCAAAACCACGATGCAGGTAGTCGAGTTGGTTCCTTGCGCCCGCAACAAGTGGGGCAACTGGAATGAATTTTGGTTTTACGTTGCTGAGGGTACCGTCGAAGGCCATGAGGGACTCCCCGTGTCCGCGATGTGTTCTCATTTTTACTCAGCGTACCCACCCTTTGAAGTGGCGGAGGAGGATGTGGACGAAGGGGCTCTTCGGTGCGCCGCCGGCCTGAGCAGTGGGCGCGACTTGGTTGAAGAATTTGTGGCGTACGGGGGTGTGGCCCTTGGCGCATGGCTGGGCGTTGGGTGAAGTATGCCCTCGCCAGATGCCTTTTCATGGCAGAAGGGTGATGCGGAGTCCCGCCTTCGCCCTGAATCTGCAAAACCGCGATCCGGCCGCCTTTGTGCGTGAGGCGGAGGATGGGGCGGTGCGGCTTGTTGGACGCTACGTGCCGAGGACAGAGGGCCAGCGCAGCTGGGATATCCGCGGGTCGAATGACCGCTTGAACAGGGTTTTTGAATTAAATCAATTGCCATATGACGGCTACCCTGGTCAAGACGATGTGGACCGCCGTGGGAAGAAACCGGCGGTGGAGACCAGAGACGACCCTGCGCCGGCGGCCGCCCCATCCTCTAAAAAGAGAAAATTAGGTACTGCCATGGGAGGACTTGGGGTTTCTGATGGTTTTGCTAGAGAGTTGATGAGGACGTGCGCGACCCCGGGGGAAAGGATGTCTTCGCCCGAGCTCCGGGAGTCTTCGGCTCGGATGCTGAGGGTTACCGGGGGTTGTTGGCCTAGGAATGTTCCTGTCCCCCGCGCGGCTGGCGAGGACTTTTTTACATCTTGCATGGTTCGTGAATGGAGGGTTTTTCCTTACGGGCGGAATATTGCTGCTGTTGTGTCAGCAGTGATGGACAAGGATCGCCAGGGAGCTGCACAGAAGCGCCAGGCGGCTGTCAGGCTCGTTGAAGCCAGGCCGAAGAGGCAGCGGGGGGCTGCGAAGGCTGCGGCCCCCGGCGGAGGCCGGCCGCCGCTGGCGGCGAAGTCGGGCGTCCCTGCATCTAGCAAGGCGCTGGAGGCAACGGCAGGCGCCGGAGGCTCGAAATCGGCGAAGGCGGTGCCGCCGTCCAGCGGAGTGGCGGAGGTCGCGAAGGCGGCCCGAGCGTTGCCGTTGGCGGGCAAACGTGTCGCCGACTTTGTCACCGATATTAGTGTGGACGACTATCTCGGTGGTAAGTCGTTGGCTTTATTGTTTTTTTTTATTGGTTCGTTGGTACGTTGCAGGGTGGGGCGAAGGCCAACTTGCTATGGTTGCGCCTGCCGCGGCGACCACGACGGCTGCCGCAGTGCCGAAGGCGAAGGGCGGGGCTCTTAGCGCCGGAGGCGAGGCATCGGCCCTCGCGGTTGTCATGGATGAGGCGGGCGCTGCGTCCCGCCGGCTGACGGAGGTGACGGAGGCGCTACGTCAGGTCCGCTGAGTTGGACTTCGTCCTTTTTTTCCGGCTTGCTGGGGCCGCGGTCTTACGATTGCTCTGCAGGTGGCTGACTTCGCCAGCCGCACTGCGTCGGGGGCCCTCACGGTAGCTATGGCTGCCGAAGTCGAAAGACTTCGGACACAACATGCTGATGCCGTCCGTGAAAAATCGGCCGCCGACAGCAAGTGTCGCAAGCTGGCGGACAAGGTGGCCACACTGGAGGACGAGAAGGCCGCCCTCCGGCGCCAGCTGGCGGGGGAAAGGAGGGAGACCAACGAGGCCCTTGTCAAGGCGCAGGCGGAGGCCAACCTGGCACGGGCGGAGGGCAATCTTGCCAGGGAGCGCGCCGAGCAGCTGCAGGAGCGGCTCACCGCCTTGGAGAGCCGCGTGAAGGGGGCCGAGGCCGCGTCACGCGCGGAGGCAGAGCGAACGCGCCAACTGCTTGTAGATACATACCGTGGCCTGGGCGCGGGGACCGGTGAATTCGAAGTGCCGGACCGAGAGCCCGGACTTCGGTGCCTGGAGTGGGTGCAGGAGGAGTTGCAGGCACTCCCCACTGTCGTGGAGGGGTTTATGGCGTATGCCTCCCTGGTCACCTGCGAGGGGGCGATGAACGCGCTCTCCCGCGAAGGGTGTCGGCACTTCGAGGTCTTCGACCAAGTCGAAGAAGATTTTGAGCAAGATATCTTCAAGGTTGAGGATCCCGTAGTGAAGGAATCCGCCGGAGCTATCTTCGACCGTCTGTGGGGTCCACACGGTCGCGAGGTGGTCAGCGAGCGCGCCGAGACGGCGAGGGCTCAGGTAACGTTTTCGCTTGTTTGGTATTTGTTGGACGTAGGCTGTGTGTGTGTTTGATGAATTTTGTGTGTTTTGGCTTAGGCGGCGCGTGGCGAGAGGGTCGACGACTTCGGGGCGTTGAACAGCATGCTGACTGACCCGGAGCCGACCCCGGCGGAGGCCGTGTCTGGGGTCGCCCTGGAGCCGACCCCGGAGACTGCGGGGGACGCGTCGGGTGCCCCCGCATCCGCTGCGGCCGGTGAAGACCTGCCCCCAGAGGTCGCCGAAGGCGCGCCTGATGCTTCCGCAGCTGCTGCGCCGAGTGCTGAAGATCCCGCAGCGGTGGCGGCGGAGATAACAGCGGAAGCAACGGCGGAGCCAACGGCGGGGGCTCCCGCAACGTCAGGGCCGTCGCAGGTGGCGTAGTGGGTGTAGAGGGTTGGGGAAATTTGTACATGTTACTGAATTTTGGTTGCTGCGCAGGTTCAAGATTTTGGGCCTGCGCACACAACCGCTACTACTAAATTTTTGGCGGCTTCGACCGTGGAAGATGGTAATGAATGTGGTGGGTCTGCATCTGAGTTTTTTGATTGTGCTGACTCTGGGAGCTCGATTGAGTGGACTGAGGAGTCGTCGGAGGACTTGGACTACTTCGCGGCTTTGGATGTGGCTGCGGCGGAGGCTTCGCCGCACGCCGCGGACGCAGGAGATGTGCCAGGTCCTAGCACCGGGCGACAACGACGAAGGGCAGTTGCGAAACGTAGAGTTAGTGGGGTGGAGGGGGCTCGGCTTCGTGTGAGTGGGGCTGGCCGGCAGGAACTGTTGTCTTTGCCGGCCGTCGAGAATACAGGTGAAGGGGAACTGCGAAGTCTTTTTGCGGGTGAGGAGCTTAGGATAATGTTATTTAATTATAGGGAGATGGGAATTATTCCTAAGGTTGAGCCGATGTAGAGTGTGGTGCCCTCGCTTGTATATGTAGAGGCTTGTATGATGAAGTTGTGTGCCCTCGCTTGTATATGTGTGCGAAGGCGTTGTGTACTTTGTCTGGTTTGTTTTGTTGTGCTGTGTTGGTGTGATTATAGTTGGTCTTGGCGTGGACGGTTTGATGTTGTCGTTTCTGCCTTTGTTGTGCTAGTCCGCTTGCACCCTTAGGTGTCTTCTGCACGGACAGTCTGTGCGGTAGGCTTCGGTTTTTTCGCACTTGTTGTGCTAGTCCGGCTGCACCCTTGGGCGACTTCTGCATGGATAGTCTTCGCGGTAGACTTTGGTTTTTTCGCACTTGTTGTGCTAGTTCGGCTGCACCCTTAGGCGACTTCTTCGCGGATAGTCTTCGCGATAGACTTTGATTTTTTCGCACTTGTTGTGCTAGTCCGGCTGCACCCTTAGGCGACTTCTGCGCGGATAGTCTTCGCGATAGACTTCGATTTTTTCGCACTTGTTGTGCTAATCCGGCTGCACCCTTAGGCGACTTCTGCGCGGATAGTCTTCGCGATAGACTTCGATTTTTTCGCACTTGTTGTGCTAATCCGGCTGCACCCTTAGGCGACTTCTGCGCGAATAGTTTTCGCGATAGATTTCGATTTTTTTCGCACTTGTTGTGCTAATCCGGCTGCACCCTTAGGCGACTTCTGCGCGGATTTGTCGCACGCGAGGGTGGCTAGCGCTTAGCCTCGCGGTGACCTCGTGTTGGTCGAATGTCGAAGACCGTCGTCGCGGTCTTTTTTTGACGCATGTCTTTGCGGGGGATTTTTCACACATATATTACATGGCTCCGCCTCGTTAAAAACCTCACCCCCCGGGAGGAAAAGAGTGCGGGCCGGTACAAGATTGTTTTTGCGAATTACAAGGGCGAAGACAGCCCTGAGGAATCAAACAAAAAATTTGCGGAGGTTGTCGATGTTCCAGGAGTGCTCCAGGTCCTCGCCGTTTGGCGTTGTGAGCCTGTAAGCGTTGGGGGAAGCTTTTGTCTTGACTATGAAGGGGCCCTCCCACCTGGGCTCCAGCTTGCCCTTGGACTCCGTCCGAGCTGTTCGAACGAGTACGAGGTCCCCCTCGCTGAACTCCCTCAGGATGACTGAGTGGTCGCGCCATGCTTTGGTCTGGGCTTGGTATTTGTTCAGGGCCTGTAGGGCGAAGACTCGGTCTCCATCGATGAGATCCTTTGAAGTTAGCTCGTCCACATCGGGGATGGCTGACGGAACTGTTCACGGGGACCCGTGCTTTATTTCTTGCGGGGTCATGGCCTCCGATCCGTATAGAAGGCGGAAGGGAGTAAACCCGGTCGCCCTGCACTCAGTCGTGTTTAGTGCCCAGACTGCCTCAGGTAACAAATCGGCCCATCTGCCCTTTTTTCATCAAGGAGCATTTTCTTGATAGCTGTGAAGATTTTCCCGTTGGCACGCTCCACGACCCCGTTGGACTGCGGATGATAGACTGAGGCGAAGGCAAGCTTGGTGCCAATGGAGAAACAAAAATCCTTGAAGTCTTGGTTGTCAAACTGCTTGCCGTTGTCAACTGTTAGTTCGGACGGTACTCCGAAGCGGCAAACGATGTTCTGCCAGAAGAATTTTTGGGCAGTCTTTGATGTTATTGTAGAAACAGCCCGCGCCTCGATCCATTTGGTGAAGTACTCGACCGCGACGAAGGCGAACTTAAGGTTCCCCTGAGCGGTGGGCAGGGGCCCGACAATGTCGAGGCCCCAGCGCTGGAGAGGCCATGTATGGGCGATCAGCTTTGTATACTGCGAGGGGCCGCGTGACCGAGGAGAAAACTTCTGGTAGGCTTCGCAGGACCGTGTGACCCGATTTGCGGCGCAGATCATTGCGGGTCAATAAAAGCCCTGGCGGATCACCTTAGCAGCTAGGGCCCTCGGCCCTGCGTGTGAGCCGCACGTGCCACTGTGGACTTCACGTAGAATCTGCATGCCTTCGGCTTCGGTGACGCACTTAAGCATTGGCTGACTAACCCCTTTTTTGTAGAGTTGGCCTTCAATCAGTGCGAAGTCTCGGCTTCGATGTCTGAGACGCTTGGCCTCACTGATGTCGGCTGGATAATAATACCCCTGCAGGAACAGGGTTATGGGTGCCCGCCAGTCTTCGGTCATGATAAGGTTGACTGTGCGGTGGCCCTCGCTGTCATTGGTTATTTGGAGCCCTTCAGGGCTCCGGACTGCTGGCGTGCCGATGACATGAAAGAACACGTCGGAGGGCAGAGTCTCGCCCCTGGCGGCAGCCTTGGCCAATGCGTCGGCCTCTTCATTCTTGGCCTGATCCACATGCTGCAAGGTGAACCCCTTGAACTGCCTCTCGAGACTTCGGATGGCCGCGAGGTACTGCATGAGCGCGGGGTCCTTGGCTGCATAGTCTTTCTCGACTTGGCCGGCAACTACCTTGGAGTCTGTTTTGATGATGCAGGTGGTGACTCCGAGGGCCCTTAGCTTGCGGAGGCCGAGGATGACTGCTTCGTATTCTGCTATATTATTTGTGCATCTATCGGATTCCAGATTGAAGCTGAGTCATGCTGCATATCTGTGCTTGACCCCGACTGGTGAGGTGATGACTGCAGCGACGCCTGCCCCCGCATGGCACCATGCGCCGTCGCAATGGATCGTCCAAGTCTTCTCTGCGGACGGATCTGGCTGTGTTGTTGGCCCAGTCCAGTCGACGACGAAGTCTGCCAGGACTTGAGACTTGATAGCTGTCCTGGGCTCGAAGCAGATGTGGTAGCCGGAGAGTTCGGTCGCCCACTTGGCAATCCTCATCGACGCCTCCGGGTTTCTGAATAATTCGCCGAGTCCCCTGTTTGAGGTGACTCGGACCTTGAATGCTTCGAAGTAATGGCGCAGTTTGCGCGACGACATGACGACTGCGTAGGCAATCTTCTCCAGCTCTGTCATGTTGCACTTGGACGGTGTCAGCACTTCGGAGACATAATACACGGGGCACTGCCGGACCACGCCCTCGACAGTCTGCTCCTGCACTAGTGCCGCGCTGACCGCATGTGGCGAAGCCGCGACGTAGAGCAGCAAGGGGAGCGAGGGGTCGGGGCTGGTAAGGACGGCCAATTCTGTCAGGTACTGTTTTAATGAGGCGAAGGCCACCGCCTGCTCTGGTCCCCAGGCAAAGTCTTTTGCACCACGGAGTGTCTTGAGGAAGGGGAGACTTCGCTCGGCGGACCTGGAGATGAATCTGTTGAGAGCGGCCAATCTGCCTGTCAGGCGCTGGACGTCCCTGACGGACTGCGGAGGCGTCATGTCCAAGATGGCCTGAATCTTGGTTGGGTTGGCCTCGATGCCGCGGTGTGATACCAGGTAGCCCAATATTTTGCCTTGGCGAACGCCGAAGACGCACTTTTCCGGGTTTAGGCGGAGTTATGCGTCTCGCATGTTCGCGAAGGTTTCGGCGAGGTCGGCGAGGTGGTCCTCCTTGCTCTTGCTGGCGACGACAATGTCGTCGACATATGTGAATATGTTTCTGCCAACCTGCCCTTCGAGCACTGTTTTGGTAAGCCTGGAGAAGGTGGACCCGGCGTTCTTGAGTCCCTCCGGCATTCTGATGAAGCAATATGTGCCGAAGGGTGTTATAAAGCTGGTGCTGGCCTTGTCTTCTTCCTTCATGTATATCTGGTGGTAACCGGAGAAGCAATCGAGGAGGGACATGACCTCGCATCTGGCCGCGCTATCGACTATTTTGTCGATCCGCGGCAACGGGAAATTGTCCTTTGGGCAGGCTTTATTGAGACTGGTGAAGTCGATGCACATTCGCCACTTCCCGCTCTTTTTCTGCACCATCACGACATTGGAGAGCCATGTGGGGTAAGCCACCGGCTCGATGAATTTGGCCTCCAGGAGGCAGTGCACCTCTGCCTTGGCGGCCTCCGTCTTTTCGTCGGACATCTTGCGAAGCCGCTGCTTTTTTGGCCGTACCGAAGGGTCGATTCCCAGACTGTGCTCAATTATTGAACGGCTGACCCCGACCAGATCGAGGGCCGACCAGGCGAAGACATCTTTGTTCTTGGACAGGCAGCAGAGGAGCTTTTCTTCTTCATGCGAAGTAAGGTCTTCGCTGATAACGACTGTCTGCCTGGGCGTGGCCTGGTCGAGGGGGACAGTCTTGGTCCCGTCGTTGCTCTGCAGCTGTGCCTTGTCGTGTTGCTTATTGGTTGGGCTGGCAGGCGCGGGGACCTCGCGTTGGGCCGTGAGGCAGTGCACGTTTCTTTGACCGGGCACGAAGTCCCGCTCTATGTTACGGGCAGTCTGTTGATTGCCGAAGACTGTGATGACGCCTAACGGACCTGGTATCTTCATACATAGGTACAGTCCGTGAATGGCTGCTTCGAACTTATTGATGGAGCCCCGGCCCATGATGGCATTGTAAGGATATACCATGTCCACAATGTCAAAGGTTATTTGCTCGCTTCGGGCATTGGGTGCTACACCGAAGGAGAGAGGCAGCTCTATTTTGCCGACGGGGAAGGTGCCCTTGCCGCCGAAGCCATACAACGGGTTGTCCGAAGGCTTAAGCAGGCTGTGGCTTATGCCCATGCGATCGAAGGCGTGGAGGAAGATGATGTCCGCCTGACTGCCGTTGTCAACGAGGACCTTGTGCAGGTCCCAGCCTGCCACGCTGCAATTGATAACCATGGCGTCGCAGTGGGGGGCGCTGCGCAAGTCGACGTCCCGTGCGTCGAAGGTTAGTGGTATGTGGGACCACTTTGTCTGCACGACTGGGCCTGTGACGGCGACATGGTTGATGCTGCGGTAGTGGTCCCGCTTCTGCCGCTTGGTGTCGAAGTCAGTGCTGGACCCCCCAGTTATCATGTGGATGACTCCGCGATATGGTTGATCGGCGAAGTCTTCCTGCTTTGGGGCATGGGGGATGTTTTGATGTTGCTGGTGTGGTGGTGGGGGTGGAGGAGGTACGATTTGTACTTCCTGATGGTGTTGGTAAGCGTGGTGCGGTGGATGCGGGGCGGGAGCGTGGATATATGGTGGAGGGGGTTGCTGGTAATTGTGCGCGACAATTCTGGGGTTATCGGCTGGCTGCGCCCGTGCCATTCTGTCTCTGGTAGCCTTCGTTTCAGGGCAGTCTTTGGTTTGGTGGGCGCAGTCTTCGCCATGGAAGAGGCAGTAGAATCGGCGCGGCGGCTGCGCACGCCCTCGGCCCCTGCCACGAGTGCCGTTTCTGCGGCCCTGGGGGGGATATTTCTGGCGACGAGGGGGTCAGCAGCGGGATGCTGGTTGGCGATGTTGTGCACTTGCTGCTGATTGCGGCCGTCTCAACCGGAGTCTGGCTGTGGAGTCCTTGTCCAGGTGCGGCTAGACTGTGGAGCATCTTTTGGCTTCCTTTGGGACTCAATCTTGCGCTGGTGGAGCTCTTCGGATTTGGCGTACTTTTCAAACAGCTGATATAACTCTTGGAGGTTCTTTGGCGGATCTCTGATGTAGTGGCTGTAAAGGACACCGGCGCGAAGGCCACTGATAGCATAGTGGATGGCAATCTGGTCATCGACTGAGGGCAGCTGTGACTTGAGTGTTAAAAATTTGCGGTAATACTCCCTTAGAGTCTCCTTTTCCAGCTGCTTGCAGAGCGAAAGTTCGGCCAGGGCGTCGGTGTCTGGGCGGTACCCTTGGAAGTTGAGCAGGAACTTGTCCCGGAGACTTCTCCAGGAATCAATGGACAGCGGAGGCAACCTGGTGAACCAGGTGAGTGCGGGGCCCTCGAGGGCGATGATGAAAGACTTCGCCATTGTGGCGTCGTCCCCTCCGGACGATGCAACGGCGACCTGATAACTCATTATGTATTGAGCCGGGTCGGTGCTGCCGTTGTACTTGGGATAGGTCCCTGCCCGGAAGTTAGCTGGCCACGGCGTCACTTGCAGGTGTGGCGCCAGGGGACTTCGCTCATCGAGATAGTTGACCCCTTGGAATGGCGCGGCGTGCGGGAAGGTGTGGTCGCGTTGGGGGAAACGCGGGTCCTCCGGTTGCGCGCGGTGTTGCAGGGGTGGCCCATGCTGCAGGCCGGGGTGGCCTTCGCGCGTGTCTTCGAGTTGTGCGCGTTGCTGGAGGGGTGACTCGTGCTGCAGGCCGAGGTGGCCTTCACGCTGCATCAGCGCAATCTCCCGCTCGAGTTCCTGGGCCTTCTGCTCTTTGTCGCGTATCATTTGCCGCACTTTGGCTAGTGCGGACACACGTTGGCGCTTGGCCTCCAGTATCTCCTTCTGCCTCTGGAGATTGCGGTTCTTGGGGCGCAGGGCGCGCAGCTGTAGCTGTTCTTCTGCTGAGACGCCGAGGACTTCACCGTCCTCGGCGAGGTCCACGCCCTCCGGTGGTGCGAAGCCTGAGGGTGGCTGCGGTTGTCCCTCAGGGTCGCAGGTGCGGAGGGTGTCGTCTTCGCATGCGCGAGGGACATCGTCTTCAGTGGCCTCTTGGTGGGTGGATTGGGTGAGGGCGAGGGCCTTGCCCTTTCTTGCGACGAGCAGTGCTGCCTTCGCAGCCTCGTCAGCCTTCGGGTTAGCTCTCTTGGGTGCCATCGCGGGTGGTTTTCTCGTAGCACGAACGGTGGGCGCCAAATGTTGGAACTTGCTCTCAGTTGCAAGGGGATCCAACAAGGGTGAACAGTGACGTCAACAGGGCACTCGCGCTAGATGGCAAAAGCTCTGTTAATCTGGCCTCTCACGGGCACTGTGCAGGGGTATTTATAGGTACCTGAGTGCGCAGCGCCTTGAGCTAAGGACGCATGTGCCCTCAGCTACCTAGGTTATCCCTAGAATATTCCCATAAAGCGGGGTTACAGACCGTAATTACAGGAATGCTTTTACAAATTAGGCCCGTAACGCACGGCGGCCACGTGGGGCCCGTTACAATGGGCCGGATTGCACGTGGGCCTCTGAGCTGGACGAGGCCGCACTGTGGGATGCCCTTCGTCGCCAGTCTTTGTCTGGTGCGGAAGAAGCGAAGGGTGTCCCTGCCTGTTTTGTTTCTGTTAGCTCAGCTGCTGCAGCGAAGGCTTCGAGCGAAGGGTGGCGCCTTTGCCTTCGCCCCAACACGCGCCGTGCTCCAGGCGTTGCTGAGAGCACCTAGAGGGGGGTGAATAGGTGATCCTGTAAAACTTGAAACTTAAGCTACAAAAACTTGGTTAAGTGTTAGCACAATAATTGCCAAGTGGCTAGAGAGGAGTCTTCAACAAAACACAATAACCAACAAGAGATCAATCACAGAGATGACACGGTGGTTATCCCGTGGTTCGGCCAAGACCAACGCTTGCCTACTCCACGTTGTGGCGTCCCAACGGACGAGGGTTGCAATCAACCCCTCTCAAGCGGTCCAAGGACCCACTTGAATACCACGGTGTTTTGCTTGCTTTTCTTAATCCCGTTTGCGAGGAATCTCCACACTTTGGAGCCTCTCGCCCTTACACTTGAAGTTCACAAAGAAGCACGGAGTAAGGGAGGGATAAGCAACACACTCAAGACAAGAAATCACAGCAACACCACGCACACAAGTCGCAACGAGAGCTTACAACACAACTCAATGAGTTCACCACTCAACTAGAGCTCTAATTGCTATCGCAAAGAATCAAAGGCGCGGAATCGATGTCTTAGTGCTTAGGAATGCTTAGAGGATGCTTGGTTATCTCCTCCATGTGCCTAGGGGTCCCTTTTATAGCCCCAAGGCAGCTAGGAGCCGTTGAGAGCATTCCAGGAAGGCTGATCTTGCCTTCTGTCGCCTGGCGCACCGGACAGTCCGGTGCACACCGGACACTGTCCGGTGCCCGATTTCTTTCCTTCTACGGCAAAGCCGACCGTTGGTAGTCTTGGAGCCGTTGGCGCACCGGACAGTCCGGTGCCTCCTTCTAGCCGTTGGCTCGGCCACGTGTCCCGCGCAGATCGCGCGGCCGACCGTTGGCCCGGCCGACCATTGGCTCACCGGACAGTCCGGTGCACACCGGACAGTCCGGTGAATTATAGCCGTACGTCGCCGGTGAATTCCCGAGAGCGGCCAGTTCGCTCGAGCCAGCCTGGCGCACCGGACACTGTCCGGTGCACCACCGGACACTGTCCAGCGAGCCACTGGACAGTCCAGTGCACCCAGACTGAGCATAGTCTTGGCTGCTCGAGCCAAGACATTTCCAGTTGGACTTTTCCTGTTTCCAGCACTTAGACACAATACATTAGTCTCTAAAACAATGTACTAAGTCTGAGAAACATACCTTTATCCTTGATTTGTACTTTGTCCACCATTTTACACTTAGGCACTTGTGTTGGACACTAAATCACCAAAATACTTAGAAATGGCCCAAGGGCACATTTCCCTTTCAATCTCCCCCTTTTTGGTGATTTATGCCAACACAATATAAAGCAAGTAGAACAAATACAAAATCAATTCAAATAAGAACTCAAATTGTTTTGATTCAAATTTGACATATATGGATCACTCTTTGCCACCACTTGGTTTGTTTTTGCAAATCAAACTCAAATTTCTATCTCTAAGTCAAACACACATGTTAAGACATAAAGAGAGTCATTCCAAGAGAAATTGATTCAAGATTTCAAAAACTCCCCTTTTTCCCATAATCAACACTTCTCCCCACAAGAAGCCAACTTTTGACAAGAGAGATAATAAAAGAGTTTTGACAAACCAAAAGCTCTAATCCACTATTTTCAAAATTTCTCAAGTGGTAGCTGATCCATTTATTGCTTTGGCCTTTTGAAAGTCGCCTAGAGGGGGGGGGTGAATAGGGCGAAACTGAAATTTACAAATATAAACACAACTACAAGACGGGTTAGCGTTAGAAATAATAATGAGTCCGAGAGAGAGGGTGCAAAACAAATCGCAAGCGAATAAGGAGTGTGACACGTGGATTTGTTTTACCGAGGTTCGGTTCTCGCAAACCTACTCCCCGTTGAGGTGGTCACAAAGACCGAGTCTCTTTCAACCCTTTCCCTCTCTCAAACGGTCCCTCGGACCGAGTGAGCTTCTCTTCTCAAATCAAATCGGGAACAAAGCTTCCCCGCAAGGACCACCACACAATTGGTGTCTCTTGCTTCGATTACAAGTGAGCTTTGATCACAAGAACAAGTGAGAAAGAAAGAAGCAATCCAAGTGCAAGAGCTCAAAAGAACACGACAAATCTCTCTCGCTAAACACTAAGGCTTTGTGTGGAATTGGAGAGGATTTGATCACTTGAGTGTGTCTAGAATTGAACGCCTAGCTCTTGTAAGTGGTTGAGAAGTGGAAAACTTGGATGCAATGAATGGTGGGTGGTTGGGGGTATTTATAGCCCCAACCACCAAACTAGCCGTTTGGTGGGGCTGACTGTCGTATGGTGCACCGGACAGTCCGGTGCACACCGGACATGTCCGGTGCGCCAGCCACGTCACCAAAGTCGTTGGGTTCTGACCGTTGGAGCTCTAACTTCTGGGCCCGCCTGGATGTCCGGTGGCGCACCGGACATGTACTATAGAGTGTCCGGTGCGCCACTACGCGCGTGCCTGACTTCTGCGCTCTGGCGCGCATTAATTGCTGTTGTAGGTGACCGTTGGCGCGAAGTAGCCGTTGCCCCGCAGTTACACCGGATAGTCCGGTGTACACCGGACATGTCCGGTGAATTATAGCGGAGCAGCCGTTGCAGTTTCCCGAAGCTGGCGAGTTCCTGAGGCCGCTCTTCCTTGGAGCACCGGACACTGTCCGGTGTACACCGGACAGTCCGGTAAATTATAGCGGAGCGCCTCTGGCTTTTCCCGAAGGTGGCGAGTTTGAGTTGGAGTCCTCTGGTGCACCGGACATTGTCCGGTGGTGCACCGGACATTCAACCACCAAAATTAATTAGGGACTAGGTGTAAGCCTAATTCCCTTTCAATCTCTCCCTTTTTGGTGATTGATGCCAACACAAACCAAAGCAAATATAGAAGTGCATAATTGAACTAGTTTGCATAATGTAGGTGCAAAGGTTGCTTGGAATTGAGCCAATAAATATTACTTACTAGATATGCATGGATTGTTTCTTTATTATTAACATTTTGGACCACGCTTGCACCACATGTTTTGTTTTTGCAAATTCTTTTTAAAGTCCTTTTGCAAAATGGTCAAAGGTAAATGAATAAGATTTTGAGAAGCATTTAAAAGATTTGAAAATTTTCTCCCCTTGTTTGAAATGCTTTTCCTTTGACTAAACAAAACTCCCCCTCAATCAATTCTCCTCTTAGTGTTCAAGAGGGTTTTAAGATATCAATTTTAAAAATACTACTTTCTCCCCCTTTAGAACACAAAGAGATACCAATTTGAAATTTACAAATTGAAAATCATTAATTTTAAAATTAGGGTGGTGGTGCGGTCCTTTTGCTTTGGGCTCATACTTTCTCCCCCTTTGGCATGAATCGCCAAAAACGGATACTTTGAGTGAGATATAAGCCCTTTCCTAACTATTTTCTCCCCTTTGGCAAATAAAACGTATGAGTGAAGATTATACCAAATACGGAGAGTGAATCGGAGTGACGGCGAAGGATGAGTAGTAGAGTGGAGTGGAAGCCTTTGTCTTCGCCGAAGACTCCAATTCCCTTTCAATATACCTATGACTTGGTTTGAAATACACTTGAAAACACATTAGTCATAGCATATATAAAAGAGACATGATCAAAGGTATACTTTATAAGCTATGTGTGCAAATTAGCAAAAGAAATTCCTAGAATCAAGAATATTGAGCTCATGCCTAAGTTTGGTAAAAGTTTGTTCATCTAGTGGCTTGGTAAAGATATCGGCTAATTGATCTTTAGTATTAATGTATGCAATCTCGATATCCCCTTTTTGTTGGTGATCCCTAAGAAAATGATACCGAATGGCTATGTGTTTAGTGCGGCTATGCTCAACGGGATTATCCACCATGCGGATTGCACTCTCATTATCATATAGAAGGGGAACTTTGGTTAACTTGTAACCATAGTCCCGCAGGGTTTGCCTCATCCAAAGCAATTGCGCGCAACAATGGCCTGCGGCAATATACTCGGCTTCGGCGGTAGAAAGAGCGACGGAATTTTGCTTCTTTGAAGCCCAAGACACCAAGGACCTTCCCAAGAACTGGCAAGTCCCCGATGTGCTCTTTCTATTGATTTTGCACCCCGCCCAATCGGCATCTGAATAACCAATCAAATCAAATGTGGATCTACGAGGGTACCAAAGCCCAAACTTAGGAGTATAAGCCAAATATCTCAAGATTCGTTTTACGGCCGTAAGGTGTGATTCCTTAGGGTCGGCTTGGAATCTTGCACACATGCAAACGGAAAGCATAATGTCCGGTCGAGATGCACATAAATAGAGTAATGAACCAATCATCGACCGGTATACCTTTTGATCGACGGATTTACCTCCCGTGTCGAGGTCGAGATGCCCATTTGTTCCCATGGGTGTCTTGATGGGCTTGGCATCCTTCATTCCAAACTTGCTTAGAATGTCTTGAGTATACTTTGTTTGGCTAATGAAGGTGCCTTCTTGGAGTTGCTTGACTTGGAATCCTAGAAAATACTTCAACTCCCCCATCATAGACATCTCAAATTTTTGTGTCATGATCCTACTAAATTCTTCACAAGTAGATTCGTTAGTAGACCCAAATATAATATCATCAACATAAATTTGGCATATAAACAAATCATTGTCAAGAGTTTTAGTGAATAAAGTAGGATCGGCCTTGCCGACTTTGAAGCCATTAGCAATAAGGAAATCTCTAAGGCATTCATACCATGCTCTTGGGGCTTGCTTGAGCCCATAAAGCGCCTTAGAGAGCCTATAAACATGGTTAGGGTACTCACTGTCTTCAAAGTCGAGAGGTTGCTCAACGTAGACCTCTTCCTTGATTATGTCCATTGAGGAAGGCACTCTTCACGTCCATTTGGTAGAGCTTGAAGCCATGGTAAGTAGCATAGGCTAATAATATACGAATTGACTCAAGCCTAGCTACGGGTGCATAGGTTTCACCAAAATCCAAACCTTCGACTTGTGAATACCCCTTGGCCACGAGTCGAGCTTTGTTCCTTGTCACCACACCATGCTCGTCTTGCTTGTTGCAGAAGACCCACTTGGTTCCTACAACATTTTGGTTAGGACGTGGAACTAAATGCCATACCTCGTTCCTCGTGAAGTTGTTGAGCTCCTCTAGCATTGCCATCACCCAATCCGAATCTTGTAGTGCTTCCTCTACCCTGTGTGGCTCAATAGAGGAAACAAAAGAGTAATGCTCACAAAAATGTGCAATACGAGATCGAGTGATTACCCCCTTATGAATGTCGCCGAGGATGGTGTCGACGGGGTGATCTCGTTGGATTGCTTGGTGGACTCTTGGGTGTGGCGGCCTTGGTTCTTCATCCTCCTTGTCTTGATCGTTTGCATCTCCCCCTTGATCGTTGCCGTCATCTTGAGGTGGCTCATCTCTTTGATCTTCTTCTTCATCAACTTGAGCCTCGTCCTCATTTTGAGTTGGTGGAGATGCTTGCATGGAGGAGGATGGTTGACCTTGTGCATTTGGAGGCTCTTCGGATTCCTTAGGGCACACATCCCCAATGGACATGTTCCTTAGCGCGATGCATGGAGCCTGTTCTTCACCTATCTCATCAAGATCAACTTGCTCTACTTGAGAGCCGTTAGTCTCATCAAACACAACGTCACAAGAAACTTCAACTAGTCCTGAGGACTTGTTAAAGACTCTATATGCCCTTGTGTTTGAATCATATCCTAGTAAAAAGCCTTCTACAGTTTTAGGAGCAAATTTAGATTTTCTACCTCTTTTAACAAGAATAAAGCATTTGCTACCAAAAACTCTAAAATATGAAATATTGGGCTTTTTACCGGTTAGGAGTTCATAGGATGTCTTCTTGAGGATTCAGTGAAGATATAACCGGTTGATGGCGTAGCAAGCGGTGTTGACCGCCTCGGCCCAAAACCGATCCGGTGTCTTGTACTCATCAAGCATGGTTCTTGCCATGTCCAATAGAGTTCGATTCTTCCTCTCCACTACACCATTTTGTTGTGGGGTGTAGGGAGAAGAGAACTCATGCTTGATGCCCTCCTCCTCAAGAAAGCCTTCGATTTGAGAGTTCTTGAACTCCGTCCCGTTGTCGCTTCTAATTTTCTTGATCCTTAAGCCGAACTCATTTTGAGCCCGTCTCAAGAATCCCTTTAAGGTCTCTTGGGTATGGGATTTTTCCTGCAAAAAGAACACCCAAGTGAAGCGAGAATAATCATCCACAATAACTAGATAGTACTTACTCCCGCCGATGCTTATGTAAGCGATCGGGCCGAATAAATCCATGTGTAGGAGTTCCAGTGGCCTGTCACTTGTCATGATGTTCTTGTGTGGATGATGAGTGCCAACTTGCTTCCCGGCTTGGCAAGCGCTACAAATCCTGTCTTTCTCAAAATGAACATTTGTTAGTCCTAAAATGTGTTCTCCCTTTAGAAGTTTATGAAGATTCTTCATTCCAACATGGGCTAGTCGGCGGTGCCAGAGCCAACCCATGTTAGTCTTAGCAATTAAGCAAGTGTCGAGTTCAGCTCTATCAAAATCTACCAAGTATAGCTGACCCTCTAACACTCCCTTAAATGCTATTGAATCATCACTTCTTCTAAAGACAGTGACACCTACATCAGTAAATAGACAGTTGTAGCCCATTTGACATAATTGGGATACAAAAAGCAAATTGTAATCTAAGGAATCTACAAGAAAAACATTGGAAATGGAATTGTCAGGAGATATAGCTATTTTACCCAAACCTTTGACCAAACCTTGGTTCCCATCCCCGAATGTGATCGCTCTTTGGGGATCTTGATTTTTCTCGTAGGAGGAGAACATTTTCTTCTCCCCTGTCATGTGGTTTGTGCACCCGCTATCGATGATCCAACTTGAGCCCCCGGATGCATAAACCTACAAAACAAGTTTAGTTCTTGACTTTAGGTACCCAAACGGTTTTTGGTCCTTTGGCATTAGATACAAGAACTTTGGGTACCCAAACACAAGTCTTGGAGCCCTTGTGTTTGCCCCCAACAAACTTGGCAACTACCTTGCCGGATTTGTTAGTCAAAACATAAGATGCATCAAAAGTTTTAAATGAAATATCATGATCAATTGATGCATTAGGAGTTTTCTTTCTAGGCAACTTGGCACGGGTTGGTTGCCTAGAGCTAGATGTCTCACCCTTATACATAAAAGCATGGTTAGGGCCAGAGTGAGACTTCCTAGAATGAATTCTCCTAATTTTGCTCTCGGGATAACCGGCAGGGTACAAAATGTAACCCTCGTTATCCTGAGGCATGGGAGCCTTGCCCTTAACAAAATTAGACAACCTTTTAGGAGGGGCACTAAGTTTGACATTGTCTCCCCTTTGGTAGCCAATGCCATCCTTGATGCCAGGGCGTCTCCCATTATAGAGCATACTTCTAGCAAATTTAAACTTTTCATTTTCTAAGTTATGCTCGGCAATTTTAGCATCTAATTTTGCTATATGATCATTTTGTTGTTTAATTAAGACCATGTGATCATGAATAGCATTAATATCAACATCTCTACATCTAGTGCAAATAGAAACATGTTCAACGGTAGATGTAGAGGGTTTGCAAGATTTTAATTCTACAACCGTAGCATGTAATATATCATTTTCACTTCTAAGGTTAGAAATAGTAGCATTGCAAACATCAAAATCTTTAGTCTTAGCAATTAATTTTTCATTTTTAATCCTAAGACTAGCAAGAGAATCATCCAATTCCTTAATCTTAGCAAGCAAATCATCATTATCATTTCTAAGATTGGGAATTGAAACATCACAAACATGAGAATCAACCTTAGCAATTAATCTAGCATTTTTATTTCTAAGGTTGTCAATAGTCTCATGGCAAGTGCTTAGCTCACTAGACAATTCTTCACATTTTTCAACTTGTAGAGCATAAGCATTTTTAACCTTAACATGCTTTTTATTTTCCTTGATTAGGAAGTCCTCTTGGGAGTCCAAGAGATCATCCTTCTCATGGATGGCACTAATTAGCTCATTTAGTTTTTCCTTTTGTTGCATGTTTAGGTCGGCAAAAAGGGTACGCAAATTATTCTCCTCATCACTAGCATTATCATCACTAGAGGATTCATATTTAGTGGAGGATTTAGATTTAACCTTCTTCCTTTTGCCATCTTTTGCCATGAGGCACTTGTGGCCGACGTTGGGGAAGAGGAGTCCCTTGGTGACGGCGATGTTGGCGGCGTCCTCGTCGTCGGAGGAGGAGTCGGTGGAGCTCTCATCGGAGTTCCACTCGCGGCACACGTGGGCATCGCCGCCCTTCTTCTTGTGGTACCTCTTCTTTTCTCTCCTCTTGCCCTTCTTGTCGTTATCCCTGTCACTGTCACTTGATAATGGACATTTAGCAATAAAGTGACCGGGCTTACCACACTTGTAGCAAACCTTCTTGGAACGGGATTTGTAATCCTTCCCCTTCCGTTGCTTGAGGATTTGGCGAAAGATTTTGATGATTAAAGCCATCTCCTCATTGTCGAGCTTGGAGGCGTCAATTGGTTGTCTATTTGGTGTAGACTCCTCCTGCTTCTCCTCCGTTGCCTTAAATGCCACCGGTTGTGCTTCGGACGTGGAGGGTTCATCAAGCTCGTTGATCTTCTTTGAGCCTTTAATCATACATTCAAAGCTCACAAAATTCCCGATTACTTCCTCGGGAGTCATTAGTGTATATCTTGGGTTACCACGAATTAATTGTACTTGAGTAGGGTTAAGGAAAATAAGTGATCTTAAAATAACCTTAACCACCTCGTGGTCGTCCCACTTCTTGCTCCCAAGGTTGCGCACTTGGTTCACCAAGGTTTTGAGCCGGTTGTACATATCTTGTGGCTCCTCCCCTTGGCGAAGACGAAAACGACCGAGCTCCCCCTCGATCGTTTCCCGCTTGGTGATCTTGGTGAGTTCATCACCCTCGTGCGCGGTCTTGAGTAGGTCCCAAATCTCCTTCGCACTCTTCAACCCTTGCACCTTGTTATATTCCTCTCTACTTAGAGAGGCGAGGAGTATGGTTGTGGCTTGGGAGTTGAAGTGCTCGATTTGGGCCACTTCGTCCGTATCATAGTCTTCATCCCCTACGGATGGTACCTGTACACCAAACTCAACAACATCCCATATACTTTTGTGGAGTGAGGTTAGGTGATATCGCATCATATCACTCCACCTAGCATAATCTTCACCATCAAATGTTGGTGGTTTGCCTAAAGGGACGGAAACTAAAGGTGTATGTTTAGAAATGCGGGGGTAGCGTAGGGGAATCTTACTATACTTCTTGCGCTCTTGGCGCTTAGAAGTTACGGACGGCGCATCGGAGTCGGAGGTCCACGTTGATGAAGTGTCGGTCTCGTAGTAGACCACCTTCCTCATCCTCTTGTGCTTGTCGCCTTTCCGATGCGACTTGTGGGAAGAAGATTTCTCCTTCTCCTTGTGGTGTGAAGAAGACTTCTTCCCTTTGGAGGAGTCCTTCTTCTTCTCCTTCCTCTTGGCGCGGGACTCTTCTGATGAGGTGCTCCCGTGACTCGTAGTGGGCTTGTCGCCGGTCTCCATCTCCCTCTTGGTGTGATCTCCCGACATCACTTCGAGCGGTTAGGCTCAAATGAAGCACCGGGCTCTGATACCAATTGAAAGTCGCCTAGAGGGGGGTGAATAGGGCGAAACTGAAATTTACAAATATAAACACAACTATGAGACGGGTTAGCGCTAGAAATAATAATGAGTCCGAGAGAGAGGGTGCAAAACAAATCGCAAGCGAATAAGGAGTGTGACACGTGGATTTGTTTTACCGAGGTTCGGTTCTTGCAAACCTACTCCCCGTTGAGGTGGTCACAAAGACCAGGTCTCTTTCAACCCTTTCCCTCTCTCAAACGGTCCCTCGGACCGAGTGAGCTTCTCTTCTCAAATCAAATCGGGAACAAAGCTTCCCCGCAAGGACCACCACACAATTGGTGTCTCTTGCTTCGATTACAAGTGAGCTTTGATCACAAGAACAAGTGAGAAAGAAAGAAGCAATCCAAGCGCAAGAGCTCAAAAGAACACGGCAAATCTCTCTCGCTAAACACTAAGGCTTTGTGTGGAATTGGAGAGGATTTGATCACTTGAGTGTGTCTAGAATTGAATGCCTAGCTCTTGTAAGTGGTTGAGAAGTGGAAAACTTGGATGCAATGAATGGTGGGTGGTTGGGGGTATTTATAGCCCCAACCACCAAACTAGCCGTTTGGTGGGGCTGACTGTCGTATGGTGCACCGGACAGTCCGGTGCGCCAGCCACGTCACCAAAGCCGTTGGGTTCTGACCGTTGGAGCTCTAACTTCTGGGCCCGCCTGGATGTCCAGTGGCGCACCAGACATGTACTGTAGAGTGTCCGGTGCGCCACTACGCACATGCCTGACTTCTGCGCGCTCTGGTGCGCATTAATTGCTGTTGCAGGTGACCGTTGGCGCGAAGTAGTCGTTGCCCCGCAGTTACACCGGACAGTCCGGTGTACACCGGACATGTCCGGTGAATTATAGCGGAGCAGCCGTTGCAGTTTCCCGAAGCTGGCGAGTTCCTGAGGCCGCTCTTCCTTGGAGCACCGGACAGTCCGGTGAATTATAGCGGAGCGCCTCTGGATTTTCCCGAAGGTGGCGAGTTTGAGTTGGAGTCCTCTGGTGCACCGGACATTGTCCGGTGGTGCACCGGACACTGTCCGGTGGCACACCGGACAGTCCGGTGCGCCAGACCAGAGGTGCCTTCGGTTGTCCCTTTGCTCTTTTGTTGAACCCAATACTTGATCTTTTTATTGGCTAAGTGTGAACCTTTGTACCTGTAGAACTTATAAACTTGGGCAAACTAGTTAGTCCAATTATTTGTGTTGGGCAATTCAACCACCAAAATTAATTAGGGACTAGGTGTAAGCCTAATTCCCTTTCACCTTTATTTTCTCCCCCTTTGGCATCAAGCACCAAAACGGGATTAATCTTGGCCCTTTAACCCCATTGCCTCACCAAAATCTTCAAATGAGAACACAAAGGCAATAAGAGGACGTGAGATGAACTTGGAATTAGTTACCCTCTCATCGGAGTGCAGTGGAAGTATTTCATGGTCCAAGTCCACCTTTTCCCTTTCAAAACTCCTTTGAGACTAAATCAAGCAAACTCAAGCAAACGGTTAGTCTCAAAGGGTCAAGTTGTAGCACAACTCCCCCTAAATATGTGCATCACTTGCACAAGGACTTGTGAGGTCCGGGGAGTGATTGTACAACTTGAGCACCGTAGTAAGCAACAAAATGCATAAGGAACATGATCAAAGGCATAAACACATGTATGCTATAAATCAATCCAAGTTCCGCGAATCTAAGATACTTAGCTCACTATGTAGCCTGCAAAAGGTCTTTTCATCTAAAGGCTTAGTGAAGATATCGGCTAGCTGGTTCTCAGTGCTAACATGAAACACTTTGATATCTCCCTTTTGCTGGTGATCTCTCAAAAAGTGATGCCGGATGTCAATGTGCTTTGTGCGGCTGTGCTCAACAGGATTTTCCGCTATTCGGATAGCACTCTCATTGTCACATAGGAGTGGCACTTTGCTCAGATTGTAGCCAAAGTCCCAGAGGGTTTGCCTCATCCAAAGTAGTTGCACGCAACACTGTCCTGCGGCAACATACTCGGCCTCAGCGGTGGATAGGGCAACGGAGGTTTGTTTCTTAGAGTTCCACGACTGTTGGGGGCCTTCGTCCTCCGAAGGTCCTCAAAAACAAGATTTGACAATGTTTTCCAAGTGAATTATATGAACAGGTATTTTCGGACTCAGATTATGAACATGGAGTACGGTCAGGACGAAGCCCAAGCCAGACGAAGGGGGATTGAAATAAAGGACGGGCTGATTGCCATGCTGTACGAAGGATGGTGCGCAGCCGAAGCTATGCGCAAGAAAGCTTCGTCGCGGTAGCAGAACGGGGAACCGACCTAAAAATGAAAAGACTACTTAGGCCTTGATAGGCTCCCATAAGTCATTAGCAAATGTAATGGGCATGAATGTAATTTTATGGGCTGTGTCCCACGCCTATAAATAGATGAACAGTACTCCCGTACTGTTCACGCTGACTTGGCATTTTGCTTTCCGTCATCCTTGTACTTTTGCCTTCCTGCAATCCGAAGGTACACTTGTAATTTGAAGTCATTTCTATTTTTATATGATAATAAAATGGAAATGACGTTGTGATAGTATTTAAATGTTTACATTACTTTTTATATTGCATGTAAGTTCTTCGTCATAGTTTATTGTGCTTACGAAGATATGTTGTTTGTGACCTTCGTCCGAAACACATTATATCCCGAAGGGAAATAATGTTTAAAAGGACGAAGGGCTTTATCATTTAACACTTTTTATGTTGCCTTGTTCTTAATCCGAAGCATTTGAGAACAAGTCCCCAACATTGGCGCCCACCTCCGGTGAACTCACTTCCACTTTGAGTTTTTGAACACCCTCGGAAGCCATAAACCTTCGCTATGGCGCCGAAGAAAGCTTCAGCGACTGGGGCTGCAGCCCTGCAACCGCTGGACCACAATCAGGAGACTGTCTCTCTTCGGGAGGCCCGAAGCCAGAAGAGGAAGGCCGTCAGCCCGACGCTTCAGGAGGATGAGCTAGACCAAGAGATCAGGGATATGGAGATGCTTCATCAACAGGTGCAGAGGAAGAAGGAAAAGATGGCCAGGCTAGCTGAACTGCAAAGGCAGATAGACGAAGCTTCTGAAGAAGTTCGCCATCTTACTCAGGATGAGCAGAACCGAAGGCCTCAGCACAAGGATCTTCATCAGGAGGGTTTCTTCAACGAAGATGACTAGTATGAGAATTTCCACCATGGAAATTTTGCTTTTGATGATGCTTCTCCTCTGTCCGCTGAGCTGCAGGCTACACCTTGGCCTTCATCTTACAAGCCGCCCCAGCTTCCCATGTTCGATGGCCACTCAGACCCGAAGCAGTTTTTGATGAGCTACGAAACAACAGTATCTTCGTATGGTGGCAATACGGCAGTCATGGCAAAGTCTTTTGTTATGGCTGTCAGGAGTGTTGCTCAAACCTGGTATTCCTCCCTTCGACCAGGAACGATCACTTCATGGAAAAAGCTGAAGGACATGTTGTTAACCAGCTTCCAAGGGTTTCAGACGAAGCTGGTCACTGCTCAGGCCCTGTTCCAATGCACTCAGGATCATGAAGAATACCTTCAGGCGTACGTCAGAAGGTTCTTGCGTTTGAGGGCGCAGGCACCAACGGTGCCCAATGAAATTGTCATCGAAGCCATGATCAAGGGGCTTCGTCCTGGACCTTCAGCTCAATACTTTGCTAGGAAGCCTCCTCAAACTTTGGAGAAGCTGCTCCAGAAGATGGACGAGTACATTCGTGCCGACAATGATTTTCGCCAAAGAAGGGAGGAGGCTTTCAGATTTTCTGAAATGACCAGGGGCTTCGGAGGAAGATTCTATCCGAGGCATGTCAGGTCCATCCACAACTCTACTCAAAATGATGATAAGGGGAGTCAGCAGAACAGGCCGCAGTGCTCCTCACAGGCTTCGGGGCAACAACAAAATTTCTTCCGGCCACCAGCTCCAAGAGGCAGAGGCGCCAGGGGCTTCGGCGGAAGATTTGGAGATCAACCAAGGAGAGTATTTTGCTTATTCTGTGGTGAAAACAAGGGCCATACCACCAGGATGTGCCATGTTACCATCCAGAAGCAAAAGGAGATAGCCGAAGCTGCAGCGCAACAAGCTCAGCCGAAGCAGGTCATGCATACTGCTTCGTACCATCCGCCTTACATCCCAGAATACATAGGCAACCACCCTGCAGTTTCTGTTGCTTCAGCGAGTCAACCCCAAGCTTCCTGGCAACAGCCTCCGCCTCCACCACCGTTGCAACAAGGCCAACAGCCAGAAGGGAGCCAATATGCTCCACACCAAAGGGATCTCAAAGAACAATCCGAAGCTCGCACAGTCAATAGCACTGTGCCAGAGTCGAAGCACATCTATTGACAAATATCCTACCAGTTTTTTCCATTCAGTTCTATTTTCTGTGTAATAAAGGACATTTTTTAGTTTTCATGTAAAAGTTTTTTTTGCTTGCTCCAAGGAAAATGTATTTTCTCAGGCTTAAGTTGCTGAAGCTTAAAAATTTACGATAACAAGGAGGACCTTCGAATTATTGAAAATCCTTCGAAGCAACAAAAAGTCGTTCTAAGGAACGCAGAGTAAGTTTGCTGAAATCAGAAAAAGTCGTTCCAAAGGGAGCGCAGTGTAAGTTTTCTGCTTCAAAGTCGTTCCTAAGGGAATGCAGAGCATACAGCGAAAAGTCAACGCTGATTCCGCCGAAAGTAAAAGGCGAAGAAGCTCCAAAGTCGTTCCTAAGGGAATGCAGAGCTTACAGTGAAAAGTCAACGCTGATACCGCCTAAGTAAAAGGCGAAGAAGCTCCAAAGACGTTCCTAAGGGAATGCAGAGCTTACAGCGAAAAGTCAGCGCTGATACAAAAAGATTGTGTGTTTTACGGGGATATGTGTGTATTCGGAATCAATCTCATCTACATAACATAACATCATCACATCATTTGGCATAGCATAAGCATCATACATCATATTGCATATGGCAAAAGAAGGGAACACAGTATCAACCTTCGGAAGGATGCTTTGAGAAAGTAAAAATCCTCGGAATATAGCTTCGGAGAATGTTTTTACGAAGTTTGGATATTTTTCATCAGAGCAGTATCGAAGTTGTCGGGATACATAAAAGTTTTTCTTCACGAAGCATGAAAAGAAGGGAAGGTGTTTTTTCGCCGAAGGCTCAAAAACGGTATGTATGTTAAATTTCATGCATCGTAAAGAATTGAATCTTAAAAAGAAACTTGTATATTACATTCAAAGTTACAAAATATTACATAGATCACATCTCAAATGTTTTTACAATAACATCTAGTCTTCCCTGAGTACTACTTCTGCAGCCTCATTTAGTAGTTGTTCAACAACTTTATCCATGATAGCTTCGGCCATTTGTCTAATTTCGTCATCCCCCTTCGTGTGGGGGCCAGCCGACGATCCAGCAGGTTCTGAGGGAAGAGTGGATGCGGACTTATTACTATTACAAGTCGTCGACAAGTTTGAAATCAAAAATTACAACAAAGAGATAAAAAACACTAGTTAATACCTATTTGCCCTTCGGGCTCTGTGCTTTTTTCAGCAGCTTCTGCTACTTTCCTAGCATCATGAATGCCTTTTTCGCTTTTTTGGATAATTTCTCGGGCCATTTCTCGGCCACCATTGTCCCAGACGTCGGTGAAAAATTTTCCACCAGCCTGGCTAGCTTCAGCCGTGGGGTCTTTAATATCTTCAGGGGATAAGCTGGCTTCGGGTTGTGCAAGAACCTTAACATGATCGCAGCCTTTTTTCTCCAGTATAGAAGCAATCCCCCTGGCACCCGAGAAGGCGCAAATGTCTCCTCGACTGTTTAGAATTTCTTCGAAGGCTTCAGCTTCGTGGCAGATCCATTCTATCGGCCCTTCTGGGTTACCTCTCACAAAATCTTCTTCACTCGAAAATGCGCCAACATTGGCGAAGCTGGTTTTTATTTTCTTTACACAATCCATGGATTTTTCGTAGCACCTTTTCTTAGAAGACCGAAGCTCTTCAACGGTTCCTTCCAAATGATTAGCCCATTGGTCGCTACATTCCCGCCTCGTTTCTTCAAGTATGCGTTCTTCTTTCGCTCGGACCAATTGCTTCCGAAGATCGTCAATCTCGTGCTTTTGAGCTGCAATTTGGGCTTTGGACGCAGCTTCGTTCTCCTTTACTTTATCCACTAATGTAACTAGAATCTTGTCCTTCCAGGGCTTCGTTCCTTAGCTTGATAACCTCTGTTCGAAGGTTGTTGAAGGCAATTTCATAGCTTTCGTCTTCGGCACTCTTTTGCGCTCTCAGCGCGTTGCTTAGTATTAATCCCTATATGTAAAAAGTTAGTATAAGAATAAAACAATAGATTTCGAATCATAAAGTTTCCAAAATGCGCAATTCTCGCACCTTCAGACTATTATATGCAAGGCTATCCGCAAGATCCTCCTTCGTCATAGCACATAGTCCAGCTTCAAGCTTCGGAAACCCCATACTCCTAGCCATCTCCCGGCAGACAGTTAATTCTTTGTTGTCAGGGAGACAGTATAGGAAGTCATCTTCGTTTGTCCCATTGAACACTAGTGCCCCCTTCGGATATTTTAATTCTTTGGCATAGTGGTTGGCTTCATAAATCTCTTCTTCAGATAATTTCTTCCCCGAAGCATGTCGCACAATGTAATCGCATATGTTGGAAGGAGCTTCGGGGGCAGCAGTGTCAATTTCTTCAACCAAAATTGGCTCTGGCATTTTTATTTTTTCTTTGGTTTCCAAAGGTTGTTCCTTGGTGGGCTCTGAAGTCCCAGCTTCAACTTCAAGTTGTTGCTTCGAAGCTTCAGCAACTAAAGCTTCAGTAGACACTTCAGAAAGTTCAACAGTCTTCTTTGGAGTTGTGCTTGAAGACTTAATTGTCTCCAAAACATCTAGCACGTTCACCATTCTTTTTCTTTTCGGGGTTACCGATGGACCCTTTTGATTTTTTATTGTTGTTTCAACACTTGCTGAAGGACTTAAGATTTCCAATATTTTTGGTCCTTCAATTCTCGGTTTTTTTGCCTTCTCTGCTGAAGGTGCTCCAGTTTTTTCTTCGATCTTCGGCACTGGAGCTGGCTCTGTAGTTTCAGTGGCCAAAGAGACTTCACCGATGAACTCAGGCACCGAAGCTGGTTCAATATAGCGTGGCCGATGTGTAAGAACCTTCATCCTCTTTCTTTTTGGTTCTGGTTTGCTAGCAGCAGTTGCAGCTTCTTCTTCCGCAGAGGTTGTGCTTTTTCTTTTCTGCCCTCGAATGGGGTAGCGATAGTCAGGGTAGACGAACCCGATTGCATCAAACACCCGGTTCAGCCTTTTCTTTTTTTGGCCTCCGAAGGCTGCTGACAGTGCAGTATCTTCGGCCTTCGAATAAGCCCCAAGCAGTTCATCACTTAAATTTTCAATACTCTTTAACCAGTCATCATCTGGCTCAACGAATCTATCTCCGAATTTGAAAGTATACTTCAGCCTGATAAGTCCACCTTCGTCGGCCTCCTTCATGGTTTCTTGCGGCATTTCCCATTTCTCCGCGAGCGGCCATACTCTGAAGGCAATATGTTCTTGTACCAAATCTCTCGTTCCAATAAAAGAACAAATAACTCCGAAGGCTCTCTGGCATTCTTCGGCAGCTTCACTCATCTCGACCTTCGGCTTTCGCAGGCCGAAACTTTGCCAAATAGGGCGCATAATTATACCTTTAATATCTTCTCGTGCTTTCAGGTCATTTTTCACATAGAACCATTCTGTCATCCAGTCGCCGGGCCATCTTTTCCGAAATGTTGGCACGGGACAGCTTGACCCAGACCGAGAAACGAAACTATAGCAGCCAAAATTATTGTGATACTGTTCCTTACCCCAGGGTTTTGTCTCGTATGATAACTCGTGTATGTGGTAGAAACTTTTTGCATCAGGTTCCAGACCTTGGCTTCTTGCGGCCCACACGAAGATATTCAGCCTTATAATTGCTTCGGGGGTAAGTTGATGAAGATAGATTTCAAACATTTTCAGCACTTCTACAACGAAGCTGCTCAGGGGAAATCGCAGTCCAGCTTTCAAAAAGCTTCGGAACACTACAACTTCATTTTGTTCAGGGGTCGGGCAAGTTTTCTCTCCTTCGTCGACCCTCACAATGGATAAATCCCAGAAGTATCTTCCCCTCATGTTAACAAGATGATTTTCTTTGATACCTGACTTGCCAAAAACTGAATGGCTCGGTCGCCAGGGGCGATCTTCGGAGTCTTCACCACCACTGTCCACATCATAACTGTCGCTGTCACCAGTATCTTCAGACAAACCTTCCAGAATCTCCTTAGTGATTTTTTCCGTATTGGTCTTCGCCATCGCTATAAGAAACCCCAAGTTCTTCTCTTCGTCGAGGCTCAGCTTCATCTCAGCAGCAGCCTTCTTATCTCCAGACATCTTCGGAGACACTAAAAAACTGTTTTCAAGGCCGAAGATTCAAAACTAAAAGATCAGCAAATCTTAGTGCGCAAGAGCAAAAAATTCAGTGAGCGGGAGCAGATGGAAAGAGAGCGTACCAAACGAGTTTGCGGTATGATCTTATTTATACGCCCAGTGCGTTGAAAATTGAAAGACCCCACTTGTCAGTGAATGTTGCTATTCTAGCAAAGGGAAGGTGTTTTTTCGGACCTTCGGCTTAAGGCCTTCGTCCATATCGCAATTTGAATTTATCACTAACAAATTAATATTGTGAGGGGCTACTGTTGGGGGCCTTCGTCCTCCGAAGGTCCTCAAAAACAAGATTTGACAATGTTTTCCAAGTGAATTATATGAACAGGTATTTTCGGACTCAGATTATGAACATGGAGTACGGTCAGGACGAAGCCCAAGCCAGACGAAGGGGGATTGAAATAAAGGACGGGCTGATTGCCATGCTGTACGAAGGATGGTGCGCAGCCGAAGCTATGCGCAAGAAAGCTTCGTCGCGGTAGCAGAACGGGGAACCGACCTAAAAATGAAAAGACTACTTAGGCCTTGATAGGCTCCCATAAGTCATTA
Source organism: Zea luxurians (assembly GCA_029449295.1). Taxonomy (NCBI): domain Eukaryota; kingdom Viridiplantae; phylum Streptophyta; class Magnoliopsida; order Poales; family Poaceae; genus Zea; species Zea luxurians. The sequence goes on from JAOPSE010000020.1 coordinate 57,933,001, forward strand.
GCAAATGTAATGGGCATGAATGTAATTTTATGGGCTGTGTCCCACGCCTATAAATAGATGAACAGTACTCCCGTACTGTTCACGCTGACTTGGCATTTTGCTTTCCGTCATCCTTGTACTTTTGCCTTCCTGCAATCCGAAGGTACACTTGTAATTTGAAGTCATTTCTATTTTTATATGATAATAAAATGGAAATGACGTTGTGATAGTATTTAAATGTTTACATTACTTTTTATATTGCATGTAAGTTCTTCGTCATAGTTTATTGTGCTTACGAAGATATGTTGTTTGTGACCTTCGTCCGAAACACATTATATCCCGAAGGGAAATAATGTTTAAAAGGACGAAGGGCTTTATCATTTAACACTTTTATGTTGCCTTGTTCTTAATCCGAAGCATTTGAGAACAAGTCCCCAACAACGACACCAGGGACCTTCCTAAGAATTGGCACGTCCCCGATGTACTCTTCCTATCGACCTTACATCCAGCATAGTTGGAATCTGAATATCCAATCAAGTCAAAGTTAGACCCCTTTGGATACCAGATCCCGAAGCAAGGCGTAGCGACTAAATATCTAAGAATTCGCTTCACAGCCACTAAGTGACACTCCTTAGGATCGGATTGAAATCTAGCACACATGCATATGCTAAGCATAATATCCGGTCTACTAGCACATAAATAAAGCAAAGAACCTATCATGGACCGGTATGCTTTTTGATCAACGGACTTACCACCTTTGTTGAGGTCGGTGTGTCCGTCGGTTCCCATCGGCGTCTTGGCGGGCTTGGCGTCCTTCATCCCAAACCGCTTTAGCAAGTCTTGCGTGTACTTTGTTTGGGAGATGAAAGTGCCGTCCTTGAGTTGCTTCACTTAGAACCCAAGGAAGTAGTTCAACTCGCCCATCATCGACATCTCGAATTTCTGCGTCATCACCCTGCTAAACTCTTCACAAGACTTTTGGTTAGTAGAGCCAAATATTATGTCATCGACATAAATTTGGCATACAAAAAGATCACCATCGCAAGTCTTAGTGAAAAGAGTTGGATCGGCTTTCCCAACCTTGAAAGCATTAGCAATTAAAAAGTCTCTAAGGCATTCATACCATGCTCTTGGGGCTTGCTTAAGTCCATAGAGCGCCTTAGAGAGCTTACACACGTGGTCGGGGTACCGTTCATCCTCGAAGCCAGGGGGTTGCTCCACGTACACCTCCTCCTTGATTGGCCCGTTGAGGAAAGCGCTCTTCACATCCATTTGGTACAACCTGAAAGAATGGTGAGCGGCATATGCTAGCAAAATACGAATTGATTCCAGCCTAGCCACAGGAGCGAAAGTCTCCTCAAAGTCCAAACCAGCGACTTGGGCATAACCTTTTGCCACAAGTCGAGCCTTGTTCCTTGTCACCACCCTGTGCTCGTCCTGTTTGTTGCAGAACACCCACTTGGTTCCCACAACATTTTGCTTGGGGCGAGGCACCAGTGTCCAAACTTCATTGCGCTTGAAGTTGTTGAGTTTCTCCTGCATGGCCAACACCCAGTCCGGATCTAGCAAGGCCTCTTCTACCCTAAAAGGCTCAATAGAAGAGACAAAAGAGTAATGCTCACAAAAATTAACTAATCTTGAATGAGTAGTTACTCCCTTGCTAATATCACCCAATATTTGGTCGACAGGATGATCCCTTTGAATCGTCGCTCGAACTTGGGTTGGAGGTGCCTGAGGTGCTTCTTCCTCTTCAATTTGAACATCCTGTGCTCCCCCTTGATCATGCGCCTCCACTTGAGGTACCTGTTCGTCATCTTGGGTTGGGGGATGCACCATAGTTGAGGAAGACGGTTGATCTTGCTCCAATTGTTCCTGAGGCCGTACATCTCCAATCGCCATGGTGCGTATCGCGGCCGTTGGAACGTCTTCTTCATCTACATCATCAAGATCAACAACTTGCTCTCTTGGAGAGCCATTAGTCTCATCAAATACAACATCGCTAGAGACTTCAACCAAACCCGATGATTTGTTGAAGACCCTATACGCCTTTGTATTTGAATCATAACCTAATAAAAACCCTTCTACAGCTTTGGGAGCAAATTTAGAGGTTCTACCTTTCTTCACAAGAATATAACACTTGCTCCCAAATACACGAAAATAAGACACATTGGGTTTGTTACCAGTTAGCAGCTCGTATGAAGTCTTCTTGAGGAGGCGGTGAAGATAGACCCTGTTGATGGCGTGGCAAGCCGTGTTCACGGCTTCCGACCAAAAACGCTCGGGGGTCTTGAACTCTCCAAGCATAGTCCTCACCATATCGATGAGCGTCCTGTTCTTCCTCTCTACCACACCATTTTGCTGAGGTGTGTAGGGAGCAGAGAACTCGTGCTTGATCCCCTCCTCCTCAAGGAACTCCTCCACTTGAAGATTCTTGAATTCGGACCCGTTGTCGCTCCTTATCTTCTTCACTTTGAGCTCAAACTCATTTCTAGCTCTCCTGAGGAAGCGCTTGAGGGTCCCTTTGGTTTCAGATTTATCCTGCAAAAAGAATACCCAAGTGAAGCGGGAAAAATCATCAACTATAACAAGACCATACTTACTTCCTCCTATACTTAGATAGGCGACGGGTCCGAAGAGGTCCATATGAAGCATCTCCAAGGGTCTTGATGTTGTCATCACATTTTTGGTGTGATGAGAGCCTCCCACCTGTTTCCCTGCTTGACAAGCTGCACAAGGTCTATCTTTTTCGAAATGTACATTAGTTAGACCTATCACGTGTTCTCCCTTTAGAAGCTTGTGGAGGTTCTTCATCCCCACATGTGCTAAGCGGCGATGCCACAACCAGCCCATGCAAGTCTTAGCCATTAAGCATGCATCTAGATCGGCCTCTTCTTTTGCAATATCAACCAAATAAAGTTTGCCGTCTAGTACACCCTTAAAAGCTAGTGAACCATCACATCTTCTAAAGACAGACACATCTACACTTGTAAATAGACAATTATATCCCATTTTGCATAATTGACTAACAGATAACAAATTATATTCAAGCGACTCAACTAAAAACACATTAGAGATAGAGTGCTCAGATGAAATAGCAATTTTACCTAACCCTTTTACCTTGCCTTGGTTCCCATCACCGAATATTATTGAATCTTGGGAATCCTTGTTCTTGACGTAGGAAGAGAACATCCTCTTTTCCCCCGTCATGTGGTTTATGCATCCGCTGTCGATAATCCAGCTTGAACCCCCGGATGCATAAACCTGCAAGGCAAATTTAGGCTTGGGTCTTAGGTACCCAACTCTTGTTGGGTCCTTCAAGGTTAGTCACAATTGTCTTAGGGACCCAAATGCAAGTTTTATCACCCTTGCATTTTGCCCCTAATTTCCTAGCAACTATCTTCCTATCCTTTCTACAAATAGCAAAGGAAGCATTTAAAGCATGATAAATTGTAGAGGGTCCATTCATAACTTTCCTAGGAACATGAACAATATTCTTTCTAGGCACATGATGAATATTTTTCCTAGGCATATCTCTACCATGCATATAGGAAGAACTGGAAGCAAACATAGAATAAGAATCATAGGCATGTGAATCAAAAGCATTACAACTCCTATGAGACTGTCTTCTATCATTGTACATAAAAGCATGGTTCTTTTTAGTACTACTTGCCATAGGGGCCTTCCCTTTCTCCTTGGCGAAGATGGGAGCCTTATGGCTTGTTAAGTTCTTGGCTTCCCTCTTGAAGCCAAGCCCATCCTTAATTGAGGGGTGTCTACCAACCGTGTAGGCATCCCTAGCAAATTTTAGTTCATCAAAATCACTTTTGCTAGCCTTAAGTTGGGCATTAAGACTAGCCATCTCATCATTTAACTTTGCAATAGAAGCTATGTGTTCACTACAAGCATCAATATCAAAATATTTACATCTATTGCAAATAACAACATTTTCTACACAAGTTGTTGATTTACTAGCTATTTCTAACTTAGCATTCAAATCATCATTAATGCTCCTTAAGCTAGAAATTGTCTCATGGCAAGAAGATAATTCATAAGAAAGCATTTCATTTCTTTTAACTTCTAAAGCATGAGATTTTTGTGCTTCTACAAATTTGTCATGTTCTTCATACAACAAATCCTCTTGTTTTTCTAAAAGCCTATTCTTATCATTCAAGGCATCAATCAATTCATTAATTTTATCTACCTTGGTTCTATCTAGGCCCTTAAATAAACATGAATAATCTATTTCATCCTCATCACTAGATTCGTCCTCACTTGAAGAAGCATAAGTAGAGTTTCGAGTACATACCTTATTTTCCCTTGCCATAAGGCATGTGTGACGCTCGTTGGGGAAGAGGGATGACTTGTTGAAGGCGGTGGCGGCTAGTCCTTCATTGTCGGAGTCGGAGGAGGAGCAATCCGAATCCCACTCCTTTCCTAGATGTGCCTCGCCCTTGGCCTTCTTGTAATTTTTCTTCTTTTCCCTCTTGCTCCTGTGTTCCTGGTCACTTTCATTATCGGGACAGTTAGCAATAAAATGACCAATCTTACCGCATTTGAAGCATGAGCGCTTCCCCTTGGCTTTGGTCTTGCTTGGCTGTCCCTAGCGACCCTTAAGCGTCGTCTTGAAGCGCTTGATGATGAGGGCCATCTCTTCATCATTGAGCCTTGCCGCCTCAACTTGCGCCACCTTGTTAGGTAACGCCTCCTTGCTCCTTGTTGCCTTGAGAGCAATGGATTGAGGCTCATGGGTTGGACCGTTCAACGCGTCGTCCACGTACCTCGCCTCCTTGATCATCATTCGCCTGCTTACGAATTTTCCAAGAACTTCTTCGGGCGACATTTTGGTGTACCTGGGATTCTCACAAATATTATTCACTAAATGTGGATCAAGAACGGTAAATGACCTTAGCATTAGGCGGACGACGTCGTGGTCCGTCCATCGCGTGCTTCCGTAGCTCCTTATTTTGTTGATAAGGGTCTTGAGTCGGTTGTATGTTTGGGTCGGCTCCTCGCCCCTTATCATCGCGAATCGTCCAAGCTCGCCCTCCACCAACTCCATCTTAGTGAGCAAGGTGACGTCGTTCCCCTCATGAGAAATCTTGAGGGTGTCCCAGATCTGCTTGGCATTGTCCAAGCCGCTCACTTTATGGTACTCGTCCCTGCACAAGGAGGCTAACAACACAGTAGTGGCTTGTGCATTTCTATGAATTTGTTCATTAATGAAAATAGGACTATCCGAGCTATCGAACTTCATTCCACTTTCCACAATCTCCCATATGCTCGGATGGAGAGAGAACAGGTGACTACGCATTTTGTGGCTCCAAAATCCGTAGTCCTCTCCATCAAAGTGAGGAGGTTTGCCAAGTGGAATGGAGAGCAAATGAGTATTTGTACTTTGCGGAATACGAGAGTAGTCAAAAGAAAAGTTCGAATTAACCGGTTTCCTTCTCTCGTAGTCATTGTGGTCGTCGTCCTTTTGGGAAGAAGTAGACTCATCGCTGTCGTCGTAGTAGACGATCTCCTTGATGCGTCTCATCTTCTTCTTCCCATCTTTGCGTCTGTGACCTGAGCCCGAGTCGGTAGGCTTGTCATCCTTCGGCTCGTTGACGAAGGACTCCTTCTCTTTATCGTTGATCACGATTCCCTTCCCCTTAGGATCCATCTCTTCGGGCGATTAGTCCCTTTGCAAGAGAATGGCTCTGATACCAATTTAGAGCACCTAGAGGGGGGTGAATAGGTGATCCTGTAAAACTTGAAACTTAAGCTACAAAAACTTGGTTAAGTGTTAGCACAATAATTGCCAAGTGGCTAGAGAGGAGTCTTCAACAAAACACAATAACCAACAAGAGATCAATCACAGAGATGACACGGTGGTTATCCCGTGGTTCGGCCAAGACCAACGCTTGCCTACTCCACGTTGTGGCGTCCCAACGGACGAGGGTTGCAATCAACCCCTCTCAAGCGGTCCAAGGACCCACTTGAATACCACGGTGTTTTGCTTGCTTTTCTTAATCCCGTTTGCGAGGAATCTCCACACTTTGGAGCCTCTCGCCCTTACACTTGAAGTTCACAAAGAAGCACGGAGTAAGGGAGGGATAAGCAACACACTCAAGACAAGAAATCACAGCAACACCACGCACACAAGTCGCAACGAGAGCTCACAACACAACTCAATGAGTTCACCACTCAACTAGAGCTCTAATTGCTATCGCAAAGAATCAAAGGCGCGGAATCGATGTCTTAGTGCTTAGGAATGCTTAGAGGATGCTTGGTTATCTCCTGCATGCGCCTAGGGGTCCCTTTTATAGACCTAAGGCAGCTAGGAGCCGTTGAGAGCATTCCAGGAAGGCTGATCTTGCCTTCTGTCGCCTGGCGCACCGGACAGTCCGGTGCACACCGGACACTGTCCGGTGCCCGATTTCTTTCCTTCTACGGCAAAGCCGACCGTTGGTAGTCTTGGAGCCGTTGGCGCACCGGACATGTCCGGTGCACACCGGACAGTCCGGTGCCTCCTTCTAGCCGTTGGCTCGGCCACGTGTCCTGCGCAGATCGCGCGGCCGACCGTTGGCCCGGCCGACCGTTGGCTCACCGGACAGTCCGGTGCACACCGGTCAGTCCGGTGAATTATAGTCGTACGTCGCTGGTGAATTCCCGAGAGCGGCCAGTTCGCTCGAGCCAGCCTGGCGCACCAGACACTGTCCGGTGCACCACCGGACACTGTCCGGTGAGCCACCGGACAGTCCGGTGCACCCAGACTGAGCAGAGTCTTGGCTGCTCGAGCCAAGACATTTCCAGTTGGTCTTTTCCTGTTTCCAGCACTTAGACACAATACATTAGTCTCTAAAACAATGTACTAAGTCTGAGAAACATACCTTTATCCTTGATTTGTACTTTGTCCACCATTTTACACTTAGGCACTTGTGTTGGACACTAAATCACCAAAATACTTAGAAATGGCCCAAGGGCACATTTCCCTTTCAGTTGCGCAGCGAGGGCCTTCAGGATGCGGAAGTCGTCGTCAATCGACAAGCTCACACATCTCGTTAGCCTCCCTCCCTTCTTTAATCTTCTGCTTCGGCTCCTTGGGCTTCTTGCCACTGCCGGCGTCGGTGGCTCCGTTCGTTGTTACGCAGCAGTTGCCCATCCCCAGCCGCCGCAGAGATCCGGTAGCCCCAGAGAAGGCGAATCGATGAACCTCACGTCCCGCGGAGATTTGTGGGGGGGAGAAGGACGTGGCTAGGGAGAGCGGCCGAGGAATGTGTAAGCACCTAGAGGGGGGTGAATAGGTGATCCTGTAAAACTTGAAACTTAAGCCCAAAAACTTGGTTAAGTGTTAGCACAATAATCACCAAGTGGCTAGAGAAGAGTCTCAACAAAACACAATAACCACAAGAGATCAATCACAGAGATGACACGGTGGTTATCCCGTGGTTCGGCCAAGACCAACGCTTGCCTACTCCACGTTGTGGCGTCCCAACGGACGAGGGTTGCAATCAACCCCTCTCAAGCGGTCCAAAGACCCACTTGAATACCACGATGTTTTGCTTGCTTTTCTTAATCCCGTTTGCGAGGAATCTCCACAACTTGGAGCCTCTCGCCCTTACACTTGAAGTTCACAAAGAAGCACGGAGCAAGGGAGGGATTAGCAACTCACACAAGACACTAAGATCACAGCAAATCCACACACACAAGACCCAAACTTAAGCTCAAAAGACTAGCACACTAGAACGGAGCTCAAATCACTAGAATGTCGAACAAGTGCGCACGAATGAAGTGTGAGTGATCAAGAGTGCTCAAGGAATGCTTGGTTTACTCCTCCATGTGCCTAGGGGTCCCTTTTATAGCCCCAAGGCAGCTAGGAGCCGTTGAGAACAATCCTGGAAGGCAGATCTTGCCTTTTGTCGACTGGTGCACCGGACAGTCCGGTGCACCACCGGACACTGTCCGGTGCAGATATCCTTCCTTATTTGGCGAAGCCGACCGTTGGAGTCTGAGAGCCGTTGGCACACCGGACACTGTCCGGTGCACCAATGTGACCATTGGCTCGCCCACGCGTCACGTGCGGAATCCTCGGCCGACCGTTGCCCCGGCTGACTGTTGACTCACCGGACAGTCCGGTGCACCACCGGACAGACCGGTGAATTTTAGCCGTACGCCGTTAATCATCTCCCGAGAGCGACGAGTTCGCCTGTGAACGGCTCACCGGACAGTCCGGTGCACCACCAGACAGTCCGGTGAATTATAGCCGTACACCGCCGTTGAAGTCCCGAGAGCAGCCTGTTCGCCAGAGCCAGCCTGGCGCACCGGACAGTCCGGTGCACCCAGACTGAGCAGACTTTGGCTGAACAAAGCCATCTCATTTCCAATTCAATTTTTTTCTGTTTCCAGCACTTAGACACAATACATTAGTCCATAAAACAATGTACTAAGTCTAGAAACATACCTTTTAACATGATTTGTACTTTGTCCACCACTTTACATAGATTAACACAAAAACACTTGTGTTGGCACTCAATCACCAAAATACTTAGAAATGGCCCAAGGGCACATTTCCCTTTCAATCTCCCCCTGTTTGGTGATTTATGCCAACACAACATAAAGTGACTAGAACAAGTGCAATATCAATGCAAATGAAAACCAAAAGTTGTTTTGAATCAATTTTGGCATATATGGATCACTCTTTGCCACCACTTGGTTTGTTTTTGCAAATCAAACTTAAACTCCTATCTCTAAGTCAAATTCACTTGTAGAGACATAAAGAGAGGTATTCCAAAGGAAATTGATCAAGGATTTCAAAAACTCCACCTTTTTCCCATAATCAACACTTCTCCCCAAAAGAGACAATAAAAGAGTTTTGACAAACCAAAAGCTCTAATCTACTATTTTCAAAATTTCTCAAGAGGTAGCTGATCCATCTATTGCTTTGGCCTTTATTTTCTCCCCCTTTGGCATCAAGCACCAAAACGGGATCAATCTTGGTCCTTTAACCCCATTGCCTCACCAAAATCTTCAAATAAGAATATAAAGGCAATAGGAGGACTTGAGATGAACTTGGAATAAGTTACCCTCTCATCGGAGTGCAGTGGAAGTCTTTCATGGTCCAAGTCCACCTTTTCCCTTTCAAACTTCCTTTGAGACTAAATCAAGCAAACTCAAGCAAACGGTTAGTCTCAAAGGGTCAAGTTGTAGCACAACTCCCCCTTAAATATGTGCATCACTTGTACAAGGACTTGTGAGGTCCGGGGAGTGATTGTACAACTTGAGCACCATACATAAGCAACAAAATGCATAAGGAACATGATCAAAGGCATAAACACATGTATGCTATGAATCAATCCAAGTTCCGCGAATCTAAGATATTTAGCTCACTACGCAGCCTGCAAAAGGTCTTTTCATCTAAAGGCTTAGTGAAGATATCGGCTAGCTGGTTCTCGGTGCTAACATGAAACACTTCGATATCTCCCTTTTGCTGGTGGTCTCTCAAAAAGTGATGCCGGATGTCAATGTGCTTTGTGCGGCTGTGCTCAACAGGATTTTCCGCTATTCAGATAGCACTCTCATTATCACATAGGAGTGGGACTTTGCTCAGATTGTAGCCAAAGTCCTGGAGGGTTTGCCTCATCCAAAGTAGTTGCGCGCAACACTGTCCTGCGGCAACGTATTCGGCCTCAGCGGTGGATAGGGCAACGGAGGTTTGTTTCTTAGAGTTCCATGACACCAGGGACCTTCCTAAGAATTGGCACGTCCCCGATGTACTCTTCCTATCGACCTTACATCCAGCATAGTCGGAATCTGAATATCCAATCAAGTCAAAGTTAGACCCCTTTGGATACCAGATCCCGAAAGCAAGGCGTAGCTACTAAATATCGAAGAAATCGCTTCACAGCCACTAAGTGACACTCCTTAGGATCGGATTGAAATCTAGCACACATGCATACGCTAAGCATAATATCCGGTCTACTAGCACATAAATAAAGCAAAGAACCTATCATGGACCGGTATGCTTTTTGATCAACGGACTTACCTCCTTTGTTGAGGTCGATGTGTCCGTCAGTTCCCATCGGCGTCTTTGCGGGCTTGGCGTCCTTCATCCCAAACCGCTTTAGCAAGTCTTGCGTGTACTTCGTTTGGGAGATGAAGGTGCCGTCCTTGAGTTCCTTCACTTGGAACCCAAGGAAGTAGTTCAACTCGCCCATCGTCGACATCTCGAATTTTTGCGTCATCACCCTGCTAAACTCCTCACAAGACTTTTGGTTAGTAGAACCAAATATTATGTCATCGACATAAATTTGACACACAAAAAGATCACCATCGCAAGTCTTAGTGAAAAGAGTTGGATCGGCTTTCCCAACCTTGAAAGCATTAGCAATTAAAAAGTCTCTAAGGCATTCATACCATGCTCTTGGGGCTTGCTTAAGTCCATAGAACGCCTTAGAGAGCTTACACACGTGGTCGGGGTACCGTTCATCCTCGAAGCCAGGGGGTTGCTCCACGTACACCTCCTCCTTGATCGGCCCGTTGAGGAAAGCGCTCTTCACATCCATTTGGTACAACCTGAAAGAATGGTGAGCGGCATATGCTAGCAAAATACGAATTGATTCTAGCCTAGCCACAGGAGCAAACGTCTCCTCAAAGTCCAAACCTGCGACTTGGGCATAACCTTTTTCCACAAGTCGAGCCTTGTTCCTTGTCACCACCCCGTGCTCGTCCTGTTTGTTGCGGAACACCCACTTGGTTCCCACAACATTTTGCTTGGGACGAGGCACCAGTGTCCAAACTTCATTGCGCTTGAAGTTGTTGAGTTCCTCCTGCATGGCCAACACCCAGTCCGGATCTAGCAAGGCCTCTTCTACCCTGAAAGGCTCAATAGAAGAGACAAAGGAGTAATGCTCAGAAAAATTAACTAATCTTGAACGAGTAGTTACTCCCTTGCTAATATCACCCAAAATTTGGTCGACGGGATGATTCCTTTGAATCATTGCTCGAACTTGGGTTGGAGGTGCCTGAGGTGCTTCTTCCTCTTCACTTTGAACATCCTGTGCTCCCCCTTGATCATGTGCCTCCACTTGAGGTACCTGTACGTCATCTTGGGTTGGGGGATGCACCATAGTTGAGGAAGAAGGTTGATCTTGCTCCTTTTGTTCCAGTGGCCTCACATCTCCAATCGCCATGGTGCGCATTGCGGCCGTTGGAACGTCTTCTTCATCTACATCATCAAGATCAACAACTTGCTCTCTTGGAGAGCCATTAGTCTCATCAAATACAACGTCGCTAGAGACTTCAACCAAACCCGATGATTTGTTGAAGACCCTATACGCCTTTGTATTTGAACCATAACCTAATAAAAACCCTTCTACGGCTTTGGGAGCAAATTTAGAAGTTCTACCTTTCTTCACAAGAATATAACACTTGCTCCCAAATACACGAAAATAAGACACATTGGGTTTGTTACCGGTTAGCAGCTCATACGAAGTCTTCTTGAGAAGGCGGTGAAGGTAGACCCTGTTGATGGCGTGGCAAGCCATGTTCACGGCTTCCGACCAAAAGCGCTCGGGGGTCTTGAACTCTCCAAGCATTGTCCTCGCCATATCGATGAGCGTCCTGTTCTTCCTCTCTACCACACCATTTTGTTGTGGTGTGTAGGGAGCGGAGAACTCGTGCTTGATCCCCTCCTCCTCAAGAAACTCCTCCACTTGAAGGTTCTTGAACTCGGACCCGTTGCCGCTCCTTATCTTCTTCACTTTGAGCTCAAATTCATTTTGAGCTCTCCTGAGGAAGCGCTTGAGGGTCCCTTGGGTTTCAGATTTATCCTGCAAAAAGAATACCCAAGTGAAGCGGGAAAAATCATCAACTATAACAAGACCATACTTACTTCCTCCTATACTTAGATAGGCGACGGGTCCGAAGAGGTCCATATGAAGCATCTCCAAGGGTCTTGATGTGGTCATCACATTTTTGGTGTGATGAGAGCCTCCCACCTGTTTCCCTGCTTGACAAGCTGCACAAGGTCTATCTTTTTCGAAATGTACATTAGTTAGACCTATCACATGTTCTCCCTTTAGAAGCTTGTGGAGGTTCTTCATCCCCACATGTGCTAAGCGGCGATGCCACAGCCAGCCCATGCAAGTCTTAGCAATTAAGCATGCATCTAGACCGGCCTCTTCTTTTGCAAAATCAACCAAATAAAGTTTGTCGTCTAGTACACCCTTAAAAGCTAGTGAATCATCACATCTTCTAAAGACAGACACATCTACATTTGTGAATAGACAATTATATCCCATTTTGCATAATTGACTAACAGACAACAAATTATATCCAAGAGACTCAACTAAGAACACATTAGATATAGAGTGCTCGGATGAAATAGCAATTTTACCTAACCCTTTTACCTTGCCTTGGTTCCCATCACCGAATATTATTGAATCTTGGGAATCCTTGTTCTTGACGTAGGAAGAGAACATCCTCTTTTCCCCCGTCATGTGGTTTGTGCATCCGCTGTCGATAATCCAGCTTGTACCCCCGGATGCATAAACCTGCAAGGCAAATTTAGGCTTAGGTCTTAGGTACCCAACTCTTGTTGGGTCCTACAAGGTTAGTCACAATTGTCTTAGGGACCCAAATGCAAGTTTTATCTCCCTTGCATCTTGCCCCTAACTTCCTAGCAATCACCTTCTTATTCTTTCTATAAATGGCAAAAGAGGCATTGCAAGTATGACATATTGTAGAAGGTTCATTAACTTTCCTAGGAACATTAACAACATTTCTCCTAGGCATATTATGAACAACATTTCTCCTACCAATATTTCTATCATGCACATAGGAAGAACTAGAAGCAAACATGGCATGAGAATCAAAAGCATCATATGCATTACAACTCCTATAAGTATTTCTAGATTGTCTCCTATCATGGTACATAAAAGCATGGTTCTTTTGCACACTACTAGCCATAGGGGCCTTCCCTTTCTCCTTGGCGGAGATGGGAGCCTTATGGCTTGTTGAGTTCTTGGCTTCTCTCTTGAAGCCAAGACCATCCTTAATTGAGGGGTGTCTACCAATCGTGTAGGCATCCCTTGCAAATTTTAATTTGTCAAATTCACTTTTGCTAGTCTTAAGTTGGGCATTAAGACTAGCTACTTCATCATTTAATTTAGAAATGCAATCTAGGTGTTCACTACAAGCATCAACATTAAAATCTTTACACCTAGTGCAAATCACAACATGTTCTACACAAGATGTTAATTTACTAGATTTTTCTAACTTAGCATTTAAATCATCATTTATGCTCTTTAAGCTAGAAATTGTCTCATGGCAAGTAGATATTTCACAAGAAAGCATATCATTTCGTTTAACTTCTAAAGCAAGTGAATTTTGTGCACTAACAAATTTATCATGCTCTTCATACAACAAATCCTCTTGCTTTTCTAGTAACCTATTCTTGTCATCCAAGGCATCAATTAACTCATTAATTTTGCTAATTTTAATTCTATCCAAACCTTTAAACAAACTAGAATAGTCTATCTCATCGTCATCGCTAGAATCATCATCACTTGAAGAAGCATAAGTGGTATCCTGAGTACATACCTTCTTCTCCTTCGCCATGAGGCATGTGTGATGCTCGTTGGGGAAGAGGGATGACTTGTTGAAGGCAGTGGCGGCGAGTCCTACATTGTCGGAGTCGGAGGAGGAGCAATCCGAATCCCACTCCTTTCCTATATGTGCCTCGCCCTTGGCCTTCTTGTAATTCTTCTTCTTCCCCCTCTTGTTTCCTTTTTCCTGGTCACTATCATTATCGGGACAGTTAGCAATAAAATGACCAAGCTTACCACATTTGAAGCATGAGCGCTTCCCCTTTGTCTTGGTCTTGCTTGGCTGTCCCTTGCGACCCTTAAGCGCCGTCTTGAAGCGCTTGATGATGAGGGCCATCTCTTCATCATTGAGCCCTGCCGCCTCAACTTGCGCCACCTTGCTAGGTAACGCCTCCTTGCTTCTTGTTGCCTTGAGAGCAACGGGTTGAGGCTCATTGATTGGACCATTCAGTGCGTCGTCCACGTACCTCGCCTCCTTGATCATCATTCGCCCGCTTACGAATTTTCCAAGGACTTCTTCGGGCGACATTTTGGTGTACCTGGGATTCTCACGAATATTATTCACCAAATGTGGATCAAAAACGGTAAAGGACCTTAGCATTAGGCGGACGACGTCATGGTCCGTCCATCACGTGCTTCCGTAGCTCCTTATTTTGTTGATAAGGGTCTTGAGCCGGTTGTATGTTTGGGTTGGCTACTCGCCCCTTATCATTGCGAATCTTCCAAGCTCTCCCTCTACCAACTCCATCTTGGTGAGCAAGGTGACATCGTTCCCCTCATAAGAGATCTTGAGGGTGTCCCAGATTTGCTTGGCATTGTCCAAGCCGCTCACCTTATGGTACTCGTCCCTACACAAGGAGGCTAACAACACAGTAGTAGCTTGTGTGTTTCTATGAATCTGTTCATTAATAAATATGGGACTATCCGAGCTATCAAATTTCATTCCATTCTCAACAATCTCCCATATGCTTGGATGGAGAGAGAATAGGTGACTACGCATTTTGTGGCTCCAGAATCCGTAGTCCTCCCCATCAAAGTGTGGAGGCTTGCCGAGAGGAATGGAGAGCAAATGTGAATTTGAACTTTGAGGAATACGAGAGTAATCGAAAGAAAAATTCGAATTAACCGTCTTTTGTTTCTCGTAGTCGTAGTCATCCTTTTGGGAAGAAGTGGTGATGCGTCACGATGCCCGATCTTCACGACATAGGATCAATCTTCAGATAACTAGCTTCAAAGAAGCCAAGATAACTTGCTGCAAGCAGCGATAACTAGTGCAACCTGACAAATAAAACTCGAAGCCAACCACCGTCTTTAACCAGCAGCCTGAATCGAGGATTCGCCCAACCACACTCTCAAAGAACCAACCAACACAGCCTACAATCAATCGAGGAGACCTCGAAGGGAGTAGGAGCACCAATTGGGAGCGGATGAAGCCGCCGCTTCTGCAATCCCGCGAAGGAATTCACAAGAGCAAAGGGGTAGAGATCACTCTCAATATTTGTTAGCACACAGCTGAACAAAGGGGTTCTGTTTTAGATTATCATAAGCTGCCTTACATCATAGATATAGGGGGTATTTATACTAGTAACAACCAGCCTTAGCGAGGTATAAACACAAAACAAAAGTATTTTCACGAGCTAATGTGAAGGAGCCTCTTCGGGAGATCTGCAGAACTGATTTCCGTGTGGCTGTTTGACTTCTGCGCAGCCTTCAGTGTTTTGACAATAACTTCTTCTAGGAATCTTCAAATGACATGGGGCTGGATGCGTTGGAAAGCTGACTTGATAAGCTTTCTCACCATATATAGCATGCTTAATGAAACTTCGTAGAATGATGCAGTTTAATACGAAAACTTGGTCATCAAGCTGACTGTTGACCTTCTGACCAGTCGGCACTAAAGTAGGTCGGCTGCCTTTCTGGTAGATGTGGTTAAGTCGGCTTTAGAAGCATTGGAAACTAGACTTCAAGAGCTTTCCAAAAAGTACTTATGGGCCTTCATAGCTTTTGGGAATCAAAAGATATGACTGTTTCTTCTGGACGGTTCTGTTGCGCTGGACTGACTCGGACATAGCTCTTCTTGTTGACTCGTCCTTGATACGTTTTGTCCTTCCTCTTTGGTGAACCTAAGTAATATCAACATACACGACTTAGGTAGCATAAAGTTCTCATTATTGTTTAATTGAAATTCATAAAGTAGCGCGTGCACCTCTTGTTGTAGCTTCTTAGCTCGGCTACGTGTAATTGGTCCATCAAAGGCTTGGGTTGGTGATGTTGTTGGTTGTACTTGAGTTGATGTAGTATGACTTGGGGGTTGTAACATGTTGCTTAATGGCCTGGTCATATCATCCTCCTCCCCTTGAAAAGGAGTCGTCCTCGACTCTGAAGTGTCTTCGCTTGTATATGGTAAGAGGTCAGCAACATTGAACGTGTTGCTCGCGCCATAGCTTGGTGGAAGATCTATCTTGTATGCATTATCATTGATCTTGGCAAGAACACGAAATGGACCATCCCCTCGTGGCATCAATTTGGATTTGCGCTGATCAGGAAAACGCTCCTTGCGCAAGTGAATCCAAACCAAGTCCCCCGGCTCAAATAACACTTTCTTCCTATGCTTGTTCATACTTGCAGCCTTGTGCACTGCTTTGAGCTCAATTGCTTCCTTGGTCTTCTCATGTATCTTTTTTATATATGCAGCACGTTTGGAAGCTTCCATATTGGTTCTTTCCTGCAATGGAAGGGGCAACAAATCTATGGGAGCAATAGGTTTGAACCCATATACAATTTCGAAGGGGCATAAATTAGTTGTAGAATGTACTGCCCTGTTATAAGCAAACTCCACGTGTGGCAAACATTCCTCCCAATCCTTCAAGTTCTTCTTTACCATTGTTCACAGCAGCATTGACAATGTACGATTCACCACTTCAGTTTGGCCATCAGTTTGGGGGTGGCATGTGGTGGAGAACAAAAGTTTAGTCCCAAGCTTTGCCCACAATGTCTTCCAAAAATAGCTCACAAACTTCACATCACGGTCAGATACGATGGTCTTGGGCACTCCATGTAGTCTCACGATTTCTCTGAAAAACAAATTAGCAACATGTGAAGCATCGTCGCTCTTGTTGCATGGAATAAAATGAGCCATTTTTGAAAATCTATCAACCACAACAAAAATAGAATCTCTCTTTTTTCGAGTCATCGGCAGTCCTAAAACAAAATCCATGCTTATGTCTTCCCAAGGAATTTTAGGAGCGGGTAAAGGAGTATATAAACCATGAGGGTTCAATTTTGACTTAGCTTTGTGACAGGTGACACAACGCTCCACAAATCTGATGACGTCTCTCCTTATCTTGGGCCAATAGAAATGATCACTGAGCAGTTCATAAGTCTTCTTTTGTCCAAAATGACCTGTTAGACCTCCTCCATGTGACTCCTGCAATAAAAGCAATCTAACCGAAGAATTTGGTACACAAAGTTTGTTAGCTCTAAACAAAAATCCATCGTGTATATGATATTTTTCCCAACCTTTTCCATCTTTACAATGATTGTATGGTTCTGAAAATTCAGGATCATCATTATACATTTCTTTCAAATTTTCAAGACCCAAAACTTTTACCTCTAGTTGATTCAACAACACATTCCTTCGAGACAAGGCATCAGCGACCACATTGTCCTTACCTTTCTTATATTTCACAATGTATGGAAATGTTTCGATAAACTCAACCCATTTGGCATGGCGACGGTTCAGTTTGGCTTGCCCTTTCAAATACTTCAAAGCTTCATGATCGGAATGAATAACAAACTCTTTTGGCCATAAGTAGTGCTGCCATGTTTCAAGTGCTCGGACCAAAGCATACAATTCTTTGTCATACACAGAATAATTTAATTGAGCACCTCCCAATTTTTCACTAAAATATGCTATAGGTTTTCCTTGTTGCATTAAAACTCCTCCTATCCCAATCCCACTAGCATCACATTCTACTTCAAAAGTTTTAGTGAAATCAGGAAGAATAAGTACAGGTGCTTCAGTCAAACGTTTCTTCAATTTTAGAAAAGCATCTTCTTGTGAGTTTCCCCATTTAAATTCAACACCTTTCTTTGTCAATTCATTTAAAGGAGAAGCGATGGTACTGAAATCTCGCACAAATCTTCTATAAAAACTAGCAAGACCATGAAAACTTCTTACTTGACTTACATTCGTTGGAGCTGGCCAATCCTTGATGGCTTTCACCTTGGATTCATCCACCTCTATTCCTTTTGCTGAAACAACAAAGCCAAGAAACACAACATGGTCTGTGCAAAAACTGCACTTCTCAAGATTAGCAAATAATTTCTCCTTTCTAAGCTCATCTAAAACTTGTCGAATGTGTTTCACATGTTCATCAAAAGACTTGCTGTAAATTAGAATATCATCGAAGTAGACAACAACAAATTTTCCAATGAAAGTTCTTAAGACATGGTTCATTAATCTCATAAAAGTACTAGGAGCATTAGTCAACCCAAAGGGCATTACTAACCATTCATACAACCCAAATTTTGTTTTAAATGCAGTCTTCCATTCATCTCCAGTTTTCATTCTTATTTGATGGTATCCACTTCTCAAATCAATTTTAGTAAAAATTGTGGAACCACTTAATTCATCAAGCATATCATCTAGCCATGGAATAGGATGGCGATAGCGAACGGTAATATTATTTATAGCTCTACAATCAACACACATCCTCCAAGATCCATCTTTCTTAGGTACTAAAATCACAGGAACAGCACAAGGGCTTAAGCTTTCACGAACAAAACCTTTATCAAGAAGTTCTTGCACTTGCCTTTGTATTTCCTTAGTTTCTTCAGGATTGGTTCGATATGGTGGACGGTTAGGAAGCGCAGCCCCTGGAATAAGATCGATTTGATGCTCAATCCCTCGAATTGGAGGTAGTCCAGCCGGTGTTTCTTGTGGAAACACGTCTTCAAAGTCCTGCAAAAGATCAGCCACAACACTAGGAAGAGATGTTATGTCGTTAGGAGAAATCAAAACATCTTTGTTCACAAGTACAAAGAGTACTTGATATGGGTTGTTCCTCACTTCTCTCAGCTCAGATTTTGTGGCTAGCATAACTAGATGTTCTCCCTCTTCCTTCCTTTTATCTCTTGAATTTGGCTTGTAGCACTCGCTCACCGAATTGTGGATGGCACTCAATTTCTTTTGCTCTTCTCCTCCTCTACTTGCTGCACTAATTTCAGTTTTCTTTTGTAAATGTTCAGCCATGATTTGTTGAGGGGTCATAGGCTTGAGTACAAACTTTCTCCCTTTCAGATCTAGCGTGTATTGATTTGTTCTTCCACAATGCTGAGAATATCGATCATATTGCCAAGGTCTTCCTAGCAGCATGTGACACACAGACATGGGTGCAACATCGCACTCCACTGTGTCAACATACTCTCCAATCTTGAACGAAACTTTCACCTTATAACCAATCTTGATATCTCCTGATTCATTCAACCATTGGACATGATATGGATGAGGGTGTCGCTGCAACTTCAAACCAAGCTTTTCAACCATCTCACGACTTGCAAGATTATGGCAACTCCCTCCATCAATGATCACTTTTACTACTTTGTCTTGCACTTTGGCTCGCGTTTGAAAAAGATTATGTCGCTGTCCAATTTCAGCTTCTTTCATTTGAACACTCAAAATTTGTGTAACCACAAGAGTAGTACCATGCTCAAATTCACATCCCGTTTGTTCTTCAGATTTATCAATGTCATCTTCATTTCCTGCTTCAGCTTCCTCTTCACTAGCTGATGTATATTCTCCATCATCAGTCACAAGGATCACACGATTATTTGGACACTCCTTTATGACATGACCACGACCTCCACACTTGAAGCACTGAATACCACTACTCTTGGCTGTTGAACCCACTGATGTTGAAGTGGATGCTGCTGGTTTATAACTCGGGTTTGTAGCAGCACCGTTCTTTCCACTAGAATTGCCTTGAATATTGGATCGTAGGCCTCCAGTTGAACCTTTTGTTGCTGAGGATGCAGCAGTAAACCTTGAGATCGATTTGCTTCCTCCAGTCATGGTTCGTGCACCATATGACAAGGGCTTGCTGCTCTTAGCATCTTGTTGCAGCTGGCGTTCAGCTTTGGTGGCTTGATGTACCAAATCAATAAGACTTTGGTACGGCTGAAACTCAACAATACGCTGAATGTTGCGGTGTAACCCAGCCATGAAACGTGCAATGGTTTGCTCTTCGTCTTCATACACATTGGCTCTAATCATGGCCTTCTCCATCTCCTTATAATACTCCTCAACAGAGAAACTTCCTTGCCTCAAATTCTGCAATTTATCAAAAAGATCACGCCGATAATGCTTCGGCACAAAATGAATTCTCATTTCTCGCTTCATCTCTTGCCAAGTAATAATAGGGTCCTCTCCATCTTCTTCACGATCACGAAGAAGTTGCTCCCACCAAATCAGAGCATATCCTTCAAACTCAAGAGATGCCATTGCGAGTTTCTTCTCCTCTGAATAATTATGTAGGCGGAAGATTTTCTCCACCTTCAATTCCCATGTGAAATAATCTTCAGGATCAGATCTACCATCAAATTTTGGCATGGTAAACTTAAGTTTCCCAAATCTCTCTTCTTGGTTGACACCTCTATGATGACGACGACCATAGCGATGTTGAGACTGATCATCCCCAAATTCAGATTCTTCATTGTCATTATTTCTTCGATTCCGGCCTCTTCCTCTACCATGTGCAGCACCTTGATTTCTCCTCCCATGTTCACTTGCTCTTCTAGAATAACTTCCTTCACCTTCTTCCCCATCTTCATCATGGTTTCTTACACTGTCGGGGAGTCGACGACGACCTCTGATTTCAGCCATAAGTGTCTGAAGATCTTGTGCCAACAGATCTTGCTTGGCTTCTATGCTTTGTTTGAGCTCATTGAATTGTATCAGGGTGACACATTCTTCAATCTCAACGTTGGGATCCATCTTCCTGCGAAGTTAGTGACAACAAGGCAACAAATATAGGTGGAATATGAAGCTATGTAGAATCTCACAACCTCACCACTCTTACCAACCAAAGCTCTTATGAGTTCCCTGCGGGTTGCAAGAAAATGTGTGGTGGTAACAAGAAAGTGGTGGTTAAGCGAATACAAGACCAGAGTACCGATTACGATGGCTTATATGTGGAGCTTGGTGGGGATTAATAAACAAGGGATACAATCTGAATTCTAGTTGTTGTTAAGTTAAATAACCATCCGACTAGAAGTTCCCTGCCTAGTGCTGACCACAAGATACGAGTGATGTAAATAGATCAAACACACGCGTAAGAAATTTCAGATTTGATGCAGACAAGGAGTATGATTGGAATGCAAGTGTTGCAATCAGATCCAACCAAAATTTTGCACCAAATGACAATAGCAAACTGGTTGAACAACTTGATAAAATTTTCAGCACTTGTGCACATAAACAAACTGATTGTTTTACTTTTCTTTCACAATCTTGTTCAACACTTTTCTTTGGTACTTTTCTTTCTTCTCTTTTTTTGATACTCTTTTTTATAAAACTAAACACAGAGATCTTATATGATATTGCACACTTTATAATACTTAACAAAGAACTCAACCAGCAGCTATAACTTAAATAGGATCAAAGTTAACGCGAAGGAAATGATGAGAGTTTTTAGATTTTTCTTTTTGTGGATATTTTCAGATATATATAAGAGGCTCAAAGGGAACACAAAGGATAGAGTGACCAGCAACTAAACAAAGACTCTAAGGACTGAAACTTAACAAAACTCACTGGAACAACAGATTGAAACAAAGGGCTATGACAAAATATTTTATGGCTTTTTGGTGGATAGGACGAACACAAAATATATGTAGCTAAGGGTAAAGAATCCTACCGTGGCAACTGAGGCTTTGATACCAGATGATGCGTCACGATGCCCGATCTTCACGACGTAGGATCAATCTTCAGATAACTAGCTTCAAAGAAGCCAAGATAACTTGCTGCAAGCAGTGATAACTAGTGCAACCTGACAAATAAAACTCGAAGCCAACCACCGTCTTTAACCGGCAGCCTGAATCGAGGATTCGCCCAACCACACTCTCAAAGAACCAACCAACACAGCCTACAATCAATCGAGGAGACCTCGAAGGGAGTAGGAGCACCAATTGGGAGCGGATGAAGCCGCCGCTTCTGCAATCCCGCGAAGGAATTCACAAGAGCAAAGGGGTAGAGATCACTCTCAATATTTGTTAGCACACAGCTGAACAAAGGGGTTCTGTTTTAGATTATCATAAGCTGCCTTACATCATAGATATAGGGGGGTATTTATACTAGTAACAACCAGCCTTAGCGAGGTATAAACACAAAACAAAAGTATTTTCACGAGCTAATGTGAAGGAGCCTCTTCGGGAGATCTGCAGAACTGATTTCCGTGTGGCTGTTTGACTTCTGCGCAGCCTTCAGTGTTTTGACAATAACTTCTTCTAGGAATCTTCAAATGATGTGGGGCTGGATGCGTTGGAAAGCTGACTTGATAAGCTTTCTCACCATATATAGCATGCTTAATGAAACTTCGTAGAATGATGCAGTTTAATACGAAAACTTGGTCATCAAGCTGACTGTTGACCTTCTGACCAGTCGGCACTAAAGTAGGTCGGCTGCCTTTCTGGTAGATGTGGTTAAGTCGGCTTTAGAAGCATTGGAAACTAGACTTCAAGAGCTTTCCAAAAAGTACTTATGGGCCTTCATAGCTTTTGGGAATCAAAAGATATGACTGTTTCTTCTGGACGGTTCTGTTGCGCTGGACTGACTCGGACATAGCTCTTCTTGTTGACTCGTCCTTGATACGTTTTGTCCTTTCTCTTTGGTGAACCTAAGTAATATCAACATACACGACTTAGGTAGCATAAAGTTCTCATTATTGTTTAATTGAAATTCATAAAGTAGCGCGTGCACCTCTTGCTGTAGCTTCTTAGCTCGGCTACGTGTAATTGGTCCATCAAAGGCTTGGGTTGGTGATGTTGTTGGTTGTACTTGAGTTGATGTAGTATGACTTGGGGGTTGTAACATGTTGCTTAATGGCGTGGTCATATCAAGTGGACTCATCGCTGTCGTCGTAGTAGACGATCTCCTTGATGCATCTCGTCTTCTTCTTCTTCCCATCTTTGCGTTTGTGGCCCGAGCTCGAGTCGGTAGGCTTGTTATTCTTCGGCTCGTTGACGAAGGACTCCTTCTCCTTGTCGTTGATCACGATTCCCTTCCCCTTAGGATCCATCTCTTCGGGCGATTAGTCCCTTTGTGAAGAGAACGGCTCTGATACCAATTGTAAGCACCTAGAGGGGGGTGAATAGGTGATCCTGTAAAACTTGAAACTTAAGCCACAAAAACTTGGTTAAGTGTTAGCACAATAATCACCAAGTGGCTAGAGAGGAGTCTCAACAAAACACAATAACCACAAGAGATCAATCACAGAGATGGCACGGTGGTTATCCCGTGGTTCGGCCAAGACCAACGTTTGCCTACTCCACGTTGTGGCGTCCCAACGGACGAGGGTTGCAATCAACCCCTCTCAAGCGGTCCAAAGACCCACTTGAATACCACGGTGTTTTGCTTGCTTTTCTTAATCCCGTTTGCGAGGAATCTCCACAACTTGGAGCCTCTCGCCCTTACACTTGAAGTTCACAAAGAAGCACGGAGCAAGGGAGGGATTAGCAACTCACACAAGACACTAAGATCACAGCAAATCCACACACACAAGACCCAGACTTAAGCTCAAAAGACTAGCACACTAGAACGGAGCTCAAATCACTAGAATGTCGAACAAGTGTGCACGAATGAAGTGTGAGTGATCAAGAGTGCTCAAGGAATGCTTGGTTTACTCCTCCATGCGCCTAGGGGTCCCTTTTATAGCCCCAAGGCAGCTAGGAGCCGTTGAGAACAATCCTGGAAGGCAGATCTTGCCTTTTATCGACTGGCGCACTGGACAGTCCGGTGCACCACCGGACACTGTCCGGTGTAGATATCCTTCCTTATTTGGCGAAGCCGACCGTTGGAGTCTGAGAGCCGTTGGCACACCGGACAGTCCGGTGCACCAATGTGACCGTTGGCTCGCCCACGCGTCACGTGCGGAATCCTCAGCCGACCGTTGCCCCGGCTGACTGTTGACTCACCGGACAGTCCGGTGCACCACCGGACAGACCGGTGAATTTTAGCCGTACACCGTTAATCATCTCCCGAGAGCGACGAGTTCGCCTGTGAACGGCTCACCGGACAGTCCGGTGCACCACCGGACAGTCCGGTGAATTATAGCCGTACACCGCCGTCGAAGTCTCGAAAGCAGCCTGTTCGCCAGAGCCAGCCTGGCGCACCGGACACTGTCCGGTGCACCATCGAACAGTCCGGTGCACCCAGACTGAGCAGACTTTGGCTGAACAAAGCCATCTCATTTCCAATTCAATTTTTTTCTGTTTCCAGCACTTAGACACAATACATTAGTCCATAAAACAATGTACTAAGTCTAGAAACATACCTTTTAACATGATTTGTATTTTGTCCACCACTTTACATAGATTAACACAAAATCACTTGTGTTGGCACTCAATCACCAAAATACTTAGAAATGGCCCAAGGGCATATTTCCCTTTCAGAATGAACTCCGCGTGCGCGTTTGGTGTGCGCGTTGCAGGGAACCGGAGGTTGCGAGCGAGGCGAGGGGTTAAATCGCGTGGGGGGAACTCGGTGTAGACGGGGACAGCGTGGTGGAGGCGGCGCTCGTGAGCTTTCCTGCGGCGCGGTGCGCCTTGAGCAGAAGCACCCACGTGATCTGGCGAGCATTCTTGTTGTGGCTGGCCTTCCCCCTCGTCGCCTCTGGCTCCCGGACGGCCCAGTCCGGGCTCTCCATCTTCACCACCACCGACGTGCCATCACCGCCACCCCTCGCTTCTCGGCCCCACCACTGTGGCATTGGCACCGCGGCGGTGGGGGTGGAGCTCAGACGAGGGGGCGGTAGCAAAGGGAGGTGGGGGTATGAGGATAAGAACAGATGAGGGGATGCGGGGTAGGGGGAGCGTGCGCGGCGGACGCGGACGCGACGTGAGCATCGCGGAGGGCAGGGGGAGCGTGGGTTGCGGACGCGGAGACTGTTGCGTGGAGGGGGAGCCAGGCGGGGGCAGTCTACACTGTTGGCTTAATAGTTAGTAGAGATTTTTAGTTTCTATATTTTACTTTATTTTAGTCCCTAAATTGCTAAATATAAACCCTAAAATAGAGTTTTTGTTTTCGTATTTGGTAATTTAGGGACTAAAATAGAATAAAATAGAGGGACTAAAAAATAGTCTTTAGAAACTAAACACCCCTAAGAAGATGTATCATGGTTGGAAATATTGAAGCAAAGAGCTAATAACTTTATGTTTTTTAGCCTTTCAGCCCCCCTCCTTTTGCGCCTTTTATAGCCACCATCCTCCATCTCATCATGTTCATACCATCTCCGCCTACATCTAGAACATAGATGGTACTTATGTGGTTTTAGGTTTTCAGAATATCTATTTCCCCTTTTCGTACAATGTTATAATCTATTATCTGTATGATACAACGAGGTACGACTAGATTGACAAGTGATAATAGTGATATGAAGATATGTGTGCAGACAATGGAGCGGTCTGCAGGCAGGATGCTAATGTTTTTTATATAGTTTTCTTTGCGTTCAAAGTGAACAGGTTGAAGTTTTAGAAATGAAACTGCATATTACTCATGTTTTCTGTTTCCTATGTATTGACTGCTCATGCTCACTATTCTATTTAATACACAGCTAATCAAGCCCTGCCCAAGGTATTATGGTGGTGGCATAGACGACGAGGCTACAAGCTGTGTGACCCTCCCTTTGAAGCAGCATGTACACCTCACACCTCACACGTTTCCATACACACAAACCTTCATTCTCCACAATTAGTTAACTACTTGAACAAATCCCCTAAGGGCGCGTTCGTATCGGCCGAATTGGTATGTTTCCAGACTCCTTCCAGGTTGAACAAATTCATCTGATTTTGACTCCGATCTAGTTGTTCGTTTTGACCCGGATCAAGAACAAAACCATCTGATTTTGACTCCTCATTCTCACTTCACCTAGAACAAATCCAAGTGTCCTCTCACGTGGATCGATTCCTGACCAAGAATGAGTGTTCCACTTAGAGATGGCAATGGGGACCCGATCTCCAATTCTCCGCGGGGAATTCCCCTATTAGGAGACGAGTATGAGACTAATTTAGTCCCCGCGATGATCTAAATGGGGGAAATTTAATCCCCGTTGGGTTCGCGGGGACGGGGACGGGGACGAGGAACCACCCCTGTCCCCGTTCCCTGTGTACCCGCCCTATGAAACTTTTTTATTCAAGTTAGTCAATTTAGTTGTTAGAATTATAGTAAAAACTCAATGTATGATATGTTATAAAATAGCAAACTAAACTCTAAAGTAGATGTCTCTTGTAATTTTCGATCTTGTTTGTTAAATTTGTATTAATTTGATACAATTAATTTAAATTTATATTTAAATGTTGTATTTTTAGTGGGGATAGATTCTCCGTGGGGTTCCTTATGGGGATAAATTCTCCGACTGGGACGGAGATGGGAGAAAAAGCTTCCCTGTGAGCTTTTGCGGGGACGGGGACAGAGAATTTTCCTCCCCGCGAGGACGGGGATGGGAAGCCATTCTCCGACGGGAAAATCCTGGTTGCCATTCCTAGTTCCACTCGATCCTAGGCTGGCTGGCCTGCCGAACGGACCCTAATTGAGTGTGCAAATAGTCGGTTTTTCAGACCCTTCTATTAGTGTGTGATGTCACACTTGCCCTGATTTTTTTATAACCGGCCTTTCTTGGTTCTGGAATCTTTATGATGGTTGGTATACACATTTTACAGATTCCGCGTTGTTCCTATATAAGACTGTCTCCAGCAACGTCCTCTATATCCATCTTTTACAGCCTCCTCTAAAAGATTCTATCCTCTATATCTTCTTCCTCTCCAACAATGTTCTCTAAATCACGTCCTCTATACTTAAATACCTATATTAGAGATATTTTTTATTTTTATTTTTTGTACATACCTATTTGTCATACTTTCGAATATATTATACATATTTTAGTTTTGCTAAATCGGTTATTTAAAGTATTGAAATGAATAGAGGACCGTTTAGAGAAACTCTATATATAGAAAATCCAACAACGTTCTCTAAATTTAGAGAACTGTTTAGAGGACGCTGCTGGAGAGTATAGAAGATCATTTGATTCTCTATATTTAGGGTAGAGAATGCTTTAAGGCTGTCTCCAGCAACGTTCTCTATATCCATCCTCTATATCTGTACTTTACAGTCTCCTCTAAAAGATTCCATCCTCTATATCTCATTCCTCTCCAACAACGTCCTCTAAATCACGTCCTCTATACTCAAATATCTATAGTAGAGACATTTTTTATTTTTATTTTTTGTACATACGTATTTGTTATACTCTCAAATGTATTGTACATATTTTAGTTTTGCTAAACCGGTTATTTAAAGTATTCAAATAGATAGATGACCGTTTAGAGTTTCTTTATATATAGAGAATTCAGCAGTGTCCTCTATATTTAGAGAACCGTTTAGAGGACGCTGCTGGAGGGTGTGGTCCTCTATATTTAGGGTTCAGAACCCTTTAAAGTGCTTTACTGGAGCTAGCTTAGAGTTCCAAACTGGAGCCAGCCTAATCGTCCGGCGCCTCATGTTCTCAAGCCGAGACGAGAGAATAGAAGTGCCCAAACCATACCAGTGAGAAATCATGTCACCAAGAACGAGCCCGCAGTACATGGTCGGCAGGCCACGAGCGCGCGGTCAGCATCCGCAGGTACAGCCACACACCCACGCACGAGCACTCCCAGCCGGCCCGCCGAGAATCCACTCACCCGCTGGTTCATGGGCTCCACGGAAACGATAGCCCACACGTCAGTCCCTTCCACAAGACCCAAACCGTCTCCGGAGTAAACCCCTCGAGATCTATCCCCGTTTCCAACCTCACACCCCCCCTTCCATTGGAGCTCCTTCGTTTGAGCTAAACCTAAACCCTAATCGCGACCTCCGTTCGTCAAAACCCTACCTGGCCATGGACGGCGGAGGAGGAGGAGGCGGTGGTGGAGGAGGTGGAGTTGGGGCAGGTGTCATGGTGGGTGGCGGAGTCGTGCCGGGCGGCGGCGGCAGCGGCGGCGACGTGGAACTCGTCAGCAAGACGCTGCAGTTCGAGCACAAGCTGTTCTACTTCGATCTGAAGGAGAACCCGCGGGGGAGGTACCTCAAGATCTCCGAGAAGACATCGGCCACGCGCTCCACCATCATCGTCCCCATCGACGGCGTCGCCTGGTTCCTCGACCTCTTCGACTACTACATCCGCACCGACGAGCGCGACGTCTTCAGCAAGGAGCTGCGACTCCAGACCAAGGTGTTGGCCCGGTCCTGCCGCTGGTTCTCGTGCCGTGGCTGCTAACTTTGGCGTGGCTTAATTATGCTCATTGCGCGGTGCAGGTGTTCTATTTCGATATCGGGGAGAACAAGAGGGGCCGATTCCTCAAGGTGACGTAACGTTCTCTGTATGACCTAGCGCATTTTCATTCTTTCTCATCTTTTTATGTGCTGGTATGAGAAAATTGCCTAATTGGGGAACTTCATTATTTGGAAGCCAAACTGTTTAGCTAGAACAAGGGGTAATTTGTCGCACTAGAACAGTGTTTGCTTGTGTGAATTTAGGAAGTGAAAAATGTCCTATTGTTCTCTTAAGATTTTCGTTGATTCAAGACTTCTAGGTCCTAAATGAGTATGCTGACTAAGTATTCCATTGCTATGTGGATCATGGACCCATCTGTTCAGTGGCACAGTCTTCTTTCACCAAGGCTCGATTTCAACAACAGGTTAAATGTCCTGATTCCTGAAAAGATGTGTTTGAGAGTTACTTCAAGCTTTGAAAAGGTCTAGGTCCTACTGGGCACAACCCGAAGATGGATGGCCAAAATGGAACTTTCCTCTTTAGTAGCTGTGCCCTTCGCATGTTTTGGCTTCACCTATTCTGGCAATTTCACTTATACTGCTTGTAACTACCATTAACCTAGTGGTAACCGAGAAAAGTAGTATCTTGTGTTTGCCTTTAGTGTCATATTCTGTTCCGTAGAGCATTCTGCTCTTGCAAAATTACCAAGTATTAACTTCTTAACTACTTACTACTCCCTCTAGTGAAAAACATTTATGTTTTGGACAATACAAGGTCCAGCTTTTAAAACATTGTATTCAATAACTCAAATTTATTTATTTTGGACACATAAAAATCATGTGATTTGTCCTAAAAAATCGTTTTTTTATAATCTCATAATTTTAGTATAAAATAGTGCTCAAATCGCACCTTGCAGACCATTATAAAAGTAAAGAATACCAGAGGGAGTAGAAATAGCTGATGTGGTGCTATAGGTTCACCACCAGTTAGTGTGTTCAATAGGTCTTGATTGATTTTCTTTTTGTGTGTAGCATTGAGATTGAGAGGCTGAGAGCTGTCTTACTGAGTCACCAGGTCGCGAACTGAGTCACCAGGTCGCAAGTTCGAAGTAAGTCACATTTGTGTGGGGGAAGGCTTGTCTCAGTTTATCCCTTTCTCAAACCCCACTTATGTGGGGAGCCTCTCGCACTTGGTCTGCTCTTTTTTGTGGAGATGGAAAGAGAATCAGGGTTGATTGGCCTTTTCATTTAGGCCATTCAGTTGTTGATAAAAAATACACACCTGACTACTTGAGGACTTCCTAAATTTGAATTGTATGCAGTGTTGTCATGGTCGCCTAGGCAATGCCTAGGCATCCAGGCGGCCATTGATGTACGCCATGCCCTGTCGCTCGCCGGAACTTTGTTAGGCGCCTGCTTGGTCGCCTTAGACGAAGCCAGGGTGACTAGGCAGGCTCTAAGCACTGCCATGTCGTCGCATAGATGCTATAGTGGGCTTCAATGGGTCTTCCTTGTACGCTAGCCTATAACTTACTCCTCTTTCCCCTGCTGCCCACAGCTGCCAGCGCCAGTCACCCGCACCGCTAGCCGCTAGCTTGCGTTTGCCGCCTGCATGCCTGCATTGATCGTCTGCTCGCTCATGTCAGCTGTCAGCTTGCCTATGCCCATGCTGACCGTCCGCCTGCTCGCGCTGACCTTCTGTCCCCGCACTCGACCATGGATGTTGGAGGACGAAGTAGACAAGAAGAGGTTTCACTTGATCCATCCAAGGATCCGAATAGGAAGGCGAAGTCAAAGGATCCTGGTTGGAAGTATGAATTTTGGCTGGATTTGACAAACAAAGATTTGGTGCAATGTACTCTATGTGGGAAGCAAATGCATTCCGACATCAAGAGATTGAAGCAGCACCTTGCTGCTGGTTTTGGTGATGCTAAAAAATGTCCCAAAACTACCGCAACAATAATGAGAGAGAGGCAAGATTCTTTGAAGAAGAGTGCAAGAACTAGTAATGTGTATATTGATGATGAAGAAGAGGGGCAAGATGCGGAGGCTCAGGAGTTTGAAGTTGAGGTCACACCGTCACACAAACAGCAGCCCCAACATTATCAAAGGCATTCCATTCAACGCAGCAAATTCTTGGGCCTACGAGATTATGTTGGAATCTATTGGACAATATGGCCATGGGTACAAGCCTTTTACCTATCATGAATTAAGGGTGCCATTGCTTGAAAAGGCAATGAAGGATATTTCAAAATTAAGGGATAAACTAGAGGTTTCATGGAAGAAATATGGTTGCACCATAATGGTTGATGGATGGACAGATAAGAGGATGCGACACTTAATCAATTTTCTTATCAATTGTCCAAAAGGAGCCTTTTCTTGGACTATGTAGATGCATCAGCTCAGATTATTGATGCAAGAGCGATAGCATATTTGCTTGAGAAGAGTATTGTGGAAGTGGATTTGGAGAATGTGGTCCAAATAGTCACTGATAATGGGGCTAACTCTAAGGCTGCAGGTATACTTATTATGGAGAAATATCCAAAGGTTTATTGGACCCCTTGTGTTGCACATTGTTTGGATCTTACTCCCTCCGTTCTTTTTTATTTGTCGCCGTTTAGTTCAAAAATGAACTAGCGGACGACAAATATTTGAGAACGGAGGTAGTATGTTACAAGACATTGCAGACATAAGGTATTTTAAAAGACGTGTTAACCAAGCCAAGCAAGTGACAGACTTCTTTTATAGGCATGGGAGGCTTCTCAATGCAATGAGGGAAAAGACGGGAGGAAGAGATCTACTGAGGCTGACAGTAACAAGATTTGCCAGTTTGCCACTTTATTTCTGACTTTGCAGAGTTTGTACAAGCATAAGGATGCTTTATGTCAACTCTTATTGTGTGAGGATTGGACCAGATCCAAACTGGTAGCCACAATGGCAGGGAAGAGATCTTGTGACATTATTCTTTCTATGCAGTTTTGGCACCATGTGGAGGATTGCATTAAAGCATTCCAGCTTCTGTTTATTCTGTTTATTGCATCGAGGATTGCTGATGGATATGAGAAGCCTGCTATGCCAAAAATAATGGCTGCCATGGAACTTGCTAAGCAGAAGATAACAAACTCCTTTTCAAGTAGAAATAGACTATTAAGGACAATAGTGGACATCATAGAGACTAGTTGGTTGGGTCAGATGGAGCAAAAGTTACATGGGGCAATCCAAATAAGTTCTTTAACATCACAGACACAATGTGGATCTTGCACCTTGTCTTCGAATTCGATTCAACTATGTGCTTGAAACTATGATGGTCGATGAAGATGATTTGCTTGAAAATATTAGTAACCAAGTTGATGATTATAAGAAAATGAGGAGCTTTGGAAAGCAATTGGTAGTGAAGCAACAAAAAGACAAATAACCCTTGTAAGTATCCTAAATCCTAATCACTATTGTTTTTGTGTCATTCAGTTTTAACCATGGAAATACAAACTAAAATTGTTGTTGATTTGTGGGATGCTTTTGGTGGCCTTAATAGAGCTTCAAAATTTTGCAAGACACATTCTTGGTTTGTTGCTCGGCCTCTGATTGTGATCGTAATTTTGAATTTGTAAGACATCACATTATCTACTTGCCGAATGTTTATTCTTTCCCTTTGCAGTTGGTTACTAAGTGAGTAGTGGTTTCTTTTTTAGATCCATATAAAGAAAAGGAACAGATTGAAACACCAAATTTTGAATGGTTTGATTTATGTCCACTACAACAAGAAGATAATGGAAAGATTCAAAAAGTGGCGCGTTGAAGTGAAAAATCTAAACCCTTTGATCTTAGAGAGTTCCAATGGAAGAATGAGTTCAAATGACAACTAACAATGAATAAGTTCATCCTCTAGATCTTGATCTTTTCTGGTCCCATGTTGATAAAGCCATTGGTGCAACAACATCACTACAACGTCGCAGTTTTCATAGGATGAGTGGGAGCTACACTCGTCAAAGTAGTGTTGTAGTTGCTGCTTCAACATCCACTACAACCACGATATTAGAACAAGAACAAGGATTAGGAGAAGAGGAAGAAGCTGAAATTGACTTTGTTGCTCCTGATGATCTGCATGTTGAGGATGATTATGGCCAAGCCCTACAGATGCTGAAGCTGCTGCAACTGCAAGTGATATGGGTGGCATAAATGAGATGAACTTAGATATCGAATAGGCCTTACGGGCTTAGGGCAGGGCAATATGCCATATTTATCAGCTATTCAGTTTATCATGTATTTGATGGATATATATAGTTGCTTGCTACTTGCTGGACCTATATTTTATTTGCTAGTTTTTGATGTATCATATGGTATATGTTGCATACCTGCTGTGGGACAAATGGGCGCCTAGGTGTCCATGCGCCCGGCCGGCGACTTGTCTTGCCTTGGCGCCGTGATAAACAGAATTGTATGGATATGCTATCTTTTATTGATGCAACAGTTTTTTTTTGTAATCACTAATCATCAGCGATATTATTCTTTCTGGAGTTGTGAGTTTATGTTCTGGTTAGTTTAATTTTATTCCTTGACGCATGCTCTTAACATATATAGTTTCACATTTTCAGATTGGGGCTCCAAATAGTGACATGTGGTATTCTCTGATAAAATGTTGCAATTTACTTTTTTAGCTGGTGGGTTATCATGTTGCTGAACATGTCACCTTGCTTTCTTAGTTTCCTAAGTTTTTTTTATTTCCTTGATTTTTCTTGAGGGACATAATGATCTTGAGCAGTCTTTCTGTCTGTTGCATTCTTGGAAAAGGCCTCATGCGTATCTTAATCTTATTGGCTAGTACACTACACATAGTGATCCTAGCATATTCTTCTGGTATCTGTCAATTTCATGACTCAAACTAAATTTGGAATTGAAATATTACATGTTTTAATTAATGCTACAAATTATATACTCCTATAATTTATGTTCGGGTTTTTTTAGTGTCCACTGAGAAGGGGTTTGCATTGATACTTTCCCTAGATATAAATCGTAAAAGGTTATAGTCTTGTAGATAGTTGGAGAGAAGTATGATCTATCTTTGTTCCAATGTTTGCAATGAATGATACTTTTGAGCTACATTACACTTTTTTTGCTTTTAAAGTAACTGTGCAGTATTATATGCGTGACGCTATGACATAACTACAACTACTTAGAGCAAGGCTAATAATATAGCCTGCTGTTGGTTGTATAGATCTTTGCAGCTTATCTCTCAGCCCACTCATATAGTAGTTAACTCTTCACTATTAATACATGGCTCACTTACTCTCACAAAATTTCTTGGTTCTTATGCTTAAGCCGGTTGTAATCTTATAGCCCTCATCTCCTCCCTCCTCTCCACCTCGGCATATAGTTTACAAACAGCCCTTTATTGTACTTGCTCTTACACAACATTGTGTATGTAGGTTTCCGAGGCCTCTGTCAACAGAAACCGGAGTACCATAATTGTTCCAGCTGGCAGCTCTGGTGAAGAGGGCTGGGAAGCATTCAGAAATGTACTGTTGGAAATAAATAACGAGGCTTCCAGATTGTATGTCCTACCAAATCATCCAAATCAGGTAGAACTAACAAAAAGAAATGCTTGTTGCATATGTATTTCGGTATTTGTGAAGTCTACCTGTTAGAATACCCGTTTAGGGTTTGGGGTCTCCCCCGTGTAATGACCATCTCACCCCTCTGTAATGGGCCTGGCCCAGTTTACTCAGGCTATTAATACATCACCCAACCCATGTTAGGGTTAGGGTTTACTATTCCAATATGGTATCAGATTAGGTTTTTCCCACTCTCCTCCCTCCCAGCCGCCGGCCCCCAACCGACGGCACCTCTCCCTCCCTGCCGCCAGCCGCCGGCTCTCCTTTCCCACCGCCGAACGCCGCTAGGGCTGCCGGAGCCGCGCCCCCAACGCTGAGCCCGAGCCGCCGCTCCTGGAGCTGCCGCTCGACTGCGCCCAGCGCCCCTGCCCCGTGCCCTCTGCCTACGCGCACCCGTCACGCTCGAGCACCGCGCGCCAGGCGCCCTGCTCGTCGCGCCGCCAGGTGCAGCAGCCGCGCCCGGCGCCGCTCACTGCCCCGCGACCCGCCCCCCAAGCCCGGCCGGTGCCTCGACCCAGGCGCGCCGACGCTCGCCCCCGCGCCGTCGTCGTCCCCTCCTCCCCCGGCGCCCGTCCTCGCGGCGCCCGCGCCCGACGCCGACGAAGAAGCAGCACGCGCCAGCACCGCTCGCAGCCGCGTCCCCAGCCACCGGCACCGGCGTGGGCCTCGCGAGTGCCCCTCCGCCCGCTGCGTCCTCCCCTCCGGTCCCTGCGCGCGACGCTCCAGCTGCGTGCCTCGGCCGCACAGCCACCCGCGCGTAGCGCCTGCACGACCGGCCGCCCCTTCTCGCCGGAGTCCGCCGCGCCGTGCCGTCGTTGAGGACCTCCGTCGGGGTCCAGTTCAGCTCGCCGTCGTTCAGCTTGAACGCCGCCCTCTGTTCGCGCCGTCTAGGAGCACCCGCCCGGAGGACCCGCACCCCTGCTGTTCCGCGCCGAGCAGCGCCCCTGCTGTCCCGTTCCGAGGACGCCCGACGCCGAGCACCCAGCCGCCCCTGCTGTTCTGCGCCCGGCTGTCCAGTCCGCGCCTCCCTGTGCCGGCTGACCGCGCCCCGGCTCCAGCAGTGCCTCGACCCTCCTGCACCGATCACCATGAGCTTTACCTCATCCGCCGCTCTCGTGACTGTGCGTGTCCTACTCCACGACGGCCAGCTCATCCGGGGCATGTTCGTGTCCTTCGATCCAGTCTGGAACCCTATTCTTCGGGACTGCGTCGAGGTCCACCCTCAGGCGGGCCGTCACGTGCCTGGACCGCTTGTCTTCCCACGTGCTGCGATCGCCTCCCTAGCGGTTTAGCCCGTGTCATCTCCCTCCCCCCCTAGTGCCTCTGTCGGGGCACCTTCTTTGGCCCTCTCCACTCACACCACACTTCCACCTCCCCGAACCACCACCGATTGGGTGGTTGATTCTGGGGCCTCCTTCCACACTACCCCCACCACTAATTCGTTACTCCACTCCCATCCACCCCACCCCTCACATCCTACCTCCATCGTCGTCGGCAACGGTTCCACCCTCCCGGTCACCTCAGTAGGTACATCGGTTCTTCCAGGACCATTCTGCCTTAACGACGTCCTTGTTGCTCCTGGACTGACTCATCCCCTCCTCTCGGTTCGTCGCTTCACTAGTGACAACCAGTGCTCTATGGAGTTCGACCCCTGGGGCCTCACCATACGCCACCTTCCCACACATGCTGTGCTCGCTCGCTGTAACAGCTCCAGCCCCCTCTATTCTCTTCACTTGCCCTCCACTCCCCACACCAGAGTAGCCTCATCTCCTGTACTTACTACTACCACCACATCACATGCTCTTGCTACTACCACCACCTCCTCCGCCATTTGGCACCGTCGCCTCGGGCACCCTGGACCTGATGTCATGTCCCAGCTTTCCGGCCACTCCGACATATCATATACTCGGGGCTCTTCTGAGCGCCTCTGTCATGCTTGTCAGCTCGGCCGTCACTCCCGTCTTCCTTTTTCCACTTCCACGTCCAGGGCTGTTCAGGCCTTTGATCTTGTCCACTGTGATCTCTGGACATCTCGTGTCCTTAGCCTCTCCGGCTACAAATACTACCTGGTCATTCTGGATGACTACTCCCATTTCCTTTGGACTTTCCCCCTTCGGCTGAAGTCTGATACGTTTACCACCCTCACTCACTTCTTCGCCTGGGTATCCACCCAGTTCCGGCGCCCGGTCCGTGCCCTGCAGTGCGACAATGGCCGCGAGTTCGACAACAACGCCTCCCGCTCTTTCTTCCTCACTCACGGCGTCCAGTTGCGTCTCTCGTGTCCCTACACCTCTGCTCAGAACGGCCGGGCCGAGCGCATGATTCGCACCACCACCAACATGATCCGCTGCCTTCTCTTTCAGGTGTCTCTCCCTGCCACCTACTGGGCAGAGGCCCTTCATACCGCCACGCATCTCCTCAACCGTCTTCCCTCGAAGGCGGTGAGCCACCCTACACCTCACTTCGTCCTGTACGGCACAGCCCCTTCCTACGATCACCTGCGCGTGTTCGGCTGTGCCTGCTACCCTAACATCTCCGCTACCGCCCCTAACAAGCTTTCTCCTCGCTCCACTCGCTGCCTCTTCCTCGGCTACTCCCCTGACCACAAGGGGTATCGGTGCCTAGACCTCACCTCCCACCGCATCATCTCTCGTCACGTTGTCTTCGACGAAGATGTGTTTCCCCTTGCAGGCTCCACCCCACCCACCGATCTTGACTCCCTCCTCAAGTCCGACCCGGTTCCCCGCCACCCCCGGTGCCCCGTCTTGCGCCGTTACCTGCTCCTCGTGCAGCCATGACACCACAGCTCGCGCCCATTTCCGCGCCACGCGTGGCCCCGTCGACACCGCCTGCGCCACGCGCGGCCCCGTCGACACAGCCTGCGCCACGCGCGGCCACGTCGATCATGCCTGCGCCACGCGCGGCCCCGTCGATCATGCCTACGCCACGCGCGGCCTCGTCGACCCCGCCTGCGCCACGCGCGGCCCCGTCGACCACGCCTGCGCCACGCGCGGCCCCGTCGACCACGCCTGCGCCACGCGCGGCCCTGTCGACCCGCCTGCGCCACGCGCGGCCCCGTCGACCCCGGCTCGCCTCGCCAACCCCACGCTCGTCTACCACCGCCGCGGCCACGCCACTACCTGCGCGCCCCCCGACTCGGGCCCGTCGACAAGCGCGACCCGCTTCGCCGACCCCGCCGTTGTCTATCACCGCCGCGAGCCGGCCACACCCGCCGCTCTCAACGTTCCGGCGGTCCGCTCCGAGCAGTCCGTATACCACCCGGTCGCCATCCACCGCGACCCCGGACACGTCCACCCGATGGTGACTCGGCGCGCCGCTGGCGTTCTTCGCCCCGTCGACCGGCTGATCCTGGCAGCTGATACGTCCAACACTCCACCCAACGCTTCCCCGGTGCCCTCTTCCGTTCGCACTGCCCTCGCCGACCCACATTGGCGTCGTGCTATGGAGGAGTACGCAGCCCTCTTGGCCAACCACACCTGGGACCTGGTGCCATGTCCACCAGGCACCAACGTGGTCACCGGCAAGTGGCTATTTCGCCACAAGATGACCTTGGATGGCTCCCTCGACCGCTACAAGGCCCGGTGGGTCCTTCGGAGCTTCACACAGCGTCCCGGAGTGGACTACGACGAGACCTTCAGCCCTGTTGTCAAGTTCGCCACTGTTCGCGCCGTCCTCTCCCTCGCCCTCTCCCGCGACTGGGCGATCCATCAGCTGGATGTCAAGAATACCTTCCTCCATGGCACTCTGACGGAGACTGTCTACTGCAGCCAGCCCACCGGCTTCGTCGACGCTGCCCGTTCGGATCTGGTCTGCCGGCTGAACCGGTCCCTGTACGGCCTCAAGCAGGCGCCACAGGCATGGTATAGTCGCTTCGCCTCCTACCTGGCCTCCATCGGCTTCGTTGAGGCCAAGTCGGACACGTCCCTGTTCATCTACCGGCGCGGCGACGACACCGTCTACCTCCTGCTCTACGTCGACGACATTGTGCTCACGACATCCACTGCCGACCTTCTACACCGCACGATCGTCGCCCTTCAGCGGGAGTTCGCGATGAAGGACCTGGGGCCCCTACACTTCCTCGGCATCACCGCCGAGCGCCGGCCCCAGGGTCTCTTCCTCCACCAGCGCCAGTACGCCATCGACATCCTGGAGCGAGCTGGCATGTCTGACTGCAAGCCCTGCTCCACGCCTGTCGACACTCAGGCGAAGCTCTTTGAAGACGATGGGCCTTCGGTCGCCGACGCGACGTCCTACCGGAGCCTGACCGGCGCGCTCCAGTACCTCACCTTCTCCAGGCCCGACATCGCATACGCCGTCCAGCAGGTGTGCCTGCATATGCACACTCCGCGGGAGCCCCATCTCACTGCGCTCAAGCGGATTCTGCGCTACCTCCGCGGCACCCTTGACTATGGCCTCCTTCTCCGACCATCCCCGACGTCGGAGCTCGTGGTCTACACCGATGCTGACTGGGCTGGCTGTCCCGACACGCGCCGGTCCACCTCCGGTTACGCCGTGTTCCTGGGCGCCAACCTCGTCTCTTGGGCCGCCAAGCGTCAACCTGTCGTCTCTCGCTTCAGCGCTGAGGCCGAGTACCTTGCCGTGGCCAACGGCGTGGCAGAGGCCTCCTGGCTGCGCCAGCTCCTCCACGAGCTCCACAGTCCCCTCCAGCGCGCCACCCTCGTCTACTGCGACAACGTCAGCGCGGTCTACCTCTCCACCAACCCCGTGCAGCATCAGCGCACGAAGCATGTGGAGATCGACCTGCACTTCGTTCGCGAGCGTGTCGCTGCCGGTGACGTTCGGGTTCTCAGCGTCCCCACCACGCTGCAGTTCGCCGACATCTTCACCAAGGGGTTACCGTCGAGTGTATTTTTAGACTTTCGATCCAGTCTCAACATCTGTACAGGATAGAGTTGTGACTGCGGGGGGTGTTAGAATACCCGTTTAGGGTTTGGGGTCTCCCCCGTGTAATGACCATCTCACCCCTCTGTAATGGGCCTGGCCCAGTTTACTCAGGCTATTAATACATCACCTAACCCATGTTAGGGTTAGGGTTTACTATTCCAATACTACCATCTAAATGACACTATTCTTTTGATATTGGATTGGCCAGCAACACATGGAGCCGCCAGAGCGTCTTCCTGGCTTGTCAGATGATGTGGGTGCCGGATTTATAGCTGGACATGGTAGCCAGTCCGCTTCTGGGCCAGAGGTAGATGTTGAACGTTTGGTTGATCTGCCTCCTCAAGAAGAAATTAGTGGCATGGGTATGTCTAAGGTGATCAGGGCAGATCAGAAGAGGTTCTTCTTCGACCTTGGCAGCAACAACAGGGGCCATTATTTGAGGATTTCTGAGGTAACCTGTTGTTGCCCATTATTTGCAAACACAAGCATCCATTTTCCACGCACAAGAGTGATCACAATGCTTGTACTGTTTGTGATTGTACTTACAGGTGGCTGGAGCTGATCGTTCGTCTATAATCTTGCCGCTCTCGGGTTTGAAGCAGTTCCATGAAATGGTTGGTCACTTTGTAGATATAATGAAGGACAGGCTTGAAGGAATGACAGGAGCTAACGTGCGCACTGTCGAATCCAGTCAGAGATGATTACCCTTACTGTGGCCTGGGCAAGACTGCTGTTATGCCTCCTGTAGGTTTGCCATGTGGTGTGTGGTAATGTAGATCACGCACTATCAATTCATCTGGTGGGGATAATAATGTCTCCTTTCTCATCATTTTTTTTTTGAATTCAGTGGTGAGGATTGATTTATTTGGGACGTTTTGCTTTTTCGGAGGAATAATAAGCAGTGTATTGTTCGTGGGGTGGTATAATTATAGTTGCTGTAGTGTTAGCCCTGTTTTCATGCTTCGCTGTTCTTGTTTATGTAAAAAAGATGTGTGGTATGTTTTTGGCATTGAGTTCTTTCTACACATGTTAGTGATGCGGATAGGCCTGCGTTCGACCTTCGACAGTTGCTGGTATAATCTGATATATAGTAAATAGTACTCTCCGTCCTAATTTATAATTTTTGTCTTAATTTATAATTCGTCTGTCTTTTTTTTACAAGTTTAATCAGCTCGTCTTATTTTTCAAGAAAAATGAAAAAAAGCAAGTCATACTTATAGTATATTATATACTAAATAATATACAGTAAAAGTTAATAATAATTATTAAAATTTTGAATAACACGAGTCACGGAGTAATATTGGTCCGTGAAGAGTGTCACAAGCTCGCATAAGACTGTTCGAGTATGCAATGTAAACGAGATACAAAGATGGAACGAATGATTTTCATTGATTTTATGAATATATTTTTATACATGGGAAGGGGTGCAAACCAAATGTCATGTCCATTGACAAGAAATTGTCCTAGCCATTGGAATTGATCATATGTTCTTTTTTTAACACCCTTTGATTGATTTCAACTTCATTTGATCATCCTTCAGTTATACCTTCAAGATATCTGATTAAGAAATCTGATATAAATGTATATTAAGTTAATCTCTTTAAAAATCCTGTAGGAAAAATAAGGAGTATATAATTCCTTTGGCCTATGAGTGAAACAAAAGAAAATATACTTATAATCATTGTTCTTAAAAAAATCCGTGGAGAAAATAAATGATGAAGTATACAGGTTAGTCGATATTACTTTCTTAAAAACTTTGAATGAGAAAACCTTAACAAGGCAAAACTCATACAAAGAAAAGAATATAGTATGATGGCACAAAACAGGTTAAACATCACGGAGAATTAATCCTCCTGATTCTTGCAAGTCTTTACGCCTTCTCTACCAATTCTCTCAACATATTTCTGAAACGTGGAGTATGATAGATATTCTGCGAATAAATCAGCAAGATAATCACAAGACTTTGCACACTTGTGTGCAAGATGTTTATATCTCTATTTTCCTGAAGTTCATGGGGATAAAATAATTTAGGAGCAATATGTTTATTA
Source organism: Zea luxurians (assembly GCA_029449295.1). Taxonomy (NCBI): domain Eukaryota; kingdom Viridiplantae; phylum Streptophyta; class Magnoliopsida; order Poales; family Poaceae; genus Zea; species Zea luxurians. Next base: position 57,973,661 of record JAOPSE010000020.1, read on the forward strand.
ATGTTGCTCTTGATATAACATGTTTTCATCTGAACAACACAAGCTAAATTATCTTCATAGATAATGGTCGATGATTCAATTGAACCATGGTACACCATTGTTCTCTCATGGATCTCTAGTCCAAAGAATAATAATATGTCTGTAGCCATCATCTCAAAAACCCCAGTGGGGAAAATAAATGATGAGACATACAATTCCAATATTTCTCCAAAATAATCTTGTCAGAAAATCTGAGAAATCAACATATCAGCCGAGTCTCCTTAAAAACCCAACGGAAAAAATAAGGAGAATAGTCACGATCTATTGTTGATCCATTTAAACTCTTATGAGATAAACTCATAACCTAGTTCAAATATAACAATAGCTATGTCATAATGTATCACTCTCGAAAGCCTTATAGGAAACAATAGGTGATAAAACATAGGCCTTATGTTGATGTTGCCTCGTTAAAAACTTTGAATGAGAAACCCAAATATGGGAAAAACTCATGCAAAGAAAAGAGTACAACATGATGTACAAACAAGTTCTTCCGATCAAAAGGGAAACTCCTCCTGATCTTTGCAAATCACTAAGTCATCCCATACCTACTCTCAAACACATTTAAAAATGTGGAGTAAGGTAGAAACTTAGTTTGTTACTTGTTTTCATCTAAACAACACAAAGTAATATTATCTTCATAGATAATAAGGTCAGTGATAGAAAATCATGACCACCACATACCCTCAATATGTAGTTTATCATTCTGTACAATCATAAGAAGTGTGCTACATAATGATTAGTGTAAGTGACCATTAATCTCTGTTGATAGACATTTATCAAACAACAGGTACAACTTACTTGAAGTATGTCGTTAATCTTGCACCTGGGGATCTTCTATAGATATCCAAGATCAGTATATCCAACCATAACTAGATCATGAGTACTCTTAGAGAACATAACTCGATCTCATGTGCTATTAGCTAGCAAATCATTGTAAAGCAATATCTAGCCGGATGCTCTTGCAATATACAATAGCACATCTCATGATCCGAGAGAATCAAATAACCATGATTACCTCATATTGGATTTCTTCAATATATGTGGGATATAGACAACTTTGTATCTAGGATATTGAAGAGAGTTTACGTTGAATTGAAAATCTCTTCCGATTCATATCATCTATCTTGAACTCCATCGATAAGTAATGTATGTTTGAAAATATGCTGCACACATTTACACTAAACATAACATTCTTCGTGTATCCCTTTGGAAGGAAGGATTCATTAGGTCGATTGTATCATATTTGACCAGGATGCTCTAAGTCACAAAAACTTTCCAAGCATTGCAAATTTATGATTGCCGAATAGTTATTTGGAATCCTACAAGACTCCACAAATACCATAATCCAGTGACCACATATGCATATGTTGTCACTACATCTATCAACTGCACAGATAGATGATTTACTGCTCATAGTACTGTATCAGAATTTTATTACTTAGAGTAGAGGATAATTTATAGCATTAAAATAATGTTTGGGTTTCAGTTAAACTAGTAAAGTTTATTACTCACAGTAGAACTAGTAAAGTTTACCATGTCTTATTTTTCCAAATTATGCAATGTGCACTCTTCAACTGTCTATTTCAGTCATAGCACTCTAGTGCACATGTTTTCTATTGAAAGGGAAATTTGCCCTTGGGCCATTTCTATAATTGTTTTGGTGATTAAATGTCCAACACAAATGTTTTGAATTCTTATGTGCTAAACGAGTGAGAAGTGCAAATCATATAATAAGGTATGTTCCTAGACTTAGTAAATTGGTTTTTAAATACTAACATGTTTATCTAAGTGCTAGAAACAGAGCCAAGAAAAGAAGGTTTGAATTGAAGAAGAGTTGGCTGTGTACAGCCAACACCAGCTCGGGCCTGGCGCACCGGACTGTCCGGTGGTGCACCGGACAGTGTTCGGTGCTCCAGGCGAGTCGACGGTGAACAAGCTGCTCTCGGGAATCGGTGGCTATAATTCACCGGACTATCCGGTGGTGCACCGGACTGTCCCGTGAGTCATCCGCAACGAACTCGTCGCTCTCGAGAAAAGAAAAAGGCGACGTGGCTAAAATTCACCAGACTATTTGGTGGTGCACCGGACTGTCCGGTGAGCCAACGGCGCCAGCGGCAACGACCGTCCGCGCGATCAGCGCGACACGTGGCTCGCTCCAACGATCGGCTGGGTGCACCAGACTGTCCGGTGTGCACCGGATAGTATCCGGTGCGCCAACCAGCCCCGAGGAGCAACGGTCGGCTGCGCCCGATATGGAAGGAAATCGCGCACCAGACATAAACAGTGGCTGTCCGGTGGTGCACCGGACTGTCCGGTGCACCACTCGATAGAAGGCAAGAATGGCCTTCCAAATTGATCTCCTACGGCTCCTAGCTACCTTAGGGCTATAAAGGGGACTCCTAGGCGCATGGAGCAGTACACCAAGCTTACAAGAAACATTCTAAGACTCCCAGACTCTACCTCCACGCATTTGGTCGATTGTGTTAGTGATTTGAGCTTCGTTTGAGTTGCGTACTCCCTGTGCTATGTTTTGAGCTCAAGTCTTGGCTTGTGTGCGTGGGTATGCTACGGATTTGAGTCTTGCGTGTGTTGCTCTCCCTCTCTTACTACTGTGCTTATCTTGTGACAAACTTGTAAGGACGAGAAGCTCCAATCTGTGGAGATTCCTCGCAAATGGGAGAAAGACTATAAGTAAGATAGCCGTGGTATTCATGTTGATCATTGGATCACTTGAAAGGGGTTGAGTGCAACCCTCGTCTATTGGGACACCACAATGTGGAAGTAGGCAAGTGTTACTTGGCCGAACCACGGGATAAAAATCGCGTGTCTCGTGTGTTGCTTCTTGTGATTGTTTTGACCGCACGAGCGTGTTCCATAGCCACTTGATTTCACTAACACCTTAATAATCAAGTTTTGTGGCTATTTAGTGTTTGATTTTACAGGATCACCTATTCACCCCCCTCTAGGTGCTCTCAATTGGTATCGGAGCTGTACTCTTCATTTAAGGGACTAACCGCCTGAAGAGATGGATCCTAAGGGTAAGGGGATGGTGATTAACGACAAGGAGAAAGAATCCCTCTTCAATGAGCCAAGAGATGATAAGCCTACCGACTCAGGCTCGAGTCACAAGAAGAGGGATGAGAAGAAGAAGAGGCGCATCAAGAAGATTATCTACTACGACAGTGATGCCTCATCTTCTTCACCAAGGGACGACAACTCCTCATCCAAGAAAAAGACGGTTAATCAAAACTATTCCTTTGATTATTCCCGTATTCCATACAATTCGAATGCCCATTTACTTTCTATTCCTCTTGGAAAACCGCCACACTTTGATGGAGAGGATTACTCATTTTGGAGCCATAGAATGCGTAGTCATTTATTCTCTCTCCATCGTAGCATATGGGAAATTGTAGAGAATGGGATGCATTTCGATAGCACTAATAATCTTGTTGTTATAAATGAACAAATTCATAAAATGCTCAAGCTACTACTGTTTTGCTAGCATCTCTTTGCAGGGATGAGTACAATAAAGTAAGTGGCTTGGACAACGCCAAGCAAATCTGGGACACCCTCAAGATATCTCATGAGGGAAACGACGCCACCATGATCACCAAGATGGAACTGGTGGAAGGCGAGTTGGGAAGGTTCGCGATGATCAGGGGAGAGGAGCCAACACAAACCTACAACAAGCTCAAGACCCTGGTCAACAAGATCCGAAGCTACAGAAGCACAAGATGGACGGATCATGATGTCGTCTGACTCATGCTAAGGTCATTTACTATAATTGACCCCCAAATTGTCAACCTTATTCGTGAAAATCCCAGGTACACCAAGATGACACCCGAGGAGATCCTTGGAAAGTTCATGAGTGGGCGCATGATGGTGAAGGAGGCACGATACGTGGACGATGCGCTAAATGGTCCACTGCCCATCTACGAGCCGTAGCTCGTTGCTCTCAAAGCAACAAGCATCAAGGAGGCGCTACCAAGCAAGGTAGCCCAAGTGGAGGCTGCCAGGTGAAAGGGAAATAGGGTCAAACCTTTTCCAATATGAATTTTGGTGGTTGAATTGCCCAACACAAATTATTGGACTAACTAGTTTGCTCTAGATTATGAGTTCTACAGGTGCCAAAGGTTCACAACAAACCAATACAAGTCAAAAGAAAGGGTTCAAACAAAGGGAGCAAAAGACAACCGAAGTGTGCCCTGGTCTGGCGCACCAGACAGTGTCCGGTGCACCAGGGAATCCAACTCCAAACTTGCCACCTTCGGGAATTCTGGGAGCCGCTCCGCTATAATTCACCGGACTGTCCGGTGTAGCACCGGACTGTCCCGTGTGCCAGCGGAGCAACGGCTACTTCGCGCCAATGGTCGTCTGCAAAACGCATTCAATGCGCTACAGTGTGTGCCAGAGTCAGAGCAACGCTAGAAGGCGCACCGGACAGTGTACAGTGATTGTCCGGTGCACCACCAGACTGTCCAGTGTGACGTGGCTGGCGCACCGGACAGTGTCCGGTGGTGCACCGGACAGTCCGGTGCGCCATGCGACAGACAACCTCCCAACAGCCACTTTTGGTGGGTGGGGCTATAAATACCCCAACCACCCCACATTCATTTCATCCAAGTTTTTAGACTTCCTACACCTTACAAGAGCTATAGCATTCAACACAAGACACACCAAAGAGATCAAATCCTCTCCCAAGTCCAAAGATCATTCCAATCAAATAGTGACTAGTGAGAGAGTGACTTATGTTCATTTGAGCTCTTGCGCTTGGATTGCTTTTTCTTTCTCATTCTTTCTTGTGATCAACTCAATTGTAACCGAGGCAAGAGACACCAATTGTGTGGTGGTCCTTGCGGGGACTTAGTGTCCCGTTTGATTGAGAAGAGAAGCTCACTCGGTCTAAGTGACCGTTTGAGAGAGGGAAAGGGTTGAAAGAGATCCGGTCTTTGTGACCACCTCAACGGGGAGTAGGTTTGCAAGAACCGAACCTCGGTAAAACAAATCACGTGTCACACTCTTTATTTGCTTGTGATTTGTTTTTGCCCTCTCTCTCTGTTGGGGGCCTTCGTCCTCCGAAGGTCCTCAAAAACATGATTTGACAATGTTTTCCAAGTGGATTATGTGAACAGGTATTCTCGGGTTCAGAATTATGAATACGAAGCACGGCCAGGACGAAGCCTGAACCAGACGAAGCACGAGCGCAGCCGAAGCTGTGTGCGGGGAAGCTTCGTCACGATAGCAGAAAAGGGAACCGACTTAAAGATGAAAAGACTGCATGGGCCTCGACAGATTTCCATAAGTCATTAACAAATGTAGTGGACATGGATGTAATTTTACGTGGGCTGCGTCCCACGTCTATAAATAGATGAACAGTACTCCCGTACTGTTCACGCTGACTAAGCATTGGTATTTGCGTCACGCTTGTACTTTTTATCTTCTCTCAAGTCCGAAGGTACATTTGTAATTTGAAATCATTTCTATTTTCTCATGTTAATAAAATAGAAATGATTATATGATTTACATTTTATGTTTTATATGAATCCTTCGTTATTACTTGTTGAATTTACGAAGGTATGTCTCTTGTGACCTTCGTCCGAAACTCATTATTCCCGAAGGAGAATAATGTTTGGTAGGACGAAGGGCCTTAACATTTAACACTTTTTATGTTGCCTTGTTCTTAAGTCCGAAGCATTTGAGAACAAGTCCCCAACATTGGCGCCCACCTCCGGTGAACTCACTTCCACTTCGAGCTTTTTTGAACACCTTCGGAAGCTATAGACCTTCGCTATGGCGCCGAAGAAAGCTTCAGCAACTGGGGCTTCAGCACTGCAACCGCTGGACCACAACCAGGAGACCGTCTCCCTTCGGGAGGCCCGAAGCCAGAAGAGAAAGGCTGTCAGCCCGACGCTTCAGGAGGAAGAGCTAGACCAAGAAATCAGGGATATGGAGATCCTACATCAACAAGTGCAAAGGAAGAAGGAGAAGATGGCCCGGCTAGCTGAGTTGCAGCGGCAGATAGACGAAGCCTCTGAGGAAGTCCGCCACCTCACCCATGATGAGCAAAACAGAAGGCCTCAGCAGAAAGACCTTCATCAGGAGGGCTTCGTCAACGAAGATGACTGGTATGACAATTTCCATCAGGGAAATTTTGTTTTCGATGATGCTTCTCCTTTGTCCGCTGAGCTGCAGGCTACACCTTGGCCTCCATCCTATAAGCCACCTCAGCTTCCCATGTTCGACGGTCACTCAGACCCAAAGCAGTTCCTGATGAGTTACGAAGCAACAGTGTCTTCGTATGGGGGCAATGCTGCAGTCATGGCGAAGTCTTTCGTCATGGCCGTCAGGAATGTTGCTCAGACCTGGTATTCCTCCCTCCGACCAGGGACAATTACCTCATGGCAGAAGCTGAAGGATATGTTGTTAACCAGCTTTCAAGGATTTCAGATGAAGCCGGTCACTGCACAAGCTTTATTTCAGTGCACTCAGGATCATGAAGAATACCTTCAGGCATATGTCAGAAGGTTCTTGCGATTGAGGGCACAGGCACCAACGGTGCCCAATGAAATTGTTATCGAAGCTATGATCAAGGGGCTTCGTCCTGGACCTGCAGCCCAATACTTTGCTAGGAAGCCTCCTCAGACTCTGGAGAAGCTACTCCAAAAGATGGACGAGTACATTCGGGCTGATAACGACTTTCGCCAAAGAAGGGAGGAGGCCTTCAGATTTTCTGAGATGACCAGGGGCTTCGGAGGGAGATACTACCCGAGGCATGTCCGGTCCATCCACAACACTCAGAATGATGATAAGGGGAGTCAGCAGAACAGACCGCAGTGCTCCTCACAGGCTTCGGGGCAACAACAAACTTCCTTCCGGCCACCAGCTCCAAGAGGCAGGGGCGCCAGGGGCTTCGGCGGAAGATTCGGAGATCAGCCAAGGAGACTGTTTTGCTTGTTCTGTGGAGAAGGCAAGGGCCATACCACTAGGATGTGCCATATTACAATCCAGAAGCAAAAGGAAATTGCCGAAGCTGCATCTCAACAAGCTCAGCCGAAGCAGGTCATGCATACTGCTTCGTATCATCCGCCTTACATCCCACAATACATAGACAATCACCCTGCAGCTTCTGTAGCTTCGGCAAGTCAACCTCAAGCTTCCTGGCAACAGCCTCCGCCCCCCACCTCCATTGCAACAGGGTCAGCAGCCAGAAGGGAGTCAATATGCTCCACATCAAAGAGACTTCAGAGAACAATCCGAAGCTCGCACAGTCAACAGCACTGTGCCAGAGTCGAAGCACATTTATTGACACATATCCTACCTTTGATAGTAGTCTTTTCCATTCAGTTCTATTCTCTGTAGCAAAAAACATTGATAGTTTCCATGTAATAATTTCGTTGTTTCCCACGAGGAAAATCTATTTTCTCTACAGGCTTAAGTTGCTGAAATTTTTTGTATTAACACGGAGGACCTTCGAAGTATTAAAAATCCTTCGGAGTAACAGAAAGTCGTTCTAAGGAACGCAGAGTAAGTTCATGAAGTCACAAAAAGCCGTTCCAAAGGGAGCGCAGTGTAAGTTTTCTGCTCAGAAGTCGTTCCTAAAGGAATGCAGAGCATACAGCGAAAAGTCAACGCTGATACCGTCTAAGTAAAAGACGAAGAAGCTCCAAAGACGTTCCTAAGGGAATGCAGAGCTTATACCGTCTAAGTGAAAGACGAAGAAGCTCCAAAGACGTTCCTAAGGGAATGCAGAGCTTACGAATGTATTTTGTGTGTATCTTCGGAACAGACGTCATTTGCATAACATAACATCATCACATCATTTCGCATAGCATAAGCATCATACATCATGTTGCATGCGGCAAAAGAAGGGTACACAGTATTAACCTTCGAAAGAATGATTTGAGAAAGTGCAAATTGTGCAAAGTCACGAGGGAATGCAATGATAATCTTCGGAAAGTAGCTTCGGAGGCTGTTTTTACGAAGCACGGACAAGCTTCATCAGAACAGTATCGAAATTGAATAGCTTCGGAGAATATTTTCATGAAGCATGAACATGTTTCATCAGAATAATTTTAACGGAGAATGTCTTCTTCACGAAGCATGAAAAGAAGGGAAGGTGTTTTTTCGCCGAAGGCTCAAAAAGGTACGTAGAGTTTCATGCATCGTAAAGAATTGAATAATGAAAAGAAACTTGTATATTACATCCAAATGTACAAAATATTACATAGATCACAATTTAAATGTTTTTTTCTAAATAGCATCTAGTCTTCTTTTAATACTACTTCGGCGGCTTCATTTAGAAGTTGATCAACAACTTTGTCCATGATAGCTTCGGCCATTTCTTTAATTTCATCATCTCCTTTTGAGTGGGGGTCGGCAGTCTCTGAGGGAAGAGAACATTTCTTCGTTACTATTACAAACTGTGAGCAAAGTTTGAAGCAAGAATTACAACACAATAAGAACAACTAATTAATACCTAATTGCCTTTCTGGCTCCGTACTTTTTTCGACAGCTTCTGCCACTTTTCTAGCATCGTGGATGCCTTTTTCGCTTCTTTGGATGATCTCTTGCGCCATTCCTCGGCCGCCGTCGTTCCAGATATCAGTAAAAAATTTGCCACCAACCACGCTTGCTTCGGCCGAGGGGTCCTTGATGTCCTCGGAAGATAAGGTAGCTTCGGACTGAGCTAGAAATTTTACATGCTCACAACCTTTCTTCTCTAAGACAGAAGCAATTCCTCTGGCGCCCGAAAAAGCGCAGATATCGCCATGACTACTCAGGATCTCCTCGAAGGCCTCTGCTTCGTGACTAATCCATTCCAGTGGACCTTCGGGATTGCCTCGAGAGAAATTCTCTTCGCTGGAGAAGGCGCCCACGCTGGCAAAGCTGGTTTTAATTTTATTCACACATTCTATAGATTTGACATAACATTTTCCCTGAGTTGCACGAAGCTCTTTAACTCTTAACTCCAATTTGTTGACCATATGATCACTGAGTTCTCGTTTTGTTTCCTCAAGGACGCGCTCCTCTCTAGCTCTAGTCAGCTGTTTCTGAAGATCTTTAATTTCACGCTTTTGGGCTTCGGCCTGGGTTTTCGAAGCAACTTCATCTTTCTTTACTTTGTCTATCAGCGTAAGAAGAATTTTATCCTTTTCTAGAGCTTCGTTTCTCAGTTTGATAACTTCGGAGCGCAAATTGTTGAACGCAATCTCATAACTCTCATCTTCGGCACTTTTTTGTGCTCTCAATGCGTTGCTCAGGATTAAACCCTATAAAAAGAGAGTCTATATAAGAATAAAGGAATGAATTAAGTATTGTAAAAATTTTTTTTTTCAAAAAAGTCTAATTCCCAAACCTTCAAGCTATTATATGCAAGACTGTCTGCGAGATCCTCTTTCGTCATGGCGCTTAATCCAGCTTCGAGCTTCGGGAAGCCTATACTCCTGGCCATCTCTCGGCAGACAGATAGTTCTTTATTATCAGGTAGGCAGTATAGGAAGTCATCTTCATTTGTCCCATTGAATATTACTGCCCCCTTCGGATATTTCAGCTCTTTCGCATAGTGGTTAGCTTCATGAGTTTCTTCTTCAGATAGTTTTTTCCCCGAAGCATGTCGTATGATGTAGTCGCACATGCTGGCAGGCGCTTCGGGGATGGCAGTGTCAGTTTCTTCAACTAAAACTGGATCTGGTATTTTTATTGCTTCGGCTTCCAAAGTTTGCTCCTTGAAGGGCTCTGAAGGCCCAGCTTCAGCTTCAGCCTGTCGCGTCGAAGCTTCAGTAGAAGCTTCAGCAATTTCAACACTCTTTTTCGGAGTTGTGCTTGAAGACTTAATTGTCTCCAAGACATCTAGTACGTTTACCATTCTTTTCCTTTTTGGGGTCACCGTTGGCCCCTTTTGGTTTTTTGCTGTTTCGACATTTGCTGCAGGACTCAAAACTTCTGATGATTTTTCCTTAGTCGGTTTTTTCGCTTCTTTCATTTTTTCTGCGGATGGCGCTTCGGCCATCTCTGCAATTTCTGGCAGCACGGTTGGCTGTTCAGCTTCGGCGGCCGAAGAAGTTTCTCCGGTGAACTCAGGCACCGAAGCTGGTTCAATATGGCGTGGCCGGTGTGTGAGGACCTTTACCCTCTTTCCTTTCGGTTCTGGCTCGCTAGGAGCAGTTGCAGCTTCTTCTTTTGCAGAGGTTGTGTTTTTCCTTTTTTGCCCTCGAATGGGATAACGATAATCAGGGTAGAAGAACCCAACTGCATCAAACACCCGGTTGAGTCTCTTCTTTTTTCGGCCTCCGAAGGCTGCTGATAACGCAGTGTTCTCAGCCTTCGAATATGCCCCAAGCAGTTCGTCACTTAATGTTTCAATGCTTTTCAACCAGTCGTCATCAGGTTCAATAAATTTATCTGCATATTTGAATGTGTACTTCAGTCTGACCAGTCCGCCTTCGTCGGACTCTTTGATAGTATCCTTCGGCATTTCCCATTTTTCTGCAAGTGGCCATACCCTGAAGGCAATGTGCTCTTGGACTAAGTCCCTTGTCCCAATGAAAGAGCAGACTATGCCGAAGGCTCTTTGGCATTCCTCGGCTGCTTCGTCCATTTCAACCTTTGGCCTTCGAAGTCCGAAGCGTTGCCAGATTGGGTGCATAATGATACTTTTGACATTATCTTGCGCTGTTAGATCATTTTTCACATAAAACCATTCAGTCATCCAGGCTCCGGGCCACCTCTTCCGAAAGGTCGGCACAGGGCAGCTTGACCCGGAGCGGGCGCCGAAGCTGTAGCACCCAAAATTGTTGTGATATTGCTCTTTTCCCCAGGGCTTCGTCTCGTACAATAACTCGTGTATGTTGCAGAAGCTTTTAGCGTTTGGTTCCAAACCTTGGCTTCTCACAGCCCAGACAAAAATCCCCATTCTTATAATAGCTTCGGGAGTGAGTTGATGAAGGTAGACTTGGAATGTTTTCAGTACCTCAACAACAAAGTTGCTTAGAGGGAATCGAAGCCCAGCCTTGAGAAAGCTTCGGAAAATAACAACTTCATCTTCTTCGGGGGTAGGAGAAGTCTTTTCTCCAGCGTCAGCCCTCACAATAGTTATATCTCGAAAATACCGCCCCCTCATATTATCAATATGGCTCTGCTTGATAGTGGTTTTCCCGAAAACCGTGTGGCTTGGCCGCCATGGACGATCTTCGGCCTCTTCACCACCACTCTCCACATCATAGCTGTCGCTGTCACCAGTATCTTCAGATAAACCTTCGAGAATCTCCTTGGTGATTTTCTCTGTATTCGTCTCTGCCATCGCTATCAAGAACCCCAGATTCTTCTCCTCCTCAAGACTCAGCTTCGTCTCGGCAGGGATCTTCTTGCCTTCAGACATCTTCGGAAACGCTAAAAAATTGTTCCCGATGCCGAAGCTTCAAAATCAAAAAGACCAGCAAATCTTAGTGCAAGAGCTAAAAATTTTAGTGGGCCGAAGCAGATGGCAAGTGTGCGTACCAAATGAGTTTGCGGTGCGATATTATTTATACGCCCAGGGCGTTGACAATTGAAAGGTCCCGCTTGTCAGTGAAGGTTGTTATTCTAGCAAAGGGAAGGTGTTTTTTCGGACCTTCGGCTCAAGGCCTTCGTCCATATCGCAATCTGAATTTATTATTAACAAATTAATATTGCGAGGGGCTACTGTTGGGGGCCTTCGTCCTCCGAAGGTCCTCAAAAACATGATTTGACAATGTTTTCCAAGTGGATTATGTGAACAGGTATTCTCGGGTTCAGAATTATGAATACGAAGCACGGCCAGGACGAAGCCTGAACCAGACGAAGCACGAGCGCAGCCGAAGCTGTGTGCGGGGAAGCTTCGTCACGATAGCAGAAAAGGGAACCGACTTAAAGATGAAAAGACTGCATGGGCCTCGACAGATTTCCATAAGTCATTAACAAATGTAGTGGACATGGATGTAATTTTACGTGGGCTGCGTCCCACGTCTATAAATAGATGAACAGTACTCCCGTACTGTTCACGCTGACTAAGCATTGGCATTTGCGTCACGCTTGTACTTTTTATCTTCTCTCAAGTCCGAAGGTACATTTGTAATTTGAAATCATTTCTATTTTCTCATGTTAATAAAATAGAAATGATTATATGATTTACATTTTATGTTTTATATGAATCCTTCGTTATTACTTGTTGAATTTACGAAGGTATGTCTCTTGTGACCTTCGTCCGAAACTCATTATTCCCGAAGGAGAATAATGTTTGGTAGGACGAAGGGCCTTAACATTTAACACTTTTTATGTTGCCTTGTTCTTAAGTCCGAAGCATTTGAGAACAAGTCCCCAACACTCTCGGACTCGATTTTAATTCTAACGCTAACCCCGGCTTGTAGTTGTGCTTAAACTTTGTAAATTTCAGATTCGCCCTATTTACCCCCCCTCTAGGCGACTTTCAATTGGTATCAGAGCCCGGTGCTTCATTAGAGCCTAACCGCTCGAAGTGATGTCAGGAGATCACGCCAAGAAGGAGATGGTGACCGGCGACAAGCCTGCCACAAGCCACGGGAAGGCTCCATCGGGAGAGTCCCGCAACAAGGGGAAGGAGAAGGAATCCCCTTCACACAAGTAGCATCAGAGTGGCGAAAAGAAAAAGAAGATGAGGAAGGTGGTCTACTACGAGACCGACTCTTCATCGCCATCCACCTCCGGCTCCGACGCGCCGTCCGTAACTTCTAAGCGCCATGAGCGCAAGAAGTTTAGTAAGATTCCCCTACATTATCCTCGCATTTCTAAACGCACTCCATTACTTTCCGTTCCATTAGGCAAACCATCAGTTTTTGACGGTGAAGATTATAACATGTGGAGTGACAAAATGAGGCATCACCTAACCTCACTCCACACTAGTATTTGGAACGTTGTTGAGTTTGGTGTGCAGGTACCATCCGTGGGGGATGAGGACTATGATTCGGATGAAGTTGCCCAAATTTGGCACTTCAACTCACAAGCCACCACAATACTCCTTGCCTCTCTAAGTCGAGAGGAGTATAACAAGGTGCAAGGATTAAAGAGTGCCAAGGAGATTTGGGACGTACTCAAAACGGCGCATGAAGGAGATGAGGTGACCAAGATCACCAAAAGGGAGACGATCGAGGGGGAGCTCGGTCGATTCATGCTTCACCAAGGGGAAGAGCCACAAGCGATGTACAACTGGCTCAAGACCTTGGTGAACCAAGTGCGCAACCTCGGGAGCACAAAGTGGGATGACCATGAAATGGTCAAGGTTATTCTAAGATCACTAGTTTTTCTTAATCCTACTCAAGTACAATTAATTCGTGGTGATCCTAGATACAAACTAATGTCTCCCGGGGAAGTAATAGGCAAATTTGTGAGCTTTGAACTAATGATCAAAGGCTCCAAAAAGATCATCGAGCAAGGCACATCCTCCTCCGTACTCGAAGCGCAACCCGTTGCATTCAAAGCAACGGAGGAGAAGAAAAAAGATTCTACTCCAAGTAGAATCCCCATCGACGCCTCCAAGCTTGACAATGAGGAGATGGCGCTCATCATCAAGAGCTTCCATCAAATCCTCAAACAAAGGAAGGAGAAAGATTACAAGCCCCGTTTCAAGAAGGTGTGCTACAAGTGTGGTAAGCCCGATCATTTCATTGCTAAATGTCTATTATCTAGTGATAGTGACAGGGGCGACGACAAGAAGGGAAAGAGGAGAGAAAAGAAGAGGTACTACAAGAAGAAGGGCGGCGATGCCTATGTTTGCTGGGAGTGGGACTCCGACGAGAGCTCCACCGACTCCTCCGACGACGAGGACGCCGCCAACATCGCCGTCAACAAAGGGCTCCTCTTCCCCAACGTCAGCCACAAGTGCCTCATGGCAAAGGACGGCAAAAGGAAGAAGGTAAAATCAAAATCCTCAACTAAATATGCAACATCTAGCGATGAGGATAATTCTAGTGATAATGAGGATGACTTGTTTACTCTTTTTGCCAATTTAAACATGCAACAAAAAGAAAAACTAAATGAATTAATTAGTGCTATTCATGATAAGGATGAACTCTTGGATAGCCAAGAGGACTTCCTAATTAAAGAAAACAAGAAGCATGTTAAGGTGAAAAATGCTTATGCTCTTGAAGTTGAAAAATGTGAAAAATTAACTAGTGAGCTAAGCACTTGCCATGATATTATTTCCCACCTTAGAAATGAGAATGCCAACTTAATTGCTAAGGTTGGAAAGCTTGATGATTGTGATGATGCAATTGTTAGTCTTAGAAATGATAATGCCAACTTAATTGCTAAGATTGACAATTTGAATGCTTCTCTTTCTAGCCTTAAAATTGAAAATGATAAATTAATTGCTAAGGCTAAGGATTTAGATGTTTGCAATGCTTCTATTTCCAATCTTAAAGATGAGAATGATATATTGCATGATAAGATTGTTGAATTAAATACTTGCAAACCCTCTACATCTTTCGTTGAGCATGTTAATATTTGTACTAGATGTAGAGATATTAACGTTGATGCTATTCATGATCACCTAGCCTTAATTAAACAACAAAATGATCACATAGCTCAACTTAGTGCCAAAATTAATGAGTATGACTTAGAAAATGAGAAATTTAAATTTGCTAAAAGCATGCTCTATAGTGGGAGACGCCCTGGCATTAAGAATGGCATTGACTTCCAACAGGGAGACAATGTCAAGCTTAATGCCCCACCTAAAAGATTGTCCAATTTTGTTAAGGGCAAGGCTCCCATGGTTCAGGATAACGAGGGTTACATTTTGTACCCTGCCGGTTATCCCGAACACAAAATTAAGAGAATTCACTCTAGGAAGTCTCACTCTGGCCCTAATCATGCTTTTATGTATAAGAGTGAGGCATCTAGTTCTATGCAATCAACCCATACTAAATTGCCTAAGAGGAAAACTCTTAAAGCATCAAATAATCATAATGTTTCATTTAGAACTTTTGATGCTTCTTATGTGCTAACCAACAAATTAGGCAAGGTAGTTGCCAAGTATGTTGGGGGCAAACACAAGGGATCAAAAACTTGTGTTTGGGTACCCAAAGTTCTTATATCTAATGTCAAAGGACCCAAAACCGTTTGGATACCTAAAATCAAGAATTAAATTTGTTTTGTAGGTTTATGCATCCGGGGGCTCAAGTTGGATCATTGACAGCGGGTGCACAAACCATATGACTGGGGAGAAAAAGATGTTCTCCTCCTATGAGAAAAACCAAGATCCCCAACGAGCTGTCACATTCGGGGATGGAAATCAAGGTTTGGTCAAAGGATTGGGTAAAATTGCTATATCACCTGACCATTCTATTTCCAATGTTTTTCTTGTAGATTCTTTAGATTACAACTTGCTTTCTGTTTCTCAATTATGTAAAATGGGCTACAACTGTCTTTTTACGGATACAGGTGTCACTGTCTTTAGAAGAAGTGATGATTCAGTAGCTTTTAAGGGAGTATTAGAGGGTCAACTATACTTATTTGATTTCAATAGAGCTGAACTCGATACTTGCTTAATCGCTAAGACTAACATAGGTTGGCTCTGGCATCGCTGACTAGCCCATGTTGGAATGAAGAATCTTCACAAGCTTCTAAAGGGAGAACACATTTTGGGACTAACAAATGTGCATTTTGAGAAAGACATGATTTGTAGCGCATGCCAAGCAGGGAAGCAAGTTGGTGTTCATCATCCACACAAGAACATCATGACAACTGACAGGCCACTTGAGTTACTCCACATAGATTTATTCGGCCCGATAGCTTACATAAGCATCGGTGAGAGTAAGTACTATCTAGTTATTGTGGATGACTATTCTCGCTTCACTTGGGTATTCTTTTTACAGGAAAAATCTCAAACCCAAGAGACCTTAAAAGGATTCTTGAGACAGGCTCAAAATGAGTTCGCCTTGAGGATCAAAAAAATTAGAAGCGACAATGGGACGGAGTTCAAGAACTCACAAATAGAAGGCTTTCTTGAGGAGGGCATCAAGCATGAGTTCTCTTCTCCCTACACGCCACAACAAAATGGTGTAGTGGAGAGGAAGAATAGAACTCTATTGGACATGGCAAGAACCATGCTTGATGAGTACAAGACTTCGGATCGGTTTTGGGCCGAGGCGGTCAACACCGCTTGCTACGCCATCAACCGGTTGTATCTACACTGAATCCTCAAGAAGACATCATATGAACTCCTCACCGGTAAAAAGCCCAATGTTTCATATTTTAGAGTCTTTGGTAGCAAATGCTTTATTCTTGTTAAAAGAGGTAGAAAATCCAAATTTGCTCCTAAGGCTGTAGAAGGCTTTTTACTAGGATATGATTCAAACACAAGGGCATATAGAGTCTTTAACAAGTCCACTGGACTAGTTGAAGTTTCTTGTGACATTGTGTTTGATGAGACTAACGGCTCTCAAGTAGAGCAAGTTGATCTTGATGAATTAGATGATGAAGAGGCTCCGTGCGTCACGCTAAGGAACATGTCCATTGGGGATGTGTGTCCTAAGGAATCCGAAGAGCCCATTCAAGCACAAGATCAACCATCTTCCTCCATGCAAGCATCTCCACCAACTCAAGATGAGGATGAGGCTCAAGATAATGAAGAAGAAGATCAAGAAGATGAGCTACCTCAAGAGGAGGGCAATGATCAAGGGGGAGATGCCCAAGATCAAGACAAGGAAGATGAGCAAGTTCCAAGGCCGCCACACCCAAGAGTCCACCAAGCAATCCAACGAGATCACCCCGTGAACACCATCCTCAGCGACATTCATAAGGGGGTAACTACTCGATCTCGTGTTGCTCATTTTTGTGAACATTACTCTTTTGTTTCCTCTATTGAGCCACACATGGTAGAGGAAGCACTTCAAGATTCGGATTGGGTGATGGCGATGCAAGAGGAGCTCAACAACTTCACGAGGAATGAGGTATGGCATTTAGTTCCACGTCCTAACCAAAATGTTGTAGGAACCAAGTGGGTCTTCCGCAACAAACAAGATGAGCATGGTGTGGTGACAAGGAACAAAGCCCGACTTGTGGCCAAGGGATACTCACAAGTCGAAGGTTTAGATTTCGGTGAAACCTATGCACCCGTAGCTAGGCTCGAGTCCATTCGCATTTTACTTGCCTATGCTACTTACCATGGCTTTAAGCTTTATCAAATGGACGTGAAAAGTGCCTTCTTCAATCGACCAATCAAGGAAGAGGTCTATGTTGAGCAACCTTCCGGCTTTGAAGATAGTGAGTATCCTAACCATGTTTATAGACTCTCTAAGGTGCTTTATGGGCTCAAGCAAGCCCCAAGAGCATGGTATGAATGCCTAAGAGACTTTCTTATCGCTAATGGCTTCAAAGTCGGAAAAGCCGATCCTACTCTCTTTACTAAAACACTTGCAAATGATTTGTTTGTATACCAAATTTATGTTGATGATATCATATTTGGGTCTATTAACGAATCTACATGTGAAGAGTTTAGTAGGATCATGACACAAAAATTCGAGATGTCTATGATGGGGGAGTTGAAATATTTCTTAGGATTTCAAGTCAAGCAACTCCAAGAGGGCACCTTTATTAGCCAAACGAAGTACATTCAGGACATACTCACAAAGTTTGGGATGAAGGATGCCAAGCCCATCAAGACACCCATGGGAACAAATGGGCATCTCGACCTCGACACGGGAGGTAAATCCGTCGATCAAAAGGTATACCGGTCGATGATAGGTTCCTTACTCTATTTATGTGCTTCACGACCGGATATTATGCTTTCCGTATGCATGTGTGCAAGATTCCAAGCCGATCCTAAGGAAGTTCACCTTAGGGCCGTAAAACGAATCTTGAGATATTTAGTTTATACTCCTAAGTTTGGCCTTTGGTACCCCAGGGGATCCACATTTGATTTAATTGGTTATTCCGATGCTGATTGGGCATGGTGTAAAATTAATAGAAAGAGCACATCAGGGACTTGCCAGTTCTTGGGAAGATCTCTGGTGTCTTGGGCTTCAAAGAAGCAAAATTCTGTCGCTCTTTCTACCGCCGAAGCCGAGTATATTGCCGCAGGCCATTGTTGCGCGCAATTGCTTTGGATGAGGCAAACCCTTAGGGACTATGGTTACAAATTAACCAAAGTTCCTATTCTATGTGATAATGAGAGTGCAATCCGCATGGCGGATAATCCCGTTGAGCATAGCCGCACTAAACACATAGCCATTCGGTATCATTTTCTAAGGGATCACTAACAAAAGGGGGATATCGAGATTGCATATGTTAACACCAAAGAACAATTAGCCGATATCTTTACCAAGCCATTAGATGAGCAAACATTTACCAAACTTAGGCATGAGCTAAATATTCTTGATTCTAGGAATTTTGATTGATACTTTGCACACATAGCTCATTTTTATACCTTTGATCATATCTCTTTTATGTCTATGACTAATGTGTTTTCAAGTGTATTATTATGATTAGTCATAGATATTGAAAGGGAAATGGAATATTCGGCACAGAAGGCGCTTCCACTCAACTCCATTGTTATTTGCCGGTATTCCGCATCATTCTCCACAATGGTATAATATTCACTCATATACTATTTACCATAGGGGGAGAAAGTAGTTAAAAGGGCTTATATCTCACTCACAAGTATCCGTTTTTGGCGATTCATGCCAAAGGGGGAGAAAGTATGAGCCCAAAGCAAAAGGACCGCACCGCGCCACCACCAATTTTAAAATGAAGTTTTAAACTTGATATCTTATTGTGTTCAAAAGGGGAGAAAGTAGTATTTTCAAAATTTGCAAAACCCTCTTGAACACTAAGAGGAGAATTTTATTTAGGGGGAGTTTTGTTTAAGTCAAAGGAAAAGCATTTGAGACAGGGGGAGAAAATTTCAAATCTTGAAAATGCTTTCTTCAATCTTACTCATGTACCTCTGACTATTTGCAAAAGGTTTTTGAAAAGAATTTTACAAAGAATTTGCAAAACAAAACCCGTGGTGCAAATGTGGTCCAAAATCTTAAATAAGAAGAAAAACCATCCATGCACATCTATTGAGATAAGTATATTGGTTTCTACTCCAAACAACCTTTGCACTTACATTATGCAAACTAGTTCAATTCTACGCTTTTATATTTGCTTTGGTTTGTGTTGGCATCAATCACCAAAAAGGGGGAGATTGAAAGGGAAATAGGGTCAAACCTTTTCCAATATGAATTTTTGTGGTTGAATTGCCCAACACAAATTATTGGACTAACTAGTTTGCTCTAGATTATGAGTTCTACAGGTGCCAAAGGTTCACAACAAACCAATACAAGTCAAAAGAAAGGGTTCAAACAAAGGGAGCAAAAGACAACCGAAGTGTGCCCTGGTCTGGCGCACCGGACAGTGTCCGGTGCACCAGGGAATCCAACTCCGAACTTGCCACCTTCGAGAATTCTGGGAGCCGCTCCGCTATAATTCACCGGACTGTCCGGTGTGCCAGCGGAGCAATGGCTACTTCACGCCAATGGTCATCTGCAAAATGCATTCAATGCGCTACAGTGCGCGCCAGAGTCAGAGCAGCGCCAGAAGGCGCACCGGACAGTGTACAGTGATTGTCCGGTGCACCACCGGACTGTCCGGTGTGACGTGGCTGGCGCACCGGACTGTCCGGTGCGCCATGCAACAGACAGCCTCCCAACGGCCACTTTTGGTGGGTGGGGCTATAAATACCCCCAACCACCCACATTCATTTCATCCAAGTTTTCAGACTTCCTACACCTTACAAGAGCTATAGCATTCAATACAAGACACACCAAAGAGATCAAATCCTCTCCCAAGTCCAAAGATCATTCCAATCAAATAGTGACTAGTGAGAGAGTGACTTG
Organism: Zea luxurians; assembly: GCA_029449295.1. Taxonomy (NCBI): domain Eukaryota; kingdom Viridiplantae; phylum Streptophyta; class Magnoliopsida; order Poales; family Poaceae; genus Zea; species Zea luxurians. The sequence continues at coordinate 57,993,568 of JAOPSE010000020.1, forward strand.
TGTTCATTTGAGCTCTTGCGCTTGGATTGCTTTTTCTTTCTCATTCTTTCTTGTGATCAACTCAATTGTAACCAAGGCAAGAGACACCAATTGTGTGGTGGTTCTTGCGGGGACTTAGTGTCCCGTTTGATTGAGAAGAGAAGCTCACTCGGTCTAAGTGACCGTTTGAGAGAGGGAAAGGGTTGAAAGAGACCCGGTCTTTGTGACCACCTCAACGGGGAGTAGGTTTGAAAGAACCGAACCTCGGTAAAAAAAATCACCGTGTCACACTCTTTATTTGCTTGTGATTTGTTTTCGCCCTCTCTCTCGGACTCGATTTTAATTCTAACGCTAACCTCGACTTGTAGTTGTGCTTAAACTTTGTAAATTTCAGATTCGCCCTATTCACCCCCTCTAGGCGACTTTCACCAGGCTCAACAAGGATGAAATGGCGCTTATCATCAAGCGCTTCAAGACCGCGCTAAAATGACGTAAGGAGTACCCCAGCAAGAACAAAACAAGGGGAAACTGCTCCTGCTTCAAATGCGGTAAGACTGGTCATTTCATAGCACAATGCCCCGATAATGATAATGACTAGGGACAAAAAAAGACGGGAAGAGGGAAAAGAAGAAGAACTATAGGAAGGCGAAGGGCGAGGCGCACCTTGGAAAGGAATGGGATTCTAACTGCTCTTCATCCGACTCCGACGATGAAGGTTTGGCTGTCTCGGCCTTCGACAAATCTTCACTCTTCCCCAACGAATGCCATACTTGCCTCATGGCTAAGGAGAAGAAGGTACGTATTCGAGATTCCCCTAAGTACTCTTCTTCTAGTGATGAGGATACTTCCGATGATGAAGTAGATTATACTGACTTGTTTAAAGGACTAGATAGAGCTAAGGTAGATAAAATTAATGAATTAATTGATGCTCTAAATGAAAAGGATAGATTGCTAGAAAAGCAAGATGACATTTTGTATGAGGAACATGACAAGTTTGTTAATGTTCAAAAATCTCTTGCTCTAGAAATTAAAAGAAATGAAATGCTATCCTCTGAGTTATCTGCTTGCCATGAATCTATCTCTAGTCTAAAGAATCTAAATGATGAATTAAATGCTAAGCTAGAGGAAGTTAATAAAACTAGTTCATGTGTAGAGCATGTTATTATTTGTAATAAGTGTAAGGATTTTGATGTTGACGCCTGTGATGAACATCTTGCTTCTATTACTAAATTGAACAATGAGGTGGCAAGTCTTAATGCTCAACTTAAGACTTGCAAAGTTGAATTTGATAAATTAAAATTTGCTAGGGATGCCTACACTATTGGTAGACACCCCTCAATTAAGGATGGACTTGGTTTTCGAAAGGAAACCAAGAACTTAACAAGCCAAAGGACTCTCGTTCTCAACAAGGAGAAATGGAAGGCCCCTATGGCTAGTAGCCCTCAAAGGAACCATGCCTTTATCTATGATAGGAAAATTGCTAGTCGTTCTCATTACAATAGGAGTTATGATCATGCTGCTTATAATGATTCACATGCTATGTTTGCCTCTAGTTCCACTTTTGTCAAGGTAGATGTAGGCCTAGGAGAGATCATGTTGTGTCTCATGCGCCTAGGAGAATGTGTCATGGACCTTCTACCATTTATCATGCTTACAATACTTCTTTTGTACTTTCATGTAAGAATGCAAAAGTAGTTGCTAGGAAGTTGGGATCCAAATGCAAGGGAGACAAGACTTGTATTTGGGTTCCAAAAGTTATTGTAACTAACCTTGTAGGATCCAACAAGAGTTGGGTACCTAAAACCCAAGATTAAATTGCCTTGCAGGTTTATGCATCCGGGGGCTCAAGCTGGATTATCGACAGTGGATGCACAAACCATATGACGGGGGAGAAAAAGATGTTCACCTCCTACGTCAAGAACAAGGATTCCCAGGATGCGATTATCTTTGGAGATGGGAATCAAGGCAAGGTTAAAGGATTGGAAAAGATGGCCATCACATCCGAACATTCTATCTCCAATGTGTTTTTAGTTGAATCGCTCGGGCACAACTTATTGTCTGTGAGTCAATTATGTAACATGGGTTATAATTGTTTATTCACAAATGTAGATGTATCTGTCTTTAGAAGGAGTGATGGTTCATTGGCTTTTAAGGGTGTATTAGACGACAAGCTCTATTTAGTTGACTTTTCGAAAGAGAATGCTGATCTAGATGTATGCTTAATGGCTAAGACTAATATGGGCTGGCTTTGGCATCGCCGTCTAGCACATGTTGGGATGAAGAACCTTCATAAGCTTCTAAAGGGAGAACATGTGTTAGGACTAACCGATGTCTGTTTTAAGAAAGATAGACCTTGTGCAGCATGTCAGGCAGAGAAACTGGTGGGAAGCACTCATCACATAAAGAATGTGATGACAACATCGAGACCACTGGAGCTTCTTCACATGGACCTCTTCGGACCCGTTGCCTACCTCAACATCGGGGGAAGTAAGTATGGTCTTGTAATTGTTGATGATTTTTCCCGCTTCACTTGGGTATTCTTTTTGCAGGATAAGTCAGAAACCCAAGGGACTCTAAAGCGCTTCTTAAGGAGAGCTCAAAAATGAATTTAAGCTAAAAGTGAAGAAGATAAGTGTTGGGGATATGCTTCGTAGCCGAAGATCCTAAAGAAATAAACACCTTCGGCAGATCCTCTCCAAAACAGCGCCGAAGCCATCAACTATAAAGCTTCGGTACAATGACATGTCTCAAGACGAAGGGGAGAACCGACTTAAAGATGAAACGACTTAAAGACCCATGATATTCTATGTCATTATTATAGTTCATTGTAAAGGGTATAAATGTAATTATAAACAGGCTGTGAACTGCGCCTATAAATAGGTGAACAGTACCCCTGTACTGTTCACGTGCCTTCCTGTAATCACACATTGGGCATTTGTTTTTGCTTCACGCTGGTATTTTTGCTTTCCTTCAAGCCGAAGGTACATTTGTAATTTGTTATCATTTTTACAATAATGAAGTAGAAATGAGTTAATAGTAATAATCATGTGTTTAAATTATTTTACATATTTTTACCCTTCCTCATTATTTGTTGTGTTTATGAAGGTATAACCTTCATAACCTTCGTCCGGAATCCATTATATCCCAAGGGAAATAATGCTTCGAAGGACGAAGGACTATAACGCTTAACAATTTTTATGTTGCCTTGTTCTTGATTCATAGCATTTGAGAACAAGTCCCCAACATTGGCGCCCACCTCCGGTGAACTCACTTCCACTTTTTTGAGCTGATGGCTTCGATCAAGAATCAAGCTGGAACTGCTTCGGCCCCGAAGCTGGTTCTCCCGATAACAAGCGGCTCATGCTCAGAGCCGGCCAACAAGAAACAGAAGAAGGAGGCACAGAGAAGAGTACAACATGTAGGGGTACAAGGACCCTTCATCAAATCAAGATGGTCTCACATCCCAATTACCTTTTCTCAAGAGGATCTTCAGCTCAAGGATTACCCACACAATGATGCTATGGTTATCTCTTGTGTGATCAAAGGATTTCTGGTCCATAATATTTTGGTTGATACAAGCAGTGCAGCAGATATCATATTTGCTAAGGCCTTCAGACAAATGCAAGAGCCCGAAGACAAGATTCATGATGCTACACACCCTCTTTGTGGCTTCGGAGGGCGACAGATTGTAGCGCTTGGTAAGATTACGATGCCAGTGACCTTTGGATTCGTCAACAACACAAGGACTGAGCAAATTGTGTTTGACATTGTTGACATGGAGTATCCTTACAATGCTATCATTGGTCGCGGAACACTCAATGCTTTCGAAGCAATTCTTCATCCAGCATATCTTTGCATGAAGATACCTTAGGATCAGGGACCTATTGCTATTCATGGGAGTCAGGAAGCCGCCAGAAAGGTCGAGGGGAATTGGACTGATTCAAAGGCAATTCACAACATAGATGAAGCCGAAGCTTGTGAGCAGTACAAGCATAGAAGGGAGAAGGCTGCTTCGGCCGATCAGCCGAAATCCATGCTTTTATGTGAAGATATCGCAGAGCAGAAGGTGCTGCTGGGATCTCAATTATCTGAGGAACAAGAGAAAACCTTGATAAGATTCTTGTTCAACAACAAAGATGTCTTTGCATGGTCGGCTAATGATCTTTGCAGAGTTAACAGGGATGTTATTGAACACTTGCTCAATGTTGATCCATCCTTCAGACCCAGAAAGCAGAGGCTTCGAAAGATGTCTGATGACAAGGCCGAAGGTGCTCGGAATGAAGTGAAAAGACTTCTCAGTGCTGGAGTTATCAGAGAGGTGAAATACCCAGAATGGCTGGCTAACACTGTTATGGTAAAAAAGGCTAATGGTAAATGGAGGATGTGTATCGATTTTACTGATCTCAATAAGGCCTGTCCGAAGGACGAGTTTCCATTGCCAAGGATAGATTCCCTAGTTGATGCAGCAGCTTCATCAGAGCTTATGAGTCTGCTGGATTGTTATTCAGGCTATCATCAAATTTGGATGAAGAAGGAGGATGAGCCGAAGACCAGCTTCATAACCCCTAGTGGAACATATTGTTACCTTCGGATGCCTGAGGGGCTCAAGAATGCTGGAGGAAGCTTCAGCAGAATGACAGCGAAGGTTCTTCAATCTCAGATAGGCAGAAATGTGCTAACTTATGTTGATGATATCATTGTAAAAAGCACGAAGCAAGAGAATCACATTACTGATCTGCAGGAAACCTTCGCTAATTTTAGACAGGCCGGTTTAAAGTTGAATCCAGAAAAATGTGTCTTCGGAGTGAAGAAAGGGAAATTTCTTGGCTGCCTAGTTTCAACAAAAGGGATTGAGGCTAATCCAAATAAAATCGAAGCTATCCTTCGAATGGAACCACCAAGTACAAAGAAGGGGGCTCAAAGATTGACAGGAAGACTGGCATCTCTCAACAGATTCATATCTAGATCAGCAGAGAGAAATTTACCATTTTTCGAAGTGCTGAAGTCAGCCGAAGTTTTTCAATGGGGACCAGTCCAGCAGAGAGCCTTCGAAGAGCTGAAGCAATATTTGATAGACCTAACAACGCTAACTCCACCAACGCCAGGGGCTCCTCTATTGTTATATGTGCCAGCCTCGCACTCAGCGGTAAGCGCGGCACTTGTCCAAGAGAAGCTTGAAGGGCAAGTCAAGAAGCAAGCCCCAATATACTTTGTATCTGAAGTTCTTAGTTTATCAAAGAAAAATTATACAGAATTGGAGAAGATGCTATACGCTATTTTGATGGCTTCTAGAAAGCTTCGACATTATTTCCAAGCATACAATATAATTGTCCCTTCTTCACAACCATTGAAGGACATTATGAGAAATAGAGAAGCTACTGGAAGGATTGGAAAGTGGGTTGCGGAGCTTAATGAATTCTGCATTGATTATGTGCACAGATCTTCGATTCAGTCTCAGGCGTTAGCTGACTTCATTGCTGACTGGACGCCAGGGGCTCAGGTAGAAGAGGCAAGTAAAGATGCCGAAGCATGGACAGTATTCTGCGATGGTTCTTGGGGAACCTTCGGAGCAGGGGCAGTCGCTGTGTTGGTCGCACCCTCCAAAGTTAAAACTTCCTACGCAGCAAGACTTGATTTTAGTTGCACAAATAACATTGCTGAGTACAAAGCTTTACTTTTGGGTCTTCGGAAGTTAAAGGCAATGGGAATTAGAAGGGCGGTTCTTAAAACTGATTCCCAGGTTATCTCTGGTCATATTGACAAGAGTTGTAAGGCAAGAGACCCGAAGCTTGAGAAGTATTTAGATACGGTTCAAAGGATTGAAGCTTCCTTTGAAGGATTTTCTGTAAAAAATATTCCTCGAGGAGAAAATGAACATGCTGATTTTCTAGCCAAGTCAGCAGCACAGGGGCTGCCCTTACCTTCGGAAGTATTTTTTAAAACAATAAAAGCACCTTCGGTTGAACTTCTTGAAAGGGCAGTCCTCAATATATCTCCTGTTTATAGTGAAGACTGGAGAACTGAGATCATCTCCTACCTTAAGGGTAATTTCCTTTCAGATGACGAAGCTTATAACAAGAGAATAGAGGCAAGAGCTCGTCCATATGTAATAATAGAAGGGGAGCTGTACAAGCGTGGGGTCTGTTCTCCGTTACTCAAGCGTTTATCTAGAGCCGAAGGAATAGAACTGATGAAGGAAATACATGCAGGACTGTGTGGATCTCACATTGGATCTAGGCCTTTGCTGGGAAAAGTTTTTCGCCAAGGATTTTATTGGCCAAAAGCAGCTTCGGATGCAACGGAGTTAGTCCAAAAGTGCGAAGGTTGTCAGAAATGTGCAAGAGATCAAAAACAACCTTCGTCTCTAACTCAGTTAATACAACCCACTTGGCCGTTGCAAAGGTGGGGCCTTGATTTGTTAGGTCCGTTACCACCAGCACAAGGGAACTTAAGATATGTTGTAGTGGCAGTGGAATATTTTTCTAAATGGATTGAGGCAAAGCCTTTAGCCACAATAACTTCAGTCACTATTCAAAAGTTTTTCTGGCAAAATATTGTTTGTCGCTTCGGAGTACCGAAGGCTATAACTGTAGATAATGGGACACAGTTTGATTCCGAAGCTTTCAGAGAATTTTGTGATCAAATTGGCACGAAGATCCATTTCGCATCAGTTCGACATCCAGAATCAAATGGACTTGTTGAAAGAGCTAATGGCATCATAATGACAAGAATAATGAAGTTAATCTTCAATCAACCCAGGGGAAAGTGGCCAGACGAATTAATCAAAGTGGTGTGGAGCCACAACACAACGATATCAAGATCAACAGGCTTTACGCCATTCAAACTATTGTTTGGTGACGAAGCAATAACTCCGGAAGAAGCTAAAGCAGGATCAATAAGAATAGTAGCTTCGGCAGAAGGCGAAGCTGAAGCTGATTACTCTGTGGAAAAAGATGCTATAGAGGGGATCAGGCTTCAAGCTGTGGAAAACATCAATAAATACCAAGCTGAAACAATAAAATGGCGTGATAGAAAGGTCAGGCTAAATAACATCGAACCAGGACATTTGGTGCTTAGAAGAGTGGCCAACCCAGAGACAGTAGGCAAATTACAGCTGAAGTGGGAAGGACCTTTTCTAGTAGTATCTTCGTCAAGACCTGGTTCCTACAGGTTGAAGGATATGGACGGCAACGACATTCCTAGATCATGGAATGCGGACGAACTTCGGCGATATTATGTTTAGCTTGATGTAATTTTTTCTATTCTTTCTTGTGGCACCCTTTTCCTTTCCAAAGGGGGAGAAAGGTTTTTAATGGGGCCACAATATGTAATTTTTCTTTTCCTTATTTCAATTCTATAAGAGTGATATCCCCCAAAGATGTAAATGTAAACGCTGACAACGCACCATCGAGTGCAATGGAAAAAGAAAAGAAAAGAGGGAGAAGCTCAAAAGTCGTTCCCAAGGGAATGCAGAACTTACAGCGAAAAATAAACGCTGATTCCGCCGAAAGTAAAAGGCGAAGAAGCTCCTAAGGGAGGCTTACAGCGAAAAATAAACGCTGATTCCGCTGAAAGTAAAAGGCGAAGAAGCTCCTAAGGGAGGCTTACAGCGAAAAATAAACGCTGATTCCGCCGAAGTGAAAGGCGAAGAAGCTCCTAAGGGAGGCTTACAGCGAAAAATCAGCGCTGATACACCGAAAAATAAACGGTGAGGCCGAAAAATAAGCGGCATAGAAGGTTTGAGTCATTCTCAAGGGAGCATGGCTTCGAATATGTATTTGAACATTCATTTGCACGATACATTACATCATGACATTTGCATTCATAAACATTCACTTAGACATACATAGGATCATCATCAGCATAACGTACAAACATGCTTCGGACACAAAAGGAAGGCAATTTTATGCTTCGCTGTGTACGCAAAGAAGGGAAGGTGTTTTTCGCCTATGGCTCAAAAGTATTAATTTTGTCCACACCAAAGCATTTCATACATGGACGGAAAAGTAAGATTATATTACAAAGTAAAACTCAGATTACATCATATTTTATACAAGTTATTACAGGAGTTTTTTGAGCTACTTTTACAAGACTATTCAAGCTTCGACACTATCTCTGGAGCTTCGTTCTTCTACTCTACAGCTGCAGCTTCGGCCTGGTCAATCTGTACGAAAGTATTATAAGCCAAATTCAAAAATTCAAAGGAAAAGGTAAGAGTAAGGTATGATTTTGTTACCAGCTTGAGGTGACTCCGAGCTTCGTCACCAGCTTTGCTCCGACCACCCTTTGTCCATACTAACTTTATAAATCTGTTTGCAATACTTCGAGCCAGATTCGGAACATCATCTAAGTCTGCCGGTGACAGGCTGAAGTTGGGTCTATTAACAATCTTGCCGTGTTCACAGCCAGACTTCAAAAAAGCAACAGTTATGCCCCGAGAAGCTGCCAGGGCACAAAAGTCGCTATGCCCAGCTATAACTTCGTCAAGATCATTAATTTCACCTTCAATATGCTCGAAGGCACCAGGAAGGTCTTCGGCCGAAGGAGTAAACTCTTCACTATTGGCTCCGACAAAATGGAACACTTGCTTTAGCTGATGAATGCATCGAGTGCAGAATTCCAAACATTTATTTTGAAGATTTTTCAAAGATTCTTTCAATTCCAAGTTTCTTTGAGTTTCGGCTTCAAGCCTTGCATCAAGCTTCAGTTTCTCTTGTTCAAAATTTTCTGACTGGGAAAGAAGCTTCGAGTTTAATTCTGTTATTTTTGCTTCAGCATCCACTAATAAGCCTTCGGCTGTTTGTAGCTCGAAGTCTTTCTTCTCAATGGCAGCAGATTGCTCCTTTATTCTGTTTTCTAAATTTTCAATTATAACTTCTTGCCTTTTATCCTCTAAATCTTGTTGCATTTTTAATGCCTTGCTCAAAAGCATGCTCTGTGGACAAATAGCCTTCGTTAGAAAATATTTTCGTACCACAATTAATAAGAGTTAGACGCAAAATGTTTATCTTGAAATTAGAATAGAATAAACTACCGACAATATGCTGTCGACGGTAGCGGCTGATATCCGCTTCAAGCTTCGGGAAGCCGATACTCTTCGATAATGTACCGACAACCTTCGCACCGGTTTGGTCTCGTATACAGCCTAACCCTTCATCATCAATACCACCAAAGAGAAGCGCCCCCAGCCGATATCCACAAGATATAGCATACTCTTTTAATTCCTCTTTTTCAGCTTCAGTCAGCTCCTGGCCAGCTAAGTTTCGGAAGTCAAAAGTTTCATCTTCCGAGGTATCTTCGGTTATTCCTCCTTTCTCGGGTTTGGCAGCCGTGGTCTCTTCGGTGGCTGCAGCAGTTTCTTCAGCGGCCATGTTTAGCAGCATTTTATCTATATCAGTGGCTATGCTCTCTAAATTAATACCTTCGGAGTTAGCATCTTCGGCTCTAGCCTCTTCTGCGACAGCCTCCGAAGGTACAACTTCAGTAGCTGTCATGATTTCAATTGCCGGCATCTTCATAGTTGGAGCTCTTGGTGGTGTTGTTTCAATCACTTCTGTCACGGTAACAATCCTTTGTCTTTTTGGCCTAGATGTCTTTGCCTTTGCGGGCTCCTTTTCATTATGAAAAAGCTTCGTCAGATGAAGCCCCAATGGACTTAGTTTGACAGGCAAAGTTTCAGTCATTACCTTTAGAATTTCCTCTATTTTAGCATCAGAAGATGTCGCAGAAGTCTTCTCTTCTTCATCAATTGATTTTTGTTCCGGGATTGATTCCTTTCTTTTCTTCGAAGTTAACACTTTCGATTCAAACTTTTCTTTCTTCTTTCTTAATTGATCTTCGTCGTCTTTGATCAAAGCGCCAGCTACTCTTTTCCTTTTCTGCCCTTCGGCACCCTTGTCGAGTCGCTCATAATCAGGATATTCAAAGCCTATAGCATCAAGCACTCTGTTTAACCTTCGTTTCGGCCGGGTGCCGAAGGCTGCTGTCATCAATTGATCCTCCTTTTTAGAATAGTTCCCAAGAATTTCAGTGCACATTGCTTCGATTGTTTCGAGCCATTCTTGGCAGGGTGCTTTGAAATATTTCTTGAACTTATAGTGGTAGTGTTGGTGACTTGTTCTCAAATGCTTCGGATTAAGAACAAGGCAACATAAAAAGTGTTAAATGATAAGGTCCTTCGTCCTTTGAAACATTATTTCCCTTCGGGATATAATTTGTTCCGGACGAAGGTTACAAATAATATATCTTCGTAAGCACAATAAGTTATGATGAAGGACTTACACGCGACATAAAAAATAATATAAACATTTAAATCTCATAATATCATTTCTATTTTATTATCGCATAACAATAGAAATGACTTTAGATTACAAGTGTACCTTCGGATTGCAAGAAGACAAAAGTACAAGGATGACGCAAAAGCAAATGCCAAGTCAGCGTGAACAGTACGGGAGTACTGTTCATCTATTTATAGGCGTGAGACGCAGCCCATGTAAAATTACATTCATGTCCAATACATTTGCTAATGACCTATGGGAGTCTGTCAAGGCCTAAGTAGTCTTTTCATCTTTAGGTCGGTTCCCCGTTCTGCTATCGCGACGAAGCTTTCCTGCGCATAGCTTCGGCTGCGCACCATCCTTCGTACAGCATGGTAACCAGCCCGTCCTTCATCTCAACCTCCTTTCGTCTGGCTTAAGCTTCGTCCTGTCCGTACTCCATGTTCATAATCTGAGTCCGAAAATACCTGTTCATATAATTCTCTTGGAAAATATTGTCAAATCTTGTTTTTGAGGACCTTCGGAGGACGAAGGCCCCCAACAGTAGCCCCTCGCAATATTAATTTGTTAGTGATAAATTCAGATTGCGATATGGACGAAGGCCTTAAGCCGAAGGTCCGAAAAAACACCTTCCCTTTGCTAGAATAGCAACATTCACTGACAAGCGGGGTCTTTCAATTTTCAACGCACTGGGCGTATAAATAAGATCATACCGCAAACTCATTTGGTACGCTCACTTGCCATCTGCTTCCGCTCACTAAATTTTTAGCTCTTGCGCACTAAGATTTGCTGATCTTTTGGTTTTGAAGCTTCGGCCTCGAAAACAGTTTTTTAGTGTTTCCGAAGATGTCTGAAGATAAGAAGGTCCCTGCTGAGATGAAGCTGAGTCTCGACGAAGAGAAGAACTTGGGGTTCCTTATAGCGATGGCGGAGACCAATACGGAAAAAATCACCAAGGAGATTCTGGAAGGTTTGTCTGAAGATACTGGTGACAGCGACAGTTATGATGTAGAAAGCGGTGGAGGAGAGTCCGAAGATCGACCATGGCGGCCAAGTCTCTCAGTTTTCGGGAAAAGCACTATTAAGCAGAGTCATATTGACAATATGAGAGGGAGATATTTTCGAGATATATCTATTGTGAGGGCTGATGCTGGAGAAAAAACTTCTCCCACCCCCGAAGAAGATGAAGTCGTAATCTTCCGAAGCTTTCTCAAGGCTGGGCTTCGATTCCCCCTAAGCAGCTTTGTTGTCGAAGTCCTGAAGACATTTCAAGTCTACCTTCATCAAATTACTCCCGAAGCTATCATAAGAATGGGGATGTTTGTCTGGGCTGTGAAAAGCCAAGGTTTAGAACCAAATGCTAAAAGCTTTTGCAACATTCATGAGTTGTTATATGAGACGAAGCCCTGGGGGAAAGAACAATATCACAACAACTTTTGGTGTTACAGCTTCGGTGCCCGCTCCGGGTCAAGCCGCCCTGTGCCAACCTTTCGGAAGAGGTGGCCCGGAGCCTGGATGACAGAGTGGTTCTATGTAAAGAATGACTTGACAGCGCAGGAAGATGTTAAGAGTATCATTATGCGCCCCATCTGGCAACGCTTCGGACTCCGAAAGCCGAAGGTTGAAATGGATGAAGCAGCCGAAGAATGCCAAAGAGCCTTCGGCGTAATCTGCTCTTTTATTGGGACAAGGGACTTGGTCCAAGAGCATATTGCCTTCAGGGTGTGGCCACTTGCAGGAAAGTGGGAAATGCCGAAGGAGACCATCAAAGAGTCCGACGAAGGCGGACTGGTCAGACTGATACACATTCAAATACGGGGATAAGTTTGTTGAACCTGATGACGACTGGTTAAAAAGCATTGAAACATTAAGTGACGAACTGCTTGGGGTGTATTCGAAGGCCGAGAACACTGCATTATCGGCAGCCTTCGGAGGCCGAAAGAAGAAAAGGCTCAACCGGGTATTTGATGCAATCGGGTTCGTCTACCCTGACTACCATTATCCGGTGCCGGGTCGCAAAAGAAAAAATACTTCTCCTGCAACAGAAGTTGCCACAAGTGCTTCTAGTGAGCCAGCGCCGCAAAGAAAAAAGATGAAGGTGCTCACCCATCGGGCACGTTTTATTGAGCCAGCCACAGTGCCTGAATTTATTGGTGAAGTCTCTTTGGCCACTGAAACTACAGAACCAGCTCCAGTGCCGAAGATAGAAGAAAAAACTGAAGCGCCTTCAGCAGAGAAGGCAGAAAAACCGAGGATTGAAGAACAAAAAATATTGGAAATCTTAAGTCCTTCAGCAAATGTTGAAACAATAAAAAATCAAAAGGGCCCATCGGTGACCCCAAAAAGAAAAAGAATGGTGAACGTGCTAGATGTCTTGGAGACAATTAAGTCTTCAAGCACAACTCCAAAGAAGACTGTTGAACTTGCTGAAGCGTCTACTGAAGCTTCGAAGCAACAACTTGAAGCTGAAGCTGGGCCTTCAGAGCCCACCAAGGAACAATCTTTGGAAACCGAAAAAATAAAAATATCAGAACCAGTTTTGGTTGAAGAAATTGACACTGCCGCCCCCGAAGCTCCTTCCAACATATGCGATTACATCGTGCGACATGCTTCGGGGAAGAAATTATCTGAAGAAGAGACTTATGAAGCCAATCACTATGCCAGAGAGTTAAAATATCCGAAGGGGGCAGTAGTGTTCAATGGGACAAATGAAGATGACTTCCTATACTGCCTCCCTGATAACAAAGAATTAACTGTCTGCCAGGAGATGGCTAGAAGTATGGGGTTCCCGAAGCTCGAAGCTGGATTATGTGCTATGACGAAGGAGGATCTCGCGGACAGTCTTGCGTACAATAGCCTAAAGGTATGGGAATTGGGCGCTTGAAAATTTTTTAATTCGTAACTCATTCTTTTATTCTTATAGCAACTTTTTTACATATAGGGTTTAATCCTAAGCAACGCATTAAGAGCACAAAAGAGTGCCGAAGATGAGAGCTATGAAATTGCGTTCAACAACCTACGGTCAGAAGTTATTAAACTGAGAAACGAAGCTCTGGAAAAGGATAAAATTCTGCTTACATTGGTAGACAAGGTAAAAAAGGACGAAGCTGCCTCAAAGGTCCAGGCCGAAGCCCAAAAACGTGAGATTAAAGATCTTCAGAAACAGCTAGCTAGAGCTAAAGAGGAACGTGTGCTTGAAGAAACAAAACGAGAGCTTAGTGATCAGTTGGTCAATCATTTAGAGTTAAGTGTTAAGGAGCTTCGTGCATCCCAGAGGAAATGCTATGTTAAATCTATAGAATGCGTCAAAAAGATAAAATCCAGCTTCGCCAGCGTTGGCGCATTTTCTAGTGAAGAGAATTTCTCAAGAGGCAATCCCGAAGGTCCAATGGAATGGATCAGCCACGAAGCAGAGGCCTTCGAGGAAATCCTGAGTAGCCGCGGTGACATCTGTGCTTTTTCGGGCGCTAGAGGAGTTGCTACTGTTTTGGAGAGGAAAGGTTGCGAGCATGTAAAATCCTTAGCTTAGTCCGAAGCTACCTTGTCTTCTGAAGACATCAAAGACCCCTCGGCCGAAGCAAGCATGGTTGGCGGAAAATTCTTTACTGATATCTGGGACAACGGCGGCCGAGAAATGGCGCAAGAAATTATTCAAAAGAGTGAAAAAGGCATCCATGATGCTAGGAAAGTGACAGAAGTTGCCGAAAAAAGTATAGAGCCCGAAGGGCAAATAGGTATTAATTAGTCGTTCTTATTATGTTGTAATTTTTAATTTCAAACTTTGTTCGCGGTCTGTGATAGTAATGTAGACATATTCTCTTCCCTCAGAACCTGCTGGATCGTCTGCAGACCCTCACACGAAAGGGGATGACGAAATTAAACAAATGGCCGAAGCTATCATGGATAAAGTTGTTGAACAACTTCTAAATGAGGCTGCCGAAGTAGTACTAAGAGAAGACTAGATGTTATTAGAAAAAACATTTGAAATGTGATCTATGTAATATTTTGTACATTTGAATGTAATATACAAGTTTCTTTTCATTATTCAACTCTTTACGATGCATGAAACTTTACGTACGTACCGTTTTTGAGCCTTCGGCGAAAAAACACCTTCCCTTCTTTTCATGCTTCGTGAAGAAAACATTCTCCTTTAATTCTATTCTGATGAAGCACGTCCACACTTCGTGAAAATATTCTCCGAAGCTGTACAATTTCAATATTACTCTGATGAAGCACGTCCATGCTTCGTGAAGACATTCTCCGAAGCTGTACAATTTCAATATTACTCTGATGAAGCACGTCCATGCTTCGTGAAGACATTCTCCGAAGCTGTACAATTTCAATATTACTCTGATGAAGCACGTCCATGCTTCGTGAAGACATTCTCCGAAGCTGTATTCCGAAGATCAGCATTGTATTCCCTCGTGACTTTGCACGATTTTCACTTTCTCAAAGCGTCCTTTCGAAGGTTGATACTGTGTCCCCTTCTTTTGCTATGTGCAACATGATGTATGATGCTTATGCTATGCAAAATGATGTGATGATGCTATGTTATGTAGATGACATTAGTTCCGAAGATATACACATATCCCCGTAAAACACAAAATATCTCTGTATCAGCGCTGACTTTTCGCTGTAAGCTCTGCATTCCCTTAGGAACGTCTTTGGAGCTTCTTCGCCTTTTACTTAGGCGGTATCAGCGTTGACTTTTCGCTGTAAGCTCTGCATTCCCTTAGGAACGTCTTTGGAGCTTCTTCGCCTTTTACTTAGGCGGTATCAGCGTTGACTTTTCGCTGTATGCTCTGCATTCCCTTAGGAACGACTTTGGAGCAGAAAACTTACACTGCGCTCCCTTTGGAACGGCTTTTTGTGACTTCAGCAACTTACTCTGCGTTCCTTAGAACGACTTTTTGTTGCTTCGAAGGATTTTTAATAATTCGAAGGTCCTCCTTGTTATCGCAAATTTTTAAACTTCAGCAACTTAAGCCTGTGGAGAAAATAAGTTTTCCTTGTGACCAGCAATGAAACTATTACATGAAAACTGAAATGTTCTTTATTACACAGAAAATAGAACTAAATGGAAAAGACTGTTATCAAGGTAGGATATTTGTCAATAAATGTGCTTCGACTCTGGCACAGTGCTATTGACTGTGCGAGCTTCAGATTGTTCTCTGAGATCCCTTTGGTGTGGAACATATTGGCTCCCTTCCGGCTGTTGGCCTTGTTGCAGCGGTGGTGGAGGCGGGGGCTGCTGCCATGAAGCTTGAGGTTGACTCGCCGAAGCTACAGAAACTGCAGGGTGGTTGCCCACGTATTCTGGGATGTAAGGCTGATGGTACGAAGCAGTATGCATGACCTGCTTCGGCTGAACTTGTTGCGCTGCAGCTTCGGCTATCTCCTTTTGCTTCTGGATGGTAACATGACACATCCTGGTGGTATGGCCCTTGTTTTCACCACAGAATAAGCAAAATACTCTCCTTGGTTGATCTCCAAATCTTCCGCCGAAGCCCCTGGCGCCTCTGCCTCTTGGAGCTGGTGGCCGGAAGAAATTTTGCTGTTGCCCCGAAGCCTGTGAGGAGCACTGCGGCCTATTCTGCTGACTCCCCTTATCATCATTTTGAGTAGAGTTGTGGATGGACCTGACATGCCTCGGATAGAATCTTCCTCCGAAGCCCCTGGTCATTTCAGAAAATCTGAAAGCCTCCTCCCTTCTTTGGCGAAAATCATTGTCGGCACGAATGTACTCGTCCATCTTCTGGAGCAGTTTCTCCAAAGTCTGAGGAGGCTTCCTAGCAAAGTATTGAGCTGAAGGTCCAGGACGAAGCCCCTTGATCATGGCTTCGATGACAATTTCATTGGGCACCGTTGGTGCCTGCGCCCTCAAACGCAAGAACCTTCTGACATACGCCTGAAGGTATTCTTCATGATCCTGAGTGCACTGGAACAAGGCTTGAGCAGTGACCGGCTTCGTCTGAAACCCTTGAAAGCTGGTTAACAACATGTCCTTCAGCTTCTGCCATGAAGTGATCGTTCCTGGTCGAAGGGAGGAATACCAGGTCTGAGCAACACTCCTGACAGCCATAACAAAAGACTTTGCCATGACTGCAGCATTGCCACCATACGAAGATACTGTTGCTTCGTAGCTCATCAAAAACTGCTTCGGGTCTGAATGGCCATCGAACATGGGAAGCTGGGGCGGCTTGTAGGACGGAGGCCAAGGTGTAGCCTGCAGCTCAGCGGACAGGGGAGAAGCATCATCGAAAACAAAATTTCCATGATGGAAATTGTCATACCAGTCATCTTCGTTGAAGAAGCCCTCCTGATGAAGGTCTTTTTGTTGAGGCCTTCTGTTCTGCTCATCGTGAGTAAGATGGCGAACTTCTTCAGAAGCTTCGTCTATCTGCCTTTGCAGCTCAGCTAGCCTGGCCATCTTTTCCTTCTTCCTCTGCACCTGTTGATGAAGCATCTCCATATCCCTGATCTCTTGGTCTAGCTCATCCTCCTGAAGCGTCGGGCTGACGGCCTTCCTCTTCTGGCTTCGGGCCTCCCGAAGAGAGACAGTCTCCTGGTTGGGGTCCAGCGGTTGCAGGGCTGCAGCCCCAGTCGCTGAAGCTTTCTTCGGCGCCATAGCGAGGGTCTTTGACTTCCGAAGGTGTTCAAAAAAACTCAAAGTGGAAGTGAGTTCACCGGAGGTGGGCGCCAATGTTGGTGACTTGTTCTCAAATGCTTCGGATTAAGAACAAGGCAACATAAAAAGTGTTAAATGATAAGGTCCTTCGTCCTTTGAAACATTATTTCCCTTCGGGATATAATGTGTTCCGGACGAAGGTTACAAATAATATATCTTCGTAAGCACAATAAGTTATGACGAAGGACTTACACGCGACATAAAAAATAATATAAACATTTAAATCTCATAATATCATTTCTATTTTATTATCGCATAACAATAGAAATGACTTTAGATTACAAGTGTACCTTCGGATTGTAGGAAGACAAAAGTACAAGGATGACGCAAAAGCAAATGCCAAGTCAGCGTGAACAGTACGGGAGTACTGTTCATCTATTTATAGGCGTGAGACGCAGCCCATGTAAAATTACATTCATGTCCAATACATTTGCTAATGACCTATGGGAGTCTATCAAGGCCTAAGTAGTCTTTTCATCTTTAGGTCGGTTCCCCGTTCTGCTATCGCGACGAAGCTTTCCTGCGCATAGCTTCGGCTGCGCACCATCCTTCGTACAGCATGGTAACCAGCCCGTCCTTCATCTCAACCTCCTTTCGTCTGGCTTAAGCTTCGTCCTGTCCGTACTCCATGTTCATAATCTGAGTCCGAAAATACCTGTTCATATAATTCTCTTGGAAAATATTGTCAAATCTTGTTTTTGAGGACCTTCGGAGGACGAAGGCCCCCAACAGGTAGGGCAGTCGGACAAGTTCCCCCTCTTTCTTCTCTTTTTCAAGCTTCGGCATAGCCCATTCCTTCATAGTTGGAAATATTTTGTAAGCCAGAAATTCCTGCACTAAATCTCTAGTGCCAATGTGCTCTGCGATAATCCTAAATTCAGCCAACGCAGTTTGGGTTGGACCTTCTGGTGTCATATTGCAATGGGGTCTGGTTTCTCCGAAGATCAGTTCAAGCGGACTCTGGACCAGCTTCTCCTTGTCATCATCAACTTTGGCGTAGAACCATTCCGATTTCTAGCCTGCCGGCCACTTGCTTCGGTAGCTGATCACAGGAAATTTTGTAGTTTTCCGATAGGCAAAATTGTAACAACCAAAATTTTCATGTAACCCATCCTTTCTGGCCTTGATTTGGTAATGTAGCTCGTGCACCCGGCAGAAACCTTCGGCAAATGGTTCCACCCCCTGGCTTCGGAGAGCCCAAATATAAACACTAAGCCTAACAATAGCGTTAGGAGTTAGTTGATGAAAGTGGATCCCAAACTTCTTTAGCACATCGGCAATCATCCTATTCAAAGGAAATCTCAAACCAGCTTTGAGGAAACTCTTGAAAATCACTATTTCATCTTTCTGTGGCTTCGGAGTAGTTTCTTCTCCACCGAAGCGAATCAGCTCTTTTTTATCTTCGCTAAAGTAGCCCGACTTCACCATCTTAGGAAAATTAGCTTTGGAGATGGTCGATTTTCTGAAGTCCAGGTGGCTAGGCTTGCTCGGCACTGCGATGTTGTAATCATCTTCAGAATCAGTCTCTCCAATATCTGCTTGCTCTGCTTCAGCAGTAGGGACGTCTTCCGGTGTCATCAACCTAGATCGTTTCATTGCTTCCGAAATAGGAACAGTCTCCACAGCTTCGGTTTCGTCTCCCTCGCGATCGACTCTTGCAGTAGAGCGAACTCTGGCCATTTGATTATGGCTTACTTGAAATTTTTTGAATTGGCTTTTTTGTCTTTTCCGAAGCTCTTACACTTGCGCCGAAGCAGATTTTGTATGAACGCAATGATCAAGCTTCGGCTATGACTAAAAATTTGGCAGCAAAACAGTACAATAGCAATGAATGCTGTGGTAACTTCACACCTACCCGTCTGTTTATATAGTGCTGCAGGTGGGAAGGTGAATCGGCAAGGTCTCCAACACTGAACAAACAGTCACCCGCGCTCACTGAACGGTAGGCCACATAGCTCGAGAAGGTGAATCGCTAGCAAGAGTGTAATCGGTGCAAGATGGGTCGCGTGTCCGACGATTATTTTAATCGTTTCTCGCCAACGAGCTCAGGGAAGGTGTTTTTTGGATCTTCGGCATCCCGAAGCTTAGAAGATTTTTCACAGATCAAGCTCGTTACAAAAAACGATCTAGGGCCACGAAGGGGCTACTGTTGGGGATATGCTTCGTAGCCGAAGATCCTAAAGAAATAAACACCTTCGGCAGATCCTCTCCAAAACAGCGCCGAAGCCATCAACTATAAAGCTTCGGTACAATGACATGTCTCAAGACGAAGGGGAGAACCGACATAAAGATGAAACGACTTAAAGACCCATGATATTCTGTGTCATTATTATAGTTCATTGTAAAGGGTATAAATGTAATTATAAACAGGCTGTGAACTGCACCTATAAATAGGTGAACAGTACCCCTGTACTGTTCACGTGCCTTCCTGTAATCACGCATTGGGCATTTGTTTTTGCTTCACGCTGGTATTTTTGCTTTCCTTCAAGCCGAAGGTACATTTGTAATTTGTTATCATTTTTACAATAATGAAGTAGAAATGAGTTAATAGTAATAATCATGTGTTTAAATTATTTTACATATTTTTACCCTTCCTCATTATTTGTTGTGTTTATGAAGGTATAACCTTCATAACCTTCGTCCGGAATCCATTATATCCCGAGGGAAATAATGCTTCGAAGGACGAAGGACTATAACACTTAACAATTTTTATGTTGCCTTGTTCTTGATTCATAGCATTTGAGAACAAGTCCCCAACAATAAGAAGCGACAATGGATCCAAGTTCAAAAATCTACAAGTTGAAGAGTATCTTGAGGAGGAAGGCATCAAGCACGAGTTCTCCACTCCCTACACACCACAGCAAAATGGTGTGGTAGAGAGGAAGAACAGGACGCTAATCGACATGGCGAGAACGATGCTTGGAGAGTTCAAGACGCCCGAGCGGTTTTGGTCGGAAGCTGTGAACACGGCCTGCCACGCAATAAACTAGCTCTATCTGCATCGCCTCCTCAAGAAAACCTCCTACGAACTCCTTACGAGTAACAAACCCAATGTCTCTTTCTTTCGTGTATTTGGGAGCAAATGCTACATTTTGGTGAAGAAAGGTAGACATTCTAAATTTGCTCCCAAGGCAGTAGAAGGGTTTTTACTAGGGTATGATTCAAATACAAAGGCGTATAGGGTCTTCAACAAATCATCAGGGTTAGTTGAGGTCTCTAGCGACGTTGTATTCGATGAGACTAATGGCTCTCCAAGAGAGCAAGTTGATCTTGATGACATAGATGAGGATGAAGTTCCGACGGCCGCAATGCGCATGATGGCGATAGACGATGTGCGACCATAGAAACCACATGAAGAAGATCAACCATCTTTCTCAACGATGGTGCATCCCCCAACTCAATACGATGTACAGGTACTTCAAGAAGAAGGGAAGGATAAAGGGGGAGCTCAGGAAGATCAAGTGATGGAGGAAGAAGCACCATGGGCCCCTCCAACTCAAGTCCGAGCGTCGATCCAAAGACATCACCCCGTCGATCAGATTCTGGGTGACATCACCAAGGGAGTAACTACTTGCTCACGATTAGCTAATTTTTGTGAGCATTACTCATTTGTCTCTTCTATTGAGCCTTTCAAGGTAGAAGAGGCCTTGCAGGATCTGGATTGGGTGTTGGCCATGTAGGAAGAGCTCAATAACTTCAAACGGAATGAAGTCTAGAGCCTGGTGCCACGTCCGAAGCAAAACGTTGTGGGAACCAAGTGGGTGTTCCGCAACAAGCAAGACGAGCACGGAGTGGTGACAAGAAACAAGGCTCGACTTGTGGCTAAAGGATATGCCCAAGTCGTAGGTTTGGATTTTGAGGAGACTTTTGCTCCTATCACTAGGCTAGAGTCAATTCAGATATTATTAGCCTATGCTGCTCAACATTCTTTTAGGCTGTTCCAAATGGATGTGAAGAGAGCTTTCCTCAACGGGCCAATCAAGGAGGAGGTATACGTGGAACAACCCCCTGGCTTTGAGGATGACAGGTATCCCGACCATGTGTATAAGCTCTCTAAGGCGCTCTATGGACTTAAGCAAGCCCCAAGAGCATGGTATGAATGCCTTAGAGATTTCCTTATTTCTAATGCTTTCAAGGTTGGGAAAGCCGATCCCACTCGTTTCACAAAGACTTGCAACGGTGATCTCTTTGCTTGCCAAATTTATGTTGATGACATAATATTTGGTTCTACTAACCAAGAGTCTTGTGAGGAGTTTAGCAGGGTGATGATACAGAAATTCGAGATGTCGATGATGGGCGAGTTGACCTACTTCCTTGGATTCTAAGTGAAGCAACTCAAGGATGGCACTTTCATCCCCCAAACGAAGTACACTCAGGATCTTCTCAAGAGGTTTGGGATGAAGGACGCCAAGCCCGCGAAGACAACGATGGGAACTGACAGGCATATTGACCTCAACAAAGGAGGTAAGTCTGTTGATCAAAAGGCATACCGGTCAATGATAGGTTCATTACTTTATCTTTGTGCTAGTAGACCGGACATTATGCTTAGTGTATGCATGTGTGCCAGATTTCAATCTGACCCCAAGGAATGTCACCTTGTGGCCGTTAAGTGAATTCTTAGGTATTTAGTTTCTACGCCTTGCTTCGGGATCTGGTATCCAAAGGGGTCTACCTTTGACTTGATTGGATACTCAGACTCCGATTATGTCGGGTGCAAGGTTGATAGGAAGAGTACATCAGGGACATGCCAATTTCTAGGAAGGTCCCTGGTGTCCTGGAGTTCAAAGAAACAAACATTCGTTGCCCTATCCACCGCTGAGGCCGAATACGTTGCCACAGGACAGTGTTGCGCACAACTATTTTGGATAAGGCAAACCCTCCGGTACTTTGGCTACAATCTGAGTGAAGTCCCACTCCTTTGTGACAACGAGAGTGTAATCCGCTTGGTGGATAATCCTGTTGAACACAGCCGCACTAAGCACATAGACATCCGGCACCACTTCCTGAGAGACCACCAACAAAAGGGAGATATCGATGTGTACCACATTAGCACCGAGAACCAACTAATTGATATCTTCACTAAGCCTTTAGATGAGAAAAGGTTTTGCAGGTTGCGTAGTGAGCTAAATGTCTTAGATTCCCGTAACTTGGATTGATCTATAGCATACATGTGTTCTATGCCTTTGATCATGTTACTTTGTGCATTTAAATCAATTATTAGTTGTTTGTGGTGCTCAAGTTGTACAAGTCACCCCCGGACCTCACAAGTCCATATGCAAATGTTGCATATATTTAGGGGGAGATGTGCTACAACTTGATCCCTTTGAGACTAATTTGTTTGTTTGAGTACACTTGATGTAGTCTCGAAGGTACATTGAAAGGGAAAGTGAACTTCGACGATGCAAAGACTTTCACTGCAATCTGGTATTAGTGTATTTAATTCCAAGTTCATATTTGTGCTCTCATTGCCTTTTTGCTCTTAATTGACATTTTTTGGTGAGGCAATTGGGTTAAAGGGCCAAAAATGATCCCGTTTTGGTGCTTAATGCCAAAGGGGGAGAAATTAAGGCCAAAGCAAATGGATCAGCCAACCGCTTGTGAATTTTGAAAATAATGTAGTTAGATTTTTTGATTTGTTCAAAATACTCTTATTGTAAAATTTGGTCTCTTGTGGGAGAATTTTGATTATGGGAAAAGGGGGAGTTTTGGCACTTGATAAATTTTACTCTTGAAATATCTCTCGATTTGCCCAAACAAGTGTGTTTGACTTAGAGATAGGAAAAAGAATTTGGTCTGCAAAAATAAACCAAGTGGTGGCAAAGAATGATCCAAATATGTCAAATCTTGAGTAAAAAGAATTTGGTCTTCATTTGCATTGATGTTGCACTTCTTTTTGTTGCTTTTTGATGTGTTGGCATAAATCACCAAAAAGGGGGAGATTGAAAAGGAAATGTGCCCTTGGGCCATTTCTATAATTGTTTTGGTGATTAAATGTCCAACACAAATGTTTTGAATTCTTATGTGCTAAATGAGTGAGAAGTGCAAATCATATAATAAGGTATGTTCCTAGACTTAGTAAATTGGTTTTTGAATACTAACATTGTCGGGGACCATAATTAGGGGTACCCCCAAGGCTCCTAATCTCAGCTGGTAACCCCCATCAGCACAAAGCTGCAAAGGCTTGATGGGCGCAATTCCGGTCAAAGCTCCGTCCACTCAAGGGACACGATCTCGCCTCACCCGAGCCCAGCCTCAAGCAGGAACGATAGACCAAGGCAGATTCGCGCCTCGCCCGAGGGTCTCCTCAAGCAACGGACGCACCCTCGACTCGCCCGAGGCCCAGCTCGGGCAGGCTTCCCAGAGAAGCAACCTTGGCCAGATCGCCTTGCCAGCCGACCGGATCACAGGAGCATTTAATGCAAGGATCGTCTGACACCTTATCCTGATGCGCGCTTTCCAGTCGACAAGGCCGAAATGACCGCAGTCACTTCGCCCCTCCACTGACTGACCTGACAGGAAAACAGCGCCACCTGCGCTGCTCCAACTGCTGTGCCACCCGCCAGGGCGAGGCTGATAGCAACCAAGTCCAGCCTCGGGCGCCATA
The DNA here is from genome assembly GCA_029449295.1 of Zea luxurians. Taxonomy (NCBI): domain Eukaryota; kingdom Viridiplantae; phylum Streptophyta; class Magnoliopsida; order Poales; family Poaceae; genus Zea; species Zea luxurians. Next base: position 58,017,116 of record JAOPSE010000020.1, read on the forward strand.
GGAATCTCCGCCTCGCCCGACCCCAGGGCTCGGACTCAACCTCGACTCCGGACGACGATCTCCGCCTCGCCCGACCCCAGGGCTCGGGCTCAACCTCGGCTTGGAAGACGATCTCCGCCTCGCCTGACCCTAGGGCTCGGACTCAACCTCGACTCCGGACGACGGTCTCCGCCTCGCTCGACCCCCGGGCTCGGACTCAACCTCGACTCTGGAAGACGGTCTCCGCCTCGCCCGACCCCCGGGCTCGGGCTCAACCTCGACCTCGGAGGAGCCACCACCTCGCTCGGGCCGACCACGCCACAAGGGGGGGCATCATTACCCTACCCCTAGCTAGCCTAGGCTACGGGGAACAAGACCGGCATCCCATCTGGCTCGCCCCGGTAAAACAAGTAATGATGGCACCCTGCGTGCTCCATGACAACGGCGGTTCTCAGCCCCTTACGGAAGCTAGGAGACGTCAGCAAGGATCCAACAGCTGTGCTTCTACAGGGCTCAAGCGCTCCTCCGATGACCACGACACCACATGAACAGGGCTCCAACACCTCTCCGACAGCCACGTCGGCATGTACATAGGGCCCTGGCTCCTCTCTGCTAGACATGTTAGCACACTGCTACACCCCCCGTTTTACACCTGGACCCTCTCCTTACGTCTATAAAAGGAAGGTCCAGGGCCCTCGTACGAAAAGGTGGCTGCACGGGAGAATGGGCTGACGCGCAGTCTCACGCCCCCTCTCTCTCTCTCCCTCGCGAGCGCTTGTAACCCCCTACTGCAAGTGTATCTGCCCTGGGCGCAGGACAACATGAGGCCGCGGGTTCCCCTCACTGTTTTCCCCCCTTGTGTCTCCGTCTCGCGCCGACCCATCTGGGCTGGGACATGCCGCAACAATTTACTCGTCGGTCCAGGGACCCCCCGGGGTCGAAACGCCGACAGTTGGCGCGCCAGGTAGGGGCCTGCTGCGTGTTGACGAACAGCTTCCCGTCAAGCTCTAGATGGGGAGTCTCCAGCGACCTCTCCAACCCGGGACGAAGCTCCGTTTCGGGAATCTCGAGTTCATGTCCCTCGACGGCAGCTACGACATGATACTCCTTCCTCCGCCGCGCGACAACGACAATGGCGCCCGTCAGCCCACCCGCCGGCGGCGGAATCGACGACGTCTTCCCCGTGTGGCAGAAGAACAGCATCCGAGTCTGTCCCATCACCTTCCTCGTCGACGGGGAAGGAGGCGGGGCAATCATGGCCAAGCAGGAGGCGGCGCCTCGTCGGCTGTCGAGCGAATCGACGATGTCGGCGCCCCAGCGGGGGACACGTCGGGCGTTGACCTCGCGTTTGAGACGAAGACGAGCGTCGTTTCCCTGCAACACACCAACCCCAAGCATACGACGGGCGACGCCAGCACGCTCGCGAAGGACTTGCTGAGCGTTAGCCTTGTACCGGAGATAACGGTGCAGTCCGTCCCCGACGCGACTTCGTCACCGTCCGTCGATCAAGAGGTACCGACCGTTTCACATCCAGTGCCTTTTAGATTCAGCTTCGACCCACCAAGCGATCCCGCTTCGGTGGATGCTTTCGTTAAGGCATATCCAAACCTTCCGGGGTACCATATGTGGTCAACCTGGGACAGATTGACGACCGTCTCGACCTACAGGCCCCCGGGTTCCGAGGAAGACGACGAGCCCAACTCTGGTTGGGATTTCTCTGGGCTCGATAACCCTAGTGCTATGCGGGACTTCATGACCGCATGTGACTACTGCCTCTCCGATTGCTCCGATGATAGCCACAGCCTCGGCGACGGGGACTGTGGCCCAAGTCGCGAATGTTTCCACGTCGATCTAGAGGGTCCCGACGAAGGCAACCACCTTGGTATGCCGGAGAACAGCGATCCCTCTAGGCCTGCGCCTCATGTTTACATCCTTCGGGAGCTAGTTGTGGTCCCAGTCCCTGTGGGGGGTCAGGACACACAGCTCGAGCAAATCCGCGAGATGCAGGCCAGGCTCGACGAGGAAGCAGGACAACTTGTGCAGCTCCGGCAGAACATCGGGCAGGAGCGGGCAGGCTGAGCACCAGCCGGAGAAGCGCGTCATCTGGCCCAGGACATCCAGCACCGCATTGCCGATGATGCCAGGGCAAGGCCGCCCCCGGCTTCTAGTGGGGTCGGCCAGAACCTGGCTGCAGCGGCAATACTGCTCCGAGCGATGCCGGAACCATCCACCAGCGAGGGGCGGCGTATCCAGGGAGAACTCAAGAATCTCCTGGAGGATGCCGCGGTCCAACGGGCCGAGAGCTCTGCCTCCCGAAGGCAGGGATACCCCCCAGAGCATCGTGTCGTGACTTCCCGATTCATGCGGAAAGCCTCGGTCCACACCGGGCGCACGCGGGACACAGCGCCTGCGGCCTCGGCAACGAGCACCATCGCCGCGACCGTCGAGCCCACCTCGACGAAAAGGTGCGCTGAGGCTACCACCCCAGGCGTGGGGGACGCTACGACAGCATGGAGGATCGAAGCCCTTCGCCCGAACCACCCGGTCCGCAAGCTTTCAGCCGGGCCATACGACGGGCGCCGTTCCCAACCCGGTTCTGGGCCCCAACTACCATCACCAAGTACTCGGGGGAGACGAAGCCGAAACTGTGGCTCGCGGACTACAGGCTGGCCTGCCAGCTAGGTGGAACGGACGATGACAACCTCATCATCTGCAACCTCCCCCTGTTCCTCTCCGACGCTGCCCGAGCCTGGCTGGAGCATCTGCCTCCTGCGTAGATCTCCAACTGGGACGACCTGGTTAAAGCCTTCGCTAGCAACTTCCAGGGCACATACGTGCGCCCTAGGAACTCCTGGGATCTCCGAAGCTCCTGCCAGCAGCCGGGAGAATCCCTGCGGGACTACATCCGACGATTCTCGAAGCAGCGCACCAAGCTGCCCAACATCACCGACTCCAATGTCATCGGCGCGTTCCTCGCCGGCACCACTTGCCGCGACCTGGTGAGCAAGCTGGGTCACAAGACTCCCACCAGGGTGAGCGAGCTAATGGACATCGCCACCAAGTTTGCCTCTGGCCAGGAGGCGGTCGAGGCCATCTTCCGGAAGGACAAGCAGCCTCAGGGGCGCCAGCCGGATGACGTCCCTGAGGCGTCCGCTCAGCGCGGCGCGAGGAAGAAGGGCAAGAAGAAGTCGCAAGCGAAACGCGACGCCACCGACACAGACCTTGTCGCCGCCGCCGAGCACAAGTACCCTCGGAAGCCTCCCGGAGGCGCCAACTTGTTCGATAAGATGCTCAAGGAGTCGTGCCCCTATCATCAGGGTCCCGTAAAGCACACCCTTGAGGATTGTGTCATGCTTCGGCGCTACTTTCACAAGGCCGAGCCACTGGCGGAAGGTGGCAGGGCCCCCGACAACAACAAGAAGGAAGCCCACAACGCAGAGGGGTTCCCCGAGGTTCATGGCTGCTTCATGATCTACGGTGGGCGGGTGGCGAACGCCTTGGCTCGGCACCGCAAGCAAGAGCGCCGGGAGGTCTGCTCGGTAAAGGTTGCGGCGCCAGTCTATCTAGACTGGTCCGACAAGCCCATCACCTTCGACCAAGACGACCACCCCGACCGCGTGCCAAGCCCGGGGAAGTACCCGCTCGTTGTTGATCCCGTCATCAGCAACGTCAGGCTCACCAAGGTCCTCATGGACGGAGGCAGCAGCCTCAACATCATCTACGCCGAAACCCTCGGGCTCTTGCAGATCGATCTGTCCTCAATCCGGGCCGGCGCAGCGCCCTTTCACGGGATCATTCCCGGGAAGCGTGTCCAACCCCTTGGACAACTCGATCTGCACGTCTGCTTCGGGACTCCCTCCAAGTTTCGAAAGGAAACCCTCACGTTCGAGGTGGTCGGGTTCCGAGGAACCTACCACGCAGTGCTGGGGAGACCATGCTACGCCAAGTTCATGGCCATCCCCAACTACACCTACCTCAAGCTCAAGATGTCGGGCCCCAACGGGGTCATCACCGTCGGCCCCACGTACCGACACGCGTACGAATGCGACGTGGAGTGCGTGGAGTACGCCGAGGCCCTCGCTGAATCTGAGGCCCTCATCGCCGACATGGAGAGCCTCCCCAAGGAGGTTCCGGATGCGAAGCGCCACGCCGGCAACTTTGAACCACCAGAGGCGGTTAAGTCCGTCCCTCTCGACCCCAGCAGCGGCGCCTCCAAGTAGATCCGGATCGGCTCCGAGCTCGACCCCAAATAGGAAGCAGTGCTCGTCGACTTTCTCCGCGCAAACGCCGAGGTTTTTGCGTGGAGTCCCTCGGACATGCCTGGCGTACCGAGGGATGTCGCCGAGCACTCACTGGATATCCGAGCTGGAGCCCGACCCGTGAAGCAGCCTCTGCGCCGATTCGACGAAGAAAAGCGCAGAGCCATAGGCGAGGAGATCCACAAGCTGATGGGTGCAGGGTTCATCAAAGATGTATTCCATCCCGAATGGCTAGCCAACCCTGTGCTTGTGAGAAAGAAAGGTGGGAAATGGCGGATGTGTGTAGACTACACTGGTCTAAACAAAGCATGTCCGAAGGTTCCCTACCCTCTGCCTCGCATCGATCAAATCGTGGATTCCACTGCTGGGTGCGAAACCCTGTCGTTCCTTGATGCCTACTCAGGGTATCACCAGATCAGGATGAAAGAGTCCAACCAGCTCGCGACTTCTTTCATCACACCTTTTGGCATGTACTGCTACGTTACTATGCCATTTGGTTTGAGGAATGCGGGTGCGACATACCAAAGGTGCATGAACCACGTGTTCGGGGAGCACATTGGTCGAATGGTCGAGGCCTACGTCGATGACATCATAGTCAAGACGAGGAAAGCCTCCGACCTCCTCTCTGACCTTGAAATGACATTCAAGTGTCTCAAAGCGAAAGGCGTAAAACTCAATCCTGAGAAGTGTGTCTTCGAAGTCCCCCGAGGCATGCTCCTAGGGTTCATCGTCTCCGAGCGGGGCATCGAGGCCAACCTGGAGAAAATCGTGGCCATCACCAACATGGGGCCTATCAAGGACTTGAAAGGAGTACAGAGGGTCATGGGATGCCTTGCGGCTCTGAGCCACTTCATCTCGCGCCTCGGCGAAAGAGGCCTGCCCCTGTATCGCCTCTTAAGGAAGACCGAGCACTTCACTTGGACCCCCGAGGCCGAGGAAGCCCTCGGGAACTTGAAGGCGCTCCTTACAAGCGTGCCCATCCTGGTGCCCCCCACTACCGGAGAAGCCCTCTTGATCTATGTCGCCGCTACCACTCAGGTGGTCAGCGCCACGATCGTGGTCGAGAGACGAGAAGAAGCGCACGCATTGCCCGTCCAGAGGCCGGTTTACTTCATCAATGAGGTACTATCTGAAACCAAGATCCGCTACCCACAAATTCAGAAGCTGCTGTACGAGGTAATTCTGACACGTCGAAAGTTGCGACACTACTTCGAGTCTCATCCGGTGACTGTGGTGTCATCCTTCCCCCTGGGGGAGATCATCCAGTGCCGAGAGGCCTCGAGTAGGATTGCAAAGTGGGCGGTGGAGATCATGGGTGAGACAATCTCGTTCGCCCCTCGGAAGGCCATCAAGTCCCAAGTCTTGGCGGACTTTGTGGCAGAATGGGTCGACACCCAGCTTCCAACATCTTCGATCCAACCGGAACTTTGGACCATGTTTTTCGATGGGTCGCTGATGAAAACAGGGGCGGGCGCGGGCCTGCTCTTCATCTCACCCCTCGGGAAGCACCTCCGCTACGTGCTGTGCCTCCATTTCCCGGTGTCCAACAACGTGGCCGAGTATGAGGCTCTGGTTAACGGGTTGCGCATCGCCATCGAGCTAGGGGTTCGGCGCCTCGACGCTCGTGGCAACTCGCAGCTTGTCATCGACCAAGTCACGAAGAACTCCCACTGCCGTGACCCAAAGATGGAAGCCTACTGCGACGAGGTTCGGCGCCTAGAGGACAAGTTCTACGGGCTCGAGCTCAACCACGTCGCTCGACGATACAACGAGATTGCGGATGAGCTGGCTAAGATAGCCTCGGGGCAAACAACGGTTCCTCTGGACATCTTCTCCCGAGACCTACATGAACCCTCCGTCAAGACCAACGACACGCCCGAGCCCGAGAAGGCCTCGGCTCTGCCCGAGGCACCCTCAGCTCAGCCTGAGGCAGCCTCAGCCCCGCCCGAGGCACCCTCGGCCCCCGAGGGTGAGGCACTACGCGTCGAGGAAGAGCGGAATGGGGCCACGCCTAATTGAAACTGGCAGACCCCATACCTGCAATATCTCCACCGAGGAGAGCTACCCCTCGACAGAGCCGAAGCTCGGCGACTGGCGCGGCGCGCCAAGTTGTTCGTCTTGCTGGGTGATGGAAAGGAGCTCTACCACCACAGCCCCTCAGGCATCCTCCAGCGATGCATATCCATCACCGAAGGTCAGGAGTTATTGCAAGAAATACACTCGGGGGCTTGCGGTCACCACGCAGCACCTCGAGCCCTCGTGGGAAACGCCTTCCGACAGTGTTTCTACTGGCCGACCGTGGTGGCCGACGCCACTAGGATTGTACGCACCTGCCAAGGGTGTCAATTCTACGCAAGGTAGACCCACCTGCCCGCTCAGGCTCTGCAAACAATACCCATCACCTGGCCGTTTGCTATGTGGGGTCTGGACCTTGTCGGTCCCTTGCAGAAGGCACCCGGGGGCTTCATGCACCTGCTGGTCACCATCGACAAATTCTCCAAGTGGATCGAGGTCCGACCCCTAAACAGCATCAGGTCCGAACAGGGGGTGGCGTTCTTCACCAACATCATCCATCGCTTTGGGGTCCCGAACTCCATCATCACCGACAACGGCACCCAGTTCACTGGCAGGAAGTTCCTGGACTTCTGTGAGGACCACCACATTCGGGTGGACTGGGCCGCCATAGCTCACCCCATGACGAATGGGCAAGTAGAGCGTGCCAATGGCATGATTCTACAGGGGCTCAAGCCAAGGATCCACAACGACCTCAACAAGTTCGGCAGGCGGTGGATGAAGGAACTCCCCTCGGTGGTCTGGAGTCTGAGAACGACGCCAAGCCGAGCCACGGGCTTCACACCGTTTTTTGTAGTCTATGGGGCTGAGGCTATCTTGCCCGCAGACTTAGAATACGGCTCCCCGAGGATGAGGGCATACGATGCCCGAAGCAACCAGACAAACCGAGAAGACTCACTTGACCAGCTGGAAGAGGCTCGGGACATGGCCTTGCTACACTCGGCGCGGTATCAGCAGTCTCTGCGACACTACCACGCCCGAGGGGTTTGGTCCCGAGACCTCCAGGTGGGCGACTTGGTGCTTCGGCTACGACAAGACACCCGAGGGCGCCACAAGCTCACGCCTCCCTAGGAAGGGCCGTTCATCATCGCCAAGATTCTGAAGCCCGGAACATACAAGCTAGCCAACAGTCAAGGCGAGGTCTACCGCAACGCTTGGAACATCTGACAGCTACGTCGCTTCTACTCTTAAGATGTTTTCAAGTCGTTCATGTACCTGCTTTACATACACGAGCAAAGTCTAACCTTCAAGGAAGGGTCAGCCTTGCCTCGGCAAAGCCCGACCCTCCCTCGGGGGCTAGAAGGGGGGAACCCCCTCTGTGTCAAAATTTTCCTCGGAAAAAGTCTTTCTGCCAGAACATCTTTCGTGCTTTTCGACTACTTCGATAGTGGAGTCCTAAAAACGACGGGGTATATGTAAGCAGGCAAGGCCGACTGAGCCGAGGGACTCCTACGCCTCCGGGATACGGATACCTCACTCATCACCTTCTGCGATAAGTAACTCACGCTTAGATAAGGGATTCCGCTGTCCGAATAAGTCTTAAACACTCGAAAACTTTTTCGGCCGAAACAATTTTTCGTGCCATCTCGACTATATCGATAACAGAATCCTACGGACGAGTAAAAGTACACGTAAGCAGGCAAGGCCGACCGAGCCGAGGGACTCCTACGCCTCCGGGATATGGATACCTCACTCATCACCTTCTGCGATAAGTAACTCACGCTCGGATGAACGATTCTGTTACCGACGAACAAGTCTTGATACTCGAAACAAGGGGAAAAGAAACGCAGCTTTACAACACGATGACGGTGTGTTTTGGCCTTGGCGGCCGCAAAAAACATACGCACGCTACAGACAAACTGTTCCTGCAGGTTTGGACGTCGCTAGGGGAGCAGCAGCATCCTCGGCATCGACTCCACCTTCGGCGGAATCCGACCCGGCCTCGGACAGCGACATGGTCGAAGGATCTCCACCTCGAAGGAAGATATCAACACCGCGCCTGGGCCATCACCGCCAGGGTCTCCTCCAGGAACCCGGCCCAAGCAGACGGCCGGACCGGCTGCTCCGTAGCCTCAGCAAGGTGTCCCCCGAGGACACCAGCCCGGCTCATGGCCTCGGCAGCCCGACTCCAGGGTTGGTCCCGCTAGTGGACGACCTGGCCAGGTCCCAGCCGCTACTGCAACGCCTCATCGGCCTGGGAAGTCCCCTACTCCTGGGCCGATGAAGTTTCTTCTCCAGCCAACTCCGCCTCTATCCATGCTGGCACTGCTGCCTCCGGCTTCGGCTCATCGCAGAGCAGCCGAGGGTTCCTTCACTAAGCAAGAGAAGCCTTGAGCGGCAAGGCCGACCGAGCCGAGGGACTCCTACGCCTCCGGGATACGGATACCTCACTCGTCACCTTCCGCACAGGGCAACTCACAGTTGGATAGGCGGTCCAGATAGCCGACAGGCGAGTCCTGGTGCACGAAATGGGGAAGAAACACGGCTTTACGCCCAAATACACAAATGTTCAGGCCCCGACAGCCACAATGAACATACACCAACACTCAAGGTGCCATTACAAACGGAACTCCGGTTCCGTTCCCGCGGGTATGAACAACCTCCATACCAGGAGGCCCGCGGGATGACGAACTCCAAGCGGCTCACCGCTGCCCGCTCTGATAGCAGCGACAACGACCTCCGTCTCGGGCGGCAAGACAGCTGCAACAACGGCTTCTGGGCAAACACTGTGGCGGAAAGGCTCTCGCCCACGAAGGACGAGAACCAGCCATTCAAGCCAGGGGGACGGAGGTCCAGGGGTGCAGGCGGAGTTAGCGATCTCGTCGGCAGAGAAACCTTCTCCGGCTGCTACCACCTCAGCACCGACGGCGGCGTCCACCTGTCTGCCAACACCGCACCAGCGGGCGCCAGCCGTCCCAAAGCGCACCGGCAGGTCCTCGCTCCCGCCCTTGCCGAGGCCGCCCTAGAACATGAGCATCGCCCTCGTGGCGCATGACGTGTTGGGCAACCCTCTGGCGCGGTTGTCGGCGCTAGGAAGACTTGGACGTGGCCGGCCCGTACGCGGCACGACCATCGCCCGAATAGAGGACGGAATGCTGCACCCTAGCTGGGCAGCAGCAGTTCGCCTTCCCCGGCATGGCTGAAGGAAGCCTCCTCAGGGCTGGATGATGCCTTTCTCCCCAAATGCCGGGGGAAGAAAAGGGTTACCGACCCACGCGGAGGCAACCCCCCACTCGGTGCGCTCCTCCGCCTCAGCCCGGATGACGAAAATCCTTGAAGCTGAGGGCGGGGCGGAGGCCGCAGCCCGGCTCGCTTCTCTCCACCAAAATTGCCCATTGGTGGGGGAAGGCGGCCGGGCTGCCTGACGAAAATCCTTGAAGCCGAGCGATGGCTGAAAGGTACCAATCTCCACGAGGTTGCGCTCCTTCCACAACAAGAGCAAGACAACACGGGCGTTCCCCATCCGAGGGCTCGGAAGGCGGAAGGACGCGACACATGAGGAAAGCGCGAAGGCATGGCTACCACCCAGGAGGTCGGTCCCTTTTTAAAGGCGACTCTCCCCGCTCGCGTCCTCAAGCCGTCGCGGACTAAGTCTTCACCAACACACTTCAAAGTCCTCCCCCTACGACACGGGGGCTGGGCCTCACGCGACATGCAAGCTGCCCCAGGACAAAAGAAGCCAAACCGCCGCGCGCGGGGCGTGTAACCGCCCAGCGGTTACAAGCATTCCTCCGTCTTCGCCCAAACCAGCGAGTGAAAGGGTGGACCGCCTGGTATGCGGCATGCGACTACACCAAGGGGGCACACCCTTTTGACTTTGACGCATCCAGCATGGAGGCCCAGGCCCACACGTCATGTAACCGGCGCGCCGGTTACTACGTGCAAAAAACTGCAGCGCCACCTGCGCCAGCGCCGCACCTTCTCGACTACGGAACCAGTCCCGCGACTCGAGGCAACCCTACGCATGGCCCAGCAGTGCCAACCAAGCACGCCGGTCACGGGTCAGTCAGCCGCGGGAGAAGGCGCGACGGTCAATATGGCCAGAAGTAGGCCGGCAGTAATGGCGGCGGTAGGCGGGCGGAAGCAGCAGTCAAATCATCTGCAGGCTCACGTCCCCTCCTGGAACAGCGAGAGAGCTCTCTCCCATGGTGTAAAGGCGATGCGCCCGTGTTCTGTTCCTAGAACGGCTCGCGCGTGCGCAACGGCTGCCCCGCGAACCACTCGTCCCGTCGCATTAACTCTGCGGCAGGACAGGCGACACCTTTGGCAGGCAAAGCGGGCGACGCTTCACCTCCGCCATAATGACGCGTCAAAAAAGGTGCGCCACGCCGTTCAATTTCGTATCCTTTTCCTCTTCCCCTTTCTCTCTCTTGCTACAGGGACCGGGAAAGGGGATACTCCGAAAGGGATCCTTCTCCGCGAAGGAAGCGGGGCCCGAGCCCCCCTACTGATCAGAGGTTCAAAGGCTAGCCCCTCGGAAGGGTTCGACAGCCGCCTCAGAGCACTCGGGCTCCGCGCCCACTACTGGTTAGAGGTTCGAAGGCTAGCCCCTCGGAAGGGTTCAACAGCCGCCTCAGGCCACTCGGGCTCCGCGCCCACTACTGATCAGGGGTTCGTAGGCTGGCCCCCCGACGGGTTCGACAGTCGCCCCAGAGCACGCAGAGTGAGGGATGACTCTGGGTACGTTCGATACATAACCAAGGCTCGGGCTACGCTCCCGAGGTACCCTAGGACATTTCCGAGACCAGCAGGAGCGATTCTGTAACGGAATCCCATCAGAGGGAGGCATCGAGCCCTCGGACCCTATCGAACGGGACCGGGTCCGGCAAATCACCTGCAGGTACTTTTGGAACGCGCCTCTGGGCCACTAGCCGACCCTTATCGAACAGGGCACGGGCGTCCACTCGGATCACCCGTTAGCAGCTCACTGGAGACACCATGTTCGGCGCCCTCCGAGGGCAACATGGCGCTTCCCCCCCTCCTCCTTGCGGAAAGGCGACGCAGGGGCGTATAAAAAAAGCCGAGTCTGCCCTTGACCGTCCTCTCGCCCTGTGCAGAGGCTCGGGGGCTGCTCTCGCAAACCCGGCTCTGGCCAAACCGTTGACAGCGTCAACATACCAGCCCGAGAACTCGGAACCTGACTATGCACCCGGGCAACGACCAGTTCGCTTGAAGGAGCAACCAGACCGGCCGAGCCATCACGAAAAGCATTAAGACCTCGAAGGAGTAAAACCACTCCTCCGAGGCCTCGGGGGCTACACCCGGCGGGTGCGCTCGCGCGCACCCACCGGAACAAAATGCAACCGAGAAAGGCCGGTCCCATTGCAAAAAAATGCGACAAAGCCTCCAAGCGAGTACCCACACTCCCTTTGAGGCTCGGGGGCTACTGTCGGGGACCGTAATTAGGGGTACCCCCAAGGCTCCTAATCTTAGTTGGTAACCCCCATCAACACAAAGCTGCAAAGGCCTGATGGGCGCAATTCCGGTCAAAGCTCCGTCCACTCAAGGGACACGATCTCGCCTCACCCGAGCCCAGCCTCGAGCAGGAACGGTAGACCAAGGCAGATTCGCGCCTCGCCCGAGGGTCTCCTCAAGCAACGGACGCACCCTCGACTCGCCCAAGGCCCAGCTTGGGCAGGCTTCCCGGAGAAGCAACCTTGGCCAGATCGCCTTGCCAGCCGACTGGATCGCAGGAGCATTTAATGCAAGGATCGCCTGACACCTTATTCTGACGCGCGCTTTCCAGTCGACAAGACCGAAGTGACCGCAGTCACTTTGCCCCTCCACTGACTGACCTGATAGGAAAACAGCGCCGCCTGCGCTGCTCCGACTGCTGTGCCACCTGCCAGGGCGAGGCTGACAGCAACCAAGTCCAGCCTCGGGCGCCATAGGAATCTCCGCCTCGCCCGACCCCAGGGCTCGGACTCAACCTCGACTCCGGATGACGATCTTCGCCTCGCCCGACCCCAGGGCTCGGGCTCAACCTCGGCTCGGAAGACGATCTCTGCCTCGCCCGACCCCAGGGCTCGGACTCAACCTCGACTCCGGACGACGGTCTCCGCCTCGCCCGACCCCCGGGCTCAGACTCAACCTCGACTCCGGAAGACGGTCTCCGCCTCGCCCGACCCCCGGGCTCGGGCTCAACCTCGACCTTGGAGGAGCCACCACCTTGCTCGGGCCGACCATGCCACAAGGGGGGCATCATTACCCTACCCCTAGCTAGCCCAGGCTACGGGGAACAAGACCGACGTCCCATCTGGCTCGCCCCGGTAAAACAAGTAATGATGGCACCCCGCGTGCTCCATGACAACGGCGGTTCTCAGCCCCTTACGGAAGCAAGGAGACATCAGCAAGGATCTGACAGCCCCGACAGCTGTGCTTCTATAGGGCTCAAGCGCTCTTCCGATGGCCACGACACCACATGAACAGGGCTCCAACACCTCTCCGACAGCCACGTCGGCATGTACATAGGGCTCTGGCTCCTCTTTGATAGACATGTTAGCACACTGCTACACCCCCCGTTGTACACCTGGACCCTCTCCTTACGTCTATAAAAGGAAGGTCCAGGGCCCTCGTACGAAAAGGTGGCCACGCGGAAGAACGGGCTGACGCGCAGTCTCATGCCCCCTCTCTCTCTCTCCCTCGTGAGCACTTGTAACCCCCTACTGCAAGCGCATCCGCCCTTGGCGCAGGACAACACGAGGCCGCGGGTTCCCCTCACTGTTTCCCCCCTTGTGTCTTCATCTCGCGCCGACCCATCTGGGCTGGGACACGCAACGACAATTTACTCGTTGGTCCAGGGACCCCCCAGTGTCGAAACGCCGACAAACATGTTTATCTAAGTGCTAGAAACAGAGCCAAGAAAAGAAGGTTTGAATTGAAGAAGAGTTGGTTGTGTACAGACAACACCAGCTCGGGCCTGCTGCACCAGACTGTCTGGTGGTGCACCGGACACCTCAGGCGAGTCGACGGTGAACAAGCTGCTCTCGGGAATCGACGGCTATAATTCACTGGACTGTCCGGTGGTGCACCGGACTGTCCCGTGAGTCATCCGCAACGAACTCGTCGCTCTAGAGAAAAGAAAACGGCGACGTGGTTAAAATTCACCGGACTGTCCGGTGGTGCACCAGACTGTCTGGTGAGCCAACGGCGCCAACGGCAACGGTCGTCTGCGCGATGAGTGCGCGACAAGCGGCTCGCTCCAACGGTCGGCTGGGTGCACCGGACTGTCCGGTGCGCCAACCAGCCCCGAGGAGCAACGGTCGGCTGTGCCCGATATGGAAGGAGATCGCACACCAGACATAAACAGTGGATGTCCAGTGGTGCACCAGACTGTCCGGTGCACCACTTGACAGAAGGCAAGAATGGCCTTGCAAATTGATCTCCAACGGCTCCTAGCTGCCTTGGGGCTATAAAGTGGACCCCCTAGGCGCATGGAGTAGTACACCAAGCTTACAAGAAACATTCTAAGACTCCCAGACTCTACCTCCACGCATTTGGTCGATTGTGTTAGTGATTTGAGCTCAGTTTGAGTTGCGTACTCCCTGTGCTGTGTTTTGAGCTCAAGTCTTGGCTTGTGTGCGTGGGTGTGCTGTAGATTTGAGTCTTGCGTGTGTTGCTCTCCCTCTCTTACTACTGTGCTTCTCTTGTGACAAACTTGTAAGGGCGAGATGCTCCAATCTGTGGAGATTCCTCGCAAACCGTAGAAAGACTATAAGGAAGATAGCCGTGGTATTCAAGTTGATCATTGGATGACTTGAAAGGGTTGAGTGCACCCTCGTCCATTGGGCACCACAACGTGGAAGTAGGCAAGTGTTACTTGGCCGAACCACGGGATAAAAATCGCATGTCTCGTGTGTTGCTTCTTGTGATTGTTTTGACCGCACGAGCGTGTTGCATAGCCACTTGATTTCACTAACACCTTAATAATCAAGTTTGTGGCTATTTAGTGTTTGATTTTACAGGATCACCTATTCACCCCCCTCTAGGTGCTCTCATCTATGTAGAAAGTTGGTAATGGCTAGTGTTTATGTGGGCTATAAATAGATCTTGTGGCTAGATCTCTTGGAATCCCATGTTGGTTCCTACACACATGAGAGCTTAAAACACACATTCCACTTATTTTTCTCACATGAGGTTGCATTGGTATGGAATTAGGGGTTACCTAGAGCATTGCATAAAAGTGTTTGCATCTTATGGCACTACGAGATCATTATTCATATGGTATTCTTATTACTCTTGGTGTTTTTTCCAACTAGATGGATTGGAGCAATAGAAGATTGTTGATCAACGCTTGGTGATTCTGCGGAACCTTCGGTTGATAGGTATTTAGGGTGCTCATCCTCGTGGAGATTGCAACATCACCCCTTCGTGGATTTGACAAGGCTTGTGGAGCGCCTTCTTAGTAGCCAGATTATACATGTTGTAGCCAAGCTTGAAGGCTTCAAAGGCTTGTAGAGAAGCAATAGTCCAAGGACTTGCTTCAATGGGTATGTAGGTTGTCGACAAGCAAAACCTCAAGATAAAACATTGTATCTCTTGCCCTTATTAGTTTGCCTCTAATACACCTATGCTCACTATTTTTGCTTGTTTTACTTGTTTAGTGGTTTAGCCTCTATTTTGTTTTCCTTGTGTAGTTGACTAGCCTTATGTAGTTGTGATCGAGTAGCTCTTCTTGTTTGGCTCGGATAATTAGTTGGTTCCTTGTGGAGCTTACTAGAAATATATAGGAGGCTTTCCCTTGAGTGTTGGACTAGGTGTGTAGTCATTATTAGGATTCCCCTTTGTCGCTAATTTATGTTCTTAGTTTTGAAATGTATCTTGAAGGTTTTTATATGCTACTCTCCCCTTATAATCATCCTAGAGGTCCTAACCATGTTGTACGCGGGGACACAAGGCCCTTGGTGTTTTGGCTAAATCTTGATAGTGAAAATGGTGGTAGCGGTTCAGGAGAAGGCCACACAGAGTTCCATTACGAGTGGGGAAGTCTCGTCGGCAATCCGTGGAGTTAACTCAATCGAGAGCTTGCCCACAACATATATGACCTTCTATGACATTCTCATTACGTCACAAATTAGGGTATTTTTGTCATAGTCTTTCATGTGGTGACGACTCTGTGACGAAAAGGTCATCGTCACAGAAGGTGCGTGTTAAAAGACCTTTTGTGACGAAAGACAAAAAAATGTCATAAATATAGTGACAGAAAATATATTCGTCATAAAATTTGTGACGCTATAAATCGTCATAAACAATGTCCTAAAATATCATAGAGTGTAGCATTGGACTATTGCCATGTGGCAGACGAATGTGTTTGTGATAAATAGGCTGACATGGCAGCTGATGTGGCAAAAAAAAATTATGACGATTAAATTCATCATGAGTGGAATGACGTGGCAGCTGACATGTCAAGCAAATTACGATGAATATTTTCGTGTGACACATATATTCGTTATAGAATCAAACAACATAGAAATTGTTTATAATGTATTTAATTCACCATCAATTAATAAAACGATCATTTAATTGAATTAAATCCAAATCGTACGTATAATTTTTATCAAAAACATGTGTAAACAACTTTTCTACCATCCACATATAACTAAAGCATAAAGCATCCAGGTATCAAACATTAAACATGTTTAAATATCCTATAACTTAAATCCAATAGTAGATAGAATAGTTTCAACATCCACAATCTGGTTGACGCCGTCCACGGTCGCAATTGTTGAGAAAGGTCGGCAACTCCCTAGAAGAGATAAACATAGGTAAGTTTTCAGTGCCAACATGTCATCAATATCATTGTTTAGTTCTCCACATTAATTTAAAAAGGCAGCCAAGTAACAACTCGGGTGAGCTTTTTCTCCTTTTAGTTGTAATACCCACATATTCATTTGATCAAACAGTAAGAAATTTTTTGCTATTAATTAAAAAACCCACATATTCATCTGCATCTGATCAAGCAGTAAAAGATCCAACCAATTTGTTCTAATTCCACTAAATAAAACAATCATTCTTATGGCCATGATATGCCAACACTTTTATTGATTATAACACAAAAACACAAACAACTAAACAGAGAAACAGATCCAATCATATATACCTCTCAAAGACAACTAACAAATCAGCACCGAGATTGATTAAACACTCACCAGATATGCAGAGCACTACATGAAACAAACAAGAGCAGGTCAGGTTTCAGTAAAAAATGTGCTTAAATTGAAGAAACATGATGATATAGTAGATATGGGTGCTCACTGATCAAATAGAAGCTTAAAAATTTGAATATAGTGGAATGGTAATGGCTGTGTCACATTTTAATATAGTAGATATGGATGCTCACTGACCATTTTTTCCTCTTCTACAAGATTTCAAAGATAGAATGTAAAACACACAAGCCCAAAGCGACCCAACCAATGGTTCTAACTTCTAATTATAACTTCTACTCCGATTAATCTTATTTTTCAAGAACATAATCTATCAGTGCATGAGGTGCAAAAACCAATAATATTTACTTGACACATTTATTAAAAACATGTAGTAATTTTATAAGTCTAGACAAGTCACATGATTTAACTTAGCATGTCATAAATTGGAAAACATAAATTAAAAGGGCAACCGAGCAATTAAATCGCACACATGGCCACACTCCAAAGCAACATATTTTAGTGCAGCTAGGATTAGGAAGAAATCAATTTACACCAAATCATTAAGCACAACAATTTAACACATAGCCTGCGCACTTAACAAATGATGCAAAAATCATTCCATACTACTCTATCCCATCAATTCAAATAAAGTAAACATATGGATCCAAACCTGCTATAATAAATAGGAATAGAGTAGCAAAAGAACAAAGGCGAACTGGTCTAGTTGGTGTTTCTCTGAAGCTAGAAAGTGCAGCCTCATGTTAGAAATACTTTCATACTCCTTCAATAGTAGATAACAAGCAAAAAATGTGATGGCATAAGCCATGCCCAAGTGCGCTATAAACCTGAACAAAACATGGACAATATTAAATATGTGGCCACACCTCTGCCTTTGAGGCTAGGTGTAAAGCCTATAAAAGTAAAAAGTGTGACAACAAAGTTGGAAACAGTTAGCTTATTCTCTTTGAAGTTAGTGAACCACGCCTTTGTAGAAGCATGAAACTTTGTCTAGAGTTCACAGTACAAGGCCCTTATCTACAAAAGGGAGGGAATAAGATTGAGTTAAACCTTGCATACTATGTATCCTAGCACTTACGAAGATGCACAGTGCCCAGGTCTCCAACCTTTGTACACAATCCAGTCAATTCTTCAGCACCTAATGAGTTAATAAATCAACTGCATTGACCATGATATATGAGTAGAGCTTACCGACTATTGGAAGCTGAAGTTTTTGGTCCAAGGAATTTTGGATCTTCGTAGAAGCACAACCTGACATTGGAAATTATCAGTGTATTGGCGCAGCATAAGAATTTCAAATAAGAACAAAAATCACTCTCCAAAATATAGTCCCTATTTGCCAAAAATTCCTCCTCTCATGCCTAACCAATTACTTCTATGGTTCTCCTCAACATCAGTTTTCTCTATTGTTCTCTCTCCAGTCTCAAAATTGAGAAATACATGGAGATGCGAAACAAACTGTTACCAGAAAATGGTCCATACAGGCTATAGGTATCCACTTGTTAGGATGCTCAACTTCTAATCAAACAGTGCCTTTCCAAATCCTCCAGCACCGGCAGCCAGAACTTGGAATAGAGAATACTAAATCGATTTTGTGTTTTGTCTAATATATAGATCAGTTGTGTGGAAAGTGTCGGGGACCGTAAATAGGGGTACCCCCAAGGCTCCTAATCTCAGCTGGTAACCCCCATCAGCACAAAGCTACAAAGGCCTGATGGGCGCAATTCCGGTCAAACCTCCGTCCACTCAAGGGACACGATCTCGCCTCACCCGAGCCCAGCCTCGAGCAGGAACGATAGACCAAGGCAGATTCGCGCCTCGTGCGAGGGTCTCCTCAAGCAACGAACGCACCCTCGACTCGCCCAAGGCCTAGCTCGGGCAGGCTTCCCGGAGAAGCAACCTTGGCCAGATCGCCTCGCCAGCCGACCGGATCGCAGGAGCATTTAATGCAAGGATCGCCTGACACCTTATCCTGACACGCGCTTTCCAGTCGACAAGGCCGAAGTGACCGCAGTCACTTCGCCCCTCCACTGACTGACCTGACAGGAAAACAGCGTCGCCTGCGCTGCTCCGACTGCTGTGCCACCTGCTAGGGCGAGGCTGACAGCAACCAAGTCCAGCCTCGGGCGCCATAGGAATCTCCGCCTCGCCCGACCCCAGGGCTTGGACTCAACCTCGACTCCGGACGACGATCTCCGCCTCGCCCGACCCCAGGGCTCGGGCTCAACCTCGGCTCGGAAGACGATCTCCGCCTCGCCCGACCCTAGGGCTCGGACTCAACCTCGACTCCGGATGACGGTCTCCGCCTTGCTCGACCCCCGGGCTCGGACTCAACCTCGACTCTGGAAGACGGTCTCCGCCTCGCCTGACCCCCAGGCTCGGGCTCAACCTCGACCTCGGAGGAGCCACCATCTCGCTCGGGCCGACCACGCCACAAGGGGGGCCATCATTACCCTACCCCTAGCTAGCCCAGGCTACGGGGAACAAGACCGGCGTCCCATCTGGCTCGCCCCGGTAAAACAAGTAATGATGGCACCCCGCGTGCTCCGTGACAACGGCGGTTCTCAGCTCCTTACGGAAGCAAGGAGACGTCAGCAAGGATCCAACAACCCCGACAGCTGTGCTTCTATAGGGCTCAAGCGCTCCTCCGACGGCCACGACACCACATGAATAGGGCTCCAACACCCCTCCGACATCCACGTCAGCATGTACATAGGGATCTGGCTCCTCTCTGCTAGACACGTTAGCACACTGCTACACCCCCGTTGTACACCTGGACCCTCTCCTTACGTCTATAAAAGGAAGGTCCGGGGCCCTCGTACGAGAAGGTGGCCGCGCGGGAGAACGGGCTGACGCGCAGTCTCACGCCCCCTCTCTCTCTCTCCCTCGCGAGCACATGCAACCCCCTACTGCAAGCGCATCCGCCCTGGGCGCTGGGCAACACGAGGCCGCGGCTTCCCCTCGCTGGTTTTCCCCCCTTGTGCTCCGTCTCGCGCCAACCCATCTAGGCTGGGACACGCAGCGACAATTTACTCGTCGGTCAGGGGACCCCCCGGGGTCGAAACGCCGACAGTTGGCGCGCCAAGTAGGGGACTGCTGCATGTTGACGAACAGCTTCCCGTCAAGCTCCAGATGGGGAGTCTCCAGCGACCTCTCCAACCCGGGACGAAGCTCTATTTCGGGAGTCTCGAGTTCATGTCCCTCGACGGCAGCTACGACATGATACTCCTTCCTCCGCTGCGCGACAACGACAATGGCGGCCGTCAGCCCGCCCGCTGGCGGCGGAATCGACAACGTCTTCCCTGCGTGGCGGAAAAACAGCATCCGGGTCTGTCCCGTCACCTTCCTTGTCAACGGGGAAGGAGGCGGGGCAATCATGGCCAAGCAGGAGGTGGCGCCTCGTCGGCGGTCGAGCGAGTCGACGACGCCAGAGCCCCAGCGAGGGACACGTTGGGCGTTGACCTCACGTTTGAGATGAAGACGAGCGTCGTTTCCCCGCAACACGCCAACCCCAAGCAAACGGGCGACGCTAGCACGCTCACGAAGGACTTGCTGAGCGTTAGCCTTGTACCTGAGATAACGGTGCAGTCTGTCCCCGACGCGACTTCGTCACCGTCCGTCGATCAAGAGGTACCGACCGTTTCCCATCCTGTGCCTTTTAGATTCAGCTTCGACCCACCAAGCAACCCCGCTTCAGTGGGCGCTTTCATAAAGGCATATCCGAACCTTCCGGGGTACCATATGTGGTCAACCTGGGACCGATTGATGGCCGTCTCGACCTACGGACCCCCGGGTTCTGAGGAAGACGACGAGCCCGACTCTGGTTGGGACTTCTCCGGGCTCGGTAACTCTAGTGCCATGCGGGACTTCATGACCGCATGTGACTATTGCCTCTCCGGTTGCTCCGATGATAGCCATAGCCTCGGCAACGAGGACTGTGGCCCAAGTCGCGAATGTTTCCACATCGATCTAGAGGGTCTCGACGAAGGCAACCACCTTGGTATGCCGGAGGACAGCGATCCCTCTAGGCCTGCGCCTCGCGTTGACATCCTTCGGGAGCTAGCTATGGTCCCAGTCCCTGCGGGGGGTCAGGACACACAGCTCGAGCAAATCCGCGAGATGCAGGCCAAGTTCGATGAGGAAGCAGGACAACTTGCGCAGCTTCGACAGAACATCGGGCAGGAGCGGGCAAGCCGAGCACCGGTCGGAGAAACGCGTCATCTGGCCCAGGACGTCCAGCATCGCATCACCGACAACGCCAGGGCAATGCTGCCCCCGGCTTCCAGTGGGGTCGGCCAGAACCTGGCTGCAGCAGCAATACTACTCCGAGCGATGCTGGAACCATCCACCACCGAGAGACGGCGTATCCAGGGAGAACTCAAGAATCTCCTGGAGGATGCCGCGGTCCGACGGGCCGAAAGCTCTGCCTCCCGGAGGCAGGGGTACCCCCCGGAGCATCGCGCCGCGACTTCCCGATTCACACGGGAAGCCTCGGTCCACACCAGGCGCACGCGGGACACCGCGCCTGTGGCCCCAGGCCGCCTCGGCAACGAGCACCATCTCCGTGACCGTCGAGCCCACCTCGACGAGAGGGTGCGCCGAGGCTACCACCCCAGGCGTGGGGGACGCTACGACAGCGGGGAGGATCGGAGCCCTTTGCCCCAACCACCCGGTCTGCAAGCTTTCAGCCGGGCCATACGACGGGCGCCGTTCCCGACCCGGTTCCGGGCCCCGACTACCATCACCAAGTACTTAGGGGAGACGAGGCCGGAACTGTGGCTCGCGGACTACAGGCTGGCCTGCCAGCTAGGTGGAACGGACGATGACAACCTCATCATCCGCAACCTCCCCCTGTTTCTCTCCGACGCCGCCCAAGCCTGGCTAGAGCATCTGCCTCCTGCGCAGATCTCCAACTGGGACGACCTGGTCAAAGCCTTCGTCGGCAACTTCCAGGGCACATACGTGCGCCCTGGGAACTCCTGGGATCTCCAAAGCTGCCGCCAGCAGCCAGGGGAATCCCTGCGGGATTACATCCGGCGATTCTCGAAGCAGCGCACCGAGCTGCCCAACATCACCGACTCAGATGTCATCGGCGCATTCCTCGCCGGCGCCACTTGCCTCAACCTGGTGAGCAAGCTGGGTCGCAAGACTCCCACCGGGGCGAGCGAGCTGATGGACATCGCCACCAAGTTCGCCTCCGGCCAGGAGGCGGTCGAGACCATCTTTCGGAAGGACAAGCAGCCTCAGGCGCGCCAGCCGGATGACGTCCCCGAGGCATCCGCTCAGTGCGGCGCGAGGAAGAAGGGCAAGAAGAAGTGAGAGCACCTAGAGGGGGGTGAATAGGTGATCCTGTGAAACTTCAAAAACTTAAGCCACAAAACTTGGTTAATTGTTAGCACAATAATTGCCAAGTGGCTAGAGAGGAGTCAAAACACAATAACCACAATAAATCAATCACAGAGATGGCACGGTGGTTATCCCGTGGTTCGGCCAAGACCAACGCTTGCCTACTCCACGTTGTGGCGTCCCAACGGACGAGGGTTGCAATCAACCCCTCTCAAGCGGTCCAAAGACCCACTTGAATACCACGGTGTTTTGCTTGCTTTATCTCAATCCCGTTTGCGAGGAATCTCCACAACTTGGAGCCTCTCGCCCTTACACTTGAAATTCACAAAGAACACGGAGCAAGGGAGGGATTAGCAACGCACACAAGACACAAGAATCAAAGCGTCAACACGCACACAAGTCACAGCAAGAGCTCGCAACACAACTCAATGAGTTCACAACTCCACTAGAGCTCTATATGCTATCACAATAAAACGAATGCGCGAAATCGATGTCTTGGTGCTTAGAAATGATTAGGAGATGCTTGGTGTTCTCCTTCATGCGCCTAGGGGTCCCTTTTATAGCCCCAAGGCAGCTAGGAGCCGTTGGGAGCAATCTTGGAAGGCAGATCTTGCCTTCTGTCGACTGGCGCACCGGACAGTCCGGTGCACACCGGACACTGTCCGGTGCCCGATTTCCTTCCTCAAATAGCGAAGCCGACCGTTGCCAGCCTGAGAGCCGTTGGCGCACCGGACATGTCCGGTGCACACCGGACAGTCCGGTACCATCTTCTAGCCGTTGGCTCGGCCACGTGTCACGCGCAGATTGCGCGGCCGACCGTTGGCCCGGCCGACCGTTGGCTCACCGGACAGTCCGGTGCACACCGGACAGTCCGGTGAATTATAGCCGTACGTCGCCGGTGAATTCCCGAGAGCGTCCAGTTCGCTCGAACCAGCCTGGCGCACCGGACACTGTCCGGTGCACCACCGGACAGTCCGGTGCTCCCAGACTCAGCAGATTCTTGACTGCTCGAGCCAAGACATTTCCAATTGGATTTTTCCTGTTTCCAGCACTTAGACACAATACATTAGTCCATAAAACAATGTACTAAGTCTGAGAAACATACCTTTATCCTTGATTTGTACTTTGTCCACCTCTTTACACTTAGGCACTTGTGTTGGACACTAAATCACCAAAACACTTAGAAATGGCCCAAGGGCACATTTCCCTTTCAATCTCCCCCTTTTTGGTGATTTATGCCAACACAACATAAAGCAAGTAGAACAAGTACAAAAACAATTCAAATTAGAACTCAAAATTGTTTTGATTCAATTTGACATATATGGATCACTCTATGCCACCACTTGGTTTGTTTTTGCAAATCAAACTCAAATTCCTATCTCTAAGTCAAAACCACTTGTAGAGACATAAAGAGAGGTTTTCCAAAGAAATTTGATCAAGGATTTCAAAAACTCCCCCTTTTCCCATAATCAACACTTCTCCCCACAAGAGGCCAACTTTTGACATAAAAGACAATAAAAGAGTTTTGACAAACCAAAAGCTCTAATCTACTATTTTCAAAATTTCTCTCAAAATTTCTCAAGTGGTAGCTGATCCATTTATTGCTTTGGCCTTTATTTTCTCCCCCTTTGGCATCAAGCACCAAAACGGGATCAATCTTGGCCCTTTAACCCCATTGCCTCACCAAAATCTTCAAATAAGAACACAAAGGCAATAGAGTATGAAGATGAACTTGGAAAAGTTACTCTTTTCATCGGAGTGCAGTGGAAGTCTTGCATGGTCCAAGTCCACCTTTTCCCTTTCAATTTTCCTTGGAGACTAAAACAACGAAACTCAAGTACATGGTTAGTCTCAAAGGGTCAAGTTGTAGCACAGCTCCCCCTAAATATGTGCATTACTTGCAAACAGGACTTGTGAGGTCCAGGGAGTGTTTGTACAACTTGAGCACCACAATAAGCAACAAAATGCAGAATGAACATGATCAAAGGCATAAACACATGTATGCTACATTTCAATCCAAGTTCCACGAATCTAAGATATTGAGCTCACTACGCAGCCTGCAAAAGGTCTTCTCATCTAGAGGCTTGGTAAAGATATCGGCTAGCTGGTTCTCGGTGCTAACATGAAACACTTCGATATCTCCCTTTTGCTGGTGGTCTCTCAAAAAGTGATGCCGGATGTCAATGTGCTTTGTGCGGCTGTGCTCAACAGGATTTTCCGCTATTCGGATAGCACTCTCATTATCACATAGGAGTGGGACTTTGCTCAGATTGTAGCCAAAGTCCCGGAGGGTTTGCCTCATCCAAAGTAGTTGCGCACAACACTGTCCCGCAGCAACGTACTCGGCCTCAGCGGTGGATAGGGCAACGGAGGTTTATTTCTTAGAGTTCCATGACACTAGGGACCTTCCTAAGAATTGGCACGTCCCCGATGTACTCTTCCTATCGACCTTACATCCAGCATAGTTGGAATCTGAGTACCCAATCAAGTCAAAGTTAGACCCCTTTGGATACCAGATCCCGAAGCAAGGCGTAGCGACTAAATATCGAAGAATTCGCTTCACAGCCACTAAGTGACACTCCTTAGGATCGGATTGAAATCTAGCACACATGCATACGCTAAGCATAATATCCGGTGCTCCCAGACTCAGCAGATTCTTGGCTGCTCGAGCCAAGACATTTCCAATTGGATTTTTCCTGTTTCCAGCACTTAGACACAATACATTAGTCCATAAAACAATGTACTAAGTCTGAGAAACATACCTTTATCCTTGATTTGTACTTTGTCCACCTCTTTACACTTAGGCACTTGTGTTGGACACTAAATCACCAAAACACTTAGAAATGGCCCAAGGGCACATTTCCCTTTCAAGAAGTCGCAAGCGAAACACGACGCCGCCAACGCAGACCTTGTCGCCGCCGCCGAGCACAAGAACCCTCGGAAGCCTCCCGGAGGCGCCAACTTGTTCGACAAGATGCTCAAGGAGTCGTGCCCCTGTCATCATGGTCCCGTAAAGCACACCCTTGAGGATTGCGTCATGCTTCGGTGCTACTTTCACAAGGTCGGGCTACCGGCGGAAGGTGGCAGGGCCCCCGACAACGACAAGAAGGAAGCCCACAAGGCAGAGGAGTTCCCCGAGGTCCATGACTGCTTCATGATCTATGGTGGGCAAGTGGCGAACGCCTCGGCTCGGCACCGCAAGCAAGAGCGCCGGGAGGTCTGCTCGGTGAAGGTGGCGGCGCCAGTCTACCTAGACTGGTCCGACAAGCCCATCACCTTCGACCAAGGCGACCACCCCGACTGCGTGCCGAGCCCGGGGAAGTACCCGCTCGTTGTTGATCCCGTCATCGGCAACGTCAGGCTTACCAAGGTCCTCATGGACGGAGGCAGCAGCCTCAACATCATCTACGCCGACACCCTCGGGCTCTTGCAGATCGATCTGTCCTTGATCCGGGCCGACACGGCGCCCTTTCACGGGATCATTCCCGGGAAGCGCGTCCAGCCCCTTGGACAACTCGATCTGCCCGTCTGCTTCGGGACTCCCTCCAACTTTCGAAAGGAAACCCTCACGTTCGAGGTGGTTGGGTTCCGAGGAACCTACCACGCAGTGCTGGGGAGACCATGCTACGCCAAGTTCATGGCCGTCCCCAACTACACCTACCTCAAGCTCAAGATGCCGGGCCCCAACGGGGTCATCACCGTCAGCCCCACGTACCGACACGTGTAAGAATGCGACGTGGAGTGCATGGAGTACGCCGAGGCCCTCGCCGAATCCGAGGCCCTCATCGCCGACATGGAGAGCCTCCCCAAGGAGGTTCCAGATGCGAAGCGCCACGCCGGCAACTTCGAACCAGCAGAGGCGGTTAAGTCCATCCCTCTCGACCCCAACAACGACGCCTCCAAGCAGATCCGGATCGGCTCCGAGCTCGACCCCAAATAGGAAGCAGTGCTCGTCGACTTTCTCCGTGCGAACGCTGAGGTTTTTGTGTGGAGTCCCTCGGACATGCTTGGCATACCGAGGGATGTCGCCGAGCACTCACTGGATATCCGAGCTAGAGCCCGACCCGTGATGCAGCCTCTACGCCGATTCGATGAAGAAAAGCGCAGAGCCATAGGCGAGGAGATCCACAAGCTGATGGCTGCAGGGTTCATCAAAGAGGTATTCCATCCCGAATGGCTAGCCAACCCTGTGCTTGTGAAAAAGAAAGGTGGGAAATGGCGGATGTGTGCAGACTACACTGGTCTAAACAAAGCATGTCCAAAGGTTCCCTACCCTCTGCCTCGCATCGATCAAATCATGGATTCCACTGCTGGGTGCGAAACCCTATCGTTCCTCGATGCCTACTCAGGGTATCACCAAATCAAGATGAAGGAGTCCGACCAGCTCGCGACTTCTTTCATCACACCTTTTGGCATGTACTGCTACGTTACTATGCCATTCGGTTTGAGGAACGCGGGTGCAACATACCAAAGGTGCATGAACCACGTGTTCGGGAAGCACATTGGTCGAACGGTCGAGGCTTACGTTGATGACATCGTAGTCAAGACGAGGAAAGCCTTCGACCTCCTCTCCAACCTTGAAACGACATTCAAGTGTCTCAAAGTGAAAGGCGTAAAACTCAATCCCGAGAAGTGTGTCTTCGGAGTCCCTTGAGGCATGCTCCTGGGGTTCATCGTCTCCGAGCGGGGCATCGAGGCCAACCCAGAGAAAATCGCGGCCATCACCAACATGGGGCCCATCAAGGACTTGAAAGGAGTACAGAGGGTCATGGGATGCCTTGCGGCTCTGAGCCGCTTCATCTCGTGCCTCGGCGAAAGAGGCCTACCCCTGTATCGCCTCTTAAGGAAGACCGAGCGCTTCACTTGGACCCCCGAGGTCGAGGAAGCCCTCGGGAACTTGAAGGCGCTCCTTACAAGCGCGCCCATCTTGGTGCCCCCCGCTGCCGGAGAAGCCCTCTTGATCCACGTCGCCGCTACCACTCAGGTGGTCAGCGCCGCGATCGTGGTCGAGAGACGAGAAGAAGGGCACGCATTGCCCGTCCAGAGGCCGGTCTACTTCATCAGTGAGGTACTGTCCAAGACCAAAATCCGCTACCCGCAAATTCAGAAGCTGCTGTACGCGGTAATTCTGACACGGCGAAAGTTGCGTCACTACTTCGAGTCTCATTCGGTGACTGTGGTGTCATCCTTCCCCCTGGGGGAGATCATCCAGTGCCGAGAGGCCTCAGGTAGGATTGCAAAGTGGGCAAAACATGGTCTAGAGTTCCGGTTGGATCGGAGCTGTTGGAAGCTGGGTGTCGACCCATTCAGCCACAAAGTCCGCCAAGACTTGGGACTTGATGGCCTTCCGAGGGGCGAACGAGATTGTCTCGCCCCTCGGGAAGCACCTCCGCTACGTGCTGCGCCTCCATTTCCCGGCGTCCAACAACGTGGCCGAGTATGAGGCTCTG
Organism: Zea luxurians; assembly: GCA_029449295.1. NCBI lineage: Eukaryota > Viridiplantae > Streptophyta > Magnoliopsida > Poales > Poaceae > Zea > Zea luxurians. The sequence goes on from JAOPSE010000020.1 coordinate 58,044,386, forward strand.
GTTAACGGGTTGCGCATCGCCATCGAGCTAGGGGTTCGGCGCCTCGACGCTCATGGCGACTCGCAGCTTGTCATCGACCAAGTCATGAAGAACTCCCACTGTCGCGACCCGAAGATGGAGGCCCACTGCGACGAGGTTCGGCGCCTGGAGGACAAGTTCTACGGGATCGAGCTCAACCACGTCGCCCGACGATACAACAAGACTGCAGATGAGCTGGCTAAGATAGCCTCAGGGCGAACAACGGTTCCTCCGGACGTCTTCTCTTGAGACCTACATCAACCCTCCGTCAAGACCAACGACACGCCCGAGCCCGAGAAGGCCTCGGCTCTGCCCGAGGGTGAGGCACTGCGCGTCGAGGAAGAGCGGAATGGGGCCACGCCTAATCGAAACTGGCAGACCCCATACCTACAATATCTCCACCGAGGAGAGCTACCCCTCGACAGAGCCGAAGCTCGGCGACTGGTGCGGCGCGCCAAGTCATTCGTCTTGCTGGGTGATGGAAAGGAGCTCTACCACCGCATCCCCTCAGGCATCCTCCAGCGATGCATATCCATCGCCGAAGGTCAGGAGTTATTGCAAGAAATACACTCGGGGGCTTGCGGTCACCACGCAGCACCTCGAGCCCTCGTGGGAAACGCCTTCCGACAGGGTTTCTACTGGCCGACCGCGGTGGCCGACGCCACTAGGATTGTACGCACCTGCCAAGGGTGTCAATTCTACGCAAGGCAGACCCACCTGCCCGCCCAGGCTCTGCAAACAATACCCATCACCTGGCCATTTGCTGTGTGGGGTCTGGACCTCGTTGGTCCCTTGCAGAAGGCACCTGAGTGCTTCACGCACCTGCTGGTCGCCATCGACAAATTCTCCAAGTGGATCGAGGTCCGACCCCTAAATAGCATCAGGTCCGAACAGGCGGTGGCGTTCTTCACCAACATCATCCATCGCTTCGGGGTCCCAAACTCCATCATCACCGACAACGGCACCCAGTTCACTAGCAGAAAGTTCCTGGACTTCTGTGAGGACCACCACATCCGGGTGGACTGGGCCGCCGTAGCTCACCCCATGACAAATGGGCAGGTAGAGCGTGCCAACGGCATGATTCTACAGGGGCTCAAGCCGAGGATCTACAACGACCTCAACAAGTTCGGCAGGCGGTGGATGAAGGAACTCCCCTCGGTGGTCTGGAGTCTGAGGACGATGCCAAGCCAAGCCACGGGCTTCACGCCGTTTTTTCTAGTCTATGGGGCCGAGGCTATCTTGCCCACATACTTAGAATACGGCTCCCCGAGGACGAGGGCATATGACGCCCAAAGCAACCAGACAAAGCGAGAAGACTCACTTGACCAGCTGGAAGAGGCTCGGGACATGGCCTTGCTACACTCGGCGCGGTATCAGCAGTCCCTGCGACGCTACCACGCCCGAGGGGTTCGGTCCCAAGACCTCCAGGTGGGCGACTTGGTGCTTCGGCTATGACAAGACGCCCGAGGGCACCACAAGCTCATGCCTCCCTGGGAAGGGCCGTTCATCATCGCCAAGATTCTGATGCCCGGAACATACAAACTGGCCAACAGTCAAGGCGAGGTCTACAGCAACGCTTGGAACATCCGACAGCTACATTGCTTCTACCCTTAAGATGTTTTCAAGTCGTTCATGTACCTGCTTTACATACACGAGCAAAGTCTAACCTTCAAGGAAGGGTCAGCCTTGCCTCGGCAAAGCCCGACCATCCCTCGGGGGCTAGAAGGGGGGAACCCCCTCCGCGTCAAAATTTTCCTCGGAAAAAGTCTTTCTGCCAGAACATCTTTCGTGCTTTTCGACTACTTCGATAGTGGAGTCCTGAAAACGATGGAGTACACGTAAGCAGGCAAGGCCGACCGAGCCGAGGGACTCCTACGCCTCCGGGATACGGATACCTCACTCATCACCTTCTGCGATAAGTAACTCACGCTCGGATAAGGGATTCCGTCGTCCGAACAAGTCTTAACGCTCGAAAACTTTTTCAGCCAAAACGATTTTTCGTGCCATCTCGACTATATCGATAACAGAATCCTACGGACGAGTAAGAGTACACGTAAGCAGGAAAGACCGACCGAGCTGAGGGACTCCTACGCCTCCGGGATACGGATACCTCACTCATCACCTTCTGCGATAAGTAACTCACGCTCGGATGAACGATTCTGTTACCGACGAACAAGTCCTGATACTCGAAACAAGGGGAAAAGAAACACAGCTTTACAACGCGACGATGGTTCAGACGTCAGCAGGGGAGCAGCCGCACCCTCGGCATCGACTCCACCTTCGGCGGAATCCGACCCGGCCTCGGACAGCAACATGGTCGGAGGATCTCCAACTCGAATGAAGATGTCAGCACCGCGCCTGGGCCATCATCGCCAGGGTCTCCTCCAGGAACCCGGCCCAAGCAGACGGCCGGACCGGCCGCTCCGTAGCCTCAGCCAGCTGTCCCCCGAGGACACCAGCCCGGCTCATGGCCTCAGCAGCCCGACTCCAGGGTTGGTCCCGCTAGTGGACGACCTGGCCAGGTCCCAGCCGCTACTGCAACGCCTCGTCGGCCTGGGAAGTCCCCTACTCCCGGGTCGACGAAGTTTCTTCTCCAGCCAACTCCGCCTCTGTCCGTGCTGGCACCGCTGCCTCCAGCTTTGGCTCATCGCAGAGCAGCCGAGGGTTCCTTCACTAAGCAAGAGAAGCCTTGAGCGGCAAGGCCGACCGAGCCGAGGGACTCCTACGCCTCCGGGATACGGATACCTCACTCGTCACCTTCCGCACAGGGCAACTCACACTTGGTTAAGCGGTCCAACTAGTCGACAGGCGAGTCTTGGTGCACGAAATGGGGAAGAAACACGGCTTTACGCCCAAATACACAAATGTTCAGGCCCCGACAGCCACAGTGAACATACGCCAGCACTCAAGGTGCCATTACAAACGGGACTCCGGTTCCGTTCCCGCGACAACGACCTCCGCTCCAGGCGGCCAACAGCAGCAGCGATGACCTCAGGGCAGACGCAGCTGCGACAAGGCCCTCGCCCACGTCTCCACTCGAGGGGCGAGGACAAGCTATCAAAGCCAAAGAGCCGAAGGCCCGGAGCGCAGATGGCAGCGGCGATCTCGTCGGCGACGAGGACTTCTCTGGCCACCTGTCCACCGGTAGATCCCCACTCAAGTCCTCCCGAACGGGCGAGCACCAACCCCCACGCGAAGGCGTCGTGCCGGAGCAAGGGCAGGACAGCCCAAGAACACGAACGCCGCCCTAGCAGCGCGCGACGTCTTGGGCGGTCCCCCGGTGTGCGCGACACAACAGCCGCCCGTACGGCGGGCAGATAGCCGCACTGCGCCCGGCGGTGGGAGGTGGCGGCGGAAGCCGTGCTAGAGCCAGCTGAGCCAGCGAACCAGGCATGCTGGAGCTGACGACGCTTGCGGCCGCTCGGCCACGCGTTGTCGAAGTCCGCCCCTTCCGCTAAACCGGTGAGCGCCCTCTCTCATGAATGCTGAAGGAGGAGGTGGCCCGCCAGCCCATGCGGAGGTGGAGCCCCGGCTTAGCTCGTCCTCTGCCCCAGCAAGGACGATGAAAATCCTAGAAGATGAGGGCGGGGCGGAGGCCGCAGCCCAGCTCGCTTCTCCCCACCATCGAACTGGTGGTCACCGTCTTGGGTGGCCATCGACGAGGGGACGCAGCCGGGCTGCCTGACGAAAATCCTTGAAGTCGAGCGATGGCTGAAAGGTACCAACCTCCATGAGGTTGCGCTCTTTCCGCAACGAGACGAAGACAACGCGGGTGCTCCCCATCCGGGGGCTCGGAAGACGGAAGGACGCGACGCATGAGGAAAGTGCGAAGGCATGGCTACCACTTAGGAGGTCAATCCCTTTTTAAAGGCAACTCTCCCCACTTGCGTCCTCAAGCCATCGCGAAATAAGTCTTCACCAACACGCTTCAAAGTCCTCCCCCTACGACACGGGGGCTGGGCCCCACGCGACATGCAAGCTGCCCCAGGACAGAAGAAGCCAAACCGTCGTGCGCGGGGCGTGTAACCGCCCAGCGGTTACAAGCATTCCTTCGTCTTCGCCCAAACCAGCGGGTGAAAGGGCGGACCACCATGCAGGCGGCATGCGACTACACCAAGGGGGCGCACCCTTTCGACTTCGACGCATCCAGCATGGAGGCCCAGGCCCACACGTCATGTAACCGGCGCGTCGGTTACTACGTGCAAAAAACTGTAGCGCCACCTGCGCCAGCGCCGCGCCTTCTCGACAACGGAACCAGTCCCGCGACTCGAGGCAACCCTGCGCACGGCCCAGCAGTGCCAACCAGGCACGCCGGTCACGTGTAACACCCGGTTTTAAAGAACAAAGCCGGGTGCATCTCATACATGCGCCAAGAAGACAACATATATAATAACAGAGTGTATAGAGATAAATGTCATAAAACATCAGAGTATTTATTACATAGCGGAAGACTTATTACAAAATAAAATAATAAAGATAAAACGAACTAAGGATCGTCGGCGCAAATGTCGACTGGGAAACGCCACCTAGATCAAGTCAAACTCCTCGCCTTGAGGCTCCTCCTGAAACACCTGCTCTTCTCCTGTGGGGGGGGTGTGAGACAGCAAGGGTGAGCTCACACATGATCATAGCTCAACAAGTTGTGGGGAACCAGTGGACATAAACTCACAAAGGTGTGAGTTCATGTGATGTGTAAGGCTTAATCAATGACAGGGGTTAAAGCTGAGCATTGCTTTTAAGTAGTTGGTCAAAATTTTATTAGCAGTTACTAAGTGTAAGTAAATACCAAACCATAAGTAAAGTAATAGAACAAAATTAATAACAAACCCATGCAATGCAAATGACAAAATTGAATTTAAGTTCCATAATTTAAACATCAGAGAGTCCTGAGCCGCTCATGACCGTGAGCTCGGCTAGTATACCAGTTTTACACTCTGCAGAGGTTGTACCCTTTACCCACAAGTCATGTTACCCATCTGCCAAGGGGTCGTGACTCCCCATATACCTCTACCTAGGAAGCACGGCAGGGCAACACTACGAGGCCTTTACAAAGTTCCACTAGCTTCCGAAAACCCGCTACAGTTTATGGGAAGATCCAGTAAAGGGTTCCTGGCTGATAGCCATCGCAGCAAAATCAACCAGGGACCTCCCCGCACTGACCTCTCCCCTACTGCCCTTGCCCCTTTCGGGTAAGGTAGTCTTCCACTAGCTTTCCTAATTAGTCAGCCAAGGGCGTCCCATTCCACCCTTGTGGTGGCACGTGGTTCTCAAGTTAAGCTCTATGTTCCAATTAACATTAATGATAACAACATGAACATAAACAGAATAACAACAAGAATTGGAACATAGAGGTAATAAATGATTATCCCAAAACCATATAAAGCAATAGCAACTACCCAAGTGATTCAGGGGTAAACAAGGTAGTGAGATAAACAATCTAGGGAGTCCTATTGGGTCCCATCAAAATTAACCTATGCATGGATAAGTGATATTAAAGAACATTATTGGGTAAAATGTGGTCAAGGGCACAACTTGCCTTCAATGAGCTCCTGCTCAGCTACTTCAACCTGCTGTTCACCAGGATCCACAGCAACGGGCTCTTCTACTCGCCACAATACAAACAAGCACAGGATATAGGGAAAATTAACATTACACCAAGCATGTAAATAAAATACACAGAGATATTCTGCATATTAAAATAAAAACTTAGGAACTGAAATCATAATTTTCTGGGTTATAGATTTTAAGTTATGCATTTTCAAAGGTTTTATGTGTTTTAAATAGGATTAAGTGATAAATAAATTTCTTACTGTTTTCATGACATAACAGAGGCTCTAGGTGATAGAGAATTAAATTGCAAAATTTTAGGAACTGGAATGGATTAATTTGGAGTTAGTATGAATTTTCTATGAATTTATAAAGTTCTAGCAATTATTTTCCTATTAAAAATCTATTTTCTATTTCATTTATTTAATTTAAAAGATCTCAGGACCGGGCCTCATTTAACAGCAAGGTCAGGGGCGCCAGGGTAAAATTTCCAAGACACAGGGAACAACGCCCGTGGATGGCGGGTTGGTTCTGTAAAAACCGAAGGGCTCTATTGCAAAATGGTGGCCGAAGGGGTATTCTCTATTATCGTCCGTAGGATCTAAATCTTGTGGCTCGGATTAGATCTTACATAAACTGAAACGGTACACGATCCCCACCGTTGGATCGAAGATCTACCGTCAGCGCTCCCCATAACCGAGCCCCAGCTTCACTCGTCCGATTTGGCATCAACGGTCGCGAATCGATTCGGCATCCACGGCTGAAAACCCCACACGCTACATGTAATCCTAACCGCATGCTAGAGGATCAACGGTCGCGAGCTCGTCTTCTAACCCAAGCGCCCAAACTCGACGGCGGTCCGGTCCTCACGACGGCGCAGCTCCGGCCGCCAGCAATTCCCGGGGTTTAATGCCCTAAACTTCATTCCGAAAGGTTCCCTACGCAGAGGAGGATAAGGCGGGCAAGGTGGACAAGGGATTACCGAAGATGGGGCGGCGAGGTCGTCAGTCCACGGAGCAGGTGGGTACACGGCGGAGCAGTAGGTGAGGTGAGGAATTGCCCGAGCACCGGTGGATCGTGCACCAAATTGAAGGCACCAGAAGTTACACCCACGCAGGCGACCCGACCGGAAAGCTTCCGAGGTCAAGTTATCGGCCAGGCGGTGTTGTCAACGGAGGTTGACCGCGGCGGCGGCGAAGAACAGGGAGGTGGCGGGGGGTTTTCCCTGGCAGGGACGAGGTGAGGTGGGTCGAGGAGGGAAGGAAGGGGCAGAGGAGTTCGCCTACTTATCCTCTGTGGACTCGGCTCGGCTGGAAGGAGGTCGCCCGCGATTCACGGCGACGGCGGCGAGATTCTCGCGCGTGGTTGTTACGACGGAGAAGGAAACGCTGACAAGAAGGTCCCACACGCCAGTGAGACGGTATCCAAGCGCGCGTGCGGTAGAGGCAGACGAGTGGACCCCATCTGTCGGCGCACGCGGGCGCGAGTGAGCGTCTGGCGAGCGGGTCCCACCTGTCAGTTGGCCGGGCGCGCGCGCGCAGTGGAGACCAGTAGTGGGCCGTCGCGGAGGTGAGCGCCAGTGGGCCGAAAAGCGCTACTGAGGCCCAGGTAAGCTCCTCTTATCTTTTTCTTTTTATATTTTCTGTTTTCCTTTTTCATTTTATTTTTCAATTCCCAATTTGAATTCCAAATATGACTTTGAATTTGTACTCAAAGTATAGATAAATTTTAATCATACCAGTAGGGTTGAGTTTGTATATTTATAAATTTTTGTCTTATATTTTCTATTATTTCTTTCTTTCTTTCCAAATTTTAGCATTTCTTTTAGGATTTAATTTCCCATTTGAATATTTAATCTTTTTCTTATCACAAAATGCACACAAAAATAAAATATCCAGCATGATGCAACAATTTAGTAGCATATCTCTTTATTAATTGTTCTTGGACATGGTGTTCTCATATGATGATGAATAAAGACCACACTCACATAAAGAGAAAATGTTTCTCTATTGATATTATCCCTAGCAATTACAAAGTGGGTGTTACAAATCCTACCCCCCTTAAAAATAATCTCGTCCTCGAGATTTAAGAAGAACTAGAGAAAAGGTGGGGAAAATCTATGCGAAGCTCTTCTTCTCTTTCCCAAGTTGCTTCATCTTCACTGTGGTGACTCCATTGAACTTTACACATCTTTATCACCTTATTTCTTGTAACTCGAGTCAATGTATCCAAAATCTTGATCGGGTACTCCGTGTAAGTCAAATCACCCTGAACACTAAGCTCTTCCATGGGTAACTGTTCCTCGGGAACACGGAGACACTTCTTGAGTTGAGACACATGGAACACATTATGCACATCCGATAGACTAGCAGGTAACTCGAGTTGGTATGCCATCTCCCCAACTCTTCTAAAGATCAAGAATGGTCCAATATAGCGAGGGGACAATTTGCCCTTGACTTTAAATCTCCTCATTCCACGAAGTGGTGACACTTTGAGATACACATAATCTCCCTCTTCAAATTCCAGTGGTCTTCTTCCATTATCCGCATAGCTCTTTTGCCTGGTTTGAGTTACCCTCAAGTTCTCTCGAATTATACAAACTTGTTCTTCTGCCTCTTGAATAAGTTCAGGCCCAAAGAACTGTCTTTCTCCAGTTTGATCCAAAAATAGAGGAGTCCTGCATTTCCTATCACATAGAGGCTCGAACGGTGACATCTTTTAAACTGGCCTGGTAACTATTATTATATGAGAACTTAGCATAAGGTAGACTCTTATCCCAACTATTACCATGCTGAAGGGCACAAGCTCTCAACATGTCTTCCAATACTTGGTTAGTCCTTTTAGTCTGTCCATTGGTTTGAGAATGTTAGGCCGAACTAAAATTCAACTTTGTACTCATATTCTCATGAAAGCTTCTCCAAAATCTTGAGGTAAACTGTGAACCTCGATCAGACACGATCTTCTTTGGTACTCCATGCAAACACACAATCCGAGCCATATATAACTCCGCCAGCTGAGAACCTTTATAAGTAGTCTTCACAGGAATAAAGTGAGCCACTTTAGTCAATCTATCCACAATCACCCATATAGCATCATATCCTTTCTGGGTGCGAGGCAATCCAGTAATAAAATCCATACCAATCTCTTCCCATTTCCACTCGGGTATCTTCAGTGGATGCAGTAGTCCAGCTGGCCTCTGGTGTTCGGCCTTAACTCTTTGACATACATCGCACATAGCCACTTGTGCAGCAACATCTCTTTTCAGTCCATATCACCAGCACTTCTGCTTTAAATCCTGATACATCTTGGTACTACCAGGATGAATAGAATAATCCAAGTCATGAGCTTCCTTCGATATAGTCTCACGAAGGCCTTCAATCTCCGGAACACATCTCTTGTCCTTGAAGCATACGGTGCCTTGCTCATCTTCCGTGAATTCTGGAACTCGATCTTCAGTAATCAGATCCTTAATCTCTTGTATCTTAGCATCACCATTTTGTCCTTTGCGGATCTCTTGCTCCAAGGTAGGTTCTATATCAATAATAACTCCTTTAGTGTGAGCAACTATCCCCAGGTTAAGTCTCCTGAAATTCTCAACAATCTCATCGAGTAGCTGGGCAACAACAGCTAACTGAACATGCTCCTTTCGACTCAAGGCATCTGCAACCAAATTCGCCTTGCCCGGGTGATAGTGAATCTCCAAATCATAATCCTTAATAAGCTCCAACCAACGACGTTGCCTAAGGTTGAGATCCTTCTGAGTGAATATATATACTTCAACTCTTATGATCCGTTTATACTTGACACTTAGTTCCCACTTAAATTCCCTTTCCTTCACCAAAAGCGAGGTCATAAGCTTAGCAATCTTAGAAAATCCTTCAATAAATCTCCAATAATATCCTGCAAGTCCCAAGAAACTTCGGTCCTCCGTAACCGTAGTGGGTATGCTCCACACCACTATCTCCTTGACTTTAGCAGGATCCACTGATATCCCTCCATTAGAAATGATATGTCCAAGAAATGGCACCTTGCCAATCCAAAACTCGCATTTGCTGTACTTAGCGTAGAGTTGATTATCTCGTAACTTCTGTAGCACCAACCTTAGATGTTCTTCATGGTCACTCTCATTCTTAGAATAGATAAGAATATCGTCGATGAACACCACGACGAATCTGTCCAAATACTCCAAAAACATCTTATTCATCAAATCCATAAAATAAGCTGGTGCATTAGTTAATCCAAACGACATAACGATGAACTCATATAATCCATATCGAGTCGAGAAAGCCGTCTTAGGAATATCTGATGGTCCAATCTTCATCTGATGGTACCCCGGTCGGAGGTCGATCTTCGAGAGTACCCTGGCTCCTCTCATCCGATTAAATAAATCCTTAATGTGGGGTAACCGAAACTTGTCTTCACAGTGACATCATTAAGGGGCCTTTAATCCACACACATCCCTTGCAATCCATCTTTCTTCTTTACAAACAAAACTGGTGCTCTCCAAGGTGAAGAATTCAGACGAATGTATCCATCCTCTTGTAATTCCGTTAATTGTTTCTTAAGTTCCTTTAGCTCTTCTATGGACATCATGTATGGCCGTTTAGAAATAGGGGCAGTCTTAGGTAAGAGATTAATGACCAACTCGACTTCCATATCTGGTGGCAGTAGTTACTGCAATTCCAACTTCAAATCTTTCTCCTTTGGAACTGGTGAGTTCTACGGTTCCCTTAGCGCAGTGTATAAACCACCATTGCCTTTCTTAACCATGACATACCAAGGATCAAGTCTATACTGCTCTCTTCTAACAGTATAGGGGTAGTCCATCTGGGTTAGAAATACAGGGTAAGAAAGAAAGAATTGTAGACAAGGCGAGTAATTACGAGGAACGTTACTACCGGGGATTTATTAGCTAAGTAGATTAGTGTATTATCCACTAAAGCTAATATATTACCTTATGGTGGTACATGCTAAGATGCCCAACTATAATGTTGCAATCAATCAAAGAAGCAAATCAAGCATTTATCATCAGAACAATCAACCAACATTTTTTTTTTAATAGAGAAAATAGTTTTAATTTCGTCTTAGGTCTCCTATCTCTTAAGAAGTTCATAAATGTAGGATTCCAAGGTGTGAAATCCATCTTGTCTCAGAGTAGAAAAGGTAAGAATGATCAAAGTAGAATAATAGAAGGTGAGACAGGGTCAAGATAAGGTAAGTATAGAATGAATCAGAATGAGGTAAGTAGGTAAGGGATGTCCATTTCTATCTAGGTTTCGTCCTACAGTCAACATTTCCTCTGATACCACTTCTGTAACACCCGGTTTTAAAGAACAAAGCCGGGTGCATCTCATACATGCGCCAAGAAGACAACATATATAATAACAGAGTGTATAGAGATAAATGTCATAAAACATCAGAGTATTTATTACATAGCGGAAGACTTATTACAAAATAAAATAATAAAGATAAAACGAACTAAGGATCATCGGCGCAAATGTCGACTGGGAAACGCCACCTAGATCAAGTCAAACTCCTCGCCTTGAGGCTCCTCCTGAAACACCTGCTCTTCTCCTGTGGGGGGGGGGTGTGAGACAGCAAGGGTGAGCTCACACATGATCATAGCTCAACAAGTTGTGGGGAACCAGTGGACATAAACTCACAAAGGTGTGAGTTCATGTGATGTGTAAGGCTTAATCAATGACAGGGGTTAAAGCTGAGCATTGCTTTTAAGTAGTTGGTCAAAATTTTATTAGCAGTTACTAAGTGTAAGTAAATACCAAACCATAAGTAAAGTAATAGAACAAAATTAATAACAAACCCATGCAATGCAAATGACAAAATTGAATTTAAGTTCCATAATTTAAACATCAGAGAGTCCTGAGCCGCTCATGACCGTGAGCTCGGCTAGTATACCAGTTTTACACTCTGCAGAGGTTGTACCCTTTACCCACAAGTCATGTTACCCATCTGCCAAGGGGTCGCGACTCCCCATATACCTCTACCTAGGAAGCACGGCAGGGCAACACTACGAGGCCTTTACAAAGTTCCACTAGCTTCCGAAAACCCGCTACAGTTTATGGGAAGATCCAGTAAAGGGTTCCTGGCTGATAGCCATCGCAGCAAAATCAACCAGGGACCTCCCCGCACTGACCTCTCCCCTACTGCCCTTGCCCCTTTCGGGTAAGGTAGTCTTCCACTAGCTTTCCTAATTAGTCAGCCAAGGGCGTCCCATTCCACCCTTGTGGTGGCACGTGGTTCTCAAGTTAAGCTCTATGTTCCAATTAACATTAATGATAACAACATGAACATAAACAGAATAACAACAAGAATTGGAACATAGAGGTAATAAATGATTATCCCAAAACCATATAAAGCAATAGCAACTACCCAAGTGATTCAGGGGTAAACAAGGTAGTGAGATAAACAATCTAGGGAGTCCTATTGGGTTCCATCAAAATTAACCTATGCATGGATAAGTGATATTAAAGAACATTATTGGGTAAAATGTGGTCAAGGGCACAACTTGCCTTCAATGAGCTCCTGCTCAGCTACTTCAACCTGCTGTTCACCAGGATCCACAGCAACGGGCTCTTCTACTCGCCACAATACAAACAAGCACAGGATATAGGGAAAATTAACATTACACCAAGCATGTAAATAAAATACACAGAGATATTCTGCATATTAAAATAAAAACTTAGGAACTGAAATCATAATTTTCTGGGTTATAGATTTTAAGTTATGCATTTTCAAAGGTTTTATGTGTTTTAAATAGGATTAAGTGATAAATAAATTTCTTACTGTTTTCATGACATAACAGAGGCTCTAGGTGATAGAGAATTAAATTGCAAAATTTTAGGAACTGGAATGGATTAATTTGGAGTTAGTATGAATTTTCTATGAATTTATAAAGTTCTAGCAATTATTTTCCTATTAAAAATCTATTTTCTATTTCATTTATTTAATTTAAAAGATCTCAGGACCGGGCCTCATTTAACAGCAAGGTCAGGGGCGCCAGGGTAAAATTTCCAAGACACAGGGAACAACGCCCGTGGATGGCGGGTTGGTTCTGTAAAAACCGAAGGGCTCTATTGCAAAATGGTGGCCGAAGGGGTATTCTCTATTATCGTCCGTAGGATCTAAATCTTGTGGCTCGGATTAGATCTTACATAAACTGAAACGGTACACGATCCCCACCGTTGGATCGAAGATCTACCGTCAGCGCTCCCCATAACCGAGCCCCAGCTTCACTCGTCCGATTTGGCATCAACGGTCGCGAATCGATTCGGCATCCACGGCTGAAAACCCCACACGCTACATGTAATCCTAACCGCATGCTAGAGGATCAACGGTCGCGAGCTCATCTTCTAACCCAAGCGCCCAAACTCGACGGCGGTCCGGTCCTCACGACGGCGCAGCTCCGGCCGCCAGCAATTCCCGGGGTTTAATGCCCTAAACTTCATTCCGAAAGGTTCCCTACGCAGAGGAGGATAAGGCGGGCAAGGTGGACAAGGGATTACCGAAGATGGGGCGGCGAGGTCGTCAGTCCACGGAGCAGGTGGGTACACGGCGGAGCAGTAGGTGAGGTGAGGAATTGCCCGAGCACCGGTGGATCGTGCACCAAATTGAAGGCACCAGAAGTTACACCCACGCAGGCGACCCGACCGGAAAGCTTCCGAGGTCAAGTTATCGGCCAGGCGGTGTTGTCAACGGAGGTTGACCGCGGCGGCGGCGAAGAACAGGGAGGTGGCGGGGGGTTTTCCCTGGCAGGGACGAGGTGAGGTGGGTCGAGGAGGGAAGGAAGGGGCAGAGGAGTTCGCCTACTTATCCTCTGTGGACTCGGCTCGGCTGGAAGGAGGTCGCCCGCGATTCACGGCGACGGCGGCGAGATTCTCGCGCGTGGTTGTTACGACGGAGAAGGAAACGCTGACAAGAAGGTCCCACACGCCAGTGAGACGGTATCCAAGCGCGCGTGCGGTAGAGGCAGACGAGTGGACCCCATCTGTCGGCGCACGCGGGCGCGAGTGAGCGTCTGGCGAGCGGGTCCCACCTGTCAGTTGGCCGGGCGCGCGCGCGCAGTGGAGACCAGTAGTGGGCCGTCGCGGAGGTGAGCGCCAGTGGGCCGAAAAGCGCTACTGAGGCCCAGGTAAGCTCCTCTTATCTTTTTCTTTTTATATTTTCTGTTTTCCTTTTTCATTTTATTTTTCAATTCCCAATTTGAATTCCAAATATGACTTTGAATTTGTACTCAAAGTATAGATAAATTTTAATCATACCAGTAGGGTTGAGTTTGTATATTTATAAATTTTTGTCTTATATTTTCTATTATTTCTTTCTTTCTTTCCAAATTTTAGCATTTCTTTTAGGATTTAATTTCCCATTTGAATATTTAATCTTTTTCTTATCACAAAATGCACACAAAAATAAAATATCCAGCATGATGCAACAATTTAGTAGCATATCTCTTTATTAATTGTTCTTGGACATGGTGTTCTCATATGATGATGAATAAAGACCACACTCACATAAAGAGAAAATGTTTCTCTATTGATATTATCCCTAGCAATTACAAAGTGGGTGTTACATCACGGGTCAGTCAGCCGCGGGAGAAGGCGCGACGGTCAATATGGCCAGAAGTGGGCCGGCAGTAATGGTGGCGGCAGGCGGGCGGAAGCAGCAGTCAAATCATCTGCAGGCTCACGTCCCCTCCTGGAACAGCGAGAGAGCTCTCTCCCACGGCGTGAAGATGACGCGCCCGTGTTCCGTTCCTCGAACGGCTCGCGCGTGCGCAACGGCTGCCCCACGAACCACTCGTCCCGTCGCATTAACTTTGCGGCAGGACATGCGACACCTTTGGCAGGCGAAGCGGGCGACGCTTCACCTCCGCCATAATGACCGCGTCAAAAAAGGTGTGCCACGTCATTCAATTTCGTATCCTTTTCCTCTTCCCCTTTCTCTCTCTTGCTACAGGGACCGAGAAAGGGGATACTCCAAAAGGGATCCTTCTCCGCAAAGGAAGCAGGGCCCGAGCCCCCCTACTGATCAGAGGTTCGAAGGCTGGCCCCTCGGAAGGGTTCGACAGCCGCCTCAGAGCACTTGGGCTCCGCGCCCACTACTGGTCAGAGGTTCGAAGGCTGGCCCCTCGGAAGGGTTCGACAGCCGCCTCAGGCCACTCGGGCTCCGCGCCCACTACTGATCAGGGGTTCGTAGGCTGGCCCCCCGACGGGTTCGAGAGTCGCCCAGAGCACGCAGAGTGAGGGATGACTCTGGGTACGTTCGGTACATAACCAAGGCTCGGGCTACGCTCCCGAGGTACCCTAGGACATTTCCGAGACCAGCAGGAATGATTCTGTAACGGAATCCCATCAGAGGGAGGCATCGAGCCCTTGGACCCTATCGAACGGGACCGGGTCCGGCAAATCACCTGCAGGTACTTTTGGAGCGCGCCTCTGGGCCACTAGCCGACCCTTATCGAACGGGACACGGGCGTCCACTCGGATCACCCGTTAGCAACTCACTAGAGACACCATGTTCGGCGCCCTCTGAGGGCAACATGGCGCTTTCCCCCTCCTCCTTGCGGAAAGGCGACGCAGGGGCGTATGAAAAAAGCCGAGTCTGCCCTTGACTGTCCTCTCGCCATGTGCGGAGGCTCGGGGGCTGCTCTCGCAAACACGGCTCCGGCCAAACCATTGACGGCATCAACATACCAGCCCGAGAACTTGGAACCTGACTATGCACCCGGGCAACGACCAGTTCGCATGAGGGAACAACCAGACCGGCCGAGCCATCACGAAAAGCATTAAGACCTCGAAGGAGTCAAACCACTCCTCCGAGGCCTCGGGGGCTACACCCGGCGGGTGCGCTCGCGCGCACCCACCGGAACAAAATGCAACCGAGAAAGGCCGGTCCCCTTGCAAAAAATGCGACAAAGCCTCCAAGCGAGTACCCACACTCCCTTTGAGGCTCGGGGGCTACTGTTGGGGACCGTAATTAGGGGTACCCCCAAGGCTCCTAATCTCAGCTGGTAACCCCCATCAGCACAAAGCTACAAAGGCCTGATGGGCGCAATTCCGGTCAAAGCTCCGTCCACTCAAGGGACACGATCTCGCCTCACCCGAGCCTAGCCTCGAGCAGGAACGGTAGACCAAGGTAGATTCGCGCCTCACCCGAGGGTCTCCTCAAGCAACGGACGCACCCTCGACTCGCCCGAGGCCCAGCTCGGGTAGGCTTCCCGGAGAAGCAACCTTGGCTAGATCGCCTCGCCAGCCGACCAGATCGTAGGACCATTTAATGCAAGGATCGCCTGACACCTTATCCTGACGCGCGCTTTCCAGTCGACAAGGCCGAAGTGACCATAGTCACTTCGCCCCTCCACTAACTGACCTGACAGGAAAACAGTGCCACCTGTGCTGCTCCGACTGCTGTGCCACCCGCCAGGACGAGGCTGACAGCAACCAAGTCTAGCCTCGGGCGCCATAGGAATCTCTGCCTCGCCCGACCCCAGGGCTCGGACTCAACCTCGACTCCGGACGACGATCTCCGCCTCGCCTGACCCTAGGGCTCGGGCTCAACCTCGGCTCGGAAGATGATCTCCGCCTCACCCGACCCCAGGGCTCGGACTCAACTTCGACTCCGGACGATGGTCTCCGCCTCGCCCGACCCCCAGGCTCGGACTCAACCTCGACTCCGGAAGACGGTCTCTGCCTCGCCCGACCCCTGGGCTCGGGCTCAACCTCGACCTCGGAGGAACCACCACCTCGCTCGGGCCGACCACGCCACAAGGGGGGGCATCATTACCCTACCCCTAGCTAGCCCAGGCTATGGGGAACAAGACCGGCGTCCCATCTGGCTCGCCCCGGTAAAACAAGTAATGATGGCACCCGCGTGCTCCGTGACAACGGCGGTTCTCAGCCCCTTACGGAAGCAAGGAGACGTCAGCAAGGATCCGACAGCCCCGACAGCTGTGCTTCTACAGGGCTCAAGCGCTCCTCCGACGGCCACGACACCACATGAACAGGGCTCCAACACCTCTCCGACAGCCACGTCGCCATGTACATAGGGCTCTGGCTCCTCTCTGCTAGACACGTTAGCACACTGCTACACCCCCTGTTGTACACCTAGACCCTCTCCTTACGTCTATAAAAGGAAGGTCCAGGGCCCTCGTACGAGAAGGTGACCGCGCGGGAGAACGGGCTGACGCGTAGTCTCACGCCCCCTCTCTCTCTCCCTCGCGAGCGCTTGTAACCCCCTACTGCAAGCGCATCCGCCCTGGGCGCAGGACAACACGAGGTCGCGGTTTCCCCTCGCTGGTTTTCCCCCTTGTGCTTCGTCTCACGCCGACCCATCTGGGCTGGGACACGCAGCGACAATTTACTCGTCGGTAAGAGGACCCCCCAGGGTCGAAACACCGACAGAAACCTAGAATGGAATGTGAATGGATTTGCATTACCTTTAGGGCTGCATTGAACATGGGATGCGGAGGCACGATCACGCTCGCGCAGAGAGCCAATGAGGGGCGGGGGCTACGGTCCCGCAGAGGCGAGCTCAACGCCTGTAGTGGCACGCATAGAGAGGGGGAGGAAGCTAGGCACTAGCAGGCCACAGGCATGATTGCGTCTTGCGCGTAGTGGAGCAAGTGAGCGATGGAGAAGGGGAGCAGTCTAGCGAAGAAGAGTACGGTGGACCGGTGGCGGGGAAGACGGCCGAACGACAGTGGGGGGCCAAACACAGCATCGCGCGCGTGGCGAGCGGCTTGTTGGCTACGCTAGCAGGCGGCGGTTGTGGCTGCTCACGAGGGATAGCGCCTAGCACGCCCAAGAAAGCAGGCACGTCCATGCGTCCATGAGAAAGATTGGTGTGCTGCTAGGCTCTGGTTGATGGGCTGCACGACTAGTAAGGTAGTGAACATGTACTTTTTATTTTATATATGCACATATATATGTTCATTTTTCAAAAATCTTAGATATTTATTTGAATACCTATATCTTATATGGTAGGTCCACCCCTTACCAAGGAACTTGACAAGCGTCTGGACACTGTCGTGCGGGCCGACGTTAAGCCAATCGACGAAGGGGCCAAGGTATAGCAACACGTCGAGGCAGTCGGTGATGGGCACGAAGTAGGGCGGCATAGTGCTCTTGCTAGGGGCACGGCGGCAGAGCCAGGGGACAGGCGGACGCCCAACAAGACGTAACGGTTGAGGCATGGGCAGAGAAAGTGATGGAGCACATAGGCAAGGGGCTTTTTCCAAGTTCAGGGAGGCACAATGAGGAGGTCTAGAGGGATGTGTAAGACCATGGTTGATACACCCAGCCCAGGTGCGGTTGGCCGAGGCCCAACAAATTAGGGTTGCCTGGAGCCCAACAGTTCATTATGCACACCCAACTCAGGGAAAGGCCCAATCACCCCAAAAGACTAGTCCAATGGGGGAAGGGTGGCTCTCCCTTTTAAAATGGCTTCCTCCTCCCAAGTTAAGCGAGGTGGGATAATTCTGAGGCTCACACGGTCGCCGTCCGACTACAATTGGGCCAACTGGGCCAATTGCGTCTTTGCCAATGGGTAATAGTGGAGGATGTCCTCATCATTCCCACCTTCTTAAAATGGGCCTTAGCTCTGATACCAGATGATACACCCAGCCCAGGTGGGGTTGGCCGAGGCCCAATAAATTAGGGTTGCCCGGAGCCCAACAGTTCATTATGCACACCCAACTCAGGGAAAGGCCCAATCACCCCAAATGACTAGTCCAATGGGGGAAGGGTGGCTCTCCCTTTTAAAGTGGCTTCCTCCTCCCAAGTTAAGCAAGGTGGGATAATTCTGAGGCTCACACGGTCGTCGTCCGACTACAATTGGGCCAACTAGGCCAATTGCGTCTTTGCCAACGGGTAATAGTGGAGGATGTCCTCATCAATGGTGAGGCACAATGAGGAGGCACGTAGGCAAGGTGCGGGCAGAGAAAGCGATGGAGCACGTAGGCAAGGTGCTTTTCCAAATTGAAGGAAAATTAAGGAGTTTTTTTACAAAACTCGATGACGGTGGAAACCTTGAAAACATGGAAACCGGTGTTTTATAGGAGTATAGCAAAGTGTCCGTATACAGTACAGATAAGATGAAAAATGGTGCTTTGTATAGTAGATTTAAGGTGAAAATATCATGATATGGTAACCATATTGCCGTGTGTGATAACTTGTTAAACATAAGAGCCTATATGGCAATAGGACCTACCCTTAATGGTGGGGTCACACGAGTTAACATGGACAATAGTTTTTTTAAAAAATACATCATATTTCTATGACATATGCTTATTGTCATGTGATATTGTCATAATTATTATGTTAAAAAGGTTGTGACGGTTTATTCTTATGACGAATCTTATATTGTCATAAAAAATTGTCACAAACACAATGCTAGAGTATATTATGATGGTTTTAATGACGAAGGTTAAATTTTTGTCACTACAATGAGTCATCTTATAAAAATCATCATAAACAAGGTAATCTAATGACGAATTACTCTATTGTCATCAACTATTCGTCATAGAAGGCCATAAGTGTTGTAGTCCTTGCGATGGGCTTAATATGAAAAGCAAAGCTTCTCAAAACCTCACGAAAAAGTCAACATGGGAGTTTGCACTCTATAACTCATTTATGTTTCTGCATTTACTTTGTTTTTATTGCTTCTGTGCTCATCTTTCCTAGTCTAGCTTACTAGGTTAGTTGATAGGTTTAGAACTTAGGTTGCGTTAAAGATAGCAACGCATTAGTAGTCACATTTAGATAGACATGCATATGTCACTACCGGAAAGACCATCTTTGTTGAGTGTTTTTCGGGCACTCGGTAAAGAAGCTCTTTGCCGAACGCCAAACAAAATACACTTGGTAAAAAACACTTGACAAAGAATCGCTTTGCCGAGTGTTTTTTTTGACACTCGGTAAGAAAATTTAAAATCACATTTTGGTGTAGTAAATTAATTTAAATTAAAAAGTTTTCAACTACAAATTTGTGTAATTCATGAAGATGTACAATTTATATTTTGGTCATTTCTTCATATGACAAAATAAAAAGTAAATTTGCTCATAAAACTTATATCTCTCTCGTAGTTTATGAAACTACAAGAGAGATGTATAAGATTTGTGAATAATGTTAAAACCATCATTTGGGAATGAACAGACCATCATTTGGGAATGAACAGATGACCAAACAACCAAAATAAACTTTATAGATCTTGAGTAGTTACAGAATTTTGTACTTGGCAACCTTTTGATTTGAAGTCATGCTGTTAACGAAAACTACGTCTAAATTTTTTTAAAAAAATAGAATTTGAATTTTCAAAACGACCTCGAATAGAAAAATCACCCAAAATAAAAGTTATAGATCTTGAAAAGTTATGAAACTTTGTAGTTGACAACTTTTTTGTTTGAAATCGTATTGTCATGCAAAACTATGTTTGAATTTTAAAATTCGATTTTTTTCAAACGAACTTGAATGGAAAAACACCAAAATAAAAATTGTAGGTCTTAAAATGTTATGAAACTTTGTAATTGACAATTTTTGATTTGAAATCATCTTGTCATAGAAAAATATGTTTGAATTTTTCAAATTTTGTAAACAACCTCGAATGAAGAAACTATCAAAATAAAAGTTGTGGATCTTGAAAAGTTATGCAACTTTACAATCGACAATATTTTCATTTGAATTCATTTAGTACCTCAAACTACCAACTTAAACTCTATTTGTTATTATATGTGGAGACGTATTGTAGACACAAGTGATATAATTGTGTAGTGGCAGATTGGTAGAGAAGGTTGTACGCGAGAGGAAGGTCACAAGTTCGAATCCACCGACAAGTTGCTAGCTAGTCACTACAGGAATTCTAATGATTCCCGTCGGCCAGGGCAAAAGCCGACGGAAATAGTCTAATTCTCGTTGGCCACCTAGTAGCCGACGGGCATTAACCATATACCGACGGGAATTACTAATTCCCGTCGGTTTAGAGCTTATTCCCGTCGGTTCGTAGCCGACGGGAATTAAGTGGATTCATGTAGTGAGTAGTGGGTGTCTCCAATTAAAAAATGGGCTTTTCGATTTGTAATTTGTGGAGTATTTTTCTTTGTTGAGTGTTCGGAAAAAGCACTCGGCAAATAATCATTTGCCGATAAAATATTTGGTGAGTGTTCTTTCCCAAGTGTAACACTCAACAAAGGCTTTGCCGAGTGTAAAAAGGTATTTGCCGAATAATGTTTGTGATACTCAGCAAAGAAGGTGAGTCTGGTAGTATGTATTGATAAGTGGTTTTAAGTTGGATATCTATACTAGTCTATTAAGAACCTAATGTGGGCGCTTGCTGCTACCACGGCTTCACCCTCCGACACTCTAAACGCAGCGCGCCTCACGCGCCCCGCCTCGGCGCCGTGCCCCACGCCCAGCGCCCGCGCAACGCTCTCTCAGCTACTGCCCTGTGTCCTGCGCAGCCAGCTACCGCGCCTGCCCAGCACCAAACCCTGCACGCGCAACTACTACACCATGCAAAAAATAGTGTAGAGCGAGCACTTGAACCCACGCCCCTCTGCTCTATAAATTTGGGACTAAGCACCAGATCACTTGTATCTTAATGTTTAGAAATAAACAATAATTATGTTTGAATAAATATTTGAATACCTATTTACATGGTATCTAACAAACGTAGCAAAGCACGTGCAACTGGTGTTGGGGACTTGTTCTCAAATGCTATGAATCAAGAACAAGGCAACACGATGATGTTAAACATTAAATACCCTTCGTCCGCTGAAGCATTATCTCCTTAAGGGTTTAATGGACTTCGGACGAAGGGTGTGAACATAATATTATGAAGGTGGCAAAAAATAACATAAAACGATGTAAAATGTAAAACATTAAAGATAGATATGTTGGAGATAAATGATATCATTCATACATTTACTTTTAATACAATGATTAAGGTATGATTATACCTTTGCCTTGACAAGCAATAATTCCCGAATGATGCTTTCGCAATTACAGGAATCCGTGAACAGTAAAGGAATATTGTTCACTATTTATAGGCACAAGACACAGCCTGTGATCAATTACAATCATACCCTTCATAAAAGTTTACAACATCGACTCAAACTCTTATGGACTAAAAGGTCATTCTATCTTTAAGTCGGTTTGTAATTCCGAAGCTTCGTGGTCAGCACCCTTCGGCATTACGTGCAGACGACTTCAACCGAAACTGTTTCCTCCTACAGGACCTTCGGCAATGAAGCATGGTCCCAACAGTAGCCCCTTCGCGGTGCTAGATCGTTTTTCGTAACGAGCTTAATCCGTGAAAAAAGTCTCTCGGGCTTCAGGAAGCCGAAGGTCCGAAAAACACCTTCCCTAAGCTCGTTGTCGAGAAACGATACAGCTTTCGAGCGCATAGCAGTTCCACCATGCGAGTTCACTATTCTGGCTTTTGCGGTCCACCGTTCAGCGAGTGCGAGTAACCGTTTGCCTGGTGTAAAAATCCCCGACGATTCACCTTCCTTCCTGCAACACTATATAAACAGACTGGTAGGTGTAAAGTTACCACAGCATTCATTGCTATTACACTGTTGTGCTGCCAAAATTTTTAACCATAGCCGAAGCTCGACTCTCGGATTCAGACGAAGCTCCAATTCGGTGTCTACTTCGTCAGAAAAGAAGCTTCATCAGAAGAAGAGGTTTTTTAATTCCCGAGAAATCTTTCCAAGAAATTCAAAATTGAAATGGCCAGGTTGCGCTCTACTGCTAGAGTTGAGCGTGAGGGAGGCGAAGCCGAAGGTGCAGAGACTGTCCCTATCTCCGAAGCAATGCAACGATCCGGATTGGTGACTTCGGAAAGAATGCCTACTGCCGAAACAGGACAAGCTGCTGCCGAAACAGATCAAACTGCTGCCGAAGCAGAACGAGGGGATGTTGAAGAAGCTGGTTCTGACGATGATTACCATATCGCAGTACCGAGCAAGCCTAGTCATTTGGACTTCGGGAAGTCGACTATTTCCAAGGCGGATTTTTCCAAAATGGTGAAGGCGGGCTATTTCAGAGAAGATGAGAAGAAGCTACTTCGGTTCGGGGGAGAGGAGACTACCCCGAAGCCAGAAAAGGATGAAATAGTTATTTTCAAGAGTTTTTTGAAGGCTGGGTTAAGATTTCCTTTGAATAGGATGATTTCTGATGTACTGCAAAGGTTTGGGATCTATTTTCACCAGTTGACCCCCAACGCCATCGTCAGGCTTAGCGTTTATATCTGGGCTCTCCGAAGCCAGGCGGTGGAGCCGTTTGCCGACAGCTTCTGTCGAGTACACGAGCTGCATTACCAGACTAAGGCCAGAAAGGATGGGTTGCACGAAAATTTTGGTTGTTACAATTTTGCCTATCGGAAGACCACAAAATTTCCTGTGATCAGCTACCGGAGCAAATGGCCGGCAGGCTGGAAGTCAGAATGGTTTTATGTCAAAGTTGACGAAGACAGAGAGAAGCTAGTACAGAGCCCTCTTGAACTGATCTTCGGAGAAACAAGACCCCGCTGCAAAATGACAACCGAAGGTCCAACTTGGGCCGCACTGGCCGAATTCAAAATTATTGCAGAACACATTGGCACTAGAGATCTAGTGCAAGAATTTCTGGCCTTCAGAGTATTTCCGACCATGAAGGAGTGGACTATGTCGAAGCTTAAAGGAGAAAAGAAAGAAGGGGAGCTTGTCTGACTACCCTATCTGTCGGGGACCATAATTAGGGGTACCCTCAAGACGCCTAATTCTCAGCTGGTAACCCCCATCAGCATAAAGCTGCAGAGGCCTGATGGGTTTGATTAAGTCAGGGATCAGTCCATAGGAACGACTCGATCACGCCACGCCCGAGCCTAGCCTCGGGCAAGGGCAGCCGACCCTGAGGTGTTTCCGTCTCGCCCGAGGCCCCCTTCTTTTTTACGGCAGACGCATCTCCGGCTCGCCCGAGGCCTTGCCTTCGTTAAGAAGCAACCCTGACTAAATCACCGCGCCGACCGACCAAGTCACTGGGGCATTTAACGCAAAGAGTGAGACTGACGGGCGGCCAGGCTTGGCCAAAAGCGCCATAGGAAGCTCCGCCCGACCCAGGGCTCGGACTCGGGCTAAG
Source organism: Zea luxurians (assembly GCA_029449295.1). Classification (NCBI taxonomy): domain Eukaryota; kingdom Viridiplantae; phylum Streptophyta; class Magnoliopsida; order Poales; family Poaceae; genus Zea; species Zea luxurians. Next base: position 58,068,083 of record JAOPSE010000020.1, read on the forward strand.
GCCCCGGAAGACGGCGAACTCCGCTCCGCCCGACCCAGGGCTCGGACTCGGGCTAAGGCCCCGGAAGACGGTGAACTCCGCTCCGCCCGACCCAGGGCTCGGACTCGGGCTAAGGCCCCGGAAGACGGCGAACTCCGCTCCGCCCGACCCAGGGCTCGGACTCGGGCTAAGGCCCCGGAAGACGATGAACTCCGCTTTGCCCGACCCAGGGCTCGGACTCCGCCATGGCCTCTGCCGAACGACCTCCGCCTCGCCCGACCCAGGAGCTCGGACTCGGCCTCGGCCATGCAGGACAGACTCGACCTCGGCTTCGGAGGAGCCTCCACGACGCCCGACCTAGGGCACGAGTCCGCCACGTCGACAGGAAGCGCCATCATCACCCTACCCCGAGCCGACTCGGGCCGCAGAAAACAGGACCGACGTCCCATCTGGCTAGCTCCGCTAGATGGGCAATGATGGCGCCCCGCTGGACCATGACGACGACGGTTCTCAGCTCCCTTACAGAAGCAGGGGGACGTCAGCAAGGGCCCAACCACTCCGACAGTTGTCCCCCCGCCAGGCTCCATTGCTTCTCCGACGGCCACGACGCCACACCAGCTGGGTGCCAAGATCTCTCCGGCTGCCACCTTGGCATGTACTTAGGGCACTAGCTCTCCCCCGCTAGACACGTAGCACCTTGCTACACCCCCATTTGTACACCTGGATCCTCTCCTTACGCCTATAAAAGGAAGGACCAGGGCCTTCTTAGAGAAGGTTGGCCTCGCGGGAACGAGGGCAGGGGCAGGCGCTCTCTTGGGGCCGCTCGCTCCCCTCACCCGCGCGGACGCTTGTAACCCCCTACTGCAAGCGCACCCGACCTGGGCGCGGGACGAACACGAAGGCCGCGGGAATCTCCGCCTCCCTCACGACCCGGCTCCGGCCACCTCGCTCTTCCCCCCTTCGCGCTCGCCCACGCGCTCGACCCATCTGGGCTGGGGCACGCGGCACACTCACTCGTCGGCCTAGGGACCCCCCGGTCTCGAAACGCCGACAGTTGGCACGCCAGGTAGGGGCCTGCTGCGTGTTGACGAGCAGTTTCCCGTCAAGCTCCAGATGGGCAGTCTCCAACGACCTCTTCAACCCGGGACGGTGCTCCGTTTTGGGAGCCTCGAGTTCATGTCTTTCGACGGCAGCTACGACATGATACTCCTTCCACCGCCGCGCGACAGCGACAATGGTGGCGGACAGCCCGCCCGCCGGCGGCGGAATCGACGACGTCTTTCCCGCGTGGGGGAAGGACAACTTTCGAGCTCGCCCCATCCTCTCCCTCGCCATCGGAGGAGGAGGCGGGGGAACCAGGGCCGAGCGGGAGGCTGCGCTCAGTCGGCTGTCGAGCAAATCGACATCCCCAGCGCCCCAACGGAGGACACGTCGGGCATCACCCTCGCGTTTGAGGCGAAGGCGAGCGCCGTCCCCCCGCGACACGCCGACCCCGAGCAAGTGGACGACGCCGGCGCGCTCACGGAGGGCCTGCAGGACGTCGCCCTCGCACCCAGGACGACGGCGCGATCAGCCCCCGATGTGACTTCGTCGCCCCTCGTCGACCAAAAGGTACCGGCTGATTCCCATCCTTTGTCATTTCAACTCAACCTCAACCCGCCTAGTGACCTCGCTCTGGCGGGCGCTCACGTTGAGGCGAGTACAACCCCTTTCGGGTTTCGTGTGCGGTCGCCTTGGGACCGATTGACGGGCGTCTCGACCTACGGACCCTCTGGGTCCGAGGAAGATGACGACCCCAGCATCTGCTGGGATTTCTCTGGATCTGGCAACCCCAGTGCCATGCGGGACTTCATGACCGCATGCAATTACTGCCTCTCCGACTGTTCCGACGGCAGCCGCAGCCTTGACGACAAGGACTGCGGCCCGAGCCGCGAATGTTTCCACGTCGAGCTAGGGGATCCCTCCGGAGGCAGCTGTCTCGGCATGCCGGAGGATGGTGATCCCCCTAGGCCAGCGCCTCGCGCCGACATCCTGCGGGAGCTAGCTGTGGTCCCCGTTCCAGCGGGGGGTCACGACCCACAGCTCGAGCAAGTCCGCGGGGCGCAGGCCGGGCTCGATGAGGGAGCAGGAGCGCTCGAGGCAATCCGCCGGGACGTCGGGCAGGTATGGGTGGGCCAGCCCCCGGCCGGAGGAATACGTCACCTGCCCCAAGGTCTCCAGCACCGCATCGCCAACGATGCCAGGGACAGACCGCCACCCGCATTCGGCGGAACCGGTCAGGACCTGGCCGCCGCAGCGATGCTCCTCCGCGCGATGCCGGAGTCATCAACCACCGAGGGTCGGCGAATCCAGGGAGAACTCAAGCATCTCCTGGAAGGCGCTGCGGCCCGGCGGGCCGAGAGCTCTGCCTCCCGAAGGCAGGGGTACCCCTTGGAACCTCGTGCCGCGACTTCCCGACTCATGCGGGAAGCCTCGGTATACACCGGGCGCACGCGCAACACCGCGCCTGCGGCCCCGGGCCACCTCGGCGACGAGCACCCTCATCGCGACCGTCGGGCCCGCCTCGACGAAAGGGTGCGCCGAGGTTATCACCCCAGGCGTGGGGGACGCTACGACAGCGGGGAGGATCGGAGTCCCTCGCCCGAACCACCCGGTTCGCAGGTCTTCAGCCGGGCCATTCGGCGGGCGCCGTTTCCGCCCCGATTCCGACCCCCGACTACTATCACGAAGTACTCGGGGGAAACGAGACCGGAATTGTGGCTCGCGGACTACCGCCTGGCCTGTCAACTGGGTGGAACGGACGACGACAACCTCATCATCCGCAACCTCCCCCTGTTCCTCTCCGACACTGCTCGCGCTTGGTTGGAGCACCTGCCTCCGGGGCAGATTTCCAACTGGGAGGATCTGGTCCAAGCTTTCGCCGGCAACTTCCAGGGCACGTACGTGTGCCCCGGGAATTCCTGGGACCTCCGAGGCTGCCGGCAACAGCCGGGAGAGTCTCTTCGGGACTACATCCGGCGATTCTCGAAGCAGCGCACCGAGCTGCCCAACATCACCGACTCCGATGTCATCGGCGCGTTCCTTGCCGGCACCACCTGCCGTGACCTGGTGAGCAAGTTGGGTCGCAAGACCCCCACCAGGGCGAGCGAGTTGATGGACATCGCCACCAAGTTCGCCTCTGGTCAGGAGGCGGTCGAGGCCATCTTCCGAAAGGACAAGCAGCCCCAGGGCCGCCCGTCGGAAGATGCTCCCGAGGCGTCTACTCCGCTCGGCGCCAAGAAGAAAGGCAGGAGGAAGTCGCAAGCGAAACGCGACGCCGCCAGCACGGACCTTGTCGCCGCCGCCGAATACAAGAACCCTCGGAAGCCCCCCGGAGGCGCCAACCTCTTCGACAAGGCACTCAAGGAGACGTGCCCCTACCATCAGGGGCCCGTCAAGCACACCCTCGAGGAGTGCGTCATGCTTCGGCGCCACTTCCACCGGGCCGGGCCACCCGTAGAGGGTGGCAGGGCCCGCGACGACGACAAAAAAGAAGATCGCCAAGCAGGAGAGTTCCCCGAGGTCCGCGACTGCTTCATGATCTGCGGAGGGCATGCGGCGAATGCCTTGGCTCGGCATCGCAAGCGAGAGCGTCGGGAGGTCTGCTCGGTGAAGGTGGCGGCACCAGTCTACCTAGACTGGTCCGACAAGCCCATCACCTTCGACCAAGATGACCACCCCGACCACGTGCCGAGCCCGGGGGAGTACCCGCTCGTCGTCGATCCCATCATCGGCGACGTCAGGCTCACCAAGGTCCTGATGGATGGGGGCAGCTGCCTCAATATCATCTACGCCGAGACCCTCAGGCTCCTGCGCGTCGATCTGTCCTCTGTCCGAGCAGGCGCTGCGCCCTTCCACGGGATCATTCCTGGGAAGCGCGTCCAGCCCCTCGGACAGCTCGACCTTCCTGTCTGCTTCGGAACACCCTCCAACTTCCGAAGGGAGACTTTGACGTTCGTGGTGGTCGGGTTCCGAGGAACCTACCACGCAGTGTTGGGAAGGCCATGCCACGCGAAGTTCATGGCCATCCCCAACTACACCTACCTGAAGCTCAAGATGCCGGGCCCCAATGGGGTCATCACCGTCGGTCCCACGTACAAACACGCGTTCGAATGCGATGTGGAGTGCGTGGAGTACGCTGAGGCCCTCACCGAGTCCGAGGCCCTCATCGCCGACCTGGAAAACCTCTCCCGGGAGGTGCCGGACGTGAAGCGACATGCCGGCAACTTCGAGCCAGCGGAGACGGTTAAGGCCGTCCCTCTCGACCCCAGTGGCGACACCTCCAAGCAGATCCGGATCGGTTCCGGGCTCAACCCCAAATAGGAAGCAGTGCTCGTCGACTTTCTCTGCGCAAACGCCGACGTCTTTGCGTGGAGTCCCTCGGACATGCCCGACATACCGAGGGATGTCGCCGAGCACTCGCTGGATATTCGGGCCGGAGCCCGACCGGTCAGACAGCCTCTGCGCCGATTCGACGAGGAAAGGCGCAGGGTGATAGGCGAGGAGATCCACAAGCTGATGGCAGCAGGGTTCATCAAAGAGGTATTCCATCCCGAATGGCTTGCCAACCCTGTACTTGTGAGGAAGAAAGGGGGGAAATGGCGGATGTGTGTAGACTACACTGGTCTCAACAAAGCATGTCCGAAGGTCCCCTACCCTCTACCTCGCATCGATCAAATCGTGGACTCCACTGCAGGGTGCGAAACCCTGTCTTTCCTCGATGCCTACTCAGGGTATCATCAAATCAAGATGAAAGAGTCCGACCAGCTCGCGACTTCTTTCATCACGCCCTTCGGCATGTACTGTTATGTCACCATGCCGTTCGGTTTGAGGAACGCGGGTGCAACGTACCAGCGGTGCATGAACCATGTGTTCGGCGAACACATCGGTCGCACGGTCGAGGCCTACGTCGATGACATCGTAGTCAAGACGAGGAAAGCCTCCGACCTTCTCTCCGACCTTGAAGTGACATTCTGGTGTCTCAAGGCGAAGGGCGTCAAGCTCAATCCCGAGAAGTGCGTCTTCGGGGTGCCCCGAGGCATGCTCTTGGGATTCATCGTCTCCGAGCGGGGCATCGAAGCCAACCCGGAGAAGATCGCAGCCATCACAAGCATGGGGCCCATCAAGGACTTAAAAGGCGTACAGAGGGTCATGGGATGTCTCGCGGCCTTGAGCCGTTTCATCTCGCGCCTCGGCGAAAGAGGCCTGCCCCTGTACCGTCTCTTAAGGAAGGCCGAGTGCTTCACTTGGACTCCCGAGGCCGAGGAAGCTCTCGGGAACCTGAAGGCGCTCCTTACCCAGGCGTTCGTCTTGGTACCCCTAGCTGATGGAGAAGCCCTCTTGGTCTACGTCGCCGCTACCACTCAGGTGGTCAGCGCCGCGATCGTGGTCGAAAGGCAAGAAGAGGGGCATGCTCTGCCCATTCAGAGGCCAGTTTACTTCGTCAGCGAGGTGCTGTCCGAGACCAAGATCCGCTACCCGCAAGTCCAGAAGCTGCTGTATGCAGTGATCCAGACGAGGCAAAAGCTGCGACATTACTTCGAGTCTCATCCGGTGACTGTGGTGTCATCATTCCCCCTGGGGGAGATCATCCAGTGCCGAGAAGCCTCGGGACGGATCGCAAAGTGGGCGGTGGAAATCATGGGCGAGACAATCTCTTTCGCCCCTCGGAAGGCCATCAAGTCCCAGGTACTGGCGGACTTCGTAGCCGAATGGGTCGACACCCAGTTGCCGACGGCTCCGATCCAACCGGAGCTCTGGACCATGTTTTTCGACGGGTCGCTGATGAAGACGGGAGCCGGTGCGGGCCTGCTCTTCGTCTCGCCCCTCGGGAAACACCTGCGCTACGTGCTCCGCCTCCATTTCCCGGCGTCCAACAATGTGGCTGAGTACGAGGCTCTGATCAACGGATTGCGAATCGCCATCGAGCTAGGGATCCGACGCCTCGATGCACGCGGCGACTCGCAGCTCGTCATCGACCAAGTCATGAAGAACTCCCACTGCCGCGACCCGAAGATGGAGGCCTATTGTGATGAGGTTCGACGCCTGGAAGACAAGTTCTACGGGCTCGAGCTTAACCACATCGCCCGGCGCTACAACGAGACTGCGGACGAGCTGGCAAAGATAGCCTCGGGGCGAACAACGGTTCCCCCGGACGTCTTCTCCCGGGACCTGCACCAACCCTCCGTCAAGATCGGCGACACGCCCGAGCCCGAGACGCCCTCGGCCCCGTCCGAGGTGACCTCGGCCTAGCCCGAGCCATCCTCGGCTAAGCCCGAGGAACCCTCGACCCCTGAGGGCGAAGCACTGCGCATCGAGGAGGAGCGGAGCGGGGTCACGCCAGATCAAGATTGGCAGACCCCAAACCTGCAATATCTCCGCCAAGGAGAACTGCCCCTCGACCGAGTCGAGGCTCGGCGGGTAGCGCGACGCGCCAAGTCGTTCGTCTTGCTGGGCGATGAGAAGGAGCTCTACCACCGTAGCCCCTCGGGCATCCTCCAGCGATGCATCTCCATCGCCGAAGGTCAGGAACTCCTGCAGGAAATACACTCGGGGGCTTGCGGCCATCATGCAGCACCTCGAACCCTCGTCGGGAACGCTTTCCGCCAAGGCTTCTACTGGCCGACGGCGGTGGCTGATGCCACTAGAATTGTCCGCGCCTGCGAAGGGTGCCAATTCTATGCGAAGCAGACCCACCTGCCCGCTCAGGCTCTGCAGACGATACCCATCACCTGGCCCTTCGCTGTGTGGGGTCTGGACCTCGTCGGCCCTCTGCAGAAGGCGCCCGGGGGCTACACGCACCTGCTGGTCGCCGTCGACAAATTCTCCAAGTGGATCGAGGTCCGACCCCTGAACAGCATCAGATCCGAGCAGGCGGTGGCGTTCTTCACCAACATCATCCATCGCTTCGGGGTCCCGAACTCCATCATCACCGACAACGGCACCCAGTTCACCGGCAAAAAATTCTTGGATTTTTGCGAGGACCACAACATCCGGGTAGACTGGGCCGCCGTAGCTCATCCCATGTCGAATGGGCAAGTAGAACGTGCCAACGGCATGATTCTACAAGGGCTCAAGCCTCGGATTTACAATGATCTCAACAAGTTCGGCAAGCGATGGATGAAGGAACTCCCCTAGGTGGTCTGGAGCCTGAGGACGACGCCGAGCCGAGCCACAGGTTTCACGCCGTTCTTCCTGGTCTACGGGGCCGAGGCCGTCTTGCCCACTGACCTGGAATACGGCTCCCCGAGGACGAGGGCCTACGACGATGAAAGCAACCAAGCTAGCCGAGAAGACTCGCTGGACCAGCTGGACGAGGCTCGGGACAGGGCCTTACTACACTCGGCGCGGTATCAGCAGTCCCTGCGACGCTACCACGCCCGAGGGGTCCGACCCCGAGACCTCCAGGTGGGCGACCTGGTGCTTCGGCTGCGGCAAGACGCCCGAGGGAGGCACAAGCTCACGCCCCCCTGGGAGGGGCCATTCGTCATCGCCAAAGTTCTGAAGCCCGGAACATACAAGCTGGCCAACAGTCAAGGCGAGGTCTACGGCAACGCTTGGAACATCCAACAGCTACGTCGCTTCTACCCTTAAGATGTTTCCAAGTTGTTCATATACCTCGCACCCACGCAAAGTTTAGTCAACAAGGAAGGGTCGGCCTCGCCTCGGCAAAGCCCGACCCTCCCTCGGGGGCTAAAAGGGGGGAGACCCCCTCTGCGTCAAAATTTTCCTCAAAAAGAAAATCTCTTTTACCAGAATATCTTTCGTGCTTTTTGACTACTTCGAAAAGTGGGTCCTGGAAACGACGGGGTACACGTAAGCAGTCAAGGCTGACCGAGCCGAGGGACTCCTACGCCTCCGGGATACGGATACCTCACTCATCACCTTCTGCGATAAGTAACTCGCGTTCGGATAAGGTGACTCCACGGATCGAACAAGTCTCTACGTTCGGAAGCCCTTCTGTCGAAGCGATTCTTCGAGTTTTCTCGACCAAATCGGTGATAGGGCCTCATGGACGAGTAAAAGTGCGCGTAAGCGGCAAGGCCGACCGAGCCGAGGGACTCCCACGCCTCCGGGATACGGATACCTCACTCCTCACCTTCCGCGAGAAGCAACTTTCGCTCGCACAAACATCCCTGTTACCGACAAAAAAGTCCAGACACTCGAAACAAGAGGAAAAGAGACGCAGCTTTACAACACAGCAAGGGTGTGTGTTCTGGCCTCGATGGCCGCACAAGGCCCACGCTACAAGACAATCTGATCCTGCAGGCTCGGGTCTTGACGCTGGAAGAGGGCGGCAACACCCTCGGCATCAATGGCACCTTCGGCGAGGCCCGACCTAGCCTCGAACGGCAACGCGGTCCGAGGGTCTCTGCTCCGAAGGACGACGCCATCACCACGCCCGGGCAATCGCTGTCAGGGACTTCTCCAGGAATCCGGCCCGAGCGGGCGGCTCGGCCGGCCACCTCCGGGGCCTCGGCCAACCACCTTCCGAGGGCACCAGCCCGGTCCGAAGCCTCGGCTGACCAACTCCGGCGTCGATCCTGCCAACGGACAACTCGGCTAGGCTCCGGCCAACCAGGTTTCATTTTCGAGCCAACTCCGCCTCTGCTCATGCTGATATCGCTACCCCTGGCCTCGGCTCGTCGAAGAGCGGCCGAGGGGTCTCTTTAACTAAGCTAGAGGAGCCTCGGACAACAGGGCCGACCGAGCCGAGGGACTCCTACGCCTCCGGGATACGGATACCTCACTCGTCACCTTGGCACGGGGCGACTCATGCTTGGTAAAGCGGTTCAGATAATCAGCAGACGAGTCTTAGTGCTCGGAAATGAGGAAAAAATGCGGCTCTGTGCCGACGTTACATATATGTTCAGGCCCCGAAAGCCGAAATCAACAAAAAACCCGGCACGCGAGGTGCCATTACAAACGGAACTCTGGTTCCCCCCTCCGCAGGTACGAACAACCCCACTCGATAGGGGCGGGCCTGCGGGGCTACAGAAGACTGACGGGCGGCTCGTCGCCGCCCGCTCCGACTACGACGACAACGGCCCCCACTCCGGATGGCCGAACTGCAGCAGCGCAAGCCTCAGGGGTAGGCACTGCTGCAGTCTTGCCCTCGCCCACGCCGACGCTCGAGGGGCGAGGACAAGCACAAAGAGCCGGAGGCCCGAAGCGCGGATGGTGGCGGTGATCCCGTCGGCGACGGGGACTTCTCGAGCCGCCTCCGCCTCGACACCGACGGCAGGAGCCACCAGCCCTCCGGCAGATCCCCACTCAAATCCTCCCAGATGAATGGGGCACCGGCCTCCGCGCAAAGGCGCCGCCCTGGTGCAAAGGCAGGACCACCCCAGAACACGAACGCCGCCCTAGCAGCGCGCGGCGTCTAGGGTGGACCTCCCGTGTACACGGCGCGGCAGCTGCCCCCCAACAGAAGGGGCCGCCGGAGCCGAGCCAGCGGACCCGACACGCTGGAGGTGACGACGTCCGCCGCCGATCCACCCCACGTTGTCGAAGTCCGGGCCGCCCGCAGGGCCAGTGAGCGCCCTCTCCCTCGAACATCGCGGGAGAGGATGACCCACGAACCCGTGCGGGAGGTAGAGCGCCGGCTCAGTCCGGCACCCACCCCAGCGAGGATGATGAACATCCTTGAAGCTGAGGGTGGGACCTAGATCGCAGTCCGGTTTGCTCCTCCCCAACCAGGAGCTGGTGGTCACCGTCTCGGGTGACCCCCAGCGGAGGGGAGCAACCGGGCTGCCTGATGAAAATCCTTGAAGCCGAACGATGGCTGAAAGGTACCCACTCCCACGGAGTAGTGTCCTCCGACGGTGAGGCACGGAGACGGTGGTTTCCCCCATCCGGGGGCTTGAAAGGTGGAAAGACACGATGCATAAGGGAGGAAGAAGACATGGTCGCCCTATGAAAGGGGTCGCCCTCCTTTTAAAGGCAACCCTCCCTGCTTGCGCCCCCAACCGTCACGGGCTGAGTCTTCTCCAACATGCCTCCAAAGCCCTCCCCTGCGGCGCGGGGGCTGGGACCCACATGTCATACAGACCGGCTCCGAGCAGAAGAAGCCGAACCGCCGCGCACGGCGCGCGCAACCACCCAGCGGTTACAAGTGACCCTCCACTTTTGCCCAGACCAACGGGCGAAAGCGGCGGGCAGCCATGCGGGCGGCATGCAACCGCGCCAAGTGGACGCGCCTCTCCGACTCCTGACAGGCCAGCACGGAGGTTCAAGCCCACGCGTCGCGCAACCGGCGCGCCGGATGCTGCATGCAAGCCACTGTACCACTTGCGCCACCGCCGCACCTCCTCGATTGCGGAACCGATACCGCGACCCGAGGCGACCCAGCGCGCGACCCAGCAGCGCCAGCCTGACGCAGCGGTCAAACACGGTCAAAAGTGGGCCGGCAGTAATGACGGTGGCAGGCGCGCAAGAGCAGCGGTCACGCCATCAGCCAAGCTCACGTCCCATCCGGAGGCAGCGAGAGAACCCCCTCTCACGGTGTGAAGACGACACGCCCGTGACCCGTTCCTCGAACAGATCGCGCACGCGCAACGGCAGCCTCGCCAACTACTCGCCCCGGCGCATTAACTCCGCGGCTCGACAGGCGGCGCTTCTGGCGGAAGCAGCTGGCAACGCTTCGCCTTCGCTAAAACGACCACACCAAAAGAGGTACGCCACGTCGTTCAAATTCGTATCCTTTTTTCCCTTTTTTCTCTTTCTCTATCTCTTGCAACAGGGACCGGGAAAGGGGATACCCCAAAGGGATCCTTCCCCGTGAAGGAACTAGGCTCCGAGCCTCCTTACTGATCAGGGGTTCGAAGGCTGGCCCCCTGAAGGGTTCAACAGCCGCCTCAGATCGCGTGGGCCCGACACCCACTACTGGTCAGAGGTTCGAAGGTCGGCCCCCCGAAAGGTTCCACGACCGCCTCAGGCTACTCAGGCTCCGCGCCCATTACTGATCAGGGGTTCGAAGGCTGGCCCCCCGAAGGGTTCACAGTCGCCTCAGACACCGAGCGAGGGATGACCAGGGGTACGTTCGATACATAACCAAGGCTCGGGCTGCGCTCCCGAGGTACCCTAGGACATTTCCGAGACCAGCGGGAACGATCCTGTAACGGAATCCCATCGGAGGGAGGCAACGAGCCCTCGGACCCCGTCGCCAGGGGACCGGGTCCGGCAGATCACCCGCAGGTACTTTTGGGCGTGCCTCCGGGCCCCTAGCCGACCCCCAACGAACGGGGCACGGACGTCCACTCGGATTACCCGATTGCAGCTCACCGGAGACACCATGTTCGGTGCCCATCGAGGGTAACATGGCGCTCTCCCCCCCTCCTCCTTGCGGAAAGGCGACGTAGGGGCGTATGTAAAAAAGCCGAGTCTGTCCCTGATCGTTCTCTCGCCCTGTGCGGAGGCTCGGGGGCTGCTCTCGCAAACCCGGCTCCGGCCGAACCGTTGACAGCGTCAACATACCAGCCCGAGAACTTGGGCCCCGACAGTGCACCCGGGCTACGGCCTGTTCGCATGAGGGAACCGCCAGACCAGCCGAAGCATTACGCAAGGCATTAAGACCTCGAAGGAGTGAAACCACTCCTCCGAGGCCTCGGGGGCTACACCCGGCGGGTGCGCTCGCGCGCACCCACCGGAGCAAAGTGCAACCGAGAAAGGCTGGTCCCCTTGCAAAAAAGTGCGACGAAAGCCTCCAAGCGAGTGCTAACACTCCCTTCGAGGCTCGAGGGCTACTGTCGGGGACCATAATTAGGGGTACCCTCAAGACGCCTAATTCTCAGCTGGTAACCCCCATCAGCATAAAGCTGCAGAGGCCTGATGGGTTTGATTAAGTCAGGGATCAGTCCATACGAACGACTCGATCACGCCACGCCCGAGCCTAGCCTCGGGCAAGGGCAGCCGACCCTGAGGTGTTTCTGTCTCGCCCGAGGCCCCCTTCTTTTTTACGGTAGACGCATCTCCGGCTCGCCCGAGGCCTTGCCTTCGTTAAGAAGCAACCCTGACTAAATCACCGCGCCGACCGACCAAGTCACTGGGGCATTTAACGCAAAGAGTGAGACTGACGGGCGGCCAGGCTTGGCCAAAAGCGCCATAGGAAGCTCCGCCCGACCCAGGGCTCGGACTCGGGCTAAGGCCCCAGAAGACGGCGAACTCCGCTCCGCCCGACCCAGGGCTCGGACTCAGGCTAAGGCCCCGGAAGACGGCGAACTCCGCTCCGCCCGACCCAGGGCTCGGACTCGGGCTAAGGCCCCGGAAGACGGCGAACTCCGCTCCGCCCGACCCAGGGCTCGGACTCGAGCTAAGGCCCCGGAAGACGACGAACTCCACTTCGCTCGACCCAGGGCTCGGACTCCGCCATGGCCTCTGCCGAACGACCTCCGCCTCGCCCGACCCAGGAGCTCGGACTCGGCCTCGGCCATGCAGGACAGACTCGACCTCGGCTTCGGAGGAGCCTCCACGACGCCCGACCTAGGGCACGAGTCCGCCACGTCGACAGGAAGCGCCATCATCACCCTACCCCGAGCCGACTCGGGCCGCAGAAAACAGGACCGACGTCCCATCTGGCTAGCTCCGCCAGATGGGCAATGATGGCGCCCCGCTGGACCATGACGACGACGGTTCTCAGCTCCCTTACGGAAGCAGGGGGACGTCAGCAAGGGCCCAACCACTCCGACAGCTGTCCCCCCGCCAGGCTCCATTGCTTCTCCGACGGCCACGACGCCACACCAGCTGGGTGCCAAGATCTCTCCGGCTGCCACCTTGGCATGTACTTAGGGCACTAGCTCTCCCCCGCTAGACACGTAGCACCTTGCTACACCCCCATTTGTACACCTGGATCCTCTCCTTACACCTATAAAAGGAAGGACCAGGGCCTTCTTAGAGAAGGTTGGCCTCGCGGGAACGAGGGCAGGGGCAGGCGCTCTCTTGGGGCCGCTCGCTCCCCTCACCCGCGCGGACGCTTGTAACCCCCTACTGCAAGCGCACCCGACCTGGGCGCGGGACGAACACGAAGGCCGCGGGAATCTCCGCCTCCCTCACGACCCGGCTCCGGCCACCTCGCTCTTCCCCCCTTCGCGCTCGCCCACGCGCTCGACCCATCTGGGCTGGGGCACGCGGCACACTCACTCGTCGGCCTAGGGACCCCCCGGTCTCGAAACGCCGACACTATCATTATAAATTTAAGAAATTCTTTAAAACACCTTGTCAAGAATGGCTTGATACAATTGAAGTAATGAGCAATGAAATCCTTGGAAATTACTCCAAAAAAGAGGACCAGCTAAAGACAGCAGCCTTCGGCACTCGGCCGAAGCGAAGGTTGAACAGGGTGCTCGATGCCATTGGTTTTGAGTATGCTGACTATGATCACCTGGGCGGAGATGCTGGAGGCCCAAAGCGAAGAAGAATTTCCAGCGCTGCTGACGAAGAGGTCGCCAAGGTGACCAAAAAGAAAAGGGGAGATTCTGAAGAACTTATCCCTGAAGAATTGAATCCTGAGCCGAAGGTGGCCACTGGAGGAAAGAGGAAAACTGCGTCTCCAGAACCAAGATCGTTGGTTCGAAAAGAAGATACTCCTGCAACGCCTTCTGCTGTTGAAGTAGAAGAGATTATGAAGGTAATGACTGAACCCTTGCCTGTGAAGCTAAGTCCGCTGGCGCTGGAACTGACGAAGTTTTTTCAGAAGGACAAGGCAGCTTCGGCAGAAGAAGGTCCTGCACTGCCGAAAAACGAAGAATTATTCAAATAGCAGATGTAATTCATGGGACACCGCTGCCGACACCGGCATCAAGGATTGTTATTGACCAGACTGCCGAAGCTAAGGGTGCCACAGCCGAAACTACCACCGGAGTGGATACCTCCGAAGCTGAAACTGGCGCAGCCGAAGCTACCGGAGTTGAAATTGAAGCCGCAGAAGATCTGAACCTGGACAAGACACTTGAAGTTATTGATAACATACTCTTGAAAATGACTGAGGAAGAATCTGCTGTTGCCGCAGCGAGCACAGGCACTGAAAAGGGGAAAGAACAAGCTGAAGACATTTTGGAGGGTGAAGATTTTGAATTTCAAGATCTACTTGGGCAAGAACTGACAGACGCTGAAAAAGCAGAGCTTAAAAGATATGCCATAGCCTGCGGATATAAGCCAGGGGCTACACTATTTGGTGGGGTAAATGAAGGAAAACTGAGGTGCCTTCGGAACCGCAGCGAAGCTAAAGTTGTTAGAACTCTCTGCAAAAACATTGGCCTGCCGAAGCTGGAGATGGACCTCTGCCGCTACCAACGGCACCATATCGCCGGGAGTTTGCTTTATGCTAACTTCAAGGTAACAAATATTTTTGTTATTTTATTATATTTTTATTTTTAGGTTATTATCTAACGAAGATCGTTTCGACAGAGCATACTATTAAGTAAAGTTCTAAAAATGCAACAAGATCTCGAAGAAGAGAAAAACAAAGTCGTCATCCAAAGTTTGGCTGAAAAGGTTGAAAACTACGAAGCTGATTTGAAGAAGAAGGACTTCGCCATCCAAGATCTTGAAATGATGGTTAAAGAGCACGAAGGTGCATTAGAAAAGAAAGATTTTGTTATTCAGACTATGGAAGGCTCTTTGGCTGAAGTCCAAACTGAGAATGACAACTTGAAGAATGAACTGCTCCAACAATCAGAAAAATTTGAGCAAGAGAAGAGATATCTCGAAGCAAGGCTGAAATCTGAGATGGATAAAAATTCGATTTTGCAGAAATCCTTTAAAGAACTTCAAGAGAAATGCCTTAGCTTCGGCAGCCGATGCGTGCAACGGCTGAAGGATGTGTTCCATTCTGTCGGAGCTAGCTCTGCAAAATTTACACCTTCAGCTGATAATATGTCCAGCACGTTAGAATATATTGAAGGCGAGGTTGATGACCTTGACGAAGTTATTGGTGGGCACGCCGACTTCTGCGCCCTGGTAGCTTCTCGGGGTACAGCTACCGCTTTTCTGAAGGCTGGCTGCACGCATGGAAATATTGTGAACAGACCAAACTTCAGCTTGTCAGCATCAGATCTGATAAATATCCCAAGCCTAGCCCGAAGCATCGGGAATAGATTCATGACCCAGATCTGGGTAAGTGGCGGGCGAAAGATGGCGGGTGACGAAGCTCGAAGTCATCTTAAGCCGGTAAGAAACTTATTTTTTTGTTACTTTTACCTTCTCCTTGAAATTTGCACCTTTCTTATTCTGCTGTTTGATGTACGCAGGATGACGAAGCTGAAGTTTGACAAAGTTGAAGTTTGACGAAGCCTAGCCTGAAGCTTGATAATTGTTTTGCAATGTACTGTCCTGCAAAAATTCTGGAGAAACTTTTGTAATATAGTTATGGAACAACTTATGTAAATTTGTACATACCTTATAATATATTTTGTTTCTGCTGTCCACGTACAATCTTCTTTGCTGTGGACGAAACTTCTCTTTTGAGCCGAAGGCGAAAAACACCTTCCCTTCTTTTCGTACACAACGAAGCATAAAAATTTTCCTTCGAGTTTTTCCTCATCGCCGAAGCATCTATGTTTTTATGCGGTACAATGATGATTCTATGTATGTCTAAATGCATGTTTATGAATGCAAATGACATGATGAGATGCATTGTGCAAATGAATATGAAAATACATAATCATAGTCCTTCAGCGTTGACTTTTCGCTGTAAGCCTCCCTTAGGAGCTTCTTCGCCTTTTACTTTCAGCGGAATCAGCGTTGACTTTTCGCTGTAAGCCTCCCTTAGGAGCTTCTTCGCCTTTTACTTTCGGCGGAATCAGCGTTGACTTTTCGCTGTAAGCTCTGCATTCCCTTAGGAACGACTTTTGAGCTTCTCCTTGTTTCCTTTTCTTTTTTCCTTTTGCATTTACATTTACATTTTTTGGGGGATATTACTCTCATAAAATTGAAATAAGGAAAATTACATGTTGTGGCCCCATTAAAAACCTTTCTCCCCCTTTGGAAAGGAAAAGGGTGCCACGAAAAAGAATATAAAAAATTACATCAAGCTATACATAATATCGTCGAAGCTCATCCGCATTCCATGATCTGGGAATGTCGTTGCCGTCCATATCCTTCAATCTGTAGGAACCGGGTCTTGACGAAGATACTACCAAAAAGGGGCCTTCCCACTTTAGCTGTAACTTGCCTGCTGTCTCAGGGTTGGCTACTCTTCGAAGTACCAAGTGTCCTGGTTCAATGTTCTTCAACTTGACTTTTCTGTCACGCCATTTTATTGTTTCAGCTTGATATTTATTGATGTTTTCCACAGCTTGAAGTCTGATACCTTCAATAGCATCTTTTTCTATAGAACAATCAGCTTCGTCTTTGCCCTCTGCCGAAGCTACTATCTTTATTGATCCTGCTTTGGCCTCTTCTGGGGTTATAGCTTCGTCACCGAACAATAGTTTAAAGGGCGTAAAACCTGTTGACCTTTTCACGGTTGTATTATGGCTCCATACCACTTTGATTAGCTCGTCGGGCCATTTTCCCCTAGGCTGGTTGAAGATTGACTTCATTATTCCTGTCATTATGATCCCATTGGCTCTTTCGACAAGTCCATTTGACTCTGGGTGTCGAACTGATGCAAAATGAATCTTCGTGCCAATTCGATCACAAAATTCTCTGAAGGCTTCAGAATCAAACTGTGTCCTGTTGTCCACAGTAATGGCCTTCGGCACTCCGAAGCGACAAACAATGTTCTGCTAGAAAAACTTTTGAATAGTGAATGAAGTTATTGTGGCTAAGGGTTTTGCCTCAATCCATTTGGAAAAATACTCCACTGCCACTACCACATATCTTAAGTTCCCCTGTGCCGGTGGTAATGGGCCTAGCAAATCAAGGCCCCACCTCTACAATGGCCAAGTGGGTTGTATTAATTGAGTTAAAGACGAAGGTTGTTTTTGATCTCTTGCACATTTCTGACAACCTTCGCACTTTTGGACTATATCCGCTGCATCCGAAGCTGCCTTTGGCCAATAAAATCCTTGGCGAAAAACTTTCCCCAGCAAGGGCCTAGACCCAATGTGAGATCCACACAGGCCTGCATGTATTTCGTTCATTAATTCTATACCTTCGGATCTGGATAAACACTTGAGCAATGGGGAACAAACCCCACGCTTGTATAACTCCCCTTCTATCATGACATATGGTCGAGCTCTTGCCTCCATTCTCCTGTTATAAGCTTCGTCGTCTGAAAGAAAATTACCCTGAAGGAAAGAAACAATCTCAGTTCTCCAATCCTCGCTATAAACTGGGGATATATTAAGGATTGCTCTTTCAAGAAGCTTGACCGAAGGTGCTTTTATTGTTTCGAAAAATACTTCTGAAGGTATGGGCAGCCCCTGGGCTGCTGACTTGGCCAATAAATCAGCGTATTCATTTTCTCCAGAGGAATGTTTTTAATAGAGAAACCTTCGAAGGAAGCCTCAATCCTTCGGACTGTATCTAGATACTTTTCAAGCTTCGGGTCTCTTGCTTTATAGCTCTTGTCAACATGACCAGAAATAACTTGGGAGTCAGTTTTAAGAATGGCCCTTCTGATTCCCATTGCCTTCAACTTCCGAAGACCCAAAAGCAGAGCTTCATACTCAGCGATATTATTTGTGCAACTAAAATCAAGTCGTGCCGCGTAACAAGTTTGAACTTTGGACGGTGAAACCAACACAGCAGCCGCTCCTGCTCCGAAGGTTCCCCAAGACCCATCGCAAAACACTGTCCATGCTTCGGCATCTTTATTTGTTTCTTGCTCCTAAGCCCCTGGCGTCCAGTCAACAATGAAGTCTGCTAACGCCTGGGACTGAATCGAGGACCTATGAACATAATCAATACAAAATTCATTGAGCTCTGCAGCCCATTTTCCAATCCTTCCAGTAGCTTCTCGGTTTCTCATAATATCCTTCAGAGGTTGTGAAGAAGGAACAATTATGTTGTAAGCTTGAAAATAATGCCTAAGCTTCCTGGAGGCCATCAAAACAGCATACAGTACCTTCTCCAATTCTGTATAATTTTTCTTTGATAAACTAAGAACCTCGAATACGAAATATATTGGGGCCTGCTTCTTAACTTGGCCTTCAAGCTTCTCCTGGACAAATGCCGCACTTACCGCTGAGTGCGAAGCTGTCACATATAATAACAAAGGAGCCCCTGGCGTTGGTGGAGTTAATGTTGTTAGATCTATCAAATATTGCTTCAGCTCTTCGAAGGCTTTCTGCTGGATTGGACCCCATTGAAAGACTTCGGCTGACTTCAGCACTTCGAAGAATGGTAAGTTTCTCTCTGCCGATCTGGATATGAATCTGTTGAGAGATGCCAGCCTTCCCGTCAATCTTTGAGCCCCCTTTTTTGTGCTTGGTGGTTCCATTCGAAGTATAGCTTCGATTTTACTTGGATTAGCCTCAATTCCCTTTGTTGAAACTAGGCAACCAAGAAATTTCCCCTTTTTTACTCCGAAGACACATTTTTCTGGATTGAGCTTTAAACCAGCCTGTCTAAAATTAGCGAAGGTCTCGTGTAAATCAGCAATGTGGTTATCTTGCTTCGTGCTTTTTACAATAATGTCATCAACATAAGTTAGTACATTCCTGCCTATCTGAGAATGGAGAACCTTCGCTGTCATTCTGCTGAAGCTTCCTCCAGCATTTTTGAGCCCCTCAGGCATCCGAAGGTAGCAATATGTCCCGCTAGGGGTTATGAAGCTGGTTTTCGGTTCGTCCTCCTTCTTCATCCAGATTTGATGATAGCCTGAATAGCAATCCAGCAAACTCATAAGCTCTGATGAAGCTACGGCATCGACTAAGGAATCTATCCTTGGCAATGGAAACTCGTCCTTCGGACAAGCCTTATTGAGGTCAGTAAAATCAATACACATTCTCCATTTACCATTGGCCTTCTTCACCATAACAGTGTTAGCCAACCATTCTGGGTATTTCACCTCTCTAATAACTCCAGCACTGAGGAGTCTTTTCACTTCATTCCGAGCACCTTCGGCCTTGTCATCAGACATCTTCCGAAGCCTCTGCTTTCTGGGTCTGAAGGATGGATCGACATTGAGCGAATGCTCAATAACATCCCTGTTAACTCCACAACGATCATTAGCTGACCAGGCAAAAACATCTTTATTGTTGAACAGAAACCTTATCAAGGTTTTTTCCTGCTCTTCAGACAATTGAGATCCCAACAGCACCTTCTGATCTGCTATATCCTCACATAAGAGCATGAGCTTCGGCTGGTCAGCTGAAGCAGCTTTTTCCCTTCTGAACTTGTATTGCTCACAGGCCTCAGCTCCATCTATGTTATGGATTGCTTTTGAATCTGTCCAATTTCCTTCTGCCCTTCTGGCGGCTTCCTGACTTCCATGAATAGCAATAGGCCCTTGGTCCGAAGGTATCTTTATGCAGAGGTAAGCTGGGTGAAGAATTGCTTCGAAGGCATTGAGAGTACCGCGACCAATGATAGAATTGTAAGGATACTCCATGTCAACAATATCAAACACAATTCGCTCAGTCCTTGTGTTGTTAACAAATCCGAAGGTTACTGGCATGGTGATCTTCCCAAGTGCTACAATTTGCCGTCCTCCGAAGCCACAAAGAGGGTGTGTAGCATCATGGATCTTGTCTTCGGGCTCTTGCATTTGTCTGAAAGCTTTAGCAAATATGATATCAGCTGCGCTGCCTGTGTCAACCAAGACATTATGGACCAGAAATCCTTTGATCACACAAGAGATAACCATAGCATCATTGTGTGGGTAATCCTTGAGTTGAAGATCCTCTTGGGAGAAGGTAATTGGAATGTGAGACCATCTTGACTTGATGAAGGGTCCTTGCACCCCAACATGTTGTACCCTTCTCTGTGCTTCTTTCTTCTGCTTTTTGTTGGCTGGCTCTGAGCATGAACCACCTGTTATCGGGAGCACCAGCTTCGGGGCCGAAGCAGCTCCAACTTGATCGTTGAACGAAGCCATCAGCTCAAAAAAGTGGAAGTGTGTTGACCGGAGGTGGGCGCCAATGTTGGGGACTTGTTCTCAAATGCTATGAATCAAGAACAAGGCAACACGATGATGTTAAACATTAAATACCCTTCGTCCGCTGAAGCATTATCTCCTTAAGGGTTTAATGGACTTCGGACGAAGGGTGTGAACATAATATTATGAAGGTGGCAAAAAATAACATAAAACGATGTAAAATGTAAAACATTAAAGATAGATATGTTGGAGATAAATGATATCATTCATACATTTACTTTTAATACAATGATTAAGGTATGATTATACCTTTGCCTTGACAAGCAATAATTCCCGAATGATGCTTTCGCAATTACAGGAATCCGTGAACAGTAAAGGAATATTGTTCACTATTTATAGGCACAAGACACAGCCTGTGATCAATTACAATCATACCCTTCATAAAAGTTTACAACATCGACTCAAACTCTTATGGACTAAAAGGTCATTCTATCTTTAAGTCGGTTTGTAATTCCGAAGCTTCGTGGTCAGCACCCTTCGGCATTACGTGCAGACGACTTCAACCGAAACTGTTTCCTCCTACAGGACCTTCGGCGACGAAGCATGGTCCCAACAACTGGCTAGCATATTCTTAAGTTGTATAATTCAACCCACGTGTCATTGTCCCTTCATGTTGCAACAGCTAGCATGTACAACTAGCAACCTTTGTTAGATTTAGTTGTGCCTGGCCAAACCTTATTTTAATTAAATCATATACATTTCAAGGCCTATAATAAATGTTAAGTGCAATAAATTAGTATTTAATCATGTATTAGTAAGTGACTATTGTGGTCACAATGTCAGGGGTTCAAATTCTCTCCCAAATTCGAAGGTTTATGGTATAAGACTTTTTGGCACTTACCTCATACCTAAGGTTTATGATATAAGATGTCTCGGTTCTTATCCATAGAGAAAGTAAAAAAGACGAGTCACACATCGATCCACACGCATCGAGATGTGATGAGGTTGTGGCGCACACATTCAAATTTTGTAGCTAATGTCTTGTTGGGACGACGATACAGTCTACCTCTCCTAAGTAAGAAGAAAAGGTAGGCAAGTGTGTGAATGGAACACTAGCAGCGAAGCAAGCTATTCGGAGAAGGGGTCTAAAGTACAATTAGCCGTGAAAGGGTGGGGATGACAACAACATGCATGAGCCACGCACTGCTTTATTTTTGATACACTATATATTATGTGTATACAGAGAGAGACATGTATAGAAGTATAAATACAGTATAAAGGTATAGATGTACTTAAACTGAACAAGACTGTCTTAGTCATGTTGAAAAGGAAAAGAAAGGCCCATGCATTTGGGCCGCTCTCTTTATTCTCGACTAGTTAGCTACGATGATTCTCGCTGTCTACCACGAACCCCTAATCTGATTAGACGGCACGATATTCCGAAGCGCGCTAAAGCAGTCCCCCACTAACAAGAGACGATCATATACTTTTATCAGCTTTCTTTTACGTAAAGTATTTGTGTTTCGAATACTTTATGCTATAGCCCATAATGTTGACTGTTGCGGCGTCGCACAGTTCCTTTAATTTAACTAATGCTGTCCTCCCACATATAATTGCGTGCACTTTCAAATTAATACATATCTTATTCAACCCACCGTGTGTGTGTATATATATATATATATATATATATATATATATATATATATATATATATATATATATATATATATATATAAGAGCATCTACAACCCACATAAATGTCATGTACCTTAAAGAGTATTAAGATGGTAAATGTAAAAAAAATACAAAAGACAGTATCTTGGTGAAATAACGCCTCTATCATAGTTCTTCAAGTATGGTTCTATTCATACAACGCACATAAATGAGTCGTACCTAAATAAGATATAAGACTCAAATACATTGGATTGTATGAAGGGGTTTCTTAGATGTATCTGGTGCTTAAAGAACCAAAACGTAGTATTATACATGCCCTAAAGGTAATTAATAAGGATTTCAGATAACTACAGGGTCTACAGCATATATAATGGATATACGGTTTTGGCAATTTGTAAATGAAATCGCGTTTTCGCGCGGTGCTAATCGATAGGTTGAACTAGATGTACCTCGCATGATGTCTTTGCCTGCATGCCAGAAAAGTTATTAGTCAGAGGCATCAAGTAGGGTTCCTTCTATCTGAGGTACTGGGCTCCCGGCCGGGGTGCTCAGCATGTTGCCTTGATGGTTGTCCCATGTCTGGCCTGCTGGTCCCTGACCAATGACACCCCACCCCCTTGTCCAACTGTATGTAACATATATATATATATATATATATATATATATATATATATATATATATATATATATATATATATATATATATATATATATATATATGCAACAAACTAAAATTCCTTCATGTTCACTTAATTAATTTATTCTAATTAATCTCTTGTGTGGAACCCACAGGCGCCATAGTTGTGTGCAACCAGCATCGACTCAAGGCATTGCTTATCCTAATCTTCTTGTAAAAAAAAACTATATGTACATACCATACCATTCTTACATAAAGGCACACAGTTGGTAGGAAAAAAATTCTCTACATTCTAGATGCAAACACTATCTTTTACATCACCTCACATCGACCACTTAGAGGTCCATAAAATTAGATCAAAATTTACAACTTAAGCCTTTAGTAATTTGTTTTTCTTCTATTTATATGAACCACCATGTGGCGGCTGTGAAAGGCTGTAAAAGTGATTCTTTGCATCCCAGATACAAAGAATTTTTTTCTGGGTTGGTGCATGCACTCACCAGCAAATACATCAACAAAGAGGGGACTACTTGCATAGCATGTACTGGTACAAGTCAGTGGCTTTAGCCTGCCTTTAGCTTATGGGGGCTAGCTATCTAGTTAATCAAACAGGCTGAACGAACCAGCAAGTCTAATGATGACAAGACCCTGAAAATTCCACAGGGAAAGCTCTGACCAACCCCTTTAGCCTGCCTTTTGTTTTTTTTAATAAACAGCATTCCCGCAAAAGGGACTCCACTGAGATTCATTGACAGGGAAGCAAAATATATGACAATATATATAGAAAATCCATGCATTATTTTGTCCACTAAGCCAGAGGAGTGCATGCCCTCCTCCTCCTCTCCTCTTGGTTCTTGCAGACAACTCGCACCTGCAGGTTGTTCCTTTGTGTCCAAACCAAGGAAAGGCGGCAGGCTCCTCACATTCTCCTGCCATATCTGCTGGCCGCTGCTCCCCCCCCCCCCCCCCCCCCCCCCTCTCTTTCTTCAAGCTAGCTTGTAGCTGGCTGCATGCTCCTCGCGCGAGCCATGGTGATGGAGCACAGGAAGAAGTCGAATTATCTTGTTGCCCTCGTCTTGGCTTCGCTCTTGCTCTCCGCCATGGCAGGTTAGCATGTTGTGTGTGTGCGCGCTCCTGTTTTCCAAGAAGATCTCGTCTTGGTTTAAACTTCTCTGCATATATACATATATATACTATAACTCCAGTTCTAGAAGATTCGTGTGGTAAGCTCGCGCGCGCGCGTGACCCACGCCACACATACTAGTTTGCTCTGTCCTTCAGTTTTCTGTAGTGATTCGTGGAGCTTATGCTTGATGCAGGAGGGCATCGGAAGAAGCTTCTGAACAAAGACGACGCATCAGAATCAATGGTACATAACTATGCATAACCCTATTTTATACTTCGAAAAAAAAGGAGGAATAATATATAACTGCGTATATATGACTATATGATCCAGCTGGTAGCTAGAGTTAATTGATGCATATATATTCTCTTTTTGCTCTTGTATATTCAACTACGTATAAGCATAAAGCATAATGTTATTATCATGGCATTGCACAGAAGTTAATGCAAAAAAAAAACTTGGAAGCATTTCTTGAAAGTCTTCCGAGTATATGGGATGGATAATGGATTGTTAAGTTTTCTTCGCCATCCTCTCCATCTTCTTGTCAAGAGCACGGCAATAGAACATGCAATACGTTGACTAGGCATAATAAGACGCAGTTTTTCAACTCCAAGATGGTTTATTTCTATGCATTCCGTGTATTCCTAGCTAGGACAATCAGTTCTATTTGACAGGTTAGTTAGAGGCTTAGCGTGACCCATTATTTGTATAAGTTTCACTACCAAATGGATACTCTAGCTAGAACTTCGCTACTAGATCCATATCTATATTGGATATAATGATGCTTCATCCCCATAACTGAACCTCAAACAATTCATGCATGGGTAGCAGTATGGATATATGAAAGCACTTTTTTTCAAGTACTCCCTTCGTTTTCCAAATTATAGTCTGAATAGACTTTGCCGTATCAAATTTCAATTCTATAATTTTAACCAAGCTATTTAGCTAGAGGAAACAATGCATCAATATTTATAACATCAAGTGAGTTTCATTAATTAATTTTTTCGTGAACTATGCTCTGATAGTGAATTTGTTTGAACTTGTAAATGCAAATACATTTTTTCTAAAAACTTGAGCAAACTAAGACAAGTTTGACATGGGAACAAACTAAAATTAAATGAACCGCGATGTGAAATGATGAGAATATTTAGCATACGCTACATACACGACATATATACACATACCTATACCTAGAGAGAGAAATGTTATTTTTCACTCTAGATAGTGATCACTCATCCTAAAATGGCTTAACAAAAATCGTGAATGACTTAACAAAATCAATGAAGATTTGTTAGATCATTGTAGAGTGGGTGATTATCATCTAGAGTGACGAATAGCATTGCTATGTAGGTGTTCCTAATATATCATTGCACAAATAACTATGATGTGGATTGGATGGAATATTTGGTCCATTTGGTTCAGTTATAAATTCATGAAAATCCGATTCTAGCTATAAGCTCTGAAAAAGCTGCCACGAGTTAGCTCATGTGGGAAAGCTAAAATATGTTTGGTTGAAATAAGAGCATGGTAGCTTAATTGGTAACATGAATGA
Source organism: Zea luxurians (assembly GCA_029449295.1). Classification (NCBI taxonomy): domain Eukaryota; kingdom Viridiplantae; phylum Streptophyta; class Magnoliopsida; order Poales; family Poaceae; genus Zea; species Zea luxurians. The sequence continues at coordinate 58,093,068 of JAOPSE010000020.1, forward strand.
CAGGAATTTTTTTAAAAAAATCTGGAGCAGAAAGTGATTTTGAATTGAGCTAGATAAATCTGTAGATTTTTCTGAGTCTATTATGATGTTGTACTCGTTTGGTTGAGATTTTAGATTTTTTTTCAGCGAATCTAGTTCCTAAAGCTAAACCAAACTCACCTAAACATCTACTGCTCATTATATATTACACGTTTGCAATAGTTGTTGCAGTTTATCGCGGTTGAGGATCTTGCATTTTGGCACTAAATATATTTGCACCCTAATCGCTGTTCTCCTGCCAATGCAAGTGGCTAGCGTGTGATTGTTCATGCATGCATGGCGCAGGAGCCATCGGAATCCACGCAGCAGCTGCAGGAAGACGACGAAATGGCTGTGGTGGTCCACGAGAGAATTCTCAGGCAGGCGAAGATGAACGACTACGGGAGCTACGACTCCTCGCCGACCATGGCTAAGCCTCACTTCAAGGACATACCTAACTAGCCAAGCCACTATATACATTGAGGTCGATATATGTTGCTTGCTAGTCGAGTCGCCCTCCTCCTCATACACAAGCATACTTGCCTAATAAATTCCATGTATCATCACCATGCATATATATATGTGAGAATATATGTATGTATTGCCGCTTGATGTATATGTGCACAGTGCACACACTACCTACATGTTTATATATGTGCATGTTCGTCGTCGACCATTTCGAAATCGAGTATATTTGTGTTGTATAATTGACTAAATATGAAAGTTTACTAGTGGTGGACGACCTAAAGTTTTATCAAAAAGGATGATATGATCCTAAATTTTGCTGCGGTAAAGTATATTTAGCAATTCAGTAAATAATTGTAATACTTGTTCTATTTCACTATGCAACTACTTTTTGTTCATATGTGTAATAGACTTGGCCTAAATAAAAAAATCATGAAATTCGTATAAAAATCTCAAAGGTCCATTCATGTGTGTGCAAAGTGTGGAAGTAAGAATCCTTTAGTCTCATCTTGCTTATGGATTTGCTGCTCTGAGCTCTTCCTTCACCATTCTTCGATAACCTCATACCACTAGCGGTGATAACGTCTCCACCACTCTAGCACTGGCAATTGGCATCTCCCAAAGGTACACATCCCATATCCAGTCTGTTATTACGATATACCTGCTATCTTGATCACGATGTTCATTACGTCGCTATACATGCTATCAAATCTAACTAGTATGTTTAGGGTTTTACTTGCAAGCATATGATATTAACTATAATAGGTTTTGCTGATGCACCAATGTCGGATAAATTTACCCATGCACACTTCAAGAGATTGCAAGTTAAGGCCACGATCTAGCTACAGGCGATGAAAGTGTTCTAGGTTAGTACCGGCAATGCCTGATGAAAATATCTCTAAACAACATTAGAGAAGGTTCCAACATGCTAACAATGGCTTTGTGGGAGTAGTTCTTAATGTTCTTACTAATCATCTGGTAGATGTGCTATAAGATGGTTGGTAACCGATCTATAGTCGAGCAAGCTCATTAGGTTCAAAGAATGTCAAGGGAACTTGAACTCCTTAAGTATATCATACATGATGGGTTCATGGCTAGATGCATTATTACAAAGTTGCCTCCTACATGGAGGGGCTTTAGCAAAACTCTCAAATGCAAGAGGAAGACAATATCAGTTGAAAACCTGATAACATCTCTGGATATTGAGGAGAAGGCTTAGAATAAGGACAATACTAATATGTGGAAGGAGGGTCATTATATTGGTAACATGGCTAGAATAATTAGCATGGCAAAAACAAAGAAAAGAATAAGCCTTTTAATGCCAAATCAACAACTACCTTCAAGAATTAGAAGAATAAACCATACTTATCTTACTTCAGTTGTGGAGAGCTTTATCACTTTCCAAGGAGTATTATATCAAGTGGATCATAAAGTAAAAGAAGAAGAATTTCAATCTTGTGACTACTAGCAATTATGATGATGGGTATGGTAATCTTCCTATTGTACCTTCAGTGTTTCAATCTCCAAGTTGGTGAGTTGATACAGATGCTAATATTCATATGTTTATTGGTATATCTATACTTTCTTCTTACCTAGGGATCCAAGATTCCTCTGTCATGATGGGGAATGGGTCATATGATTCTGTTCATGTTGTTGGAATAGTAGATTTGAAGTTTACTTCAAAGAAAATCGTGCAGCTGAAGAACATGTAACATGGCCCCACTAGACACAACAAACTTGTTAGCAACTCCCTTCTTTTGAGAGACAGGTTTAAATGTAGCATCAAAGTATGAATAATTTATTAGCAGGGACTATGACTGCAGAGGTTGATTCCGCTTTTCTTTAGCTGATTTTTATAATAACTCAGTGAATTATAAATGCGGCATGATTATAATAATGTGACTTTTTGGCATTCTTGTTTATGTCATGTTAACATTAGTTTGATGTCTTGATTGTCCATCATGAGTCTAATTCTAGATTTTAGTATTACCAAAGGTTATAAGTAACATAGCTGTGTATAATCAAAGAAACATCAAAAGCCTCACAAGGCAGTGGAGGAGAAAAACTTGGCACTTGTATAACACCATACATTATGATCTTTGTGAATGTTGTGTTGATAAAAGGTGGAAATAGACTTCAATTGATGATGTGACTAGTTTTGTATGCTTAAATATAAGGATGAAATGCTAGAGTACTTTAAAATCTATAAGTTAAAGTTGAGAACTAACTAGAAAGAAAGATTAAGCATCTATGGTCGGATCATGGTGGGGAGTATTTTCTCAAAATGTTTGACGAATTCTATGAAGAATAAGGTAGTATTCATGAAAGGGTGTCTCCCTATTTGCTTCAATCGAACAGGATTGATGAAAAGAAATTGCACACTAACTGACTTGGTGAACACCATGATAGACACTACTTGTTTATTTAAGGCACAATGGGGGAGGTTTTATTAGCTATGAGTCATATGCTAAAAAAGAATTTCAAATATAACTAAAGAGACAACCCCATATGAGGACTAGGTTGGGAGGAAACCATCACATTCATACTTGCATACATGGGGATATTTGGCAAAAGTCAACATACCAAATTCTAAGAAGCACATGATTATGCCAAAAATTGTGGACCATGTCTTTCTAGTATATGCTCACTAAAGCATTGCCTAAGCATCTAAGATTGGATCATGGCCATTAGTATTTTCCCAAAATGTTTAGTGAATTCTATGAGGAACATGGTATTATTTATGAGAGAACACCTCTCTACTATTGATGTGAAAATGACATATTTTCATATACTCAAAATAATGTCACAACAACATAATAAAAGGAAGATGGTCATATCGTGAGCATATTTTACCAAATAACAAGTTCTACATGTCGATGGTGTATTTCTTTGTAGAACTATATAAAATGGAGAAGATAAGCTTATGGGCCCACCATAAGGGGGTCAACCAACCACTCTATGGTGCTCATAACCCTTTCAAATTTGACATGGTCCATGTGAAACACTCCTAAGTGATTCTCAACCATTGGATGCAATGTGTGTTTTCTCTCAGTGGTGGAAGATCAAAACACATGGATTCGATGGCCCACATCTCAGCAAAACCAACATCAATGTGGACCAAAAAGGATGTACACCCACTCAAGACCAAGCTAGGACCCATCGCATAAAAGAAGGTGGGCACACATTGCATAGAGGTGGGAAACCAATCACCCCTTGGTTTGACAACCACTTAAGTGCCCCTAATTTGCTTCACTACCTTCAAGTATGGAGGCATGCATAGGAACACACATTAAGAATATCATAGTCCTTGATTTAAAGTCAGTTTGATTTAATGGCATAAAATGATGATCACATGGATCCATGGGCTCACTTAAACTAGTATCAACTTAGGGGTGCACTGTAACACCATAAAAGCCATAAATTAAAATAATAAATTTAGATATTATATTAATTAGGGTAATAAAACTTTTAGTGTTTAATTATTCATTTGCATCGTTTTCTTTGCATGCGCTTGATTTATTATCGGATGATTGTTGTTAATTTCCTTTTTAAAATGAAATACTAGTAAATTAAATAATAATTAAGTATTATAGTAATTATTAGTCTAAAAACAAGTATTCTATTTATAAATATTTTTTGGTAAATTTTTTATGAATTTTTGATCTCTTTAAATAAGCATTTCTGAATTTAAAAAAAAACTAAACCTATAGTCGGCCGGCCCACTAGGGGCCCAAAACCCCCAAACCCTAATCTATCTCTCCCGTCGCGCGCTCCCTGGCTGCCAAGCAGCCAGCAGCCGCCGCCTCTCTCCCTCACTCCTCTCTCTCCCCACTCTCTCTCTTCTCTCTCTCCTCCCTCCCCGCTTCTCTCCCGCGCGACGCCCTGCCTCCTACGTGCGCCGGCGCCCTGGTGGCCGCGCGGCACGCTCGCCGGGCCCGTGCAGCTGGGCCGAGCCGCGCCCGCTGCGCCCAAGCACGCCCGCGCGACGCGCGCGCGCCCAAGCCCGGCCTCCCCGCGCGCGATGCCGCTGCGCCCAGGCGGTCGGCTCCACCGCGGGCGAGCCACTCTGCACCGAGCGCGAGCCCCAGCCGCCACCCGCCGCGCAACGCGCGCGCTCGACGCCGAGCGCCCCTGCTCGGCTGCTCCCATCCGCGAGCGCGCCAGCCCCACGCAAGCAGCTTCCTGCCGCGCCGACCCGCCTTGCCGCGCGTTCAGCCGCGCCGTAGTTGCCGAGCTCTACACAGCAAGTCCAAGCGCCGCGAGTCCGTCGTCCGTTTCTTGCATTATGAGGAATTATTTCTTCCGTTTCTCCCTCCTCTCCATTATTCTCCTAGAAACTGACGCAGTGGTGGCCATTGAAGACCACGTTAGGCAGACTATTCTTCTTCCCTCCTGCTCTCTATAAAAGGCAGCAGAGCCTCCCATTCCTCCCTACTCGAGTTTGCCTCTCTCTCTAGCACTCCTCGCTCAACGCTAGTGCCGTTCGTCGCCGGAGTTCACCGGAGCCACGCACTCGCTGTCCGTAGTCGAGCCCCGCTCTCCGTCCGGTCGAAACCTGTCGATTCATCCCCGTCACACGCACGAACCCGAGGTTGATGACGACCCAAATTTATTTTATGTATTTTATAAAGTGCTTTTGATTCGACTCATGTGTTGTATAGTTTGTTTGTTGTAATATGAACACATGTGATTCCGATTTATGTATTTGTGTGCGCTATGGAATTTGTTAGAAATATGCGATTAGTAGTGCACCGTGTTATTTCATGTTAATCGACGCGTTGATTTTTGGTTTAGAGAAATATGACGTAGATTTAATAGTCACACGTTGGTGATAAAAATACTAGATAAGAATTTATAGTCAATTTTGGTCACGATAAATTCTAGAAACTATTTGGAGAATTATAGGTGCATTTTGATGGATTAGAAAAATGATATAGAACTCATGTCATATGAATAATATAGGATTTTGGATGATTTATCTATTTATTTTATTAGCATTTTCTTTTTAGAAAGAAAAAGAGAAAAGATCACCAGTAGTGTGGTAAATAGATTTTGCTAGTTAAATAATCTTGTTCGCAAATTGAGCACTTAGATTTCTAGACTAAACAAAATATTAGTTTATGTAAAAATATCCTCACTTGTGTATAAAAAGTCCAATTACCAATTTATGTAGATTTTTAGAATATTAATATTATTAAATTCATTTTTGCTATACTAACTAATTTGAGTTAGAAGGAATAAAAGGTATTAATTTATTTATTAGTATTAAAAGACAATAAGTATTATTTAATTTCACTGATGGTGTTAAAATAAATTAATATTAGTTAAAATTATATTTATTGCACCTACTCCTAAATTCACCATTAGGATTCACATTAATAGCTATAATTGAATTCATAAGTATTTACGCGATTAGTACGTAATTAAAATGTGATTAGTGCGACGTGTTAATGTGCATGTAATGGTGTATGATTATGTAATGGTGCATGTTTATTTATGGATGTATACTTTATTTTTGTATGTGCGATGTGCGACTATAATAGAAGCGGACTGTGTGGTAGAGAATCCGAACTCGTTCGAGGACGACCCGCAAGACGCTTTTGAGCAAGGCAAGTGGATTCTCCCTCTGCATATTCTGTTTGTACCTACTCATTACATATAACAATGTTTACTTTTCAATATATTGCATAATTTGATGGGCTTACCTAATTAAGAATTTCCTAGATTTACTACCTGTATTCCTTGTTTAACCTGGGAAAATAATTAAGCTGTGCAAGATTTATGCTACCGCTCAACTTAATGATTCTTAATGTCACTCTTTAATTGGTTTTAATGTTCCAAAAATGTTAATTGGCAATTATGACATTAACCCGATGGTTAAGATAACTTTATTACAAATTAATTGGAACATGGAGTGACCACCCAGGATAACAGTGCAACCACAAGTGCTATCATGGCTCTGGCTTTGGTAATTAGCTTTATATGCTTAGTGCCTAGCAACCTTACCTGAAAGATGGGCAAGAGGGGGAGCGGTAGGTGCTGGCAGCCCACGTTAACATGGGGTCGTATTCTTGGCTAAGGTACTTCACCCAGGGGGCCACCACCATCGTCTTAGAAACCTTAGCGGGTTGCTTCGTATTAAGTGTATTTTGTGAAAACCTCATAATGGATCCCTAGCCATTCACCTCGGCAGTGTCTAAGGGTCCGATCAACCCGGGCTAGATGGGATACATGGCTTGTGGGTAAAGTTGTACCACCTCTGCAGAGTGTAAAACTGATATATCAGCCGTGCTCTCGGTTAAGAGCAGTCTGGACTCCTCACATGATAATTGAACTTAAAGATGGACATAAATTGAGATCCGATGATCTGCCAATAATTTGCTTAAGTGGTTTCACTTAAGTGTTTTTGTTATATTCATATTCCTTTGTTTAATTGGGATATTTGGGATTCACTATTATTAGTAAGACAGGTGTTGATAATAAAATGTTGACCAACTAAAATTCTTACTGCTCAGACTTAGCCTCACCTTGTTATACCTGCATTAATTTTTCCCCCACTTGCTGAGCCCCGACCATAAGTGAGCTCACCCTTGCTAATATTTTGATCAGAGGGTGATGCTGGAGACTTTGATGGAGAATTTATCGACGAAGAATTCTAAGTCTAACGATGCGCCGGTCAACTTCCTGTGGAAGATTGCCCAGTTGTTTATTTCCGCTTTACTTTGATATGATACTTGTTTAAGACACAATGTTTCAGATGATGTAATAAAGTTTTATACTCTCTTTACACCTTTATTGCATTGTCTTTTGATATATTGCACTTGTGACGTCAACATATATGTGGAAATGGATCCTGGCACACATATGGTATGCGCTCGGTTCTACCCCTTGGAACCGGGTGTGACATGCACCCCCTCTCCATTCATGAACTCAAACTTCAAGTGCAAAGTAGTTCCATTCTATCTTGTAGTATAAGATAATTTAGCGTGGGAGTGAGAAATAGAGTGAGCTTTGCTCAGATTTTCGGATTCGACCTTCTAGAGAGTTTGGTATATATCTTATACCTTTCCATTTTTAGTATTACTTTACATTATTCAATATATTATTAATTTTGTACCTTATTTAGTATTTACTTCATGCAACATTAATTTAGTGCTAGTGTTTTGTGGTTTACCTTAGCTTATGGTTGTATGCTTGTTAGATTAATTATCAAGGACCCTAACATAGTCACATGTACATTGATTTGTGTATACACAATTAGAGTATAGAGAGATAGTGTAAAAATGTTGTTCATACTCGACTTGCTAGTGGTTACTGCTTATCGCATGGATTGTTAAAGTAGCTCGCATGTGGTGATAGCCCTATCTTGTGTTTATATTCCGTCATGTGTTATAGGAAGGTTATTAAAATAGTAATAACAAGTTAGCCGCTTTGAGTAAGAGTTTTGTGCTCTTACTATATCATCTACCGCCTCATATACTTGTTGTGTGGACACAATCTCCCTATTTACATCTGTGCAATTAAGATAGAACCACAGAAATATAGTTGGAATGATAGAAACCTATATTCTCTCATTGTCCTCCCACCTAGTTCTACCTTACTAGTTATGTTTTGAGTTATCTCTATCTTCACAACTTATTTCATCGCCTTTCCTAAAACATTCGGTTACCCCTCCCATTACACAGTTCATAACTAATTTGAGGTAATACTGAGATCTCTTATTCATTATCATTCTTAAATACTTATTACCTTAGGATAAAATAAATAATAATACATTAGAATACTCCAAGGTGATCTGTTACAATGGTATATTTTGTGCACTTGTAGAATCCTCTATTTGAGAATAATGTGAGAGTACCATCGGGTACCGGATACGGATAGTTCAAATACCCATTTTTCTGATACAAATATGGATAATTTTATATTAGGATGTATATGGGTAGTACCTGGATAGTACAACTTTGAATTAGGGTCATATTCGGAGCAAGAACTACCCAATAAATACCCAGATATGCGGGTCGGATATAGGTATCTGGGTTTTGGGTACCCATTTTTCTTTTTCTTTTTTGTACAATGTTTTTATAGAATCATAACTTTTACAAATGAACTCGGATTAAGGTAAAGTTTACATGAAAATTGTATAGCTCGGAGAGATCTACAACTATGTAGTACATTACATTTTTTTTGAACCTATATTCATGTTTAAATTATTGAAATAATGTCCAAATATATATCAAAGTAACAGAATATATGTCACATGTGTTGGATTATCTTGTGTTGTATTAGAGTATCTTATGTCATTTGAAAACTATCATGTGTTGTATTAGACTACTATGTGATTCAAATCTTGGCATTACATTCGAACTATTGTGTTGGACTATTGTATGATCTCAACTTATTGCTATATTGTCATGTATAACTGTGGTCTATGCAATGGCATTTACGTGATGACCGTGATGAGCATGACGAGGACCGGTGGCTGCGCGTCCTTGAAGGTTTATCTTCGCTTGAAGAATCATCCCAAATTTTGACACTTGTTAGCGCCTTGCCTTTGCTCCTCCCCTTTTTGGGTTCGGCCATAGTTGGACAGTTATCCCTGAAGTGGCCCTTCTCCCCGCATGTGAAGCATCCTCTTTCTTTGTTTTTCCCTGTCAATGTTAAAGAGAAGATCCTCTACCTACAGGGGCACACCCATTAGATTAATCTAGCGAATTATCCCCATTACCTTTCTGACGCATCGGATTGTTTCTTCGTCCTCGGAGTATGATGTTGATGGTTGATTATCTTTATCATCATCACTTTCTTCTTCTTCCTCTTCTTCACTTGAGGAACTTGAAGTGGGAGCCTTTTTTTACCCTTTCTTTCATCATATGCAAAAGCATATGGCCTTGAGGAATTTGGCTCCTCTCCGCGACACATTTTTCGCGACATCTCGAAGGTCGTGATTTTCCCAATCACAATGGCCGGGGTCATTGCACTCAAGTCCTCCATGTTGTGAAGAATAGTGATGATGCTCCTATATCTTTGTTGTGGTAGTAGGGAGATAATCTTCCTCACAATGTCTACATCACCTAGCTTATTTATGTCAATAGAATTGAGCTCATTGATGATTAGATTCAAACGAGAATACATATCTCTAATAAGCTCATTTTCTTTCATAGCAAAAGAATTATACTCATTTAAGACTAGGCAATGTTTTTGCTCACGGACATTGGATGTGCCATCATGGAGCTCATACAATTTTAGTCAAATCTCATTAGCAGTTTTTAATGTAAAAACTTGATTAAAAATATCCATGCTAAGAGATTCATACAAGCAAATTTTTTGGCTCTAGCATTTAGATGATTTTTTTCCTCACTCGTGGTGGGTTTCTCGGGATTCTTGTGTGGTTTCATCCCGTCAAGAGTGACTCTCCAAACACTTAGATCAACGGCCTCTAGAAAACAAGCCATTCTAGCACTATAATATGGGAAGTTAGTGCCATCGAAGTGTGCTAAAGCGTTTCAAATGAGCCAAACTAGCTCTGATACTAATTGAAGGAAATAGGTGACGCCTAAGGGGGGTGAATTAGGACTTCTAAAACTTTCTCTAAACTAGGCCACAAATAAATCCCTAGAGCAAAACCTATGCAAATAATCAAACTAGAATGTGCAAACTAGGTTTTGTCTAAGTGTTGCTATCTCTACCGCAATGTCTAAGTTTCAATCCTAAACAATATATGTATAAAGAAAAGATTGAAACTTAAATGCTTAATATAAATGTGGAAGCTAAAGATCAAAGTAGAGATACAAACTCTCGTGGATGACGCCGGCATTTTTACCGAGGTATCCAGAACCACGTAAGGTCTCGACTAATCCTCGTTGGTGCCCCTATGCAAAGGGAAGGCCATGCGAGGGCCAAGCACCTCGGTCGAGTAACTCCATAGAGAGCCACGGGCCTTCTCCATGCTCAATTGCTGCTCCTCTTCCGGCTCCTCTCGGACGCTCCCTGCTGTCTCCACTATCGAGCTTCCGGTCGAAAACGTTGTGGGCCTCGTTCCCTCCGGTACACGGTGGCGGCCGTGACACAAACGTGGTTGTCAAGGTCACGCAAGACTCTCGCCCCACTCGGTACAATTACAACGGCTCGCGTAAGAGCCAAGGGGTTATGTGGTTTTTCTAAACTCACTCAACTAACTAGGATTCACCTAGAGAAAATGCTAAAGTGGTCTAACTAACCTAAGCACTTCACAAAGCACCTACGCTAATCACCGAGTGATTCTATTAAGCACTTGGGTGTATGAGCACTTGGAAATGTCTACTATATGCCTTGGTATGTTGCTTGGACTCCCACACCTTGTAATGGCCGGTTGGAAGTGTATTTATAGCTCGCAACACAAAACTAGCCGTTGGAGAAAAGCTGATGTTTTCTGCGGCACACCAAACAGTCCGGTGAGGTCACCGGACAGTTCGGTGTCACTGTCCGGTGGGCCTAGCCATTGGACTGACACCGCAAGTGACCATTGGCGCTGTAGGCTTTTACACCGGACAGTCTGATGGCTCTTCTCTACCAGTGCCACCTAGAACTAGCCGTTGGGCTACTGTTCCCTGGTGCACCGGACAGTCCACCAGTGGCAACACTTGTCTTCATTTCTTGGACTTTGCTTCATACTTGTTAATCTTCTTGTGATCTTCATAATGTCTTCTTTTGTGGTGTTGCTTTCCTCAATGCCTTAGTCCAAGTAACTTTAGCATCCTGTGAACTACAAACATAAACACTAGCAAACACATTAGTCCACAGGTTATGTTGATCATCAAACACCAAAACCTATTGAGCCAAATGGCCCGGGGTCCATTTTCCTTACAGACATGACAAATTTTAACAAGTTTATTCTTAGCTATTACAAGGTGTTCACGCTCTCCATCTACTACAAAACTCGTTTTAAAAGGACTACATCTACTACCATAACATGTATGAGTTTTAAATTAAGACAATGCGCTCATCTCTATGCTTCTTGAATATAGAAATTAAATATGAAAACCAGTTATACTAAACATTTCGATTACATATTTTATGCTTGCTTGATTTATTTATTATCTTTTAAAAATCGCCTGCCATTACTTCCAACTACAGGTTCAAACAGGGACCGTTGCGCATAAAAAACAGACACCGGATCTTCCTGAAGATTTTCTCGGATCGTCGACAACCTTTTAAGTTGTAAAATGTCCTCAGTATCTCTACTAACTATTAAGACACTACTGTAGACTGACCCCGCCTCCCTACGCCCGCGCGCCCGCCGCGATTCGCCCACCCGCGTGCCACAATCCCCGCCCGCCCTCCCGACATCGACGCCTTCCTCCCTCGCAACGCTCCGACCATGGCGTGGGGAAAGGACGAGGCTATCAGCCCCGACATGGCCTCGGTGGGTCTTCACGTCTCGGAGCGGATCGGCCGCGACGCCGCCACGCAACCCGACCTGGAGGAGGCCCTTGAAGCCTCGCGCTACGCGTCTCACCCCTAATCTAGGCCACTTTTCTTCTCGTCACGGGGCCCTTGAGGCGGACCGGCACCGCATTGCGTAGCAGCGACTCCGCCAGCATCGCCGCGCCGACACGTGCCTCCCGTGAGGTCGCGCTCTGCAGCACACGCATCAGGGACGCGATTGTCGACGGCATGTCGGCGGCGAGCACATCGGCCCCGCATGGTATGCCAGCCGACCAAATCTCTGGCTAAACCCCCCCCCCCCCCCGCCTTGCCGCTCATTTTATGGCGCTCACGCGCGGGCGAGCGCGCACTGCCCCCGCCGTCCCCAGCGCCTGCTTCCTACTCCTCCTCATCACATCCTCCTCACTCCTCCCCCCTGCCAGCCGCAGGGCAGAGTCCGGGGAGAGTCAATTCTCGGTGACGCCTCGTCCTCCTCCAGAAAGGCATGGGGGGACAACTGCGAGGAGCTGCAGTCCATCAGCGGCGGGGAGGCCCGGTGCGTGTACCTCCGCGCGCAAAACTCGGCCTGCTCCCCGGTGGGGTACGTGGACTACCTGCGCCTTCGCCGGCGCGCCGGCGGCCGCGTGCGTCGCGCTCGCGCTGTGGCTCGTGGTGCTCTTCTACCTCCTGGGCGACACCTAAAGGATCACACAATTGTTAGTTTTGCACTCCACCTAAAGTCTAAAGTGATGTGTTGTGTACAGTCTAAAGTCCATTTTGTGTAGGATTCGGCGATTTGTACTCCACCTGATGTTGCTTTGCTCGCAACTTTTGCTTGCCACGGCGGAGGCTAGATCCAGCTCCTGGGCGCCCGTCGTCCTTCCATCTCCCGCCCTCCCTCGTCGGAGCACGAGCACCAAAGGTCCCTATACCCCGTACCGCCCTTACCTCTGCTCTCCTTTTCTTCTCTTCTCCTGTTCACCCCTCGTGCCATAACTGGGCGTCCGTTGCTCCCGCCCTACGCCAGGTGCCCAGATCTTCGTCGGCCCTGCCCCTGCTTCCTTCAACTCCACCACCAGGTAATGCCCTGGACTTAATTGAATAGGCTCTCTTCTCACCAGGATCGGCGTCCTGCCATGGCTCCACGCCAAGATTGTTGATCCCGTGCTGCAGGTCATCAGAAGGTAGGGACCCACTCCCATCTGATGCAGTTCTTCTCCCAATTGCTTCATTTCAGTCATAATAATAGTTATTAATGCATCCGTCAGAGGGATTTTTAACTATTTAACATTCAATCTCCAATCCAACTGTCTTTAACTTTTTAACGTCATTTTCATCGGTCTCTAATAATAAACCATTTAGGGCATGTTCGTTTCTAGCGGTTTAGTCTGTTCCAGGCCTCGTTCCACATGGAAACAATTAGTCTGGTTTGAAATTTGACCGTTTTATTCTGGACTGTTTGTTTCTATCTGAATTAAAAACGAATGTGGTTCGGTTTGGAGTTTCTCCTTCCTTCATAGGCTCGGTACCAATCCCGGTCGCGTGCCCTATGGATCGAATCTTGGCGAGTTTAGACAACAAAGCATCATGAGATAATACCAGTTTGTTGTGAAATAAGTGTTTCTATTCCTGCTTGAAACGAACAACCATCATATGTTCTACAGTTTTTATTCCAGCCTGAATTTTACCGGAGACCAGGTTTCAGTGAACCAAATGGATTCACTTGATCCTTGTCCTGGAAGGGTTTAGGGTGGGATTGAAATCGTTAGAAATGAACGGGCCCCTAACCAGTCGTTTGCTTGATTTAGTGTCACTTTCACATTAATAGGCATCTTTTTAGAGCATCTTCAACATCATGATTCGTGACCTATAAAAATGGCTATAACTTAAAAAATGAGTATATTTTGTAGTAGGATTTAGGGTATCAATAAAATATTATGCTCCAGTAAAGCCTTAAATCTATATTATAGAGCAGCATACTACGGTGTAGTATATTTGAGGCACTTGAGAGGATGTTCTATATTTTTTGACCAAATTTTATAAAATGAAACATTGTTGATTTTTTTTTGCGTAGAGCCCTATGTTTCAATTTGAGGCACAAGTTTGAAGCATTGTTGTAGATGCTCTTATAAAATTGCTCCATACAACTGTAACTTTGGACTAAACTCTCCTTTGATTGTGTGCTGCCTCACAACCATCCTAAAGTCATCCATACTCGGATAAGTGCTTCCAACTGTCATTGGAGCAAACTGAGAAATGGCCTTGAGAGAATGTGCAGGTGCAGTTTAGTCCAAAGTTACAGATGTATGGAGCAATTTTGCAAAAAGATACCTATTAACGTGAAACTGGCACCAAGTCAAGCAAACAACCGGTTAAATGATTTATTATGAGGCCAACGAAAATGGCGTTAAAAAGTTAAAGGCCGTCAAACTGAGTGTTAAATAGTTAAAAATCCCTCTAGCAGAGGATCTTTTCTTGTGTCTTTCCAACACTCCAACTGCTTATTTTCTTCGTTAAGTAATATAGTGTATCACTAGCTACTGTTAGCACCTGTTCAGGTTTAGATACTTAGATAGCTTATTGTGGTATTAAACAATCTCTGTTTATTTTGTCATTCAGCTTGGCAGTACCCTGATTCTTTACATGCATGTCTTCTCCATCTGCTTCTTGAATGAGGTTTTTGACAACCTTCTGTTGGAATGTCGTGCAGGGGAGCAAAACCCAAGCAACTAGCCTTCTCTGCTGCCCTTGGTATCACGATTGGGATCTTTCTGGTATGTGGATTAGTCACACAATTGTTAGGCCTTTACCATTCTCTTGCATTTTTGCAAGATTCTTGGTGATTAATCTCTTGCTTTGTTTCCTTACCGCAGAAATATTAGGAGCACCTAAAGGATCAACTACGATAAATGTTTTCAGTGAGTGTACCAAGGCCGAATCGTTTCTTCCATTTGGTTCTGGAAGTCGAGCATGTGTTGGGCAGAAGTTTGTTGTTCTTGCAATATCGATGTTGATTGCCAGTCTGCTCCGTAGCTATGAGGTTAGATGCACTGGTAGCTTCTCGTTGTGACACCCACACCTCTTAATTTCTTCTACACATTGCCCTTCTACAGATTGACACACACCTCATCATGAGGGAGTGTGCCAAGGCCGAATCATTTCTTCTATAGATTGCCCTTTTTAGTATGATCTGTGTTTTAACTTTTTAAACTTTTGATGTTATTTGGAACTCGATCTCTCAGGTACAGCCTCATCCAAGTTTGTCTAAAGAAATGGACACAACAGTTGACAGCAACCACCTTCATCTCCCAAACCCTAAGATCATCCTCACCAAAAGAAGGATCTGAAGGGAGAGTTTGGCAAACAAAAATCTGGCACGTTTGCTTTCACTGTATTGTTTTTCACTGGTGTTACATCAGTATATGATCTTTAGTTTCCTACCGTCGTTTGGACCATGCTTGTCGGGTACCATAATTAGGGGTACCCCCAAAACTCCTAATCACGGCTGGTAAACACCCTCAGACCAACTGACGGGCGCGGTTCAAGTCAAGGCTTCGTCCACCCAAGGGACACCACCTCACCCGAGCCCAGCCTCGGGCTAGAGCAGTAGTCCCAGACGAGTTCACGCCTCGCCCGAGGGCCGTCTCAGGCAACGGGCACCCCCTCGGCTCTCCCGAAGCCCGGCTCGGGCAGGCTTCGTTGTGAAGCAACCTTGGCCAGACCGCCTCACCAACCGACCGCTTCGCAGGCGCATTCAATGCAGGGGATGCCTGACGCCGTATCATGACACACGCGCCTCAGTCGGCCAGGCCGAAGTGACCGCAGTCACTTCGCCCCTCTCTTTTACTGTCCGATATGACAGAAAAACAGCACCGCTCGCCCCGCTCCGATTGTCGTGCCAACCACCCAGGCGAAGACTGACAACAAGTCACGATCAACCACCGAGTTCGGCCCCGGGCGCAACAGGAAGTTCCGCCTCACCCGACCTCAGGCTCCAGCCTCGGGAGGAGGTCTCCACCTCGCCCGACCCCCAGACTCGGCCTCGACCTCAAGCTCCAGCCTCGGGAGGAGGTCTCCGCCTCGCCCGACCACCGGACTCGGCCTCGACCTCGGTCTCGGGAGGAATCGCGTCCTCGCCCGACCCTGGCCTCAGCCTCAAGAGAAGTCTCCGCCTCGCCCGACCTTGGGCTCGGACCGACCGCGCTAACAAGGGATACATCATTACCCTATTCCTAGCCTGCTCAGGCTACAAGGAACAAGACCGGCGTCCCATCTGACTTACCCCGGCGATGGGTAATGATGGTGCCCCGCGTGCACCATGACGCCGGTGGCTCTCAGCCCCTTACGGCAGCAAGGAGACGTCAGCAGGATCCTTGCCGCACTGCCAGCTGTGCTCCTACAGGACTCAGGCGTTCCTCCGACGGCCACGTTGGCATGTACACAAGGCTTAGGCACTTCTCTGCCGGACATGTTAGCGCATAGCTACGCCTCCTGTTGTACGTCTGGACCCTCTCCTTGCGTCTATAAAAGGGAGGTCCAGGGCCATCCTGGAGGGGGGTTCGCGTGGGGGAAGGAGTGGACGAACGGGCTCCCACTCTCTATCTCTCTCTCCCTCACGCGACGCGCTTGTAACCCCTACTACGAGCGGCACCCCTGGTGCAGGATAATACAAGGCTTGTCCCACCTCTTGTGTTCCATCCCGCGCCAACCCATCTGGGCAGGGGCACGCAGCGATCTCACTCGTCGGTCCAGGTACCCCCCTGGGTCTGAAACGCCGACAGTTGGCGCGCCAGGTAGGGGGCCGCTGCGTGTTAACGAACACCTTCCCGTTGAGTTCCAGATGGAAAGTCTTCAGCAACCTCTTCAGCCCGGGACGGTGCTCCGCTTCGGGAGTCTCGAGTTCATGTCCCTCGACGGCAGCTACGACATGGTACTTCTTCCCCCGCGGCGCAACGACAACGACGGTCTCCGACTCACCCGGCGGCAGCGAGCTCGGCGACAGCATCTCCCCGCGGCAGAAGAGGAGCACTTCGGTCGTCCTCGCCACCCTCCTCGCCGGAGGAGGCGGAGACGAGGCAACCATGGCCACGCAGGAGGCGGCACCTTGACGGCTGTCGCACCAGAGCGAGTCAACGACGCCGGCACTCCCCCGGGGGACATGTCGGGCATTGTCCTCGCACCTGAGACGACGGCGGGTGTCACTTCCCCGCGACGTGTCAGCCCCAAGCGGACTGATGACGCTAGCACCCTCGCAAAGGACCTGCTGGGTGTTACCCTCGTACCTGAGATGACAGTGTGCTCCGCCCCCGACGCGACTTCACCACCGTCCATCGACTAAGAGGTACCGTTCGTTTTCCATCTCGTACCTTTTCGGTTCAGCTTCGATCCACCTAGCGACCCCGCTACGGTGAGCGCCTTCGTAAAGGCGTATCCAAACCTTCTAGGGTACCGTATGTGGTCGACCTGGGACCGACTGACAGTCATCTCAATCTTTGGATCGGCGGGTTCCGAGGAAGAGGACGACCCCGACTCCGGTTGGGATTTCTCTGGCCTCAGTGACCCCGGTGCCATGCGGGACTTCATGTTCGCATGTGACCACTGCCTCTCCGGTTGTTCTGATGATGGCCATGACCTTGATGATGAGGGTTACGGCCTAAGTCGCGAATGTTTCCATGTCAATCTAGGAGATCACAACGAAGGCAACCACCTCGGTATGCCGGAGGTTGATGATCCCCCTGGGCCCGCATCTCGCGTTGACATCTCGCGGGAGCTAGCTGTAAGACCTAAATTTGGTAGAAGGAAAAGAAATATATATAAATATCATAAATTAATAAAATAAAGAAATAAAAATGATAAGGGTTTCTAAGAATTGACATTCCTTGTTCCTAATCAACTAAGATATTAAAATAGTCATATGAGAAGGGAGCATCCCATACTTATGAATTTAAGTGGCACATTTTATGGAAATAATTCTCCTATATGCTTGGTTTCTATTTAACTGAGCATGTGCACAACCGTACTTAAAATGATTAATTGTCAAATGACACCTAAATTGATCTATACATCATGTTAGACTCCCTTTGGTTGTGCATCAAACACAAAGTTATAATTAAAACAAATCTAACTTCGAATTCAAATTTGAGCTCTCACAGAAATAGGGATAAAAGAGTGACACAATAACAATAAATAAATAAATAATATTATTGCAAGCAATAATAGTATTATTCATATAGAATATTTGGCCTGATTTATGAAATCAGAAATCAAAACATCAATTCAAAATTTAGATTTAAATTCTTGAATATAGAAATCAGAGTAACAAACAAAAAAAAAGAAAAGAAGAAAAAAAAAGAGACTAACTGGGCCACCGAACTGCATTTCGGCCCAATGCTTTACGCGTCCGCACGCCGGCCTCACACTCACGCCCAGCGCATGCGCCACTGACGATTGGGGCCCAATCGCCAGATCCTTCTCCCCAGCGCGAGCTCGAACGGAAATCACCGCTTCCTGCGCGACTTCGGCGGCGAAACGACCGCGTGCTAGCCGGATTCCTGGGACCGTTCCCTTCCCTGGCGCCAACTCCGTGCGCGCTATCCGGATGGATTCCACACCGACGGACCGGTGGACCTTCCCTCACCTTGAAACCACCCGCGAGTTAACTGGAGAAGTTAGGCAAGTCCGCACGAGCTCACAAGTGCTCCGTTTTCCTCAGGCCCTCTTCAACAAATCTCTATAAATTGGATGCGGTATTACTCTTCGGGCATCGCGGGAGTTCACCGCACCCATGCAGGGCCTTCCCTGATGCGGTGGGATTTTCATCGAGGGCGGAATTCGTCGCTGGAGTTCAATGCCATAGCGGATCGATCTGTTCGCGTGGTCAAGGGCCTCTGCGCCACCTCCGTCGGTAAAATGCTTCCCCTCGAGTTCGCCGTGCTATATAGCTCTAGAATCTCTGTTCGAATAGGGTTTGGGGGGTGTCTCTGCCGGTGTTGGGTTCGCCGGCGGGCTGCACCGCCGCGGAACTGAGCACCAGTGTATGTTGCGCCACCGGGAGGTTGAAGAAGATGGCCCTGGCCGTTCGATTATAGACGTGTGCTCGAGATTAGATCGGGGGTGGCTGTTTGAAATATTGAATCTGGCCCGTGAGTGTTGAATCCAAGGGCTAGTGTGGTTTGATGCGGGGGAATGATTCCTGCCCGTGGATCTTGGATCCTGTGGTGTCTGTCGTTACCGCTTCACGATTTAATCTGAGCCATGCAAAAGAAATCCAGCGGCTCTGGTGCGCCCGTACCCCTTCACCCGAGAACATTCGCTAAAGAGCCCCTACATTTTTCTGATATCAACCCGCCGTCCTTGCCCAGGGTTTTCTGAGTCTCGGGAATCTTGCGCCGAGCCCCCTGCGCTTTGCTGTAATTGAGGCCCAGTCCAGAACTCGTTTAAATTGAATAAATAAAATAGAAAATGGATTTTTAATATGAAAATAATTGCTATAACTTAGATAATTCATATTTAATTCATTTTAGCTCCAAATTGAGTCATTCCAGTTTCTAAAATTTTGTAATAATATTCTTCATCATTTAGTGTCTCTGTTTTGACATGAACTCTGTCAGAAAATTTATTTATCATTTAATCATATCTTAATCACATTAAACCTTTGAAAATTCATAACTTAAAATCTACAACTCCAAAATTAATAATTCTTTTTCCTGTGATCTTATTTTAATATGTAGATTATTAATATGTATTTTGCATATATGTTTGGTGTAATGTTAATTTTGCCTATACACTATTTATTTGTATTGCTACGACTAGCAGTGAGGTCACGAGTCACCTGAAGATCATCCTGGTACCTGGATTCTCAAGGCCCAGGCAAGTTGTGCCCTTGATCACTTCTTTTCACCTACTCATGTTCTAATTAATCATAATGATCTGCATAGGTTAATTTTGATGGGACCCAATAGGTTACCCTAGTTTGTCTATCTTTATACCTTGTTTACCACTGAACTTTCTGGGTAGTACTTGCTAGTGCTATATGTGGTTTTGGGTATGAAGATTACACTATTCATGATTATACTTTTGTTATCAGTTGATTTTTATGGTTCATGTTAAGATCATTATGTTAATTGGAACATGGAGAACCACCCGGGAAAACAGTGCTACCATAAGGGTGGTATGGGACGCCCTTGGCTGATTAATTAGGAAAGCTAGTGGAAGACTACCTTACCCGAAAGGGGCAAGGGCAGTAGGGGAGAGGTCAGTGTAGGGAGGCCCTCGGGAGGATTTTGCTGCGATGGCGGTCCTGCAAGGGATTCCTGCACTGGATCTTCCTATAAACTGTAGCGGGTTTTCGGAAGCTAGTGGAACTTTGTAAAGGCCTCGTAGTGGATCCCTAGCCATTCACCTCGGAAGTGTCTAAGGGCCTTGCAAACCCTGGCGACATGGGATACACGACTTGTGGGTAAAGATGCGCAACCTCTGCAGAGTGTAAAACTGGTATACTAGCCGTGCTCACGGTCATGAGCAGCTCGGACACTCACATGATTAATCTATGGAACTAAATTCAATTTGTCATATGCATTGCATTGCAGGTGATGTTGTTACTCTTGTTCTATTATTTAATTGGGTTTGGTATTTACTTATACTTAGTAACTGCTAATAAAATTTTGACCAACTTTAAAAGCAATGCTCAGCTCTAACCATCTTCTTTGGTAAGCCTTACACTTCACGTGAGCTCCCACCTTTGGCGAGTTCATGCACATTATTCCCCACAACTTGTTGAGCGATGAACGTATGTGAGCTCACTCTTGCTGTCTCACATACACCACAGGTCAAGACCAGGTACTGCAGGATGATGCTCTTGGAGGATGCTGTGATGAGTTCGTGAGAGGTCTAGGTCGTCGTCTCCCAGTCAACTTTGGGTTGCTGGACCGTTGTCTCCTTATAATGTAATTATTTATTTTGTATAGAACTCCTGTTATATAGTAAAGATGTGACATTCGATCCTGTGCCATGATTCATCATATGTGTGAGACTTAGTCCCAGCACACCTGGTGATTATGTTTACGCCCGGGTTTTGGACCCCTAAAATCCGGGTGTTACAGAAGTGGTATCAGAGGAATGTTGACTGTAGGACGAAACCTAGATAGAACTGGACAACCATTGTCTACTTACCTTTGCTACTCTGATTCTTTCTAAACTCATCTTAATCTTTTCTCATCTATTTCCGCTTTACTCTGATTATTCTTATCTTTTCTTTCTAAGAGACAAACTTGGGTTTCACACTTTGAAATCCCGTACCTAAAGTGACCTTTAGGACTAGGAGACCTACTCTTAGGAACAAAAATAAAACTATTTTTATAGATATCTACGAACTTGAATGTTTGTTCTTATGATACTTGTTTGATTTGGATCTTTGATTGAGTGTGATGGGTTGTGGAGTAATATCCACAATTACATCTGCATATACATATAGACATAAGTAGAATTCATAAGATAACTAAAGAAACTAGATTTTCCTCCATTAAAGTATATCTACCTTAATGGATCTCTCCTCACTTAAAGGATTCTACCTTATCTTTAATGGATCTCATCTTATCTTAAAAGATTCTCTCTTATCTTAATAGATCCATCTTATCTTAAAAGATACTCTATTACTATTAATAGATTCATCTTGACTTGAAAAGATTCTATCTTATCCTAATAAATCTAACTGACCTCAAAAGATTTTATCTTATCTTTATGAATCCATCTTATCCTAATAGGCATACTTATCCACCCTAGTTTATCAACCATGATCTAATGCAAATTAATTAGATCTTATCTAGTTAAACTAGTCATACCAATCTAATTTAGATCTCATCTAACCTAATATGATCTAATCTAAAGTGACTTATCAAACATGTTAGATAATACTAGTGAAATAAATTAGACCTTACTCCTATAAAAAAAAATGTGTTAACCTAAATTGGTGCCATAGACTAACTTGACCATATACAACTACTTGACCATATGCAACTACCTTACCCCTCCGATAGTTGCATAATCCCTCTGTGTTAACCTAATAGAGCTTCTAACCTACCTACACCATATACCCCACCCTATCTCAAAAGATTCTAACATATCCTAACCAGATATATCTTACCCTGATAAATCTATCTAACTTAAACTAGTCTAATCTAGATCATACCTAATTTAATATGGTCTAATCTAGTGTGAGTTACTTAATACTAGTAGAAAGGATAAGGCCATACTCCTAAATCACTTAAGCCTAATTTGGAGACTTATATCAACTTAGCCATACACAACAACCCGACCTGTATAACAAGTTACATAACTTACCCAATCAATAAAGTCTTAATGGATTGCATAATCTATCAACCAACACCTGACATCAAAACCAGATTTTGGCCTACATCATGTAGTCCATCTCACCCATAACTATTCTAACCATATTTCCCCAACTCCGATAATATACACTAACTCCTAATCAAAGAGACAAGACCGGAGAACATGATCAACTTCATCAAGGAAAGAATAAGCATCAAGACTTCAAAGATCAAGTTGAATTGCCAGCAGAGTCAAGATCCACAATCTTGGATGAAGCCTTTCCTTACCCTACTCTTTCTTACCCAAATCTATCTACGCTGTAAAGACACCTTTTATCCTGTATAGTAGATGGCTTGATACCCAGGCTTTCCTAATCCTTTTGGTATTAAAACCAATTAGAAACTAGCACATAGACTATAAACAATTCTTTTTGCATCTCCTTTTCTTGCAAATCTCGAGGACGAGATTATTTTTAAGGGGGGTAGGATTTGTAAGACCTAAATTTGGTAGAAGGAAAAGAAATATATATAAATATCATAAATTAATAAAATAAAGAAATAAAAATGATAAGGGTTTCTAAGAATTGACATTCCTTGTTCCTAATCAACTAAGATATTAAAATAGTCATATGAGAAGGGAGCATCCCATACTTATGAATTTAAGTGGCACATTTTATGGAAATAATTCTCCTATATGCTTGGTTTCTATTTAACTGAGCATGTGCACAACCGTACTTAAAATGATTAATTGTCAAATGACACCTAAATTGATCTATACATCATGTTAGACTCCCTTTGGTTGTGCATCAAACACAAAGTTATAATTAAAACAAATCTAACTTCGAATTCAAATTTGAGCTCTCACAGAAATAGGGATAAAAGAGTGACACAATAACAATAAATAAATAAATAATATTATTGCAAGCAATAATAGTATTATTCATATAGAATATTTGGCCTGATTTATGAAATCAGAAATCAAAACATCAATTCAAAATTTAGATTTAAATTCTTGAATATAGAAATCAGAGTAACAAACAAAAAAAAGAAAAGAAGAAAAAAAAAAGAGACTAACTGGGCCACCGAACTGCATTTCGGCCCAATGCTTTACGCGTCCGCACGCCGGCCTCACACTCACGCCCAGCGCATGCGCCACTGACGATTGGGGCCCAATCGCCAGATCCTTCTCCCCAGCGCGAGCTCGAACGGAAATCACCGCTTCCTGCGCGACTTCGGCGGCGAAACGACCGCGTGCTAGCCGGATTCCTGGGACCGTTCCCTTCCCTGGCGCCAACTCCGTGCGCGCTATCCGGATGGATTCCACACCGACGGACCGGTGGACCTTCCCTCACCTTGAAACCACCCGCGAGTTAACTGGAGAAGTTAGGCAAGTCCGCACGAGCTCACAAGTGCTCCGTTTTCCTCAGGCCCTCTTCAACAAATCTCTATAAATTGGATGCGGTATTACTCTTCGGGCATCGCGGG
The DNA here is from genome assembly GCA_029449295.1 of Zea luxurians. Lineage (NCBI taxonomy): Eukaryota > Viridiplantae > Streptophyta > Magnoliopsida > Poales > Poaceae > Zea > Zea luxurians. The sequence goes on from JAOPSE010000020.1 coordinate 58,116,764, forward strand.
AGTTCACCGCACCCATGCAGGGCCTTCCCTGATGCGGTGGGATTTTCATCGAGGGCGGAATTCGTCGCTGGAGTTCAATGCCATAGCGGATCGATCTGTTCGCGTGGTCAAGGGCCTCTGCGCCACCTCCGTCGGTAAAATGCTTCCCCTCGAGTTCGCCGTGCTATATAGCTCTAGAATCTCTGTTCGAATAGGGTTTGGGGGGTGTCTCTGCCGGTGTTGGGTTCGCCGGCGGGCTGCACCGCCGCGGAACTGAGCACCAGTGTATGTTGCGCCACCGGGAGGTTGAAGAAGATGGCCCTGGCCGTTCGATTATAGACGTGTGCTCGAGATTAGATCGGGGGTGGCTGTTTGAAATATTGAATCTGGCCCGTGAGTGTTGAATCCAAGGGCTAGTGTGGTTTGATGCGGGGGAATGATTCCTGCCCGTGGATCTTGGATCCTGTGGTGTCTGTCGTTACCGCTTCACGATTTAATCTGAGCCATGCAAAAGAAATCCAGCGGCTCTGGTGCGCCCGTACCCCTTCACCCGAGAACATTCGCTAAAGAGCCCCTACATTTTTCTGATATCAACCCGCCGTCCTTGCCCAGGGTTTTCTGAGTCTCGGGAATCTTGCGCCGAGCCCCCTGCGCTTTGCTGTAATTGAGGCCCAGTCCAGAACTCGTTTAAATTGAATAAATAAAATAGAAAATGGATTTTTAATATGAAAATAATTGCTATAACTTAGATAATTCATATTTAATTCATTTTAGCTCCAAATTGAGTCATTCCAGTTTCTAAAATTTTGTAATAATATTCTTCATCATTTAGTGTCTCTGTTTTGACATGAACTCTGTCAGAAAATTTATTTATCATTTAATCATATCTTAATCACATTAAACCTTTGAAAATTCATAACTTAAAATCTACAACTCCAAAATTAATAATTCTTTTTCCTGTGATCTTATTTTAATATGTAGATTATTAATATGTATTTTGCATATATGTTTGGTGTAATGTTAATTTTGCCTATACACTATTTATTTGTATTGCTACGACTAGCAGTGAGGTCACGAGTCACCTGAAGATCATCCTGGTACCTGGATTCTCAAGGCCCAGGCAAGTTGTGCCCTTGATCACTTCTTTTCACCTACTCATGTTCTAATTAATCATAATGATCTGCATAGGTTAATTTTGATGGGACCCAATAGGTTACCCTAGTTTGTCTATCTTTATACCTTGTTTACCACTGAACTTTCTGGGTAGTACTTGCTAGTGCTATATGTGGTTTTGGGTATGAAGATTACACTATTCATGATTATACTTTTGTTATCAGTTGATTTTTATGGTTCATGTTAAGATCATTATGTTAATTGGAACATGGAGAACCACCCGGGAAAACAGTGCTACCATAAGGGTGGTATGGGACGCCCTTGGCTGATTAATTAGGAAAGCTAGTGGAAGACTACCTTACCCGAAAGGGGCAAGGGCAGTAGGGGAGAGGTCAGTGTAGGGAGGCCCTCGGGAGGATTTTGCTGCGATGGCGGTCCTGCAAGGGATTCCTGCACTGGATCTTCCTATAAACTGTAGCGGGTTTTCGGAAGCTAGTGGAACTTTGTAAAGGCCTCGTAGTGGATCCCTAGCCATTCACCTCGGAAGTGTCTAAGGGCCTTGCAAACCCTGGCGACATGGGATACACGACTTGTGGGTAAAGATGCGCAACCTCTGCAGAGTGTAAAACTGGTATACTAGCCGTGCTCACGGTCATGAGCAGCTCGGACACTCACATGATTAATCTATGGAACTAAATTCAATTTGTCATATGCATTGCATTGCAGGTGATGTTGTTACTCTTGTTCTATTATTTAATTGGGTTTGGTATTTACTTATACTTAGTAACTGCTAATAAAATTTTGACCAACTTTAAAAGCAATGCTCAGCTCTAACCATCTTCTTTGGTAAGCCTTACACTTCACGTGAGCTCCCACCTTTGGCGAGTTCATGCACATTATTCCCCACAACTTGTTGAGCGATGAACGTATGTGAGCTCACTCTTGCTGTCTCACATACACCACAGGTCAAGACCAGGTACTGCAGGATGATGCTCTTGGAGGATGCTGTGATGAGTTCGTGAGAGGTCTAGGTCGTCGTCTCCCAGTCAACTTTGGGTTGCTGGACCGTTGTCTCCTTATAATGTAATTATTTATTTTGTATAGAACTCCTGTTATATAGTAAAGATGTGACATTCGATCCTGTGCCATGATTCATCATATGTGTGAGACTTAGTCCCAGCACACCTGGTGATTATGTTTACGCCCGGGTTTTGGACCCCTAAAATCCGGGTGTTACACTAGCTGTGGTCCCAGTCCCTACGGGGGGTCAGGACATACAGCTCGAGCAAATCCGTGAGATGCAGGCCCGAGTCGACGGGGAAGCAGGCCGGCTTGTGTAGCTCCAACAGAACATCGAACAGGAGTGGGCAGGCCAAGCACTCGCCGGAGGAGCCTGTCATCAGGCCCAAGACATCCAGCGCCGCATCGTCGACAATGCCAGGGCAGCACTGTCCCCGGCCGTCAGCGGGTCCGGCCAGGACCTAGCTGCAGCGGCGATGCTACTTCGAGCCATGCCGGAGCCATCCACCACCGAGGGACGGCGTATCCAGGGCGAACTCAAGGATCTCCTGGAAGGTGCCGCGGTTCGATGAGCCGAGAGCTCCGCCTCCCACAGGCGAGCTAACCCCTCGGAGCATCACGCTGTGTCCTCCCAACGCATTCGGGAAGCCTCGGTCCATCCCGAGCGCACGCGGGATGAGGCGCCTGCCGCCTGGGATCGCCTCGGCAACGAGCACCGCCATCTCGACCATCGAGCCCGCCTCGACGAGAAGGTGCGCCGAGGCTACCATCCCAGGCGTGGGGGACGCTGCAACAGCGAGGAGGATCGCAGTCCTTCACTCGAACCACCCGGTCCGCGGGTTTTCAGCCGGGCCATACGACAAGCGCCGTTCCCTGCCCGTTTCTGAGCCCCGACTACCATCACCAAGTACTCGGGGGAGACGAGGCCGGAGCTGTGGCTCACGGACTACCGACTGGCATGCCAGTTGGAAGGGGCGGATGATGACAACCTCATCATCCGTAATCTACCCCTTTTCCTCTCCGACGCCGCCTGAGCCTGTCTGGAGCATCTGCCTCTTACGCAGATCTCCGACTGGGACAATCTGGTCAAAGCTTTCGCGGGAAACTTCCAAGGCACGTACGTACGCCCTGGGAACTCGTGGGATCTTCGAAGCTGCCGCCAGCAGCCAGGGGAGTCCCTGTGAGAGTACATCCGGTGGTTTTCGAAGCAGCGCACCGAGCTGCCCAACGTTACCGACTCGGATGTCATCGGGGCTTTCCTCGCCGGCACCACTTGCCGAGACCTGGTGAGCAAACTAGGGCGCAAGACTCCCACCCGTGCGAGCGAACTGATGGACGTCGCCACCAAGTTCGCCTCGGGTCAGGAGGCGGTCGAAGCCATCTTCCGAAAGGACAAGCAGCCTCAGGGAGAGCCGAAGAAAGATGCCCCCGAGGCGTCCGCCCTGCGGGGCACGAAGAAGAAGGCCAAGAACAAGTCACAAGCAAAGCGCGACGCCGCTGACACGAATGTCGTCGCTGCGGCCGAGCACAGGAACCCTCGGAAACCTCCTAGAGGGGCCGGCGCGTTCGACAAGATGCTCAAGGAGCCATGCCCCTATCACTAGGGGCCCGTCAAGCACACCCTCGAAGAATGTGTCATGCTCTGGCGCTACTTCCATAAGACTGGGCCCTCGACGGAAGATGGCAAGGGCCATGACAACGACAAGAAGGAGGGCGGCAAGGAAGAGGAGTTCCCGGAGGTCCATAATTGCTTCATGATCTACGGCGGGCAGGCGGTGAATGCCTCGGCTCGGCACCGCAAGCAGGAGCACCGGGAGGTCTGCTTGGTGAAGGTGGCAGCGCCAGTCTACATAGACTGGTCCGACAAGCCTATCACCTTCGACCGAGGTGACCACCCCGACTTCGTGCCAAGCCCAGGAAGGTACCCGCTCGTCGTCGATCCGATCATCAGCAACGTTAGGCTCTCCAAAGTCCTCATGGACGGAGGCAGCAGCCTTAACATCATCTACGCCAAGACCCTGGAACTCTTGGGGGTTGACATGTCCGAGGTCCGGACTGGTGTGGCACCCTTCCACGGGATCGCGCCCGGGAAGCAAATCCTCCCCCTCGGACGGATCGACTTACCTGTCTGCTTCGGGACTCCCTCTAACTTCCGAAAGGAAGCGCTCACCTTCGAGGTCGTCGGGTTCCGAGGAACCTACCATGCGGTGTTGGGAAGACCGTGCTACGCCAAGTTCATGGCCGTCCCCAACTACACCTACCTCAAGCTCAAGATGCCGGGCCCGAACGGGATCATCACCGTCGGATCCACGTACCGCCACGCGTACGAATGTGACATGGAGTGCGTGGAGTACGCTGAGGCCCTCGCCGAGTCCGAGGCCCTCATTGCCGACCTAGAACGCCTCTCCAAGGAGGCACCCAACGTGAAGCGGCACGCCGGCAACTTCAAACCAGTCGAGGCGGTCAAGTCTGTCACTCTCGACCACAGCAACGACGCTAGCAAGAAAGTCCGGATCGGCTCCGAGCTCGACCCCAAATAGGAAGCAGTGCTCGTCGACTTTCTCCGCGCAAACGCCGAAGTCTTTGCGTGGAGTCCCTCGGACATGCCTGGCATACCGAGGGATGTCGTCGAGCACTCACTGGACATCAGAGTTGAAGCCCGACCCGTGAAGCAAACCCTACGCCGTTTTGATGAAGAAAAGTGCAAGGCCATAGGCGAGGAGATCCACAAGCTACTCGCGGCAGGGTTTATCAAAGAGGTATTCCATCCCGAATGGTTAGCTAACCCTATTCTTGTAAGGAAGAAGGATGGGAAATGGAGGATGTGTGTAGACTACACTGGTCTAAGCAAAGCATGTCCGAAAGTTCCCTACCCTCTACCTCGCATCGATCAAATCGTGGACTCCACTGCTGGGTGCGAAACCCTGTCGTTCCTTGATGCCTACTCAGGCTATCACCAAATCAAGATGAAAGAGTCCGACCAGCTTGCGACTTCTTTCATCACACCTTTTGGCATGTACTGTTACACTACAATGCCATTTGGTTTGAGGAATGCAGGCGCCACCTACCAGAGGTGCATGAACCACGTGTTCGGAGAACACATCGGTAGAACGGTCGAGGCTTACGTCGATGACATCGTTGTCAAGACGAAGAAAGCCTCCGACCTCCTCTCTGACCTTGAAACGACATTCAAGTGTCTGAGAGCGAAAGGCGTGAAACTCAATCCCAAGAAGTGTGTCTTCGGAGTCCCCCGAGGCATGCTCTTAGGATTCACCGTCTCCGAGCGGGGCATCGAGGCCAATCCGGAGAAAATCGCGGCCATCACCAACATGGAAGCGATCAAAGATTTGAAAGGAGTACAGAGGGTCATGGGATGCCTTGCGGCTCTGAGCCGCTTCATCTCACGCCTTGGCGAGAAAGGCTTGCCTCTGTACCACCTCTTAAGGAAGGCCGAGCGCTTCACTTGAACCCCCGAGGCCGAGGAAGCCCTCGGGAATCTTAAGGCGCTCCTTACAAATACACCCATCCTGGTGCCCCTGCTGCAGGAGAAGCCCTCTTGATCTACGTAGCCACGACCACTCAGGTGGTCAGCGCCGCGATCGTAGTCGAGAGACGAGAAGAAGGGCATGCACTGCTCGTCTAGAGGCCAGTCTACTTCATCAGCGAAGTGCTTTCCGAGACCAAGGTCCGCTACCCACAGATCCAGAAGCTGCTCTACGCAGTGATTCTGACACGGCGAAAGTTGCGACACTACTTCGAGTCTCATCCGGTGACTGTGGTGTCATCCTTCCCCCTGGGGGAGAACATCTAGTGTCGTGAGGCCTCGGGTAGGATAGCAAAGTGGGCGGTGGAACTCATGGGCGAAACGCTATCATTCGCTTCTCGGAAGGCCATAAAATCCTAGGTCTTGGCAGACTTCCTGGCTGAGTGGACTGACACCCAGTTACCGACAACTCCAATCCAACCCGAGCTTTGGACCATGTACTTCGATGGGTCACTCATGGAAATAGGAGCAGGCACTGGCTTGCTCTTCGTTTCGCCCCTCGGAAAGCATCTCCGCTACGTCATTCGCCTCCATTTTCCGGCAACAAACAACGTGGCTGAGTGTGAGGCTCTGGTTAACGGGCTGCGCATCGCCGTCGAGCTAGGGGTCCGGCGCCTCGACGCTCGTGGCGACTCACAGCTTGTCATCGACCAAGTCATGACGAACTCCCACTGCCGTGATCGGAGGATGGAAGCCTACTGCGACGAAGTCCGGTGTCTGGAAGACAAGTTCTACGGGCTGGAGCTCAACCACATCGCCCGACGGTACAATGAGACTGCGGACAAGCTGGCGAAGATAGCCTCAGGGCGGACGACGGTTCCCCCGGACGTCTTCTCCAGAGACCTACATCAACCATCCGTCAAGATCGACGACGCGCCCGAGCCTGAGGAAGCCTCGGCCCAGCCCGAGGTACCCTCGGTCGAGCCCGAGGTACCCTCGGTCGAACCCGAGGTACCCTCGGCCATCAAGGAAGAGGCCTTGCCCGTCGAGGGGGAACAGAATGGGGTCACGCCAGATCCGAACTGGCAGACCCCGTACTTGGAATATCTCCTCCGAGGAGAGCTTCCCCTCGACAAGGCAAAAGCTTAGCGGCTGGCTCGGCGCGCTAAGTTATTCGTCTTGCTGGGTGATGAAAAAGAGCTCTACCACCGCAGCCCCTCGGGCATCCTCCAACGATGCATACTATCGCCCAAGGACAAGAGCTGTTGCAAGAAATGCACTTGGGGGCTTGCGGCCACCATGCAGCATATCGAGCCCTCGTGGGGAATGCCTTCCGACAAGGTTTCTATTGGCCAACCATGGTGGCCGACGCCACTAGGATTGTTCGCTCCTGCCGGGGGTGTCAATTCTATGCGAAGCAGACACGCCTGCCCGCTCAGGCCCTGCAGACGATACCCATCACCTGGTCGTTTGCTGTGTGGGGTCTAGACCTCGTCGGTCCCTTGCAGAAGGCACCCGGGGGCTTCTCGCACCTGCTGGTCGCCATCGACAAATTCTCCAAGTGGATCGAGGTCCGACCCTTGACCAACATCAGGTCCGAGCAGGTGGTGGCGTTCTTCACCAACATCATCCATCGGTTCGGGGTCCCAAACTCCATCATCACCGATAATGGCACGCAGTTCACCGAAAAAAAGTTCCTGGACTTCTGCGACGACCACCACATCCATGTGGACTGGGCCGTCATAGCTCATCCCATGACGAACGGGCAGGTGGAGCGTGCCAACGGTATGATTTTGCAGGGACTCAAACCGAGGATCTACAACGACCTCAACAAGTTCGGCAAGCGGTGGATGAAAGAGCTACCCTCGGTAGTATGGAGTCTGAGGACGACGCCGAGCCGCGCCACGTGTTTCTCGCTGTTTTTTCTAGTCTATGGGGCCGAGGTCGTCCTCCCCACGGACTTAGAATACGGCTCCCCGAGGACCAGGGCGTACGACGACCGAAGCAACCAGACCAGCCGAGAGGACTCGCTGGACCAGCTCGAGGAGGCTCGGGATGTCACCTTACTACATTCGGCACGGTACAAGCAGTCGCTGCGGCGCTACCACGCCCGAAGCGTTCGGCCCCGAGGCTTCCAAGTGGGAGACTTGGTGCTTCATCTGCGATAGGACGCCCGAGGGCGCCACAAGCTCACTCCTCCCTAGGAAGGGCCCTTCATCATCGCTAAGATTTTGAAGCCCAGAACATACAAGCTGGCCAACGACCAAGGCGAGGTCTACAGCAACGCTTGGAACATCCAACAGCTACGTCGCTTCTACCCTTAAGATGTTTTAAGTCGTTCATGTACCTCGTTTTCTTCACATACACAAAGTCTAACCGTCAAGGAAGGGTCGGCCTTGCCTCACCAAAGCCCGACCCTCCCTCGGGGGCTAGAAGGGGGGAACCCCCTCTACGTCAAAATTTTCCTCGGAAAAATTTTCTACCAAAACGACCTTTGTGCTTTCGACTTCTGTATCGATAGTGGGATCCTGAGAACGATGAGAGTACATGTAAGCGGCAAGGCCGACCGAGCCGAGGGACTCCTACGCCTCCGGAATACGGATACCTCACTCATCACCTTCCGCGAGAAGTAACTCACGCTCGGATAAGCGATCCTGCTACCGGACAAGTCCAAACACTCGGGTAGAAAACAACTTTCGTGCCTTCTCGACTGTATCAATAACGGAATCCTACGACCAAATGAGAGTGCACGTAAGCGGCAAGGCCGACCGAGCCGAGGAACTCCTATGCCTCCGGGATACGGATACCTCACTCATCACCTTCCGCGAAAAGTAACTCTCGCTTGGATGAAAGATTCTGCTACTGACAGACAAGTCGTGATGCTCGAAACGAGAGGAAAGAAGACGCAGCTTTTTAACACGACGATAAAGTGTTTAGGCCTCGGTGGCCGCAAAAAAGCATGTGCATGCTACAGACAAACTGTTCCTGCAGGTTCGGGCATCGGCAGGGGGAGCAGCAGCACCCTCGGCGTTGTTTCCACCCTCGGCGGAACCTAGCCCGGCCTCGGGCGGCGACCCGGGCGAAGGGACCTCCACCCAAGGGAGGGCCCTAGCACCGCGCCAGCAGATGTCTTGGCCAAGCCCCAGCTGCTACTACCACATCTTCCTCGGCCTGGGAAGCCGCCAGCTCCCGGGCCGACGAAGTCTCTTTCCGAGCCGACTCCGCCTCTATCCGCGCTAACATCGTTGCCTCCGGCTCCGGCTCATCTCAGAGCAGCCGAGGGTTCTAAAAGCTGAGCAAGAGAGGCCTAGAGCGGTAAGGTCGACCGAGCCGAGGGACTCCTACGCCTCCGGGATATGGATACCTCACTCGTCACCTTCCGCGAAAGGCAACTCACGCTCGGTTAAGTGGTTCGGCTAGCCAACAGGCAAGTCCCAGTGCTCGGAATGAGGAAGAAACACAGCTTTATACTCGAAATACACAAATGTTCAGGCCTTGACAGCCACAAAGAACAAAACATATACTTGGGGTAACTATGCTACACAGACTTAGACGTCGGCAGAACCCTCGGCGGTTCCCCCGACCTACGACAAATGTCTAAGTACTTGAAGCGGTTACATTTTGCTCCGGCAAAAACCCGATATATCTCCTTACAAACGGGACTCCGGTTCCGCTCCCGCGGGTATGAACTACCTCCACACCAGAGGGCCTGCGGGACAACAAATTCTAGGTGGCTCGCTAGCGACCACTACACTAGCAGCGACAACGACCCCCGCCTCGGGCGGCTAAACAGCAGCAGCGATGACCTCAGGGCCAACGCTGCTGTGACGAGGCCCTCGCCCACGTCTCCGCTCGAGGGGCGAGGACAAGCCATCGAAGCCAAAGAGCCGGGGGTCCGGCCGCAGCTGGCGCCGATGATCTCGTCGGCGGAGAAACCTTCTCTGGCTGCCACCACCTCAGCACCGACGACAGCGGCCACCTGCGCACCAGCGCCATGCCGACGAATGGCGGACGCCCCAAAGCGCACCGGCAGGTCCTCACTCCCATCCTCATCGAGGCCACCCCAGAACACGAGCACCGCCCTCGCGGCGTACGACGTGCTGGGCGACCCCCCGGCGTGGCTGACGGTGCAAGGAGGACCTGGACGTGGCCGGCCCGCGCGCGGCACGACCGTCGCCCGGACGAAGGATGGAAAGCTGCACCCTGTCCAGGGAGCAGCAGTTCGCCTTCCCCCGCATGGCTGGAGGACGCCTCCGCAGGGCTGAAGGATGCCTTTCTCCCCCAAACGCTGGGGGAAGAAAAGGGTCACTGGCCCACGCGGAGGCAACCCCCCACTCAGTGCGCTCCTCCACCACAGCCCGGATGACGAAGATCCTTGAAGCTGAGGGTGGGGCGGAGGCCACAGCCCGGCTTACTTCTCCCCACCAAATTGCCCATTGGTGAGGGAATGCAGTCGAGCTGCACAACGAAAATCCTTGAAGCCGAGCGATGGCTGAAGGGCGCCGATCTCCACGAGGTTGCGCTCCTCCAACGACACCAAGAGCAAGGCGACGCTGGTGCACCCCATCCGGGGGCTCGAAAGGTGGAAGGGCGCAATGCATGAGGGGAGAACGAAGGCATGGCCACGGCACGGGGGATCGATCCCCATTTTATAGGCAGACCTCCTCACTTGCACCCCTTAGTGTCACGGGCGAAGTCTCCACTGACATACTCCAGGGTTCTCCCCCTACGACATGGGGGCTGGGACCCACACGTCATACGAGCTGATCCGAAGCGCGAAGAAGGCGAACCGCCGCACGCGAGGCATGTAACCGTCCCGCGGTTACAAGCGCTCTCCCATCTTCACAGAAACCGGTGGTCGAAAGGGTGGACTGCCACGCGACAGGCATCCAACTGCACCACAACTGTGCGCCCTTTCGGCTTCGACCACATCCGGTGGACCAACGCAAAGGAAGCGGGCCCGCATGTCATGTAACCGGCGCGCCGATTACGACGTACAAGAAGCTACACCGCCACTCGTGCCAATGCTGTGCCTCATCGACTATGGAACCAGTACCGCGTCTCAAGGCAGCCCTGCGCATGACCCAACAGTGCCAACTAAAGGCGACGGCCACGGGTTAGTCGACTGCAGGGACAGGCGCGGCGGTCGGCATGGCCCAAAAGTGGGCCGGCAGTAACTGCAGCGGAAGCAGCGGTCAAATCACCCGCAGGCTCGCGTCCCCTCCTGAAGTGACAGGAGAGCCCTCTCCCATGGCGTGAAGACGACGCACCCGTGTCCCGTTCCTCGAACGGCTCGCGCGCAACAAGCACCACGCGAATCGCCCATCCCGCCGCATTAACTCCCCGGCGGAGCAGGCGACACCTCTGGCAGGCGAGGCGGGCGTCGCTTTGCCTCCGCCATGATGACCGCGTCAAAAAAGGTGTGCCACCTTATTTAAATTCATATCCTTCCCCTCCTCTCTCTCTCTCTCTCTCTCTCTCTCTCTTTCTATAGGGACCGGGAAAGGGGATGTTGTGGAAAGGATCCTTCTCAGCGAAGGAAGCGGGCCCCGAGCCCTCCTACTGATCAGGGGTTCGAAGGCTGGCCCCTCGGAAGGGTTTCGACAGCCGCCCCAGAGCACTCGGACTTCAAGCCCATTACTGATCAGGGGTTCGAAGGCTGGCCCCTCAGAAGGGTTCGACAGCCGCCCCAGAGCGCTCGGGCTCCGTGCCCATTACTGATCAGGGGTTCGTAGGCTGGCCCCTCGGAAGGGTTCGATAGTCGCCCCAGAGCACGCAGAGTGAGGGATGACTCTGGGTACGTCCGATACATGGCCGAGGCTCGGGCTACGCTCTCGAGGTACCCTAGGACATTTCCGAGACTGGCGGGAACGATTTGTAACGGAATCCCACCGGAGGGAGGCATCGAGCCCTCGGACCCTATCGAAGGGGTCTGGGTCCGGCGAATCACCCGCAGGTACTTTTGGAGCGCGCCTCTGGGCCACCAGCCGACCCCTAACGAACGGGGCACAGGCGTCCACTCGGATCACCCGTTAGCAGCTCACTGGAAACACCATGTTCGGCGCCCTCCGAGGGCAACATGGCGCTTCCCCCCCCCTCCTCCTTGCGGAAAGGCGACGCAGGGGCGTATGATAAAAGTCGGGAAAGTCCTTGATCGTCCTCTCGCTCCGTGCAGAGGCTCGGGGGCTGCTCTCGCACCCGGCTACGGCCAAAACTGTTGACAGCGTCAACAAACCAGCTTGATAACTTGGAACCTGACCACGTACCCGGGCTACGGCCAGGCCGCATGAGGGAACGATCAGACCGGCCGAGGCACCACGAAAAGCATTCAGACCTCAGAGGAGCAAACCACTCCTCCGAGGCCTCGGGGGCTACACCCGGCGGGTGCGCTCGCGCGCACCCACCAGAACAAAGCAAAACCGAGAAAGGCCGGTCCCCTCATCGAAAATGCGGCAAAAGCCTCCAAGCGAGTACCAACACTCCCTTCGAGGCTCGGGGGCTACTGTCGGGTACCATTATTAGGGGTACCCCCAACACTCCTAATCATGGCTGGTAAACACCCTCAGACCAACTGACGGGTGCGGTTCAAGTCAAGGCTTCGTCCACCCAAGGGATGCCACCTCACCCGAGCCCAGCCTCGGGCTGGAGCAGTAGTCCTAGACGAGTTCACGCCTCGCCCAAGGGCCGTCTCAGGCAACGGGCACCCCCTCGGCTCTCCCGAAGCCCGGCTCGGGCAGGCTTCGTTGTGAAGCAACCTTGGCCAGACCGCCTCACCAACCGATCGCTTCGCAGGCGCATTCAATGCAGGGGATGCCTGACGCCGTATCCTAACACACGCGCCTCAGTCGGCCAGGCCGAAGTGACCGCAGTCACTTCGCCCCTCTCTTTTACTGTCTGATATGACAGGAAAACAGCGCCGCTCGCCCCGCTCCGACTGTCGTGCCAACCACCCAGGCGAAGACTGACAACAAGTCACGATCAACCACCGCGTTCGGCCCCGGGCGCAACAGGAAGCTCCGCCTCGCCCGACCTCAGGCTCCGGCCTCGGGATGAGGTCTCCGCCTCGCCCGACCCTTGGACTCGGCCTCGACCTCGGTCTCGGGAGGAATCGCGTCCTCGCCCGACCCCGGCCTCGGCCTCAAGAGAAGTCTCCGCCTCGCCCGACCTTGGGCTCGGACCGACCGCGCCAACAGGGAATACATCATTACCCTATTCCTAGCCTGCTCAGGCTACAAGGAACAAGACCGGCGTCCCATCTGACTTACTCCGGCAACGGGTAATGATGGTGCCCCGCGTGCACCATGACGCCGGTGGCTCTCAGCCCCTTACGGCAGCAAGGAGACGTCAGCAGGATCCTTGCCGCACTGCCAGCTGTGCTCCTACAGGACTCAGGCGCTCCTCCGACGGCCACGTTGGCATGTATACAAGGCTTAGGCACTTCTCTGTCAGACACGTTAGCGCATAGCTACGCCCCCCGTTGTACGTCTGGACCCTCTCCTTGCGTCTATAAAAGGGAGGTCCAGGGCCATCCTGGAGGGGGGTTCGCGCGGGGGAAGGAGTGGACGAACGGGCTCCCACTCTCTATCTCTCTCTCCCTCACGCGACGCGCTTGTAACCCCTACTGCGAGCGGCACCCCTGGTGCAGGATAATACAAGGCTTGTCCCACCTCTTGTGTTCCATCCCGCGCCAACCCATCTGGGCAGGGGCACGCAACGATCTCACTCGTCGGTCCAGGGACCCCCCTGGGTCCGAAACGCCGAGAATGCTGAAGTTTGGAAAGGCGACCTTGGTGATGCAGAAGTGTCTTTTTCCTCTGGATTTTTGACAGACCCTGTGTGCTTCACTGGATCTAAGTTTTTGTCAGGTTTTTGGAGCACCCGCAGGGCTGTTAGATCACAGGAGACGTATGCTGATGTGTATAAACAGACTCATTTTTTCAGTTGGGGTTTTCTCCTCTCTGTGGAGAATGTAATGTCCAACGCATGATGTTTGTCGTGTTGAGATGTTTTCCAATAGTTTTTTGCGTATGTTGTTGATATTGATTTTATTGGATGTGAATTCGTTCATCCTTTCATAATATATTTGAATTCATGATAGTATCTACATATGTACACTGCTTAAAGATACTATCTACGTATCTATATCTATTACAATTTTGTATAAATACTTTTTGCTAGTTTTAAATTTGTATGACAAAGCAGAGACACATACACTGTTTAAAGATATGCGTCTGAGAACATCATTGCGTCATGCCACTGGGCATACAAGGGTGTTGAGGAAGACTCAACCCTAGAAGGTACTACTAATACTAGCACATTACTTTTTTAAATAAGGTAATGCCTACATTCCTGTTATGTAGTATGCGCACCGAATTTGTATTGTTGTTGTACTATTGATGCATGATTTTAACTTGAGGGGGCAAGAATATGCTAATTAATTTGTGTTTATGTTCTTGGTGCAGATCCCTATTTCTTATATATCTTATCTCTACTATTCCATTCACCTCTCTCTCTTCTCCCACATTTAAACGGTAAAAAATCTAAAATTATGCAAAAATAAAGATTAATAATTTATGAAATATCTTGTCATGGATTTTATACTTTGCTCTGTGGCATTAATCCCTTGTCTGGCATTATCTGATACTTGAATACTTAAAGTGTTTTTTATTCCAAATGCTACATACATATGTTTTCAGTCAACACAACTCCATCTCATTTTGTATTTTTCTTAGTGTTCAATACTATTTGGATTCTATTAAGTTAGAAATAGCAAAGATAACATAGAAAGGTGGACTTCCAAATGCAGAAGCAGTTGGAAAAATTGTACATCTTATGCAACTTAATCGAACTGTTATATTTTAGATCTTTTGTTTAGCATTTTTAATCCATATGTATTTCCCTATCATATAAAACTCTATATTGACTCTTTAAAATAATTTATGTGAATTTGATAATGCATGTCACACGGATTCTGTATACCATAGTGAATTGATGGTTGAGAGACTATGCACGAGGCATGTAAATTAACAAGACTCATACAAGCGTCGAACAGTGTGCTGATGATGATCAGAGACACAAGGGCAGCACATGATCAGATCTTAACATGTTTGGCTTCCGAACAGGCTTTTCTCCAGATCCCCAAGGAAGAAGAAGATCCGGTCAGATATGTGTTGATGCTTATCCCCAACATACATAAGTTATCAATGGTATTATATATTCTCGTTGCAATGCACGGGCACACACCTAGTAATTATATATGTCTGCTCAACTCCTTTAAAGACATTTCGTGTAAATATAGCAACCTAGTTTTAAATATTGTAACAAACATATTAGCTCCTGGCACATCTAACTTAAACTCTATTTTATATAAGCCTGTTATGCTCTATATTGTCTTTCATGATCTATATTATCTAAAAAATGTCGCTTGCTTTATTCATCTGCTAATATAATAATTCTAACAGACATATACAACTAACATAAACATCTTCAATACTAAAGTTCTAAATTGTTTCCCACGCACGCAAGGCGCGCGCACTTTACTAGTTAATACCATCTCTACCTGTCAAGACGAAAATTTCTGCCATTAGTCGTAGAGACTATTTCGACCGTGGCTGCATGATTGTTGACGGCTTCTAACCGTAGTGACTGCACCATCAATCGTCATATGTGAGTAAAATCGGGGAGAAGACTGTCTAGCTATTATCGAAGAGCAAAACTATAGCTAGAAACAGCACATTTATCACAATCATTAATAAAACAAAAAAGATAGCCTTATCGTGGTCTTCATGTGACATATGCATCCTTATACCTATTCTTTTATAACCGTTGGATGATTGGAGACATGGCTCAATGAACCTTAGGCATCTGGAGCCAGAAAATGTCATCGCCTAAAGGCCTGACTGACCCTAGACTTCGATCCAAAGTTCAAGGCTGGAAATCATAGTTCGCAATTCAGCTATGGTGCAGCACCCAGAAAGCCATGGAAGCAACAACAATCGAACTCTCGATTAAGCATCCCCAAGCACTGCACAACGCAGCTGAATTGCTGGGTGCAAGGGCAGCTCACACTAAGGTAAGACCTCACACATTTAGCGTTCCCAAGACATAATATTTGCTTGGTGCAAACAGTAAGCCACTGCTTGGTAGTTTACAACCAAGCTGTCTATTATTAGTGCAAAGGTTGAGGCCAACCAACAAGCATACAGGTAAAGCTTATTATTGTTCATACAAATATCACATGTAAATGTCTAAATAGTTGGTTATTAGTATAATGCTTATCTAAAGAGCACGCTAGCGCCACCGCAACGCATCAAGGGCCTCTTTGTGGACACGGGCATCCCCAGCTGCTACCACGTTAAAACCTACAAATAAATCAATAGTTCAGAATGAGATGAACTAAAACTTTGCTGATCAAAAGCAAGGAGTGCACGATTGAAGTGACATAGGGCAAGTTTTTGCCATAATGCAGTTTGGCGCAATTAACCTATGAAATTACTGAAACCAGAGGGCGACTCTGGAGCTAAGGAAACATAAAAAGGACTTAAAGACCTAAGGAAACATAAAAAGGACTTAAAGACAGCAAAAAGGGCTTCATTAATTTTAAAGAGGAATGAAGATTATACTTGTGGGCCGTGATTCTGCAGTAACAGGCCAATGGAGCTTGTCACCTCTCCAATCAGTTATTGACCCTCCAGCTCCTTCAATGACAGGTACCAGCGAGAGGAAATCATATGGCTGCACCAAGCCACCAAAAAATCAGTTACCGTAGTGAAGAACTTTCATTCATCCAGCAGTAAATGTATATTAGATTGGCAGCTGTCATTCTGTAACGTATTATCACGTTTTTTCTTTTCCCTAAGATTGCAGTAGCAACTATAGTCCGTGAAATCAAATCTGAGTTTAGAGAATATTTTTTCTAAACTTCTGTTCTCTATCATGTGTGAAGATAACTTCCTTATGATATCTCATATATCTTTTCAAATGGTTAGCCAGCTATTTCAAGTATTAAATGATCCAGAAGTTGAGATTTCCTAGAGACATAAAAACAGTACCTAAATGCATAATGATCCCCATGCTTACCTAGTACCAACCAAATACCAGCACCATTGTATACAGATAAGAATAAAAGAAGAGAGAACTTTAATGCTTGCTACATAAGCAGTAAGCACGAATGCACGATCAACAAATTTGGTACAGCTAAAACACTAATTCAGAAAACAAAACATGAGAAAGCATTGGTACCTGATGTTTTTTTTGGTGTGTGTGTGGGGGGGTGGGGGGGTTCAGTGTTTACTAAGCACGAGTTCAATTTTCTTTTAGGTGTTTGTGTGTGTGTGATCTGTATGGGGCTCTAATCCCCCCTCTTTTTTCTTCTTAATATAATGATACACAGCTCTCCAGCATATGTTTGAGAAAAAGCGTTGGAAATTACAGTGCCCAGTAGTTTTGAGTCAATCTCTGCTTATATGCTGACTTGAGCTTTAGCAATGTATGCATAGTTTCCAAGGCCATTCAAGCAAAACTTAGTAAATTAAATTGTTTAGCAAGTAATTCAATCTAATAAATCAAAAATACCTCTCTCAAATTGAGAAATGCAAATAATCAAAAGGCTATTTCCTTGATTTCAGTTTATTTATGGTATTTTCGTTTCGGTGGTCAGAAAAGATACAAAACAAGAAAAACTCGGCCAAGGAGGGAAAGACCACCCTCCCAATATTATATTAAGAAGAGACTGAAACATGGTCTCGGCTGAGAAAAACCCCGAACCCTAGCCCCCCATCACTAACGGGTCGATCAACTGCCCACTCTGCAACGGCTCAGCCAGAGGGCGGCAAGCAGGATATCGATTCCCGAGAGCAGACGGGTCACAGCGAGGGGATTTTTTTAACCAAGCCTGAAATTCGCACGCTGGGGGATCGAACCCATGACCTGGAAGTGCTACTCGGAAGCCTTAACCATTATGGTAGAGGCCCTTTCGCGATACAAAACGAGAAACCCTCTACTGAAGACAGTTTAAAGCTAATGTCATATTCCTAAGTCCTAACAAAGAGATGGACATCATACCTTCAAACCAGATTCAACAACAATATCCACAAAACCAGAAGCCAGAAGAGCATAAGCATAACAATCACAGCCATAAAGTGGGACTTTCACCTGGCAGTAGAGATGGTAAAATGCATGTGAGTAATGTTGAAGGTTGCAGAAAACGATGAAGCTATATGTAACACCCATACCTTATTCCTTACACGAATAAATGCATCTTCAGCATCTGCTTCAAAGAGATGTGGGCTTGTTGTATATCTGTCATGCAGAACAAGGAATTGCTATACTGTAATGCATTGTTCAAGACTGTAAAGAGATGTAACCACATGACATCTAAATACTAAAACAAATGTACATACAAGTAAGCTTGTGCAAGTAAATTACAAGAGCGAACAGATATTTCTTGTCCGTTCAAAGTTGTTTGTTTTCCATCCACCCCAATCCATCTTTCTCGCAAGATTGGCTGGTCAATGACACCAATAACCTATAGAAAAGGAGCAAAAAAATCAAGCTAACTAAAGAAACGACAATAGCAAGTATATTAGTAAAAATGCTCACAAAGAGCTTTTTCAAAAAAAATATCAAGATAAATCATGATTAAAATAGCTAACGTTTTAGAAAAGTTTCTTCAAAATGTCATGTAAGTTAGTTCATTGTTGTTATAACCAACAGAGAGATTATATAAATTTAATACTATGAAGTTTTGTGACACTAACAAAGCATTAACTACCTGCACATGCAGTGCAGTAGTGGTAAAAAAGAATGAAGGAATGTGAAACACCAAGGGAAACAAAGGCAGCTAGAAATGAACAAAAGAAAACAAGTGTACCGGCTTCCCATTGTGCAGAAGTGCTATAAGCGTCCCAAAAAGAGGCTTGCCTACAAACAATGAATTTAGCAGTCATTATAAACAAATACAACTTAATTTTCTCAGTCATAAACCCGTAATGTGACCAGAGATCCACTACCAGTTATGAAACTTTTCGTTCCATCTATTGGATCCAAAACCCAAACAAAATCAGCAGAATTCTCTGCACATCTCCAACCATTCTCCTCACCGAAACTGCATGATATTTATGTAAATGTTGAAATCACACTGTTCAAGGTGCCACAAAAGTGAACAGAACATTTTAAGCACTAGCAAAACAATCCCACATGGCATGAGTAGGGAAGCTCTTCAGTATAACTGACACCATTGCTTCTTCTGCTTCTCTATCTGCAATTGTAACAGGACCTGGACCGTATTCAACAAATCCATAAGTCCAAAAAACAGTACAAAATCAATAAATATAATTAAATAACATATATGTTTGACCAAATTCAGTGAAAGTATCCTTTGAATTTATCCAATAATTATATATGGATAGTTGAAGTTGGTTCCTATACAACCTGAAGTCAGCCCAATTTAAAACATAGCTATGTTTGACCAAATTGAACAAAAAAAACTTGACATGCGGGGATAAGACAACCCCCGAGTATTGTATTAAGAAGAATACATTCTCACACAGGTCGAGAAAACCCCCGAACCCCTGCCCCACCCATACACAGCGGCATCGAAGCCCATGTGAGAATGACCACGACCACGACCGAGGCTGATCTTTAGACCTGTGCTTCGGCGTAGGGCAGACGAGGGGATTTTTTTAACGACAGCCTGAAATTCGCTCCCATGAGGAGTCGAACCTAGGACCTGAGGAGTGCTACTCAGACCACCTAACCAACTCGGCCAGAGGCCCTTTCGCAAATTGAACAAAAGAGTAGTTCAAATACTTAATATTGGTGTGAACACTTCACATGACAAGTCTATCAAGTGTGAGCTTCCTGTATGAACATTATTAGAAAGTTGTAACATACACTGAATGTTCATTTTCTTCTAGTCACTCCCTCCATCCCTTTTTAACTGTTGTTCTTACTTCCCGAAAAGTCAAACATACTCAGCTTTGACCAAATAATACAAGAAAATATTGATATTTATAGACTATAGTACATAACTAGTATTTAAAGATACAAATATTGCTAATGTTTTTTTACAGATCTAGTCAACAACAAAGCCTTCCAGTCTCAAGCAAGTTGGGCAGGGTAGAGTTGAAATCCAACAGAAAACCACAAGTCAAGGTTTAGACACATGGATACCTGTTTTCCATGTACTCCTATTGAAGACTAAATTTTTAGGTATATTTCATCATTTTAAGTCTCCTTTCACTACTTCCCTATCAACTCCAGCCTTTCCTTACCTCTCTTCTCATTGCTATCGTGCCTTATAATCACACTACACATTGGTGCCTCTGTAGGTCATCGTTGGATATGTCCAAATCATCTCAATCGATGTTGAAAAAGCTTTTCTTCATACCCCTAGCCTATCATGTATATCATCGTTCTAGACTCAATCCCTTCTTGAATAGCCATAAATCCAAAGCAACATACGCATTTTTGCAATACTTATCTGATGTATATGTCGGCTTTTTCTAGGCCAACATTCTGCATCATACAACATAACAGGTAAAATCGTCATCATATAAAACTTGCCTTTTAGATTCTATGATACCCTCTTGTCATATAGAACACCAGATTCCTAACACCACTTCATCCACCTTGTTTGATTCTATGTGCAGCTGTGCTGAAGTCACATCTCATATATTCAATTTTAGTTCTATTGAGTCTAAAAGCTTTGGACTCTAGAGTCTTCCGCCACAACTCTAGTTTCCTATTTACTCATGTCCACTTTCATCAACTAGCACTACATCATCCATAAAAAGCATACACCAAAGAGTACCCCCTTGTACGTCTCTTGTGACCTTATCCATCACCAAGGCAAAAAAATAGTAAGGGCTCAAAGCTAGTCCTATTCTAAGCAAGAAGCCACTTGTGTCACCATCACATGTTCGAACAGTCACAATATTATTGTACATGTCCTTAATAAGTGCAACTACTTCGTTGGAACTTTTATTTGTCCAAAGTCCACGACATAACGTTCCTTAATATCTGTCATAAGCCTTCTCCAAGTCAATGAAAACCATGTGTAGGTCCTTCTTGCTTCATATATTGCTCCATCACTTGTCTTATTAAGAAAATGACTTCTATGGTTGACCTTTCGGACAGGAAACCAAATTGGTTCATAGGTATCCGCGTTATCCTCTCAGACGATGCTCGATAATAATCTCCATAGATTCATAGTGTGGCTCAACAACTTAATTCCACGATAATTAGTACAACTTTGAATATCTCCCTTGTTCTTGTAGATCGGTACCAATATACTTCTCCACTTGTCATGCATCTTGTTAGACCAAAAGATATGGTTGAACAACTTGGTTAGCTATACTATAGCTAGGCATCTTCACCCACCCTTTTCAATGCCTCTATAACCTCTGATTCTTAGACCCTATGCACAAAGTGCCTATTGGTGTCATCAAAATAGACATCCAAATGAAAGATTGTATCCCCATTCCCCCCCATTGAACAATTTATTAAAATACTCTCGTCATCTATGTTTGACGTCATCCTCCTTCACTGATAGGCGCACTGTTTCATCCTTAATGCACTTAGCTTGGTTGAAGTCCCTTGTCTTCCTCTCACGGACCCTACCCATCCTATACATGTCCTTCTCTCCTTTCGTACTCAAATGTTGGTAAAGATCCTTGTATGCCCTATCTTTTGCCACACTCACTGTTTTCAAGTCGTTCGATTAGTTGCGATTAATCGTCCAAGTTGTTTGGACCAATCACGAGTAATCGCCAAGTCGTCTGACTAATCGTGATTAATCGTAATTAATCGCCCAAGTTGGTCAGCCAGAACAACCAGCAAGTCGTTCGACTTGAAAACAATGGCCACACATATAGCTCATTGTGGTCTTCTTTGCTACCTTATACTTCTCTATGTTGTCCATATTCATTATACAGACGTTTGTAGCATTTTTGTTTCTCCTTAATAGCCCTTTGAACTTCCTCATTCTAGCACCAAGTATCTTTAGCTTCATCTCCACTCTCTTTGGTTGCTCTACAGACCTCTGAGGTCACCTTCCAAATACAGGTTGTCATCTTCTCCCACATGTTGTTTGTGTCATCTTCTTCCTTCCAAGTGCCCTCTTTGGTGGCCCTTTCCTAAGACTTATGTTGTCTATCCTTTCAGTTTTCACCACTTTGTTCTCACAATCTTGGCTTGTTTATCCCTACGATCACGTAGTTGAAAACGGAAGACTGCCACCACAAACTTATGTTGAGAGACAACACACTCCCCACGTATCATCGCACAATCCAAGCATGCTTCTTTATCCTCTCTTCTTGTGAGGACAAAGTCAATCTGAATGTCATTCTCTCTTCTTGTGTTGGCCACTACTATTGGTCACTAAATGTCATTCTCTCTTCCTAAAGAAAGTGTTGGCTATTAATAGGTCAAAAGCTACCGCAAAGTCCAACTTAAAAAGGCATGAATTTAGTCAAACTTGAGAAAATTTGACCAGCACGAATACCATAGCGACATTTAAAAAGGGACGAAGGGAGTACCTACCAAGTCACTACATACCACATTGCTCACTCTGAGATGGTACTTATTGATGTCAGCATGCTTGTCTTATGGTTTGATCCCCTGTTCTTAAGGCGTCGCCTAGGCGTCCAGGTGAAGCTCCAACGCCTAGGCGCCTTGCCTGCCTACCTCGCCTAGGCGTCCAGGCGATGGTCCAACGCCATGGCTCGCCTTACCGCTTTAAAAACCATGGTTTGATCACTAATTTCCAAGGTGCACAAAGGTATTAGACGCAGCATTTACCCAATAGTTTATTAGTTTCTTTGTTGATGTTGGAATAAGTTACACTAGATGGAACTTTCTTGCTGAAAATGCATTGTGCCACTACTTATTTTACCTAATTGGGTCCAATACTCAAGTGTTACAACTCACATCATTGAAATAAAATGGTTATTGCCAACACATATGTGTGTGTGGCTGTGGCATGGTCCACAAAGTGATGAATGATAAATCAATAGGTTTCAATTGGCACTTTCTATGGGAAAGATTGGGAACAATATCACAAGCACGCAGAGCTGTGAACGTGAAGGATTCTGAAATCAGTGCAAAACTAAAGGCGTGGAAAGGAATTGAGTTCGAATGAATCAAATGGCTGGAATACACATGCACATGAATCAGGGCAAAGAAACTAAGGCCGATGTTCTGGGACCTAACAGTAACACATTATGTATTGAATCAGACTTTCAGTGTACAGATGAAGACACATAGTTGTCTTGGTAGCTTTCCAAAAGGGCAAAAAGGGAAGAAAAAACTAAACAAATACCCCATCTCAACCTGCCTAACTCAACTAAGTCAATTACTAAGATTGATTTGTTGTCCTGACAAAGTTGTGCAGAATGAGTTACGGACAAGGCAATTGTACAGTTATGTAAAATCAATATTGTTCACAAGTAAAAAAAACTCGACTTGGGGGGGGGGGGGGGGGGGGTGAAGACAGCCCCGAGTATGTATTAAGAAAAAGATCTCACACAGGTCGAGAAAACCCTCAAACCCAGTGATGAAGGTAGCGGTGGGGCGAGCAGGGCTCGAGCCCCCCTACCGCTCCCTAGCCCAATGGAGCCCCACTAAAACCTCCCCTAAATTTAGAAGTACACAGTATAATGTAGAAGGGGCTCTTATACTGTAGCGGTTTAGTTCAGTCCCTCCTAAAATTTTTTCTAGCTCCGTCGGCCGAACCGAACCTCTGTCCCACCCATACACAACGGCGCTATAGCCCATGTCTGAGGAGTGCTACTCAAACCACCTAACCAACTCAGCTAGAGGCCCTTTCACATCTTGTTCACAAGTCAAACCCTGATGATCCTTTGGACTTGAAGGTAAAAACATAGCTATACATGGATATACATATACTCAGAAAGGGTTCAAATATTTGAATTTTCCAACCAGGCCGTGAGCAGAGCCATAGGAAGGAGGCTCCCATCAAGAGCACAGCAAACAAATTGAGTAACTCCTTACAAAAAAGAATGAATTAAGTAATTTATCTCCACTGCAATTGGCCAGTGCTCCATGAACTTTGAGTAATTTACAACTACAGACCAAATTTCCTACACACTTCTTTCTTTTGGGAATGATTTGCATAAGTCTACTGCAGGACGACACCAAAACTAACAGCCCGTTAGTTTATAGTTTCATCCGTAAGTCTAAAATATCAATAAACTGACCACCGTTCAGCTAAATTTGGAATGCTATGTGATTTCCTAAGTCAAACAGCATCCAAACTACGGCCCCAGCTAAATATCATAGAACTTAAAGAAAGTATGGTACTGCACTGGCCGCTGCAGCATTCCGTGCAATAGAAACTGATACTAAATACTTAGTCTACAACGTGCAGAGAAAACAGGGCACGGTCCGATTCAACAACAAAGCACACTATACCCTATAACCAATCAGGAAGCAAAACGAAATTACGGATGTGGTGTGGCAAAAGAGAGAAGCATAGCACACACTGTGGTCCTCTTTGTCGATGATCTCAACCCGCTGGCGGAAGTACTTCCTGAGCACCTCCCCAGCAGCGTCCGCCGCCCGCTGCGCCACCTCCACCAGCCGCTCCGTCGCTAACTCCCCCACTGCCGCAGCTCTCCGGCTGGCCGCCCCAGCGGCGAACGAGGCCCTAACCGTACTCATCGGCGGGCGCCCACTCGCGCTCAAGACCGCGGACGACCCGGGCGAGGCGGCGCGGAGGCGGAGGAGGCGAGAGCGGGGGTTAGGGTTTGCGGAGGCGAGGCCGGGGAAGGGCGAGGTGGCCGAGTGGGTGGAGGAGGAAGAGGAGAGCATTGGGGAGGAGTCGGCGGCGGTTGTCGGGAGCAAGGTTTAAATGTCGGGGCGGAGAATGACGCTCGGAGCACCTAGCACTCTAGCAGCGGTGCGCCGACGCCGACGTGGTGGGTTTTGTTTACGTTCTGGAATCGGAGGCCGCCATTCCAGTGCTGGTTCTTTTTGGCTGTGACGATGGGCCCGGCCAGCCGTCCAGGCGTCCGTCTAGCGCTACTCGTTTGTCGCACGGTATTTTCTTTCTGTGCGAAAAATTATTATTCCATCTTTCTCTATTTAACTGACGATATAGAAACATGTTGTTTAAATTTCCTAAATTAAACTAGTTTTATACAAATTATTAGCAACATTTATATCTCTAAAAATATTATAAAATAGATTTAAAATATAAAATAGATTTAAAAACGTATCTATTAATACTAATTATTCGTACGCCCTGTTTGATCCTGAATTGAATTTCATTCTAATAATAATAAATTAGGCAAAAAGATCAATTAAACTAATATGGTTTTATGCGAAATATATTTGTATACTATTATTAGCAATATGTGAGACATATTTATGTGCTACATTTTAGCATAGAGAATCGAGCTAAAGAACGTCTTAGACTGTCTTCAGCAGCGTCCCCTAAATTCCGTCTCCTAAAGGAATATTTTTGTCCTTTACAGAACACTCTAAAAGATTTTGTCCTCTATATATTCTCAGTCTCCAGCAGTGTCCTCTAAATTCCGTCACCTAAAGCTACAGTGTTAACAGATTCCCTTTTTCCATTTTTTTCATTTTTCTTTGTTTTCTTCCCATTTCACGCTACACAAATGATGCGTCAAAAATGTATTTATTAATTTTTAAATTAATAAATTTGAATTGTCAATATTAATTACATTGCTTGTTTTGTTGTTCTGTAATTGTTGTCGATAAAGCGTCGCATAGTATATTATCGGTACGAAAATATGTTTTGAAATTGACAAGCTTCCACCGTAAGCCAGAACTCTTCTTCGAGAAGCCATGGACTTGCTTCCCCTGCACGGCAACCGCATGGCTTGTCTCTGAAGCGTACTTCCTTTATAAATACCGAGTGAGCCTTGCATACTTCACTCAACCTTGCCTTTACAAACTCCACAACCATGAACCCCTACTTAGAAAACAATTTTCTTGTGCGGTTGATGGAAGAAATGGAAGAGGAAGAAGAAGAGTTCGAGTTGGCGAGGCACATGCTCAATAGGAGGCGCCGTGCACGCAACGAGCGTCGTCATGGTGGTTCCATTCCAGGCCGTGTTAGGATTCATCGTGATCACATGAGCGGCGATGCAAGAATCCGAGCGGACTACTTTGGAGCGCACCCGGTGTACACAGATGCTCAATTTCGTAGGAGGTATTTAAAATTCCCACATTCATTTTGCCATGTACATAACTTCATGACCCCTATTATGACACATTAATTGTATGGTAGGTTCTGCATGCGTCGCCATGTGTTTGAGCGCCTTGTTGATGTTGTGCAACAAGTGGATCCATACTTTATTCAGCGTCCAAATTGTGCGGGTGAGATTGGTCTTTCTGCTCTACAGAAAGTTGTTGCTGCTGTTCAAATCCTTGCTTACGGTATTCCGGCTGATGCCGTGGACGAATACGTACGCATTGGTGAATCCACGGCTCATGAGGCATTGAAACACTTTTGCACGGCCGTCCAAACCGCGTTTGCTCCGTACTATCTCCGTGCACCAAATGCAGAAGATATCGCACGCCTTCTCCAAGTTGGCGAGTCACGTGGGTTTCCTGGTATGCTTGGTAGTGTTGATTGCATGCATTGGGAGTGGCGTAACTGCCCAAGTTCATGGAAGGGCATGTTTACAGGGCATGGTAAACATCCTACCATGATCTTGGAAGCTGTTGCGTCGTATGACCTGTGGATATGGCATGCATATTTTGGTCTGCCAGGTAGCTACAACGACATAAACGTTCTGCACCGTTCAAACCTTTTCCAAAGGCATCTGAGCGGTGACACACCTCCTGTTTCTTTCACTATGAATGGTCACACGTACAATATGGGATATTACCTAGCAGACGGGATTTACCCTGACTGGCCCGCATTTTGTGAAGACAATCCGTAATCCCTACGACGTTAGAACGCAACACTTTGCAACAATTCAAGAGTCTGCTCGAAAAGATATTGAACGAGCTTTCGGTGTACTCCAGAAGAGATGGGGTGTGGTCAGTGGCCCTGCTTATGGTTGGAGTCCAAACACATTGGGGACATCATGAAAACTTGCATAATATTGCACAACATGATAGTAGAAGACGAAGGTCCATTGTCTTTGAACACAACCTTTGATAACATCGGAGTGCTGGCAGACACAAGTCAAGGTTCAATGGAAGAGCGCAACGACTTCGTCAATCAAAGGTACAACCAACTCAAAGACCGCAACAAATATACTCAGCTTCAGGTTGATCTGATACACCATCACTGGGCGCGACATGGATCCGAAGTTGCATAGGAAGCAATGAAACGAGTTGTGTCATGTCTGTTCTTATCTAGTGTCCAACTGTTATTGTCTACACATGTTTCTTTGTTTACCTTGTTGTAGTGTCCAAGTGTCTGTTGTCTGTACTGTCTGTCGTAGTGTCTCATGCTGCGCTTTCAATTCAATAACAAGAAGTACTACTGTCATGCAACCACATGTGTGTACAAATGGTAAACAAAAAACTACAGCATGCTCACAGATATTCAAACCAAATAGTTCAAAAACATATAGTAAAACATTCAGGTACAAACCATGACAAATAGTTCAAACAAGTACTAAAACATTCTGGTACAAACCAGATTTGGGTCTGACGACAGCAAGCTCACACAAACAAGTCCGAGTATGCCTCATTCAGAAATGATAAACAAACAAATCAAGTAACCAACCATCACAGGCCAGATGATGTTGACCCAGTAACCCTAGCCAATATCTCTTGTTGCTTGGCTTCATAGTACTTGCGGAGAAGAGGGTTACATTTGCTCAAATCCATGCTTAAGATCATGATCTCCTCTTCCTTGTCCTCCTTTAGTTTCTGCCTTTCAAGCCTTAATTTCTCTAGGTTCAACTTCTTCTTTTCTAGGAGCAATTTCTGCCTCTCATTTTTGTTCATTGAATCCAACTTCTTTTCCTCAGTTGTAACAGCTGTTTTGTAGACTGACAGACGCTCCAAAGAAAGATCTCCCATGCGTGTCATGAACTCAGAATCTGATGAAGATGTGTCCACAGATTTAGTCCTCTTTGCCTTTTCCTTAGAAGAATCTCGACCCAGTGGCCTCTTCGATGTGAAGCTAGATGGTATAGATTCTTTTGCATCCACATCGACAGTGTTAGAATGGGTGGGATTAGCGTTGCCATGCTGATTTTGTTGGCCCATGTGGTTGTCCATCCATTTTGGTTGGTCCTTAAGTATGGCCCAACAATGTAAAAAGTGGAAAGGCTTCTTCTCAATAGCTGCAAACCTAGAGGCTGCCAGTGATGTCTGCGACATAAAACAACTGGTTACAGCAGGAACATACTTGTAAATACCTACAATAGTTATGTGAAAATGTTACATTAAACATGTACCTTGTCTGCGTCAGTGAGTCCACTAGGATTCTGTCGGAGGACTGCCATCATGTAACCAGCAAAAGTGGAACACTGTGTTTTGATAGTATCCCATCTACTCATCAAAGATTTTGTGGACCTTTCGGGCAATGTTCCTCGTCTTGAGTTGTATGCTTCAGTAATTCTACTCCAAAATCCTGCCCTGTGTTAATAATGGGATCGCAACTTACAACAAGCCAAGCATGGCATACCCTAGTGTCCTCATCAGCAGTGAAGTTTGCTAGCTTTGTTCTTTGAGTTGGCTTTTTAGGAACAGCTGGTGTTCTTGAGCCCTCGGCTTGCCCATCAACTGGAAATTCAGAATGTTGAGTTCCCATAGGCTGCTCGTCAATCTGGCTAAGGAATCTTCCATATTGAGACATCACCTGGTTCCAATCACTCCCCATTCTATGCAACAGAGGCAGATCAAACATGAAATAAATGAACAGAACTGAACATGTAACATGATATAAAGTAACGCAAACATACTGCAACATAACAGAATAATAATTGTACTAGCTGAAATGGTTTCAGTTTACATAGACCAAAACATTGAAATCCCCCAAAAGCATGATCATACCAACCCTGCCACCTTTCCTAGTTTTCGTCATACAGACGTGGTTACCGTACATGCTACAATACTTCTACTTAAGTTAAACCTAGACACTAGTAGGGATATGTGTCGTCGGTTGAGTAGTCACGACCATCGTCGTAGCCCACAAGGTCTTCATAGTTAATTGGTGACTCTTCGTCTATCAGTAGCTTGTCTTCTGAACCATCTTCTATCAGAAGCTCCTCTACTACTTCCTCTTGTCGTGGATGTTCGTTTACTTGACAGTTAGCCATATTTTCTACCTCCCACTGAGTTTGCACTGCTATGTCTTCAAGATCCTTGGCGAGGTCGTCAATCTCAACTAGTGCTTGGTTCAATTCGTCCACCAAAGGTGAGTTGAAAGGCTGGAAGGCTGATTTGACGACATCAACGATGTCACAACTACGCTTTTGAACAACTCTGAGCAGAGTAGCCAGTGCTTTACGGAGCTTTTCGTTCTCCGATTCCATGGCTACATCAAACACAGTGTTCTATTAGTTAACACCGCCTACAAATTAGCTATCTTATAGAAACTAGTGCATATAAGGGATTCAAAACTATGACTACACAGTTCAAATTAACCCTAAAACCATGAATGTACATTCCATCTATGTTATTTTCTGCAAACAATTATCTTAAATGTGAACCTGTTTTCAATTTGCAGATTACTGACCATGTTCGCATAAAAAGCCTCATGATCTGCGAGACCCGACAAAACTACAAGGGAGAAAACACCCCGCTATTAAAGATTTCATGTTGATTAATTTGAATGCTGTGGATCTGGGAGGAACAACCCCCCAAACCCGAAATGGCTAGCCCCAAATCCGGTATCAATTAATGAATCCGGACACAACAATAAGGGATTCATGGATGAAATTCAAGCTCATTATTTTGAATGCTCCAGATCTAGGATCAAACACCCCGCAAACCCTAACTTCCTTGCCCTAAATACACATAATACAATACGGTAATGAATCAGTACTATACGCAATGGATTTGTGTAGGTCGTACCTCAGTCTTCGCGGATCTGGCTCGGTGGACCGAATCGAAGAGGAAGACGACGGCGGCGACGAGCTTCTCTTCCTTTTGCCGGCAGCCTTGGACGAAGTCGGAGGACGACGAAGCCGTTTGCCGATGGTGACTCTCCGTCGACGAGCTGGGGGAACCTCGCTTGGAACTTCGGTTGCGGTGGGTCGCGCGTCCTCGGTTCAAAGTGGTGTGAGCTCTACGCCACCAGACCCGCCACCGCACGCCCGCTTCTCGCCCACCTGCCTCGATGCCGGCGGCGAAGCACGCCGGATCGAGGGCTCGGCCTCGGGAGATGCAGTCGCCAGCGCGGGGTAGGAGGAGGCGAAAGTTTCCTCGCGGCGGCTGGTGGAGGAGTAGCGTGGATAGCGCACTCTCGGAGGCCTCCACATTTAGAGTGTCTGCCACATCCTCTAAAATTTAGAGGATGCTTTAGAGTCCCTTGCTGGAGCCGTAGGGGACCTAACAAACCGCTAAATTTACCGGACAGGACCCTTTACAGGGTGTTGTTGGAGACAGCCTTATAAGTTGCATAATAGAAACATATTTTGTTGATACATAAAATCATTTTCATATTCCACCACATGACTTTAAGAAAGGCTTATATTTGAGCTTTGAAAAGTGGTGGAATGTCAAAATCCAAACTAAATAAACTACTTTATTAAGTAAATTATAATTCCTCTAAAATAAATAGATCCAAACGATCCATTATAGATATTTATATTATCTCTAATAATACTAAAATGTTTACTATGTCTGACTTCTCCTGATGTGAAAACCATGATTAAAAGGATACTAAAAGTACTTCACTACTACTCTTTTGTAGAATTTAAATTTATTTATCTTAGGACAAATGAGAATGCAAAAAAAATATTATATATCTAGTAGTTGTCAAGACACATTCAAGTATTTCGGTACAAAAAGTTATGCACCCAACTATTCTTAGATTTTCATGCCCTGAGGATCTCATTTAGCTTTGGTCTGGGCTAAGAGTTGACATCCTGATATTACTATATTAGAGCACTCCGAAGATGTAACTACACCACAGAGTGCCACAAGGAGCCACACTAAGAAACATGGGGGGCATTAGGCTCTGCGACACTCTAATGACCAGGGGGCAGTGCCCTAGGACGACATAGCTGACTGTGTGGTTGTCCACTTGTCCACCTGATGCTTGACACACAACAACCAAGTTGTAGAGGCTAATACTTCAAGGGAGGAGACGGCAAGCACTGGAGCACACCTCACAATTATTTGGCTGCGGGCTTGCGGCTGCACCTGTTCGCTATGACTATAATGCAATCTGCTTTTCGATCCTTTCTCTTGCTCCCAGGTGATAATTGCTACTCATCATCGAGATACATAGCTTCAAAAGCTGCCTCAAGGTCCTTGGTTTCCTTCTCCACATTATGTTGCTTATGTTGGTCAGCCAGTTCCCAGTCCTTGATGCATGAGAGAACCTCCACCATGTTCGTTGTCACCATGCACCTCAAGCACCCTGCTAGCTAGACTGAAAGTGGATTTTGAAGATATAGTAGAGACATGGACAATCACAATATCTCTAGCAGGTATAGGAAGAATTAGATAAGTCTGAATATGGCATTGCCACCAGCTAAGTGTGTTAAAATCTGGACCAAAATTAGTTTCAGTGCCACTATCTAGGTAAGAAGTGAGCTCAGATAGAGAAGATGAACTAACAGGTGTACCTCACCAGGTATACTACCAATACAAGTACCAGAACTAGTACTGTAAGTTCCATCATCACCATATATATCATCCCAAGCCTTTGTGGCCTTACCTGAACCAGCACCCGGCATTGGTTGAGTACTCAAACAAATTCCACCAAATTTGGTTTCATAAATCTAAAACATCTTAGCTAGTTTGGTACGAATAGATGATGGGAATCTACTATAATCTGTACCATTTAGAGTAGATAACCTATGAAGAACTTTATGAAACCCTCTCATCTTAGCTATAGGATCAAGAATGAAAGCAAATGCATAGAGAATGAGTATTTCTCTCCAATATTTCAGAAACTTTGATTTCATAGGAAAAACTGCATCTCTTAACAATTCATGGTTCTTGAAAGTCGCCTAGAGGGGGGTGAATAGGCGGAATCTGAAAATTATAAACTTAAGCACAACTACAAGCCGGGGTTAGCGTTAGAATTAAAATCGAGTCCGAAAAGAGAGGGCAAAGACAAATCACAAGCAAATGAAGAGTGAGACGCGATGATTTGTTTTACCAAGGTTCGGTTCTTGCAAACCTACTCCCCATTGAGGTGGTCACAAAGACCGGGTCTCTTTCAACCCTTTCCCTCTCTCAAACGGTCACCTAGACCGAGTGAGCTTCTCTTCTCAATCAATCGGGACACTAAGCCCCCACAAGGACCACCACACAATTGGTGTCTCTTGCCTTGATTACAATTGAGTTGGCAACAAGAAAGAAAGAAGAAGAAAAGCAATCCAAGCGTAAGAACTCAAATGAACACAAATGTCTCTCTCTCTAGTCACTATTTGATTGGAATGAACTTTGGACTTGGGAGAGGATTTGATCTCTTGTTTGTGTCTTGGAGTGAAGTCTAGAGCTCTTGTATTGAATGCAATAGCTGAAAACTTGGATGCCTTGAATGAGTGGTGGTTGGGGTATTTATAGCACCAACCACCAAAGTGCCGTTGGGGATGACTGCTGTCGTATGGCGCACCGGACAGTCCGGTGTGCCACCGGACACTGTCCGGTGCGCCAGCCACGTCACCCAACCATTAGGGTTCGACCGTTGGAGCTCTGACAAGTGGGGCCACCGGACAGGTCCTGTTCACTGTCCGACGCGCCTTCTGCGCATGGTCTGACTTCTGCGCGCGCAGTCCGCGCACTGTTCACCTTTTGGCAGACGACCATTGGCGCGTTAGCTGTTGCCTCCGCTGGCACACCGGACAGTCCGATGAATTATAGCGGAGTGGCTCCCTAAATTCCCGAAGCTGGCAAGTTTAGAGTCGATCTCCCTGGTACATCGGACATTGTCCGATGGTGCACCGGACACTGTCCGGTGGCACACCGGACAGTCCGGTGCGCCAAACAAGGGCAGCCTTCGGTTGTCTTTTGCTCTTTTTATTTGAACCCTTTCTTGGTCTTTTTATTGGTTTGTGTTGAACCTTTAGCACCTGTAGAACTCATAATCTAGAGCAAACTAGTTAGTCCAATTATTTGTGTTGGGCAATTCAACCACCAAAATTCATATAGGAAAAGGTTTGACCCTATTTCCGTTTCAATCTCCCCCTTTTTGGTGATTGATGCCAACACAAACGAAAGCAAATATAGAAGTGCAGAATTGAACTAGTTTGCATAAGGTAAGTGCAAAGGTTGCTTGGAATTTAAACCAATAATTATTTCTACTAGATATGCATGGATGGTTTTCTTCTTATTTTAAAATTTTGGACCACATTTGCACCACGAGTTTTGTTTTTGCAAATTCTTTTGTAAATTCTCTCTCAAAATCCTTTTTGCAAATAGTCAAAGGTATATGAATAAGATTGAAAGAAGCATTTTCAAAATTTGAAATTTTCTCCCCCTGTTTCAAATGCTTTTCCTTTGACTAGAACAAAACTCCCCCTCAAAGAAATTCTCCTCTTAGTGTTCAAGAGGGTTTTACAAATTTTTGAAAATACTAGAACTTTCTTCCCCTTTTGAACACAATAAGATATCAATTTGAAAACTTCATTTTTAAAATTCGGTGGTAGTGCGGTCCTTTTGCTTTGGGCTCATACTTTCTCCCCCTTTGGCATGAATCGCCAAAAACGGATACTTGTGAGTGAAATATAAGCCCTTTTACTTTCTCCTCATTGGCAAACAAATAGATATGAGTGAAGATTATACCAAAGTGGAGAACTATGCGGAATAATGACAAATACCAATGGAGTTGAGTGGAAGCGTCGTCTTTGCCGAATACTCCATTTTCCTTTCAATTATATGACTAAGCATAAGATTACACATGAAAACATATTAGTCATAGACATAAAAGAGATATGATCAAATAGGTATATAAATGAGCTATGTGTGCAAAGTGTCAATCAAAATTCCGAGAATCAAGAATGTTTAGCTCATTCCTAAGTTTGGTAAAGGTTTTCTCATCTAGTGGCTTGGTAAAGATATCGGCTAATTGATCTTTGGTGTTAATATAGGCTATCTCGATATCCCCCCTTTGTTGGTGATCTCTCAAAAAGTGATACCGAATGGCTATGTGCTTAGTGCGGCTGTGTTCAACGGGATTATCCGCTATGCGGATTGCACTCTCATTATCACATAGGAGAGGGACTTTGCTAAACTTGTAGCCATAGTCCCTAAGGGTTTGCCTCATCCAAAGCAATTGCGCGCAACAATGGCCTGCGGCAATGTACTCGGCTTCGGCGGTAGAAAGAACTACTGAGTTTTGTTTCTTTGAAGCCCAGGACACCAGGGATCTTCCTAGAAACTGACAAGTTCCTGATGTGCTCTTCCTATCAATCTTACACCCTGCCCAATTAGCATCGGAATATCCTAATAAATCAAAAGAGGATCCCTTGGGGTACCAAAGACCAAACTTAGGTGTATGAACTAAATTTCTCAAGATTCGCTTCACGGCCCTAAGGTGAACTTCCTTAGGATCGGCTTGGAACCTTGCACACATGCATACGGAAAGCATAATATCCGGTCGAGATGCACATAAATAGAGTAAAGATCCTATCATCGACCAGTATACCTTTTGATCTACGGATTTACCTCCCGTGTCGAGGTCGAGATGCCCATTGGTTCCCATGGGCGTCTTGATGGGATTAGCATCCTTCATTCCAAACTTGGTGAGAATGTCTTGAATATATTTTGTTTGACTAATGAAGGTGCCTTCTTGGAGTTGCTTGACTTGAAATCCTAGAAAATACTTCAACTCCCCCATCATTGACATCTCGATTTTTTGTATCATGATCCTACTAAACTCTTCACAAATAGATTTATTAGTAGACCCAAATATGATATCATCAACATAAATTTGGCATACAAACAAATCATTTTTCAATTGTTTTAGTAAAGAGAGTAGGATCGGCCTTTCCGACTTTGAAGCAATTAGTGATAAGAAAATCTCTTAGGCATTCATACCATGCTCTTGGGGCTTGCTTGAGCCCATAAAGCGCCTTAGAGAGTTTATAGACATGGTTAGGATACTCACTATCCTCAAAGCCAGGAGGTTGCTCAACATAGACCTCTTCCTTGATTGGTCCATTGAGGAAGGCACTCTTCACGTCCATTTGGTAGAGCTTAAAGCCATGGTAAGTAGCATAGGCAAGTAATATACGAATTGATTCAAGCCTAGCTACGGGTGCATAGGTTTCACCAAAATCCAAACCTTCGACTTGTAAATACCCCTTGGCCACAAGTCGTGCCTTGTTCCTTGTCACCACACCATGCTCATCTTGCTTGTTGCGGAAGACCCACTTGGTTCCTACAACATTTTGGTTAGGACGTGAAACTAAATGTCATACCTCATTCCTTGTGAAATTGTTGAGCTCCTCTTGCATTGCCAGCACCCAATCCGAATCTTTAAGTGCATCCTCTACCCTGTGTGGCTCAATAGAGGAAACAAAAGAGTAATGTTCACAAAAATGAGCGACACGAGATCGAGTGGTTACCCCCTTATGAATATCGCCGAGGATGGTGTTCACGGGGTGATCTCGTTGGATTGCTTGGTGGACTCTTGGGTGTGGCGGTCTTAGATCTTGTTCATCTTCCTTGTCTTGATCATTGGCATCTCCCCCTTGATCATTATCCTCCTCTTGAGGTGGCTCATCTTCTTGATCTTCATTTTCATCATCTTGAGCTTGATCCTCATCTTGGGTTGGTGGAGATGCTTGCATGGAGGAAGATGGTTAATCTTGTGTTTGTGGAGGCTCTTCGCATTCCTTAGGACACACATCCCCAATGGACATGTTCCTTAGCGCGATGCACGGAGCCTCTTCATCATCTAGTTCATCAAGATCAACTTGCTCTACTTGAGAGCCGTTAGTCTCATCAAACACAATGTCACAAGAAACTTCAACTAGTCCAGTGGACTTGTTAAAGACTCTATATGCCCTTGTGTTTGAATCATAACCAAGTAAAAAGCCTTCTACAGCCTTAGGAGCAAATTTAGATTTTCTACCTCTTTTAACAAGAATAAAGCATTTGCTACCAAAGACTCTAAAATATGAAACATTGGGCTTTTTACCGGTGAGGAGTTCATAGGATATCTTCTTGAGGATTCGGTGTAGATATAACCGGTTGATGGTGTGGCAAGCGGTGTTGACCGCTTCGGCCCAAAACCGATCCGAAGTCTTGTACTCATCAAGCATGGTCCTTGCCATGTCAAGTAGAGTTCTATTCTTCCTCTCCACTACACCATTTTGTTGTGGCGTGTAGGGAGAAGAGAACTCATGCTTGATGCCCTCCTCCTCAAGGAAGCCTTCAGTTTGTGAGTTCTTGAACTCCGTCCCACTGTCGCTTCTTATTTTCTTCATCCTCAAGTCGAACTCATTTTGAGCCTGTCTTAAGAATCCTTTCAAAGTCTCTTGGGTTTGAGATTTATCCTGTAAAAAGAATACCCAAGTGAAGCGAGAATAATCATCCACATTAACTAGACAGTACTTACTCCCGCCGATGCTTATGTAAGCTATCGGGCCGAACAGGTCCATGTGGAGTAGCTCAAGTGGCCTGTCAGTCGTCATGATGTTATTGTGTGGATGATGAATACCAACTTGCTTCCCTGCTTGACATGCGCTACAAATACTGTCTTTCTCAAAATGAACATTTGTTAGTCCCAAAATGTGTTTTCCCTTTAGAAGCTTATGAAGATTCTGCATCCCAACGTGGGCTAGTTGGTGATGCCAGAGCCAACTAAAAGGGAAATAGGCTTACACCTTTTCCTAATTGATTTTGGTGGTTGAATTGTCCAACACAAATAACTGGACTAACTAGTTTGCTCTAGATTATAAGTTTTACAGGTGCCAAAGGTTCACAATAGACCAATAAAATGACCAAGAAAGGGTTCAAACAAAGTAAGCTAAAAACAACTCAAAGGCACCCTGGTCTGGCGCATCGGACTGTCTAGTGTGCCACCGGACAGTGTCCGGTGCACCAGGGAACTCGACGCTGAACTCGCTACCTTCGGGAAAATGGAGGCCGCTCCGCTATAATTCACCGGACCATTTGGTGTATGCACCGGACTGTCCGGTGTGTCAGTGGAGCAACGACTACTTCGCGCGCAACGGTCGACTGCAACGCATTTAATGCGCGCCTGCGCGCAGAGGTCAGAGCACGCGCAGCAGGCGCACCGGACAGTCTACAGGACTTGTCCGGTGCACCACCGGACAGCCAGAAGACCCCACCTGTCAGAGCTCCAACGGTCGAACCCTAACGGCCGGGTGACGTGGCTGGCGCACCGGACTGTCCGGTGCGCCATTCGACAGCAGCCTCCACCAAACGGCTAGTTTGGTGGTTGGGGCTATAAATACCCCAACCACACCACCATTCATTGCATCCAAGTTTTCCACCTTCCAACACATTACAAGAGCTATAACATTCAATTCTAGACATAACCAAAGAGATCAAATCCTCTCCCAAGTCCGGAATCACTCCAAATCAATAGTGACTAGAGAGAGCAACATTTGTGTTCATTTGAGCTCTTGCGCTTGGATTGCTTCTTTTCTTTCTCATTCTTTCTTGTGACAAACTCAATTGTAACCGAGGCAAGAGACACCAATTGTGTGGTGATCCTTGTGGGGACTTAGTGTCCCGTGTGATTGAGAAGAGAAGCTCACTCGGTCTAAGTGACCGTTTGAGAGAGGGAAAGGGTTGAAAGAGACCCGGTCTTTGTGACCACCTCAACGGGGAGTAGGTTTGCAAGAACCTAACCTCGGTAAAACAAATCCTTGTGTCTCACTCTTTATTTGCTTGTGATTTGTTTTTCAACCTCTCTCTCGGACGCGCTTATATTTCTAACGCTAACCCGGCTTGTAGTTGTGATTAACTTTGTAAATTTCAGTTTCGCCCTATTCACCCCCCCCCCTCTAGGTGACTTTCAATTGGTATCAGAGCCCGGTGCTTCATTAGAGCCTAACCGCTCGAAGTGATGTCGGGAGATCATGCCAAGAAGGAGATGGTGACCGGCGACAAGCCCGCTACAAGCCACGGGAAGGCTCCATAGGGAGAGTCCCGCAACAAAGGGAAGGAGAAGGAATCCTCTTCCCACAAGTCGCATCGGAGTGGCGACAAGAAAAAGAAGATGAGGAAGGTGGTCTACTACGAGACCGATTCTTCATCGCCATCCACCTTCGGCTTCGACGCGCCGTCCATAACTTCTAAGCGCCATGAGCGCAAGAAGTTTAGTAAGATTCCCCTACGCTAACCTCGTATTTCAAAGTGTACTCCTTTACTTTCCGTTCCACTAGGCAAACCACCGGTTTTTGACGGTGAAGATTATAATATGTGGAGTGACAAAATGAGGCACCATCTAACCTCACTCCACACAAGCATATGGAACGTTGTTGAGTTTGGTGTACAGGTACCATCCGTAGGGGATGAAGACTATGATTCGGACGAAGTGGCCCAAATTCATTACTTCAACTCCCAAGCCACTACTATACTCCTCGCCTCTCTAAGTCGAGAGGAGTATAATAAGGTGCAAGGGTTGAAGAGTGCAAAGGAAATTTGGGACGTGCTCAAGACCGCGCACGAAGGAGACGAGGTGACCAAGATCACCAAGCGGGAGACGATTGAGGGGAGCTCGGTCGCTTCATGCTTCACCAAGGAGAGGATCCGCAAGCCATGTACAACCGCTTGAAGACCTTGGTGAATCAAGTGCGGAACCTCGGGAGCACCAAATGGGATGACCATGAGATGGTCAAGGTTATTCTAAGATCCCTCATTTTTCTTAACCCTACGCAAGTTCAATTAATTCGAGGTGATCCTAGATACAAGCTAATGTATCCCGAGGAAGTCATAGGGAAATTTGTGAGCTTTGAGCTAATGATTAAAGGCTCAAAGAAAATCATCGAGCAAGGCACCTCCTCCACGCCCGAGGCACAACCCGTAGCATTCAAGGCAACAGAAGAGAAGAAGGAAGAGTCTACACCAAGTAGGCTCCCCATCGACGCCTCAAAGCTCGACAATGAGGAGATGACTTTAATCATCAAAAGCTTTCGACAAATCCTCAAGCAAAGGAGGGGGAAGGACTACAAGCCCCGCTCCAAGAAGGTTTGCTACAAGTGTGGTAAGCCCGGTCACTTTATAGCAAAATGTCCTCTTTCTAGTGACAGTGACAGGGGCGACGACAAGAAGGGGAGAAGAAAGGAAAAGAAGAGGTACCACAAGAATAAGGGCGGCGATGCCCATGTGTGCCGCGAGTGGGACTCCGACGAGAGCTCCATCGACTCCTCCTCCGATGAGGACGCCGCCAACATCGCCGTCAACAAGGGACTTCTCTTCCCCAACGTCGGCCACAAGTGCCTCATGGCAAAGGACGGTAAAAAGAAAAAGGTTAAATCTAAATCCTCCACTAAATATGCCACCTCTAGTGATGAGGCTAATTCTAGTGATGATGAGAATGATTTATTTACTCTTTTTGCCAACCTTAACATGCAACAAAAGGAGAAGTTAAATGAATTGATTAGCACTATTCATGATACCGATGATCTCTTGGATAGCCAAGAGGACTTCCTAATTAAGGAAAATAAGAAGCATGTTAAGGTTAAGAATGCTTATGCTCTAGAGATGGAAAAATGTGAAAAATTAACTAGTGAGCTAAGCACTTGCCATGATGTTATTACCAACCTTAGAAATGAAAATGCTAGATTAATTGCTAAGGTTGATTCAAATGTTTGTGATGATTCATATACCAATCTTAGAAATGATCATGCTATTTCTATTGCTAAGATTGAAAAATTAAATGTCTCTCTTGCTAGCCTTAGAAGTGAAAATGAAAAATTAATTGCCAAGGCTAATGAATTAAATGTTTGCAATGCTTCCATTTCTGATCTTAGAAGTGAACTAAAAACTTGCAAACCCTCTACATCCACCATTGAGCATGTTTCCATATGCACTAGATGTAGAGATGTTGACATTGATGCTATTCATGATCACATGATTTTAATTAAACAACAAAATGATCATATAGCAAAATTAGATGCTAAAATTGCCGAGCATGAGCTAGATAATGAGAAATTTAAATTTGCTCGTAGTATGATTTATAGTGGAAGACGCCCTGGCATCAAGGATGACATTGGCTTCCAAAGGGGAGATAATGTCAAACTCAATGCCCCTCCTAAAAAATTATCTAACTTTGTTAAGGGCAAGACTCCCATGCCTCAGGATAATGAGGGTTGCATTTTGTACCCTGCCGTTTATCCCGAGCATAAAATTAGGAGAATTCATTCTAGGAAGTCTCACTCTGGCCCTAATCATGCTTTTATGTATAAGGGTGAGACATCTAGTTCTAGGCAATCAACTCGTGCTAAATTGCCTAAGAAGAAAACTCCTAGTGCATCAAATGAACCTAGCATTTCATTTAAAACTTTTGATGCACCTTATGTTTTGACTAACAAATCCGGTAAAGTAGTTGCCAAGTATGTTGGGGACAAACACAAGGGATCAAAGACTTGTGTTTGGGTACCCAAAGTTCTTGTATCTAATGTCAAAGGACCCAAAAATGTTTGGGTACCTAAAATCAAGAACTAAATTTGTTTTGTAGGTTTATGCATTCGGGGGCTCAAGTTGGATCATCGATAGCGGCTGCACAAACCACATGACAGGGGAGAAAAGGATGTTCTCCTTCTACGAGAAAAACCAAGATCCCCAACGAGCGATCACATTCAGGGATGGAAATCAAGGGTTGGTCAAAGGTTTGGGTAAAATTGCTATATCACCTGACCATTCCATTTCCAATGTTTTTCTTGTAGATTCTTTATATTACAACCTGCTTTCTGTTTCCCAATTATGCAAAATGGGCTACAACTGTCTATTTACTGATGTAGGTGTCACTGTCTTTAGAAGAAGTGATGATTCAGTAGCATTTAAGGGAGTGTTAGAGGGTCAGCTATACTTAGTTGATTTTAATAGATCTGAACTCGACACTTGCTTAATTGCTAAGACTAACATGGGCTGGCTCTGGCATCGCCGACTAGCACATGTTGGGATGAAGAATCTTCACAAGCTTCTAAAGGGAGAACACATTTTAGGACTAACTAATGTTCACTTTAAGAAAGACAGGATTTGTAGCGCATGCCAAGCCAGAAAGCAAGTTGGTGTTCATCATCCACATAAGAACATCTTAACGACTGACAGGCCACTTGAGCTCCTCCACATGGACCTATTTGGCCCGATCGCTTACATAAGCATCGGCGGGAGTAAGTACTG
Source organism: Zea luxurians (assembly GCA_029449295.1). NCBI lineage: Eukaryota > Viridiplantae > Streptophyta > Magnoliopsida > Poales > Poaceae > Zea > Zea luxurians. The sequence continues at coordinate 58,157,820 of JAOPSE010000020.1, forward strand.
TCTAGTTATTGTGGATGACTATTCTCGCTTCACTAGGGTATTCTTTTTACAGGAAAAATCTCAAACCCAAGAGACCTTAAAGGGATTCTTGAGACGAGCTCAAAATGAGTTCGGCTTAAGGATCAAGAAAATTAGAAGCGATAATGGGACGGAGTTCAAGAATTCACAAATTGAAGGCTTCCTTGAGGAGGAGGGCATCAAGCATGAGTTCTCTTCTCCCTACACGCCACAATAAAATGGTGTAGTGGAGAGGAAGAATAGAACTCTATTGGACATGGCAAGAACCATGCTTGATGAGTACAAGACTTCGGATCGGTTTTGGGCCGAGGCGGTCAACACCGCTTGCTACGCCATCAACCGGTTGTATCTACACCGAATCCTCAAGAAGACATCTTACAAACTCCTCACCGGTAAAAAGCCCAATGTTTCATATTTTAGAGTCTTTGGTAGCAAATGTTTTATTCTTGTTAAAAGAAGTAGAAAATCAAAATTTGCTCCTAAGGCTGTAGAAGGCTTTTTACTAGGATATGATTCAAACACAAGGGAATATAGAGTCTTTAACAAGTCCACTGGACTAGTTGAAGTTTCTTGTGACATTGTGTTTGATGAGACTAACGGCTCTCAAGTAGAGCAAGTTGATCTTGATGAATTAGATGATGAAGAGGCTCCATGCGTCGCTCTAAGGAACATGTCCATTGGGGATGTGTGTCCTAAGGAATCCGAAGAGCCCATCCAAGCACAAGATCAACCATCCTCCTCCATGCAAGCATCTCCACCGACTCATGATGAGGATGAGGCTCAAGATGATGAAGAAGAAGATCAAGAAGATGAGCCACCTCAAGATGACGACAATGATCAAGGGGGAGATGCAAATGATCAAGACAAGGAGGATGAGCAAGTTCCAAAGCCGCCACACCCAAGAGTCCAGCAAGCAATCCAACGAGATCATCCCGTGAACACCATCCTCGGCGACATTCATAAGGGGGTAATCACTAGATCTCGTGTTGCACATTTTTGTGAGCATTACTCTTTTGTTTCCTATATTGAGCCACACAGGGTAGAGGAAAAACTTCAAGATTCAGATTGGGTGATGGCGATGCAAGAGGAGCTCAACAACTTCACGAGGAATGAGGTATGACATTTAGTTCCACGTCCTAACCAAAATGTTGTAGGAACCAAGTGGGTCTTCCGCAACAAACCGGACGAGCATGGTGTGGTGACAAGGAAGAAGGCACAACTTGTGGCCAAAGGGTATTCACAAGTCGAAGGTTTGGACTTCGGTGAAACCTATGCACCTGTAGCTAGGCTTGAATCAATTCGCATTTTACTTGCCTATGCTACTTACCATGGCTTTAAGCTTTATCAAATGGGCGTGAAAAGTGCCTTCCTCAATGGACCAATCAAGGAAGAGGTCTATGTTGAGCAACCTCCTGGCTTTGAAGACAGTGAGTATCCTAATCATGTTTATAGACTCTCTAAGGCGCTTTATGGGCTCAAGCAAGCCCCAAGAGCATGGTATGAATGCCTAAGAGATTTTCTTATTGCTAATGGATTCAAAGTCGGAAAAGACGATCCTACACTCTTTACTAAAACACTTGAAAATGATTTGTTTGTATGCCAAATTTATGTTGATGATATTATATTTGGGTCTACTAACGAATCTACATGTGAAGAGTTTAGTAGGATCATGACACAAAAATTCGAGATGTCTATGATGGGGGAGTTGAAGTATTTTCTAGGATTCCAAGTCAAGCAACTCCAAGAGGGCACCTTCATTAGCCAAATGAAGTACATTCAAGACATTCTAACCAAGTTTGGGATGAAGGACGCCAAGCCCATCAAGACACCCATGGGAACCAATGGGCATCTCAACCTCGACACGAGAGGTAAATCCGTCGATCAAAAGGTATATCGGTCGATGATATGTTCTTTACTCTATTTATGTGCTTCACGACCGGATATTATACTTTCCGTATGCATGTGTGCAAGATTCCAAGCCGATCCTAAGGAAGCTCACCTTAGGGTCGTAAAACGAATCTTGAGATATTTAGTTTATACTCCTAAGTTTGGCCTTTGGTACCCTAGGGGATCCACTTTTGATTTAATTGGTTATTTCGATGCCGATTGGGCAGGGTGCAAAATTAATAGAAAGAGCACATCGGGGACTTGCCAGTTCTTGGGAAGATCTCTTGTGTCTTGGGCTTCAAAGAAGCAAAATTCTGTGGCTCTTTCAACCGCCGAAGCCGAGTATATTGCCGCAGGCCATTGTTGCGCGCAATTGCTTTGGATGAGGCAAACCCTTAGGGACTATGGTTACAAATTAACCAAAGTTCCTCTTCTATGTGATAATGAGAGTGCAATCCGCATGGCGGATAATCCCGTTGAGCATAGACGTACTAAACACATAGCCATTCGGTATCATTTTCTAAGGGATCACCAACAAAAGGGGGATATCGAGATTGCATATGTTAGCACCAAAGAACAATTAGCCGATATCTTTACCAAGCCATTGGATGAACAAACCTTTACCAAACTTAGGCATGAGCTAAATATTCTTGATTCTAGAAACTTTTATTGATGTTTTGCACACATAGCTCATATGTATACCTTTGATCATCTCTTTCATGTGCTATGACTAATGTGTTCTTTCAAGTCCATTTTATGCTAAGTCATAGATTGAAAGGGAAAAGGAGTCCTCAGCGAAGACAAGGCTTCCACTCCACTCCATCGAGTCATTCATCCTTCGCCGTCGCTCCGCACTACCCTCCAACTTTGGTATAATCTTCACTTCTTTACTTCCATCCAAAGGGGGAGAGAGTAGTTGAAAGGGCTTATATTTCACTCAAGCATCCGTTTTTGGCGATTCATGCCAAAGGGAGAGAGAGTATTAGCCCAAAGCAAAAAGGACCGCACCGCCACCAATTTCAAAAAATGTAGTCTTTTAATTGGTATTAAAAGAAGTTTTTCAATTGACATCTTATTTTGATATAATTTCAAATTGGTATACCCTCTTCAAAATTAATATCTAAAACCCTCTTGAACACTAAAAGGAAAAGCATTTGAAACAGGGGGAGAAAATCTCAAAACTTGAAAATGCTTCTCAAAATCTTATTCATTTACCTTTGACTATTTGCAAAAGAACTTTGAAAAGAATTTCCAAAACCTTTGTAAAACAAAACATGTGGTGCAAGCGTGGTCCAAAATGTTAATAAGAAGAAAAGCCATCCATGCGCATCTAGTAAGTAATATTTATTGGTTTCATTCCAAGCAATCTTTGCACTTACATTATACAAACTAGTTCAATTCTACACTTCCATATTTGCTTTGGTCTGTGTTGGCACCAATCACCAAAAAGGGGGAGATTGAAAGGGAAATAGGCTTACACCTTTTCCTAATTGATTTTGGTGGTTGAATTGCCCAACACAAATAACTGGACTAACTAGTTTGCTCTAGATTATAAGTTTTACAAGTGCCAAAGGTTCACAATAGACCAATAAAATGACCAAGAAAGGGTTCAAACAAAATGAGCTAAAGACAACCCAAAGGCACCCTGGTCTGGCGCACCGGACTGTCCGGTGTGCCACCGGACAGTGTCCGGTGTGCCAGGGAACTCGACGCTGAACTCGCTACCTTCGGGAAAATGGAGGCCGCTCCGCTATAATTCACTGGACTGTCCGGTGCGTCAGTGGAGCAACGGCTACTTCGCGCGCAACGGTCGACTGCAACGCATTTAATGCGTGCCTGCGCGCGCAGAGGTCAGAGCACGCGCTGCAGGCGCACCGGACAGTCTACAAGACTTGTCCGGTGCACCACCGGACAACCAGAAGACCCCACCTGTCAGAGCTCCAACGGTCGAACCCTAACGGCCGGGTGACGTGGCTGGCACACTGGACAGTGTCCGGTGGCGCACAGGACTGTCCGGTGCGCCATTCGACAGCAGCCTCCACCAAACGACTAGTTTGGTGGTTGGGGCTATAAATACCCCAACCACCCCACCATTCATTGCATCCAAGTTTTCCACCTTCCAACACATTACAAGAGCTATAGCATTCAATTCTAGACACAACCAAAGAGATCAAATCCTCTCCCAAGTCTGGAATCACTCCAAAACAATAATGACTAGAGAGAGCGACATTTGTGTTCATTTGAGCTCTTGCGCTTGGATTGCTTCTTTTCTTTCTCATTCTTTCTTGTGAGAAACTCAATTGTAACCGAGGCAAGAGACACCAATTGTGTGGTGATCCTTGTGGGGACTTAGTGTCCCGTGTGATTGAGAAGAGAAGCTCACTCGGTCTAAGTGACCGTTTGAGAGAGGGAAAGGGTTGAAAGAGACCCGGTCTTTGTGACCACCTCAACGGGGAGTAGGTTTGCAAGAACCTAACCTCGGTAAAACAAATCCTTGTGTCTCACTCTTTATTTGCTTGTGATTTGTTTTTCAACCTCTCTCTCGGACGCGCTTATATTTCTAACGCTAACCCGGCTTGTAGTTGTGATTAACTTTGTAAATTTCAGTTTCGCCCTATTCACCCCCCCTCTAGGCGACTTTCACCAACCCATGTTAGACTTAGCAATCAAGCAAGTGTCGATTTCAGCTCTATTGAAATCAACTAAGTATAGCTGACCCTCTAACACTCCCTTAAAAGCTATTGAATCATCACTTCTTCTAAAGACAGTAACACCTACATCCATAAAAAGACAGTTGTAACCCATTTTACATAATTGTGAAACTGAAAGCAAGTTATAATCTAATGAATCTACGAGAAAAACATTGGAAATAGAGTGGTCAGGTGATATAGCAATTTTACCAAGTCTTTTGACCAAACCTTGATTTCCATCCCTGAATGTGATAGCTCTTTGGGGATCTTGGTTTTTCTCATAGGAGGAGAACATCCTTTTCTCCTCAGTCATGTGGTTTGTGCACCCGCTATCGATGATCCAACTTGAGCCCCCGGATGCATAAACCTACAAAACAAATTTAGGCCTTGTTCTTAGGTACCCAAACGGTCTTGGGTCCTTTGAAATTAGAAACAAGAACCTTGGGTACCCAAACACAAGTCTTTGACCCCTTGTGTTTTCCCCCAACATATTTGGCAACTACTTTGCCTGATTTGTTAGTGAGCACATAGGAAGCATCAAAAGTATTAAATGAGATATTGTGATCATTTGATGCAATAGGAGATTTCTTTTTAGGCATTTTAACATGTGTAGAACGCCCAGAGCTAGAAGCCTCATTCTTATAAATAAAAGCATGGTGAGAATGAGTCTTCTTTGTATGAATTCTCCTAATCTTATCCTCAGGATAACCAACAGGATATAAAATATAGCCCTCGTTATCCTGAGGCATGGGAGCCTTGCCCTTAACAAAATTAGACAATCTTTTAGGAGGGGCATTAAGCTTGACATTGTCTCCCTGTTGGAAGCCAATGCCATCCTTAATGCCAGGGCGTCTCCCACTATAAAGCATACTACGAGCAAATTTAAATTTTTTATTTTCTAGTTCATGCTCGATAATCTTAGCATCTAGTTTAGCTATATGATCATTTTGTTGTTTAATCATGGCAAGGTGATCATAAATAACATCTATATTAACATCTCTACATCTAGTGCAAATAGAAACATGATCAACCATAGATGTAGAGGGTTTGCAATCATTTAGTTCAACAATCTTAGCATGTAAAATAGCATTCTCATCTCTAAGATTGGAAATAGAAACATTGCAAACATCTAATTCCTTAGCCTTAGCAATTAATTTATCATTCTCAAACTTAAGGCTAGCAAGTGATTCATTCAACATGTCAATCTTAGCAATTAAACTAGCATTATCATTTCTAAGATTAACAATGGAATCATCACAAACATTTGATTTCTCAACCTTAGCAATTAACTTGACATTTCAATTTCTAAGGCTAGAAATAATGTCATGGCAAGTGCTAAGCTCACTAGTTAATTTTTCATTTTTCTCTACCTCCTGAGCATAAGCATTTTTAGTCTTAACATGCCTTTTGTTTTCCTTAATAAAGAAGTCCTCTTGGCTATCCAAGAGTTCATTCTTCTCATGAATAGCACTAATCAATTCATTCAATTTCTCTTTTTGTTGCATGTTAAGATTGGCAAAAAGAGTAAGCAAGTTATCCTCATCATCACTAGAATTATCCTCATCACTAGAAGTTGCATACTTAGTAGAGGATCTTGATTTTACCTTCTTCTTCTTGCCATCCTTTGCCATGAGGCACTTGTGGCCGACGTTGGGGAAGAGAAGACCCTTGTTGACGGTGATGTTTGCGGCGTCCTCGTCGGAGGAGGAGTCGGTGGAGCTCTCATCGGAGTCCCACTCCCGGCAAACATGGGCATCACCGCCCTTCTTCTTGTAATATCTTTTCTTCTCCTTCTTCTTCCCCCTCTTGTCGTTATCCCTGTCACTATCACTAGACAAAGGATATTTAGCGATAAAATGACCGGGCTTACCACATTTGTAGCAAACCTTCTTAGAGCGGGGCTTGTAGTCTTTCCCCCTCCTTTGCTTGAGGATTTGGTGGAAGCTCTTGATGATGAGCGCCATTTCCTCATTGTCGAGCTTGGAGGCGTCGATGGGGACCCTACTTGGTGTAGAGTCTTCTTTCTTCTCCTCCGTCACCTTGAATGCAACGGGTTGTACATCGGGTGTGGAGGAGGCGCCTTGCTCGATGATTTTATTGGAGCCTTTGATCATCAATTCAAAGCTCACAAATTTTCCTATCACTTCCTCGAGAGACATTAGTTTATATCTTGGATCACCATGAATTAATTGAACTTGAGTAGGGTTAAGAAAAACAAGTGATCTAAGAATAACCTTGACCATTTCATGGTCATCCCATTTAGTGCTCCCGAAGTTGCGCACTTGATTTACCAAGGTCTTTAGCCGGTTGTACATGGCTTGCGGGTCTTCTCCTTGGTTGAGCATAAAACGACCGAGCTCCCCCTCGATCGTCTCCCTCTTGGTGATCTTGGTCACCTCGTCTCCTTCGTGCGCAGTCTTGAGCACGTCCCAAATTTCCTTGGCGCTCTTCAACCCTTGCACCTTATTATACTCCTCTCGACTTAGAGAGGCGAGGAGTATAGTGGTGGCTTAGGAATTGAAGTGCTGGATTTGGGCAACCTCGTCCGAGTCATAGTCTTCATCCCCCGGTGATGGTACCTGCACTCCCAACTCAACAACATCCCAAATACTAGTGTGGAGTGAGGTTAGGTGATGTCTCATTTTATCACTCCACATGTTATAATCTTCACCGTAAAAAACCGGTGGTTTGCCTAATGGGACGAAAAGTAAAGGAGTACGTTTGGAAATGCGGGGATAGCGTAGGGGAATCTTACTAAACTTGTTGCGCTCATGGCACTTAGAAGTTACGGACGGCGCGTCGGAGCCGGAGGTGGATGACGACGAAGAGTCGGTCTCATAGTAGACCACCTTCTTCATCTTCTTCTTCTTGTCGCCACTCCGATGCGACTTGTTGTGGGAGGTCGACTCTCCCTTTCCTTTGGAGCCGGACTCCCTTGATGGAGCCTTCCCGTGGCTTGTATAAGGCTTCTCGCCGGTCATGACCTCCTTCTTGGCGTGATCTCCTGATATCACTTCGAGCGGTTAGGCTCTAATAAAGTATCGGGCTCTGATACCAATTGAATGTCGCCTAGAGGGGGGTGAATAGACGGAATCTAAAAATTATAAACTTAAGCACAACTACAAGACGGGGTTAGCGTTAGAATTAAAATCGAGTCCGAAAAGAGAGGGCGAAGACAAATTACAAGCAAATGAAGAGTGAGACGCGGTGATTTGTTTTACCGAGGTTCGGTTCTTGCAAACCTACTCCCAGTTGAGGTGGTCACAAAGACCGGGTCTCTTTCAACCCTTTCCCTCTCTCAAACGGTCACCTAGACCGAGTGAGCTTCTCTTCTCAATCAATCGGGACACTAAGTCCCCACAAGGACCACCACACAATTGGTGTCTCTTGCCTTGATTACAATTGAGTTGGGAACAAGAAAGAAAGAAGAAGAAAAGCAATCCAAGCGCAAGAACTCAAATGAACACAAATGTCTCTCTCTAGTCACTATTTGATTGGAATGAACTTTGAACTTAGAAGATGATTTGATCTCTTATTTGTGTCTTGGAGTGAAGTCTAGAGCTCTTGTGAATGCAATAGCTGAAAACTTGGATGCCTTGAATGAGTGGTGGTTGGGGTATTTATAGCCCCAACCACCAAAGTGGCTGTTGGGGATGGCTGCTGTCGTATGGCGCACCGGACAGTCCGGTGTGCCACCGGACACTGTCCAGTGCGCCAGCCATGTCACCCAACCGTTAGGGTTCGACCGTTGGAGCTCTGACAAGTGGGGCCACCGGACAGTCCGGTGGTGCACCAGACAGGTCCTATTCACTGTCCGGTGCGCCTTCGCGCCTGCTCTGACTTCTGCGCGTGCAGTCCGCACACTGTTCACCTTTTGGCAGACGATCGTTGTCGCGCTAGCCGTTGCCTCCGCTGGCACACCGGACAGTCCGGTGTTACACCGGACAGTCCGGTGAATTATAGCGGAGTGGCTCCCTGAATTCCTGAAGCTGGCAAGTTCAGAGTCGATCTCCCTGGTACATCGGACACTGTTCGGTGGCACATCGGACAGTTCAGTGCTCCAGACCAGGGCAGCCTTCGGTTGTCTTTTGCTCTTTTTATTTGAACCCTTTCTTGGTCTTTTTATTGGTTTGTGTTGAACCTTTGGCACCTGTAGAACTCATAATCTAGAGCAAACTAGTTAGTCCAATTATCTGTGTTGGGCAATTCAACCACCAAAATTCATATAGGAAAAGGTTTGACCCTATTTCCCTTTCAGTTCTCATAAGTATTAAATGCCTAGCATTTTTTAGAATACGATGCAACCTCAAGGGTGAAGTAGGGTGACAAACACCATACAATGCCACTAGACATTCTTGCCATCACCGGACCACCCACGCAGTCGGCGTCTTCGGCTGCATCACGGTAAGCGTCGACCTGAGATCTTCATCCAAAGACCAAATCAAAGCAAAAAATGAGTAACATAGATGGGGGGTAAAGGTACCAGTTCTAGAAGGTTAGGGCATCGAATGTTTACCTACGCTACTAGAGCACCAGATCCACCGACTATGACACCGCAATACTGGACCAAGGATGGCATCATGGCAGCGGACTAGGGGTTACGAAAACGACTGGGGGAGCTGGAGAGGAAACAATGAGAGAGGGAGCAGCAGATCCACCAACTACGGCCACGGGACACCGGAGTACCGGACCAAGCCACCAAGGACCGCACAACACTTGAGAGACGAGGGGAGCGGGCGAGCGGTTACATAAATGATAGGGAGAGGAAAGAATGAGAGAGGGAGAGAGCGGTACAACGATGAAGACTCGCTGGTAACCGTCAACGCTGGGACCGGAGGCGAGGCGAAGGCGGCAACGATGGAGCAGACGGAGATGGCCAGTGGGGACACCATGCGGCGGCGTATGCGAGGGGAGAGCCGCTAGGGTTTCGCGAATAGGCGAGGCGAGTGCGGTGTATGTGAGGGGGCGACTGGGCGGGGTGTGGGAAACTAGAAGAATATCCCATCATCGCCCCCTCCCCTCCCTCTCCCTGTTAATGCCGACCCGAGCCCTTGTCGAGCCTACCCGTTTACTAGGACTGGGCTCGTGCCATCACCTTGGGCAAGACCTGGAGGCCCAAGCACGACACGGGTGGCGTGCCGAGCTGGCACGGGCACGACCGTCTAGGCCATTTCAATATGTGCCGCCCAACGGACTAGTCTACTGTGGATATGTATAATTATATTTATAGTCGAGGTCAAGTAATTCGGCTGCACGCAGATAAGACGTGCCTCCGATTTCTCCGAGGGCATCGGTAGAGAGATTCTAATCAGCCGTGATGGCCTGTTCTAGTTGCATAATCGCATTGTTGGACCATGACAAGGCCGCCTTCACCGGTACAACACACTCAGTGCTACAGCTGACTGGGGATTAGAGATGGCCAAATGGGCCGCCCGGCTCAGCCCGGGCCCGGTGAAGCCCGACCCGTTTTGGACCCGGCCCGCCAGGCACGGTTAGGAAACCGGACCGGGCCTTCTAAGCCCGCGGGCTTGATTTTCTATCTGAGCCCGGCCCGCAGCGGGCCTAAACGGGGCTCGTTTAGCACGAAAAAAGTGGGCTAAGCGGGCCGAAAAGCACGTTTTAGTGCAAAAAAGCGGGCTTAACGTGCTTAGAGGTAAACGGGCCGTGCCGGGCTAGCCCACCGTGCCTAGTTTTCTGTCCGAGCCCGGTCCGCTTATTTGTGCCCGGCCGGCCCAGGCCCGCATAGAACCGGGCCGTGCTGGACTCGGATCGGACCCAAACAGCAGGCTTCGTACCGGACTCGCGGGCCTCGTGCTTATTGGTCATCTGTGCGGGTGATCAAGTCCAGACAACAGTAGCGCCCCCACCCCAGCGCCGAGCGAGGACCGGCGAGGAACACAAGTCAACTAGTCAAGTCGCCGTGCGGCTCACCAGCTGGCAGCCAGCGAGCCAGCACCGGCACCTGGCGATCCGATCCAACGAGCCGCAGGGCCACGAACACGACCTCACTACCGCATCCTGCCGTCCAACCCATCCAGCTCACTCCGCGACCAATGGCTCGGGCCTCAGAGTCAGGAGTCAGGACTCAGGACGCCCGAGCCCCGCCGCGCCGTCCCGCCAGCGCGCAGTTAAAAACGCGGGCGCACGCAGCGCACCCGTCGCTCCGCTTCCTTGCTGGCTGTGGCTGCTTCGTCCGTCCCACTCCCACCCAATCGGCCTCTCCCCTCCGCTCCCCAGCAGGAGCAGCCAGCCCAGCCCTGACGCTTCCTCCCCACCCGGTGCAATCGCTCCCAGTCCTGACTCGTTCGCTGGACCGAACACCGCCCGGTGGTGCTCTTCGCCGTGCTTCTCCGGGCTCCTCCTCCCTGCCCGGCGCCCGGCGGCGCCGGGCTGGTGGTTCCGTGGGGCGCCGGTCGGGCGCGATCGGCCGTGCGGCCACCCGGCTCTCAGGAGAGGTGAGCCGATCCCGTCTCTATTCGTCTGGTGCTGTGCTGGTGGCCTGCTCGGGTGCTGTGTTTCTGTTTGTGTTTCTCTGTTCTAGGCGTCCCTGGCTCTCGGGGCAGACTGCACAGCGTGTGCGGGGGTGCGTCCACGGTGGTGGATTCTCTTAGCGCGGAGGAGAGCGCGATGCCTTGGATTCTGATCATGCTTGTGTTTTTGTCTGTGTTTTGTGGTTAATGCAGATATATTGTAAAATGGAAGTACTGCGTGATATGCACCTGCCACCAGGATTTGGATTCCATCCTTCGGATACTGAACTTGTTTCTCACTACCTGAAGAGGAAAATACTTGGCCAGAAAATTGAGTATGATCTTATACCAGAGGTCGATATATATAAGCATGAACCATGGGATTTACCTGGTAGGTTGAACCATGCTTTCATAGTTTTTTAGTTGCCTTCAGAATCCCCCCCCCCAACAAAAAAAAAAAACTCAAACTCTATCTATGAGTTTGGCCCTGGATGTGATAACAAGCTGAATCCTTTAAGATCTTGTGAATCGTAGACAGGTAGGTGAGTGTTGACACCTTTTTGGAGGCGCCAATTACTCAAGAGAACCAGCGGCGATGCTCTCTGGTCAGGCGCGGACGGTCCGCGGCACAGGGCCGGACGGTCCGCGACCTGGCGTGAGGCGGCGGTGCTCTCTGGTCAGGCGCGGACGGTCCGCGGCACAGGGCCGGACGGTCCGCGACCTGGTGCAGGAGCCCGGGTTCCCTGCCTGATGGCCGGACGGTCCGCGCCCTAGGGCCGGACGGTCCGCGCGTACACAGGGGCGGCGGATGATCGCCGGCAGCGCCTAGATCTCGCTCCCGGGAGGGACCCCGTCGGGGAGGAGAGATCCTAGGAGTTGTCTAGGCTCGGGCAGGCTGACCTAGACTCCTCTAATCGACGTAGAGTCGAGGAGAGGCGGAGAATTTGGGGATTGGAAGGCTAAACTAGGGCTAAACTAGAACTACTTCTAAGATAAAATGCGAAATAGAAGTTGTATTGATTCGATTGTTCATTACAAATCGGCCGTATACCTCTCTATTTATAGAGGAGGGGGGCTGGACCCTTTACAAACTAATTTCCGAGCTTTTCCCGTGATTTTAGCTAACAACCGTAACACAAAACTCGGAACCCTAATCTGTTCTGCGCACGCGCGGACCGTCCGGCCCTCATGCGCGGACTGTCCGGACCGCGGACCGTCCGGCCTCAGGGCCGGACCGTCCGCAGGCTCAATTATGGTTCAAACATATGCCCCCCTGCCTTTTGGTGGAGCTGGGCGAACCAAAAGCAACTAACTCGATGTGCTCACATCGGTTCTCTTAGGCATCTTGCCACATACTAGGATGGTACTGTTTGAGGAAACGCCCATTCAAAGCCTTAGGCAAATCCTTGCCTTATAGTGTTTGTAGCAAATAGGCGTTGCCAGACATCACCTGTTTTACTTTATAAGGACCCTCCCAGCTTGGCGACCATTTTCCAAACTTCCGGTCTTTATTCCTTAGAGGTAAGATGGTCTTCCACACCAGATCTCCTATTTGAAATGACTTTGCTTTGACCTTCTTGTTGTAGGCCCTGGCTACCATAATCTTGTCCTTTTCTATTGCTCCCAAAGCTATCACCCTCTTGTCAGTCACCTCATCAATATTATCCATCATTGAATTATAATAATCAGTGACAGTTAAATCATTTTGTCTGGCGAACCTGACAGCATTCAAACTTATTTCCACAGGCAATACTGCTTCCTGCCCATAGACAAGCTCAAAAGGAGATACTTTAGTAGCACTATGTTTAGATATTCTATGAGCCCATAAAGCTTCGGACAAAATCTTATGCCAATGTTTAGGATTACCAGATATCTTCTTTTTTATCAAATTAACCAATGTCCTATTACTAGACTCGGCCTGTCCATTGGCCTGAGCATAATATGGAGATGAATTAAGCAGCTTAATTCTGTATAATTCAGCAAATTCACGTACCTCCTTTGACATAAAAGAAGTCCCTTGATCTGTAGTCATGGTCTGGGGAATGCCGAATCTATGAATAATATGCTCAGTTATGAACTCAATTACCTCCTTGTGCGTCATGTTTTTCAGAGCAACGGCTTCAGTCCATTTGGTGAAATAGTCAGTGGCAACTAACATAAACCGATGCCCCTTTGATGATGAAGGATGAATTTCTCCAATAAAGTCTAATCCCCATCCTCTAAACGGCCAAGGCTTGATGATAGGATGCAATTCGGCTGCAGGGACCAACTGTAGGTCGCCGAATTTTTGACACACTTGGCATCCCTTGTAGTACTTGAAACAATCAGCTATCATACTAGGCCAATAAAAACCAGACCTTCGCAACAACCACTTCATCTTTGGATCCGATTGATGAGTACCACAAATTCCTTCATGTACTTCGGCCATGGCTAATATAGCATCATCTGGGCCCAAGCACTTCAGCAGGACGTCACTGACTGTTCGGCGGTAAAGTTCATCACTCATCAAAACATACTTGAAAGCTGTTCGCCGAATGTTCTTATCTGTCCTAATATTGGGATTTCGTAAATAATTAAGTATAGGTGTTCTCCAATCGGCTTCATTGTCAGCCGAATCGATTAAGAGAACATTTCTGGAAACCCCGGACGGTCCGGCGTCGTCACGCGGACGGTCCGCGACCTGGGAATTTGGCTCTGCACTGGTTATCGGAATTTCAGTTTTGTGAAATTTCCCTCTCTTTATCCGCCAAATCGTTAGCTCTATGATTCTCAACTCTAGAGATATGTCGAATACTGAATTCGTCAAAAGAATGGATTATGCTCCAACATTTTTCAAGGTAACTATTTAGAGTACTATCAAAACATTGATATTCTTCTAACACTTGTTGGACAACCAGCTGAGAATCACCAAATACCTTCACATGTTTTACTCCCATACCATTTAAAAGTTCTAAGCCGAATAGGAGGGCCTCATATTCGGCTTGATTATTAGTGCAATAAGTTTTCAATCGGCTAGAGAAGTCAAAGGAGACATTACTTGGTGAAACAAGCACAATGCCAATTCCTTGCCCTTCATTGCAAACCGATCCATCAAAATATAAAGTCCAAGGAGTAATAGTGAGGTATGACATGTCTAGTTCATGAATATCATTAACCCGATGTTCTACAATAAAATCCGCTACGACTTGGCCTTTCATAGATTTCAATGGTTCATAGGCCAAGTCATATTCTATGAGTGCATAAGCCCACTTACCAATTCTACCACTCATAATTGGGTTATGCAACATGTATTTGATTACATCGGCTTGACCAGAAACAGTGCAATGACTAGACAGTAAATAACATCTACATTTGGTGCATGCATAAAACAAGCATAAGCATAACTTTTCAATAAAAGTGTACCTTGTTTCAGCATCCACCAATTTTCGGCTTAGATATGTCACCACATGCTCCTTCCCCTCAGTTTCTTGTGTCAGAACAGCCCCAATAACCTTGTCTTCAGCTGCAATGTATAATCTGAATGGCGCTCCTACTTGTGGTGCTTTTAACACGGGAGCCGAAGACAGGTATTTTTTAATGAGATCAAATGCTTCCTGCTGCTCTGCCCCCCAAGTGAATTCAGCATCATTCTTAAGCCGAAGGATAGGGGTGAAGGCATCAATCTTCCCGGCTAGGTTAGAAATAAACCTTCGTAAATAATTCACCTTGCCGAGAAACCTCTGCACTTCGACCTTACAAGTCGGAGGCCCCACATTCCGAATAGACTTGATTCGGTCAGGATCTATTTCTATACCATGTTCATGGATGACAAATCCTAAAAACTTACCAGCCGACACTCCAAAAGCACACTTACGTGGGTTCATTTTCAAACCATACCGACACATTTTATCAAAGGCTTTGCGCAAATCAGCTATATGAGAACTAAACTCAGCCGATTTGACTACAATATCATCAATGTAGACTTCCACAGTGTTTCCTAACAACTCATGGAAGATCAGATTCATAGCCCTCTGATAAGTAGCACCAGCATTTTTAAGACCGAATGTCATGACAACCCATTCAAATAAACCAATGAAGCCTGGACATATAAAGGCCGTTTTAGACGCATCTTCTTCGGCCATGAAAATCTGATTATATCCGGCATTACCATCAAGGAAGCTAATAATTCTATTTCCTGATGCATTATTGATTAATGTGTCGGCTATGGGCATGGGATATTCATCTTTAGGAGTTGCTTTATTTAAATTACGAAAATCAATGCATACTCTAAGCTTACCTGACTCCTTCTTCTCCACCGGCACAATATTGGAGACCCACTCTGCGTATCTGCAAGGTCTAATAAAATTAGCTTCTAGCAGCCGGTGGATTTCGTCCTTGATTCGTGGGAGAAGATCTGGACGAAATGTTCTAGCTTTCTGCTTGAAAGGTCTGAAACCATACTTAATAGGCAGCCGATGTTCGACAATCTCTCGGCTTAGTCCAGGCATTTCAGTGTAATTCCAAGCAAAACAATCTGAATATTCCTTCAATAGACCGATCATCTCATTTCTAGAATCGGTCTCCAGGGTCTTGTTTACAAAAGTCGGCCTTGGAGTTTTACCATTTCCTATGTCAATCTCCTCCATAGGATCAGCCGATGTAAACCCCTGTCCTAGTTTATCAAGATCTCTGAATTCCTCTATCATGTCCCCCACAGAGGAATCAGATGATCTTTGTGTGTTGACGGACTTTCCGGTCTCGGGGACCGGATCATCCGTAATACTATCTTTTCGCTGTGGTAGATGTTCGGTCTTAAAGTCCGAACTATTTTGTGAAAGACCGGACCATCCGGCTTTGAGAGCCGAATTGTCCGTGATCAACGACTCATGAACTTTGTGTGTATTCATCATTTAAACTTTATTTAGGATTTAGCCGATTCTCCATCGGCTCTAGCATTACAGGAATGAAACCTTTCTTATCTATACTTATGAACTGATAATCAGAAAAATCTACTCCTGTGAGACATGTAGCAGTCTCATAAGTCCAGAGTACAGGAGCATCGGCCACAGCGATGCAGGCCGATACATCAGCATGTACTTGTTCTATATCATCGCCTACCCATTGTATTAACATTTGATGTAACGTAGAAGGTATACATTGATTGGCATGAATCCAATCTCTGCCTAGAATTAAACTGTAATTTCCTTCTACATCAGCGACGAAGAATGCAGCAGCAAGGGTCTTAGTCCCGATGGTTAATTCAACGGACGTGACTCCCCTAGCTTTAATCGAACTATCCCCAACACCGCTGAGGGTCATGTTGGTTTTGACAAGTTCGTCATCTTGTTTTCCTAATTTTCTGTATAATGAATAAGGCATTAGATTTACAGCCGCCCCTCCATCTACCAACATCTTAGCAATCGGTATTCCATCAATGTGACCGCGCACGAAGAGCGGCTTTAAATGATTTACCGATTCCTTTGGTTTAGTAAAGGCGGCTTCTTTAGGACCAAAATCAAACTGTGCAACAACAGGTTCATCGTCGCCGATGATAGTACAATCAGCAGAAAATGTAATAATATTTACATCCATACCTGGGCGTTCTGGAGAAGCCTCGTAGTCGACCAGGTCTTCTCCCAGCAGGTCGTCCTCTTCCATTGATGTTGTCGTGTCGTTGGAGGCTTCCTGGTGAACGACGGACTGTCCGCACGCGGGGGCCGGACGGTCCGCGCCTGGTGCAGGTTGTCCAGAGGCTTCCTGGTGAACGGCGGACGGTCCGTGCGTGGGGGCCGGACGGTCCGCACCTGGTGCAGGTTGACTTTCTATTTCTGTGGCCGTTTGTTTTTTCTCAACGGCCTTCGGTCTCCATTTCTTTTGCGGTGGCGGGTATAGTGGATGTGTGTCATTAAATGTCTTTTCCGCCTCCTTCTCCTGGCTCTCCTTTGCTCTTAGGCGCTGTAATTTTCTCTTTTGGGATCGTGTCAATCCCGCTGGGCACCATCGAGGCATGGAGTATTTTGGATCGGCTGTTTTGATGGTAGCCGTATCCTTTTCGGTTGTGTTGGCCGATTCGCCAAAAATCATCAGCCCTTTATTGTCTCCCTGTATGACAACATCTGCAGTACCTATTTTGATGATATCCTTTTTTGTTGTTCTTTGAGTTGCTACAGGCATATGCCCCCCTGCCGGATTGGTCGGCCTTGAAGGCCGAGTAGTCCGGCAATCCTGTTGGGTTTGTGCCTGGTGACCGGATTGAGCAGTGCTCAATCGGTCTTGTACCGGTGGCGTCAACCTGTCAAAAACAGATGTTTGGGGTGCCCCCCAGGCGGGGCACTGTGGCATCCCAAATGGATATGGTGGCATGCCCCACATTTGATTTGGGACATATGGCGGAGGTAAATATGTGTATGGATATGGCATGGTGGATATGGAGGTGGAGGTGTCCATGCAGGTAAGTTAGGTCTCACTTGTATAGTATGACCTTTCATTTCTTCCGATTGGTGGGGTGGTCCAATCGGCCTGACCTGGCGCTGCTCATGAATGGGTGAGCGGGGTCGCTTTGCTGGCCGGTCACTGGGGCCGGCCTTTTTTTTACGTATTTAGACAATAATTGATCAAAAGTTGGGCCGGCTTTAATCAACCGACCAGCTGCCTTGAATGTATTTGTTTTCCACGTACCTATCTCTGGTCGTCGTGGTTTGAAAGTACGTGGCCGTTGTAAGTCCTGAGTACGACCGGACCGTCCGCCGGAGCTCTCCGGACCGTCCGGTGGGGTCCCAGACCGTCCGCACCTACGTACTGGACCGTCCGGGATACGCAGCACGGGTTCCTGCATCTGTCTCCCTGTCTGCGCTTGCCCCCCAGTACGGGAGGCTGTGATGGTCACCTTTAGGGTCTCCCCTCCATCGGGAGTCTTCTCGGCTACCACTTTCCTGCAAGAAACTTTATGATCCTCATCGGCCTTTTTAGAATTGCCGATGATTGCCTCTTTGCCTTTGCCTTTATCGGCCGTGTTTGGCCGAACCAGGACTTTCTTGCCCTCAAAGTCGATCACGTTCATTGGAAAGGGCTCTGTATCCACCTGCATTTCCTGAAATTTCAATCGTCCCTCATTAATGGCCGATTGAATCTGTCGTCGGAATACATTACAATCATTAGTGGCATGAGAAAATGAGTTATGCCACTTGCAGTATGCACGACGTTTTAGCTCGTCGGTGGATGGAACAGTGTGATTTATTTTAATATTGCCATTTTTGAGTAATTCGTCAAATATTTTATCACATTTACCAACATTAAACGTAAACTTAACCTCCTCTTACCGTTTCTTTTGAACCGGCTGCAAGGAGGAACAAGCCGAGGATTTGGCCTGTTTTGGCCAAATCATTTCAGCAGCATATACTTCTGCTGATTCGTCATTTGAGCTACTTTGGTCGCATTCTACTATATGTACGTTGTGACGCATTGTTTTAGCAGTTTCTTTGCTCCGGCTTTCGCAAGCCAAAGCCCTCTGGTGTAACTGTGCTAGTGTAAAAAATTGGATGCCTTCTAATCTCTCTTTTAAATAATATCGTAGACCATTAAAGGCTAATCCTACTAGCTGTTTTTCTGCTAAATGAATTTGAAAGCATCGGTTTCTTGTATCGCGGAATCTCCGGATGTAATCATTAACCGATTCGTCTTTTGTCTGTCGCAATGACACTAAATCTACCAAATCCAATTCATAATCACCGGAGAAAAAATGATCATGAAATTTTTGTTCTAGATCCCCCCATGATGAAATGGAATTGGGAGGTAAAGTGGCATACCATGCAAACGCGGTTCCTGTTAGCGATAATGAAAATAAACGCACGCGAAATGCCTCTGTGTCTGCCAATTCTCCTAATTGTGCTAAGAACTGGCCTATATGTTCACGCGTGTTTTTCCCTTGATCACCCGAAAATTTCGCGAATTCGGGTATTCTAGTTCCCTGTGGGTACGGGTGGTGATCAAATCGGCTGTCATAAGGTTTCCGATATGATTGCCCCCCAGGGACCATGCTTACTCCGAGCTTATCTCGGAACGCCCCGGCTATTTCTTCCCTCACTATATCAATGGCAGCCGGTGCAAGACCACCGGCTCTCTGGTCAATCATAGGTGGGGTTGGTTGCATATTAGTATGTTGTCGTTCCCCCCATTGGTTTGAGCTACGTGGTGCATTCCCATTTGCCCTATATGGCTCATAGGTTTGATCGTTTCTTTCCGGCCTTTTAGGTGGGGCCGGAAAGCTTTCCTGGGCTCTGGATCCTGAATTAATGGGCTGGTGCATTGCATAATGTGATGGGAAGTGTTGCTGGGACGGGCGAGGATTCAGGTAATAATCCTCCTCAAAAGACTCATGCGCGGACTGTCCGGATATGTACCCGGACCGTCCGTGGTCATATGCGGACCGTCCGTCATTGTACGCGGACCGTCCGACTGGGTAATTTGGGTTCTGTGTCATATGTGGTGGCTCGGGCGCATATCTAGGTAACTCATTAAAAATAGGCCCAACTGCTGTTGGCCCGGACGGTCCGCGCTCACGTGCGGACGGTCCGGGCATGTGCAGATCGGCTGGTTTGCTGCCGATTTGCGGTTGCTTAGGGTATGTGTCCATCGGCATCCCATAAAGGGGTTGTGACTGGTCGTGACAACCTGTAGCCGATGTGTTACGCGCGTTATCTCCTAACTCAACCTCGTGCGAAGGAAAATTTGCGGTACTAGATTTATCGAATGCACGTACTAGTCTCTTAAGATCGCTTTGCATACCCCCTATGATGTTCTGCATTTGTTCACGCTGATTTTCTACATAATTTCTAAGAGATTGCAGATCGTTGGTATTACTTACATTGGGGATATCTGGCGTGGGTTGGAGCGAAGCCGGATCCGTCGCCCGATGTCGGACGACCTTGTTGTTCCTGTCCACTTTGAAGTTGGCCAAGAACTTTGCTTTCGCCTCCTGGATCATCCGCTCCTTATGCTCCTCAAACTGGAGCTGCTCGTCAGCCGGCAAGGTTTCCCAAGTCGGCTCTATGATGTTGCTTAGAGAAATATCAGAGCTATCCTTTGAACCGGCCATTGAGGGCCGATTTGATGAGCCTAGATGTTTTGTTCCCCAGCGGAGTCGCCAAAAAGTATGTTGACACCTTTTTGGAGGCGTCAATTAATCAAGAGAACCAGCGGCGGTGCTCTCTGGTCAGGCGCGGACGGTCCGCGGCACAGGGCCGGACGGTCCGCGACCTGGCGTGAGGCGGCGGTGCTCTCTGGTCAGGCGCGGACGGTCCGCGGCACAGGGCCGGACGGTCCGCGACCTGGTGCAGGAGCCCGGGTTCCCTGCCTGACGGCCGGACGGTCCGCGCCCTAGGGCCGGACGGTCCGCGCGTACGCAGGGGCGGCGGATGATCGCCGGCAGCGCCTAGATCTCGCTCCCGGGAGGGACCCCGTCGGGGAGGAGAGATCCTAGGAGTTGTCTAGGCTCGAGCAGGCCGACCTAGACTCCTCTAATCGACGTAGAGTCGAGGAGAGGCGGAGAATTTGGGGATTGGAAGGCTAAACTAGGGCTAAACTAGAACTACTCCTAAGATAAAATGCGAAATAGAAGTTGTATTGATTCGATTGTTCATTACAAATCGGCCGTATACCTCTCTATTTATAGAGGAGGGGGGCTGGACCCTTTACAAACTAATTTCCGAGCTTTTCCCGTGATTTTAGCTAACAACCGTAACACAAAACTCGGAACCCTAATCTGTTCTGCGCACGCGCGGACCGTCCGGCCCCCAGGCGCGGACTGTCCGGACCGCGGACCGTCCGGCCTCAGGGCCGGACCGTCCGCAGGGTCAATTATGGTTCAAACAGTGAGAAATATTTTTAAATAATGCTTAGCACTGATGCAGCTTTTTTGTTTTACATTAAAGTGATGCCTGTCAATCTGTATCCTCTTTGTCTAGTATCTGTTCTTTAGCTCTGTGGATGAAATTTTCTGCTATTTGCACCACTTATGAATGCAATTCAAATTTTCTCTCTTATTGCATGGCTCATATCCTGATCTTCTGACTTCTGATGGTATTCACAGCAAAGTGCAATCTTCCAATCGAGGACAACAAGTGGCATTTCTTTGCCTCTCGTGACAGGAAGTACCCTACTGGCTCTAGGTCAAACAGGGCAACACTCGCTGGTTACTGGAAATCAACTGGGAAGGACCGATCCATAAAGCTGAAGAAGCGAACTCTAGGAACAAAGAAGACTTTAGTCTTTCATGAGGGTCGGCCTCCCTCTGGCAGACGCACTGAGTGGATTATGCATGAGTATTACATAGATGAGAATGAATGTAAAGTCAGCCCTGATATGAAGGTATTGCACTGTTGATTGTAGTACATGTTTCTGAGTTATATAATAGTGGTTTCAGAGAATTATATCTTGAAGGGTATATATTAGATCTTGTTTCTTGGATTTATATATTAAAGGATTTACTGTAGATGTCATAGATAGGCTGTGCCACATGGGCTGGCACCTGGTTGGCTGGTCCGATTTACTGTTTGGTGTGCCTTCAAGCCATCTTGCAGACAACTTGCAGTTGCTTGGCTACATGATTATCCTATATTATGTTGCCTAATGTTGAGGTCCAGTATGCTAATGTACCTTTTCTTTTTCTGCAGGATGCTTTTGTCCTCTGCCGTGTTACTAAGAGAAGTGACTGGGAACTGGATAATGAGGTGGGCAACAGGTACCCTCATCTGGAACAACTAGATGCTGCTGCTGCATCAGTTGCCAGCACTGTAAAGCCAGAAGATGCGGTTGCCACAGTTATCTGTCCAGAAGAATCTAATCGTGCTGCTACATCAGTTGGCAGTGATGAACTATCTAATGATGTTGGTCAGGAACCTATCACTCCTGATTCATCACCTCCAAACGGTGGTAAAGAACTGGAAGTATGGCTGGAAGAACTGTTGGATCCTTCACCTTCATTTAACCTTGTAGCTGATACTCGTTCTGCTGATGTGTCTCGGACTGACCGATATGCTGAATCGTCCGTAAGTTCCTGAGGCTCACAGTAGTTTTAGACTTCTTTGAGTAAATCACACTGGCAGTCCATAAGCTTCTCCCAATGTGTTCAAGCATGTCCCTAAAAAACTTATAAAATGTAAATGTGGGATCCTTAAACTTACTAATGTGCCACTTGACACCAAATCTCCCTGCTCATTTCATAGCTGTGTACGTGGCATGCCAACATAGCCATCTCTCTTCCCCTCTGTTGCAGACTTGATATCCAGCAATTGACAATGAGGCAATCTCCGGTCCATCCGCAGTCTCAACTATATTACCTAATGATTAGAATGGCTTGGACCTTGAGTTTCACACTTGGTATGTTTATGGACCTAGATCTACATTTTAGTACTTTAGGTACCAAGAAGGTACGACAAAAGTATGGGTACTTTAGGTACCAAGAAGGTACCTCGGGAACGAATTTTTTGGCTTAGTTAAAAAAATCCTCTCGTTGTGCCTCATCGGTCTCGGGTTACGATGTCCTACGCGTCACCCTCCGGTTGGACCGTTGTAGAGTGAACAGTTGACGACGGCCTGTTAGTGATGGGGGGCAGGGTTTAAGGATTTTCTTTCTCGGTCGGGACCAATATTTCGGTCTCTTCTTAGTCGCGCTGAGTAAGGTTTGCATCAAAGCACTTCTGCCATAGGAACATGGAAGAAGTCTGCCAACATGTGGATACAATTACTGCATCACTTGCTTCCATAAAAAAACAAATGCTTCTATGTAACAATGTTTTCTACATTACATCAGGCCCTACTTTGTCTTAGTACTAAACCTCCAGTTGTCTCATTGCAAGTTTATAATCACTGATTGGCTAGTAAAAGAGTAGGGACTAGGGACACCAATATCTAGTATGTCGTGGGGCACCCCAAATTTGGAGTTGTTTTTTATAGTTGATACCCTGTTTGGTAGAACTATCTTAGGCCTTGTTTGGAGGCACTTGTTGCAACTTGGCTCATTGCAAGTTCCACCTTGATCCATGGATTAAGGTGGATATGAGTGCATCAACTCTTCCTGCTCTTGATTCTCCGAGAGAAGTAATTATGTGGCAGGAAGTGGATTCTCTAAGATAAACTATAGGCAAAAGGCTACTTTTTCAGCTCCTAGCCTATTAGTTCATTTCAGAATTCAGAAAACCACTTTACTGAATCAACATAGAATTACTTCACTTGTTTGTAAAACCTGTGTTGCGAGCTCTGCCAAACAAGCCCTTAGATTAGCATAATGTTGTTGTTTTCCTTGGAAAGTTCTAAAATAAATAAAATAAATCTCTGCAAAAATATGAAGAGTTTATGATCTTCAGAGATTTCTGGATTTTTTTTCTCGTTTGTTAAACAAAACCTATAACTACGCTTTCAGTTTCCCTTGCCCCTAACAATCAGTACTTCTTTAATATTTCTGCACATTGTCAGTTATTTCTCTGTTGTTGTATTGCCCGTGCTCTTTGGTATTTTGACTGAGATTTTTTATTCGGTGCTCCAACACCCTTTGCATTTGTTTTCCTTGTAGAATTTGCAGAATCCTAGTTCTGTGTCTCGGAATATTGGACCAGACCATGCTAGCCCTATCCAGGATGGAACAGATGCTACAGACTACCTATTCACTGATGATCTTCCCGAGGATCTTTACAGTATGTTGTATCCTGGTACTGACCAGTTCTATGATAGTATGTTCTTGGAACAAGCTGGCCAGGAAGGTATTGCTTTTCCTACCAACCAAGCGTACTACATGATGGGAATGGAATCCTATGCTCTTCCGAACGGAACTCTGAATGCTGAATTGCAGTCAGACCAGGAAAATAACACGACGAATCTGGCAAATGGAAATACTGACACTGGAGTTACAATACAAAGCCGCAGAGCAACCACATCTCCTGCTAACATTTCACTAGCAGCTGGCAAGATTAAAATGCAGGTTGGAATTAATAGGATGGTCACAAGTAGTACCGTATCCATCAACCAGACCATGCGGTTTACAGATAACAGTGGCCGACGTCTTGATCTCAAGACTGATGATGTTTTGCACCAGAAGAAAACTACAAACAGTGCCATTTCTGCCAAGCAGTCTAGGGCAGCCAATCCTGAAGGCCACAGTAGTCAAGGCTACCTCAAGGGCTTCAAAAATACATTCAGATGTTCATCAGCTGGATTCAAGGCATACATATCTTTTGCCTTTTTTGTGGTTGGAGTCGCTGCTGCTGCAGTGCTGCATCACCACCGCTCCTGTGCCAACCTATAAATTTGAATCACCAAACACCAGCATGCTTAGTTGTAGCTCTAGTGGTCAGCGGCAGCATTGACTTGAGGGCAGGTATCTTCCCGGATTCATCCTTGCAGTAGTTCGTCGGCTTTACTTGCATTGGACTGGAGTAGTAGTTGAGTTCCTCAGCTTATATCACGGGGGTTACTGGCCTGGACAATGGAGATACATTTGTGCGACCACTGATTCCCAGTTATCTCCACATGTTTTTTTGTGGTGCTGTACATATTAAGTTTTTTTCTCGTTTTGATCGTCTAGTTGCTAATGGGTGCCTATTTAAAAAAACGAAAAAAAGAGGGAAATTGGTGGGGGCATATGAACAAAAAAAAAGAAAGATGTACTTTAGGTTATCCTTAGATTTGTAAATCTGAACCATGTTTATAAATGATAGTGGATGGCTACATTATTAAACTAGAGACCACTGCATTGTCTGCATCTCTTTTGTTATAGCATCTGTTTGAACAAGTGAAGATGGTCTCTCGCTTGACTACAGAATTGTACTACAGTAGTTCATTTGAATTCTGCTGTCGAAGAGTTCGGTAAGTACAGATTTCAGAATTTCCCATGAATGTATCGTTTGTTTCTGTTCGAACTGTAATTGAGCCTGCGGACGGTCCGGCCCTGAGGCCGGACGGTCCGCGGTCCGGACAGTCCGCGCCTGGGGGCCGGACGGTCCGCGCGTGCGCAGAACAGATTAGGGTTCCGAGTTTTGTGTTACGGTTGTTAGCTAAAATCACGGGAAAAGCTCGGAAATTAGTTTGTAAAGGGTCCAGCCCCCCTCCTCTATAAATAGAGAGGTATACGACCGATTTGTAATAATCATCAATCGAATCAATACAACTTCTATTTCGCATTTTATCCTAGGAGTAGTTCTAGTCTAGTTTAGGTTTAGATATCCAATCCCCAAATTCTTCGTCTCTCTTCGGCTCTACGTCGATTAGAGGAGTCTAGGTCGGTCTACCCGAGCCTAGACAACTCCTAGGATCTCTCCTCCCCGACGGGGTCCCTCCCGGGAGCGAGATCCAGGCGCCGCCGGCGATCTTCCGCCGCCCCTGCGCACGCGCGGACCGTCCGGCCCCAGGGTGCGGACCGTCCGGCCGTCAGGCAGGGAACCCGAGCCGCCTAGCGCCAGGTCGCGGACCGTCCGGCCCTGTGCCGCGGACCGTCCGCGCCTGACCAGAGAGCACCGCCGCCGGTTCTCTTGAGTAATTGGCGCCTCCAAAAAGGTGTCAACATACTTTTTGGCGACTCCGCTGGGGAAAACACATCTAAGCTCATCAGATCGGCTTTCAATGGCCGGTTCAAAGGATAGCTCTGATATTTCTCTAAGCAACATCATAGAGCCGACTTGGGAAACCTTGCCGGCTGACGAGCAGCTCCAGTTTGAGGAGCACAAGGAGCGGATGATCCAGGAGGCGAAAGCAAAGTTCTTGGCCAACTTCAAAGTGGACAGGAACAACAAGGTCGTCCGACATCGGGCAACGGATCCGGCTTCGCTCCAACCCACGCCAGATATCCCCAATGTAAGTAATACCAACGATCTGCAATCTCTTAGAAATTATGTAGAAGATCAGCGTGAACAAATGCAGAACATCATAGGGGGTATGCAAAGCGATCTTAAGAGACTAGTACGTGCATTCGATAAATCTAGTACCGCAAATTTTCCTTCGCACGAGGTTGAGTTAGGAGATAACGCGCGTAACACATCGGCTACAGGTTGTCACGACCAGTCACAACCCCTTTATGGGATGCCGATGGACACGTACCCTAAGCAACCGCAAATCGGCAGCAAACCAGCCGATCTGCACATGCCCGGACCGTCCGCACGTGAGCGCGGACCGTCCGGGCCAACAGCAGTCGGGCCTATTTTTAATGAGTTACCTAGATATGCGCCCGAGCCACCACATATGACACAGAACCCAAACTACCCAGCCGGACGGTCCGCATACAATGACGGACGGTCCGCATATGACCACGGACGGTCCGGGTACGTATCCGGACAGTCCGCGCATGAGTCTTTTGAGGAGAATTATTACATGAATCCTCGTCCGTCCCAGCAACACTTCCCATCACACTATGCAATACACCAGCCCACTAATTCAGGATCCAAAGCCCAGGAAAGCTTTCCGGCCCCACCTAGAAGGCCGGAAAGAAACGATCAAACATATGAGCCATATAGAGCAAATGGAAATGCACCACGTAACTCAAACCAATGGGGGGAAAGACAACATGCTAATATCCAGCCAACCCCACCTATGTTTGACCAGAGAGCCGGTGGTCTCGCACCGGCTGCCATTGATATAGTAAGGGAAGAAATAGCCGGGGCGTTCCGAGATAAGCTCGGAGTAAGCATGGTCCCTGGGGGGCAATCATATCGGAAACCTTATGACAGCCGATTTGATCACCACCCATACCCACAGGGAACCAGGATACCCGAATTCACAAAATTTTCGGGTGATCAAGGAAAGAACACACGTGAACACATAGGCCAATTTTTAGCACAATTAGGAGAGTTGGCCGACACAGAGGCATTTCGCGTACGTTTGTTTTCATTATCTTTAACAGGAACTGCGTTTGCATGGTACGCCACTTTACCTCCTAATTCCATTTCATCATGGGGGGATTTAGAACAAAAATTTCATGATCATTTTTTCTCCGGTGACTATGAATTGGATTTGGTAGATTTAGCGTCGTTGCGACAGACAAAAGATGAATCGGTTAATGATTACATCCAGAGATTCCGAGATACAAGAAACCGATGCTTTCAAATTCATTTAGCAGAGAAACAGCTAGTAGGATTAGCTTTTAATGGTCTGCGATATTATTTAAAAGAAAGATTAGAAGGCATCCAATTCTTTACACTAGCACACTTACACCAGAGAGCTTCGGCTTGTGAAAGCCGAAGCAAAGAAACTACTAAAACAATTCGTCACAACATACGTGTAGTGGAATGCGACCAAAGTAGCTCAGAAGACGAATCAGCAGAGGTGTATGCTGCTGAAATGGTTTGGCCAAAGCAGACCAAATCTTCGGCTTGTGCCTCCTTACAACCGGTTCAAAAGAAACGGCAAGAGGAGGTTAAGTTTACATTTAATGTTGGTAAATGTGATAAAATATTTGACGAACTACTCAAAAATGGCAATATTAAAATAAATCACACTGTTCCATCCGCCGACGAGCTAAAACGTCGTGCGTACTGCAAGTGGCATAACTCATTTTCTCATGCCACTAATGATTGTAATGTATTCCGACGACAGATTCAATCGGCCATTAATGAGGGACGATTGAAATTTCAGGAAATGCAGGTGGATACAGAGCCCTTTCCAATGAACGTGATCGACTTTGAGGGCAAGAAAGTCCTGGTTCGGCCAAACACGGCCGATAAAGGCAAAGGCAAAGAGGCAATCATCGGCAATTCTAAAAAGGCCGATGAGGATCATAAAGTTTCTTGCAGGAAAGTGGTAGCCGAGAAGACTCCCGATGGAGGGGAGACCCTAAAGGTGACCATCACAACCTCCAGTACTGGGGGGCAAGCGCAGACAGGGAGACAGATACAGGAACCCATGCTGCGTATCCCGGACGGTCCGGCACGTAGGAGCGGACGGTCCGGGACCCCACCGGACAGTCCGGAGAGCTCCGGCGGACGGTCCGGCCATGCTCAGAACTCGCAGCGACCACGTACCTTCAAACCACGACGACCAGAGATAGGTACGTGGAAAACAAATACATTTAAAGCAGCTGGTCGGCTGATCAAGCCTGGCCCGACTTTCGATCAATTGTTGTCTAAATATGTGAAAAAGAAGGCTGGCCCCAGTGACCGGCCACCGAAGCGACCCCGCTCACCCATTCATGAGCAACGTCAGGTCAGGCCGATTGGACCACATCACCAATCGGAAGAAATGAAAGGTCCTATTGTACAATTGAGACCTAACATGCCGACATGGACCCCTCCACCTCCTTATCCATCTATGCCATATCCATACACATACTTACCTCCACCATATGTCCCAAATCAAATGTGGGGCATGCCACCATATCCATTTGGGATGCCACAGTACCCCGCCTGGGGGGCACCCCAAACATCTGTTTTTGATAGGTTGGCACCGCCAGTGCAAGACCGATTGAGCACTGCTGAATTCGGTCACCAGGCACAGGCCCAACAAGGTTGCCGGACTACTCGGCCTCCTAGGCCGACCAGTCCGGCAGGGGGGCATATGCCTGTAGCAACTCAAAGAACAAAAAAGGACATCATCAAAATAGGCACTGCGGATGTTGTCATACAGGGAGACAATAAAGGGCCGATGATTTTCGGCGAATCGGCCAACACAACCGAAAAGGATACGGCTACCATCAAAACAGCCGATCCAAAATACTCCATGCCTCGATGGTGCCCAGCGGGATTGACACGATCCCAAAAGAGAAAATTACAGCGCCTAAGAGCAAAGGAGAGCCAGGAGAAGGAGGCGGAAAAGACATTTAATGACACACATCCACTATACCCGCCACCACAAAAGAAATGGAGACCGAAGGCCGTTGAGAAAAAACAAACGGCCATAGAAATAGAAAGTCAACCTGCACCAGGCGCGGACCGTCCGGCCCCCGCGTGCGGACCGTCCGCCGTTCACCAGGAAGGCTCTGGACAACCTGCACCAGGTGCGGACCGTTCGGCCCCCGCGTGCGGACCGTCCGCCGTTCATCAGGAAGCCTCCAACAACACGACAACGTCCATGGAAGAGGACGACCTGCTAGGAGAAGACCTGGTCGACTACGAGGCTTCTCCAGAACGCCCAGGTATGGATGTAAATATTATTACATTTTCTTCCGATTGCACTATCATTGGCGACGATGAACCTGTTGCTGCCCAGTTTGATTTTGGTCCTAAAGAAGCCGCCTTTACTAAACCAAAGGAATCGGTAAATCATTTAAAGCCGCTCTTCGTGCGCGGTCACATTGATGGAATACCGATTGCTAAGATGTTGGTGGATGGAGGGGCGGCTGTAAATCTAATGCCTTATTCATTATACAGAAAATTAGGTAAACAAGATGACGAACTTGTCAAAACCAATATGACCCTCAGCGGTGTTGGGGATAGTTCGATTAAAGCCAGGGGAGTCACGTCCGTTGAATTAACCATCGGGACTAAGACCCTTGCTGCTGCATTCTTCGTCGCTGATGTAGAAGGGAATTACAGTTTAATTCTAGGCAGAGATTGGATTCATGCCAATCAATGTATACCTTCTACATTACATCAAATGCTAATACAATGGGTAGGCGATGAGGTAGAACAAGTACATGCTGATGTATCGGCCTGCATCGCTGTGGCCGATGCCCCTGTACTCTGGACTTATGAGACTGCTACATGTCTCACAGGAGTAGATTTTTCTGATTATCAGTTCATAAGTATAGATAAGAAAGGTTTCGTTCCTGTAATGCTAGAGCCGATGGAGAATCAGCTAAATCCTAAATAAAGTTTAAATGATGAATACACACAAAGTTCATGAGTCGTTGATCACGGACAATTCGGCTCTCAAAGCCGGATGGTCCGGTCTTTCACAAAACAGTTCGGACTTTAAGACCGAACATCTATCACAGCGAAAAGATAGTATTACGGATGATCCGGTCCCCGAGACCGAAAAGTCCGCCATCACACAAAGATCATCTGATTCCTCTGTGGGGGACATGATAGAGGAATTCAGAGATCTTGATAAACTAGGACAGGGGTTTACATCGGCTGATCCTTTGGAGGAGATTGACATAGGAAATGGTAAAACTCCAAGGCCGACTTTTGTAAACAAGACCCTGGAGACCGATTCTAGAAATGAGATGATCGGTCTATTGAAGGAATATTCAGATTGTTTTGCTTGGAATTACACTGAAATGCCTGGACTAAGCCGAGAGATTGTCGAACATCGGCTGCCCATTAAGTCTGGTTTCAGACCTTTCAAGCAGAAAACTAGAACATTTCGTCCAGATCTTCTCCCACGAATCAAGGACGAAATCCACCGGCTGTTAGAAGCTAATTTTATTAGACCTTGCAGATACGCAGAGTGGGTCTCCAATATTGTGCCGGTGGAGAAGAAGGAGTCAGGTAAACTTAGAGTATGCATTGATTTTCGTAATTTAAATAAAGCAACTCCTAAAGATGAATACCCCATGCCCATAGCCGACACATTAATCAATAATGCATCAGGAAATAGAATTATTAGCTTCCTTGATGGTAATGCCGGATATAATCAGATTTTTATGGCCGAAGAAGATGCATCTAAAACGGCCTTTATATGTCCAGGCTTCATTGGTTTATTTGAATGGGTTGTCATGACATTCGGTCTTAAAAATGCTGGTGCTATTTATCAGAGGGCTATGAATCTGATCTTCCATGAGTTGTTAGGAAACACTGTGGAAGTCTACATTGATGATATTGTAGTCAAATCGGCTAAGTTTAGTTCTCATATAGCTGATTTGCGCAAAGCCTTTAATAAGATGCGTCGGTATGGTTTAAAAATGAACCCACGTAAATGTGCTTTTGGAGTGTCGGCTGGTAAGTTTTTAGGATTTGTCATCCATGAACATGGTATAGAAATAGACCCTGACCGAATCAAGTCTATTCGGAATGTGGGGCCTCCGACTTGTAAGGTCGAAGTGCAGAGGTTTCTCGGCAAGGTGAATTATTTACGAAGGTTTATTTCTAACCTAGCCGGGAAGATTGATGCCTTCACCCCTATCCTTCGGCTTAAGAATGATGCTGAATTCACTTGGGGGGCAGAGCAGCAGGAAGCATTTGATCTCATTAAAAAATACTTGTCTTCGGCTCCCGTGTTAAAAGCACCACAAGTAGGAGCGCCATTCAGATTATACATTGCAGCTGAAGACAAGGTTATTGGGGCTGTTCTGACACAAGAAACTGAGGGGAAGGAGCATGTGGTGACATATCTAAGCCGAAGGTTGGTGGATGCTGAAACAAGGTACACTTTTATTGAAAAGTTATGTTTATGCTTGTTTTATGCATGCACCAAATGTAGATGTTATTTACTGTCTAGTCATTGCACTGTTTCTGGTCAAGCCGATGTAATCAAATACATGTTGCATAACCCAATTATGAGTGGTAGAATTGGTAAGTGGGCTTATGCACTCATAGAATATGACTTGGCCTATGAACCATTGAAATCTATGAAAGGCCAAGTCGTAGCGGATTTTATTGTAGAACATTGGGTTAATGATATTCATGAACTAGACATGTCATAACTCACTATTACTCCTTGGACTTTATATTTTGATGGATCGGTTTGCAGTGAAGGGCAAGGAATTGGCATTGTGCTTGTTTCACCAAGTAATGTCTCCTTTGACTTCTCTAGCCGATTGAAAACTTATTGCACTAATAATCAAGCTGAATATGAGACCCTCCTATTCGGTTTAGAACTTTTAAATAGTATGGGAGTAAAACATGTGAAGGTATTTGGTGATTCTCAGCTGGTTGTCCAACAAGTGTTAGAAGAATATCAATGTCTTGATGGTACTCTAAATAGTTATCTTGAGAAATGTTGGAGCATAATCCATTCTTTTGACGAATTCAGTATTCGACATATCTCTAGAGATGAGAATCATAGAGCTAACGATTTGGCACAAGATGCATCAGGTTATCGGATAAAGAGAGGGAAATTTCACAAAACTGAAATTCCGATAACCAGTGCAGAGCCAAATTCCCAGGTCGCGGACCGTCCGCGTGACGACGCCGGACCGTCCGGGGTTTCCAGAAATGTTCTCTTAATCGATTCGGCTGACAATGAAGCCGATGTAAGTGATTGGAGGACACCTATACTTAATTATTTACGAAATCCCAATATTAGGACAGATAAGAACATTCGGCGAACAACTTTCAAGTATGTTTTGATGAGTGATGAACTTTACCGCCGAACAGTCAGTGATGTCCTGCTGAAGTGCTTGGGCCCAGATGATGCTATATTAGCCATGGCCGAAGTACATGAAGGAATTTGTGGTACTCATCAATCGGCTGCAAAGATGAAGTGGTTGTTGCGAAGGTCTGGTTTTTATTGGCCTAGTATGATAGCTGATTGTTTCAAGTACTACAAGGGATGCCAAGTGTGTCAAAAATTCGGCGACCTACAGTTGGTCCCTGCAGCCGAATTGCATCCTATCATCAAGCCTTGGCCGTTCATAGGATGGGGATTAGACTTTATTGGAGAAATTCATCCTTCATCATCAAAGGGGCATCGGTTTGTGTTAGTTGCCACGGACTATTTCACCAAATGGACTGAAGCCGTTGCTCTGAAAAACATGACACACAAGGAGGTAATTGAGTTCATAACTGAGCATATTATTCATAGATTCGGCATTCCCCAGACCTTGACTACAGATCAAGGGACTTCTTTTATGTCAAAGGAGGTACGTGAATTTGCTGAATTATACAGAATTAAGCTGCTTAATTCATCTCCATATTATGCTCAGGCCAATGGACAGGCCGAGTCTAGTAATAGGACATTGATTAATTTGATAAAAAAGAAGATATCTGATAATCCTAAACATTGGCATAAGATTTTGTCCGAAGCTTTATGGGCTCATAGAATATCTAAACATAGTGCTACTAAAGTATCTCCTTTTGAGCTTGTCTATGGGCAGGAAGCAGTATTGCCTGTGGAAATAAGTTTGAATGCTGTCAGGTTCGCCAGACAAAATGATTTAACTGTCACTGATTATTATAATTCAATGATGGATAATATTGATGAGGTGACCGACAAGAGGGTGATAGCATTGGGAGCAATAGAAAAGGACAAGATTATGGTAGCCAGGGCCTACAACAAAAAGGTCAAAGCAAAATCATTTCAAGTAGGGGATCTGGTGTGGAAGACCATCTTACCTCTAAGGAATAAAGACCGGAAGTTTGGAAAATGGTCGCCAAGCTGGGAGGGTCCTTATAAAGTAAAACAGGTGATGTCTGGCAACGCCTATTTGCTACAAACATTACAAGACAAGGATTTGCCTAAGGCTTTGAATGGGCGTTTCCTCAAACAGTACCATCCTAGTATGTGGCAAGATGCCTAAGAGAACCGATGTGAGCACATCGAGTTAGTTGCTTTTGGTTCGCCCAGCTCCACCAAAAGGCAGGGGGGCATATGTTCGAACCGTAATTGAGCCTGCGGACGGTCCGGCCCTGAGGCCGGACGGTCCGCGGTCCGGACAGTCCGCGCCTGGGGGCCGGACGGTCCGCGCATGCGCAGAACAGATTAGGGTTCCGAGTTTTGTGTTACGGTTGTTAGCTAAAATCACGGGAAAAGCTCGGAAATTAGTTTGTAAAGGGTCCAGCCCCCCTCCTCTATAAATAGAGAGGTGTACGGCCGATTTGTAATAATCATCAATCGAATCAATACAACTTCTATTTCGCATTTTATCCTAGGAGTAGTTCTAGTCTAGTTTAGGTTTAGATATCCAATCCCCAAATTCTTCGTCTCTCTTCGGCTCTACGTCGATTAGAGGAGTCTAGGTCGGTCTACCCGAGCCTAGACAACTCCTAGGATCTCTCCTCCCCGACGGGGTCCCTCCCGGGAGCGAGATCCAGGCGCCGCCGGCGATCTTCCGCCGCCCCTGCGCACGCGCGGACCGTCCAACCCCAGGGTGCGGACCGTCCGGCCGTCAGGCAGGGAACCCGAGCCGCCTAGCGCCAGGTCGCGGACCGTCCGGCCCTGTGCCGCGGACCGTCCGCGCCTGACCAGAGAGCACCGCCGCCGGTTCTCTTGAGTAATTGGCGCCTCCAAAAAGGTGTCAACAGTTTCATATGCTGCATTTCTGGCTGGCATACGCCGATTGCTGATGCCTACTTGCATAATTGCATGCAAGAGCTGCAATTTCGGTGAAATGGACGAAACAAGTTACGCTAATTTCGTTAGTTCAAAAATGAACTAGGATCGATACCGTGTGGACACGGGGTGAAAACGGACACTGTAGTTTTTGGTTACCAGGAAGCGGTTACCGAAAAAACACGGAAACAAAATCGGTAGAAAAAAAAACTGGAAACGAAAACGGTTTGGGCCCTCCCGACCGTTTTCAAAAATTAACGTATTTACTAGGTGAGTGCTCATACGATGCGACAGGAGTAAAAAAATTTGTATGAAACATATATGTTACGTTGCAAAAAGGACTAAATCAATCTGCATGAGCTCCATCTTTGTTGAAGAAAAGATAGTTCATCCAAGGCGCCCAATAGCATGAATGACTCTGTTATTGTGAACAACATATATACATAGTGTCAACATAAGACAATTTTAAATGATAACATAGACCATTAAAAGGTAATTGGTTTCATCTTTCTCGTCCTCATCCGAATCATCGTCATTCTTGCTCTTCTTGGAAGTCGGACTTGATTTTGAAGTTGCAGCTACTGCCTTTTCTTGACTTTTATGTTTCTTCCCATCAGCTTTGCCCGTGCGGTTCGCTTCGTGCGGGCTAGCCTGTGCGGTTCACTCTGTGCTTCAGTAGTACTACTACTACAACGCAACAGCACACGGATTGTCGTTCGCTGATGATGACTGCGATTCAGGGGTGTTTGGTTTTTAGGGAGGTCCATCCCATGTGACATGTGAGAACTGAGTGTATCAGAAGCTTCGAGACCGATTAATCTACAAGAGGAAAAAAGACGAGTGGACATTAGCCATAGTGTATAACCAAGGCGAGGGCCAACGTTGAGGACAGGGCGTGGAGGGAGGCATCGCGCGGTGTCTCCTTCGGTGGGGGAGGGGGTGGACGCGGCGGCGGGATGGGCGGGGAGTAGACGACGATGCGCGGTGTGGGGGATGGGGTGTCGCAGCCTCGTGGGGGGCAGGGGTAGGCAGGGTCGCATCTCGTAGTGGCAGAACCGTGCACCAACCAGCTATGGATGCCTACACTATGTTCTTAAGGAGTAGTAAAGATATATATATATATATATATATATATATATATGAAACAAAAAACTGAGATAGATCAGTGTCTTACAGATAGTGGCATTGTGGAATGATTGATCCCTAGTTCAGATTTTTCAGGGATTGGGTTGGGCATATTTGTTGGCACATAAACCACACACAACAATTGTTTTGCGCAACACAAAGCATCTGCAACCTTCGTAAGTGCAATAAGCATCTAACAAAATAACAGTTGTACAGTGCTGAAAGAAAAAATGATGAAATCGTTGAGCTACAATTAAACAGGTGTGTAATCAAACAATCCTTGCAAGTTGTATTGTGAAGCTCGAATATCTGATATAGTGAGAGGGTAGCTTCAATTACTATTGCTTCATTAATAATCGTGATGTTCATATGTAGATGAAAATCAAATCAAATACTAATATCAAGAATGGCAAAAGAACTGAATGAGTTTTGGCAGCACTTTCCAAAATTCCATATCGAAACCAAGTGATCAAGTAGTAAGCCAAGAAACATCAATGCAAGGCACATATCAGATTCAGACAGAGAACATAGTCAAAATTGTGAAGAGAACATTAGTGCAAGGCACTTACCAAGCATTACATGAATGGCCTTATTCGGAAAGGTGGAAGAAACAGTCATCCATGTCTGTAGCCTGTGTGCAGCACCACCTTGCTCTTGAGTAAGTCAATTCAACACCGTGTCAGCCTTCACATTGATCAATGAATTAGCATATTGCCAAACCATGTCCTTGATGTTTTTGTCATGGTAGTCAATCTTTTACTGCGTGAACTTCAGCCCATGATTTGTGCTAACAGACAGAGCGCGACCATTAGGCCCAATTATACGCTGATCCCAGAGCTTAAGCAAAGCAGCAAGTGCAACCTCAGTATGTGGGCAAGCAAACATGCCGAGAAGAGAACTGCAACTGCAAAATTATCTAAAGAAATACTAATCAATAGAAGATTAGGGAGTTCTAATTTTTGTCTTCATGGAGAAGCATAATGTGGAAGTTGGTAAAGAGTAAGAAACATACATACCAGAGAACTTTTGCTAGAGATGGACCAAAGATAGAATCCTGTGCATATAATTTAATTGAAATTAGACGAAATATAATATATATTACTTTTCATAAACTTTTGGAAGATATAATTAAATATTAAAAGTGTTTTGTTATTACTCATACCAATAACAAAGATGTTTGTCACTAAATTCTTTTAAAAAACAAATATTCAACTTTGTCAAACAACATACTGATGCGAAGTGTATTTTTTCCTTCACTGAAAATTTTGAGCTTTCAACTTACAATTGAAAAGTATTTTGGGTAGCCCAAAAAGGATCTCTAAAAAAACCTAAAGATTACTATGAAATGAACATACCATGTGAACTATGGCTAGAAAATGAGACATGTGTATTAAGAAGCCAACTATGGCTAGGAGATACCTTGGCTGGCTAAAATGAGTTATTTGAACTATCTAGATGAGATAACTTTCAGTAACCTTCAACTCAAACCAAGAATCAGTCTGTCCAGTATCTGATCCATTTCCTAGATAAGAAAAAATATATCAGCTAAAGAATTTGTTATATAGTAAGTAACAGAAATAGGAGTAGGAAAGAAAACATGCAGGCACAACCTACATCTTCCGAGCAACAGAAGAAAATCCCCTACCTAAAATGATTAAATATGCTCATGAACTAATCAAAGCATCCATGCTCGACCCATAGCAAGCGATTTGACCATTCTGGCATTGCCACATAGCTGATGGATGAATTATGATGAATACCCATTCATTAACTTGAAACAGCGTAGCTAGCAAATATAATATTCACGTACAAGTATCAAGGAAAGCAAGATAACGGTGACTCACAATTTACGTCTATATTGTGAAGGTGATGACAACCCGTACTCTCTACAAAATTTTCATTAACATTGATTTGCATGGTCTTACAGATGAACTTGCTCCCAAAGTGGGTGTAAGGTGACAAGAGTTTAAGCACAGGATCATAATTCCTGAGGACAACACAAAGTATGAGCAATGACATACCTCACAAGAAACACGGCAGAAGGCCATGAATGGCCTGTACCCATAATTAATTTCAGAAATCAATAAAGAAATCGAGATCACAAACCAAACCAGCATGGGAAAACACACCAAAACCCACTTGGATCTTAAATAAACAAAACAAAAAAGAAAAGAAACAAAACAATAAATATAATGACAAGGGGTGTGGCGAGAATGGTTCTCGTCATATAAAAATCTTCTGCTGCATGGCTGGGGGCAGTTTAGAGTATAAAGGGATGACTTTAACTGGGCCAACCTGATCTCCCATATTATTGATTTCCTTATTGATTTTCCGACATGCGTCCTCAATCTCCTCTTCTCCAGTAAGGAATACAAGGATATCACCAGCAGGTTCACACATATGTATTTGCACAACTGTCCTAATAGCAGCCTCTAGATAGTCCCTCTCTGGTTCTTGGGTGTAAAATATCTCAACTGGATGAAGTCTCCCAGGCACCTTCATCAACAGTGCATCACTGAAGTAACCCTAGAATTTCTCTGCTTCGAGAGTAGCACTCATAACAACAAGCTTCAAATCCGGTCTATTTTTTAGAACCTCCTTCAGAAGCCCAAACAAAACATCTGTTGCCAAAGTCCTCTCATGAGCCTCATCAAGAAAGATTGTTCCCCTTACTATACTACCACTCCTATGTGTTTTTGTTTGGAAGTAGTACAGAGGGCTTTATTAGTCTGTTGCTTATTGCAGAAGCAATCCAAGCATGCAGATTAATGTGGCATGACATATTTGGTCTGTGTGCCCAAACCAACCACTGGAAAATTTAGGAAGCCCTATGAGTTTGGATGATTGCCAAAATTTAGCAAAAATCCATGGCTTATGGTTCATATGCCATGCATTTTTATTGCAAATTCTTGGCCAAATGCAACGTCGAATCAAAACCTTGACTAAACTTATTGCTAAAATTTAGCAGGGCTGGTTTGCATACAAACTAAACAAATTTATTCAACCAATGTAATTTATAGAAGATCGGTGTGGGTTAGAGAAATGAAATAAAAAATATTATCATCTTACCAATAGTATTCCCTCGAGGGAGTGTATTGAAGGAGTCACCAGTAATACAATGAAATACAGAGCTAGTACTCGGTCCACCTATTTACAATAAAATTAGACATGATGAGTTAGAGATGATGGTTGAGGAAATAAATACTCACTCAAATTTCAATGGTAGAAATTAGTGGTGAAGCATCCTTGCCTAGATTAAAACATTCACTTTAGGATCTTTCGAAGTAATGAACAAAATGTCTAAGCAAATTACCTCTCTTTGAAGTGCTTCATCAAGTTCCTGTTTCTCATCTGGAGTGATGTCCTTTGCAGAAAGTTGAGTTAAACACCTGCAAATTGAATTGTAAAGTATATAAAGAATCAAAAAGGCACATATAACATATGGTTCAACGTGGCTCGAGAAATATATTGTTTTTCTATTGATGTTGTTTCTTAAAAGACAAACTACAACAAAAGTACGCAAGGAAGACTTACACATTACAAAAGAAAAAAGTGACAAATAGACATCAGATTTTCTATGAAAGTGGTATGCAAAATTCAGTGTGAACAAACTGCATTGCTCTGGTGCATATATAGAAGTTAGGATGAGGGCATCACTTTGATTCTTGAGAGCATTAAATACCTCGAGAGAGGATTTCTTAAGCTGATGCATAAGCCTCTTCAGTGTCTCCTTGATGTCTGATTCAGTTGTTGCTGAGTTCTCATCCACAAAGTCACCCTTTTCAGTTTATTATCCCACGTCATGCAATTTGTACCTCCTGAGCCAAGTTTGCTAACCTTGTTAATCAGCCCATCATCGGTAATGGCATTGCTGATCTTCTTGAACAAATTGTACACGACCTCGCTCACGCTAACTGTAGGATCAACAAGCACATGCATCCCAACCATGGTTTGTTAAGAAAAACATAATAGTTGAGAACTAATATCCAATGCTACAGCAACCAACATGCCCTTCCGAAGGATGGTGCCTCTTGCAAGATTTGTTCCGTGGTATTAGAACCTACTCTAGATTCACACCAATTTCCCACAACCTCTGAACTACTCTAGATTCACACCAATTTCCAGACCAGAGAATCTAAGTCCATGAATGTATTTAAATGCCTCCATCTATTAAGAAATAAAATAGGACACAAAAATATATTGAATGTACATGTAAACAGATCTTAGTGAAAGCTTAATGAGCTCACCTATCGGCTGCCCTTAGCAGCTGTAGCAGAGACAAACATTATCACCCGCCTTGTCACGTGCTTGTTCAAACCGCCAATGTCCACCTTGATAAATTCATCTGCAACCTGATAGTGGTAAAGTTCATACAAGGGTTTCAATGATGAAGTCGGCGCGTCGATCGACAGCCTCGGTTCGTCCCCTACGAGACGTGGAGATCGGGAGAGCATCACAGCGAGGCGACAGCCGGGCATCGAGTAGTACATCTACAAAGCTGCAGTGAAAAAAGACATACATCAAAAAATTAAGTCAATGATAATATATCGTCCACCACACCAAGCCCCACCCCACGTCCCAACCTCAACCCACGCCCCCAACCCAAAAAAACTTGGTAAATTGTACAACAGAATCGCGATCTCTCTTCCAGTCCACAGAAATAAGTACAAGCATGGAACACTACCAGCACAAAACGGAAAAATGCACCAACCTGCCATCTGTGGTGTCCCGGGAGCCATCCAATGAAGAATTTCCTGAAATTACCAAACCAAAGGCCAACCAATCAGACCGATTAATCTAGATCCAGTCGTAAATTAAAGAGAGAGGGGCGCTAGAAATTTATACCTTGGGTTACAGGTGCCACCGCCGCCACCCGAGGTCCCAGATGGCGCGGAGATGGCCGGTGTCGCAGATGGCATGGAGACATCTAGCGACGCGAGGATACGCAACGATGCTGGGGCGGCTGACGCATGGAAGATGCAATCTGCTCGCGGCGCGCAGGCGAGCGTATGCGCGGAGGATGGAAAGGCGGCAGGCACGGAGGTGGCTGACCTGGACACCACAGTGCATGATGGCGTACTCATCGGCGTCCAACACCTGCTCCTCCCAGGCGCGGGCAGGTTTTTTTAGGGTGAAGCGTCGAGCGAGTGTGCGTCGGCCACTGGCTCGCTCACTGGGCGCAACATGACAGCACTGCGCCGGCGGTCGGGAGAGAGGCCACAGAGGCGCGGGTCGGGGACGGCATGGGGCCGCACATAGACGCCGACAATGGAGCTCCTTCGCCGTCGTCCCTCTCGCTCAGACCCAGGCGTCGTGACCGGGAGGTGGGGGTTGAGAAGGACGGCGGCGACGTGGGTTTGGCCTCTGGTGGGCGTGGCTGGATACCTGGATCTGGCAGCGGGAGCCGACGGTGCTGCTACTGGCACGGAGGCGTGGATGTGGATGATGCGCGGTGTCAGCGGTGCGAGAAAGGAGGTTGTTGCTGAGTAGGGATGTGATCACATGCGTGGTTCGCGAGCTGTTTGCGGCGGCGAGGATCCCAGAGGGCGGGTGGGCGGAGGGCAAGTGAAGGCGGGGGCGTGCGGCGCGACGGCGATGAAAACGGAGGTCGGGCAGGCGGGGTTGGGGGCGGTTTGCGGGGTTTCCGTGTAGCGGGCGCGTGGTTTTCGGGGGCGGTCTACACACCACCCTTAATTGTTAGTACAGATTCGATATTTTATTGTCGGTGATAAATTCAGTAATTTTTTAGAAAAATATTAAATCTGATATATATTTGTAACTTTATAATACATTTGTCTTAACTTAGAAAAATATGAAACTAATTTTATTATTTTCTTAAAATCAAGATGTATCTAACGACATATAGGTGAGAATTGTTTAAAACTTTTATGGATCTTATTTATAGTTTTTCTAATTGTTACATTTGTATTTGTGAGATATTTCTTTAATATTTTGTGAGATATGCTTTAATCTTCATGAATTTATGAATATTTATATATTATTACTAATTTTTTGTCGGTGTATGTTAAGATTTTTACTAGTGTATTTTATATTTCGACCCTAACCGGTGTGTTTTCCATAACGAAAGTAGTGTTTTTCATATCGAACTTTCGTTTCCAATGTTTTTGAATTATCGACATCATTTCCGTTTTCGATTGTTTTCGAGAAAAAAGTGAAAACTGAAGTGGTCGTTTCCGTTTTTGATTGTTTTCGAGAAAAGAATGTGAAAACTAAAATGGAGTTCCCAAACTAGTGTTTACCGATAGTTTCCGACCGTTTTCACCCCTAACCATACGCTAGCTAGATATCTTACACGCCGAAGGCACTTGTCACACTCAGTTTTATAAGGCAAACCGAACATCATCGCACAATGGTTGAATAATAACATAAATAAGTATTGCTTTATTACATCATGATGTCAGAGATATCCACATAGTCATTAACTTAAACCGTAATCAAAATGGAAACATAAAAAAACAAGGCCTTCATAGGTAGCTGACTGTGGGTTTACCGCTAATCTAATCTAGAACTCCTCGAAGTCCTAGAACTCCTGAAAGTCCTCTGCATAGCCTTCATCTTCTCCTGAGCAGTGGTTGCAATGTGGACAACCTGGTGTTTTATGTTTAAGCAAGGGTGAGTACACCATCAATGTACTTAGCAAATGTCCCGTTTGGCTATGTGGACTAGCTTTATATGGGGTGAGGCTCAAAACAGTTGCTTTTAATATGTCAGGTTTTATGGTTAGTGT
The DNA here is from genome assembly GCA_029449295.1 of Zea luxurians. Classification (NCBI taxonomy): domain Eukaryota; kingdom Viridiplantae; phylum Streptophyta; class Magnoliopsida; order Poales; family Poaceae; genus Zea; species Zea luxurians. The sequence goes on from JAOPSE010000020.1 coordinate 58,199,864, forward strand.
AAGCCAAGTTTTAACATTAATCTGAAGTTATTACCCATGAGATATCTCCTCATAGAGGAAATATCAAATTCCATGACCAGAGTTATCATCATTAAACCATCACCTTACATGTATCCAGAGTATCTCTAATCAAAGGAGCTCCTAAGGCCACTCATAACTGAAAGGGAAATAGGGTTAACATTTTCCTATAAATAATTTTGGTGGTCGATTGCCCAACACAAATAATTGGACTACCTAGTTTGCTCTAGATTATATGTTCTATAGGTGCATAAAGGTTCAACACAAACCAATAGAAGATAAAAAGATAGAGTTCAAATTCAAAGGAGCAAGAACCTTGAGTGTGTTATGGTCTGGCGCACCGGACTGTCCTGTGTGTCACCGGACTGTGTCCGGTGCACCAGGGGCCGTACAAAATGAACTTGCCACTCTCGGGTTTCAACCAGCACGCTCCGCTATAATTCACCGGATTGTCCGGTGTGCCACCGGACTGTCTGGTGCACTAGCGGAGCAACGGCTAGCCAGCGCAGCGGTCGGCTGCAACGGTCGCCTGCAACGCTACAGTGCGCGGACAGTTCGCGTAGAAGTCAGAGCAGCCGCTAGAGGCACACCGGACAGTGCACATTACCTATTCGGTGTGGCACCGGACTGTCCGGTGCCACAAGAAGACAAAGCTCCAACGGTCAACTGCTCCAGAACCCTAACAGTTGGGTGACGTGGCTGGCGCATCGGACAGCGTCCGGTGGCGCACCGGACTGTCCGGTGCGCCCATCGACAACAGTCATCCCCAACGGCTGTTTTGGTGGTTGAGGGCTATAAATACCCCCAACCACCACCACTCCATGCATCCAATTTTTTTAGACATATCATTCAATACAAGAGCTAGTGCATTCACTCCAAGACACAAATCAAAAAAAATCAAAGCCTCTCCAAGTGCCAAAAATCCATTCCAATCTCCTAGTGACTTGAGAGAGTGTTTGTTTGTGTTCTTTGTGCTCTTGTTCTTGGATCGCTTTCTTCTTGAAAGCTCTCTTGTGAGTTTTGGTGTTTGGATGACAACTCAATTAAAGGACTAACAAGTGTACTAAGTGTTGAACAGGTGCTTAAGGTAAAGCCTACAGGGTTCAACACAAGTGAACAAATGTGATGGTCCAAGAACTGGATTATGGATACATGATGGACATCACAAGTAAGATGGACATTGCATAAGTGAGACTCGGGTGCGTAGCTCGGAGACAACTGATCAAGCCAAGGACAGAGGCAAGAAAAGCTTCGAGGTACCAAGTGCACGGGAGAAGGTCAAGGAGGCTGAGGAACCCAAAGCCAAGGGTGAAGAAGAAGGCTTGCAAAGTCAAGGGTGATCGAGTTGAGAACAGCTATGGCACATCAAGGATCACTACATAAGAACGTGACTTACAGCCAATGAGGTAACAACTACAGTTATGTGGTGTAAGTCATAAGGCTCAAGATCAAGCTCTAAGAAGGAGATCAAGGTCACTAGAAGGAGAACAAGTGTCAAAACCAGAACTGGAAGCAACCCAAAAGATAAGTTCACCTTAATCTTTAGTTTGGGTTGTTCCTATGTTTGGAGATGTTCTATGTGACCTTTGCAGGATGTTGGAGCCAAGAAATGTCAATCTAGATCAAGTCAAGCCGACTTGATGAGTCCAACATCAAAGCTCAAGCATGTGAAATGCTATAGATGTAATAATTAAGAGAAGGTATGTTTCTAGACTTAGTACATCGGTTTTGTGGACTAATATACTTGTCTAAGTGATAGAAACAGAAAGAAGAAGAAAAGGAAAGAGGTGCGAAAGGCTTGGCTATGTACAGCCAAGACTTAGTTCAGTCTGGCACACCGGACTGTCCGGTGGTGCACCGGACAGTGTCCGGTGGCGCACCGGACAGTGTTCGGTGCGCTAGGCTGAACTCTGGCGAACTGTCCGCTCTCGGGAATTCACCGGCGACGTACGACTATAATTCACCGGACTGTCCGGTGTGCACCGGACTGTCCGGTGAGCCAACGGTCGGCCGGGCCAACGGTTGGCCGCGCGATCTGCGCAGGACACGTGGCCGAGCCAACGGCTAGATGGAGGCACCGGACTGTCCGGTGTGCACCGGACATGTCCGGTGCGCCAACGGTTCCAAGACTGCCAACGGTCGGCTTCGACGTAGAAGGAAAGAAATCGGGCACCGGACAGTGTCCGGTGTGCACCGGACTGTCCGGTGCGCCACCCGACAGAAGGCAAGATTTGCCTTCCTGGATTGCTTCCAACGGCTCCTAGGCCCCTTGTGCCTATAAAAGGGACCCCTAGGCGCCTCCAGCAATATAGAAGTGCAGCCAACAAGTGTAGACTTCATTGGAATCAATTCTCGCTCTCCCTCTTGTGTGTAACTCTATAGTTTGTGTAGAAGGCACAACTATAAGCCTTTAGAGAGAGGAGTAGTGCTGCTAAGAGCTAGAGCAAGGTCTTGAGCGTATCGTTACTCTGCCGGGGTGCTGCCAAGAAGTTTGTAAGCAGCCGCGGTTCTGTTGTAACCCCACTCAATAGTGAAAGGCTCTATCTGTCATATTGACAGATCTGAGCAAACGGAGGAAGGAGTTGAAATAGACTCCAAGCCCAGGTGTGGCTAACTCCAACGAGGACTAGGCAAGCATTTCAGGCTTGGCCGAACCTCGGGATAAATCCTTGTGTCTGTGTGCTCTATTCTGTATTGTATCCTGACTCTCTGTCTTACTCACCTTTATATCTGCACTTCAATACTTATCTGTGGTATAAGCTTGATTTGAAGTGCAGGACGTTTTGAGACAGGATCTTCCATTCCGCTGCGACCTACTCGAAGAGTCTTCTCATTCCACTGCATACTAAGTCTTCGAGTAGAGTAAGAATTTAAGTTTTAAAGTAATAAGTTTTATTCGCCTATTCACCCCCCTCTAGGCGACATCCAGATCCTGTTCCCGGGTCAAAGGGAACTTTCAATTGGTATCAAAGCTAGGCCTCTCCAGTGTGGGCTTAGCCATCCGGAGATAACGATGTCGTCACAAGAGGTAACTGTAGAACTTCTTTTAGGCGATGACTCTAATTACAAATCCTGGTCTGTCTCTATTTATAATGCTTTCATGAGTGTTGATCCTGATTTGAGACAGATCTTTAGTAGAAGTATTTTTGCATCTGATATTAGTAAAAATCCCTCTAATGATGAACTAAGATGTTTATCTCTCAATCACCGTGCTTGCAACATCTTAGTTGAATCTCTTTCTAGAGGTGCTTATTTTGCCATCATGAGTAGTGATAATGATTTATTTGGTGATGCTCATGATTTATGGAATAGAATTAAAGTAAAATATTGTGTGGCAAATTGTACTGCTTCTACTCCCTATATTGCTTGTGATGCTAACCTTTCAAAGGGAGAAGATCAAGAACGATGGGCACCCAACGATGAATCCACCTCGTCGACAGGTTTGGTCTCCACTAATAATAAGTGTTTTGTTGCTAACAATGACGGTGGAGACAAAAGCCATGATGATGAGGAATATGAGGATGATAGCGAGGATGAGTCTTCATCACCTCAAGGTACATTTTCCTGTTTGGCTTCCACTGACATTAATGACAGGGAAAATGATACCGATGATGTGGAAGAAGAGGAGATTCGCCGTTTCTACATCCATCTCAACAAAGAGGACAAGGCACTCTTGGTTAAGCTGTTGAGAAGGAACAAGGAACAAGGCGATACACTTCTCAGGCTAGAGGAGTCCCTCATCAAAACCAACAACAGCCTAGAAAAGATGACCACAGAACATGAGGAGCTAAAGTGCTCTCATGATGATTTGGTCCAAAGGTATGAATATGTTTTAATTAAGCAAAGAAATAGTCATGATGTTTTATCTAACATTGCTCAACTTAAAACGGAAAATTCTATGCTTAAGAGTCAAGTAGAAACAATGGACTTAGAAAAACGTGCTCTAGGTAAAAAGTATGATATGTTGTCATATTCTCATAATAAATTAGTTGATGACCATATCATGCTTAATGTTGCTCATGAGGTTATAATTGCAAACTTAAATTCATGTGAACCTCATTCTCGCACGTGTGCGCAATTGAATTGTATATCATCATGTGCTAACCCCTGTTGCTCAAAAGAAAGCCAATCATTGATTGAGCAACAAGTTTTAGGGTCACAAAAGAAATTCTGTGGGAATAAGAAGCAACGACAACTGAGGAGAAGACACTTTGCTCAACTCTCTCAAGATATCCACGGGCGCGTGGTGAAGAAGCTTGAGAAAGGAAAAACTGCAGCAAGTGTCAAGCTCAATAAAAAAAATGTTCCTAAAGATGAAGAAATCAACATGAGCTTGGAAAAAGGTAAAGGTTCAATTAATCATGTTGTTTGCACTGACCCTCTCTCCATGTCATTCAAGTACACAAAGGGAAAAGGAAAAAGGAGGTGTTTCAAGTGCAAGAAGTTAGGCCACCTCATCGCGTCTTGTCCGTACAAAGACAAAAATGAAGGGACAAGGAGTTGTTTTGGATGCAACAATAAGGACCACACGATCACTTCATGTCCGGTCATGAAGAATCAAGGATGTGCATCCTCCAAAGTGACCCTCACCAAGGAAAATGACACACAGCAAGCGTCACGTCAAGTTGAGCGACGTTTCTGCTACAAGTGTGGTGAGCAGGGTCATCTATCCAAGGTATGTTACAAAGGTAAGATTCCTAAACAAGTGAATTTGTGTCAATCTTATTCGCGTAGGAGACCCAAATCATACACTTGTGCTAGATCTATAACGAGATCACCTAGAACTAGCACAAAGGCAATTTGGGTACCAAAGGCACATTTACATGATCATTATGTACCCATCCCGAGATGGGTACCAAACTGTGCTAACTAGACCATGCAGGTGCCTTGAGATGGACTGGAGACCATGGGAGAGCTTAAGACGGTTATCTAAAACTCTATGCTTAAGCTGTTAATTGTTTTGGTGTTTATTGTCCCAAGGTTGAATTATTGTGAGACACTAATCCCATGTTCATCTCAAGTAAAATAAGGTGTATAGTTCCTTAATCATTATTGGTGAATCAAGTAAAAGGACTTTGATGAGAATCTACAACTAGCTCTCCAAAGGACGGTACCCCGTGTATTTTAAGTACATAATTGCAATTTAGTATTGCTCTTAAATTGGCTTGTTGTGCTTCCTGTCTTTGGAGTAGTTATGCTTTATGATTGCCTGTGTTAAATGTATCATAATGATGTTTGCTTAATCATGACTGATGCTATATAGGATATATCTTTTGAATCATTCATGGGTAGCTATTTCATTTGTTATATCCACAACGATTAACTCTCTTGGTGTATATGGATAAACCTGTAACTTTTTGTAAGTCATGCTATGTGCAATTATGACATTTTGTTTAGTCCATGTTCACATGATTACCCTAGTTTGGTACTGTGTGAATTTCAAATCCATGTCGTGCCCTTTTGAGCTATGAGGTGCGTAAGCAAAAGGAGCCCTGAAATGGCGATAACAAGGGCTCTCATAAAGGCAAAGATATGGAAAATGGAGCTATGCAATTTCATTAAATATTCTTGAAATTCCATTCATTGTGATCATAGCTATGTTCTTATCTTTCAATTGGTAATATCTTGGCTTAGGTAATTTATGCCTTTAAAATGTTGTTTCTTTTGTGCACCTAAGAAACCTTCTTAATTATGACATGCTTAGATATTTCGCTTTATATACATGATTGTGTTGATCTTCAATTGGTATATGCAATGATAGTTAAATATGAAGCATGTACAAGCTGCGTAAATGTTAGACTTCCTGTGAGTATTCAATTGGCTTAGGTGCCACTGAGGCGTGCATTGTTGTATTTAGTCAACCTTTCATTTAGCCTTCAATTGGTGTTAAGTGGTGTTTCATTTGATATTCAAATTAGCATCTTTGGGTGATGAAAGTGGTAGAGTATGCCTTGACCAAGGTATGTTGTGATCCCCTCTAGTTCTAAGGAAGCTAGAATGTGCAAAGTGCAAGTCATTCAAATACTTGATGCACAACTTGAGGGGGAGCACACATAACTTGTGTCTTTTGAGACTAACTGTTTCTTGAGCAATCTTGTATAGTCTCTAGGTGGAAAAGAGAAGATAAGCAAGAAATGGAGCAATCAGGACTTGGGTACCTCTGTAAGTCAAGAAATTGGTATCTCAAGTTGTGAGTAAGTGCATATTTTTAGATTGCTCATGCTCTATAATATCTGGTGATAATAGATGCTTATTCTTAAATATCATGGAGTCATGATAATAAATGAACTTTGCAAATGGTATCTTTCAATTGGTAGCCGTAATAGTTCGCTTCAATTGACATCTTTTGATAATCATGAGAATACAAGTTTCTTCTTGTGCCCAATACTATAACTTGTTCTAAGTTTGGTGTCTTAGCAACAAGAAAAAGTTAGGAGAAAGAATCAGGCACAAGTGTGGAGAAGCTCTTGAGAGATTAGATACTTTCAAGATGGGAAGTACACTACAACATGGTAAAGGTACAAAGGGAGTATTAATCTTTTTGCATATATGTATCTTACCTAAATGTTGACAGTGCATATGTTCAATAAGTAAGGGGGAGTTTTTGACAGTCGTTTTTCCTCCTTAACACCCTGCTGTCCCTTGACATCATCCTATGTTCTTGCTTGAGTATGGTTTTTGGTGTTTGATGTCAAAGGGGGAGAATTTGTGTATTAAAGCTTATCTCAACCTGAGAGGAAAGCTTATCCTAATGGGTGATGTGTTAGTTTGAGCTTTGCCAAGTGTGATAATCATATGTTTCTTGCAGTATTATATGTGTTGCTCATATGGACTAGTGTTTCCGCTGCGATGAATTATTTGGCTTCTATAGTGTAATAGATAGTCATGTGGTTAATGGTGCTTTAAGATTGTCTTAAATTAGTGTCTTAGTTTAAATTGGTATTAGTTTGAATTGGTATCTTAATGATGAATAGTGGTAGGTTGATATTCCTGTGATATATCCGCTAATTTGAATGGTGTTTAACTCTGATTATGCGCATTTGTGTGTTATAGCATCATGGTTTGAATCTTGACACATTGCATCCTAAAAAGTGCTAAGGTGGAGAAATGTTTCGAATTGCCTAAGTATGTGCAAATTGGCGTCTGAGGCCAAAATTAGGTTCTTGAAGTAAGCACATATTTAGGGGGAGCATTCTAATTCAAAATTTGTGCTTCAAATCTTATTCTTATGTAAGCTTTAATTGTGTTGCCATCAATCACCAAAAAGGGGGAGATTGAAAGCTCTCTTGTGAGTTTTGGTGTTTGGATGACAACTCAATTAAAGGACTAACAAGTGTATTAAGTGTTGAATAGGTGCTTAAGGTAAAGCCTACAGGGTTCAACACAAGTGAACAAATGTGATGGTCCAAGAACTGGATTATGGATACATGATGGACATCACAAGTAAGATGGACATTGCATAAGTGAGACTCGGGTGCGTAGCTCGGAGACAACTGATCAAGCCAAGGACGGAGGCAAGAAAAGCTTCGAGGTACCAAGTGCACGGGAGAAGGTCAAGGAGGCTGAGGAACCCAAAGCCAAGGGTGAAGAAGAAGGCTTGCAAAGTCAAGGGTGATCGAGTTGAGAACAGCTACGGCACATCAAGGATCACTACATAAGAACGTGACTTACAGCCAATGAGGTAACAGCTACAGTTATGTGGTGTAAGTCATAAGGCTCAAGATCAAGCTCTAAGAAGGAGATCAAGGTCACTAGAAGGAGAACAAGTGTCAAAACCAGAACTGGAAGCAGCCCAAAAGAGCTAAGTTCACCTTAATCTTTAGTTTGGGTTGTTCCTATGTTTGGAGATGTTCTATGTGACCTTTGCAGGATGTTGGAGCCAAGAAATGTCAATCTAGATCAAGTCAAGCCGACTTGATGAGTCCAACATCAAAGCTCAAGCATGTGAAATGCTATAGATGTAATAATTAAGAGAAGGTATGTTTCTAGACTTAGTACACCGGTTTTGTGGACTAATATACTTGTCTAAGTGATAGAAACAGAAAGAAGAAGAAAAGGAAAGAGGTGCGAAAGGCTTGGCTATGTACAGCCAAGACTTAGTTCAGTCTGGCACACCGGACAGTGTCCGGTGCGCTAGGCTGAACTCTGGCGAACTGTCCGCTCTCGGGAATTCACCGGCGACGTACGACTATAATTCACCGGACTGTCCGGTGTGCACCGGACTGTCCGGTGAGCCAACAGTCGGCCGGGCCAACGGTCGGCCGCGCGATCTGCGCAAGACACGTGGCCGAGCCAACGGCTAGATGGAGGCACCGGACTGTCCGGTGTGCACCGGACATGTCCGGTGCGCCAATGGCTCCAAGACTGCCAACGGTCGGCTTCGACGTAGAAGGAAAGAAATCGGGCACCGGACAGTGTCCGGTGTGCACCGGACAGTGTCCGGTGTGCACCGGACTGTCCGGTGCGCCACCCGACAGAAGGCAAGATTTGCCTTCCTGGATTGCTTCCAACAGCTCCTAGGCCCCTTGTGCCTATAAAAGGGACCCCTAGGCGCCTCCAGCAATATAGAAGTGCAGCCAACAAGTGTAGACTTCATTGGAATCAATTCTCGCTCTCCCTCTTGTGTGTAACTCTATAGTTTGTGTAGAAGGCACAGCTATAAGCCTTTAGAGAGAGGAGTAGTGCTGCTAAGAGCTAGAGCAAGGTCTTGAGCGTATCGTTACTCTGCCGGGGTGCTGCCAAGAAGTTTGTAAGCAGCCGCGGTTCTGTTGTAACCCCACTCAATAGTGAAAGGCTCTATCTATCATACTGACAGATCTGAGCAAACGGAGGAAGGAGTTGAAATAGACTCCAAGCCCAGGTGTGGCTAACTCCAACGAGGACTAGGCAAGCATTTCAGGCTTGGCCGAACCTCGGGATAAATCCTTGCGTCTGTGTGCTCTATTCTGTATTGTATCCTGACTCTCTGTCTTACTCGCCTTTATATCTGCACTTCAATACTTATCTGTGGTATAAGCTTGATTTGAAGTGCAGGACATTTTGAGACAGGATCTTCCATTCCGCTGCGACCTACTCGAAGAGTCTTCTCATTCCACTACGTACTAAGTCTTCGAGTAGAGTAAGAATTTAAGTTTTAAAGTAATAAGTTTTATTCGCCTATTCACCCCCCCTCTAGGCGACATCCAGATCCTGTTCCCGGGTCAAATGGAACTTTCACTTCTTCCTCATTTTTGTTCTCTAAGTGACTTGTAATCAAAGCAAGAGACACCAAGTGTGTGGTGATCCTTGTGGGGTCTAAGTGACCCGTTTGATTAAGGAGAAAGCTCACTCGGTCTAAGTGACCGTTTGAGAGAGGGAAAGGGTTGAAAGAGACTCGGTCTTTGTGACCACCTCAATGGGGACTAGGTTCTCAAGAACCGAACCTCGGTAAAACAAATCACCATGTCATTCGCTTTATTTCTTGGTTGATTTGTTTTCGCGCTCTCTTTCGGACTCGGTTTTAATTCTAATGCTAACCCCGGCTTGTAGTTTGTTTTTTAAGTTATAAATTTTAGATTACGCCTATGAAAGGGAAATATGCCCTTGGGTAATTTCTATAAGTATTTTGGTGATTAGATGTCCAACACATATTAATTGAATCCTTGTGTACTAAATGTGGGAAAAGTGCAAATCAAGGCACGAGGTATGCTTCTAGACTTAGTACATTGTTTTTGGATACTAATGTGTTTATCTAAGTGCTAGAAACAGAGCCAAGAAGAGAAAAGTTGAATTGAAGAAGAGTTGGCCGTGTATAGCCAACTCCAGCTCGGCCTGGCACACCGGACTGTCTGGTGGCGCAACGGATAGTGTCCGGTGGTGCACCGGACAGTGTCCGGTGCCCTAGGCTAGCCTCCGGTGAACTATCTGCTCTCGAGAATCGACGGAGTCGTACGACAATAATTCACCGGATTGTCCGGTGGTGCACCGGACTGTCCGGTGAGACATCCGCGGCGAACTCGTCGCTCTCAGGAAAAGGAACAGGGCGACGTGGCTATAATTCACCGGACTGTCCGGTGGTGTACCGGACTGTCCGGTGAGCCAATGGCGCCCGTGCCAACGGTCATCCGCGCGATCAACGCGCGACACATGACTGCTCCAACGGTCGGCTGGGTGCACCGGACTGTCCGGTGTGCACCAGACAGTGTCCGGTGCGCCAACCGGCTCCGAGGAGCAACGGTCGACTGTGCCCGATTTGGAAGGAAATCACGCACCGGACATGCTACAGTGTTGTCTAGTGGCGTACCGGACTGTCCGGTGCACCACTCGACAGAAGGGAAGGATAGCCTTCCATGTTGATCTCCAACGGCTCCTAGCTGCCTTAGGGCTATAAAAGGGACCCCTAGGCGCATGGAGTAGTACACCAAGCATTCTCCAAGCATACTAAGACATCCAGACTCTGCTCCCACACATTTGATTCATTGTGATAGTGATTTGAGCTTCATTTCGAGTTGTGAACTCCTTGTGTTGTCCTTTGAGCTCAAGTCTTGACTTGTGTGTGTGTGCTGCGGATTGAATCTTGTGTGTGTTGCTTCTCCCAACCTTACTCTGTGCTTTCTTTATGATCTCTATTGTATGGGCGAGAGACTCCAAATTGTGGAGATTCCTCACAAACGGGAAGATACTCTAAACGAAAAGACCGTGGTATTCAAGTTGATCATTGGATCACTTGAAAGGGGTTGAGTGCAACCCTCGTCCATTGGGACGCCACAACGTGAAAGTAGGCAAGTGTTACTTGGCCGAACCATGGGATAAAAATCGCGTGTCTCTTGTGTTGGATTCTCTGTGATTGTTGTGTTCACAAGAACTCGCTTCAAAGCTACTTAGTCACGCTAACACTTTAATATCTAAGTTTTGTGGCTATTTAGCTCTTGATTTTGTAGGATCACCTATTCACCCCCCTCTAGGTTCTCTCAATTGGTATCAGAACCGTACTCTTCATCTAAGGGACTAACCGCCCAAAGAGATGGATCCTAAGGGAAAGGGGATGGTGGTCAATGAAAAGGAAAAGGAGTCCGTCTTCAACGAGCCAAGAGATGACAAGCCTACCAACTCAGGCTCGAGTCACAAGAAGAGAGACGGGAAGAAGAAGAGGCGCATCAAGAAGATCATCTACTATGACAGTGATGCCTCGTCTTCTTCACCACGGGACGACGACGACTCCTCGTCAAAGAAAAAGACGGTTAATCAAAACTATTCATTTGATTATTCCCGTATTCCGTACAATTCAAATGCTCATTTGCTATCAATTCCACTTGGGAAACCACCACATTTTGATGGAGAAGACTATTCTTTCTGGAGTCATAAAATGCGTAGTCATTTATTTTCTCTCCATCCTAGTATCTGCGAGATTGTTGAAAACAGAATGCATTTTGATAGTACTGACAATCCCATTTTCATAAATGAGCAAATTCATAAAAATGCCCAAGCTACTACTGTCTTGCTAGCTTCACTTTGTAGGGATGAATATAATAAGGTGAGTGTCCTGGACAACGCTAAGCAGATCTAGGACACCCTCAAGATATCTCATGAGGGAAACGACGCCACTATGATCACAAAGATGGAACTAGTGGAAGGCGAGCTGGGGAGGTTCGCGATGATCAAGGGAGAGGAGCCAACTCAGACCTACAATAGGCTCAAGACCCTGGTCAACAAGATTCGAAGCTATGGAAGCACAAGATGGACGGATCATGATGTCGTCCGACTCATGCTAAGGTCATTTACTGTAATCGACCCCCATCTTGTGAATCTTATTCGTGAAAACCCCAGGTACACCAAAATGACGCCTGAGGAGATCCTCGGAAAGTTCGTAAGCGGGCGCATGATGGTGAAGGAGGCGCGTTACGTGGACGACGCGCTAAACGGACCACCGCCCATCTATGAGCCGCAGCCCATTGCTCTCAAAGCAACAAGCAGCAAGGAGGCGCTACCAAGCAAGGTAGCACAAATGGAGGCTGCTGGACTCAATGAGCAAGAAATGGCGCTCATTATCAAGCGCTTCAAGACCATGCTCAAAGGACGCAAAGAGTACCCCAATAAGAATAAAACAAGGGGAAAGCGTTCATGCTTCAAATGCGGTAAGACTGGTCATTTTATTGCTCAATGTCCCGATAATGAAAATGATCAGGCACAAGAAAGACATGGGAAGAAGGAGAAAAAGAAGAATTACAGGAAGGCAAAGGGCGAGGTGCATCTAGAAAAGGAATGGGACTGTAACTGCTCTTCATCAAACTCCGACGACGAAGGACTTGCTGCCTCGGCCTTTGATAAGTCTTCACTCTTTCCCAACGAACATCATACATGTCTTATGGCTAAGGAGAAGAAGGTACGTATTCGAGATACTCCTAAGTACTCTTCTTCTAGTGATGAAGAATCCTCTGATGATGAAGTAGACTACTCTGATTTGTTTAAGGGTTTAGATAGAACTAAGGTAAACAAAATTAATGAATTAATTGATGCTCTAAATGAAAAGGATAGATTGCTAGAGAAACAAGAGGATATTTTGTATGAGGAACATGACAAGTTTGTTAATGTTCAAAAATCTCTTGCTTTAGAAGTTAAAAGGAATGAAATGCTATCCTCTGAGTTGTCTGCTTGCCATGAATCTGTCTCTAGTTTAAGGAGTTTAAATGATGAATTAAATGCTAAGCTAGAGGAAGTTAACAAAACTAGTTCATGTGTAGAGCATGTTGTTATTTGTAATAGATGCAAGGATTTTGATGTTGATGCCTGTGATGAACATCTTGCTTCTATTACTAAATTGAACAATGAGGTGGGAAGTCTTAATGCTCAACTTAAGACTTGCAAAGTTAAATTTGATAAACTAAAATTTGCTAGGGATGCCTACACTGTTGGTAGACACCCCCAATTAAGGATGGGCTTGGTTTTCGAAAGGAAACTGTCGGGGACCATAATTAGGGGTACCCTCAAGGCCCCTAAATCTCAGCTGGTAACCCCCATCAGCACAAAGCTGTAAAGGCCTGATGGGTGCGATTAAATCAAGGATCGGTCCATTCAAGGGACACGATCGTGCCTCGCCTGAGCCTAGCCTCAGGCAAGGGAAGCCGACCCCGGAGAACCTACGTCTCGCCCGAGGACCCCCCTCCAGCAACGGGCACACTATCGGCTCGCCCGAGGCCTAGTCTTCACTGAGAAGCAACCTTGGCCACATCGCCACGCCGACCGACCAAATCGCAGGGGCATTCAATGCAAAGGTGGCCTAACACCTTTATCCTGACGCACGCCCTCCAGTCGACGGGGCCGAAGTGACCGCAGTCACTTCATCGCTCCACTGACCAGTCTGACAAGAGGACAGCGCCGCCTGCGCCGCTCCGACTGCTGAGCCACCCGACAGAGTGAGGCTGACAGCAGCCAAGGCCGGCCTCGGGCGTCATAGGAAACTCCGCTCCACCCGACCCAGGGCTCGGACTCGGGCTCAGCCCCGGAAGACGGCAAACTCCGCTCCGCCCGACCCAGGGCTCGGACTCGGGCTCAGCCCCGGAAGACGGCGAACTCCGCTCCGCCGGACCTAGGGCTCGGACTCGGGCTTAGCCCCGGAAGACGACGAACTTCGCCTCGCCCGACCCTAGGGCTCGGACTCAGCCCTGGCCTCAGCCGACGGTCTCCGCCTCGCCCGACCCAGGGGCTCGGACTCGACCACGGCCACGGAAGACAGACTCGACCTCGACCTCGGAGGAGCCTCCACCTCGCCCAGCCTAGGGCGTGGACCGACCACGTCGACAGGAGGCGCCATCATTACCCTACCTCGAGCTGACTCAGGCTACGGGGAACAAGACCGGCGTCCCGTCTGGCTCGCTCCGCCAGATAAGCAATGATGGCGCCCCGCACGCTCTATGACGATGGCGGCTCTCGGCCCCCTTACGGAAGCAAGAGGACGTCAGCAAGGACTCGACAAGCCCCAACAGCTGTCCTCTCGCCAGGCTCCAGCGCTCCTCTGACGGCCACGACACCACACGAACCGGGTGCCAAAACCTCTCCGACTGCCACGACGACGGGTACTTAGGGCGCTAGCTCTCCTCCGCTAGACACGAAACACTCTGCTACACCCCCCATTGTACACCTGGATCCTCTCCTTACGTCTATAAAAGGAAGGACCAGGGCCCTCTTACAGAGGGTTGGCCCGCGCGGAGAAGGACGGGACGGCGCTCGCTCAAGGCCGCTCGCTCCCACTCCCGCGTGGACGCTTGTATCCCCCTACTGCAAGCGCACCCGACTCAGGCACGGGGCTAACACGAAGGTCGCGGGATTCGCTCTCTAACACGCCTGCCTCCCTCCGGCTGCTTCCTTTCCCCCCTTCGCGTTCCACCTTGCGTCGACCCATCTGGGCTGGGGCACGCGACGACATTTCACTCGTCGGTCCAGGGACCCCCCGGGTTTCGAAACACCGACAGTTGGCGCGCCAGGTAGGGGCCTGCTGCGTGTTGACGAACAGCTTCCCACCAAGCTCCAGATGGGCAGTCTCCAGCAACCTTTCCAGCCTGGGACGGTGCTCCGTTTCAGGAATCTTGAGTTTATGTCCCTCGACGGCAGCTACGACATGATACTCCTTCCCCCGCCGCGCGACAGCGACAATGGCGGTCGACAACCCGCTCGCCGGCGGGGAAATCGACGACGCCTTCCCCACGAGGTGGAAGGACGACATTCGGGCTTGTCCCGTCCCCTCCCCCGCCGACGGAGGAGGAGGCAGGGCAACCAAGGCCAAGCGGGAAGCGGCACCTCGTTGGCTGTCGAGCGAGTCGCCGGCGCCGGCGCCCCAACGGAGGGCGCGTCGGGCATCGATCTCGCGTCTGAGATGAAGACGAGCGCCGCCTCCCCGCAACACGCCAATCTCAAGCAAACACACGACGCCAGCACGCTCGCGAAGGACTTGCTGGGCGTCACCCTTGTACTTGAGACGACGGTGCAGTCAGTCCCAGACGCGACCTCGTCACCGACCGTCGATCGAAAGGTACCGACCGATTCCCATCTCGTGTCTTTTGGATTCGGCCTCGACCCACCGAGCGACTCCGCTTCGGTGAGCACTTTCATAGAGGCGAGTCCAAACCCCCGGGGGTATCGTGTGCGGCCACCTTGGGACCGACTGACGGCTGACTCGACCTACGAGCCCTCGGGGTCCGAGGAAGATGGCGAGCCCGACCTCTGTTGCGATTTCTCCGGACTTGGTAACCCTAGTGCCATGCGGGACTTCATGACCGCATGTGACTACTGCCTTTCTGACTGCTCCGACGGCAGCCGCAGCCTCGACGACGAGGACCACGACCCAAGTCGTGAATGTTTCCACGTCGATCTAGGGGGTCCCGGCGAAGGCAACCATCTTGGTATGCCGGAAAACGGTGATCCCCCTAGGCCCGTGCCTCGCGTTGACATCCTTCGAGAGCTAGCTGTGGTCCCCGTCCCGGCGAGGGGTCCTGACCCACAGCTCGAGCAAATCCGCGAGAGGCAGGCCAGGCTCGACGAGGGAGCAGGAACGCTTGTGCCGATCCGCCGGGACGTCGAGCAGGAATGGGCGATCCAACCCCCGACCGGAGAAGCGCGTCATCTCCCCCAGGACATCCAGCACCGCATCGCCGACGACGTCAGGGTGAGGCCGCCGCCGGATCCCAGCGGAGTCGGCCAGAACCTGGCTGCAGCAGCAATGCTTCTCCGCGCGATGCCGGAGCCATCAACCACTGAAGGGCGGTGTATCCAGGGGGAGCTCAAGAATCTCCTGGAGGACGCCGCGGTCTGATGGGCCGAAAGCTCTACCTCCCAAAGGCAGGGGATCCCCTCGGAACATCACGCCGCGACTTCCCGATTCATGCGGGAAGCCTCGGTCCACTCCGGGCGCACGCGCAACGCAGCGCCTGTGGCCCCGGGTCCCCTCGGCAACGAGCGCCATCATCACGACCGTCGGGCCCACCTCGACGACAGGGCGCGCCGAGGCTACCACCCCAGGCGTGGGGGACGCTACGACAGCGGGGAGGATCGGAGTCCTTCGCCCGAACCACCCGGTCCGCAGGCTTTCAGCCGCGCCATACGACGGGCACCGTTCCCGACGCGGTTCCGAACCCCGACTACTATCACAAAGTACTCGGGGGAGACGAGACCGGAACTGTGGCTCGCGGACTATCGGCTGGCCTGCCAACTGGGTGGAACGGACGACGACAACCTCATCATCCGCAACCTCCCCCTGTTCCTCTCTGACACCGCTCGAGCCTGGCTGGAGCATCTGCCCCCGGGGCAGATCTCCAACTGGGACGACCTGGTCCAAGCTTTCGCCGGCAATTTCCAGGGCACATACATGCGCCCTAGGAACTCCTGGGATCTCCGAAGCTGCCGCCAGCAGCCGGGAGAGCCTCTCCGGGACTACATCCGGCGATTCTCGAAGCAGCGCATAGAGCTGCCCAACGTCACCGATTCAGATGTCATCGGCGCGTTCCTCGCCGGCACCACCTGCCGTGACCTGGTGAGCAAGCTGGGTCGCAAGACCCCCACCAGGGCGAGCGTGCTGATGGACATCGCCACCAAGTTCGCCTCTGGCCAGGAGGCGGTTGAGGCTATTTTTCGGAAGGACAAGCAGCCCCAGGGCCGCCCACCGGAAGATGCTCCCGAGGCGTCAACTCAGCGCGGCGCCAAGAAGAAGGGCAAGAAGAAGTCGCAAGCGAAACGCGACGCCGCCGACGCGGACCTTGTCGCCGCCGCCGAGTACAAGAACCCTCGGAAACCTCCCGGAGGTGCCAACCTTTTCGACAAGATGCTCAAGGAGCCATGCCCCTATCATCCGGGGCCCATCAAGCACACCCTCGAGGAGTGTGCCATGCTTCGACGACACTTCCACAAGGCCGGGCCACCCGCGGAGGGTGGCAAGGCCCCCGACGACGCGAAGGAGGAAGATCGCAAGGCAGGAGGGTTCCCCGAGGTCTGCGACTGCTTCATGATCTACGACGGGCAAGTGGCGAACGCCTCGGCTCGGCACCGCAAGCAAGAGCGTCGGGAGGTCTGCTCGGTAAAGGTGGCGGCGCCAGTCTACCTAGACTGGTCCGACGAGCCCATCACCTTTGACCGGGCCGACCATCCAGACTACGTGCCGAGCCCGGGGGGATACCCACTCGTTGTCGACCCCATCATCGGCAACGTCAGGCTCACCAAGGTCCTCATGGACGGAGGCAGCAGCCTCAACATCATCTACGCCGAGACCCTCAGGCTCCTGCGGATCGATCTGTCCTCGGTCCAGACGGGCGCTGCGCCTTTCCACGGGATCGTCCCCAGGAAGCGCGTTCATCCCCTCGGACAACTCGACCTACCCGTCTGCTTCGGGACGCCCTCCAACTTTCGAAGGGAGACCCTCACGTTCGAGGTGGTCGGGTTCCGAGGAACCTACCATGCGGTACTGGGAAGGCCATGCTACGCGAAGTTCATGGCCGTCCCCAACTACACCTACCTCAAGCTCAAGATGCCGGGCCCCAACGGGGTCATCACCGTCGGGCCCACGTACCGACACGCATTCGAATGCGATGTGGTGTGCGTGGAGTACGCCGAGGCCCTCGCCGAATCCGAGGCCCTCATCGCTGACCTGGAGAGCCTCTCTAGGGAGGCGCCCGATGTGAAGCGCCACGCCGACAACTTCGAACCAGCAGAGACGGTCAAGTCCGTCCCTCTCGACCCCTGCAACGACGCCACCAAGCAGATCCGGATCGGTTCCGAGCTCGACCCCAAATAGGAAGCAGTGCTCGTCGACTTTCTCCGCGCGAATGCCGACATTTTCACGTGGAGTCCCTCGGACATGCCCGGCATACCGAGGGAAGTCGCCGAGCACTCTCTGGATATTCGAGCTAGGGCCCGACCCGTGAAGCAACCTCTGCGCCGATTCGACGAAGAAAAGCGCAGAGCCATAGGCGAAGAGATCCACAAGCTACTGGCAGCAGGGTTCATCAAAGAGGTATTCCATCCCGAATGGCTTGCCAACCCTGTGCTTCTGAGAAAGAAAGGGGGGAAATGGCGGATGTGTGTAGACTACACTGGTCTAAACAAAGCATGTCCGAAGGTTCCCTACCCTCTGCCTCGCATCGATCAGATCGTGGATTCCACTGCTGGGTGCGAAACCCTGTCTTTCCTCGATGCCTACTCCAGGTATCACCAGATCAAGATGAAAGAGTCCGACCAGCTCGCGACTTCATTCATCACACCCTTCGGCATGTACTGCTATGTTACAATGCCGTTTGGTTTGAGGAATGCGGGGGCGACGTACCAGCGATGCATGAACCATGTGTTCGGCGAACACATCGGCCGAACGGTCGAGGCCTATGTCGATGACATCATAGTCAAGACGAGGAAGGCCTCCGACCTCCTTTCCGACCTTGAAGCGACATTCCGATGTCTCAAGGCAAAAGGCGTGAAGCTTAATCCCGAAAAGTGTGTCTTTGGTGTCCCCCGAGGCATGCTCTTGGGGTTCATCGTCTCCGAGCGGGGCATCGAAGCCAACCCGGAGAAGATTGCGGCTATCACCAGCATGGGGCCAATCAAGGACTTGAAAGGCGTACAGAGGGTCATGGGATGTCTCGCGGCTCTGAGCCGCTTCATCTCCCGCCTCGGCGAAAGAGGTCTGCCTCTGTACCGCCTCTTAAGAAAAGCTGAGTGCTTCGCTTGGACCCCTGAGGCCGAGGAAGCCCTCGGGAACCTGAAGGCGCTTCTCATGAACGCGCCCATCTTGGTGCCCCCCGCTGCCGGAGAAGCCCTCTTGATCTACGTCGCTGCAACCACCCAGGTGGTTAGCGCCACGATCGTGGTTGAGAGACGAGAAGAAGGGCATGCATTGCCCGTCCGGAGGCCAGTCTACTTCATCAGTGAGGTACTGTCCGAGACCAAGATCCGCTACCCACAAATCCAGAAGCTGCTGTACGCGGTGATCCTGACACGGCGGAAGTTGCGACACTACTTCGAGTCTCATCCGGTGACTGTGGTGTCCTCCTTCCCCTTGGGAGAGATCATCCAGTCCTGAGAGGCCTCGGGTAGGATTGCGAAGTGGGCGGTGGAGATCATGGGCGAGGCGATCTCTTTCGCCCCTCGGAAGGCCATCAAGTCCCAGGTCTTGGCGGACTTCGTGGCTGAATGGGCCGACACCCAGCTCCCGATGGCTCCGATCCAACCGGAGCTCTGGACCATGTTTTTCGACGGGTCGCTGATGAAGACGGGGGCCGGCGCAGGCCTCCTCTTCGTCTCGCCCCTCGGGAAGCACCTATGCTACGTGCTACGCCTCCACTTCCTGGCGTCCAACAATGTGGCAGAGTACGAGGCTCTGGTAAATGGGTTGCGAATCGCCATCGAGCTAGGGGTCCGACGCCTTGACGCTCGCGGTGACTCGCAGCTCGTCATCGACCAAGTCATGAAGAACTCCCACTGCCGCGACCCGAAGATGGAAGCCTACTGCGATGAGGTTCGGCGCCTGGAAGACAAGTTCTACGGGCTCGAGCTCAACCACATCGCCCGACGCTACAACGAGACTGCGGACGAGCTGGCTAAAATAGCCTCGGGATGAACAACAGTTCCCCCGGACGTATTCTCCCGAGACCTGCATCAACCCTCCGTCAAGACCGAGGACACGCCCGAGCCCGAGGCACCTTCGGCTCCGCCTGAGGCACCCTCGGCTCAGTCCGAGGTACCCTCGGCCCAGTCCGAGGTACCCTCGGCACGGTCCGAGGTACCCTCGGCTCATCCCGAGGTACCCTCGGCCCCCGAGGGTGAGGCACTACGCGTCGAAGGGGAACCAAGCAAGGTCATGCCTAATCAAAGCTGGCAGGCCCCGTACCTGCAATATCTCCACCGAGGGGAGCTGCCCCTCGACCAAGCCGAAGCTCGGCGGTTAGCGCGGCGCGCCAAGTCTTTCGTCTTGCTGGGAGACGGGAAGGAGCTCTACCACCGCAGCCCCTCAGGCATCCTCCAGCGATGCATTTCCATCGCCGAAGGCCAGCAGCTCTTGCAAGAGATACACTCGGGGGCTTGTGGCCATCACGCAGCACCTCGGACCCTCGTTGGAAATGCCTTCCGACAAGGATTCTACTGTCCGACGGCGGTGGCCGATGCTACCAGGATTGTCCGCACCTGCGAAGGGTGTCAGTTCTACGCGAGGCAGACCCACCTGCCCGCTCAGGCTCTACAGACCATACCCATCACCTGCCGTTTGCTGTGTGGGGTCTGGACCTCGTTGGCCCCTTGCAGAAGGCACCCGGGGGCTACACGCACCTGTTGGTCGCCATCGATAAATTCTCCAAGTGGATCGAGGTCCGACCCCTAAACAGCATCAGGTCCGAGCAGGCGGTGGCGTTCTTCACCAACATCATCCATCGCTTTGGGGTCCCGAACTCCATCATCACCGACAACGGTACCCAGTTCACCGGCAGAAAGTTCCTGGACTTCTACGAGGATCACCACATCCGGGTGGACTGGGCTGCCGTGGCTCACCCCATGATGAATGGGCAAGTGGAGCGGGCCAACGGCATGATCCTGCAAGGACTCAAGCCTCGGATCTACAACGACCTCAACAAGTTCGGCAAGCGGTGGATGAAGGAACTCCCCTCGGTGGTCTGGAGTCTGAGGACAACGCCGAGCCGAGCCACGGGCTTCACACCGTTCTTTCTAGTCTATGGGGCCGAGGCCATCTTGCCCACAGACCTAGAATATGGTTCCCCGAGGGCGAGGGCCTACACCGACCAAAGCAACCAAGCCAACCGAGAAGACTCACTGGACCAGCTGGAGGAGGCTCGGGACATGGCCTTACTACACTCGGCGCGGTACCAGCAGTCCCTGTGACGCTACCACGCCCGAGCGGTTAGGTCCCGAGACCTCCAGGAGGGCGACCTGGTGCTTCGGCTGCGACAAGACGCCCGAGGGCGGCACAAGCTCACGCCTCCCTGGGAAGGGCCGTTCGTCATCGCCAAGGTCTTGAAGCCCGGAACGTACAAGCTGGCCAACAGCTAAGGCGAGGTCTACAGCAACGCTTGGAACATCCAACAGCTACGTCGCTTCTACCCTTAAGATGCTTTCAAGTTGCTCGTATACTTCGTTCACACACCAAGTCTGGTCGTCAAGGAAGGGTCAGCCTTGCCTCGGCAAAGCCCGACCCTCCCTTGGGGGCTAGAAGGGGCAACCCCCTCTGCGTCAAAATTTTCCTCGAAAAAAGAAAAAAAAATCTTTTCTGCCAGAATGCCTTTCGTGCTCTTCGACTACTTCAAAAGTGGATCATGAAAACGACGGAGTACACGTAAGCAGCCAAGGCTGACCGAGCCGAGGGATTCCTACGCCTCCGGGATACGGATACCTCACTCATCACCTTCTGCGATAAGTAACTCGTGCTCGGATAAGTGACTCCGCAGACCGAACAAGTCTTCATGCTCGAGAAGCTCCTCTACCGAAATGATTTTTTGGGCCTTCTCAACTGCGTCGGTAACAGAACCCTATGAACGAGTAAGAGCGCGCGTAAGCGGCAAGGCTGACCGAGCCAAGGGACTCCTACGCCTCCGGGATACGGATACCTCACTCATCACCTTCCGTGAAAAGCAACTCTCGCCCGCACAAACAATTCTGTTACCGACAAATGAGTCCAGACACTCGAAACAAGAGGAAAAGAGACGCAGCTTTACAACACGACGACGATGTGTTTAGGCCTCGGCGGCCACAGAAAACATACACACACTACAAGACGACCTGATCCTGCAGGCTCGGACGTCGACAGCCGAAGGGGGCAGCAGCACCCTCGGCATCAACTACACCTTCGGCGGGGTCTGACCTAGCCTCGGACGACGACGCGGTCGGAGGGCCCCTACTCCGAAGGACGACATCAGCACCACACCCGGGCCGTCGCCACCAGGGTCTTATTCGAGAATCTGGCCCGAGCAGGCGGCTCGGCCGGCCACCCCGAGGCCTCGGCCAGCTGACCCTCAAAGACATCAGCTCGGCTTGTGGCCTCGGCAGCTCAACTCCGGCGTCGATTCCATCAGTGGACCACCTGGCCAGGCTCTGGCCAACTACACCTCCTTTTCAAAGCCAACTCTGCCTCCATCCGTGCTGACACCGCTACCTCCGGCTTCGGCTCATCAAAGAGCGGCCGAGGGGTTCCTTTAACTAAGCAAGGGAAGCCTCGGACTGCAAGGCCGACCGAGCCGAGGGACTCCTATGCCTCCGGGATACGGATACCTCACTCGTCTCCTTCGCACGAGGCAACTCACGCTTGGTGAAGCGGTTCAGATAATCGACAAGGCGAGTCTTAGTGCTCGAAATGAAGAAAAAACACGGCTCCATGCCGAAAGTACATACACATTCAGGCCTCGACAGCCACAATGAACAAAAACACTGGCATCCAAGGTGCCAATACAAACGGAACTCCGGTTCCGTCCCCACAACAGCAGCCATGATCCCAGTACGGGCGCGGCCACCGGAAGGCTTTCGTTCGCGTCCCTACTCAAGAGACGCGAAACAGGCATCAAAGCCAAAGAGCCGGGGGTCGGCCCGTGGGCGGCGCTGACGGCCTCAATGAGGGGGGAGCTTCCTCTGGCTGCCACCACATCAGCACGGACGGTAGCATCCGCCTCTCCACCAACGCCGACGGTCGGCAAAGCGCACCGGCAGGTCCTCGCTCCCGTCCTCGCCACGAAAGCGAGGAAGAAGGCGGAATGTTGCATCCTAGCTGGGCAGCAACAGTTCGCCTTCCCCGGCATGGCTGGAGGACGCCTCCTCCGCAGAGCTGGAGGATGGTTTCCACCACCAGAAGCTGGAAGAGGAGGTGGCCAGCCGACCCGCGCGGGAGGTAGAGCTCCGACTCAGCCCGGCCTCCGCCCCAGCAAGGATGATGAACATCCTTGAAGCTGAGGGCGGAGCCAAGATCGCAGCCCGGCTTGCTTCTCCCCGTCCAGAAGCTGGAGGTCACCGTCTTGGGTGACCACCGACGAGGGGATGCAGCCGGGCTGCCTGATGAAAATCCTTGAAGCCGAACGATGGCTGAAAGGTACCAACTTCCACGAAGTTGCGTTCCTCCTCCGACAAGACGGAAGGGTTCCGGGCGTCCCCCGCCCGGGGGCTCGGAAGGTGGAAAGACACGATGCATGTGGGGAGCACGAAGACATGGTTGCCCTCCAAGGGGGTCGCCCCCCTTTTAAAGGCGGCTCTCCCTACCTGCGCCCTCAATCGTTGCGGGTCAAGTCTTCTCCAACACGCTCTAAGATTTCCCCCCCCCACGGCGCGGGGGCTGGGGCCCACGCGTCATGCAACCAGTGCGCCGGCTGCTACGTGTGAACAACTGCACCGCCGCTCGCGCCACTACCGCGCCTCCTCGACTGCGGAGTCAATACCGCGACTTGAGGCAACCCTGCAGTGCCAGCCAAGCGCGACGGTCAAATGCGGTCAAAATTGGGCCGGCAGTAATGGCGGTGGCAGGCGGGCAGAAGCAGCGGTCACGTCGTCAGCCAAGCTCACGTCCCATCCAGGGGCAGCGGGGGAGTCCTCTCTCACGGCGTGAAGACGACACGCCCGTGATCCGTTCCTCAAACGGCTCGCGCACGCGCAACGGCCGCCCCACGAACCGCTCGCCCCGTCGCATTAACTCCGCGGCGGGACAGGCGGCGTCTCTGGCGGGAGAAGCAAGCGACGCTTCGCCCTCGTCAAAATAATGACCGCGTCGAAAAAGGTACGCCACGTCATTCGACTTCGCATCCTTTTCCTTTTCCTCTTTCTCTCTCTTACAGCAGGGACCGGGAAAGGGGGATACCCCGAAAAGGACCCTTCTCCGTGAAGGAAACAGGCTCCGAGCCTCCCTACTGATCAGAGGTTCGAAGGCTGGCCCCTTGGAGGGGTTCAACAGCCGCCTCAGAGCACGTGGGCTCCACACCCACTACTGGTCAGAGGTTCGATGGTCGGCCCCTCGAAGGGTTCAACGGCCGCCTCAGGCCACTCGGGCTCCGCGCCCACTACTGATCAGGGGTTCGTAGGATGGCCCTCGAAGGGTTCACAGTCGCCTCAGACACAGAGCAAGGGATGACCATGGGTACGTTCGATACATAACCAAGGCTCGGGCTACGCTCTCGAGGTACCCTAGGACATTTCCGAGACCAGTGGGAACGATCTTGTAACAGAGTCCCATCAGAGGGAGGCATCAAGCCCTCGGACCCCGTCGACAGGGGACCGGGTCCGGCAGATCATCCGCAGGTACTTTTGGGCGCGCCTCTGGGCCTCTAGCCGACCCCTATCAAATGGGGCACGGACGTCCGCTCGGATTACCCGCCAGCAGCTCACCGGAGACACCATGTTCGGCGCCACCTGAGGGCAACATGGCGCTTTCCCCCCCTCCTCCTTGCGGAAAGGCGACGCAGGGGCGTATGTAAAAAAGCCGAGTCTGTCCCTGATCATCCTCTCGCCCTGTGCAGAGGCTCGGGGGCTGCTCTCGCACACCCGGCTCCGGCCAAACCGTTGACAGCGTCAACATACCAGCCCGAGAACTTGGGACCCGACAGTGCACTCGGGCTACGACCAGCTCGCATGAGGGGACAACTAGTCCAGCCGAAGTGTTGCGAAGCGCACTAAGACCTCGAAGGAGTAAAATTACTCCTCCGAGGCCTCGGGGGCTACACCCGGCGGGTGCGCTCGCGCGCACCCACCGGAACAGAATGCAACCAAAAAAGGCTGGTCCCCTTGCAAAAAAGTGCGGCAAAAGCCTCCAAGCGAGTATTAGTACTCCCTTGGAGGCTCGAGGGCTACTGTCGGGGACCATAATTAGGGGTACCCTCAAGGCCCCTAAATCTCAGCTGGTAACCCCCATCAGCACAAAGCTGCAAAGGCCTGATGGGTGCGATTAAATCAAGGATCGGTCCATTCAAGGGACACGATCGTGCCTCGCCCGAGCCTAGCCTCGGGCAAGGGAAGCCGACCCCGGAGAACCTACGTCTCGCCCGAGGACCCCCCTCCAGCAACGGGCACACTATCGGCTCGCCCGAGGCCCAGTCTTCACCGAGAAGCAACCTTGGCCACATCGCCACGCCGACCGACCAAATCGCAGGGGCATTCAATGCAAAGGTGGCCTGACACCTTTATCCTGACGCACGCCCTCCAGTCGACAGGGCCGAAGTGACCGCAGTCACTTCGCCGCTCCACTGACTGGTCTGACAAGAGGACAGCGCCGCCTGCGCCGCTCCGACTACTGAGCCACCCGACAGAGTGAGGCTGACAGCAGCCAAGGCCGGCCTCGGGCGTCATAGGAAACTCCGCTCCGCCCGACCTAGGGCTCGGACTCGGGCTCAGCCCCGGAAGACGGCGAACTCCGCTCCGCCCGACCCAGGGCTCGGACTCGGGCTCAGCCCCAGAAGACGGCGAACTCTGCTCCGCCCGACCCAGGGCTCGGACTCGGGCTTAGCCCCGGAAGACGACGAACTTCGCCTCGCCCGACCCCAGGGCTCGGACTCAGCCCTGGCCTCAGCCGACGGTCTCCGCCTCGCCTGACCTAGGGGCTCGGACTCGACCACGGCCACGGAAGACAGACTCGACCTCGACCTCGGAGGAGCCTCCACCTCGCCCAGCCTAGGGCGTGGACCGACCACGTCGACAGGAGGCGCCATCATTACCCTACCCCGAGCTGACTCACGTGTCGGGGACCATAATTAGGGGTACCCTCAAGGCCCCTAAATCTCAGCTGGTAACCCCCATCAGCACAAAGCTGCAAAGGCCTGATGGGTGCGATTAAATCAAGGATCAGTCCATTCAAGGGACACGATCGTGCCTCGCCCGAGCCTAGCCTCGGGCAAGGGAAGCCGACCCCGGAGAACCTACGTCTCGCCCGAGGACCCCACTCCAGCAACGGGCACACTATCGGCTCGCTCGAGGCCCAGTCTTCACCAAGAAGCAACCTTGGCCACATCGCCACGCCGACCGACCAAATCGCAGGGGCATTTAATGCAAAGGTGGCCTGACACCTTTATCCTGACGCACGCCCTCCAGTCGACAGGGCCGAAGTGATCGCAGTCACTTCGCCGCTCCACTGATCGGTCTGACAAGAGGACAACACCGCCTGCGCCGCTCTGACTGCTGAGCCACCCGATAGAGTGAGGCTGACAGCAGCCAAGGCCGGCCTCGGGCGTCATAGGAAACTCCGCCTCGCCCGACCCCAGGGCTCGGACTCGGGCTCAGCCCCGGAAGACGGCGAACTCCGCTCCGCCTAACCCAGGGCTTGGACTCGGGCTCAGCCCCGGAAGATGGTGAACTCCGCTCCGCCCGACCCAGGGCTCGGACTTGGGCTCAGCCTCGGAAGACGACGAACTCCGCTCCGCCCGACCTAGGGCTCGGACTCGGGCTCAGCCCCGGAAGACGACGAACTCCGCCTCGCCCGACCCAGGGCTCGGACTCGGGCTCAGCCCCGAAAGATGACGAACTCCGCCTCGCCCGACCCTAGGGCTCGGACATGGGCTCGGCCCCAGAAGACGACGGACTCCGCTTCGCCCGACCCCAGGGCTCGGACTTAGCCCTGGCCTCAGCCGACGGTCTCCGCCTCGCCCGACCCAGGGGCTCGAACTCGACCACGGCCACGGAAGACAGACCCGACCTCGACCTTGGAGGAGCCTCCACCTCGCCCAACCTAGGGCACGGACCGACCACGTCGACAGGAGGCGCCATCATTACCCTACCTCGAGCTGACTCAGGCTATGGGGAACAAGACCGGCGTCCCATCTGGCTCGCTCCGCCAGATAGGCAATGATGGCGCCCCGCACGCTCTATGACGACGGCGGCTCTCGCCCCCCTTACGGAAGCAAGAGGACGTCAGCAAGGACTCGACAGCCCCAACAGCTGTCCTCTCACTAGGCTCCAGCACTCCTCCGACGGCCACGACACCACATGAACCGGGTGCCAAAAACTCTTCGGCTGCCACGATGGCGTGTACTTAGGGCGCTAGCTCTCCTCCGCTAGACACGTAGCACTCTGCTACACCCCCCATTGTACACCTGGTGTGGCGGAACTGCCCGAGTTATTCCAACTTAAGTGCCTAAGCCCTGCCTTAGAGGCTAGACCACACTTAAATGGGAATAATCCGTCAATCCCTCGGATCTAGTCCTACACGGCCACTGACAGGATCAAGTACCACAATCTCACTCGATGGTGAGTCACAGAGCAAATACAATAAAGCATAAAACCATACATGTCAGAGTATTAAATTATTACATCATCATCATCATCATCGGAGTTTCTGCAAAAGTGACCATCATTGTTTCGAAGTGCAGCGGAAATAAACTAGCGGTAAATAAATAGAGAGATGGGGAAGCCTGTCCCATCACTCCTCATGCTCCTCCTCAGCCGAGGCAGGGTCCCACTCGACAGTCCAACCCGGTGGCAAGGTGGACGACCAAGTCACTCCAGCAACCATTTCCTCCAGAGAACCTGTAAAATTATGCCACAAGCAAGGCTGAGTATACTAATACTCAGCTAGACTTACCCGGTGTGAGGAGTCTACTCCTCTACCTCTAGACATGCAGCTGTTTGGCTGTGGGGTTTGGTTGCCAAAAGCACTAGCTGAGTTTCTAAATCAAGATTTTAACTTTGTCAAAATTAAGTGTGACTCTCTTAAGGCTAAAAGTGTACTATCTACTCATACATAGTAGCAAGAATTTTTAGCAATCAATATCTTGTATCATCTCAACACAGTTCCACTTGTTACTCAATGTAGCAGCATGGATCAAGCAGTCTCATTAGCTGCGAGAAGCAGACGATTCGAATCGAGTTTTTAAACCTTGCAAGGTAAACCTAAACACACGACATGCGGGGGCACTCCGTCCCCACACATATCAACCGTCCCCATCAATTCCCTGGCAACAGAAAGGGGCTCACCGCCTTGGCGTACAATGCCTCACTGACCCCGACTGGCCATCGTGCAGTGACCGCACTTGTACCCACCATAACCGGAATGGGAGACCTCGTCTCAGGTCGCGTGAGGAGGGCAATCTGCGGGTAGGTTCACTCAGGTACTAGGCTTACCGATTTACCATATTTCTCGGTATGTGTTTAGTACGTTCAAACGCTTGACTCACGGTACCACACCTTAATCCTTATTCCGGTTCCCACCTCGTAGACAACCAATCCCCATGGATTGTTGTCCACAGACCAACACCATTATGATATAAAAATGGATACAACCAATTTCCTGATCTCGCGCGAGTGCTAGAAAATCACTCGACTTCTACCGAGATCCTACTTAATAAAGCAGCTACTCGACTTAGCATACTAGTATTCATCACAATGGGGTTCCTGAGATCATGCAACTATGGTTTCAAACAACTCCTACACTTAAGTGCACAAACAATCCTACAATCATTAAGTGTAGTAAAATAGCATAAATAACAGGTTATGCATAAAACCGGGGCTTGCCTTCCAAAGCAGTGGCAGGCAGGTCCTCTGGTGCAGGCTCTGGTGCTGGGTCTGGGCTACTTCCTGAGCAGCTCCTTGCTCCGGCACGAGGACGTACTCTCCGTCAGCAAGATTACAGTCTATCGAATGAAATGAACATGTACGTTATGATTATCCAGGATTAATAACATTATGCAAAAAGAAAACTAAGTTAAGGAATAACTTAGGGTTTCTGGGTCATACGGGGCTTTTAGTGGTTTAGGCTTATTACTCCTAGGTTTAGATGTTTGTTGAGGATAACATAGTGGATTTGCATTGTCCTTACATAATTCAATGGGAAATGTTATAAGGGTTTTAGGGTGACACTAATGACCAGTATTTATTTTCCTTTCTTTAATTTCTACTTATGGTTTTTAGTGTAGGTTTGAACTATGACAGTAGGTTAATAATTTCCAAAAATTCTGTAAAAAATTGCAGTGGGTTGCCATTGGCTATCCTAGCTAGTTTTAGGAATTTGAGGCTTAAACTATAAGGGCTATGCTTTAGACAAAAATAACAAGGGTGGTGTAAAATGGGCCACTTTACACTACACCTCACTATTAGAGTTGAGTTTCTTCCTAAGGGTCATTTTTGTTGGGTTCTAACAGTAATACTAAATCTCTGTGCCAAAATCCATAGAAAGTTAATTGGTGATTATTTAATTGTGATTTTCTAAAGTTTAATGCCAAAAAGGTGCTTATAACTAACTTGTCATTTGAAAAATATCAAACAACAGATTTTGTATTTTTCCTTTGTGCATAATAACCAAACATTAGTTATCCCAAGGTTTGGGGTGTCTTTGTCTTAGGGTTATTTTTGTAGAGTTTTTCTAAGTTATCCTTATTTTATTAATTTAAAAGGTATCCTTCTTATTTTATACTAAACCAGGGTATGATATATTTTTCCAGTGAACTACATTAAATAAGTATCCTAACAAAAATAGGGGTGCTCTCTGGTTCATGGTTTAAATTACATTTTCTATTTTTCTTATCTTTAAGCATATTATGGAATAAGGGGTGAAAACCAACTTAATAGAGTGGACAGAGAGGTTCAATATTTTTAAACAGGTCAGTAGGTACATATAAACTTCTCCAAATTTTTCTAACCCTAGTCAAATAGCACAACTATTTTTCTTACTATTATTGAGCTTTTGGCCAAAACTAACATTAAATCAGAGTTTTAAAATCTTCCTTAATACCAAGGGGTTTTTATATTTTTCTTAAATAGGTTACATTAATTAGAGTCTGACAAAATTGGTTTGACCAAATTTGGATGAACTAAACATAAGTTATGAATTTTTAAAGTCTCTGTTCAATTTTAAAATAGATTTTAAAAGAGTTTCCTGGAAAAACAGTTTACACCGGGGTCCCTGGGTTTAAAACAAATCCACCCTCGCAGATATACCCTTGCGCCACTGTTCCCCTGTGTCTCTGACATTTCACAAACCCCCCGACCTTCTCTCCCTCTCACCCGCAGTCCTTCCCCCAACTGAAATAGTAACCGCGGGAAAGAAAAGGGTGGCGCGGCTTACCGGCGGCGAGGGAGGTCCGGCGAAGGGTGGGGTTGGCTCGGGGAGACTCTGGCGGTCACGTCGAGGTACGGCTTGACGTCGGGGATGGCCGGAATCGCCTGGTCCACGAGCGCAGGCGAGTGTGCTCGTCGGCGGCGAGTGTACCGGCCAAACTACGGCGAACTGGTTCAATCCAAGGGCACGGTGAGCTTCACGGTGTAACGTAGCGACTATGTGCACAAGGAATCGAAGGATGGTTGAGTGGTTTACCCGGTCCACGTACTCCGGCGGGGTTGAGAGCTCCGGCGAGCGTGGACTGGCCTCTCCGGCGAAGCAAACTCCGATTCCTCGCTCGGGGAGCTTCACGGAGGCGTGCACAGCCTTCCCCGAGGGCTGGACGGGGTTGGGAATGGCTCTGCTGGCCGGTCTACGGTGACAGGGGGATTGGGCGGCCGCGGACTCGCTGCGTACGGGCAAACGGCGACGAGCTAACTCCGGTGAGGTTTTGAGGGTGCGCGGAAGAGTGTATTCGAAGCCTGGGAGGGTTTTATAGGCTCGGGCGCGGGCCACGGCACTGGTTTGGCTCGGGCGTGGCGCTGGGCACGCGGGAGCGCGCGCGGGCGTGCTCTGGCGCGGGCAGAAGGCGTCGAACACGTGGAGGTGAGTTTCTTCCATTGTTCAAACGTCTCCAGAGATCGCAAACGTGCGAATCTTGCCATGAATCCGGCGCAGACCTCCTCCTGGCACCTAGGGCTATCTCACATGTGTGAGTTCCAAAGGAAGATACGCCCTAGATCAGGAGATAGACGGGCGCCAAATCTGGCTTGTCTCACTGCCCACCACGCGACAAAACTGATGCCAATCCCTGTCAAACGTCCAAGTCTCGGTCTCCACTTCTTCCAGGGGGTGCCTTGGGTGGTATACCACATTTTTGGTATAGAACCCAAGTGGTTTTGGTGCCATCTTCAAGGTGAACACGGTTGATCCTTAAACTAGGGTTAAAAATGGACTTAGAGAGAAATAGAGAGCTCTAGCTCTCTCTCCACTTGGACATTTGAATTGGGGTTTCTCCAGGGGTCTTTTTGCATTATCCCCCCCTAATTGCTGGTTACAAGGTTGCTTAGGGTTTGGGTAAAGATTGTCCATGCTTTGCACATTTGCTCACTCTCTTTCCCCCCCTTTACTTAGGGTTTTGGAAGATAGAGTTTAAAAAGAGGTCTAGGGTTCTTCTCCCCTCCTATCCAAGGTAGTAAGTGAGCAAGGATTAGAGTAATGCTTCTTAGGTCATTGGCAACATGGTTAGCACATGATCTCCAAAGTTCTTTGGTGTGGCCCTAAGCCTCTACCACATGTGATCAAAGCCTTTAGTATTAAGGTGGGCTCCAACCAAGGTAACACCTGGGGTGTTACAGCCCTCCCCCCTTAAAGGAATCTCGTCCTGAGATTTTAGGTAGAGTCCCTTGGAGGGTGCTTGAAGGTGTGTTAGTGCTACTCTTCCTTTATGCTCAAGTTTCACTTATTAACTGCTCTTCGAATGTCATCCTCTTTGCAACTTCAGAAGGAAGCCCTTCTTAAGTTAAATCCACAACTTAGACTATCCTTGTTATCTAAGTTTTTCTTATAATTGAATTCAAAGGGCAGGTGGGGGGGTTGGGTTTTTGGGGTTACATACCGACTCCTTTGGGCAGAAAGTCGGGGAAGCGAGAGCGTAGAAAATCCTCCGTCTCCCATGTAGCTTCTTCTGCTGAATGGTGACTCCACTGAACCTTATACATTCTGATTGATCTTGCCCGAGTTGATCTTTCCTTCTGATCTAATACCTTGACGGGGTACTCTTGGTAGGACAAGTCTGGTTCTATCTCAATGTCTGGTTCCGGTAGCACTTCAGTGGGTAGACGAACACATTTCCGCAGCTGAGATACATGGAACACATTGTGAACTGCTGACATGCGGGGTGGCAATTCCAATTGGTAAGCTACGGGTCCACAACTTGCCTTGATCTCATAGGGTCCAATGTAACGAGGGGCTAACTTGCCCTTGATCCCGAATCTCTGGACACCCTTGGTTGGTGATATCTTAAGGTAGACATGATCTCCCACCTCAAACTGTAGAGGCTTCCGCCTCTTGTCATGATAACTCTTTTGCCTGGCCTGAGCAGCTTCTAGGTTCTTCTTGATAATTCTGACTTTTGCTTCTGCTTCAAGTACCAAATCGGGCCCAAAAATTTCCCTTTCTCCTGCTTGAGACCAATTTAGTGGGGTCCTACACCTTCTCCCATATAAGGCTTCAAAAGGTGCCATCCTCAGACTGGATTGATAGCTGTTATTGTAAGAAAACTCTGCCAAAGATAGACACTTGTCCCAATCCTTTCCATAATGTAGTGCGCATGCCCGCAACATGTCTTCCAAAATCTGATTTACCCTTTCTGTCTGGCCATCTGTTTGGGGATGGTATGCTGAGCTTCGTATAACCTGGGTTCCAAGTGATTCCTGCAATTGCTCCCAAAATCGTGCCACAAAAGGTGCTCCTCGGTCGGAGACTATAGTCCTTGGTATCCCATGCAGACGAACTATCTGGTCAATGTAGATCTCTGCATACTTCTCGCCCGATGGGTGGTGTGCACTGGCAAGAAATGAGCAGTCTTGGTCAATCTGTCCACAATAACCCATATAGAATCATGGTGCCTGGAGGTATTGGGCAATCCCACTATGAAGTCCATGCAAATGTCCTCCCATTTCCAAGATGGTATGGGAAGGGGTTGCAAGGGGCCTGCTGCCTTCAAGTGACTAGCTTTTATTCTCTGGCAAGTGTCACACTCGGAGATGTACTTGGCAATTTCCCTCTTCATTCTGGTCCACCAGTAAAAAGGTCTAAGATCATGGTACATCTTGTTGCCACCAGGGTGCATGGAGAATTTGGAAAGGTGAGCTTCATCCAGTATCTTCTTTCTAAGTTCAGGGTCCTTGGGAACCACCAATCGGTCTCCAAACCATAAAATTCCCTTGCTGTCCTGACGGAAACACTTGTATTTTTCTGCCTTTTGCTTGAGCATATCTTTGATAACCTGAACACCCTTATCCCCAATCTGTGCCTGAACTATTTGCTCTTGCAATGTGGGCTCCACCGAGATATATCTCAATTCACCGGAAGGAACAACTTCCAAGTTCAGCTTACACAGCTCATCACACAGGGTGGTGACTCTTGCATCCATGTTCATACAATTGCACTGGGCCTTTCTGCTCAAAGCATCTGCCACAACATTGGCTTTGCCAGGATGGTAATGCACCTCCAAATCATAGTCCTTGATTAATTCCAACCATCTCCTCTGCCTCATGTTCAGATCTGCCTGAGTGAAGATGTATTTGAGGCTCTTATGATCAGTGTAGATGTTACAGTGAGCCCCCATCAAGTAGTGTCTCCATATCTTAAGAGCATGAACCACAGCTGCCAATTCCAGATCATGTGTAGGGTAGTTCTGCTCATGGGGCCTGAGTGCTCGGGAAGCATAAGCAATCACTCTATTCTCTTGCATCAAGACACATCCCAATCCTGTACCAGAAGCATCACAATAAACTTCGAAGGGCTTAGTATTATCGGGTTGAGCCAGCACTGGGGCTGTTGTCAAATGTTGCCTCAGTGTATGAAAAGCATCTTCGCACTTCTGGCTCCAAGCGAACTTGGCTCCCTTCTTCAATAACTCAGTCATTGGCTTGGCAATTCTGGAGAAATCCGGAATAAATCGTCGATAATACCCTGCCAATCCCAGAAAACTCCTAATCTGCCTCACTGTAGTTGGAGATTTCCAGTCCATCACTTCTTGCACTTTCTCAGGGTCAACTGATATCCCATTCTGAGAAATTTTGTGACCCAAGAATTTAATCTCCTTCAGCCAGAACTCACACTTACTCAACTTAGCATACAACTGATGATCACGCAGTCTCTGAAGTACAGTATGCAGGTGTTTGGTGTGCTCGGCTTCATTCTTGGAATAAACCAGGATGTCATCAATGAAAACGACCACGAACTTGTCTAGCTCAGGCATGAATACTGAGTTCATCAAGTACATAAAATAAGCCGGGGCATTGGTCAGCCCAAAAGACATCACCAAAAACTCATAGAGCCCATATCTGGTAGAGAAAGCCGTCTTGGGAATGTCACTGGCACGGATCTTAATCTGATGGTAACCTGAGCGAAGGTCTATCTTGGAGAATACCTTGACTCCTACCAACTGATCGAACAGAACATCAATGCGGGGCAGCGGGTATTTGTTCTTGATAGTCACCGCATTGAGAGGGCGGTAGTCAACACACATCCTCAAACTCTCATCCTTTTTCTTCACAAATAATGCTGGACATCCCCATGGTGAAGTGCTTGGACGAATAAACCCCTTGTCCAACAATTCTTGCAATTGCCTTTTCAATTCTGCCAATTCCACGGGAGGCATCCTATAGGGTCTCTTGGATATAGGAGCAGTCCCAGGTTGCAACTCAATTGCGAACTCAATGTCTCGGTCAGGTGGCATCCCTGGCAATTCCTCCGGAAAAACATCTGGGTAGTCACGGACCACTGGGATCTTTTCCACCGGGGATTCTAACGTAACAAAGGCACAAGATCGGGTACAACCCTGGTTGGGTAAATGCAAAATAGTCTCGCCATAAGCAGGGGAATGGATTTCAATGGCTCTGGCTGCAATGTCCAATACTGTCTGATGCCTGGTCAACCAGTCAGCTCCCAAAATAATATCCACGCTATCCAATCCTAAGATGAGAAGGGTGGTTCTAATCACCAGTCTTCCAAATTTTATAGGCACTTGCCTGTTGATTTGATAAGTGGCAACTCTGCCTCCTGGCGTTGAAATTGTAATGCCCCCATCGGTATGGTGAAAGGGCAACTGGCATTTGGCACTAAACTTGGCACTGATAAAACTATGTGAAGCACCGGAATCAAAAAGAACAATAGCGGGAAAATTTAAAACTGTAAAGATACCAGTCATGACGGATGCTCCCTCTGGAATATCAGCCATGGTGGTGAAGTTTAGCCTGCCCTGCCGCACTTGCACCTTCTGCCTCTTCCCTTGGTTCTGATTAACATTCTGCCCCTGCCTCTACTGATTCCTGGGGCAATTCTTGGCATAATGCCCAGTGTTACCACAGGTGAAACACCTGTTGTCATTTGCCTGGCGGTACTGCTGCTGCTGATTGTTCCTCTGAGCTAGAAACTGGGTGCGGTTGGGTGCCTGCTGCTGCTGCTACGGTGGTCTGAGCACCCATCTCCCTTGCTGCTGCTGGGGTCCCCTGTTCTGCGTGTCGGACACAATCCTGAAGCGCTGCGGCTGAGCTGAGGGTCCTGCCACAGGGGTCTTCCTCTTCTTCTCTGTCTGTCGAGCTGTAATGCAGTCCTCCTGGGAGATAGCCATGTTGACCAACTCATTGTAGCTGTTGGCCCTGACGGTGTTGAGACGATCACAGAGCTTGGTGCTGAGCCCCCGTCTGAACCTGTCCCTCTTCTTCTCGTCCGTGTCTGCATGGTATCCAGCATACTGGCACAAGTCATTAAAGGCCTGGGCATACTGCAACACTGTCCTGTTGCCTTGAGTGAGTGCCAAAAACTCATTGAGCTTCCGGTCCATGATCCCGGCTGGTATATGATGTCCTCTGAAAGCTGCCTTGAACTCCGTCCACTCCACCTCTCGGTCCTCTGGCTGCATAGCAAGAAAATGATCCCACCAAGTCCTTGCGGGTCCGCGAAGCTGCTGGGTGGCAAACCTGACTTTGGTGACCTCTGAGCAAGCTCCATGGAGCAGTGGGAATTTGGATTCCACCACCCGCAACCATACATCTGCATCAAGGGGGTCCTCTACCCTTGTGAACAATGGAGGCTGGGTGCTGAGGGACTCCTGATAGGTAGCCGCCGCGGGGTGACGCTGATGGTCTCCGCCACCATAGTGCTGAGGTGGTGGCTGACGCTGAGCCAGCTGCCTCAAGATCTCATTCTGCTGAGCCATGAGCTCCTGCAGAGTGGGAGGCGGTGGCGGTGGCGGTGGAGGAACGTGCTCATTTTGGCCACGACGCTACCTCCCGGCCATCTGAAAAGCCACATACATGCTTAACACCACATCTCCAAGTTCAAGATTTTATCGCGGAGAAAAAGTTAAAACAACATGATAGTCTCCAACTTCAACATAAAGATTTTTTTAAAAGTCATAAATTCCTCTTTCCAAATTTAAACTGATAGTAGCATCCCTCAAACAGGCTTCCAGGAGAGTTTAGCATGGTTACATCGATTTGTCCCAAAATGACTCAACTCTATCTAGCCTAGTACCCCCAAGGGCACAAAAGCTAAGCTAGCCACGAGGAGTCCTACCATTACCAACGTCTAACTCTACTCTGGTCACCTAGTGCGCGAATGAGGCCGCACTCGACTCGGGGGAAGGTGGTCTTCCCGAGCCAGCAGTGTCTACACTGGAGGCAGGCTCATCTCCTCCCTCGATGTCGACGTCCTCGTTGGCCTCCTGGTCCTGGATCTCCTGGTGATGCATGTCCAGGTGCTCGTTAGCCTCAGCAAGCTGCTGCTGAGTGTTAATGAGCTGATCCTCTAAAACCTCGATGGTGTTCTCCCTGATGCCCACTAGCTCCTCCAACTCATGAACCTCATCAGACAGCTGCTCCACTTGCAAATCTTTTTCTACCAGCTCCTAGGACAAGTCAACCACGAGCTCCTCCCTGTTGTCCAAGGTGATCTTGGTCGCCTCTAGCAGTGCCATCAAATGAGACATTGCCTCCCCACGCATCACTTGCAGGCGATACAGGGCGTTCATGCATCGCACCGACAAGTGAGCCATGTGGCCTGGGTAGAGGGCCCAGATGTCCTTGGCATGCTCCACCCGATCCTTCCACATCGGGTCGTCCTCCTTTTCCGCGGGGAACAACCCAATGGGGTGGGTAGAGAGCTCCAAGGGATGGAACCCACAAAAAGTCGTCAACCCGTGCAGAGCGATCGCCTCGATCGTGTCCTCCGCCCGGTATCCGAAAGACTCGGAGTCCAGAGAACGCCAGCCTGGCTGCAGGGGATGAGGCTCTAAGATCATCCTCACCCTACAGCGAGGCACCCGGTGCTTCTCAAATTGCTGCACCGTGTACTGAGGGGGTGTCAAGTATCCGGCCCCCTGAAGTACCTCCCACAAGATGCGGGGAAAACCCTCTCATGCAAGTCCGTCAGTGTGGGTCAGTGCATTTCCGTCATCGGAGGATCCGTGGGAAGTCATCTGTGTATGGTTAAGCGTAAGTAAAAGAGAAAGAATTATAAAAAGAACAAGGAAAAATAGAACTCAGGCCTTCTCTAGTTAAATGAAAAGGCACTGTGGGCCTAGTTGGTTGTTATCTTGTTTGTAAGTCCTTTACTCAGTTATCCATTTGCTTAAATTATGAATGCATGCATGCTTGTCCTGAACGACCTCACAAGATAAAAGGAATCGGGAGGAACTCCCATCCTGTAAAAGTGGCCGGTAGGGCCTAGTTACTTAGCCACCTAGCTACCCTTTTGTTACCCTAAGGCTTCACGTCCTAGGTCTATCCTACTCGTCCTACTATCTATCCAATATTGTTTCTATCAAATTTTACTTGGAAAATTGATGGTGTTTACATTTTATTGATTCCTCTGTGGTGGTACAAGCTCCGATACCAGCTATGGCGGAACTGCCCGAGTTATTCCAACTTAAGTGCCTAAGCCCTGCCTTAGAGGCTAGACCACACTTAAATGGGAATAATCCGTCAATCCCTCGGATCTAGTCCGACACGGCCACTGACAGGATCAAGTACCACAATCTCACTCGATGGTGAGTCACAGAGCAAATACAATAAAGCATAAAACCATACATGTCAGAGTATTAAATTATTACATCATCATCATCATCATCGGAGTTTCTGCAAAAGTGACCATCATTGTTTCGAAGTGCAGCGGAAATAAACTAGCGGTAAATAAATAGAGAGATGGGGAAGCCTGTCCCATCATTCCTCATGCTCCTGCTCAGCCGAGGCAGGGTCCCACTCGACAGTCCAACCCGGTGGCAAGGTGGACGGCCAAGTCACTCCAGCAACCATTTCCTCCAGAGAACCTGTAAAATTATGCCACAAGCAAGGCTGAGTATACTAATACTCAGCTAGACTTACCCGGTGTGAGGAGTCTACTCCTCTACCTCTAGACATGCAGCTGTTTGGCTGTGGGGTTTGGTTGCCAAAAGCACTAGCTGAGTTTCTAAATCAAGATTTTAACTTTGTCAAAATTAAGTGTGACTCTCTTAAGGCTAAAAGTGTACTATCTACTCATACATAGTAGCAAGCATTTTTAGCAATCAATATCTTGTATCATCTCAACACAGTTCCACTTGTTACTCAATGTAGCAGCATGGATCAAGCAGTCTCATTAGCTGCGAGAAGCAGACGATTCGAATCGAGTTTTTAAACCTTGCAAGGTAAACCTAAACACACGACATGCGGGGGCACTCCGTCCCCACACATATCAACCGTCCCCATCGATTCCCTGGCAACAGAAAGGGGCTCACCGCCTTGGCGTACAATGCCTCACTGACCCCGACTGGCCGTCGTGCAGTGACCGCACTTGTACCCACCATAACCGGAATGGGAGACCTCGTCTCAGGTCGCGTGAGGAGGGCAATCTGCGGGCAGGTTCACTCAGGTACTAGGCTTACCGATTTACCATATTTCTCGGTATGTGTTTAGTACGTTCAAACGCTTGACTCACGGTACCACACCTTAATCCTTATTCCGGTTCCCACCTCGTAGACAACCAATCCCCATGGATTGTTGTCCACAGACCAACACCATTATGATATAAAAATGGATACAACCAATTTCCTGATCTCGCGCGAGTGCTAGAAAATCACTCGACTTCTACCGAGATCCTACTTAATAAAGCAGCTACTCGACTTAGCATACTAGTATTCATCACAATGGGGTTCCTGAGATCATGCAACTATGGTTTCAAACAACTCCTACACTTAAGTGCACAAACAATCCTACAATCATTAAGTGTAGTAAAATAGCATAAATAACAGGTTATGCATAAAACCGGGGCTTGCCTTCCAAAGCAGTGGCAGGCAGGTCCTCTGGTGCAGGCTCTGGTGCTGGGTCTGGGGCTACTTCCTGAGCAGCTCCTTGCTCCGGCACGAGGACGTACTCTCCGTCAGCAAGATTACAGTCTATCGAATGAAATGAACATGTACGTTATGATTATGCAGGATTAATAACATTATGCAAAAAGAAAACTAAGTTAAGGAATAACTTAGGGTTTCTGGGTCATACGGGGCTTTTAGTGGTTTAGGCTTATTACTCCTAGGTTTAGATGTTTGTTGAGGATAACATAGTGGATTTGCATTGTCCTTACATAATTCAATGGGAAATGTTATAAGGGTTTTAGGGTGACACTAATGACCAGTATTTATTTTCCTTTCTTTAATTTCTACTTATGGTTTTTAGTGTAGGTTTGAACTATGACAGTAGGTTAATAATTTCCAAAAATTCTGTAAAAAATTGCAGTGGGTTGCCATTGGCTATCCTAGCTGGTTTTAGGAATTTGAGGCTTAAACTATAAGGGCTATGCTTTAGACAAAAATAACAAGGGTGGTGTAAAATGGGCCACTTTACACTACACCTCACTATTAGATTTGAGTTTCTTCCTAAGGGTCATTTTTGTTGGGTTCTAACAGTAATACTAAATCTCTGTGCCAAAATCCATAGAAAGTTAATTGGTGATTATTTAATTGTGATTTTCTAAAGTTTAATGCCAAAAAGGTGCTTATAACTAACTTGTCATTTGAAAAATATCAAACAACAGATTTTGTAATTTTCCTTTGTGCATAATAACCAAACATTAGTTATCCCAAGGTTTGGGGTGTCTTTGTCTTAGGGTTATTTTTGTAGAGTTTTTCTAAGTTATCCTTATTTTATTAATTTAAAAGGTATCCTTCTTATTTTATACTAAACCAGGGTATGATATATTTTTCCAGTGAACTACATTAAATAAGTATCCTAACAAAAATAGGGGTGCTCTCTGGTTCATGGTTTAAATTACATTTTCTATTTTTCTTATCTTTAAGCATATTATGGAATAAGGGGTGAAAACCAACTTAATAGAGTGGACAGAGAGGTTCAATATTTTTAAACAGGTCAGTAGGTAGATATAAACTTCTCCAAATTTTTCTAACCCTAGTCAAATAGCACAACTATTTTTCTTACTATTATTGAGCTTTTGGCCAAAACAAACATTAAATCAGAGTTTTAAAATCTTCCTTAATACCAAGGGGTTTTTATATTTTTCTTAAATAGGTTACATTAATTAGAGTCTGACAAAATTGGTTTGACCAAATTTGGATGAACTAAACATAAGTTATGAATTTTTAAAGTCTCTGTTCAATTTTAAAATAGATTTTAAAAGAGTTTCCTGGAAAAACAGTTTACACCGGGGTCCCTGGGTTTAAAACAAATCCACCCTCGCAGATCTACCCTTGCGCCACTGTTCCCCTGTGTCTCTGACATTTCACAAAACCCCCCGACCTTCTCTCCCTCTCACCCGCAGTCCTTCCCCCAACTGAAACAGTAACCGCGGGAAAGAAAAGGGTGGCGCGGCTTACCGGCGGCGAGGGAGGTCCGGCGAAGGGTGGGGTTGGCTCGGGGAGACTCTGGCGGTCACGTCGAGGTACGGCTTGACGTCGGGGATGGCCGGAATCGCCCGGTCCACGAGCGCAGGCGGGTGTGCTCATCGGCGGCGAGTGTACCGGCCAAACTACGGCGAACTGGTTCAATCCAAGGGCACGGTGAGCTTCACGGTGTAACGTAGCGACTGTGTGCACAAGGAATCGAAGGATGGTTGAGTGGTTTACCCGGTCCACGTACTCCGGCGGGGTTGAGAGCTCCGGCGAGCGTGGACTGGCCTCTCCGGCGAAGCAAACTCCGATTCCTCGCTCGGGGAGCTTCACGGAGGCATGCACAGCCTTCCCCGAGGGCTGGACGGGGTTGGGAATGGCTCTGCTGGCCGGTCTACGGTGACAGGGGGATTGGGCGGCCGCGGACTCGCTGCGTACGGGCAAACGACGACGAGCTAACTCCGGTGAGGTTTTGAGGGTGCGCGGAAGAGTGTATTCGAAGCCTGGGAGGGTTTTATAGGCTCGGGCGTGGGCCACGGCGCTGGTTTGGCTCGGGCGTGGCGCTGGGCACGCGGGAGCGCGCGCGGGCGTGCTCTGGCGCGGGCAGAAGGCGTCGAACACGTGGAGGTGAGTTTCTTCCATTGTTCAAACGTCTCCAGAGATCGCAAACGTGCGAATCTTGCCATGAATCCGGTGCAGACCTCCTCCTGGCACCTAGGGCTATCTCACATGTGTGAGTTCCAAAGGAAGATACGCCCTAGATCAGGAGATAGACGGGCGCCAAATCTGGCTTGTCTCACTGCCCACCATGCGACAAAACTGATGCCAATCCCTGTCAAACGTCCAAGTCTCGGTCTCCACTTCTTCCAGGGGGTGCCTTGGGTGGTATACCACATTTTTGGTATAGAACCCAAGTGGTTTTGGTGCCATCTTCAAGGTGAACATGGTTGATCCTTAAACTAGGGTTAAAAATGGACTTAGAGAGAAATAGAGAGCTCTAGCTCTCTCTCCACTTGGAGATTTGAATTGGGGTTTCTCCAGGGGTCTTTTTGCATTATCCCCCCTAATTGCTGGTTACAAGGTTGCTTAGAGTAATGCTTCTTAGGTCATTGGCAACATGGTTAGCACATGATCTCCAAAGTTCTTTGGTGTGGCCCTAAGCCTCTACCACATGTGATCAAAGCCTTTAGTATTAAGGTGGGCTCCAACCAAGGTAACACCTGGGGTGTTACACCTGGATCCTCTCCTTACGCCTATAAAAGGAAGGACCAGGGCCCTCTTACAAAGGGTTGGCCCGCGCGGAGAAGGACGGGACGACGCTCGGTCAAGGTCGCTCGCTCCCACTCCCTCGTGGACGCTTGTATCACCCTACTGCAAGCGCACCCGACTCAGGCGCGGGGCTAACACGAAGGCCGCGGGATCCGCTCTCTCACACGCCTGCCTCCCTCCGGCTGCTTCCTTTCCCCCCTTCGCGTTCTGCCTTGCGTCGACCCATCTGGGCTCGGGCACGCGGCGACATTTCACTCGTCGGTCCAGGGACCCCCCGGGTTTCGAAACACCGACAGTTGGCGCGCCAGGTAGGGGCCTGCTGCGTGTTGACGAACAGCTTCCCGTCAAGCTCCAGATGGGCAGTCTCCAGCAACCTTTCCAGCCCGGGACGGTGCTCCGTTTCGGGAATCTTGAGTTCATGTCCCTCGACGGCAGCTACGACATGATACTCCTTCCCCTGCCGTGCGACAGCGACAATGGCGGTCGACAACCCGCTCGCCGGCGGGGAAATCGACGACGCCTTCCCCACGTGGTGGAAGGACGACATTCGGGCTTGTCCCGTCCCCTCCTCCGTCGACGGAGGAGGAGGCGGGGCAACCAAGGCCAAGCGGGAAGCGACATCTCGTTGGCTGTCGAGCGAGTCGACGGCGCCGGCACCCCAATGGAGGGCGCGTCGGGCATCGATTTCGCGTCTGAGACGAAGACGAGCGCCGCCTCCCCGCAACGCGCCGATCTCAAGCAAACGCACGACACCAGCACGCTCGCGAAGGACTTGCTGGGCGTCACCCTTGTACCTGAGACGACGGTGCAG
The DNA here is from genome assembly GCA_029449295.1 of Zea luxurians. Classification (NCBI taxonomy): domain Eukaryota; kingdom Viridiplantae; phylum Streptophyta; class Magnoliopsida; order Poales; family Poaceae; genus Zea; species Zea luxurians. The sequence continues at coordinate 58,242,575 of JAOPSE010000020.1, forward strand.
TGAGTCCCATACGCGACCTCGTCACCGACCGTCGACCGAAAGGTACCGACCGATTCCCATCTCGTGTCTTTTTGGATTTGGCCTCGACCCACCGAGCAACTCCGCTTTGGTGAGCACTCTCATAGAGGCGAGTCCAAACCCCCGGGGGTATCGTGTGCGGTCACCTTGGGACCGACTGACAGCTGACTCGACCTACGAGCCCTCGAGGTCCGAGGAAGATGGCGAGCCCGACCTCTATTGGGATTTCTCCGGACTTGGTAACCCCAGTGCCATGCGGGACTTGATGACCGCATGTGACTACTGCCTTTCCGACTGTTCCGACGGCAGCCGCGGCCTCGACGACGAGGACCGCGACCCAAGTCATGAATGTTTCCACGTCGATCTAGGGGGTCCCGGAGAAGGCAACCATCTTGGTGTGCCGGAAGACGGTGATCCCCTAGGCCCGCGCCTCGCATTGACCTCCTTCGGGAGCTAGCTGTGGTCCCCGTCCCGGCGGGGGGTCCTGACCCACAGCTCGAGCAAATCCGCGAGAGGCAGGCCAGGCTCGACGAGGGAGCAGGAACGCTTGTGCCGATCCGTCGGGACATCGGGCGGGAATGGGCAGTCCAACCCCCGGTCGGAGAAGCGCGTCATCTCCCCCAGGACATCCAGCACCGCATCGCCGACGACGTTAGGGTGAGGCCACCGCCGGATTCCAGCGGAGTCGGCCAGAACCTGTCTGCAGCAGCAATGCTTCTCCGCGCGATGCCGGAGCCATCAACCACCGAGGGGCGGCGTATCCAGGGAGAGCTCAAGAATCTCCTGGAGGACGCCGCGGTCCGACGAGCCCATCACCTTTGACCGGGCCGACCATCCAGACTATGTGCCGAGCCCGGGGAGATACCCACTCATTGTCGACCCCATCATCGGCAACGTCAGGCTCACCAAGGTCCTCATGGACGGAGGCAGCAGCCTCAACATCATCTACGCCGAGACCCTCAGGCTCCTGCGGATCGATCTGTCCTCGGTCCGGACGGGCGCTGCGCCTTTCCACGGGATCGTCCCCGGGAAGCGCGTTCATCCCCTCGGACAACTCGACCTACCCGTCTGCTTTGGGACGCCCTCCAACTTTCGAAGGGAGACCCTCGCGTTCGAGGTGGTCGGGTTCCGAGGAACCTACCATGCGGTACTGGGAAGGCAATGCTACACGAAGTTCATGGTCGTCCCCAACTACACCTACCTCAAGCTCAAGATGCCGGGCCCCAACGGGGTCATCACCGTCGGGCCCACGTACCGACACGCATTCGAATGCGATGTGGAGTGCGTGGAGTACGCCGAGGCCCTCGCCGAATCCGAGGCCCTCATCGCTGACTTGGAGAGCCTCTCTAGGGAGGCGCCCGACGTGAAGCGCCACGCCGGCAACTTCGAACCAGCAGAGATGATCAAGTCCGTCCCTCTCGACCCCTGCAACGACGCCTCCAAGCAGATCCGGATCGGTTCCGAGCTCGACCCCAAATAGGAAGCAGTGCTCGTCGACTTTCTCTGCGTGAACGCCGACGTTTTCGCGTGGAGTCCCTCGGACATGCCCGGCATACCGAGGGAAGTCGCCGAGCACTCTCTGGATATTCGAGCTGGGGCCCGACCCGTGAAGCAACCTCTGCGCCGATTCGACAAAGGAAAGCGTAGAGCCATAGGCGAGGAGATCCACAAGCTACTGGCGGCAGGGTTCATCAAAGAGGTATTCCATCCCGAATGGCTTGCCAACCCTGTGCTAGTAAGAAAGAAAGGGGGGAAATGGCGGATGTGTGTAGACTACACTGGTCTAAACAAAGCATGCCCGAAGGTTCCCTACCCTCTGCCTCGCATCGATCAGATCGTGGATTCCACTGCTGGGTGCGAAACCCTGTCTTTCCTCGATACCTACTCAGGGTATCACCAGATCAAGATGAAAGAGTCCGACCAGCTCGCGACTTCATTCATCACACCCTTCGGCATGTACTGCTATGTTACAATGCCGTTTGGTTTGAGGAATGCGGGGGCAACGTACCAGCGATGCATGAACCATGTGTTTGGCGAACACATCGGCCGAACGGTCGAGGCCTACGTCGATGACATCATAGTCAAGACGAGGAAGGCCTCCGACCTCCTTTCCGACCCTGGAGCGACATTCTGATGTCTCAAGGCGAAAGGCATGAAGCTTAATCCCGAAAAGTGTGTCTTCGGGGTCCCCCGAGGCATGCTCTTGGGGTTCATCGTCTCCGAGCGGGGCATCGAAGCCAACCCGGAGAAGATTGCGGCCATCACCAGCATGGGGCCAATCAAGGACTTGAAAGGCGTATAGAGGGTCATGGGATGTCTCGCGGCTCTGAGCCGCTTCATCTCCCGCCTCGGCGAAAGAGGTCTGCCTCTGTACTGCCTCTTAAGGAAAGCTGAGTGCTTCACTTGGACCCCTGAGGCTGAGGAAGCCCTCGGGAACCTGAAGGCGCTTCTCACGAACACGCCCATCTTGGTGCCCCCCGCTGCCGGAGAAGCCCTCTTGATCTACGTCGCCGCAACCACCCAGGTGGTTAGCGCCACGATCGTGGTTGAGAGACGAGAAGAAGGGCATGCATTGCCCGTCCAGAGGCCAGTCTACTTCATCAGTGAGGTACTGTCCGAGACCAAGATCCGCTACCCACAAATCCAGAAGCTGCTGTACGCGGTGATCCTAACACGGCGGAAGTTGCGACACTACTTCGAGTCTCATCCGGTGACGGTGGTGTCCTCCTTCCCCTTGGGAGAGATCATCCAGTCCCGAGAGGCCTCGGGTAGGATTGCGAAGTGGGCGGTGGAGATCATGGGCGAGACGATCTCGTTCGCCCCTCGGAAGGCCATCAAGTCCCAGGTCTTGGCGGACTTCGTGGCTGAATGGGCCGACACCCAGCTCCCGATGGCTCCGATCCAACCGGAGCTCTGGACCATGTTTTTCAATGGGCCGCTGATGAAGACGGGGGCCGGCGCAGGCTTCATCTTCGTCTCGCCCCTCAGGAAGCACCTACACTATGTGCAGCGCCTCCACTTCCCGGCGTCCAACAATGTGGCAGAGTACGAGGCTCTGGTAAATGGGTTGCGAATCTCCATCGAGCTAGGGGTCCGACGCCTCGACGCTCGCGGTGACTCGCAGCTCGTCATCGACCAAGTCATGTAGAACTCCCACTGCCGCGACCCGAAGATGGAAGCCTACTGCGATGAGGTTCGGCGCCTGGAAGACAAGTTCTACGGGCTCGAGCTCAACCACATCGCCCGACACTACAACGAGACTACGGACGAGCTGGCTAAAATAGCCTCGGGGCGAACAACAGTTCCCCGGACGTATTCTCCCGAGACCTGCATCAACCCTCCGTCAAGACCGAGGACACGCTCGAGCCCGGGGCACCTTCGGCTCCGCCCGAGGCACCCTCGGCCCAGCCCGAGGTACCCTCGGCACGGTCCGAGATACCCTCGGCTCAGCCTGAGGTACCCTCGGCCCCCGAGGGTGAGGCACTGCGCGTCGAGGGGGGACCGAGCGAGGTCATGCCTAATCAAAGCTGGCAGACCCCGTACCTGCAATATCTCCAGCAAGGGGAGCTGCCCCTCGACCAAGCCGAAGCTCGGCGGTTGGCGCGACGCGCCAAGTCTTTCGTCTTGCTGGGAGATGGGAAGGAGCCCTACCACCGCAGCCCCTCAGGCATCCTCCAGCGATGCATTTCCATCGCCGAAGGCCAGCAGCTCTTGCAAGAGATACACTCGGGGGCTTGCGGCCATCACGTAGCACCTCAAAACCTCGTTAGAAACGCCTTCCGACAAGGATTCTACTGGCCGACGGCGGTGGCCGACGCCACCCGAATTGTCCACACCCGCGAAGGGTGTCAGTTCTACGCAAGGCAGACCCACCCCTCGCGGAAGACACCCGGGGCTACACGCACCCCTGGGAAGGGCCGCTCGTCATCGCCAAAGTTCTGAAGCCCGGAACAAACAAACTGGTCGACAGTCAAGGCGAGGGTTTAGTCATCAAGGAAGGGTCGGCCTTGCCTCAGCAGAGCACGACCCTCCCTTGAGGGCTAAAAGGGGGAACCCCCTCTGCGTCAAAATTTTCAATCAAAAAGGCTTTTGCGTTCCCCTGGCTATGTCGGAAGCAGGACCCCAAGGAGCGAACGCGGGTGCATGTTAGTGGCGAGGCTGACTGAGCCAAGGGACTCCTACGCCTCTGGGTTATGGATACCTCACTCGTCACCCACCACGAAAAGTGACTCCTACTTGGGGAAGCCATCTTGCTACTGACGGACGGGGCCGGACACGCAAAATGGAAGGAAAAGGGGCACGACTTTATGCAACGGTAACAAAGTGTTCAGGCCTCAGCAGCCGCAAGAAGACACACGTACATCCAACAGAAACTGCTCCGACAGAGTTAGGCGTCGCCCGGGGAAGGAGCCACGCCTTCGGCTTTGTCCCCGCCCTCGACAAAGTCCACCTCGGCTTCGGACTACGGCGCAGGCGGGAGGATCTCTGCCTCAAAGGTGGTCGCCAGCACTGCGCTCGGACCCGCGGCGGCTACGTCGAGCCTCTGGATTTCTGCCAGGGCGGCTTCATCTTCGTCAGGAAGGCAATACCCCTCGCTGACACGCTCTAGGTCCACGACATAGTGGGAAGCAAGCACGGCGAAGGCCCGCCTGACGCCATGGTGTAGCACCTCGCAGAGTCTGCCGCGCACATGATCGCCCAAGGCCTATAGGCGACTTTGAGGGGAGCTTCCTGAGGGGACGTCGCCGAAGCAAAAGACCCGGTAGAAGTCCGAGATGGCCTCGGACATGGCCACATGGTCGGCCTCCCTCTGCTCGGCCACCCCGACAAGCGCCCTGGTGGACTCATAAAGGGCGGACTCAAGCTCTACGAACAGCCAGAACGCAAGGCCTCAAACACAAGCGGAGGAAACAAGCTGAAACGAAAACCGGAAATGGCCAGGACATACCTCCAACTCGGGCACGCTGCTCCGAAGCTGCGACCTGGGCTACGGCTAGGTCCGCTGCAAGGGCTCCAGCCCGGCTTTCGGCCTCGACAGCCCGACCCCGGGATTGGTCTCGCTCATCGACGACCTGGTCGAACTCCGACTGCCGTCGCTGCATCTCTACGCGTGCCGCTGCCGCCTCTGCGCGGGCCGCTGCCGCCTCTGCTCTCAGATCGGCGCAGAGCGACCGAAGGTCCGCCACTTCGGCGCCCTGCTGGGAGAGACGCGCAGTAGCCCCGGCAAGCGAGGTCCTCAGGGATCGCAGCGAGCCCCAGATATCGACCTCGTGGCGGATGAACGACGACTTAGCGGCGCTCAGATCCGTCAGATCCTAAGGGAAGGAAGCAGGGCGTCACAAGAGACGCCTTGGTCACAAAAAAGGTACGCCTGAAACCATTACCTGGAGGATTTCGGGGATGTCCCTGCAGAAGACCTCCAGCGATGACCGGAGCGACCCCACCGTTGCTTTGGCGCACTTGCGGAGCTTGTCCCAAGACTGCTCCTCCCGCTCGTCGTCGAGAATGAAGAAGGGATCCGAAGCCCCACGGGTCCGGAACCGGAGCAACTAGGGCTGCTCCTCGGAGCTCCGCCGCGCAGCGATGAGGCCGCCGCTCAGTGGGACGGATCGCGCTTCCACGCCCCCCTCCTCTGAGGCACCAAGCGTCGACACCTCGGCCATCTCAGCATCGGCAGCAACGGGTGGCTCCCCGACGGGGACGGCAGCGGCTTCAGCAGCAGTAGGCGCCGGTGGCATGTTCGGTGGGCCCGGGGCTACGTCTGCGCCGGCCGCCTCCTCCAGCACGATGGCCGCCTCGGTGGGAGAGCCGGCCTCAGGAACTCGCTCCACGACTGCTGGTGCCGCCAGAGCCCCCCGCTGTGGGGTGCCTTGCGAGAAGGCCGGCTGAACGGCGAGGCCCGGCGCGACGCTGGCTGCGGAAGCCGACGCCGTCTTAAGGGCCTTCCGGGGAGCCAAATCGGTCAGGCCGTGGCTTCGCTTGCTGAGGAGGAAGGGAAAGTCGCGGTCGGGACATACGAATGAGAAGCCAGGACGAAGACGCTCCAAGATACTTACCCGCTCTGGGCCATGACCAACCACGCCTGAGGGGAGGTCTCTCGGATCTCGACCCCCGAAGACACCGCCGAGGTCCGCCTCGCCGCCAGCTTCGGCATCACCTTCGCCTTGGGCACCTTGGACGCCCGGGAGACGGACTGCCCGGGCATCGCCACGGCGACCTGAGGGCCACCCTCCTGCGCTGACGGCGTGGCCGACGGCTCCCGAGAAACAGACGCCTCGGCCTGACTCTCCGGGGTCACTTCGACTTCCCCGGCCGAGGGGTCAAGTACCCCCTCGGTCTGCCCCCGCTCGTCGGGCTGGGACCTCGGCGTCCCGACTCTGGGAACTGACGGCGCCAGCCCGCTCGGGGGCTGGCTTGAAGACTCCTTGCCTAGCCTCAAACCCGGGCTAAGGCCGAGGCGGGCAGCCATGTCGTCGTCCTTGTCATCATCTTCATCGTCGTCGTCGTCAGGCGTCTCCGACGATGGCTCCCTCGGGAGCCCCTCCCTCTCCTGCCGACGATGGAGCTTCTCCAAGGCATCTCGGGCCCGCGCCCGCTCACGGGCCCGGGCTTTCTCCGCGTCCTTCTTCTTCTTCTCCTCCGCGGCAACCTGCCGCGTTGCTCGGTCCACCGCGTCCTCCGGGACCCGTGGCCGGGAAGGCTTATGCCACCCTACCTCCTGGAGGCGAACGGAAATCCCGACCGTAAGGACCAAAGGAAACCTGACGCGAGGAGAAGGAAGGAGCGGATACTCACCAGGGTCACACACCCGTGGTCGGGGCGCATCAAGGGCTGAGAGAAGGCACTGGCATCCTGTTTTCCCAACGCGACGGCCACCCGCCCGTGGAGAACGTCGATGGGAAGAGGATCCGAGGACATCCGCGAGCCCTCCAAGTCAGCCTCCGGCGTCATCTCCCAGAGCGGCAACCGCCGCTCCGCCAAGGGAAGCACCCTACGGCGGTGAATGGCGGCAATCACTCCCGCGGCAGTAAGTCCTCCTTTCCGCAACACCTCCAGGGCCTTGAGAAGGGGCTCGAGGTTTTTCTGCCTGTCGTGCGGGGTCCCGTAGCGCTAGGTGTCGGCGGCGGCGGTGACCACCCGTTGAGAAAACAGTGGGAGCATTTCGCCGTCATTCTGGAGGTAGAACCACCGGCGCTGCCACCCTTTGTTCGAGGACGCGAGGATGGCGGGGATGTACAGCGACGCCCGCGACTGCCTCAGCTGGAGAATGCAACCGCCGGCCCGCACTGCCGCACGGACCCTCCTCTCTCCCGTCGGCGAAGCGAAAAGCTCCGTGGAGAAGAGATGGGTCCACAAATCCCAGTGGGGATCGATCCCCAAGTATCCTTCGCACACCGCCACAAAAATGGCAGCTTGCGAAATGGAGTTGGGGCTGAGGTTGTGCAACTCCACCTCATAGTTGTGCAGGATCGCCCGCATAAAGCGGCTCGCCGGCACACCGAACCCCCGCTCGTGGAAGGAGACGAAGCTCACGACGTACCCCGGCGGCGGGGACGGGGCGGTTCCGCTCGCAGGAGGAATCCACTCCGGCTGCCTCTCATCAGAGAGAGGGCGAAGTAAACCCTTGGCAACAAGATCTTCCAGGTCCTCCACTGTGACTGTAGAGAAGGGCCATGGATCGCGCGGCGAGATGATGGTCACCCGGTCAGCCATCGCCGAGCAAAAGGGGTGGCGGCGGAAAGGAATGGGTGGGCGGTTTCCTTTTCTCCGGCTAAACCTCTCGGGTTGCGAAAACCTAAGAAGGAGGCAAGAAGCGGAGCAAAGGACCGTCGCCAGACCATCCCCCGAGTATATAAAGACCAAGGCGAGACCCGTTCAACGTTTCGCCCGGACCCGTCGCGGGATTCAAAAACCCGAGGCAAAACGGTCGTTCCTCGAACGGCTCGCGCACGCGCAACGGCCGCCCCGCGAACCGCTCGCCCCGTCGCATTAACTCCGTGGCAGGACAGGCGGTGCCTCAGGCGGAGAAGCAAGCGACGCTTCGCCTTTGCCATAATGACCGCGTCAAAAAGAGGTACGCCACGTCATTCGACTTCGCATCCTTTTCCTTTTCCTCTTTCTCTCTCTTACAACAGGGACCGGGAAAGGGGGATACCCCAAAAAGGACCCTTCTCCGTGAAGGAAATAGGCTCCGAGCCTCCCTACTGATCAGAGGTTCGAAGGCTGGCCCCTCGGAGGGGTTCAACAGCCGCCTCAGAGCACGTGGGCTCCACACCCACTACTGGTCAGAGGTTCGATGGTCGGCCCCTCGAAGGGTTCAGCGGCCGCCTCAGGCCACTCGGGCTCCGCGCCCACTACTGATCAGGGGTTCGTAGGCTGGCCCTCGAAGGGTTCACAGTCGCCTTAGACATAGAGCGAGGGATGACCATGGGTACGTTCGATACATAACCAAGGCTCGGGCTACGCTCCCGAGGTACCCTAGGACATTTCCGAGACCAGCGGGAACGATCTTGTAACGGAATCCCATCAGAGGGAGGCATCAAGCCCTCGGACCCCGTCGACAGGGGATCGGGTCCGGCAGATCACCCGCAGGTACTTTTGGGCGCGCCTCTGGGCCTCTAGCCGACCCCTATCAAATGGGGCACGGACGTCCGCTCGGATTACCCGCCAGCAGCTCACTGGAGACACCATGTTCGGCGCCACCTGAGGGCAACATGGCGCTTCCCCCCCTCCTCCTTGCGGAAAGGCGACGCAGGGGCGTATGTAAAAAAGTCGAGTTTGTCCCTGACCATCCTCTCGCCCTGTGCAGAGGCTCGGGGGCTGCTCTCGCAAACCCGGCTCCGGCCAAACCGTTGACAGCGTCAACATACCAGCCCGAGAACTTGGGACCCGACCGTGCACTCGGGCTACGGCCAGCTCGCATGAGGGAACAACTAGACCAGCCGAAGTGTTGCGAAGCGCACTAAGACCTCGAAGGAGTAAAACTACTCCTCCGAGGCCTCGGGGGCTACACCCGGCGGGTGCGCTCGCGCGCACCCACCGGAACAGAATGCAACCAAAAAAGGCTGGTCCCCTTGCAAAAAAGTGCGGCAAAAGCCTCCAAGCGAGTATTAGTACTCCCTTGGAGGCTCGGGGGCTACTGTCGGGGACCATAATTAGGGGTACCCTCAAGGCCCCTAAATCTCAGCTGGTAACCCCCATCAGCACAAAGCTGCAAAGGCCTGATGGGTGCGATTAAATCAAGGATCGGTCCATTCAAGGGACACGATCGTGCCTCGCCCGAGCCTAGCCTAGGGCAAGGGAAGCCGACCCCGGAGAACCTACGTCTCGCCCGAGGACCCCCCTCTAGCAACGGGCACACTATCGGCTCGCCCGAGGCCCAGTCTTCACCAAGAAGCAACCTTGGCCACATCGCCACGCCGACCGACCAAATCGCCCTCTCTCTGACGGCCACGACACCACACGAACCGGGTGCCAAAAACTCTCCGGCTGCCACGACGGCGTGTACTTAGGGCGCTAGCTCTCCTCTGCTAGACACGTAGCACTCTGCTACACCCCCCATTGTACACCTGGATCCTCTCCTTACGCCTATAAAAGGAAGGACCAGGGCCCTCTTACAAAGGGTTGGCCCGCGCGGAGAAGGACGGGACGACGCTCGCTCAAGGTCGCTCTCTCCCACTCCCGCATGGACGCTTGTATCCCCCTACTGCAAGCGCACCTGACTCAGGCGCGAGGCTAACACGAAGGCCGTGGGATCCGCTCTCTCACACGCCTGCCTCCCTCCGGCTGCTTCCTTTCCCCCCTTCGCGTTTTGCCTTGCGTCGACCCATCTGGGCTGGGGCACGCGGTGACATTTCACTCGTCGGTCTAGGGACCCCCCGGGTTTCGAAACACCGACATCCGGCTACGGGGAACAAGACCGGCGTCCCATCTGGCTCGCTCCGCCAGATAAGCAATGATGGCGCCCCGCACGCTCTGTGACGACGGCGGCTCTCGGCCCCCTTACGGAAGCAAGAGGACGTCAGCAAGGACTCGACAAGCCCCAACAGCTGTCCTCTCACCAGGCTCCAGCGCTCCTCCGACGGCCATGACACCACACGAACCGGGTGCCAAAACCTCTCCGGCTGCCACGACGGCATGTACTTAGGGCGCTAGCTCTCCTCCGCTAGACACGTAGCACTCTGCTACACCCCCCATTGTACACCTGGATCCTCTCCTTACACCTATAAAAGGAAGGACCAGGGCCCTCTTACAGAGGGTTGGCCCGCGCGGAGAAGGACGGGACGGCGCTCGCTCAAGGCCGCTCGCTCCCACTCCCGCGTGGACGCTTGTATCCCCCTACTGCAAGCGCACCCGACTCAGGCGCGGGGCTAACACGAAGGCCGCGGGATTCACTCTCTCACACGCCTGCCTCCCTCCGGCTGCTTCCTTTCCCCCTTCGCGTTCCGCCTTGCGTCGACCCATCTGGGCTGGGGCACGCGGCGACATTTCACTCGTCGGTCCAGGGACCCCCCGAGTTTCGAAACACCGACAGTAACCAAGAACTTAACAAGTCAAAGGACTCCCGTTCTCAACAAGGAGAAAGGGAAGGCCCCTATGGCTAGTAGTCCTCAAAGGAACCATGCCTTTATTTATGATAGGAAAATTGCTAATCATTCTCATAAGAGTTATGATCATGCTGCTTATGATTCACATGTTATGTTCGCCTCTAGTTCAACTTCTGTTCATGGTAGAAGTGGGCCTAGGAGAAATCATGTTGTGTCTCATGCTCCTAAGAAAATGTGCAATGGACCGTCTACTATTTATCATGCTTGCAATACTTCGTTTGTACTTTCATGTAAGAATGCTAAAGTAGTTGCTAGGAAGTTGGGATCCAAATGCAAGGGAGACAAGACTTGTATTTGGGTTCCAAAAGTTATTGTGATTAACCTTGCAGGACCCAACAAGATTTGGGTACCTAAAACCCAAGCTTAAATTGCCTTGAAGGTTTATGCATCCGGGGGCTCAAGCTGGATTATCGACAGCGGATGCACAAACCACATGATAGAGGAGAAGAAAATGTTCACCTCCTACGTCAAGAACAAGGATTCCTAGGATTCGATCATCTTTGGAGATGGGAACCAAGGCAAGGTCAATGGATTGGGAAAGATAGCCATCACATCTGAGCATTCTATCTCTAATGTGTTTTTAGTTGAATCGCTCGGGTACAACTTATTGTCTGTGAGTCAATTATGTAACATAGGTTATAATTGTTTATTCACAAATATAGATGTATCTGTCTTTAGAAGAAGTGATGGTTCATTAGCTTTTAAGGGTGTATTAAATGGTAAGCTCTATTTAGTTGATTTTTCGAAAGAGAATGCCGATCTAGATGCATGCTTAATAGCTAAGACTAGTATGGGCTGGCTGTGGCATCACCGTCTAGCACATGTTCGGATGAAGAACCTTCATAAGCTTCTAAAGGGAGATCATGTGTTAGGACTAACCGATGTCTGTTTTGAGAAAGACAGACCTTGTGCAGCATGTCAAGCAGGGAAACAGGTGTGAAGCACTCATCACAACAAGAACGTGTTGACAACATCAAGACCACTGCTGCTTCTTCACATGGACCTCTTCGGACCCATTGCCTACCTCAGCATTGAGGGAAGTAAGTATGGTCTTGTAATTGTTGATGACTTTTCTCGCTTCACTTGGGTGTTCTTTTTGCAGGACAAATCAGAAACCCAAGGGACCCTAAAACGCTTCTTAAGGAGAGCTCAAAATGAATTTGAGCTAAAGGTGAAGAAGATAAGGAGCGACAATGGGTCCGAGTTCAAGAATCTGCAAGTTGAGGAGTATCTTGAGGAGGAAGGCATCAAGCACGAGTTCTCCACTCCCTATACACCACAACAAAATGGTGTAGTAGAGAGGAAGAACAGGACGCTAATCGACATGGCGAGAACGATGCTTGGAGAGTTCAAGACGCCCAAGCGGTTTTGGTCGGAAGATGTGAACATAGCCTGCCATGCCATAAACCGGCTCTATCTGCATCGCCTCCTCAAGAAGACCTCCTATGAACTTCTTACCGATAACAAACCCAATGTCTCTTACTTTCGTGTATTTGGGAGCAAATGCTACATTCTAGTGAAGAAAGGTAGGCACTCTAAATTTGCTCCCAAGGCAGTAGAAGGGTTTTTACTAGGGTATGACTCAAATACAAAGGCGTATAGGGTCTTCAACAAATCATCGGGATTGGTTGAAGTCTCTAGCGACGTTGTATTTGATGAGACTAATGGCTCTCCAAGAGAGCAAGTTGATCTTGATGATGTAGATGAAGAAGAAATTCCGACGGCCGCAATGCGCACGATGGCGATAGGTGATGTGCGACCACAGGAACAACAGGAGCAAGATTAGCCATCCTCCTCGATAGTGGTGCATTCCCCAACTCAAGATGATGAACAGGTACATCAAGAAGAAGGGCAAGATCAAGGGGGAGCACAAGTAGATCAAGCAATGGAGGAAGAAGCACCACGGATCCCTCCAACTCAAGTCCGAGCAACGATCCAAAGACATCACCCCGTCGATCAGATTCTAGGTGATATCAGCAAGGGAGTAACTACTCGCTCACGCTTAGCTAATTTTTGTGAGCATTACTTGTTTGTCTCTTCTATTGAGCCTTTCTGGGTAGAAGAGGCCTTGCAGGATTTGGACTAGGTGTTGGCCATGCAGAAAGAACTCAACAACTTCAAGAGAAATGAAGTTTGAAGCCTGGTGCCACGTCCAAAGCAAAACGTCGTGGGAACCAAGTGGGTGTTCCGTAACAAGCAAGACAAGCACGGGGTGGTGACAAGAAATAAGGCTCGACTTGTGGCAAAAGGTTATGCCCAAGTCGCAGGTTTGGATTTCGAGGAGACTTTTGCTCCTGTGGCTAGGCTAGAGTCTATTCGAATATTATTAGCCTATGCCGCTCACCACTCTTTTAGGCTGTTTCAAATGGACATAAAGAGCGCTTTCCTCAATGGGCTAATCAAGGAGGAGGTATACATGGAACAACCCCCTAGCTTTGAGGATGACAGGTATCTCGACCACGTGTATATGCACTCTAAGGCGATCTATGGACTTAAGCAAGCCCCAAGAGCATGGTATGAATGCCTTAGAGATTTCTTAATTGCTAATGCTTTTAAGGTTGGGAAAGTCGATCCCACTCTTTTTACCAAGACTTGTGATGGTGATCTCTTTGTGTGCCAAATTTATGTCGATGACATAATATTTGGTTCTACTAACCAAAAGTCTTGTGAGGAGTTTAGCAGGGTGATGATGCAAAAGTTCGAGATGTCGATGATGGGCGAGTTGACCTACTTCCTTGGATTCCAAGTGAAGCAACTCAAGGATGGCATCTTCATCTCCCAAACGAAGTACACTCAGGATCTTCTCAAGAGGTCTGGGATAAAGGACGCCAAGCCTGCAAAGACACCGATGGGAACTGATGGGCATGTTGACCTCAACAAAGGAGATAAGTCCATTGATCAAAAGGCATACCGGTCCATGATAGGTTCATTGCTTTATTTATGTGTTTGTAGACCGGACATTATGCTTAGTGTATGCATGTGTGCTAGATATCAATCCGACCCCAAGGAATGTCACCTTGTGGCCGTTAAGCGAATTCTGAGGTATTTAGTTGTGTCGGGGACCATAATTAGGGGTACCCTCAAGACCCCTAAATCTCAGCTGGTAACCCCCATCAGCACAAAGCTGCAAAGGCCTGATGGGTGCGATTAAGTCAAGGATCGGTCCATTCAAGGGACACGATCGTGCCTCGCCCGAGCCTAGCCTCGGGCAAGGGAAGCCGACCCCGGAGAACCTACGTCTCGCCCGAGGACCCCCCTCCAGCAACGGGCACACTATCGGCTCACCCGAGGCCCAGTCTTCACCGAGAAGCAACCTTGGCCACATCGCCACGCCGACCGACCAAATCGTAGGGGCATTTAATGCAAAGGTGGCCTGACACCTTTATCCTGACGCACGCCCTCCAGTCGACAGAGCCGAAGTGATCGCAGTCACTTCGCCGCTCTACTGACTGGTCTGACAAGAGGACAGCGCCGCCTGCGCCGCTCCGACTGCTAAGCCACCCGACAGAGTGAGGCTGACAGCAGTCAAGGCCGGCCTCGGGCGTCATAGGAAACTCCGCCTCGCCCGACCCCAGGGCTCGGACTCGGGCTCAGCCCCGAAAGACGGCGAACTCTACTCCGCCCGACCCAGGGCTCGAACTCGGGCTCAGCCCCGGAAGACGGCGAACTCCGCTCCGCCCGACCCAGGGCTCGGACTCGGGCTCAGCCCCGGAAGACGGCGAACTCCGCTCCGCCCGACCTAGGGCTCGGACTCGGGCTCAGCCCCGGAAGACAGCGAACTCTGCTCCGCCCGACCCAGGGCTTGGACTCGGGCTCAGCCCCGGAAGACGGCGAACTCCGCCTCGCCCGACCCCAAGGCTCAGACATGGGCTCAACCCCGGAAGACGACGAACTCCGCTCTGCCCGACCCAGGGCTCGGACTCGGGCTCAGCCCCAGAAGACGGCGAACTCTGCCTCGTCCGACCCTAGGGCTCGGACATGGGCTCAACCCCGGAAGATGACGAACTCCGCCTCGCCCGACCCGGGGGCTCGATGTGACGGAACCTCCCAAGTAATCGGGCCCACCTACAGTTGTCCTTGTCTAACAGACATCAGACACCCTGTAGATGTTCCTAAGTTACTTGACAAGCTCGGTATCTTTCCCGACCTTACCAGGAACGTTTCACCCGTCTTGCAGACATTACAGACCATCGGAGATGAAGATATGCGGAAGCGAATTACATAAACTTACATGTATTTCAAAAGCAAGCTCGAGTTATTTTATTACAGACCAGTCTAAAAGTGAGTGCATAGAAGTAATAATTATACAAACCAAGGGAGACACAAACTTCTCCCGAAAGGCTATAAACAAAAGATTCTAGATGGAGGACCGAGTCCTCCCGCACTTCAGTCTTGTTTTTCTTCTTTGGGAACCACCTTGGCATAGAAGCAGCAAAAGTCTGCTACTTCCCCACCTAAAAACAACAAAGGGATAAACCCTGAGTATGGAATTACTCAGCAAGTCTTACCCGACTAAGGAAAAGACTCTCAAGGGTATGCTGGTTATAGGGGAGTCAAGGTAAGGCTTCTCAATAATCAAGACTCTGTTTTGCAGAAATGCTTACTAAAGTGGATCCTTAAAAATCCAATTTTATTTGTCAAGTTAGGTAAAATTACCTGCACTAGAGTTCTTTCTACCCTAGTTCAATCACTGGTCCTGCACTAGCCAATTTCTTTAACAAAAACCCATCATCTTTAGTGGAATGCTACGTGTAAGTCAGTGGCCAAGTCTCCATAACCGCGGAGGTACGGCGATCCGAATCGATTATACTCAGCTGAGGATCTCCAATCACACGACATATGTAGCACTTAACCCTTGCATATGTCAACCCGCCACCGGGGTTCTTAAGACCGGATCAGGTTCACGCAAACCGAGAGCACAGATACACCACCGTCCAGCCTCTTGCCACGGAGGGTACACGCTACTCTCGCCACCGCTCCACTCCCATTTCGTGTTATCTTATTCCGGCCTTAGTCTGCCCGAGGCAAGGCTTACCCATGACGAGGCATGTGACCAGTTAAAGGGTCCTCGGTCAGCAGGCTTACATCGAGACGGCCCTTAATCGACTCAGACGGAGACACTACACCGAGACTCTCTTTCTCGTGCAAGTCACCCGCCCGGTCTCAGCTTAATCTTTTTAACCCAAAAACTTGGTACCTGACAGAGGTACATCTTTTCCGATGTTGGACCCATCACGGCCATGATGGATCCACCATCAAGTTTTATTTTCGAAAACATCCCTCCCACTTTGCCAAACATCTTTTGTAAAACAAATCCTTTTGTTTTTCTAAAGCAATACTAAGCATAGTAAAACCTTTTTGTAAAAACAGGATTTCAAGGAGGGTAATCAAGATCAAGGAAGGTAATGCAGGAATTGTTTAATCAATCAACTCCTATCACCTAATGCAGCAAGCAAGTGAGAAAGATTTTAAAAACATCAAGGGAGGTGGCAAATGCACCGGGGCTTGCCTTTGTTATCAGGTGTGTCCTGCTCGGATCCACAAATATCGAAATAGAAGCAGTTGTCTGCTTGAGGATCAGAGGTTGGTGGTATCCCTTCTTCAGAAACTTCTTCTTCTTCTTCGTGCTCTAATATAACCATATACATGCATAAGAATGGATGCCATGGAATGCTCATGAGGATGCAAAGATAGCATAAACTTATTATTTATGTCTTGAGTACAACTTTCCTTCACGGTACTCCGAGAACCTAGGGTTTCCGGAGTCAGTAAAGGAGTTCATGGAGCAGGGGGGTGGTTTTGGGTTTAGTGATCAAACAAGGTTCAAATCAAACCAAACTCTACCCATGGATTCTAAATAATGTGAAAAGCTCACATAAAAAGTTTGGGAAATTTTGGACTTATTATTTATTTTCTAAAAATCCAGAATCAATGGTTTAGGCTATTTTAAATACCCTAAAATTCCCTATTTGATCTAAAAATCATGAGTTTATTTTTATTAAATACTAGGGAAAATAACAAGTCTAGGAAAATTGGTCTCATATTTTTAGGATTTTTCTACCATTTTCTAGAATTGTTTTAACTCTGGGATAAAAAGAAAAAGGAAAACTTGTAACAGTTCTGGGCTGATTTCGGCCCAAGCAGCCCAGAACAGAGGGGACAGCGCGCTCGTGCCCGCGCGCTCTGGTAGTTTTGCGGATAGGCCCTCAGATTATCAGCTAAATCGAAACAGGTCCATTCACTATTGTATTAAGTCACTGACGATTTGCAGAAATGTCCTCAGGTTTCTATTTCTTCCCCGCGATTGCCCCTGACCACGCCGCGCACTCGGATCCTTCCAGACGTGGCCCGTACCGGACATGGCCGGCGAGGACTGCTCGGAACAACAAACGGGGAAGCTCAACTGACCTAAAATGGCCTCGGAACACACATCGATTTAACCCGAACACACCGAGAACAACCGGTCCACGTGCACGGCGGAAACTGAGCACGGGAGCACACGTTCCCGCCAAACCATGGTCGATCCGAGCAAACGGACGCCACCATGAGCTTTGCAAGCATGCAGAGGCACGAAAACAATACATGAATTGAATGGTGACTCACCAGAACAGGCTGGCCACGGGAGCTAGGTTCTTGCGGTGTTTTGGGTGGATTTGGGGGAAACGCGAAATTCGAGCTCGTCGGTGAACCACTGGATACAATACTGGGTGTCGAGGTACTTGACTACCATACGGAGCGTGTGGTGGCTTCAATTTATAGAGCTCATGGGCGGCGGCGATCAATTTGAGCAGGTTGTGCTGGCGGCCGGAGGGGAGGAAGAACCGTGGTATGCGTTTACGTGTCCCATAGCGTGGCAGTAACTCCGGTGAGCCACGGAGAGTTCAGAGGAGGTCACGGCGACACGGTAGAAAAGCTAGGCCACGCGGCGGAGGACCGTCGACCGGATTTGGAGGAGAATTGCGAGCTGAGGATGCGCTGGCAAGCCTACGGCGGTCTCCGGTGAGGGCACGGGTTGCCGCCGATTAACCAGAGTTTGCCACCTCAGTAACTTACTGACACGTCACCGGGGACTCTTTACCGGGACCGCCGACGACCAAATCGGGCCACGGCGGCATTCTTATCGCCGGCGAGGCTGATCTTTATCCCCGATGCACTGTACCATGGCCACACGTCATCAGACAGCCTGACAGTCCATATTTGGGGTTGATTTTCTCAAATTTTTATGTGGTGACAACGCCAACCTTCTGTATCAAAATTATACACCTATCATCCATGCTCAACTTTGCCACAAGACTTGCCATCAAATAGTTACCGAAGATCATTCAAAATCGAGCCCAAAGTTAATCCCATTACACTGCTATTGAAAATTCAGTTCAGGGGTCGACTGACAGCCTGACTTTGAGCTTCATTATCTCTCAAATACTCTTAACAACTATGCCTACATCCTTAAGCAAAGTTGTTCTCCTTTGATTAGGCTATAATTTTGATGTGGTGACCCCGGGCAAAAACCCTTTTGTTTAGAAGTTATAAGGTCACAAAGATGGGCACAATACACTGAATTTCAGACTTCATCAAAAGAGTTCAAAGGTGGTTCTTTTGCAAATAAGCCCAAATCTTAAGTTTTGGATTGCAAATTCACATATGAGTGACCCAAATAACTTAAGATACTTATTTGACTTGATTTTTGCACTTTAGTCCAAAAGTGGGCTAATTTTGCACATAGGCCCCTAGGGTTTGGTTTTAGGGTTTCCCAGGGTTTGAATTAGGGTTTCTGGTATCCCAGGGGTATAAAAGGAATTCAAGTTTGTTCTTAGAGACATTTTATGACTTTTACCCTAAAGTCTTTAGGTTTTCTTAACTTGGGTTAAGCTTTACCCCTTTAACCACTAGTTAGGGTTAAGTTCCTGAACCAGGGTGCCATTTGCAAAATACCAAAAACAATACAACTTGTTTGAAATTTTTGCCTAGTGAATGCACTCTAGGTGTGTCAAACATATGCAATGCCAATGCTTATGATGTCATGCTCAAGTTTTAGTTATAGTAACACCAGGGGTGTTACATCCTTCCCCCCATAAAAGAATCTCGTCCCGAGATTTAAAGTCCTACGGTGAGTAATGGAAAAGGAAATGTGTCATGTTTTTATTTCCTGATTTCTGGTACAAGGCAGGGGTGGTGTGGGGGTTCATTCCTTTACTACACAGCTATACAAACTTTACAACTTACAAGAGGCTAGAAAGCCTGGGAAATTTTTATCTAAGAAGTCTTGGGTTTCCCATGTAGCCTCATCTTCCGAATGCTGGTTCCACTGTATCTTATAAAACTTAAGAGTCTTTCTCCGAGTAACCCTGTCCTTTTGATCCAGAACTCGAATGGGATGTTCCGAGTATGTTAAATCTGGTTCCAGGACAACATCAGTCACTTCAACGGTTCGATCGGGAACCCGAAGACACTTCTTCAATTGTGACACGTGGAACACATTGTGTACAGCAGACAATGTTTCGGGAAGTTGGAGTTGATACGCCACTGGCCCATATCTTTGAAGAATAGGGAATGGACCAATGTACCTAGGTGCAAGTTTTCCCTTTACCCCGAAACGCGATACTCCCTTCATTGGTGAAACCTTTAAGTAGACGTAGTCTCCTTCTAAGAAGTATAAGGGCATTCGCCGTTTGTCTGCATAACTCTTCTGACGAGCCTGTGCCTTCTTCATATTATGAACTATTTTCTGAACCTTTTCTTCGGTTTCTTTTACCATATCAGGCCTAAAGAAATACCTTTCACCAGGTTCAGACCAATTTAGCGGAGTTCGACACCGACGTCCGTATAAAGCTTCAAAAGGTGCCATCTGGATACTTTCTTGATAACTGTTATTATATGAAAATTCCGCCAAAGGTAAACATTCATCCCATTTTGGTGAGAAATCCAGGACACATGCCCGCAGCATATCTTCCAGTATTTGGTTCACTCTCTCAGTCTGCCCACTGGTTTGAGGATGATAGGCCGAACTGTGGAGTAACTTAGTACCCAAAGATTTGTGAAGTGCTTCCAAAAACTTGGCTACAAATTGAGGTCCACGATCCAACACTATGGTCCTTGGAACACCATGCAGACTAAGAATACGAGCAATGTACAATTGGGCGTAGACAGTAACCGGGGAATTTGTCTTGACCGGCAGAAAGTGAGCAATCTTTGTAAGTCGATCAACAATCACCCAGATAGAGTCATACCCTTTTGCGGTCCTGGGCAATCCCACAATGAAGTCCATGCTGATGTCTTCCCATTTCCATGTTGGGATTGGCAAAGATTGCAATGGACCAGCAGTTTTCATGTGTATGGCTTTGACACGTCTGCAAGTGTCACATTTAGCCACATAGCGTGCAATTTCAATCTTCATCTTCGTCCACCAGTAATGTTGCTTTAAATCTTGGTACATCTTAGTGCTTCCCGGATGAATAGAATAGCGACTAAGATGCGCTTCATCTAAGATTTGCTGGCGGAGTTCTTCGTCCTTTGGCACTACTATGCGGTTGTTAAACCATAACACACCTTGATCGTCTTCCTTGAAACATTTGGCTGTTCCAGCCCTTATCTTCTCTCGTATGTGTTTCATGCCCAGATTATCCTTTTGAGCATCAATTATTCTTTGCAAAATGGTTGACTCAAGCTTTAGTTGATTCAGAGTTCCTTGTTGGATTATCCCCAGGTTTAACTTCTCCATTTCTTGACATAAAGTACTCTCGGAGGTCTTTACCATAAGACAGTGGCAGGAAATCTTACGACTCAATGCATCTGCCACCACATTGGCCTTGCCTGGGTGATAATGGATCTCCAGTTCATAGTCTTTAATGAGCTCAAGCCATCGTCTTTGCCTCATATTTAACTCTGACTGGGTAAATATATACTTCAAACTTTTATGATCGGTATATATGTGACAGATATTTCCCAGCAGATAGTGACGCCATATTTTCAGGGCATGAACCACAGCAGCTAGCTCTAAATCATGTGTTGGATAATGCTGTTCGTGTCGGCGTAGCTGCCTTGAAGCATATGCAATTACTCGGCCCTCTTGCATCAGCACACAGCCGAGTCCACTGCCAGATGCATCACAATATACATCAAAAGGCTTAGTGATGTCCGGTTGAGCCAATACCGGAGCAGTGGTTAATAATGTCTTCAATTGCTCAAAGGCTTCATTACACTTAGAAGACCAATTGAACTTAATGTCATTCTTCAATAAACTTGTGATTGGCTTCACAAGCTTAGAAAAATCTGGTATGAATCTGCGATAATATCCAGCTAGTCCAAGAAAACTCTGGACTTGGTGAACAGTTGTTGGGGGTTTCCATTCCAGAATATCCTTGACCTTGCTAGGATCTACCGCAATTCCTTCAGCTGATAATATGTGCCCTAAAAATTGAATTTCCTCCAGCCAGAACGCGCACTTACTGAACTTGGCGTACAGCTGATGTTCCCTCAGGCGCGTCAATACAATCCGTAGGTGCTGAGCATGCTCCTCTTCATTTTTAGAGTATATCAAAATATCGTCGATGAAGACCACCACGAACTTGTCCAACTTGGGCATGAACACCGAGTTCATCAAATAGGTGAAGTGGGCAGGAGCATTGGTGAGCCCGAAAGACATTACCAGGTATTCGAACAATCCATACCGCGTAGTAAACGCGGTCTTCGGTATATCCTCGGGCCGAATACAGATTTGATGATAGCCCGACCTGAGATCAATTTTGGAAAATACCCTCGCCCCAGTCAGTTGATCAAATAAGATGTCGATCCTTGGAAGAGGGTACTTATTCTTGATGGTGACCTCATTCAGGGGCCGATAGTCCACGCACATGTGCAAGGTTTGATCCTTCTTCTTCACAAAGATGGCGGGACAACCCCATGGGGACGAGCTTGGCCGGATAAATCCCTTATTCAGTAGATCTTGTAATTGAATTTTCAATTCCGCCAACTCATTAGGGGGCATACGGTACGATCTTCGAGAGATAGGAGCCGTACCGGGCTTTAGCTCAATTACGAATTCTACATCTCTTTCAGGGGGTAGTCCAGGCAAATCTTCCGGAAATACATCTGGAAACTCACACACTACCGGAATGTTCTTGATCTCCGGTACAATGGCTTCAAATATTCTACCAGAAGCTTTGGCTGGATTGGTTTTGGGGAGAGACAAGAGAATTTCTTCTTGATTATAGCTCAACCTGACGGTTCTGAGTTCAGTGTTGAGTATTGCCTTGTGTTGAGTTAACCAATTCATACCCAAAATTACATCTATATCCTGGCCTTTCAGAACAATCATGTTAGCAGGAAAGTTTCGTCCGGCCATGGTTACTGGCACTTCATAGGCCACTTCTCTAGTAAAAATGTGTCCCCCAGGTGAATGAATTTTAAATCCCTCTTTTGATTCATGACATGCAATGTGATGTTGCTCCACAAATGTCTTGCTAATGAAGGTATGCGAAGCACCAGAATCAAAAAGAATTATTGCAGGGTGACTGGCCACAGGGAACGTACCCATCATCACCGGCTCTCCCTCCGGTGTAGTAGCCACTTGAGTATAATATACTCGCCCCGTCTTCTTGGTATTCTTGCCCGAAGTACTTCCCTTGCCTGGAGCTGCATTCCCCGATCCTTGCTGATTATTAGCCTGATTTTGCCGAGGATAGGGGCAATCTTTAATAAAATGCCCAGATTTGCCACAGTTAAAACATCCAGTTGAAGAACTTGGCAGAGCAGGGAATCGAGTGCCTGGGGCACCCGGCTGACTTTGGACAGTAGGGGCTTTGTTGGGACGAATAATTATGGGCTGCTTGAAAGGGAAAGATGGTGCACTTGAACGGTTCTGGTTAGAGGGCCGGAGAATAAACCGTTGCCTCTTTACCGGGCCCTGACTAGGCCTATCACCACTGAATCCCTTATTTTTCCCAGAGTTTGCATATTTTGCCTCCACAGATAAGGCTGTGCTGACAGCCTTCCCATAGGTGAGATCAATACATGCAGCCATTTTTCGCTGCATTCGGTCATTCAGACCTCTCATAAAACAGTTCCTTTTCTTCAAATCCGTATTCACCTGATCAATTGCATATTGTGACAGGTGATTGAACTTGTTGAGATACTGATTAATAGTATCTCCCCCTTGTTTTAGTTTCATAAACTCTTCTTGTTTCATGTGCAGCACTCCCTCAGGAATGTAATGCTCGTGGAATGCTGCTTTAAATTCGTTCCATGTAATTTGATGGTCGTCAGGTTGGATAGCCACAAAGTTTCCCCACCAAGTACTGGCAGGGCCTCGGAGTTGCTGTGCCGCGAACAATGGCTTCTGTGTTTCCGAACAACGAAGAAGGCCAAACTTCTGTTCAATGACCCGTATCCATTCGTCGGCTTCGAGCGGGTCTTCTGCTTTGATGAAGAGAGGCGGACGAGTTTCGGAGAAATCCAGATAAGTAGTCTCACGGGGACCTTGTTGGAAACCTCTTCCTGCTTGTTGCTAAAGCTGCTGCTGACCCGCCATTTCCCGAAGGAAGCGGGTATTGTCGGCGGTAGCATTCACCAAGGCAGCAATTGCCTCGGCTAGCGTGGGTGGAACTGGAGGTGGATTCGGGGTAACATCCCGACCCCCAGATGTTCCGGCTGCGTCCTGTCCGCGAGTCCTGGTCGGCATCTGAGGCAAAAACATTTGAATAAACATAATGTGCCAAAGAAAACCTTCCATTTTACATTACTATAAAGAGTAATGATACAGACTCGATATTACACAACAGGATACATTACCCATTTTACAAAAGTTTAACCTAGTATACAACAGTACACCCTACAATACACTACTCTACTTTTATTACACCATTAGTCCTGCTTTCCATTGCTTTTGGCGGCTTCATTGTCAGGTGTGGGAGTCCAGACGTCAACCAACCTCAAAGAAGGAGGGGGTTCAAAAAGATCTAACTCCCCACCCAACGCGCGTCCCGCAACGTGAGAGGGTCCGGCTTCTGACTCAGCAGAGTGTACAGGCTCACTAGGGTGTAATTGTGAGTATAACACATGGACTTCCTCATGCAAAGTATTGCAGTAGACCTGCAGGTTGTCGACAGCTGAGCTAAGTTCTTTAATTCGGGCCTGAGCCCTTGCTTCCTTAGCACATGCCAACATACGAGACTGTACTGCCCAGTCAAGTGCTAAGTCCCGATCAGCCAGCTGATCCCGCAAGTGACGGATGTCCCTTCTTAGTTCATTGATTCTATCTCCGTCTGCGATCCAAGTATTGGTCCTGTGTCGCAGCGTTGCTTGAAGTCGACGCACTTCGGCTTCCAAGTCTCCTATAGGATCATTACTTCCGCTGCTACTGCTTTCGTGTCGAGGGGCTAGTTGATGCCGGGGTACTCCAATCGGTCCCGTTGACTTACGTGCCGTTAGCCTTGTGCGTGGCGGCATCTTTCTAAGGGGGAAAATTTATTAGCATAATTCTTAGCATGATGCATGAATAAGTACAGAATCAACCTTGGTTGATTCAACCTTCTATACATTGCACTCTTCCTATCTGGTCTTTAAGATAAACTCTTCAGACTACTTAGGTAAGAAGAGAAAAGAATCTTTAGGTAAGACTTTTGAAAATCTTTTTGAAGATGCCTCATAATATCTGCAAAGAAGGGCTACGCTCCGATACCAGCTGTGACGGAACCTCCCAAGTAATCGGGCCCACCTACAGTTGTCCTTGTCTAACAGACATCAGACACCCTGTAGATGTTCCTAAGTTACTTGACAAGCTCGGTATCTTTCCTGACCTTACCAGGAACGTTTCACCCGTCTTGCAGACATTACAGACCATCGGAGATGAAGATATGCGGAAGCGAATTACATAAACTTACATGTATTTCAAAAGCAAGCTCGACTTATTTTATTACAGACCAGTCTAAAAGTGAGTGCATAGAAGTAATAATTATACAAACCAAGGGAGACACAAACTTCTCCCGAAAGGCTATAAACAAAAGATTCTAGATGGAGGACCGAGTCCTCCCGCACTTCAGTCTTGTTTTTCTTCTTTGGGAACCACCTTGGCACAGAAGCAGCAAAAGTCTGCTACTTCCCCACCTAAAAACAACAAAGGGATAAACCCTGAGTATGGAATTACTCAGCAAGTCTTACCCGACTAAGGAAAAGACTCTCAAGGGTATGCTGGTTATAGGGGAGTCAAGGTAAGGCTTCTCAATAATCAAGACTCTGTTTTGCAGAAATGCTTACTAAAGTGGATCCTTAAAAATCCAATTTTATTTGTCAAGTTAGGTAAAATTACCTGCACTAGAGTTCTTTCTACCCTAGTTCAATCACTGGTCCTGCACTAGCCAATTTCTTTAACAAAAACCCATCATCTTTAGTGGAATGCTACGTGTAAGTCAGTGGCCAAGTCTCCATAACCGCGGAGGTACGGCGATCCGAATCGATTATACTCAGCTGAGGATCTCCAATCACACGACATATGTAGCACTTAACCCTTGCATATGTCAACCCGCCACCGGGGTTCTTAAGACCGGATCAGGTTCACGCAAACCGAGAGCACAGATACACCACCGTCCAGCCTCTTGCCACGGAGGGTACACGCTACTCTCGCCACCGCTCCACTCCCATTTCGTGTTATCTTATTCCGGCCTTAGTCTGGCCGAGGCAAGGCTTACCCATGACGAGGCATGTGACCAGTTAAAGGGTCCTCGGTCAGCAGGCTTACATCGAGATGGCCCTTAATCGACTCAGACGGAGACACTACACCGAGACTCTCTTTCTCGTGCAAGTCACCCGCCCGGTCTCAGCTTAATCTTTTTAACCCAAAAACTTGGTACCTGACAGAGGTACATCTTTTCCGATGTTGGACCCATCACGGCCATGATGGATCCACCATCAAGTTTTATTTTCGAAAACATCCCTCCCACTTTGCCAAACATCTTTTGTAAAACAAATCCTTTTGTTTTTCTAAAGCAATACTAAGCATAGTAAAACCTTTTTGTAAAAACAGGATTTCAAGGAGGGTAATCAAGATCAAGGAAGGTAATGCAGGAATTGTTTAATCAATCAACTCCTATCACCTAATGCAGCAAGCAAGTGAGAAAGATTTTAAAAACATCAAGGGAGGTGGCAAATGCACCGGGGCTTGCCTTTGTTATCAGGTGTGTCCTGCTCGGATCCACAAATATCGAAATAGAAGCAGTTGTCTGCTTGAGGATCAGAGGTTGGTGGTATCCCTTCTTCAGAAACTTCTTCTTCTTCTTCGTGCTCTAATATAACCATATACATGCATAAGAATGGATGCCATGGAATGCTCATGAGGATGCAAAGATAGCATAAACTTATTATTTATGTCTTGAGTACAACTTTCCTTCACGGTACTCCGAGAACCTAGGGTTTCCGGAGTCAGTAAAGGAGTTCATGGAGCAGGGGGGTGGTTTTGGGTTTAGTGATCAAACAAGGTTCAAATCAAACCAAACTCTACCCATGGATTCTAAATAATGTGAAAAGCTCACATAAAAAGTTTGGGAAATTTTGGACTTATTATTTATTTTCTAAAAATCCAGAATCAATGGTTTAGGCTATTTTAAATACCCTAAAATTCCCTATTTGATCTAAAAATCATGAGTTTATTTTTATTAAATACTAGGGAAAATAACAAGTCTAGGAAAATTGGTCTCATATTTTTAGGATTTTTCTACCATTTTCTAGAATTGTTTTAACTCTGGGATAAAAAGAAAAAGGAAAACTTGTAACAGTTCTGGGCTGATTTCGGCCCAAGCAGCCCAGAACAGAGGGGACAGCGCGCTCGCGCCCGCGCGCTCTGGTAGTTTTGCGGATAGGCCCTCAGATTATCAGCTAAATCGAAACAGGTCCATTCACTATTGTATTAAGTCACTGACGATTTGCAGAAATGTCCTCAGGTTTCTATTTCTTCCCCGCGATTGCCCCTGACCACGCCGCGCACTCGGATCCTTCCAGATGTGGCCCGTACCGGACATGGCCGGCGAGGACTGCTCGGAACAACAAACGGGGAAGCTCAACTGACCTAAAATGGCCTCGGAACACACATCAATTTAACCCGAACACACCGAGAACAACCGGTCCACGTGCACGGCGGAAACTGAGCACGGGAGCACACGTTCCCGCCAAACCATGGTCGATCCGAGCAAACGGACGCCACCATGAGCTTTGCAAGCATGCAGAGGCACGAAAACAATACATGAATTGAATGGTGACTCACCAGAACAGGCTGGCCACGGGAGCTAGGTTCTTGCGGTGTTTTGGGTGGATTTGGGGGAAACGCGAAATTCGAGCTCATCGGTGAACCACTGGAGACAATACTGGGTGTTGAGGTACTTGACTACCATACGGAGCGTGTGGTGGCTTCAATTTATAGAGCTCATGGGCGGCGGTGATCAATTTGAGCAGGTTGTGCTGGCGGCCGGAGGGGAGGAAGAACCGTGGTATGCGTTTACGTGTCCCATAGCGTGGCAGTAACTCCGGTGAGCCACGGAGAGTTCAGAGGAGGTCACGGCGACACGGTAGAAAAGCTAGGCCACGCGGTGGAGGACCGTCGACCGGATTTGGAGGAGAATTGCGAGCTGAGGATGCGCTGGCAAGCCTACGGCGGTCTCCGGTGAGGGCACGGGTTGTCGCCGATTAACCAGAGTTTGCCACCTCAGTAACTTACTGACACGTCGCCGGGGACTCTTTACCGGGACCGCCGACGACCAAATCGGGCCACGGCGGCATTCTTATCGCCGGCGAGGCTGATCTTTATCCCCGATGCACTGTACCATGGCCACACGTCATCAGACAGCCTGACAGTCCATATTTGGGGTTGATTTTCTCAAATTTTTATGTGGTGACAACGCCAACCTTCTGTATCAAAATTATACACCTATCATCCATGCTCAACTTTTCCACAAGACTTGCCATCAAATAGTTACCGAAGATCATTCAAAATCAAGCCCAAAGTTAATCCCATTACACTGCTATTGAAAATTCAGTTCAGGGGTCGACTGACAGCCCGACTTTGAGCTTCATTATCTCTCAAATACTCTTAACAACTATGCCTACATCCTTAAGCAAAGTTGTTCTCCTTTGATTAGGCTATAATTTTGATGTGGTGACCCCGGGCAAAAACCCTTTTGTTTAGAAGTTATAAGGTCACAAAGATGGGCACAATACACTGAATTTCAGACTTCATCAAAAGAGTTCAAAGGTGGTTCTTTTGCAAATAAGCCCAAATCTTAAGTTTTGGATTGCAAATTCACATATGAGTGACCCAAATAACTTAAGATACTTATTTGACTTGATTTTTGCACTTTAGTCCAAAAGTGGGCTAATTTTGCACATAGGCCCCTAGGGTTTGGTTTTAGGGTTTCCCAGGGTTTGAATTAGGGTTTCTGGTATCCCAGGGGTATAAAAGGAATTCAAGTTTGTTCTTAGAGTCATTTTATGACTTTTACCCTAAAGTCTTTAGGTTTTCTTAACTTGGGTTAAGCTTTACCCCTTTAACCACTAGTTAGGGTTAAGTTCCTGAACCAGGGTGCCATTTGCAAAATACCAAAAACAATACAACTTGTTTGAAATTTTTGCCTAGTGAATGCACTCTAGGTGTGTCAAACATATGCAATGCCAATGCTTATGATGTCATGCTCAAGTTTTAGTTATAGTAACACTAGGGGTGTTACACTCGACCTCGACCTCGACCTCGGAGGAGCCTCCACCTCGCCAGCCTGGGGCACGGACCGACCACGTCAACAGGAAGCGCCATCATTACCCTACCCCGAGCTGACTCGGGCTACGGGGAACCAGACCGGCGTCCCATCTGGCTCGCTCTCAGCCCCTTACGGAAGCAAGAGGACGTCAGCAAGGACTCGACAGCCCCAACAGCTGTCCTCCCGCCAGGCTCCAGCACTCCTCCGACGGCCACGACACCACACGAACTGGGCGCCAAGACCTCTCTGGCTGCCACGATGGCATGTACTTAGGGCGCTAGCTCTCCACCGCTAGACACGTTAGCACATTGCTACACTCCCCATTGTACACCTGGATCCTCTCATTACGCCTATAAAAGGGAGGACCAGGGCCCTCTTACAGAAGGTTGGCCCGCGCGGAGAAGGACGGGACGGCGCTCGCGCAAGGCCGCTCGCTCCCACTCCCGCGTGGACGCTTGTATCCCCCTACTGCAAGCGCACCCGACTCAGGCGCGGGGCTAACACGAAGGCCGCGGGATCCACTCTCTCACGTCTGCCTCCCTCCGGCTGCTTCCTTTCCCCCCTTCGCGTTCCGCCTCGTGTCGACCCATCTGGGCTGGGGCACGTGGCGACAATTCACTCGTCGGTCCAGGGACCCCCCGGGTTTCGAAACACCGACAGTTGGCGCGCCAGGTAGGGGCCTGCTGCGTGTTGACGAACATCTTCCCGTCAAGCTCCAGATGGGCAGTCTCCAGCAACCTTTCTAGCCCGGGACGGTGCTCCATTTCGGGAATCTTGAGTTCATGTCCCTCGACGGCAGCTATGACATGATACTCCTTCCCCCTGTAACACCCCTGGTGTTACTATAACTAAAACTTGAGCATGGCATCATGAGCATGGGCATTGCATATGTTTGACACACCTAGAGTGCATTCACTAGGCAAAAATTTCAAACAAGTTGTATTGTTTTACTGTTTTACAAATAGGACCCTGGTTTAAGGACTTAACCCTAAATAGTGGTTAAAGGGGTAAAACTTAACCTAAGTTGAGAAAAACTTTAGGGCTTGTGAGAAAAGTCATAAAATATCCCCAAACACTAAGTTGAATCACATTTATACCCCTGGGATATCAAAGATCTCAAATAGAACCCTGGAAAACCCAAAGTCCAAACCCTAGGGACCTATGTGCAAAATTGATGCACAATTGGACTAAAGTGTAAAAACTAGTATGTTTTAAACCATAAAGTCATTTGGTCCACATTTGAGGAGATTTACAAGCAAAACCCTTGGTTTTGGACTTATTTGCAAAATGGACCCTATTGAGTTCTAAACTAAGTCTGAAATTTCAAAGTTTTGGCCCAACTTTGGGGCTTTGTAACTTTCAAAGCATAGGGTTTTTGCCCTAGGTCACCACATCAAAATTGTAGCCCAATTATAGGAGAACAACTTTGCTTAAGAGTGGGAGCAGAGTTGTTAAGAAAATATTGGAGATAATCCAGCTCAAAGTTTGGCTGTCAGACAATTCCTAGACTGAATCTTCAGTAACAGTGAGATAGGATCAACTTGGAGCTCGATTTTGAATGGGATCCAGTGACTTTTTGTGGGAGCATATTGTATCAAAGTTATAGATGAATTATAGCTCTACAACTTTGCTGCAGAAGGTTGGCATTGGTTTCACATAAAAATTGGAGAAAAATGGCTCTAAAGTTGCTCTGTCAGGTGCTCTGATGGGAGTTCTGATGGTACAGTAGTCAAACGGGATCAGGACGCCAGCACTGCTTGCTCGCCGCCGGTGGCCTGCCACCGTTGATCATTGGTCACCGGGATTCGTGCGCCGTGGTCCTCAGATAAGCACAGCCCAGTAAGAATCCTCGCCGCCGATGAGCTGGAAGCCACCCGGTCAGCCGCGGTACTCCTCCCCTTGCTCACCGCCCGTGGTTAAAGGGGCTCGTCGCCGTTGAGCCGTCTCTGGGTCCGCCGCGTGTCCAAACCTCGCCACTGCATCGCCGTGACTCACCAATTGCATGCCCGGCGATCACCGGAGCTACTGCCACGGTGAAAGCCACTTTTCCCCGTACTGAGCTCGTCTACCTCTCCGACCGCCGCGCGTCAGCGCTGCAATTCCCGGCCACCGCTGTTGCGCTTTATAAATTGAGGGCACCGTGGGCTCCGTATGGTAGTTAAGCATCTAGCCACCAAGTATTGCCCCCTGTCGATCACCGGAGATCACGAATTCTTCGTTTCCCCAATTCGGTTTCCGCCCCTGTGAAGAACCACTTCGCCGTCGCCAGCCCTTCTCCGGTCAGTCTCTATCCTCTGCTCCCTCGTTTGAGGATTCTCATAACCCTATGATACTTACCGAGCTACTGAATTGAACTGAGAGACCTCCAATCGATGGGAACACGGTGATCTTGCCGCTTCATTCATGGTCACCGTGGCCAGGGCAAATTAGGTCACCAATCTTCAAATTAAGTTGGGGTAAACACTCAGGGTGGATTCAATTTCATGTTAGCTGCTCGGAGAGCTCAGCCGCTGCCCCAATCGGCCGGTCTGCTTGCTCGCCGGAGCGCGGCCGCGCTGAGCGCCGTCGGGGACCTGGTGTTGTGAATTGACGGAAACCCGAGGGCGTTTCTGTAGTTTGTCAGCGACACAGTGTAACAGTGAAGAAGCTCGTTTTCCAATTAGCCAAACCCCGTGGGCTTTTCTGCAAAGCCGCCAGTGCGCGCGCGCGGGCGCGAGCGCTTTCCCTCTGGACCTGGGCCGCTAGGCTGAATCCGGCCCAGTCCTGTTTAACCCTTTTCCTTTTCTTTTTCAGAAAAACTTTAGAAATATGTAGAAAAATGTAGGAAAATGCTAAAATTATGAGACCAATTTTCCTAGGCTTGTTATTTTCCATAGTATTTAATAAAAATAGTTTTATGATTTTTAGTTTGAATAGGGAATTTTAGGAAATTTAAAACAGCCTAAACCAATGGTTCTGGATTTTTAGAAAATAAATAATAAGTCCAAAATTTCCCAAACTTTTTATGTGAGCTTTTCACATTATTTAGAAGCCATGGGTAGAATTTGGGTTGATTTGGACCTTGTTTGATCACAAAACCCAAAACCACCCCCCCTGCTCCATGAACTCCTTTACTGACTCCGGAAACCCTAGGTTCTCGGAGTACCGTGAAGGAAAGTTGTATTCAAGACATAATTAATAAGTTTATGCTACCTTTGCATCCTCATGAGCATTCCATGACATCCATTCTTATGCATGTCTATGATTATATTAGAACAAGAAGAAGAAGAAGAAGTTTTTGAAGAAGGGATACCACCCACCTCTGATCCTCAGGCAGACAACTGCTTTTATTTTGATATCTGTGGATCCGAGCCAGACACCTCTGATAACAAAGGCAAGCCCCGGTGCATTTGCCACCTCCCTTGATGTTTTTAAAATCTTTCTCACTTGCTTGATGCATTAGGTGATAGGAGTTGATTGATTAAACAATTCCTGCATTACCTTCCTTGATCTTGAAATCCCGTATTTACAAAAAGTTTTACTATTCTTAGTATTGCTTTAGAAAAACAAAAGGATTTGTTTTACAAAAGATGTTTGGCAAAGTGGGAGGGATGTTTTTCGAAAACAAAACTTGATGGTGGATCCATCATGGCCGTGATGGGTTCAACATCGGAAAAGATGTACCTCTGCCAGGTACCAGACTTTGGGTTTGAAATGATTAAGCTGAGACCGGGCGGGTGACTTGCACGAGAAGAGAGTCTCGGTGTAGTGTCTCCGTCTGAGTCGATTAAGGACCGCCTCGATGTAGGCCTGCTGACCGAGGACCCTTTAACTGGTCACATGCCTCGTCATGGGTAAGCCTTGCCTCGGGCAGACTAAGGCCGGAATAAGATAACACGAAATGGGAGTGGAGCGGTGGCGAGAGTAGCGTGTACCCTCCGTGGCAAGAGGCTGGACGGTGGTGTATCTATGCTCTCGGTTTGCGTGAACCTGATCCGGTCTTAAGAACCCCGGTGGCGGGTTGACATATGCAAGGGTTAAGTGCTACATATGTCGTGTGATTGGAGATCCTCATCTGAGTATAATCGATTCGGATCGCCGTACCTCCGCGGTTATGGAGACTTGGCCACTGACTTACACGTAGCATTCCACTAAAGATGATGGGTTTTTGGTTAAGAAATTGGCTAGTGCAGGACCAGTGATTGAACTAGGGTAGAAAGAACTCTAGTGCAGGCAAGTTTACCTAACTTGACAAATAAAATTGGATTTTTAAGGATCCACTTTAGTAAGCATTTCTGCAAAACAGAGTCCTTGATTATTGGAAAGCCTTATCTTGACTCCCATATAACCAGCATACCCTTGAGAGTCTTTTCCTTAGTCGGGTAAGACTTGCTGAGTAATTCCATACTCAGGGTTTATCCCTTTGTTGTTTTTAGGTGGTGAAGTAGCAGATTTTTGCTGCTTCTGTGCTAAGGTGGTTCCCAACGAAGAGAAACAGGCCTGAGGTGCGGGAGGACTCGGTCCTCCATCTAGAATCTTTTGCTTATAGTCTTTCGGGAGAAGTTTGTGTCTCCCCGGTTTGTATAATTATTACTTTTATGCACTCACTTTTAGAACTGGTCTGTAATATATTAACTTGAGCTTACTTTTGGAAATAAATGTAATTTTATGTAATTCGCTTCCGCATATCTTTATCTCCGATGATCTGTAATGTCTGCAAGACGGGTGAAACGTTCCTGGTGAGGTAAGGGAAGATACCGAGCTTGTCAAGTAACTTAGGAACATCTACAGGGTGTCTGATGTCTGTTAGACAAGGACAACTGTAGGTGGGCCTGATTACTTGGGAGGTTCCGTCACAGCTGGTATCAGAGCGTAGCCCTTCTTTGCAGATATTAAGGCATCTTCAAAAAGATTTTCAAAGTCTTACCTAAAGATTCTTTTCTCTTCTTACCTAAGTATTCTGAAGAGTTTATCTTAAAGACCAGATAGGATGAGTGCAATGTATAGAAGGTTGAATCAACCAGGGTTGATTCTGTACTTACTCATGCATCATGCTAAGAATTATACTAATAAATTTTCCCCTTAGAAAATGCCGCCGCGCACAAGAAAGACCGCGCGTAAGTCGACTGGACCGATTGGAGTGCCTCGACATCAACTTGCTCCGCGAGATGTAGATAGTAGTAGCGGGAGCAATGATCCTATAGGGGATCTGGAAGCAGAAGTAAGCAGGCTCCAATTGGAACTCCGCCGCAGGACAGCTATATGGATTGGAGATGGTGACCGTATAAATGAGTTACGAAGAGACGTTCGCCATCTACAAGACCAACTCGCGAAACGAGATTTAGCACGCGATTGGATGGTTAACTCTCGTTTACTCGCCTGGGTTGAGGAAGCCAAAGCTCGAGCCCATGTGGAGGAGCTTAGCTTAGCCATGGATGACTTGCAGGTGTATTATAATACACTACATGGAGGAATTCATGTGTTGTATTCACAACTGCACCCGAACGTCCCTGCGAATCTTGTCGGGACAGAAGCCAGACCTTCTCATGTAGCGGGAGAAGCACTTGATGGTGAACTGGACCTTTTCAGGCCCCTCCCTCTATGAAGTTGGCTGACGAATAGTCTTCTATACCCGAAAGTAAGCTACCAAAAGTGAAAAGAAGTGGCTTACCAGGTGCCCTCAACATTGGCCGGACGGGACTTTCTTGCCAATATGATTGTTCTGAAAGGCCAAGACATGGATGTCATCTTGGGCATGAACTGGTTAGCCCAGCATAAAGCAATTCTCAACCCTAATCTAAGAACCATCATGCTGAGTTATGGCCAATAAAGAGTTGGTGACTTGGTTGCCTAAAACCAAAATTAGGCTATATTCGTATTTAGTGAACCATGACCCGGCCCAAAGTCGAATTTTCCGTTATCACTTCATGACCCCAACCATACAAATAAATGCTTAGATAATTTCCTTGTCGAACCTAAAATGTACCTAGACTACAAACAAGAATCTCAAGTCATGTCTCCTGTTCAGCTGATGCAGGTTGAAGTCTCTAGTGTATTTGGCCTCTCCTTACGGATCATCGTGTTGCTCTATCAACCCAACCTAGAAAAGACATGTCCGACCATTTCCTTGAATTTGATGCTTTTGGTTTCTTCATATCTAACGAAGGCCTACCAACTTAATTCTTGACCTGGTGATTTCTATGATAAGCATAGAAATATGCTTGGGTTAAATTAACAGTCTCCCATCATACTTTTTTCATCAAGTTTAGGTTATGGCCATGCCTTGTTCATTTCCTTGGGCCATAATCTATTTGGCTCTCTACTTGTAACCATTTATACAAGCGGAGTATCTCTTTGTATATTATCATCCTTGACCAGTTTATTTGGGTTGTGTGAGATTCTTTATTGGTTATGTCTGGTATTGGCGAAGCTCTCAAATTGGAGATTGATTTTCCCTGCTGTTGTGATGCAGGAGTTTGTTCATTCGCTCTCCTATTTTCCAGGTATCTCCGACCCTTGTCCGTTCATCTCGCATGAAGAAACGGATGAACAACCTGACCAAATGGATTTTTACCCAAGTGCATGACCTTTTTGCTTGCAAAGATGAACTCTCAACCCCTTGGCTTACCAATGGTACTGAGAGAATTTGCTCAATGTCAAAAGTAGTTCAACAAGTTGGTCTTGACTAACTTGTAACTGCCTGTTGACCGAATGTTGAGTCTAGAGATCGTTTTATCGAGTTGTCTAAACTCACTTTGGTTCAACCTACCCTAAAGAGAGTGCTTACCAAAGCAAGATTAAGTTGGTCAATAACCACCTAACCATCGCTCTAGTCGTGCATCAATTGCCTCATGTATACTTTTCCAGCATAAGTGATTGGGTCGAGCCATGTCTAGTGCCCGATAAAGTGGACTAGTTGCAAAGTCCGCATTTTTAGATCCCTCCACTGATGATTTTTCTTGAATCAATATCGCCTTTCGTGGATTTGGACTCCCTAGCTAACACGAGTTATCCGTGAGGTTATTCGACCTTCACACCCGTCTCGTGTGCTATGAACCTACTATAACCACTTGTTGGTAAACCTCTTCTTGTGTGTTTTACCCAAGATGGTGCATCTGGTTCTATTTGGGTTAAGTTGCATAATTGCCACCCAACAGACCCAGATAATACAGTGTCATCAGAAGAAGCAAGTTGCACACATGGAATCTTATGTGTTCTTCTGGTGGGCAAAGATGCAAATTGAAATTGCATACTTTGTGGCTAGATGTAACACTTGTAAACGCATCAAGGCCATATACATGAAGACCGTTGGTCCATTACAATCCTTACCTATCCCAACATGGAAAGGGGAAGATATTGTATGGACTTTATCGTGGGATTACCCAGGATTACAAAAGGGTATGACTCTATCTGGGTTATTGTTGGTCAGCTTATGAAAATTTCTCATTCGCTGCCAGTCAAGACCGATCACCCAGTTACTGCCTATGCTCAATTGTACATTGCTCGTATTCTTAGTCTGCATGGTGTTCCAAAGACCATAGTGTCGGATCGTGGACCTCAATTTGTAGCCAAGTTTTGGGAAGCACTTCACAAATCTTTGGGTACTAAGTTACTCCACAGTTCGGCTTATCATCCTCAAACCAGTGGGCAGACTGAGAGAGTGAACCAAATACTGGAAGATATGCTGCGGGCATGTGTCCTGGATTTCTCACCAAAATGGGATGAATGTTTACCTTTG
The DNA here is from genome assembly GCA_029449295.1 of Zea luxurians. Classification (NCBI taxonomy): domain Eukaryota; kingdom Viridiplantae; phylum Streptophyta; class Magnoliopsida; order Poales; family Poaceae; genus Zea; species Zea luxurians. Next base: position 58,278,649 of record JAOPSE010000020.1, read on the forward strand.
GCGGAGTTTCCATATAATAACAGTTATCAAGAAAGTATCCAGATGGCACCTTTTGAAGCTTTATACGGACGTCGGTGTCGAACTCCGCTAAATTGGTCTGAACCTGGTGAAAGGTATTTCTTTAGGCCTGATATGGTGAAAGAGGTCGAAGAAAAGGTTCAGAAAATCATTCATAATATGAAGAAAGCTCAAACTCGACAAAAGAGTTATGCAGACCGACGACGACAACCCTTATGTTTTCTGGTAGGCGATTATGTCTACTTGAAAGTTTCACCAATGAAGGGTGTATCGCGTTTTGGGGTTAAAGGGAAAACTTGCACCCAGGTACATTGGTCCATTTCCTATTCTTCAAAGATATGGGCCAGTGGCGTATCAACTTCAACTTCCCGAAACATTGTCTGCTGTACATAATGTGTTCCACGTGTCACAATTGAAGAAGTGTCTTCGGGTTCCCGATCGAACCGTTGAAGTGACTGATGTTGTCCTGGAACCAGATTTGACATACTCGGAACATCCCATTCGAGTTCTGGATCAAAAGGACAGGGTTACCCGGAGAAAGACTCTCAAGTTTTATAAGATACAGTGGAACCAGCATTCGGAAGATGAGGCTACATGGGAAACCCAAGATTTCTTAGATAAGAATTTCCCAGGCTTTCTAGCCTCTTGTAAATTGTAAAGTTTGTATAGCTGTGTAATAAAGGAATGAACCCCCACACCACCCCTGCCTTGTACCAGAAATCAGGAAATAAAAACATGACACATTTCCTTTTCCATTACTCACCCTAGGACTTTAAATCTCGGGACGAGATTCTTTTATGGGGGGAAGGATGTAACACCCCTGGTGTTACTATAACTAAAACTTGAGCATGGCATCATGAGCATGGGCATTGCATATGTTTGACACACCTAGAGTGCATTCACTAGGCAAAAATTTCAAACAAGTTGTATTGTTTTACTGTTTTACAAATAGGACCCTGGTTTAAGGACTTAACCCTAAATAGTGGTTAAAGGGGTAAAACTTAACCTAAGTTGAGAAAAACTTTAGGGCTTGTGAGAAAAGTCATAAAATATCCCCAAACACTAAGTTGAATCACATTTATACCCCTGGGATATCAAAGATCTCAAATAGAACCCTGGAAAACCCAAAGTCCAAACCCTAGGGACCTATGTGCAAAATTGATGCACAATTGGACTAAAGTGTAAAAACTAGTATGTTTTAAACCATAAAGTCATTTGGTCCACATTTGAGGAGATTTACAAGCAAAACCCTTGGTTTTGGACTTATTTGCAAAATGGACCCTATTGAGTTCTAAACTAAGTCTGAAATTTCAAAGTTTTGGCCCAACTTTGGGGCTTTGTAACTTTCAAAGCATAGGGTTTTTGCCCTAGGTCACCACATCAAAATTGTAGCCCAATTATAGGAGAACAACTTTGCTTAAGAGTGGGAGCAGAGTTGTTAAGAAAATATTGGAGATAATCCAGCTCAAAGTTTGGCTGTCAGACAATTCCTAGACTGAATCTTCAGTAACAGTGAGATAGGATCAACTTGGAGCTCGATTTTGAATGGGATCCAGTGACTTTTTGTGGGAGCATATTGTATCAAAGTTATAGATGAATTATAGCTCTACAACTTTGCTGCAGAAGGTTGGCATTGGTTTCACATAAAAATTGGAGAAAAATGGCTCTAAAGTTGCTCTGTCAGGTGCTCTGATGGGAGTTCTGATGGTACAGTAGTCAAACGGGATCAGGACGCCAGCACTGCTTGCTCGCCGCCGGTGGCCTGCCACCGTTGATCATTGGTCACCGGGATTCGTGCGCCGTGGTCCTCAGATAAGCACAGCCCAGTAAGAATCCTCGCCGCCGGTGAGCTGGAAGCCACCCGGTCAGCCGCGGTACTCCTCCCCTTGCTCACCGCCCGTGGTTAAAGGGGCTCGTCGCCGTTGAGCCGTCTCTGGGTCCGCCGCGTGTCCAAACCTCGCCACTGCATCGCCGTGACTCACCAATTGCATGCCCGGCGATCACCGGAGCTACTGCCACGGTGAAAGCCACTTTTCCCCGTACTGAGCTCGTCTACCTCTCCGACCGCCGCGCGTCAGCGCTGCAATTCCCGGCCACCGCTGTTGCGCTTTATAAATTGAGGGCACCGTGGGCTCCGTATGGTAGTTAAGCATCTAGCCACCAAGTATTGCCCCCTGTCGATCACCGGAGATCACGAATTCTTCGTTTCCCCAATTCGGTTTCCGCCCCTGCGAAGAACCACTTCGCCGTCGCCAGCCCTTCTCCGGTCAGTCTCTATCCTCTGCTCCCTCGTTTGAGGATTCTCATAACCCTATGATACTTACCGAGCTACTGAATTGAACTGAGAGACCTCCAATCGATGGGAACACGGTGATCTTGCCGCTTCATTCATGGTCACCGTGGCCAGGGCAAATTAGGTCACCAATCTTCAAATTAAGTTGGGGTAAACACTCGGGGTGGATTCAATTTCATGTTAGCTGCTCGGAGAGCTCAGCCGCTGCCCCAATCGGCCGGTTTGCTTGCTCGCCGGAGCGCGGCCGCGCTGAGCGCCGTCGGGGACCTGGTGTTGTGAATTGACGGAAACCCGAGGGCGTTTCTGTAGTTTGTCAGCGACACAGTGTAACAGTGAAGAAGCTCGTTTTCCAATTAGCCAAACCCCGTGGGCTTTTCTGCAAAGCCGCCAGTGCGCGCGCGCGGGCGCGAGCGCTTTCCCTCTGGACCTGGGCCGCTGGGCTGAATCCGGCCCAGTCCTGTTTAACCCTTTTCCTTTTCTTTTTCAGAAAAACTTTAGAAATATGTAGAAAAATGTAGGAAAATGCTAAAATTATGAGACCAATTTTCCTAGGCTTGTTATTTTCCATAGTATTTAATAAAAATAGTTTTATGATTTTTAGTTTGAATAGGGAATTTTAGGAAATTTAAAACAGCCTAAACCAATGGTTCTGGATTTTTAGAAAATAAATAATAAGTCCAAAATTTCCCAAACTTTTTATGTGAGCTTTTCACATTATTTAGAAGCCATGGGTAGAATTTGGGTTGATTTGGACCTTGTTTGATCACAAAACCCAAAACCACCCCCCCCTGCTCCATGAACTCCTTTACTGACTCCGGAAACCCTAGGTTCTCGGAGTACCGTGAAGGAAAGTTGTATTCAAGACATAATTAATAAGTTTATGCTACCTTTGCATCCTCATGAGCATTCCATGACATCCATTCTTATGCATGTCTATGATTATATTAGAGCAAGAAGAAGAAGAAGAAGTTTTTGAAGAAGGGATACCACCCACCTCTGATCCTCAGGCAGACAACTGCTTTTATTTTGATATCTGTGGATCCGAGCCAGACACCTCTGATAACAAAGGCAAGCCCCGGTGCATTTGCCACCTCCCTTGATGTTTTTAAAATCTTTCTCACTTGCTTGATGCATTAGGTGATAGGAGTTGATTGATTAAACAATTCCTGCATTACCTTCCTTGATCTTGAAATCCCGTATTTACAAAAAGTTTTACTATGCTTAGTATTGCTTTAGAAAAACAAAAGGATTTGTTTTACAAAAGATGTTTGGCAAAGTGGGAGGGATGTTTTTCGAAAACAAAACTTGATGGTGGATCCATCATGGCCGTGATGGGTTCAACATCGGAAAAGATGTACCTCTGCCAGGTACCAGACTTTGGGTTTGAAATGATTAAGCTGAGACCGGGCGGGTGACTTGCACGAGAAGAGAGTCTCGGTGTAGTGTCTCCGTCTGAGTCGATTAAGGACCGCCTCGATGTAGGCCTGCTGACCGAGGACCCTTTAACTGGTCACATGCCTCGTCATGGGTAAGCCTTGCCTCGGGCAGACTAAGGCCGGAATAAGATAACACGAAATGGGAGTGGAGCGGTGGCGAGAGTAGCGTGTACCCTCCGTGGCAAGAGGCTGGACGGTGGTGTATCTGTGCTCTCGGTTTGCGTGAACCTGATCCGGTCTTAAGAACCCCGGTGGCGGGTTGACATATGCAAGGGTTAAGTGCTACATATGTCGTGTGATTGGAGATCCTCAGCTGAGTATAATCAATTCGGATCGCCGTACCTCCGCGGTTATGGAGACTTGGCCACTGACTTACACGTAGCATTCCACTAAAGATGATGGGTTTTTGGTTAAGAAATTGGCTAGTGCAGGACCAGTGATTGAACTAGGGTAGAAAGAACTCTAGTGCAGGCAAGTTTACCTAACTTGACAAATAAAATTGGATTTTTAAGGATCCACTTTAGTAAGCATTTCTGCAAAACAGAGTCCTTGATTATTGGAAAGCCTTATCTTGACTCCCATATAACTAGCATACCCTTGAGAGTCTTTTCCTTAGTCGGGTAAGACTTGCTGAGTAATTCCATACTCAGGGTTTATCCCTTTGTTGTTTTTAGGTGGTGAAGTAGCAGATTTTTGCTGCTTCTGTGCTAAGGTGGTTCCCAACGAAGAGAAACAGGCCTGAGGTGCGGGAGGACTCGGTCCTCCATCTAGAATCTTTTGCTTATAGTCTTTCGGGAGAAGTTTGTGTCTCCCCGGTTTGTATAATTATTACTTTTATGCACTCACTTTTAGAACTGGTCTGTAATATATTAACTTGAGCTTACTTTTGGAAATAAATGTAATTTTATGTAATTCGCTTCCGCATATCTTTATCTCCGATGATCTGTAATGTCTGCAAGACGGGTGAAACGTTCCTGGTGAGGTAAGGGAAGATACCGAGCTTGTCAAGTAACTTAGGAACATCTACAGGGTGTCTGATGTCTGTTAGACAAGGACAACTGTAGGTGGGCCTGATTACTTGGGAGGTTCCGTCACACCCCCGCCGTGCGACAGCGACAATGGCGGTCGAGAACCCGCTCGCCGGCGAGGAAATCGACGACGCCTTCCCCACGTGGTGGAAGGACGACATTCGGGCTTGTCCCGTCCTCTCCCCCGCCGACGGAGGAGGAGGCGGGGCAACCAAGGCCAAGCGGGAAGCGGCACCTCGTTGGCTGTCGAGCGAGTCGACGGCGCCGGCGCCCCAATGGAGGGCGCGTCGGGCATCGATCTTGCGTCTGAGACGAAGACGAGCGCCGCCTCCCCGCAACACGCCAATCTCAAGCAAACGCGCGACGCCAGCACGCTCGCGAAGGACTTGCTGGGCGTCACCCTCGTACCTGAGACAACAGTGCAGTCAGTCCCAGACGCGACCTCGTCACCGCCCGTCGACCGAAAGGTACCAACCGATTCCCATCTCGCGTCTTTTGGATTCGGCCTCGACCCACCAAGCGACTCCGCTTCGGTGAGCACTCTCTTAGAGGCGAGTCCAAACCCTCTAGGGTATCGTGTGCGGTCACCCTAGGACCAACTGACAGCCGACTCGACCTACGAGCCCTCGGGGTCCAAGGAAGATGGCGAGCCCGACCTCTGTTGGGATTTCTCATGACTTGGTAACCTCAGTGTCGTGCGGGACTTCATGACCGCATGTGACTACTGCCTTTCCAACTGTTCCGACGGCAGCCGCGGCCTCGACAACAAGGACCGCGGCCCAAGTCGTGAATGTTTCCACGTTGATCTAGGGGGTCCCGGCGAAGGCAACCATCTTGGTATGCTGGAAAATGGTGATCCCCCTAGGCCCATGCCTCGCGTTGACATCCTTCGGGAGCTAGCTGTGGTCCCCGTCCCGGCAGGGGGTCCTGACCCACAGCTCGAGCAAATCCGCGAGAGGCAGGCCAGGCTCAACGAGGGAGCAGGAACGCTTGTGCCAATCCACCGGGACATCGGGCAGGAATGGGCGGTCCAACCCCGGCCGGAGAAGCGCGTCATCTCCCCCAGGACATCCAGCACCGCGTCACCGACGATGTCAGGGTGAGGCCGCCGCCGGATTCCAGTGGAGTCGGCAAGAACCTGGCTGCAGCGACAATACTCCTCCGCGCGATGCCGGAGCCATCAACCACCGAGGGGCGGCGTATCCAGGGAGAGCTCAAGAATCTCCTGGAGGACGCCGCGGTCCGACGGGCCGAAAGCTCTGCCTCCCGAAGGCAGGGGTTCCCCTCGGAACATCACGCCGCGACTTCCCGATTCATGCGGGAATCCTCGGTCCACTCCGGGCGCACGCGCAACACAGCGCCTGCGGCCCCGGGTCGCCTCGGCAACGAGCGCCATCATCACAGCCGTCGGGCCCACCTCGACGACAGGGCGCGCTGAGGCTACCACCCCAGGCGTGGGGGACGCTACGACAGCGGGGAGGATCAGAGCCCTTCGCCCGAACCACCCGGTCCGCAGGCTTTCAGCCGCGCCATATGACGGGCACCGTTCTCGACCCGGTTCCAAACCCCGACTACTGTCACAAAGTACTCGGGGGAGACGAGACTGGAACTGTGGCTCGCGGACTATTGGCTGGCCTGCCAACTGGGTGGAACGGACGATGATAACCTCATCATCCGCAACCTCCCCCTGTTCCTCTCCGACACCGCTCGAGCCTGGCTGGAGCACCTGCCCCCGGGGCAGATCTCCAACTGGGACGACCTGGTCCAAGCCTTCGCCGGCAATTTCCAGGGCACGTACGTGCGCCCTGGGAACTCCTGGGATCTCCGAAGCTGCCGACAGCAGCCGGGAGAGTCTCTCCGGGACTACATCCGGTGATTCTCGAAGCAGCGCACAAAGCTGCCCAACGTCACCGATTCAGATGTCCTCAGCGCGTTCCTCGCCGGCACCATCTGCCGCGACCTGGTGAGCAAGCTGGGTTGCAAGACCCCCACCAGGGCAAGCGAGCTGATGGACATCGCCACCAAGTTCGCCTCTGTCCAGGAGGCGGTTGAGGCCATTTTCCGGAAGGACGAGCAGCCCCAGGGCCACCCACCGGAAGATGCTCCCGAGGCGTCAACTCAGCGCGGTGCCAAGAAGAAAGGCAAGAAGAAGTCGCAAGAGAAACGCGACGCCGCCGACGCGGACCTTGTCACCAGCCGCCGAGTACAAGAACCCTCGGAAACCTCCCGGAGGTGCCAACCTCTTCGACAAGATGCTCAAGGAGCCGTGCCCCTATCATCAGGGGCCCGTCAAGCACACCCTTGAGGAGTGTGCCATGCTTCGATGACACTTCCACAAGGCCGGGCCACCCGCGGAGGGTGGCAAGGCCCTCGACGACGCAAAGGAGGAAGATCACAAGGCAGGAGGGTTCCCCGAGGTCCGCGACTGCTTCATGATCTATGGCTGGCAGGTGGCGAACGCCTCGGCTCGGCACCGCAAGCAAGAGCGTCGGGAGGTCTGCTCGGTAAAGGTGGCGGCGCCAGTCTACCTAGACTAGTCTGACAAGCCCATCACCTTCGACCAGGCCGACCATCCAGACTACGTGCCGAGCCCGGGGAGATACCCACTCGTTGTCGACCCCATCATCGGCAACGTCAGGCTCACCAAGGTCCTCATGGACGGAGGCAGCGGCCTCAACATCATCTACGCCGAGACCCTCAGGCTCCTGCGGATTGATCTGTCCTCGGTCCGGACGGGCGCTGCGCCTTTCCACAGGATCGTCCCCGGGAAGCGCGTTCAACCCCTCGGACAACTCGACCTACCCGTCTGCTTCGGGACGCCCTCCAACTTTCGAAAGGAGACCCTCACGTTCGAAGTGGTCGGGTTTCGAGGAACCTACCACGCAGTGCTGGGGAGGCCATGCTACGCCAAGTTCATGGCCGTCCCCAACTACACCTACCTCAAGCTCAAGATGTCGGGCCCCAACGGGGTCATCACCGTCGGGCCCACGTACCGACACACGTATGAATGCGATGTGGAGTGCGTGGAGTACGCCGAGGCCCTCGCCGAATCCGAGGCCCTCATCGCTGACCTGGAGAGCCTCTCTAGGGAGGCACCCGACGTGAAGCACCACGCCAGCAACTTCGAACCAGCGGAGACGGCCAAGTCCGTCCCTCTCGACCCCTGCAACGACGCCTCCAAGCAGATCCGGATCGGTTCCGAGCTCGACCCCAAATAGGAAGTAGTGCTCGTCGACTTTCTCCGCGCGAACGCCGACGTTTTCGCGTGGAGTCCCTCGAACATGCCCGGCATACCGAGGGAAGTCGCCGAGCACTCTCTGGATATTCGAGCTGGGGCCCGACCCGTGAAGCAACCTCTGCGCCGATTCGACGAAGAAAAGCGCAGGGCCATAGGCGAGGAGATCCACAAGCTACTGGCGACAGGGTTCATCAAAGAGGTATTCCATCCCGAATGGCTTGCCAACCCTGTGCTTGTGAGAAAGAAAGGGGGAAATGGCGGATGTGTGTAGACTACACTGGTCTAAACAAAGCATGTCCGAAGGTTCCCTACCCTCTGCCTCGCATCGATCAGATCGTGGATTCCACTGCTGGGTGCGAAACCCTCTTTCCTCGATGCCTACTCAGGGTATCACCAGATTAGGATGAAAGAGTCCGACCAGCTCGCGACTTCATTCATCACACCCTTCGGCATGTACTGCTATGTTACAATGCCGTTTGGTTTGAGGAATGCGGGGGCAACGTACCAGCGATGCATGAACTATGTGTTTGGCGAACACATCGGCCGAACGGTCGAGGCCTACGTCAATGACATCGTAGTCAAGACGAGGAAGGCCTCCGACCTCCTTTCCGACCTTGAAGCAACATTCCGATGTCTCAAGGCGAAAGGCGTGAAGCTTAATCCTGTGACACCCCAGTGTCACCCAGGGTTTTCTTTCAAAAGCCAAACCAAGAACCATCATTTTATGTGAACCAAAGTAAGCATGAGCAACAAAACAATTTAAGTGAGAAAGAATTCACCAAGTATATACTTAAAAGTGTCATGATCAAAGCAATTGAGTCCTTTAAAAGATAAGATTGTGCAACCCTAATTAAAAACCCTAAGTGAACCCCATGAGCAAAATTCAAGAAAATAAGAAAAAGAGAGTGAAAAGTTTAGAATTTTGAGTTGAGCCAATTATATAAGTTAAAGTGTGTTTATTAAGCAACAAGAAAGATTGAGAAGGCTTAGCCAAAATAATTCAATAAAATCCCCAAATCAGCCCTTGATCTATGAACCCTTGGGAAATTCAGATTTCTGAATTCCTGAATTTCAGACCTCCTTCCAAAGATCATCTGTGTTCTCTGCTTTTCAAAACTCAAAGCCAGAAGATCCAAATATCAAAGTCGTGCCAAATTACCTTGAACACATTCTGGGAAAGTTTGAATTCGAACCAAATCTGTTTGACACGATTTTGGCGTAGCTTAACCTCGGGACCAGGCATTCTGACACTGGCACCTTGGTGACGCTACAACTCCCTGTCCCTAGCCTAAAACCGCGCGTCGTCCACACACAAAAGACAAAGCTTGGTCTGATGAACAAATCCCTTGCAGTGATCTTGCCCAAATTCGCGAAGATTTGCTCCCAATCGGCGCTTGAGCAGGGGCAGAAGCAACGGGAACACGTGTTCGACCGTGGCTGACACCCCGGTTCACGCCCGTTCGCGCACCGCGCCTTCCCAGTGCACGCCCGCGCGCACTCGTCGGTCCACGACCGCCCGTACACCGCGCCGTGCCTATAAAGCCTCCCCAGGCGCGCCTCACTTCACCCCGCACTCACCCTCACCGGCCAGCCACTTCCCTTAGCTCCGGCGAGCTTGATTTCCGCCCGCCATTGCCGCCCGAGCTTCGGCCACCGTGGCCAGCTCCCTCCAGCCACCCTCAAGCCAAGCCAGTGCTTCGGCCAGCTCCACCAGTAGCCCGTGAAGCTAGCCAAGCCCTCGGACCCAGCCGGACTTCACCGGAGGCCCGAGATTGACGTCGCCGGACTTCGGTCTTCCGCCGCCGCGCGTGGACCGAGTTATCCGGTGAGTCTCCGCCCAATTCCTCTCGCTCATGTCTTCTCTGGCATCCCGTAGACCTCCCTGACCCGTTTGATTGACCTATCTCGCCGTGACCAGGCCGGTCTCCTCGCCGCCGACGAGCATCCCCGCCTGCGCGCGTGGACCGACCGACTCCGGCCATCTCCGACGGCGTTCCGCACACCGTTGTGATCCCCAGGACCTCCCCTTCATCCTCGACCACTTCGCCGGAACAGTCTCGCCGCCGGTAAGCCCCTCCGCCCTTTTCTCCGCCGCGGCTACTGTTCAGGGTAGAAGAAGGACCTCGGGTTAGTTTTTTTTAGAACCCGAGGGGTTTTCTGTAATGTCAGCGACTCGGGTGAATAGTAACCTGAGGACTGATTCGCGAGGAAAAACTTAGAAAACGTCCAGGGACCCCAGTGCAAAGTAGTTTTCATTTAAATCGATTCTGAAATCCTTTTTAATAACCAGAGAACTTGTAAAATTCATAACTTGATGAATTCTTACTCAAAAAATGTCAAACCAATTTTGCTAGCCTCTGTATATTACAATCTATCATTTAAAAATAGTAAACCCTATGCTTTCTGTTCAACCTTTTAGAGTTTAAAATTAAAAACAGAAACCCCCTAAACCTTATTTAATCAAGGAAAATTAGTTTTTCTTCTGTACTAGACTTAAGGAAATTTGTGGGTATTCAGACCTCTTTTAGACACTGTTTAAAAATAGTAGGAACCCCAGCATTAGACATTATGATGTAGTTTCTCATTTGAAGATGTTTTGACCAAAACTTAGAGAAAATCATAAGGGTGTTAGAAACTAATGAACAGTGACTAATATTATTTTTCCTAGTTTATTTATGAAACAAAGAACCTAGGAAAAATACAGAGACTATTAGTTTGGATTAGTTTTAAATTAAAGTGATTTGTTTAGCCTAAATGAGACTGAAAATCAATTATTAAAGAGGCAAAACTATAACCAAAATGCTTAACAAAAATCCAGTGAACTTATAACCACCAGAGCCCCACTACAAAAATATGGAGCACCTCAGTCCAACTTTTTAAGTAAGGGAAATAAATACAAAGTGATAATAAGGCATTTTCCAAACTAAATCATGAACAACCTCAAATAATGAGATAATGGGCAACCAAAAATTAGTTAAGTCCATGATGAGGTAAACTACCAGAGAAAAATGCAAACCCATGAAAAGGAAGCAAACTCATACCATTTGTTAATAATTCAAGGGAAAGGCCATTTAATTCAAATAAGGCACCCCACCCCCTTCCCTTAAGCAAAAAGATGCCAAACTTCAGAATGATTGCTCTTGCACAAAACAATGACTAAGAAAAATAAGAATTCTGTTGTTTGATATTTTTCAAATATAGTGGTAGTAGAAAGCACCCATTTGGCTAGAAAATTTAGAAAACCATAGAAAAATAATTAAAAGGTATTAATGACTAGAAATTTGTATCAAGTCATGTTATAACACCTAAAAGTCAGCAAAAATAAGTTTTGAAGAATTACCCACTGTTAAATGGTAGTTGTAGTTCAAAGCACCTCTTTTACCCTAGAATTTAACAATTTTGTGCAGAGAAAACTATTCACTTTCTGATCCCCAAATTTTAAGACAGAGAAACACACACCAGTAGCAAGCCACTGTAATTTTTACAGAATTTTTAGAATTTTATAAAAGCAACTTGTAGTTCAAACCTACTCCAAAACATTAAAGAGAATAAAGAAAAAGGAAAGAGGAAATAAACCCCACCTCAATAAGTCTAACTTGAGTACTTATCATTTATCCCTAAGACTTAAAGGAATTCAGTGGAACCCCTAAAAGTAAAACCTACCACTTGCCTTAGCTAAAGTTTAACTTAATTTACCAAGTATACCACCCAAGGGTCTTACATAAGTAAAGTAACCTTGTTTCACTCAAGAAGATCATACACCTTTTAAGTTGTGATTTCTAAAAGCACATATCATATCATGCATATATCTTACGCATGGCATTCATTAGATTGTAATCTTGCCGACGGAGAGTACGTGCTCATCCCCGAGCAAGGACCTGTCCAAGAGGAGGACCAGGAGCAGACTTCAGAGACTGCCATTGAGGATCTCCCCGCAGCCCCAGCAATCGAAGGCAAGCCCCGGTCTTATGCATAACCATGTTATTATATGCTACTTTACTACACTTAATGCTTGTAGGTTTGTAATGTGCACTTAAGTGTAGGAGTTGCTTGAAACCTCTAGTTGCATGAACTTAGGACTCCTTTTTGAGATGGATACTAGTATGCTAGGTCGAGTAGCTGCTTGCTAATCAGGATCTCGGTAGAAGTCGAGTGATTTTTCTAGCACTCGCGCGAGGTCAGGAATTGATTGTATTCATCTTGATAATGGGATATATGTTGGTCTATGGACTTGGATCCAGGGAGGATGCCTTGTCCATAAGACAGGAAAATGAATTAAGGATTAATGTGTGGATACCTGAGTCAAGCTTTTGAACGTACTAAACACATGCCGGGAAAAATGGTAACCGGTAAACCTAGTACCTGAGTGAAGCCGGGCGCGGACTTTATCCCTCATGCGACCTGAGACTGGTTCTCCCATGCTAGCTATGGTGGGTACAAGTGCGGTCACTGCACGGCGGCAGCCGGGGTCAGTGGAGCATTGTATGCCAAGGCGGTGAGGCCTGGACGCGAACGGGGAATCGATGGGGACGGTTGTCATGTGTGGGGTCGGAGTACCCTGACATGCCGTGTGTTTAGGTTTACCTTGCAAGGTTTAAAACTCGATTCGAATCGTCTGCTTCTCGCAGCTAATGAGACTGCTTGATTCCTTGTACTGCATCGAGTAAGAAGTGAAATGTGGTTATATGAGATAACTTGTTGTTTGAACTAATTGATTGTTACCATGTATGCTTAGAAAGAGCAAACCTAGCTGAATTAATGATACTAGAATTGGAAAAGCTAAAACTTGTTTTTAGACTCGGCTAGTGCTTTTGGCAAACCAAACCCCTCAGCTAAATAGCTGCATAGTCTAGAGGTAGAGGAGTAGACTCCTCACACCGGGTAAGTCTAGCTGAGTATTAGTATACTCAGCCTTGCTTGTGGCACCATTTTTGCAGGTACCATGCAGGATCTGGTTGATGGTGTGACTTGGCCTACCACCCTGCCACCGGGTTGGACGGTCGAGTGGGATGTTGCTCCAGCAGGAGAGGAGCATGAGGAGTAGTGGGCTAGGCCTTGCCCATTTCCTCATTTCCGACGACATCGATTATCCGCTGCACCTTATTTTATGAACTTTATTTGCTACTCCAGAACTCCGATTATGTAATAACTCAGTACTTAATTTGTGGATTCCTGTTTTATTGTATTTCTTCTGTGACTCACCTTCGCGTGAGATTGTGGAATTTGATCCTGGTTAAGTGGCTCTATCAGACGAGATCTGAAGGACTGACGGGTTATTCCGATTTAAGTGTGTCACGGCCCTTGAGGCATGACTTAGGCACTTAAGCTGGAATAATTCGGGTGGTTCTGCCACAGCTGGTATCGGAGCAAATTCCACCACAGAGAAGAACAATAAACCATGAATACCAATTTTTTTTCAAAATCTAAAACTTGCTTAGAAACTGCTATAGATCGTCAGGACTAGACCGCTAGACCTAGGACGAAAGGCCTTAGGCATAGAGGGAAATAGGTGGCTAATTAATTAGGCCCCGTGGGCCAATACTTATATTTTAGGATGCCCTAAAAAGGCACCCTATTTTCTTTTTGAGAGGCAACGTTTCTTCCAGCATGCATGCATTATAAAACACAAAGAGGAATTAAAACTGAGCTAACCCCTTTCTCTTTAAAATCATTCGGGCTCTCTTTTTCTTTTCCCTCCACCATAATCTTTATCTTTGATCCCCTTCCGCAGATGAATTCACCCACCCCCGCTAGTGGAGGAGACTCTCGTTTCAGTTCTGACTTCCTTTCTCGCGATGGCTTTCCATCCATCTTGTGGGAAGTGCTTAACTCCGCCGGTTACCCTACGCCCCCTTTGTACACGGTGCAGTTGTATGAGGAGCATCGGGTACCTCGTTGTCGGGTCTGGCTGACTTTGGAGGCTCATCCCCTTCAGCCGGGTTGGCGTTCTCTTGACTCTGAGACGATCGGACTCAGGACGGACGACACCGTTGAGGCAGCAGCCATGAAGGCTCTGACGACTTTCTTTGGCTACCACCCCCTGGAGATGGTGATGCACCCCTTGGGACTCTTCCCTGCTGAGAGGAAGGATGATCCCATGTGGTGTAACCGCGTGAGCCATGTGAAGGATGTGTGGGCCATGTATCCTGACTTGGTTGGGAGGGTCACTGTTCAGTGCATGAGTGCGCTGTACCGCCTTCAGGCCCTTCAGAGCGATGCTATGACACTTCTTGCTAACACCGCTCGGACTGCCAAGCTCACTCTCGACAGTCGGGAAGATTTTGTGGTCGACCTATCCACAGAGTTGGTGGAAAAGGATCTGCAGGTGGAAAGGCTGAACCAGCGTATCGCTACCCTGGAACAGCAGGTGGAGATCCGAGACAACACTATTGATGTCTTGGAGAACCAGCTTCACGATGTGCAGAGGGAACTCGAGGAAGCAAATGACCACCTGGACATGCACCACCTGGAAATGGAGGCCAATGAAGCAGGAAGCGAGGGAGAAGAGGCTCCCGAGGAGCTAGGACCAGCCCCTGGTGCCAATGGGACTACCTCCGCGATGCCCCCTTCACCCGCATCCAGTGTCGCTTCCACCGCTCAGGGTTAAGCAGTCGCTTTGACATTTTAGGTGGATAGAAACCTATGCGAGCTTAGTAGTATCATATTTTGGACTAGGCTTGTGGGTACTTTCCCCTGATTAATGTAACCCTGTGAACTTTTGGAATCTGTGGGATCCTTGTCACCATGTTATCTTTATTTCGAACCTGATATTATGATTATGGCATTCTTTTCTTCTATATGAAATGGTATTTTGCCGTTCGAAATTGTGAGTTGGGATAACAATGGCGACAATCTCTGTTTTCAGATGGCAGCTAGGCAGCGTCGCGGGCAGAACGAGCAGGTTCCCCCGCCACCTCCTCCAGCTCCCACAGTGCAGGAGCTGATGGCCCAGCAGAATGAGATTCTGCGACAGCTCTTGCAGCGGCAGAACCACCCCCAGCAGCATGGTGGAGGCCAGCCTCAGCGACCTCCGGCTATGGCAACATACCAGGAGTTTCTGAGCACGCAGCCACCCTTGTTCACCAAGGCAGAGGATCCGTTGGACGCCGACGTATGGCTTCGCGTCGTCGAGTCCAAGTTTCCCCTCCTCACGGGAGACTGCCCTGATGCTACCAAGACCCGCTTCGCCGCGCAGCAGCTTCGCGGATCTGCTCGGACTTGGTGGGATCACTTCCGTGCTATGCTCCCCGCTGATCGTGAGGTATCTTGGGAGGAATTCAAGACTGCCTTCAGAGGACACCACATTCCAGCTGGCATTCTTGATCGGAAGTTGAATGAGTTTCTGGCCCTCACTCAAGGAACCCGCACGGTACTGCAGTATGCGCAAGCCTTCAACGACTTATGCCAGTATGCAGGGTATCATGCTGATTCTGATGAGAAGAAGAGGGATCGCTTCCGCAGGGGTCTCAATACCAAGCTGCGGGAACGACTCAACACTGTCCGGGCCGATAGCTTCAATGAGTTGGTCAACCTGGCCATTTCTCAGGAGGATTGCATTGTTGCTCACCGGGCAGAGAAGAAGAGAAAGGCACCAATGGCAGCACCATCCGCTCAAGCTCAGAGGTTCCGGATTGTTTCTCACAACCAGAGCAGGGGTTTCCAGCAGCAGGCAGGCAGATGGGTGATCAGGCCACCTCAGCAGCAGCAGCAGCCGACACCCAACCGCTACCCAGCTCCCGCCCCAAGGAACAATCAGCCTCCGCAGCAGCAGCAGTTCCGCCAGGGCAATGGAAACAAGTGTTTCACTTGTGGCAATGTGGGCCACTATGCCAAGAATTGCCCCAGGAACCAGCAGAGGCAGATGCCAGCACCAAATCAAGACAAGGGAAGAAAGCAGAAGGTGCAAGTCAGGCAAGGGAAGCTCAACTTCACTGCTCTTGAGGAAGTGCCAGAAGGAGCTCCTATCATGACTGGTATCTTTTCAGTTTATAATCAACCTGCTTTAATTCTGTTTGATTCTGGTGCATCTCATAGTTTCATTAGCCAAAAGTTCAGTGCTAAATGCAAACTGCCATTCTCTCATTCAAAAGGGTCATTCATGATAGTCACACCTGGGGGTAAAATTGCAACTAATCAATTAAACCAAAGTGTGCCTATTCAACTGGGAAGCCACATTATCAAAACCACTCTTCTTGTGTTGGGATTGGAGAATGTGGATATTATTCTAGGAGCAAATTGGATGACCTTGCACCAAGTTGTGCTTGATGTAGCCAACCGTACCGTGGAGGTTAATTCCCCTTTCTGCGGGAATTTCACCTTGATTTTGCCTAGTCAGGGTTCTTCTCAGTCATGTGCTTTCTCTATGACGGAGCTACCTCTGAAGAAGATCCCAGTGGTCTGTGAGTATGCAGATGTCTTTCCTGATGAATTGCCAGGAATGCCACCGGACCGGGATATTGAATTCGCCATCGAGTTGCAACCGGGAACGGCCCCAATTTCCAAGAGGCCCTACCGAATGCCACCCGCTGAGTTGGCGGAATTGAAGAAGCAATTGCAAGAGTTGCTGGATAAGGGTTTCATTCGCCCAAGCACTTCGCCTTGGGGATGCCCAGCACTGTTTGTGAAGAAAAAGGATGAAAGCTTGAGGCTGTGTATAGATTACCGCCCTCTTAATGCGGTAACTATCAAGAACAAGTATCCTTTGCCTCGTATTGATGTTCTCTTTGACCAGTTGGTCGGAGCCAAGGTGTTTTCCAAGATAGACCTTCGCTCTGGCTACCATCAGATCAAAATACGAGCAAGTGATATTCCGAAGACGGCATTCTCAACCAGATATGGGCTATATGAATTCTTGGTGATGTCATTTGGGCTGACAAATGCACCAGCATATTTCATGTATCTGATGAATTCTGTTTTTATGCCGGAATTGGATAAGTTCGTGGTGGTTTTCATCGATGACATTCTGGTGTACTCAAAGAACGAGGAAGAACATGCCGGGCATTTGCATGTAGTGCTTCAACGTCTGCGAGAGCACCACCTTTATGCCAAGTTATCCAAGTGTGATTTTTGGCTAAAGGAAATCAAATTCTTGGGTCACACTATCTCTCAGGCTGGAATAGCTGTTGATCCTGATAAAGTGCAAGAGGTGATAAACTGGAAGCCACCAACAACTGTTCGTCAGATTCGGAGTTTTCTGGGATTAGCTGGTTATTACCGAAGATTTATTCCGGATTTCTCTCGAATTGCGAAGCCTATTACTGAATTGCTAAAGAAAGAAGTCAAATTTGTGTGGAGTCAGAAGTGCGAAGATGCCTTCCATGCATTAAGGCAGCATCTGACCACAGCACCGGTATTGGCGCAACCCGACAGCAGCAAGCCTTTTGATGTATATTGTGATGCCTCGGGCACCGGGCTAGGTTGTGTCTTGATGCAAGACAACCGAGTCATTGCTTATGCTTCAAGAGCACTCAGGCCTCATGAGCAGAATTATCCCACTCATGACCTTGAGTTAGCAGCAGTGGTTCATGCATTGAAGATGTGGAGGCACTATCTAATGGGAGCCCACTGCAACATCTTCACTGATCATAAGAGCCTTAAGTACATTTTTACTCAGGCTGATCTTAACATGAGGCAGAGAAGATGGCTAGAGCTGATCAAGGATTATGACCTGGAGGTGCATTATCACCCAGGAAAGGCTAATGTGGTAGCTGACGCTTTGAGTCGGAAGTTGCAGTGCAACTGTGTTCTGATGGATTCTCGCATTAACACCTTGTGTGATGAGTTGAGCAAGATGCGAATTGAAGTGATTTCCTCTGGTTCCTTGTCTCACATTTCTGTTGAGCCAGCTTTGCAAGACCAGATCATCACGGCCCAGCTCAGTGACAAGGGAGTGCAGATTATCAAGAAGAATCTCCATCAGAAGATTGAGAAGTATAATTGTTTCCGCCAGGATGAGAAGGGTGTGTTATGGTTCAAAAGCAGATTGGTGATTCCTAAAGACCAGGATCTCAAGAGGAAAATTTTGGATGAAGCTCATCTCTCCAAATTCTCTATGCATCCGGGAAGCACCAAGATGTACCATGATTTGAAGCCTTTGTACTGGTGGACCAGAATGAAGAGGGAAATAGCCCAGTATGTATCAGAATGTGACACCTGTCAGAGGGTAAAGGCAAGCCACTTGAAGTCCGCTGGAGCTTTGCAACCACTACCCGTACCTTCGTGGAAGTGGGACGACATCAGCATGGATTTCATTGTGGGTCTGCCTAACACCTCCCGTCATCATGATTCAATTTGGGTTATTGTGGACCGATTGACAAAAGTGGCACATTTTCTTCCTGTGCACACCACTGATAAGGCTCAGAAGTATGCAGAATTGTATATTGACCGGATCGTGTGTTTGCACGGATTACCACGGACCATTGTTTCTGACCGAGGAGCCCAATTTGTTGCCAGATTTTGGGAACAATTGCAAAAGTCTTTGGGAACTAAGCTAATCAGAAGTTCAGCTTACCACCCACAGACTGATGGTCAGACGGAAAGGGTAAACCAGATTCTGGAAGATATGCTGAGAGCTTGTGCAATCGATTGTGGCAAGAACTGGGATAAGCACCTCTCCTTGGCAGAGTTTGCTTATAACAATAGTTATCAATCCAGCCTAAAGATGGCACCTTTTGAAGCTCTCTATGGAAGAAGGTGCAGGACACCACTCAATTGGTCTCAGTCTGGTGAAAGAGAAGTTTTTGGACCTGATTTAGTGACTGAAGCCGAAAGGAAGGTCAAGCTAATCAGGAAGAATCTAGAAGCTGCTCAGGCCAGGCAGAAGAGTTATCATGATAGAAGAAGGAAACCTCTCCAGTTCGAGGTGGGAAGTTTTGTATACCTCAAGGTATCACCCACCAAGGGAATGCAGAGATTTGGGATCAAAGGCAAGCTAGCCCCTCGTTACATTGGACCTTATGAGATCATAGAAGCATGTGGACCCGTGGCATACAAGCTGAAGTTACCTTCAAAGATGTCTGCCATTCACAATGTTTTCCATGTGTCTCAGCTGAAGAAGTGTGTTCGATTGCCGACTGAAATCTTAGCAGAGCCAGAATTGGAGATAGAGCCAGATCTCTCGTACCAAGAGTACCCCTCCAAGATTCTGGATTGCAAGGAAAGATCAACTCGGGCTAAATCGATCAAGATGTTCAAGGTCCAGTGGAGTAATCACTCAGAGGAGGAAGCTACTTGGGAAACCGAGGAATTCCTGAGATCCAACTTTCCAGATTGCCTACCTAAGGAAGTTGGTACGTAACCACCCCCAACCCCTCCTCCTGCCTTTCGAATCTAATTTCCAAAAATATGATCTTAATTCAGAATGAAGTAACTATAAAGAAAAACTTAAAAGGACTTCCTTCTGAAGTTGCAAAGAGAATGACATTCGAAGAGCAGTTTATCCTAATAATGGCAATCATCACCTTTTTTTTTCTATCAGTCTCACCCTTCGCTTTACCCCGGGAGGACTCTGGCCCGAATCTCGGGACGAGATTCCTTTAAGGGGGGAAGGCTGTGACACCCCAGTGTCACCCAGGGTTTTCTTTCAAAAGCCAAACCAAGAACCATCATTTTATGTGAACCAAAGTAAGCATGAGCAACAAAACAATTTAAGTGAGAAAGAATTCACCAAGTATATACTTAAAAGTGTCATGATCAAAGCAATTGAGTCCTTTAAAAGATAAGATTGTGCAACCCTAATTAAAAACCCTAAGTGAACCCCATGAGCAAAATTCAAGAAAATAAGAAAAAGAGAGTGAAAAGTTTAGAATTTTGAGTTGAGCCAATTATATAAGTTAAAGTGTGTTTATTAAGCAACAAGAAAGATTGAGAAGGCTTAGCCAAAATAATTCAATAAAATCCCCAAATCAGCCCTTGATCTATGAACCCTTGGGAAATTCAGATTTCTGAATTCCTGAATTTCAGACCTCCTTCCAAAGATCATCTGTGTTCTCTGCTTTTCAAAACTCAAAGCCAGAAGATCCAAATATCAAAGTCGTGCCAAATTACCTTGAACACATTCTGGGAAAGTTTGAATTCGAACCAAATCTGTTTGACACGATTTTGGCGTAGCTTAACCTCGGGACCAGGCATTCTGACACTGGCACCTTGGTGACGCTACAACTCCCTGTCCCTAGCCTAAAACCGCGCGTCGTCCACACACAAAAGACAAAGCTTGGTCTGATGAACAAATCCCTTGCAGTGATCTTGCCCAAATTCGCGAAGATTTGCTCCCAATCGGCGCTTGAGCAGGGGCAGAAGCAACGGGAACACGTGTTCGACCGTGGCTGACACCCCGGTTCACGCCCGTTCGCGCACCGCGCCTTCCCAGTGCACGCCCGCGCGCACTCGTCGGTCCACGACCGCCCGTACACCGCGCCGTGCCTATAAAGCCTCCCCAGGCGCGCCTCACTTCACCCCGCACTCACCCTCACCGGCCAGCCACTTCCCTTAGCTCCGGCGAGCTTGATTTCCGCCCGCCATTGCCGCCCGAGCTTCGGCCACCGTGGCCAGCTCCCTCCAGCCACCCTCAAGCCAAGCCAGTGCTTCGGCCAGCTCCACCAGTAGCCCGTGAAGCTAGCCAAGCCCTCGGACCCAGCCGGACTTCACCGGAGGCCCGAGATTGACGTCGCCGGACTTCGGTCTTCCGCCGCCGCGCGTGGACCGAGTTATCCGGTGAGTCTCCGCCCAATTCCTCTCGCTCATGTCTTCTCTGGCATCCCGTAGACCTCCCTGACCCGTTTGATTGACCTATCTCGCCGTGACCAGGCCGGTCTCCTCGCCGCCGACGAGCATCCCCGCCTGCGCGCGTGGACCGACCGACTCCGGCCATCTCCGACGGCGTTCCGCACACCGTTGTGATCCCCAGGACCTCCCCTTCATCCTCGACCACTTCGCCGGAACAGTCTCGCCGCCGGTAAGCCCCTCCGCCCTTTTCTCCGCCGCGGCTACTGTTCAGGGTAGAAGAAGGACCTCGGGTTAGTTTTTTTTAGAACCCGAGGGGTTTTCTGTAATGTCAGCGACTCGGGTGAATAGTAACCTGAGGACTGATTCGCGAGGAAAAACTTAGAAAACGTCCAGGGACCCCAGTGCAAAGTAGTTTTCATTTAAATCGATTCTGAAA
This sequence comes from Zea luxurians, assembly GCA_029449295.1. Classification (NCBI taxonomy): domain Eukaryota; kingdom Viridiplantae; phylum Streptophyta; class Magnoliopsida; order Poales; family Poaceae; genus Zea; species Zea luxurians. The sequence continues at coordinate 58,299,821 of JAOPSE010000020.1, forward strand.
TCCTTTTTAATAACCAGAGAACTTGTAAAATTCATAACTTGATGAATTCTTACTCAAAAAATGTCAAACCAATTTTGCTAGCCTCTGTATATTACAATCTATCATTTAAAAATAGTAAACCCTATGCTTTCTGTTCAACCTTTTAGAGTTTAAAATTAAAAACAGAAACCCCCTAAACCTTATTTAATCAAGGAAAATTAGTTTTTCTTCTGTACTAGACTTAAGGAAATTTGTGGGTATTCAGACCTCTTTTAGACACTGTTTAAAAATAGTAGGAACCCCAGCATTAGACATTATGATGTAGTTTCTCATTTGAAGATGTTTTGACCAAAACTTAGAGAAAATCATAAGGGTGTTAGAAACTAATGAACAGTGACTAATATTATTTTTCCTAGTTTATTTATGAAACAAAGAACCTAGGAAAAATACAGAGACTATTAGTTTGGATTAGTTTTAAATTAAAGTGATTTGTTTAGCCTAAATGAGACTGAAAATCAATTATTAAAGAGGCAAAACTATAACCAAAATGCTTAACAAAAATCCAGTGAACTTATAACCACCAGAGCCCCACTACAAAAATATGGAGCACCTCAGTCCAACTTTTTAAGTAAGGGAAATAAATACAAAGTGATAATAAGGCATTTTCCAAACTAAATCATGAACAACCTCAAATAATGAGATAATGGGCAACCAAAAATTAGTTAAGTCCATGATGAGGTAAACTACCAGAGAAAAATGCAAACCCATGAAAAGGAAGCAAACTCATACCATTTGTTAATAATTCAAGGGAAAGGCCATTTAATTCAAATAAGGCACCCCACCCCCTTCCCTTAAGCAAAAAGATGCCAAACTTCAGAATGATTGCTCTTGCACAAAACAATGACTAAGAAAAATAAGAATTCTGTTGTTTGATATTTTTCAAATATAGTGGTAGTAGAAAGCACCCATTTGGCTAGAAAATTTAGAAAACCATAGAAAAATAATTAAAAGGTATTAATGACTAGAAATTTGTATCAAGTCATGTTATAACACCTAAAAGTCAGCAAAAATAAGTTTTGAAGAATTACCCACTGTTAAATGGTAGTTGTAGTTCAAAGCACCTCTTTTACCCTAGAATTTAACAATTTTGTGCAGAGAAAACTATTCACTTTCTGATCCCCAAATTTTAAGACAGAGAAACACACACCAGTAGCAAGCCACTGTAATTTTTACAGAATTTTTAGAATTTTATAAAAGCAACTTGTAGTTCAAACCTACTCCAAAACATTAAAGAGAATAAAGAAAAAGGAAAGAGGAAATAAACCCCACCTCAATAAGTCTAACTTGAGTACTTATCATTTATCCCTAAGACTTAAAGGAATTCAGTGGAACCCCTAAAAGTAAAACCTACCACTTGCCTTAGCTAAAGTTTAACTTAATTTACCAAGTATACCACCCAAGGGTCTTACATAAGTAAAGTAACCTTGTTTCACTCAAGAAGATCATACACCTTTTAAGTTGTGATTTCTAAAAGCACATATCATATCATGCATATATCTTACGCATGGCATTCATTAGATTGTAATCTTGCCGACGGAGAGTACGTGCTCATCCCCGAGCAAGGACCTGTCCAAGAGGAGGACCAGGAGCAGACTTCAGAGACTGCCATTGAGGATCTCCCCGCAGCCCCAGCAATCGAAGGCAAGCCCCGGTCTTATGCATAACCATGTTATTATATGCTACTTTACTACACTTAATGCTTGTAGGTTTGTAATGTGCACTTAAGTGTAGGAGTTGCTTGAAACCTCTAGTTGCATGAACTTAGGACTCCTTTTTGAGATGGATACTAGTATGCTAGGTCGAGTAGCTGCTTGCTAATCAGGATCTCGGTAGAAGTCGAGTGATTTTTCTAGCACTCGCGCGAGGTCAGGAATTGATTGTATTCATCTTGATAATGGGATATATGTTGGTCTATGGACTTGGATCCAGGGAGGATGCCTTGTCCATAAGACGGGAAAATGAATTAAGGATTAATGTGTGGATACCTGAGTCAAGCTTTTGAACGTACTAAACACATGCCGGGAAAAATGGTAACCGGTAAACCTAGTACCTGAGTGAAGCCGGGCGCGGACTTTATCCCTCATGCGACCTGAGACTGGTTCTCCCATGCTAGCTATGGTGGGTACAAGTGCGGTCACTGCACGGCGGCAGCCGGGGTCAGTGGAGCATTGTATGCCAAGGCGGTGAGGCCTGGACGCGAACGGGGAATCGATGGGGACGGTTGTCATGTGTGGGGTCGGAGTACCCTGACATGCCGTGTGTTTAGGTTTACCTTGCAAGGTTTAAAACTCGATTCGAATCGTCTGCTTCTCGCAGCTAATGAGACTGCTTGATTCCTTGTACTGCATCGAGTAAGAAGTGAAATGTGGTTATATGAGATAACTTGTTGTTTGAACTAATTGATTGTTACCATGTATGCTTAGAAAGAGCAAACCTAGCTGAATTAATGATACTAGAATTGGAAAAGCTAAAACTTGTTTTTAGACTCGGCTAGTGCTTTTGGCAAACCAAACCCCTCAGCCAAATAGCTGCATAGTCTAGAGGTAGAGGAGTAGACTCCTCACACCGGGTAAGTCTAGCTGAGTATTAGTATACTCAGCCTTGCTTGTGGCACCATTTTTGCAGGTACCATGCAGGATCTGGTTGATGGTGTGACTTGGCCTACCACCCTGCCACCGGGTTGGACGGTCGAGTGGGATGTTGCTCCAGCAGGAGAGGAGCATGAGGAGTAGTGGGCTAGGCCTTGCCCATTTCCTCATTTCCGACGACATCGATTATCCGCTGCACCTTATTTTATGAACTTTATTTGCTACTCCAGAACTCCGATTATGTAATAACTCAGTACTTAATTTGTGGATTCCTGTTTTATTGTATTTCTTCTGTGACTCACCTTCGCGTGAGATTGTGGAATTTGATCCTGGTTAAGTGGCTCTATCAGACGAGATCTGAAGGACTGACGGGTTATTCCGATTTAAGTGTGTCACGGCCCTTGAGGCATGACTTAGGCACTTAAGCTGGAATAATTCGGGTGGTTCTGCCACAAATCCCGAAAAGTGTGTCTTCGGGGTCCCCCGAGGCATGCTCTTGGGGTTCATCGTCTCCGAGCGGGGCATCGAAGCCAACCCGGAGAAGATTGCAGCCATCACCAACATGGGGACAATCAAGGACTTGAAAGGCGTACAGAGGGTCATGGGATGTCTCACGGCTCTAAGCCGCTTCATCTCGCGCCTCGACGAAAGAGGTCTGCCTCTGTACCGCCTCTTAAGGAAGGCAGAGTGCTTCGCTTGGACTCCCGAGGCCGAGGAAGCCCTCGGGAACCTGAAGGTGCTCCTCATGAAGGCGCCCATCTTGGTGCCCCCCGCTGCCGGAGAAGCCCTCTTGATCTACGTCGCCGCAACCACCCAGGTGGTTAGCGCCGCGATCATGGTTGAGAGACGAGAATAAGGGCATGCATTGCCCGTCCAGAGGCCAGTCTACTTCATCAGTGAGGTACTGTCCGAGACCAAGATCCGCTACCCACAAATCCAGAAGCTGCTGTACGCGGTGATCCTGACACGGCGAAAGTTGCGACACTACTTCGAGTCTCATCCGGTGACTGTGGTGTCATCCTTCCCCCTGGGAGAGATCATCCAATCCCGAGAGGCCTCGGGTAGAATTGCAAAGTGGGCGGTGGAGATCATGGGCGAGACGATCTCGTTCGCCCCTCGGAAGGCCATCAAGTCCCAGGTCTTGGCGGACTTCGTGGCTGAATGGGCCGACACCCAGCTCCCGACGGCTCCGATCCAACCGGAGCTCTGGACCATGTTTTTCGACGGGTCGCTAATGAAGACGGGGGCCGGCGCAGGCCTCCTCTTTGTCTCGCCCCTTGGGAAGCACCTACGCTACGTGCTACGCCTCCACTTCCCGGCGTCCAACAATGTGGCAGAGTACGAGGCTCTGGTAAACGGGTTGTGAATCGCCATCGAGCTAGGGGTCCGACGCCTCGACGCTCGCGGTGACTCGCAGCTCATCATCGACCAAGTCATGAAGAACTCCCACTGCCGCGACCCGAAGATGGAAGCCTACTGCGATGAGGTTCGGCGCCTGGAAGACAAGTTCTACAGGCTCGAGCTCAACCACATCGCCCGACGCTACAACGAGACTGCGGACGAGCTGGCTAAAATAGCCTCGGGACGAACAACAGTTCCCCCGGACGTATTCTCCCGAGACCTACATCAACCCTCCGTCAAGACCGAGGACACGCTCGAGCCTGAGGCACCTTCGGCTCCACCCGAGGGACCTTCGGCTGGGTCCGAGGTATCCTCGGCTCAGTCCGAGGTAGCCTCGGCCCAGTCCGAGGTACCCTCGGCACGGTCCGAGGTACCCTCGTCTCAGCCCGAGGTACCCTCGGCCCCCGAGGGTGAGGCACTGCGCGTCGAGGGGGAGCAGAGCTAGGTCACGCCTAATCAAAGCTGGCAGACCCTGTACCTGCAATATCTCCACCGAGGAGAGCTGCCCCTCGACCAAGCCGAAGCTCGGCGGTTGGCGTGGCGCGCCAAGTCTTTCGTCTTGCTGAGGGATGAGAAGGAGCTCTACCGCCGCAGCCCCTCAGGCATCCTCCAGCGATGCATTTCCATCGCCGAAGGCCAGGAGCTCTTGCAAGAGGTACACTCGGGGGCTTGCGGCCATCACGCAGCACCTCGGACCCTCGTTGGAAACGCCTTCCGACAAGGATTCTACTGGCCGACGGCGGTGGCCAACGCTACTAGAATTGTCCGCACCTGCGAAGGGTGTCAGTTCTACGCGAGGCAGACCCACCTGCCCGCTCAGGCTCTGCAGACCATACCCATCACCTGGCCGTTTGCCGTGTGGGGTCTGGACCTCGTTGGCCCCTTGCAGAAGGCACCCAGGGGCTACACGCACCTGTTGGTCGACATCGACAAATTCTCCAAGTGGATCGAGGTCTGACCCCTAAACAGCATCAGGTCCGAACAGGCGGTGGCGTTCTTCACCAACATCATCCATCGCTTTGGGGTCCCGAACTCCATCATCACCGACAATGGTACCCAGTTCACCGGCAGAAAGTCCCTGGACTTCTGCGAGGATCACCACATCCGGGTGGACTGGGCTGCCATGGCTCACCCCATGACGAATGGGCAAGTGGAGCGGGCTAACGGCATGATCCTGCAAGGACTCAAGCCTCGGATCTACAACGACCTCAACAAGTTCGGCAAGCGGTGGATGAAGGAACTCCCCTTGGTGGTCTGGAGTCTGAGGACAATGCCGAGCCGAGCCACGGGCTTCACACCGTTCTTTCTAGTCTATGGGGACGAGGCCATCTTGCCCACAGACTTAGAATACGGTTCCCCGAGGGCGAGGGCCTACACCGACCAAAGCAATCGAGTCAACCGAGAAGATTCACTGGACCAGCTGGAGGAGGCTCGGGACATGGCCTTACTACACTCGATGCGGTACCAGCAGTCCATGCGACGCTACCACGCCCGAGGGGTTCGGTCCCGAGACCTCCAGGTGGGCGACCTGGTGCTTCGGCTGCGACAAGACGCCCGAGGGCGGCACAAACTCACGCCTCCCTGGGAAGGGCCGTTCGTCATCGCCAAGGTTCTGAAGCCCAGAACGTACAAGCTGGCCAACAGCCAAGGCGAGGTCTACAGCAACGCTTGGAACATCCAACAGCTACGTCGCTTCTACCCTTAAGATGCTTTCAAGTTGCTCGTATACCTCGTTCACACACCAAGTCTGGTCGTCAAGGAAGGGTCATCCTTGCCTCGGCAAAGCCCGACCCTCCCTCGGGGGCTAGAAGGGGGCAACCCCCTCTGCGTCAAAATTTTCCTCGAAAAAAGAAAAAAATCTTTTCTGCCAGAGTGCCTTTCGTGCTCTTCGACTACTTCAAAAGTGGATCCTGAAAATGATGGAGTACACGTAAGCAGCCAAGGCTGACCGAGCCGAGGGACTCCTACGCCTCCGGGATACGGATACCTCACTCATCACCTTCTGCGATAAGTAACTCGTGCTCGTATAAGTGACTCCACGGACCGAACAAGTCTTCATGCTCGAGAGCTCCTCTGCCGAAATGATTTTTCGGGCCTTCTCGACTGCGTCGGTAACAGAACCCTATGGACGAGTAAGAGCGCGCGTAAGTGGCAAGGCCGACCGAGCCGAGGGATTCCTATGCCTCCGGGATACGGATACCTCACTCATCGCCTTCCGTGAAAAGCAACTCTCGCCCGCACAAACAATTCTGTTACCGACAAATGAGTCTGGATACTCAAAACAAGAGGAAAAGAAACACAGCTTTACAACACGACGACGGTGTGTTTAGGCCTCGGCGGCCACAGAAAACATACACACACTACAAGACAACCTGATCCTGCAGGCTCGGACGTCGACAGCCGAAGGGGGCAGCAGCACCCTCGGCATCAACTACACCTTCGGCGGGGTCTGACCTAGCCTCGGACGGCGACGCGGTCGGAGGGCCCCCACTCTGAAGGACGACATCAGCACCACACCCGGGCCATCGCCGCCAGGATCTTCTTCGAGAATCCAGCCCGAGCAGGCGGCTCGGCCGGCCACCCTGAGGCCTTGGCCAGCTGTCCCCCAAAGACATCAGCTCGGCTTGTGGCCTCGGCAGCTCAACTCTGGCGTCGGTTCCGCCAGTGGACGACCCGGCCAGGCTCTGGCCAACCACACCTCGTTTTTGAAGCCAACTCTGCCTGCATCCGTGCTGACACCGCTACCTCCAGCTTCGGCTCATCGAAGGGCGGCCGAGGGGTTCCTTTAACTAAGCAAGAAGGGCCTCGGACAGCAAGGCCGACCGAGCCGAGGGACTCCTACTCCTCCGGGATACGGATACCTCACTCGTCACCTTTGCACGAGGCAACTCACGCTCAGTGAAGCGGTTCAGATAATCGACAAGGCGAGTCTTAGTGCTCGAAATGAAGAAAAAACACGGCTCCGTGCCGAAAATACATACACGTTCAGGCCTCGACAGCCGCATTGAACAAAACACCGGCACTTAAGGTGCCTTTACAAACGGAACTCTGGTTCCACCTCCGCAGGTACGAACAACCCCACGCGATTGGGGGGCCTGCGGAGCAACAGAAGACCGACGAACGACTCGTCGTCGCCCGCCCTGGCAGCGGCAACGACGACGACTTCTGCTCCGGAGGGCCGAACAGCAGCAGCGATGACCTCAGGGCGGATGCTGCTGCCATGAGGCCCTCGCCCATGCCCCCAACTCGAGAGGCAAGGACGGTCAGAAGGCCGTAGAGTTGGAGGTCAGTCCGTGGGTGGCGCCGGCTAGCTCATCGGCGGCGGAACCTCTTCCAGCTGCCGTGGCGGAAGGCGGCACCGGGAGCGGCTCCGAAGCCGCTCGGCTCAGAGAGCCGGGCACGCGACAGCTGCCCATGCCACGAACGGCGGACGCCCTTCCCCCCGATCACTGAGGGAAGGAGCGGGTCGCCGCCCGCACAGGGACCGACCCCAACTCGGCACACTCCCCTCCCCAGCACTGATGATGAACATCCTTGAAGCTGAGGGAGGGGCAGAGGCCACAGCCTGACTCGCTTCTCCCCGCCATCAAGCTGGAGGTCACCGTCTTGGGTGACCACCGGCGAGGGGATGTAGCCGGGCTGCATGATGAAAATCCTTGAAGCCGAACGATGGCTGAAAGGTACCAACTTCCACGAAGTTGCGTTCCTCTGACGACAAGGCGGAAGGATTGCGGGCGTCCCCCATCCGGGGGGCTCGGAAGGTGGAAAGGCACGATGCATGAGGGGAGCGCGAAGACATGGTTGCCCTCCAAGGGGTCACCCCCCCTTCTTAAGGCGACTCTCCCCACTTGCGTCCTCAACCGTTGCGGGTTGAGTCTTCTCCAACACGCTCCAAGATTCTCCCCCCACGGCGCGGGGGCTAGGTCCCACACGTCATGCAAGCCGGTCAGGGGGAGAAGAAGCCAAACCGCCGCGCGCGCGGTGCATGCAACCACCCGGCGGTTACAAGCACTCCTCCACTTTCGCCTAGACCAGCGGGTGAAAGGGCGGACAGCCATGCAGGCGGCATGCAACCGTTCCAAGTGGGCGTGCCCCTTCGACTCCAACACGCCCATCATAGAGGTCCAGGCCCACGCGTCATGCAACCGGCATGCCGGTTGCTACGTGCGAGCAACTGCACCGCCACTCGTGCCACTACTGCGCCTCCTCGACTGTGGAGTCAATACCGCGACTCGAGGCAACCCTGCAGTGCCAGCCAAGCGCGACGGTCAAATCCAGTCAAAAATGGGCCAGCAGTAATGGCGGTGACAGGCGGGCAGGAGCAGCGGTCACGTCGTCAGCCAAGCTTACGTCCCATCCAGGGGCAGCGAGGGAGCCGTCTCTCACGGTGTCAAGACGGTGCGCCCGTGATCCGTTCCTCGAATGGCTCGCACACGCACAACGACCGCCTCGCGAACCGCTCGCCCCGTCGCATTAACTCCGCGGCAGGACAGGCGGCGCCTCAGGCGGGAGAAGCAAGCGACGCTTCGCCTTTGCCATAATAACCGCGTCGAAAAAAAGGTACGCCACGTCATTCGACTTCGTATCCTTTTCCTTTTCCTCTTTCTCTCTCTTACAACAGGGACCGGGAAAGGGGGATACCCCGAAAAGGACCCTTCTCCGTGAAGGAAACAGGCTCCGAGCCTCCCTACTGATCAGAGGTTTGAAGGCTGGCCCCTCGGAGGGGTTCAACGGCCGCCTCAGATCGATTGGGTTCTGCGCCCACTACTAGTTAGAGGTTCGATGGCTGGCCCCTCGAAGGGTTCAACGGCCGCCTCAGGCCACTTGGGCTCCACGCCCATTACTGATCAGGGGTTCGTAGGCTGGCCCTCGAAGGGTTCACAGTCGCCTCAGACACAGAGCGAGGGATGACCTTGGGTACGTTCGATACATAAATAAGGCTCGGGCTGCGCTCCCGAGGTACCCTAGGACATTTCCGAGACCAGCGGGAGCGATCTTGTAACGAAATCCCATCAGAGGGAGGCATCGAGCCCTCGGACCCCGTCAAAGGGGACTAGGTCCGGCAGATCACCCGCAGGTACTTTTGGAGCGCGCCTCCGGGCCTCTAGCCGACCCCTAGCAAATGGGGCACGGGCGTCCGCTCGGATTACCCGCCAGTAGCTCACCGAAAACACCATGTTCGGCGCCCTCCGAGGGCAACATGGCGCTTTCCCCCCTCCTCCTTGCGGAAAGGCGACGCAGGGGCATATGTAAAAAAGTCGAGTCTGTCCTTGACCGTCCTCTCGCCCTGCGCAGAGGCTCGGGGGCTGCTCTCGCAAACCCGGCTCCGGCCAAACCGTTGACAGCGTCAACATACCAGCCCGAGAACTTGGGACCCGACCGTGCACTCGGGCTACGACCAGCTCGCATGAGGGAACAACTAGACCAGCCGAAGTGTTGCGAAACGCACTAAGACCTCGAAGGAGTAAAACTACTCCTCCGAGGCCTCGGGGGCTACACCCGGCGGGTGCGCTCGAGCGCACCCACCGGAACAGAATGCAACCGAAAAAGGCTGGTCCCCTTGCAAAAAAGTGCGGCAAAAGCCTCCAAGCGAGTATTAGTACTCCCTTGGAGGCTCGGGGGCTACTGTCGGGGACCATAATTAGGGGTACCCTCAAGACCCCTAAATCTCAGCTGGTAACCCCCATCAACACAAAGCTGCAAAGGCCTGATGGGTGCGATTAAGTCAAGGATCGATCCATTCAAGGGACACGATCGTGCCTCGCCCGAGCCTAGCCTCGGGCAAGGGAAGCCGACCCCAGAGAACCTACGTCTCGCCCGAGGACCCCCCTCCAGCAACGGGCACACTATCGGCTCGCCCGAGGCCCAGTCTTCACCGAGAAGCAACCTTGGCCACATCGCCACGCCGACCGACCAAATCGCAGGGGCATTTAATGCAAAGGTGGCCTGACACCTTTATCCTGACGCACGCCCTCCAGTTGACAGAGCCGAAGTGACCGCAGTCACTTCGCCGCTCTACTGACCGGTCTGACAAGAGGACAGCGCTGCCTGCGCTGCTCCGACTGCTGAGCCACCCGACAGAGTGAGGCTGACAGCAGCCAAGGCCGGCCTCGGGCGTCATAGGAAACTCCGCCTCGCCCGACCCCAGGGCTCGGACTCGGGCTCAGCCCCGGAAGACGGCGAACTCCGCTCCGCCCGACCCAGGGCTTGGACTCGGGATCAGCCCCGGAAGACGGCGAACTCCGCTCCGCCCGACCCAGGGCTCGGACTCGGGCTCAGCCCCGGAAGACGGTGAACTCCGCTCCGCCCGACCCAGGGCTCGGACTCGGGCTCAGCCCCGGAAGACGGCGAACTCCGCTCCGCCCGACCCAGGGCTCGGACTCGGGCTCAGCCCCGGAAGACGGCGAACTCCGCCTCGCCCGACCCCAGGGCTCGGACATGGGCTCAACCCCGGAAGACGACGAACTCCGCTCCACCCGACCCAGAGCTCGGACTTGGGCTCAGCCCCGGAAGACGGCGAACTCCGCCTCGCCCGACCCCAGGGCTCGGACATGGGCTCAACCCCGGAAGACGACGAACTCCGCCTCGCCCGACCCGGGGGCTCGACCTCGACCTTGACCTCGAAGGAGCCTCCACCTCGCCCAGCCTGGGGCACGGACCGACCACGTCAACAGGAAGCGCCATCATTACCCTACCCCGAGCTGACCTGGGCTACGGGGAACCAGACCGGCGTCCCATCTGGCTCGCTCCACCATGCAAGTAATGATGGCTCCCCGCATGCCCTGTGACGACGGCGGCTCTCAGCCCCCTTACAGAAGCAAGAGGACGTCAGCAAGGACTCGACAGCCCCAACAGCTGTCCTCCCGCCAGGCTCCAGCACTCCTCCGACGGCCACGACACCACGCGAACTGGGCGCCAAGACCTCTTCGGCTGCCACGATGGCATGTACTTAGGGCGCTAGCTCTCCACCGCTAGACACGTTAGCACATTGCTACACTCCCCATTGTACACATGGATCCTCTCCTTACGCCTATAAAAGGGAGGACCGGGGCCCTCTTACAGAAGGTTGGCCCGCGCGGAGAAGGACGGGACAGCGCTCGCGCAAGGCCGCTCGCTCCCACTCCCGCGTGGACGCTTGTATCCCCCTACTGCAAGTGCACCCGACTCAGGCGCGGGGCTAACACGAAGGCCACGGGATCCACTCTCTCACGCCTGCCTCCCTCTGGCTGCTTCCTTTCCCCCTTCGCGTTCTGCCTCGCGTCGACCCATCTGGGCTGGGGCACGAGACGACAATTCACTCGTCGGTCCGGGGACCCCCCAGGTTTCGAAACACCGACAAGTTGCTACGCTTTGCTTTAGGATCTGGTACCCAAAGGGGTCTACCTTTGACTTAATTGGATACTCAGACTCCGATTATGCTGGGTGCAAGGTTGATAGGAAGAGCACATCAGGGACGTGCCAATTTCTAGGAAGGTTCCTGGTGTCATGGAGTTCAAAGAAACAAACATCCGTTGCCCTATCCACCGCTGAGGCCGAGTATGTTGCCGTAGGACAGTGTTGCGCGCAACTACTTTGGATGAGGCAAACCCTCCAGGACTTTGGCTACAATCTGAGCAAAGTCCCACTCCTATGTGACAATGAGAGTGCAATCCGCTTGGCAGATAATTCTGTTGAACACAGCCGCACTAAGCACATAGACATCCGACATCACTTCCTAAGAGACCACCAGCTGTTGGGGGCCTTCGGCCTCCGAAGGTCCTCAAAAACATGATTTGACAATATTTTCCGAGTGAAACATGTGAACAGGTATCTTCGGAGTCAGGTTACGGGTGTACAAGAGCATGGTTAAGACGAAGCTTGACTGGGGTGGAAAGCGACCACGACGAAGGATAAGACGATCACGAAGCTACGTGCAGAAAAGCTTCGGCATGACGGCAGAAAAGAGGAACCGACTTAAGGATGAAAAGTCAAATTAAACCTCGAAGGATTGCTATAAAGTTATTGTCGAATGTAAGGGGCATCAATGTAATTTTACACGGGCTGCGTCCCGTGCCTATAAATAGATGAACAGTACTCCCATACTGTTCACGCTGACTGGGCACACGCTTTTTCGCATCACGCCTGTACCTTTACTTTCCATCAATCTGAAGGTATATTTGTAATTTATTGTTATGAATTTGGTAATAAAAATAAGTTGATGATAATATTTATATCATTACTTGTTACTCGTGTTTTATGTATGTGTATTCTTTTTTACCATCTATCAATCTTACGAAGGTCTTTTCCTTTGTAACCTTCGTCCTAGATTCATTATACCCGAAGGGATATAATGTTTATAAGGACGAAGGAGTTTAACATTTAACACTTTTTATGTTGCCTTGTTCTTAATTCTTAGCATTTGAGAACAAGTCCCCAACATTGGCGCCCACCGTGGGGCAACTCACGTTCATTTTTTGAATTTTGAACACCTTCGGCAAGCGTCACCTTCGTCATGCCGCCGAAAAAAGCTTCAACAACAGGGGCTGCCACTCTGCAGCCGCTGGACCCCAATCAAGATGTCGTTTCTCTTAGGGAGGCCCCGAGCCAGAAGAGGAAGGTCACCAGTCCAACGCCTCCGGAGGACGACTTGGATCAAGAAATCCAAAATTTGGAGACGCTCCACCAACAGGTCCAACGGAAGAAGGAAAAGATGGCTCGTCTAGCTGATCTACAAAGGCAGATAGACGAAGCCTCTGAAGAGCTTCGACATCTTGCTCAAGATGACCAGAATCAAAGGCCCCCGCACAGAGAGCTTCATCAAGAGGGCTTCTACAATGAGGGCGACTGGTATGAAGATTTCCATCACGGAAATTTTGCTTTTGACGATACTTCTCCCCTGTCAACAGAGCTGCAGGCTACTCCTTGGCCATAATCTTACAAGCCACCCCAGCTCCCCATGTACGACGGTCATTCAGATCCGAAACAATTCTTGATGAGCTATGAGGCAACCATATCTTCGTATGGTGGCAACACAGCGGTCATGGCAAAGTCTTTCGTCATGGCTGTCAGGAGCGTTGCACAAACCTGGTACTCCTCTCTCAGGTCAGGGACAATCACCTCATGGAAAAAGCTGAAGGATATGTTGATAACCAGCTTCCAAGGGTTCCAGACGAAGCCAGTCACTGCTCAAGCTTTATTCCAGTGCACCCAGGATCACGAAGAATACCTTCAGGCATATGTCCGAAGGTTCCTACGTCGACAACAGCTTTTTGCATTTTCGTATTCAGTTTTACTTTCTTTGTAGTAAAGAACAATTATGGGAAGTTTAAGTGTCTTTCATCGTTTTTTCAAATTCTTGTAACAGTTTAGCTTATTATCATAATGAAAATATATCTTCTCCATAGGCTTGAGTTGCTGAAGCACAAGAATTTATGGTGGCACGGAGAACCTTCGAATTATCAAAAACTTGTTCTAAGGAACGCACTGTAACTTCTTCGAAGTAGTAAAAAGTCATTCCTAAGGGAGCGCAGTGTAAGTTTTCTGCTCAAAAGTCGTTCTGAAGGGAATGCAGAGCTTACAGCGAAAAATAAACGCTGATTTCGCTGAAAGTAAAAGGCGAAGAAGCTCCTAAGGGAGGCTTACAGCGAAAAATAAACGCTGATTCCGCTGAAAGTAAAAGGCGAAGAAGCTCCTAAGGGAGGCTTACAGCAAAAAGTCAGCGCTGAGATAAAAAGATTCTGTGCTCTATTGTAGGGATGTGTGTATCTTCGGCATAAATATCATTTTGCATAGCATAACATCATCACATCATTTTGCATAACATAAGCATCATACATCATATCGCATGTAGAGCAAGAAGGGGACACAGTATTGATCTTCGAAGAATGTTTTGAAAAAGAGAAAATCCTGCTAAGGCACAAGATAAATTGAGAAGAAGTGTAGCTTCATTAGAGAGACAACATAAAACTTTTTTATAGCTTCGAAGAATGTTTTCACGAAGCTTGGATATTCTTCATCAGAGAAGTATGGAAATTCTTGTGATACGTAAAAGATTTTCTTCACGAAGCATGAAAAGAAGGGAAGGTGTTTTTTTTCGCCGAAGGCTCAAAAAACGGTATGTATGCAAAATTTCATGCATCGTGAAGAATTGAACCATAAAAAGATCATATATTACATTCAAAGTTACAAAGTTTTACACATGTCACATTCCAAATATTTTTACAATAGTATTTAATCTTCCCTAAGAACTACTTCTGCAGCTTCGTTCAGTAGTTGATCGACAACTTTGTCCATGATGGCTTCGGCCATTTTTCTAATTTCATCGTCTCCCTTTGGGTGGGGGCCCGGAGACGCCTCAGCAGGTTCTGAGGGAGGAGAGGATATGGCTATATTACTATTACAAACCGCGAATAAAGTTTGAAATTAAAAATTACAACACAATAAAAACCACTAATTAATACCTATTTGCCCTTCAGGCCCTGAGCTTTTCTCAGCAGCCTCTGCTACCTTCCTAGCATCATGGATGCCTTTTTCGCTTCTTTGAATGATTTCTTGAGCCATTTCTCGGCCGCCATTGTCCCAAATGTCGGTGAAAAATTTTCCACCGACCTGGCTTGCTTCGGCTGAAGGGTCTTTAACATCTTCAGAGGATAAAGCAGCTTCAGATTGTGCTAAAGATTTCACATGCTCGCACCCTTTCTTCTCCAAAATAGTAACAATTCCCCTGGCGCCCGAAAAAGCACAAATGTCCCCGCGACTATTCAAGATCTCCTCGAAGGCCTCAGCTTCATGACTGATCCATTCAATCGGGCCTTCTGGATTCCCCCTTGTGAAATTTTCTTCACTAGAGAATGCGCCAACGCTGGCGAAGCTGGATTTTATCTTCTTAACACACTCTATGGATTTATCATAGCACCTTTTCTTGGAAGCACGAAGCTCTTCAACATTTATTTCCAAATGATTTGCCCATTGATCACTTAGTTCTCGTTTTGTTTCTTCAAGAATGTGTTCTTCTTTAGCTCGGGCTAATTGTTTTCGAAGATCTTCGATTTCGCGCTTCTGAGCTTCGGCTTGAGTTTTAGAACTAGCTTCGTCTTCCTTTATCTTATCCACCAATGTAAGCAGAATTTTGTCCTTTTCCAAGGCTTCGTTTCTTAGCCTGATAACCTCTGTTCAGAGGTTGTTAAGAGCAATAGTGCAGCTCTCATCTTCAGCATTCTTTTGTGCCCTTAAGGCATTACTGAGTATTAAGCCCTATTCAAAAGAATGAATGGTTTAACATAAGAACAGAAGACTAATTCAAAATTCATAAACTTTAAAATTCACAATTTTTGTACCTTCAGACTATTGTATGCAAGGCTATCCGCAAGATCATCCTTCGTCATGGCGCAAAGGCCAGCTTCAAGCTTCGGGAACCCCATGCTTCTAGCCATCTCCCGGCAGACGGATAATTCTTTATTGTCTGGGAGACAGTATAGGAAGTCATCTTCGTCTGTCCCATTGAACACTATGGCCCCCTTCGGATACTTCAGTTCTCGGGCATAGTGGTTAGCTTCAAAAATCTCTTCCTCAGATAATTTCTTCCCCGAAGCATGTCGCACAACATAATCACGTATTTTGGAAGATTATGTCACACAACATAATCTTTGTAGTAAAGAACAATTATGGGAAGTTTAAGTGTCTTTCATCGTTTTTTCAAATTCTTGTAACAGTTTAGCTTATTATCATAATGAAAATATATCTTCTCCATAGGCTTGAGTTGCCGAAGCACAAGAATTTATGGTGGCACGGAGAACCTTCGAATTATCAAAAACTTGTTCTAAGGAACGCACTGTAACTTCTTCGAAGTAGTAAAAAGTCGTTCCTAAGGGAGCGCAGTGTAAGTTTTCTGCTCAAAAGTCGTTCCGAAGGGAATGCATGTCACACCCGGTTTTGGAAGGCAAACCAAGTGCGAACTATGTACGTGCCAGGATCAGAACTCACGTACACAGCGATTACATAAATGAACATCAATGCACATTGCTCGAATAATAACTTAAAAGAGTATTAACTTATTACATCACAGAGTCATAGACATCCACATAGTCATCAACTTAACAGTTAAATCAAAGTGCTAGCGAAACGCAGTAAAGATAAGGCCTTCACAGGCAGCTGACTGGGGGTTGCCGCCAACCCACACCTAGAATTCGTCGTAGTCTTGGAACTCCTGGAAGTCTCCTTCCACGGCTTCGCCTTCTCCTGAGCAGTGGTTACAATGCGGACAACCTGGTGTTTTGTGGTAAAGCAAGGACGAGTACACATCAACGTACTCAGCAAATGTCCCGTTTGGCTGAGGTGGACTAGCTTTATGTGGGGTTAGGCTCAAGCAGTTGCTTTTAGTTGGTCAGGTATTTATCATTAGTAGAAGCCAGATTTTAGTACTAACCAACCCATGAACCATTTCCTCATCGAGGAACAGCATCATCATATTCGAACCAAAACCATAACATAATCCTTGTATCTCGAACCATCAGTATCTCTAATCAAAGAGGATCCCAAGGCTGCTCTTAACCGTGAGCACGGCTGATATATCAGTTTCACTACCCTCTGCAGAGGTCGCACACTTTACCCATGAGTCATGATTCCCTTTCTGCCCGGGGAGAGCTAATCCCCATTGACCACTACCTAGGTGGTCCGGCAGGGTATCACTACGTAGCTTTTACAAAGATTCCCTAGAGATTATAGCTGCCCGTTAGGTTTCTCCAGTTTGATAAACACAGTACTCCTCCCCGCAGGAGAGTGACTAACAAAAGCAAAACGAAAGAACCTCGGCACTCAGCCTCGGCAGAGCAAGCACTATGCCTGGACCCCATTGACGGCACGACGGCGAAGCAACTACACCTCTAGTTCCTCTAATTAATTAGCTAAGGGCGTCCCATTTCACCCTCATGGTTGCACTGTTATCCCGGGTGGTCTCTCAACGAACAGGTCCTTACGGAGAGGTACTCAGGAAACAGCCTGAGCCCCCTAGGGTATCACAAGATCATCAATATCATTAGGATAACAGTATCGTAAATAGTCACATCATGTTCATTGATTAAGTTAAGACAATAGCAGAATGCTAACCATAATAGCCCATAAGGTCATCAAGGATAAAGTAAAGTGTAAAGCTAGTCAATCCTTAGGTTTCAAGTAAGTAATGCGGGGTGGTAAGTGAAAGGGAAATGTGCCCTTGGGCCATTTCTAAGTATTTTGGTGATTGAGTGCCAACACATGTGTTTAATTGTGAATTTGTGTACATGGATGAACAAGGTGCAAATCATGAAGTAAAGGTATGTTTCTAAGCCTTAGTACATTGGTTTTGTGGACTAACATATTTGTCTAAGTGTTAGAAACAGAAAGAAGAAAAAGAGAAAAGGGGAGAGAATGACTTGGCTGTGTGCAACCAAGTCCCAGCTCGGTCTGGAGCACCGGACTGTCCGGTGTGCACCGGACAGTGTCCGGTGCGCCAGACTGACTCGACTCGAACTGGCCGCTCTCGGGATTTTGGCCGGCGGCGTACGGCTAAAATTCACCGGACTGTCCGGTGTGCACCGGACTGTCCGGTGAGCCAACGGTCGGCCAGGCCAACGGTCGGCCGCGCAATCGGCGCGGGACACGTGGCCGAGCCAACGGTCGGAAGACGGCACCGGACTGTCCGGTGTGCACCGGACATGTCCGGTGCGCCAACGGCTCGCAGATCTCCAACGGGCTGCAACGGTCGGCAGTGCCAGAAAAGGAAACAAATCGGGCACCGGACAGTGTCCGGTGTGCACCGGACTGTCCGGTGCCCCCGACGACAGAAGGCAAGGATGGCCTTCCGGATTTGCGCTCAACGGCTCCTAGCTGCCTTGGGGCTATAAAAGGAGCCCCTAGGCGCATGGAGGAGATATACAAGCAACTCTTAAGCATTCTTGATCATCCACACAAGTTCTTTACGCATTCGTTTGTGATTCTAAGTGATTCGAGCTCTGTTCTAGTGTGAACTCTGAGATAGTCATTCGAGCTCGAGTCTTGGCCGTGTGTGTGCGCTTTTGTTGTGGATTTGTGTGTGTTGCTTCCCTCCCTTACTCTGTGCTTCTTTGTGATCATATACTTGTAAGGGCAAGAGACTCCAATTTGTGGAGATTCCTTGCAAACGGGATAGTGAAAGGAACAACAAAACACCGTGGTATTCAAGTGGGTCTTTGGACCGCTTGAGAGGGGTTGATTGCAACCCTCGTCCGTTGGGACGCCACAACGTGGAAGTAGGCAAGCATTGGCTTGGCCGAACCACGGGATAAACCACCGTGTCACCTCTGTCTTGATCTCTTGTGGTATTGTGTTTTGTTGAGACTTCACTTTAGCCACTTGGCAATAATCGTGCTAACACATAACAAGTTTTTGTGGCTTAAGTTTGAAGTTTTTACAGGATCACCTATTCACCCCCCCCCCCCTCTAGGTGCTCTCAATTGGTATCAGAGCCGTTCTATTCACAAAGGGACTAACCGCCCGAATAGATGGATCCTAAGGGGAAGGGTATTGTGATCAACGACAAAGAAAAGGAGACCTTCGTCAACGAGCCGAAGGACGACAAGCCTACCGACTCCGGCTCGGGCCATAGACGAAAGGAAGGGAAGAAGAAGAAGACGAGGCGTATCAAGGAGATCATCTACTACGACGATAGTGATGAATCCACTTCTTCCCAAAAGGACGACGACAACGACTACAGGAAGACGGTCAATTCGAACTTTTCATTTGATTATTCCCGTATTCAACATAGTTCGAATTCGCATTTGCTTTCCATTCCTCTTGGCAAACCTCCACACTTCGATGGGGAGGACTACGGATTTTGGAGTCACAAAATGCGTAGTCACTTATTCTCTCTCCATCCTAGCATATGGGAGATTGTGGAGAACGGAATGAAATTCGATAGCTCGGATAGCCCTATGCTTATAAATGAACAGATTCATAAAAATGCACAGGCTACTACTGTTCTCTTAGCATCTTTGTGCAGGGAAGAGTACAATAAGGTGAGCGGCTTGGACAATGCCAAGCAGATATGGGACACCCTCAAGATCTCTCACGAGGGGAACGACATCACCATGCTCACCAAGATAGAGTTGGTGGAGGGCGAGCTTGGACGGTTCGCCATGATAAGGGGAGAGGAGCCAACTCAGACGTACAACCGGCTCAAGACCCTTATCAACAAAATAAGGAGCTACGGAAGCACGCGTTGGACGGATCACGATGTCGTCCGCCTAATGCTCAGGTCCTTTACCGTACTTGATCCTCATCTCGTGAACAATATTCGTGAGAATCCCAGGTACACGATGATGACGCCCGAGGAAGTGCTTGGAAAATTCGTAAGCGGGCGGATGATGATCAAGGAGGCAAGATACGTCGACGAAGCGTTGAACGGTCCGATCAACGAGCCGCAACCCCTTGCTCTCAAGGCAACACGAAGCAAGGAGGCGCTACCTAGCAAGGTGGCACAGATTGAGGCGGCTGGCCTTAATGATGAAGAGATGGCTCTCATCATTAAAAGATTCAAGACGGTGCTTAAAGGTCACAAGGGACAACCAAGCAAGACCAAAGCCAAGGGGAAGCGCTCATGCTTCAAATGCGGTAAGCTTGGTCATTTCATTGCTAACTGTCCCGATAATGAAAGTGACCAGGAAAAGGGGAACAAAAGAGAGAAGAAGAAGCAATACAAGAAGGCAAAGGGCGAGGCGCATCTAGGAAAGGAGTGGGACTCGGATTGCTCCTCCTCCGACTCCGACAACGAAGGACTCGCCGCCACTGCCTTCAACAAATCGGCTCTCTTCCCCAACGAGCGTCTCACTTGCCTTATGGCAAGAGAGAAGAAGGTGAGTACTCAAGACTCCACTTATGCTTCTTCTAGTGATAGTGAGTCTAGTGATGATGACATAGATTATTCTTGCTTGTTCAAGGGCTTAGATAGATCTAAGATAGATAAAATCAATGAATTGATTGATGCTTTGAATGAAAAGGATAGGCTTTTAGAAAAGCAAGAGGATTTATTGTATGATGAACATGATAAGTTTGTAGAGGCACAAAAATCATATGCTTTAGAAGTGAAAAGAAATGAAGTGCTTTCTAGTGAAATATCTTCTTGTCATGAAACCATTGCTACTTTACAAAGTGTTAACCATGATTTAAATGCTAAATTAGAAGTAACAAATAAATCTAAGTCTTGTGTTGAAAATGTTACAATTTGCACTAGGTGTAAGGATTTTGATGTTAACACTTGTAGCAAACACTTAGTTTCAATTTCAAAACTAAAAGATGAAGTGGCTAGTCTTAATGCTCAACTTAAGACTAGCAAGAGTGAAGTTGAAAAGATAAAATTTGCAAGGGATGCCTATACAATTGGAAGACATCCCTCAATTAAGGATGGGCTTGGCTTCAAGAGGGAAGCCAAGAACTTAACAAGCCATAAGGCTCCCATCTTCGTCAAGGAGAAGGGGAAGGCCCCTATGGCTAGTAATGCTAAAAAGAATCATGCTTTTATGTATTATGATAGGAGAAATGCTAGAAATGCTTATAATCATTTTGATTCACATGTTTATGATTCTCATGCCATGTTTGTTTCTAGTTCTTCTTATAAGCATGGTAGAGATATGTGTAGAAGAAATGTTGTACATATGCCTAGGAGAGATATTGCTCATGTACCTAGAAAGAATGTTATTCATGCTCCTAGGAAAGTAGTGAATGAACCTTCTACCATTTATTATGCTTGTAATGCTCCCTTTGCTATTTGTAGAAAGGGTAAGAAGGTAGTTGCTAGGAAATTAGGGGCTAGATGCAAGGGAGATAAATCTTGCATTTGGGTCCCTAAAGATATTTGTGCTAACCTTGCAGGACCCAACATGAGTTGGGTACCTAAGACCCAAGCCTAAATTTGTCTTGCAGGTTTATGCATCCGGGGGTTCAAGCTGGATTATCGACAGCGGATGCACAAACCATATGACGGGGGAGAAGAAGATGTTCACCTCCTACGTCAAGAATAAGGATTCCCAAGATTCAATTATATTCGGTGATGGGAATCAAGGCAAGGTAAAAGGGTTAGGTAAAATTGCAATTTCTAATGAGCATTCTATATCAAATGTATTCCTAGTGGAAAGTCTTGGATATAATTTGCTATCTGTTAGTCAATTATGTCAAATGGGATATAATTGTTTATTTACAAATGTAGATGTGTCTGTCTTTAGAAGATGTGATGGTTCACTAGCTTTTAAGGGTGTACTAGACGGCAAGCTTTACTTAGTTGATTTTGCAAAAGAAGAGGCCGGTCTAGATGCATGCTTAATGGCTAAGACTTGCATGGGCTGGCTGTGGCATCGCCGCTTAGCACATGTGGGGATGAAGAACCTCCACAAGCTTCTAAAGGGAGAACACGTGATAGGTCTAACAAATGTTTATTTCGAAAAAGATAGACCTTGTGCAGCTTGTCAGGCAGGTAAACAAGTTGGAGGAGCACATCACAGCAAGAATGTGATGACCACGTCAAGACCTCTGGAGCTGCTGCATATGGACCTCTTCGGACCCGTCGCCTATCTAAGCATAGGAGGAAGTAAGTATGGTTTAGTTATTGTTGATGACTTTTCCCGCTTCACTTGGGTGTTCTTTTTGCAGGATAAGTCTGAAACCCAAGGGACCCTCAAGCGCTTCCTCAGGAGAGCTCAAAATGAGTTTGAGCTCAAGGTGAAGAAGATTAGGAGCGACAACGGGTCCGAGTTCAAGAACCTTCAAGTGGAGGAGTTTCTTGAGGAGGAAGGGATCAAGCACGAGTTCTCCGCTCCCTACACACCACAACAAAATGGTGTGGTAGAGAGGAAGAACAGGACGCTAATCGATATGGCGAGGACGTTGCTTGGAGAGTTCAAGACCCCCGAGTGCTTTTGGTCGGAAGCCGTGAACACGGCTTGCCACGCCATCAACAGGGTCTACCTTCACCGCCTCCTCAAGAAGACGTCATATGAGCTACTAACCGGTAACAAACCCAATGTATCGTACTTTCGTGTATTTGGGAGCAAGTGCTACATTCTAGTGAAGAAGGGTAGAAATTCTAAGTTTGCTCCCAAAGCTGTAGAAGGGTTTTTATTAGGTTATGATTCAAATACAAAGGCGTATAGGGTCTTCAACAAATCTTCGGGTTTGGTTGAAGTCTCTAGCGACGTTGTATTTGATGAGACTAATGGCTCTCCAAGAGAGCAAGTTGTTGATTGTGATGATGTAGATGAAGAAGATGTTCCGACGGCCGCTATACGAACCATGGCGATTGGAGACGTTCGGCCACAGGAACAAGATGAAGGAGATCAACCTTCTTCCTCAACGACGGTGCATCCCCCACCTCAAGACGATGAACAGGTTCATCAAAAGGAGGCGTGTGATCAAGGGGGAGCACAAGATGATCACGTGATGGAGGAAGAAGCGCAACCGGCACCTCCAACCCAAGTTCGAGCGATGATTCAGAGGGATCATCCCGTCGACCAAATTCTGGGTGACATTAGCAAGGGAGTAACTACTCGATCTCGATTAGTTAATTTTTGTGAGCATTACTCTTTTGTCTCCTCTATTGAGCCTTTCAGGGTAGAGGAGGCCTTGCTAGATCCGGATTGGGTGTTGGCCATGCAGGAGGAACTTAATAACTTCAAGCGCAACGAAGTTTGGACGCTGGTGCCTCGTCCCAAGCAAAATGTTGTGGGAACCAAGTGGGTGTTTCGCAACAAACAGGACGAGCACGGGGTGGTGACGAGGAACAAGGCTCGACTTGTGGCAAAAGGTTATGCCCAAGTCGCAGGTTTGGACTTTGAGGAGACTTTTGCTCCTATGGCTAGGCTAGAGTCCATTCGTATCTTGCTAGCATATGCCGCTCACCATTCTTTCAGGTTGTACCAAATGGATGTGAAGAGCGCGTTCCTCAACGGGCCAATAAAGGAGGAGGTGTACGTAGAGCAACCCCCTGGCTTCGAGGATGAACGGTACCCCGACCACGTGTGTAAGCTCTCTAAGGCGCTCTATGGACTTAAACAAGCCCCAAGAGCATGGTATGAATGCCTTAGAGATTTTTTAATTGCTAATGCTTTCAAGGTTGGGAAAGCCGATCCAACTCTTTTCACTAAGACTTGTAATGGTGATTTGTTTGTGTGCCAAATTTATGTCGATGACATAATATTTGGTTCTACTAATCAAAAGTCTTGTGAAGAGTTTAGCAGGGTGATGACGCAGAAATTCGAGATGTCGATGATGGGCGAGTTGAACTACTTCCTTGGGTTCCAAGTGAAGCAACTCAAGGACGGCACCTTCATCTCCCAAACGAAGTACACGCAAGATCTGCTAAAGCGGTTTGGGATGAAGGACGCCAAGCCCGCAAAGACACCGATGGGAACCGACGGACACACCGACCTCAACAAAGGAGGTAAGTCCGTTGATCAAAGAGCATACCGGTCAATGATAGGGTCTTTACTTTATTTATGTGCTAGTAGACCGGATATTATGCTTAGCGTATGCATGTGTGCTAGATTTCAATCCGATCCTAAGGAGTGTCACTTGGTGGCGGTGAAGCGAATTCTTAGATATTTAGTCGCTACGCCTTGCTTCGGGATCTGGTATCCAAAGGGGTCTAACTTTGACTTAATTGGGTACTCAGATTCCGACTATGCTGGATGTAAGGTCGATAGGAAGAGTACATCGGGGACGTGCCAATTCTTAGGAAGGTCCCTGGTGTCATGGAACTCTAAGAAACAAACCTCCGTTGCCCTATCCACCGCTGAGGCCGAGTACGTTGCCGCAGGTCAGTGTTGCGCGCAACTACTTTGGATGAGGCAAACCCTCAGGGACTTTGGCTACAATCTGAGCAAAGTCCCACTCCTATGTGATAATGAGAGTGCTATCCGAATAGCGGAAAATCCTGTTGAGCACAGCCGCACAAAGCACATCGACATCCGGCATCACTTTTTGAGAGACCACCAGCAAAAGGGAGATATCGAAGTGTTTTATGTTAGCACCGAGAACCAGCTAGCCGATATCTTTACCAAGCCTTTAGATGAGAAGACCTTTTGCAGGCTGCGTAGTGAGCTAAATGTCTTAGATTCGCGGAACTTGGATTGAATTATAGCATACATGTATTCATGCTTTTGATCATGTTTCCTTTTTGCATTTTGTTGCTTATTATGGTGCTCAAGTTGTACAAACACTCCCTGGACCTCACAAGTCCGTTGCAAAGTGATGCACATGTTTAGGGGGAGATGTGTTACAACTTGACCCTTTGAGACTAACCATATGCTTGAGTTTGTTTGATTTAGTCACAAAGGAGAATTGAAAGGGAAAAGGTGGACTTGGATCATGCAAGACTTCCACTGCACTCCGATGAGGGGTAACTTATTCCAAGTTCATCTCATGACCTCTTATTGCCATTTGCTCTTAATTGAAGATTTTGGTGAGGCAATGGGGTTAAAGGGCCAAAATTGATTCCGTTTTGGTGTTTGATGCCAAAGGGGGAGAAAATAAAGGCCAAAGCAATAAATGGATCAGCTACCACTTGAGAGATCTTGAAAATAGTAGAATAGAGCTTTTGGTTTGTCAAAACTCTTTTGTTGTCTCTCTTGTCAAAAGTTGGCTTCTTGTGGGGAGAAGTAGTAATTATGGGAAAAAGGGGGAGTTTTTGAAATCCTTGATCAATCTCTTTTTGAATGACTCTCTTTATGCTTAAACATGTGTGTTTAACTTAGAGATAGAGATTTGTGTTTGATTTGCAAAAACAAACCAAGTGGTGGCAAAGGATGATCCATATATGCCAAAATTGATTCAAAATAAATTTAAGTGTTATTTGAATTGAGTTTGCACTTGTTCTAGTGGCTTTATGTAGTGTTGGCATAAATCACCAAAAAGGGGGAGATTGAAAGGGAAATGTGCCCTTGGGCCATTTCTAAGTATTTTGGTGATTGAGTGCCAACACATGTGTTTAATTGTGAATTTGTGTACATGGATGAACAAGGTGCAAATCATGAAGTAAAGGTATGTTTCTAAGCCTTAGTACATTGGTTTTGTGGACTAACATATTTGTCTAAGTGTTAGAAACAGAAAGAAGAAAAAGAGAAAAGGGGAGAGAATGACTTGGCTGTGTGCAACCAAGTCCCAGCTCGGTCTGGAGCACCGGACTGTCCGGTGTGCACCGGACAGTGTCCGGTGCGCCAGACTGACTCGACTCGAACTGGCCGCTCTCGGGATTTTGGCCGGCGGCGTACGGCTAAAATTCACCGGACTGTCCGGTGTGCACCGGACTGTCCGGTGAGCCAACGGTCGGCCAGGCCAACGGTCGGCCGCGCAATCGACGCGGGACACGTGGCCGAGCCAACGGTCGGAAGACGGCACCGGACTGTCCGGTGTGCACCGGACATGTCCGGTGCGCCAACGGCTCGCAGATCTCCAACGGGCTGCAACGGTCGGCAGCGCCAGAAAAGGAAACAAATCGGGCACCGGACAGTGTCCGGTGTGCACCGGACTGTCCGGTGCCCCCGACGACAGAAGGCAAGGATGGCCTTCCGGATTTGCGCTCAACGGCTCCTAGCTGCCTTGGGGCTATAAAAGGAGCCCCTAGGCGCATGGAGGAGATATACAAGCAACTCTTAAGCATTCTTGATCATCCACACAAGTTCTTTGCACATTCGTTTGTGATTCTAAGTGATTCGAGCTCTGTTCTAGTGTGAACTCTGAGATAGTCATTCGAGCTCGAGTCTTGGCCGTGTGTGTGCGCTTTTGTTGTGGATTTGTGTGTGTTGCTTCCCTCCCTTACTCTGTGCTTCTTTGTGATCATATACTTGTAAGGGCAAGAGACTCCAATTTGTGGAGATTCCTTGCAAACGGGATAGTGAAAGGAACAACAAAACACCGTGGTATTCAAGTGGGTCTTTGGACCGCTTGAGAGGGGTTGATTGCAACCCTCGTCCGTTGGGACGCCACAACGTGGAAGTAGGCAAGCATTGGCTTGGCCGAACCACGGGATAAACCACCGTGTCACCTCTGTCTTGATCTCTTGTGGTATTGTGTTTTGTTGAGACTTCACTTTAGCCACTTGGCAATAATCGTGCTAACACATAACAAGTTTTTGTGGCTTAAGTTTGAAGTTTTTACAGGATCACCTATTCACCCCCCCCTCTAGGTGCTCTCAGTAAGTTATAAATGAATAGGACATAATGGGTCAGAGGACACTTGCCTTCACCAAACTGCTGATCAGGGACTTCCTCTGCAACTTCCTCGGGAAACACAGACTGCTCGTTGTCTACGTAAAGTAATCATTCACACTATGCACTTGGGAAATAACAAACAAAAACAATATACCAAGCATATGCAGCAGAGAGAGGTCACAAGTTCATAATAGAAAAGGGATAGGCACTCTGGTGTTCTCTAGGTCTGGGGTAGAGGACTATACAAAGTGATTCATTATCCACTAATCAGGTTCAAGTCAGTGGTGGGATTAAATCATTATCTGGTTTTAAGTTCCTAAACTTAGGTGTTTAAGTCCATAAACTTAAGTGCTCCAACTTTTATTAAAGTCTACTATCTTTTATTTATCTCAAATAGGGTTCCAATAACCTTAATCCTATCCTAATGATTAACCATTAATTGGGACATGGAAACAGCAGGGAAACATTGCATAAACAGATAGATAATAATATTATGAACATTTTGCAATTTGAAGCACCTAATTTGGAGTCCATATGGCAAAGTTATGAATTTTACAAGTTTAGGGGTTAAAAAATATACCCTAAGGACCTATTTTGAATTAAATAAAAGGTCCGAGGACCTAACTGCGAGAAACCAGGGACGGCGGGCGCAATTTCCAGAAAACAGAGGGGTTCTTTAAGAAAACGCGCGGGCGAAGGGGTATCGGGCTCCTACAGCCGTTAGATCTCGGGCGGACGGCCAGGATTAGATCCTGCGGGCGGGCGCGCGGGCGCGCGACGGCCTGGGTGGCTGACAGGCAGGGCCGGCGGGCAGCGCGGGCGCGGCGACTGACAGGCGGGGCCAGCGGGCAGCGCGGGCGCGGGCGACTGGCAGGCGGGACCGCGCGGCAGAGCGGGGCGCGAGCGGGCTGACAGGCGGGGCCCAGTTGGCAGGGAGGCGGGGCGCGGGGGAAACGGCTCTGGGCCGTTGGATCTTGGGCGGACGGTTAGGATTGGACTCGGCCTATTTAAAACTGGGCCGCCCGATCTGAGATGGATGGCGGGGATGGGCGGCTGGCTTCTGTCTCCTTCCCCAGCCGGCTGAGGTGGCGGCGCCCGTCCCCGCGGCGGAGGTGCTCGCCGGAGACGAGGGGCGCGGGGGCCCTGCGGGTCCTTGGGACGATCTGAATGGCCGGGGAGGTTGGGGAGGGCGCGGGGAACCTTTTGGTGGGGACTAGGTCGGGGCAGGGGCACCGGAGGGGGGCGGTTCACGGTGGAGCGGCTCGGCGGCGGCGCTAAGCAACTCCGGCGAGGAATTAAACGCGATAGAGAGCAAAACAAAGGTCAATAGGGGCGGGAGAGGTTCCTTACCTCAAGGCGAACTCCGGGGACTCCTCGGTGGCGGCAACGGCGCGACGACGGCCCGGGTCGACGGCGGCAGCTGCACGGAGGACGGCGGGTGAGCGCGGGCAGAGAGAAATAGGGAGAGGAAGGGGAAATTGGAGCGCGTTCCGGGTTGCGGACGTCGGGGCGAAGCTCACCGTGGCAATGGACACGGCGGAGCTCCAACGGCGACCGGGAAACGAGCTCGGAACGGCGGGGTTTACGGCGGCGGCGTTCTGGCGTGCGCGCAGCGAGGGAGAGGCGAGAGAGAGAGGCCGGTTGGTGCGCAAATGAGGGAGGGGGAGAGGGCGAGTGGGGTTCGGGACTCAAGTGGCCAAGGGCGGGGCAGACGCGAGCTGCACGCGCGACGTGGGCGCGGAGACCGCGGCACGCGCGGCGGCGGTTACGCGAAGACGACGGGGCTGACAAGCCGGGCCCGCGGGCAGAGAGAGAGAAGAAAGCGGGCGCGGGGCGGTTGCGCTGACGGGCGGGCCCGCCAGGGCAGAGAGAGCGGGGGGAAGCGGGCGCGCGCGCGGGGAATGTGGGGCTGACCGGTCGGGCCCGCGGCGCAGAGAGAGAGGGAGGCGGGCGCGGAGACGGCGGCCGCGCCGACAGGCCGGGCCCGCGGCGCAGAGAGAGAGGAGGGGCGGGAGGGCACGCGCGGGGGATGGGCCTATTGGGCCGAAAGGCCGAGGGGGGCGGGGGTTTGGGCTTCTTTCCTTTTTCTTTTTATTCTCGAATTGTTTTTCCCTTTTCTTTTTATTTTCTCTATTTGATTCAAATTCAAATGAGCCACAAATTCAAATTAGACTTTTTAGGAATTATGCACCAAACAAAAGTGAAATCTAGGGTTCAACATGATGCAACAATTCATACTCCCTTGGAGTTTGAGCTAATAGACTATAATTATAAATAAAATAACCACTTCTCTCCTATAGAAATGAGAAAGAGAGGATTGGGGAAGGATGAGAAAAGGGAAGTAACACCTGAATTTGTGAATATGAGCAAAGAAATTTTATACCCCCAAATTCAGGGTGTTACAAACCTATCCCCCTTAAAAGAATCTCGCCCCCGAGATTCAGGGTTGGTCAGCAAAGAGTTCAGGGTATTTGGCTTTCAGATCATCTTCTCGTTCCCAGGTTGCTTCTTCCTCGGAGTGGTGACCCCATCTGACTTTGCACATTCTGATGGTATTCCTCCGGGTGACTCTGTCTGCAAACTCCAGAATCTGCGTTGGCTTCTCTATGTATGTCAGATCCTCCTGGACCTCCAAACCCTCCACTGGCAACTGTTCTTCTGGTACTCGCAGACACTTCTTCAATTGCGACACGTGGAACACATTGTGCACTGCTGACAAGCTCTCTGGTAGGTTGAGCTGGTAAGCCACTTCTCCACGTTTTGCTTGAATCTGATATGGTCCAACATACCGGGGTGCTAACTTGCCTTTAACTCCGAACCTTCTGACTCCCCTGATAGGTGACACCTTCAGATAGACGTAATCCCCAACTTCGAAACTCAGTTCTCTTCTCCTTCGGTCCGCATAGCTTCGCTGTCTTGACTGGGCTATCTTCAGGTTCTCCCGAACCATTTTGATATTCTCTTCGGCTTCAAGCAGGATGTCGGGGCCAAACACCTGTCTCTCTCCAGGCTGGTCCCAATGCAGCGGAGTCCTACAACTCCGCCCATAGAGTGCCTGAAACGGCGACATCTTCAAGCTGGCCTGGTAGCTATTGTTATAGGAGAATTCTGCATAAGGTAACCTTTTGTCCCATCCTGACTTGTCTTGCAACGCACAAGCTCTCAGCATATCTTCTAGGATCTGATTAGTTCTTTCAGTCTGACCGTCTGTCTGCGGGTGATAAGCCGAGCTGAAGTTCAAATGTGTGCCCAAAGCTTCTTGTAGCTGCTGCCAAAAATGAGAGGTGAACTGCGTTCCTCGATCTGACACTATCTTCTTCGGCACACCATGAAGGCAGACTATCCGTGACATGTATAATTCAGCTAACGTTGCTCCGGTATATGTGGTCTTCACAGGTATGAAATGGGCCACCTTTGTTAAGCGGTCCACAACCACCCAGATGGAATCATAGTCGGCCCGGGTACGAGGTAGGCCAACTATAAAATCCATCCCGATCTCATCCCACTTCCACTGAGGAATTCGCAATGGCTGCAACAATCCAGCGGGCCTTTGATGCTCTGCCTTGGTCCTTTGACAGCTATCACAGATGGCGACATATTCTGCGATCTCTCTTTTCATGCCATACCACCAAAACCTCCTTTTTAGATCTTGATACATCTTTTCACTTCCAGGGTGTATGGAGTAGGCTGTCTCATGAGCTTCCTTGAGGATCAGCTCCCGAATAGGTTTGATGTCAGGAACACACAATCGGTCCTTGAACCATATTACTCCATCTTCATCCTCTCGAAAGTCTTTGCCTCTTCCTTCTAAGATTAGCTGCCGGATCTTGTTGATGCTTTCATCATCCTTCTGCCCTTCTTTGATCTCCCGCTCTAGGGTGGGCTCTAATTCCACCGTTACTCCTTGCGTACTGTTCAGGAAACCGAGGCTCAGTCTGTCGAACTCCTTGGCTAACTCATATGGCATTGGGTACGTGGCCATCATATTGACTTGACTCTTCCTGCTCAGAGCATCTGCAACCACATTGGCTTTGCCTGGATGGTAATGTATCTCCAACTCATAGTCCTTGATCAATTCCAACCATCTTCGCTGTCTCATGTTTAACTCTGACTGGGTGAATATGTACTTCAGACTTTTATGATCTGTGTAGATGTCACACTTCTGCCCATACAGGTAATGTCTCCAGGTCTTCAAAGCATGAACTACTGCTGCCAACTCTAGGTCATGTGTGGGATAATTTTTCTCATGGATCTTCAGCTGTCGAGATGAATATGCTACAACTCTTCCTTCTTGCATTAGCACACATCCCAATCTGGTGTAAGAAGCATCGCAATACACTGAGAATGGCTTGTGAACATCAGGCAGGACTAACACCGGAGCTGTAGTCAATCTATTTTTGAGTTCTTCAAATGCTTCCTGACACTTTTGGGTCCACTTGAACTCAACTTTCTTCGCTAGCAACGCTGTCATTGGTCTAACAATCTTTGAGAAGCCTTCGATGAAACGCCTATAATACCCAGCCATTCCAATGAAGCTCTTGATCCCACGAACATCCTTTGGTGCTTTCCAGTTCAGGATATCTGCTACTTTCTTTGGATCCACTGCCAACCCATCTTGGTTTATGATGTGACCCAGAAACAAGACTTCATGAATCCAGAACTCGCATTTGCTCAGCTTGGCATACAGCTGATGCTCTCGAAGTCTTTGCAATACCATCTTCAAATGCTCTACATGATCTTCCTCACTTTGAGAGTATATAAGAATATCATCGATAAACACTACCACAAACTTGTCCAGATAATCCATGAACACACTGTTCATCAGGTACATAAAGAAGGCTGGCGCATTTGTCAAACCAAAGGACATAACTGTGAATTCATATAACCCGTACTTGGTGATGAATGCTGTCTTCGGTATGTCCGAGGGTCGGATTCTGAGTTGATGGTAACCTGACCTCAGATCTATCTTCGAGAATACGCTGGCACCTCTGAGCTGGTCGAACAAATCTTCTATCCTTGGCAGGGGGTACTTGTTCTTGACAGTGACTTCATTCAAGGCTCTGTAGTCTATGCACATCCTTTTGGTACCATCTTTCTTCTCTACAAACAACACTGGAGCGGCCCAAGGCGAGGTACTTGGTCTGATGTAACCCTTCTCTAACATCTCATCTATCTGCTTCTTGAGTTCCACCAATTCTGGTCCAGACACTCGGTAGGCTCTTTTGGAAATGGGGGCGGTACCAGGGATAAGCTCTATGGCAAATTCGACTTTTCTCTCGGGTGGCATGCCCGTTAGCTCCTCGGGAAACACATCCGGAAAGTCTGACACAACCTTGATAGCCTCAAGCGGTTTGGCCTCCTTACTATCAACTGAAATCTGGTGACAGACACCCTCCGCTGATTTAGGCATCCTTAGCTCGGCCACTACCTCTTCTCCTGACAGGGACTTCAATGCTACGGTCCTCTTGTCACAACTAACATTTGCTTCATACTTCATTAACCAATTCATCCCTAGAATAACATCTATCCCAGGGGTGTCTATTACTATTAAGTCACTGGGGAAACCTATCCCCCTTATTTCCACCCTTATATTTGAGCATATTTTATCTGTTTGCACCTTGCCACCAACCGAATTAATCCTCATGGGCGGCATCATGGCCTCTACTGGGATGTTATGCAATTCTACCCAGGTTGCAGTGACAAAAGAATGAGTTGCACCAGTATCAAATAACACTTTCGTGGGATGAGATTCGACTGAGAACATACCTACTGCCACATCTGGTGCATCCTGGATCGTTTCGGCCTCCAAGTGGTTCACCTTTCCACGGTTGTACGCTTGGTTACGATTGCCTGCTGTCGGCTGCAGTACACCTTGCCTTGTTGGAGCATTGGGGTTGGTCTGCTGCTGCGCCGCCTTCTTCGGGCACTGCATCGCCCAGTGGCCTTGTTCTCCACAGTGGAAGCATCCTCTGCCTCCTCCTTGTGCTGGGGCTGCTTGGTTGCTCTGGTTTGTTGCTGGGGCAGGAAGGCGAGGTGCCTGGTTGTTCTGCTTCTGATACTGATTACCTCCCTGCTGGCTGTGCTAACGATACTGCTGCTGCTGCTGTTGATACTGCCTCTGAAACTGCTGCTGATGCGGACGCTGATTCTGATTCTGATATCCCTGTGGGTGACCAGGCCTGCCTTGCTGAGATGAACTGCCTGAGAAACGTGGACGGCTGATGCCTCCGGTCTGGGGTCCACTCATCTTGCGCTTCCGATCTTCCATATCCTTACGCTTCTTCTCAGTCATAACTGCCCTATCGATCAGGTGCTGGAAGGTGGGGAAGGTGTGGTTCATCAGCTGGTAATGCAGGGGATCCACTAAACCCCTCATGAACCTGTACTGCCTTTTAGCATCAGTGTTGACATCCTCAGGTGCATACCGAGATAGCTGCAGAAACTTGTCTCTGTATTCACTAACAGACAGGGGTCCCTGCTTCAGAGCCAGAAACTCCTCCTTCTTCACGATCATCAGTCCCTCCGGCACATGGTACCTGCGGAAACTCTCGCTGAATTCTTCCCAGGTGATGGCTTCAGGGTCAGCATGTGTGGCGAGGTAGGACTCCCACCAGGACTGGGCTGCTCCCCTTAGCTGACGGGGACCATACAGAACCTTCTCCCTATCGTTACATTGAGCGGTGCGCAATTCTCTCTCCACTGCGTGCAGCCAGTCTTCTGCATCCATGGGGTCGGCAGAATGGGCGAAGGTAGGAGGGTGCCCTCTCATGAACTCACCACGCTTATCCCGTGGCATCTGGGGCATCTGCACTTGCAACTGGGGTTGGGGTTGCTGTTGAGCCTGCTGCATGGCTGCCAGAGTCTGCCCAATGGCCTGCACTGCCTGAGTCTACATCAAGAACATCTGCTCCACTGTCATCGGGGGTGGCGGGGGAGGCTGCCTCTGTTGTTCCTCCTGCTGGTCATGCTGCTCTTGCTGAGCACGCCTGTTGCATCGGCGCCTGTTGTCAGACATCTGTGGAGGACATTCATACATCAGCATTGATCTTACAACCCTCCAGCATAAGAAAAGAGAATATAGAATTCTTCATGACACTGAGTGAACAAAGAGCTTCACTGATCCCCATTACGATTCAACACAGCTTCTCAGATAAGAAGGAAAGTAGAAGTAAATGGCTTCCCAACTAAATAACTGACTTTACTAACATTATAGCTAGGCCAAACTGCAGGAGAAACCCACAGGTTGGCAACAGTCATTACAAAGATTCAAATCCAGCACAAGTTCATCATCACAAGCATGCAAGCAACTGATAAGCAAACTAAGCTAATTGGAAGCAACTGATAAGCAAACTAAACTAACTATTTAAGACTGAGACATCTAACTTAAGAATTATTACAAACTTCGACGCTAACGATCTAAGGATCCAGATCTATCCTGGTCTTACAGGCAGGGGAACCATAAGTGTGGTGACCTCGTGGCGGTGAGCGGTATGGGTGCTGAGTCCCAACAAGAGCGGGAGAACCACCCTCCTGGTGATGGCGCTCTGCCAGCTCATCACGCAACTCCGCAATCTCCGTTCGAGCCCTGCTCAGCTCGTCCAGAGAGTGATCCAGCTCAGTGTTAAGCACTGCGACTAGGTTGACTGTGCTGCTCAACCTAGGGTTAGCCTCACCAACAGGTGAGACAACCACACTCTCTGTGCTGCTAGTAGGGCGGCGGGGGTAGTACCGAAGGTTAAGACCATCGGCCACGCCACCGAACAAAGAACAGTACTGAGAGAGTGCACGTCGTGCTGCATCCTGCATAGCCGCCTCTGCAGTGTCCCTCTCGGAGATGGAATAGTGCTCCGAAACGGCCTCCGCACCCCGGAGGTCATCCTCCGGACGGCGAACTAGGCAGGTAGCCTCCCAGCGGTCCGGGTACCTCCCGCGACTGTGCTGGTAGACTACACAACGATACTCGATCGACCAGGTGTGCCGGTCAAAAGCCTGGCGCAGCAAGGTGTCGAGCGCGTCGTGGAAGTGACAACCGCGGGCGACGTCACGGGTGATGGGTCGGGCGACCCATCCTTCTGCCTCCTGCGGCTCAGAAGACTCCGTGCTGTGGTCTGAGTCGTCGTCATCGGGGTCTCCTCAAGGACTTCCTCCGGTAGCTCCTCCAACAGGCGAGGCATCTCGCGGTGGTGCAGGGGGCGCCTCCAGCTGGGCAACAGAGGAACGGGGCCTCACGGACTCCACCTCTTGCTGGGATGGGGAGGAAGAGCCCTGCTGCTCTCTGTGCTGGCGCCGGCGTTCCTGCTCCTCACGCAGGCGGTGGTGCAGTCTCTCCAGGTGACTCGACTGACCGGACACGGTGCGGTGCAGAGGACGCTCCGCAAGTCGAGACGGCAGGAAAGGAATCACCGACTTACGTGCAGTGTGTCTAAGACGAGCCATCTACAAAAGACACCGTAAGCATAAGAGTAAGAGCAGAACTAATATGACAAGTGAGTAAACCATAGACAGAATAAGATAAAAATTTTAACAAGGTTTAATATAGTATATATATATATGTAGTAAAACATAGGGTTGGTCGGGGTGACCGACTTTTGAAGTAACATCAGAGGTCAAGGTGAGGGGGAAGGTCAATAGTCCTTAGTACGACCAGTGCTACTCTAGGTCAGCGGTCCTACAGTCAGCACGGCTCTGATACCACTTATGTCACACCCGGTTTTGGAAGGCAAACCAAGTGCGAACTATGTACGTGCCAGGATCAGAACTCACGTACACAGCGATTACATAAATGAACATCAATGCACATTGCTCGAATAATAACTTAAAAGAGTATTAACTTATTACATCACAGAGTCATAGACATCCACATAGTCATCAACTTAACAGTTAAATCAAAGTGCTAGCGAAACGCAGTAAAGATAAGGCCTTCACAGGCAGCTGACTGGGGGTTGCCGCCAACCCACACCTAGAATTCGTCGTAGTCTTGGAACTCCTGGAAGTCTCCTTCCACGGCTTCGCCTTCTCCTGAGCAGTGGTTACAATGCGGACAACCTGGTGTTTTGTGGTAAAGCAAGGATGAGTACACATCATCGTACTCAGCAAATGTCCCGTTTGGCTGAGGTGGACTAGCTTTATGTGGGGTTAGGCTCAAGCAGTTGCTTTTAGTTGGTCAGGTATTTATCATTAGTAGAAGCCAGATTTTAGTACTAACCAACCCATGAACCATTTCCTCATCGAGGAACAGCATCATCATATTCGAACCAAAACCATAACATAATCCTTGTATCTCGAACCATCTGTATCTCTAATCAAAGAGGATCCCAAGGCTGCTCTTAACCGTGAGCACGGCTGATATATCAGTTTCACTACCCTCTGCAGAGGTCGCACACTTTACCCATGAGTCATGATTCCCTTTCTGCCCGGGGAGAGCTAATCCCCATTGACCACTACCTAGGTGGTCCGGCAGGGTATCACTACGTAGCTTTTACAAAGATTCCCTAGAGATTATAGCTGCCCGTTAGGTTTCTCCAGTTTGATAAACACAGTACTCCTCCCCGCAGGAGAGTGACTAACAAAAGCAAAACGAAAGAACCTCGGCACTCAGCCTCGGCAGAGCAAGCACTGTGCCTGGACCCCATTGACGGCACGACGGCGAAGCAACTACACCTCTAGTTCCTCTAATTAATTAGCTAAGGGCGTCCCATTTCACCCTCATGGTTGCACTGTTATCCCGGGTGGTCTCTCAACGAACAGGTCCTTACGGAGAGGTACTCAGGAAACAGCCTGAGCCCCCTAGGGTATCACAAGATCATCAATATCATCAGGATAACAGTATCGTAAATAGTCACATCATGTTCATTGATTAAGTTAAGACAATAGCAGAATGCTAACCATAACAGCCCATAAGGTCATCAAGGATAAAGTAAAGTGTAAAGCTAGTCAATCCTTAGGTTTCAAGTAAGTAATGCGGGGTGGTAAGTTATAAATGAATAGGACATAATGGGTCAGAGGACACTTGCCTTCACCAAACTGCTGATCAAGGACTTCCTCTGCAACTTCCTCGGGAAACACAGACTGCTCGTTGTCTACGTAAAGTAATCATTCACACTATGCACTTGGGAAATAACAAACAAAAACAATATACCAAGCATATGCAGCAGAGAGAGGTCACAAGTTCATAATAGAAAAGGGATAGGCACTCTGGTGTTCTCTAGGTCTGGGGTAGAGGACTATACAAAGTGATTCATTATCCACTAATCAGGTTCAAGTCAGTGGTGGGATTAAATCATTATCTGGTTTTAAGTTCCTAAACTTAGGTGTTTAAGTCCATAAACTTAAGTGCTCCAACTTTTATTAAAGTCTACTATCTTTTATTTATCTCAAATAGGGTTCCAATAACCTTAATCCTATCCTAATGATTAACCATTAATTGGGACATGGAAACAGCAGGGAAACATTGCATAAACAGATAGATAATAATATTATGAACATTTTGCAATTTGAAGCACCTAATTTGGAGTTCATATGGCAAAGTTATGAATTTTACAAGTTTAGGGGTTAAAAAATATACCCTAAGGACCTATTTTGAATTAAATAAAAGGTCCGAGGACCTAACTGCGAGAAACCAGGGACGGCGGGCGCAATTTCCAGAAAACAGAGGGGTTCTTTAAGAAAACGCGCGGGCGAAGGGGTATCGGGCTCCTACAGCCGTTAGATCTCGGGCGGACGGCCAGGATTAGATCCTGCGGGCGGGCGCGCGGGCGCGCGACGGCCTGGGTGGCTGACAGGCGGGGCCGGCGGGCAGCGCGGGCGCGGCGACTGACAGGCGGGGCCAGCGGGCAGCGCGGGCGCGGGCGACTGGCAGGCGGGACCGGGCGGCAGAGCGGGGCGCGAGCGGGCTGACAGGCGGGGCCCAGTTGTTAGGGAGGCAGGGCGCGGGGGAAACGGCTCTGGGCCGTTGGATCTTGGGCGGACGGTTAGGATTGGACTCGGCCTATTTAAAACTGGGCCGCCCGATCTGAGATGGACGGCGGGGATGGGCGGCTGGCTTCTGTCTCCTTCCCCAGCCGGCTGAGGTGGCGGCGCCCGTCCCCGCGGCGGAGGTGCTCGCCGGAGACGAGGGGCGCGGGGGCCCTGCGGGTCCTTGGGACGATCTGAATGGCCGGGGAGGTTGGGGAGGGCGCGGGGAACCTTTTGGTGGGGACTAGGTCGGGGCAGGGGCACCGGAGGGGGGCGGTTCACGGTGGAGCAGCTCGGCGGCGGCGCTAAGCAACTCCGGCGAGGAATTAAACGCGATAGAGAGCAAAACAAAGGTCAATAGGGGCGGGAGAGGTTCCTTACCTCAAGGCGAACTCCGGGGACTCCTCGGTGGCGGCAACGGCGCGACGACGGCCCGGGTCGACGGCGGCGGCTGCACGGAGGACGGCGGGTGAGCGCGGGCAGAGAGAAATAGGGAGAGGAAGGGGAAATTGGAGCGCGTTCCGGGTTGCGGACGTCGGGGCGAAGCTCACCGTGGCAATGGACACGGCGGAGCTCCAACGGCGACCGGGAAACGAGCTCGGAACGGCGGGGTTTACGGCGGCGGCGTTCTGGCGTGCGCGCAGCGAGGGAGAGGCGAGAGAGAGAGGCCGGTTGGTGCGCAAATGAGGGAGGGGGAGAGGGCGAGTGGGGTTCGGGACTCAAGTGGCCAAGGGCGGGGCAGACGCGAGCTCCACGCGCGACGTGGGCGCGGAGACCGCGGCACGCGCGGCGGCGGTTACGCGAAGACGACGGGGCTGACAAGCCGGGCCCGCGGGCAGAGAGAGAGAAGAAAGCGGGCGCGGGGCGGTTGCGCTGACGGGCGGGCCCGCCAGGGCAGAGAGAGCGGGGGGGGAAGCGGGCGCGCGCGCGGGGAACGTGGGGTTGACCGGCCGGGCCCGCGGCGCAGAGAGAGAGGGAGGCGGGCGCGGAGACGGCGGCCGCGCCGACAGGCCGGGCCCGCGGCGCAGAGAGAGAGGAGGGGCGGGAGGGCGCGCGCGCGGGATGGGCCTATTGGGCCGAAAGGCCGAGGGGGGCGGGGGTTTGGGCTTCTTTCCTTTTTCTTTTTATTCTGGAATTGTTTTTCCCTTTTCTTTTTATTTTCTCTATTTGATTCAAATTCAAATGAGCCACAAATTCAAATTAGACTTTTTAGGAATTATGCACCAAACAAAAGTGAAATCTAGGGTTCAACATGATGCAACAATTCATACTCCCTTGGAGTTTGAGCTAATAGACTATAATTATAAATAAAATAACCACTTCTCTCCTATAGAAATGAGAAAGAGAGGATTGGGGAAGGATGAGAAAAGGGAAGTAACACCTGAATTTGTGAATATGAGCAAAGAAATTTTATACCCCCAAATTCAGGGTGTTACAATGCAGAGCTTACAGCAAAAAATAAACGCTGATTCCGCTGAAAGTAAAAGGCGAAGAAGCTCCTAAGGGAGGCTTACAGCGAAAAATAAACGCTGATTCCGCTGAAAGTAAAAGGCGAAGAAGCTCCTAAGGGAGGCTTACAGCGAAAAATAAACGCTGATTCCGCTGAAAGTAAAAGGTGAAGAAGCTCCTAAGGGAGGCTTACAGCGAAAAGTCAGCGCTGAGATAAAAAGATTCTGTGCTCTATTGCAGGGATGTGTGTATCTTCGGCATAAATATCATTTTGCATAGCATAACATCATCACATCATTTTGCATAACATAAGCATCATACATCATATCGCATGTAGAGCAAGAAGGGGACACAGTATTGATCTTCGAAGAATGTTTTGAAAAAGAGAAAATCCTGCTAAGGCACAAGATAAATTGAGAAGAAGTGTAGCTTCATTAGAGAGACAACATAAAACTTTTTTATAGCTTCGAAGAATGTTTTCATGAAGCTTGGATATTCTTCATCAGAGAAGTATGGAAATTCTTGTGATACGTAAAAGATTTTCTTCACGAAGCATGAAAAGAAGGGAAGGTGTTTTTTTTCGCCGAAGGCTCAAAAAACGGTATGTATGCAAAATTTCATGCATCGTGAAGAATTGAACCATAAAAAGATCATATATTACATTCAAAGTTACAAAGTTTTACACATGTCACATTCCAAATATTTTTACAATAGTATTTAATCTTCCCTAAGAACTACTTCTGCAGCTTCGTTCAGTAGTTGATCGACAACTTTGTCCATGATGGCTTCGGCCATTTTTCTAATTTCATCGTCTCCCTTTGGGTGGGGGCCCGGAGACGCCTCAGCAGGTTCTGAGGGAGGAGAGGATACGGCTATATTACTATTACAAACCGCGAATAAAGTTTGAAATTAAAAATTACAACACAATAAAAACCACTAATTAATACCTATTTGCCCTTCAGGCCCTGAGCTTTTCTCAACAGCCTCTGCTACCTTCCTAGCATCATGGATGCCTTTTTCGCTTCTTTGAATGATTTCTTGAGCCATTTCTCGGCCGCCATTG
The DNA here is from genome assembly GCA_029449295.1 of Zea luxurians. Classification (NCBI taxonomy): domain Eukaryota; kingdom Viridiplantae; phylum Streptophyta; class Magnoliopsida; order Poales; family Poaceae; genus Zea; species Zea luxurians. The sequence goes on from JAOPSE010000020.1 coordinate 58,339,501, forward strand.
TCCCAAATGTCGGTGAAAAATTTTCCACCGACCTGGCTTGCTTCGGCTGAAGGGTCTTTAACATCTTCAGAGGATAAAGCAGCTTCAGATTGTGCTAAAGATTTCACATGCTCGCACCCTTTCTTCTCCAAAATAGTAACAATTCCCCTGGCGCCCGAAAAAGCACAAATGTCCCCGCAACTATTCAAGATCTCCTCGAAGGCCTCAGCTTCATGACTGATCCATTCAATCGGGCCTTCTGGATTCCCCCTTGTGAAATTTTCTTCACTAGAGAACGCGCCAACGCTGGCGAAGCTGGATTTTATCTTCTTAACACACTCTATGGATTTATCATAGCACCTTTTCTTGGAAGCACGAAGCTCTTCAACATTTATTTCCAAATGATTTGCCCATTGATCACTTAGTTCTCGTTTTGTTTCTTCAAGAATGTGTTCTTCTTTAGCTCGGGCTAATTGTTTTCGAAGATCTTCGATTTCGTGCTTCTGAGCTTCGGCTTGAGTTTTAGAACTAGCTTCGTCTTCCTTTATCTTATCCACCAATGTAAGCAGAATTTTGTCCTTTTCCAAGGCTTCGTTTCTTAGCCTGATAACCTCTGTTCGGAGGTTGTTAAGAGCAATAGTGCAGCTCTCATCTTCAGCATTCTTTTGTGCCCTTAAGGCATTGCTGAGTATTAAGCCCTATTCAAAAGAATGAATGGTTTAACATAAGAACATAAGACTAATTCAAAATTCATAAACTTTAAAATTCACAATTTTTGTACCTTCAGACTATTGTATGCAAGGCTATCCGCAAGATCATCCTTCGTCATGGCGCAAAGGCCAGCTTCAAGCTTCGGGAACCCCATGCTTCTAGCCATCTCCCGGCAGACGGATAATTCTTTATTGTCTGGGAGACAGTATAGGAAGTCATCTTCGTCTGTCCCATTGAACACTACGGCCCCCTTCGGATACTTCAGTTCTCGGGCATAGTGGTTAGCTTCAAAAATCTCTTCCTCAGATAATTTCTTCCCCGAAGCATGTCGCACAACATAATCACGTATTTTGGAAGATGCTTCGGGGGCGGCAATGTCAATTTCCTCAATCAAAATCGGCTCTGTCATTTTTGTTTTTTCGGTTTCCAAAATTGCCTCTGTCAATTTTGTTTCTTCAGCTTTCAAAGGTTTTACCTTGGTGGGCTCTAAAGGCCCAGCTTCAGTTTCAAATTGTTGCTTCAAAGCTTCAGCAACAAAAGCTTCAGTAGACACTTCAGAAGCTTCAGCAGTTTTCTTCGGAGTTATGCTTGAAGATTTAATTGTTTCCAAAACATCCAGCACATTAACCATCCTTTTTCTTTTCGGGGTCGCTGTTGGACCCTTTTGGATTTTTGTTGAAGGACTTAAAATTTCTAATGTTTTTGTTTCTTCAGTCCTCGGTTCTTCTGTTTTCTTTGTTGCTAGTACTTCGGCCATTTCTTTGATTTTTGGCACTGGAGTTGGTTCTCTAGCTTCGGTGGCCGAAGAGGCCTCACCAATAAACTCAGGCACTGTGGCCGGTTCAATATAACGTGGCCGGTGTGTGAGCACCTTTACCTTTTTCCTCTTCGGCACTGGCTCACTAGGAGCAGCTGAAGCAATTTCCTTTGCAGGAGAAGTATTTTTCCTTTTTTGGCATCGCACTGGGTAATGATAGTCGGGGTAGACAAACCCAATTGCATCGAATACTCGATTAAGTCTCTTCTTCTTTCGGCCTCCGAAGGCCGCTGATAATGCAGTATCTTCGGCTTTCGAGTATACCCCAAGCAATTCGTCACTTATGGCCTCAATAATTTTTAACCAGTCATCATCTGGTTCAACAAACTTATCTCCGTATTTGAATGTGTATTTTAGCCTAACTAATCCACCTTCGTCAGGTTCCTTGACGGTCTCCTTCGGCATTTTCCACTTTTCTGCAAGTGGCCAAACTCTGAAGGCAATATGCTCTTGGACCAAATCCCTTGTCCCAATAAAAGAGCAAACCACGCCGAAGGCTCTCTGGCATTCTTCGGCTGCTTCATCCATTTCCACCTTCGGCTTCCGGAGGCCGAAGCGTTGCCAGATAGGGCGCATAATGATACCCTTGATATCTTCACATGATTTCAAGTCATTTTTCACGTAAAACCATTCTGTCATCCAGTTGTCGGGCCACCTCTTTTGAAAGGTTGGCACAGGGCAGCTTGACCCGGACCGAGCGCCGAAGCTGTAGCAGCCAAAGTTGTTGTGATACTGCTCTTTTCCCCAGGGTTTTGTCTCATACAATAGCTCGTGTATGTTACAGAAGCTTTTTGCGTTAGGTTCCAAACCTTGGCTTCTCACGGCCCACACAAAGATGTTCATCCTTATGATTGCTTCGGGGATAAGTTGGTGAAGGTAGATTTCGAATATCTTCAATACTTCCACGACAAAACTGCTCAAGGGAAATCGTAATCCAGCTTTTAGGAAGCTTCGGAATATCATGACCTCATTTTCCTCGGGAGTCGGACAAGTCTTCTCTCCTTCGTCAGCCCTCACAACAGACAAGTCCCGAAAGTATCTCCCTCTCATATTGGCAAGATGATTTTCCTTAATACTGGACTTACCAAAAACCGCATGGCTTGGTCGCCAGGGTCGATCTTCGGAATCTTCACCACCACTATCCACATCGTAACTTTCGCTGTCGCCAGTATCTTCAGATAAACCCTCCAAAATCTCCCTGGTAATCTTCTCTGCATTAGTCTTTGACATTGATTCAAGAAAGCCCAGGTGCATTTCCTCAGAAAGGCTTAGCTTCGAAGCACCAAAAACTTTCTTATCCTCAGGCATCTTCACAAATGCTGACAAAACACACTCGAAACTGAAGCTTAAAAACTTAAAACCGAGCGAGTGCTGTTGCGCGCAGGCTGAAAAGTTGGGTGAGTAAAAGCAGATGGCAAAAGAGCGTGCCAGATAAACTCGCGGTGAGCTCTTATTTATACACCCAGTGTGTCGAGAACTGGAGGGCCCCGTTTGTCAATGACTGTTGCTATTCTAGCAAAAGGAAGGTGTTTTTTCGGACCTTTGGCTACAAGCCTTCGTCCATGTCGCAATATGAATTTATCATTACAGTAAATTAATATTGCGAGGGGCTACTGTTGGGGGCCTTCGGCTTCCGAAGGTCCTCAAAAACATGATTTGACAATATTTTCCGAGTGAAACATGTGAACAGGTATCTTCGGAGTCAGGTTGCGGGTGTACAAGAGCATGGTTAAGACGAAGCTTGACTGGGGTGGAAAGCGACCACGACGAAGGGTAAGACGATCATGAAGCTACGTGCAGAAAAGCTTCGGCATGACGGCAGAAAAGAGGAACCGACTTAAGGATGGAAAGTCAAATTAAACCTCGAAGGATTGCTATAAAGTTATTGTCGAATGTAAGGGGCATCAATGTAATTTTACACGAGCTGCGTCCCGTGCCTATAAATAGATGAACAGTACTCCCGTACTGTTCACGCTGACTGGGCACACGCTTTTTCGCATCACGCCTGTACCTTTACTTTCCATCAATCTGAAGGTATATTTGTAATTTATTTTTATGAATTTGGTAATAAAAATAAGTTGATGATAATATTTATATCATTACTTGTTACTCGTGTTTTATGTATGTGTATTCTTTTTTACCATCTATCAATCTTACGAAGGTCTTTTCCTTTGTAACCTTCGTCCTAGATTCATTATACCCGAAGGGATATAATGTTTATAAGGACGAAGGAGTTTAACATTTAACACTTTTATGTTGCCTTGTTCTTAATTCTTAGCATTTGAGAACAAGTCCCCAACACCAGCAAAAGGGAGATATCGAGGTGTACCATATTAGCACCGAGAACCAGCTAGCTGATATCTTCACTAAGCCTTTAGATGAGAAAAGGTTTTGTAGGTTGCGTAGTGAGCTAAATGTCTTAGATTCGTGTAACTTGGATTGATCTATAGCATACATGTGTTCTATGCCTTTGATCATGTCACTTTATGCATTTAATCCATTATTGGTTATTTGTGGTGCTCAAGTTGTACACGTCATCCCTAGACCTCACAAGTCCATATGCAAATGGTGCACATATTAAGGGGGAGATGTGCTACAACTTTACCCTTTGAGACTTACCTGTTTGTTTGAGTACCCTTGATGCAGTCTCAATTGTGCATTGAATGGGAAAAATGGACTTGGACGATGCAAAGACTTCCACTGCACTCCGGTATTAGTGCATCTAATTCTAAGTTCATTCTTATGCTCTATTTGCCTTTTGCTCTGAATTGACATTTTTGGTGAGGCAATGGGGTTAAAGGGCCAAAAATGGTCCCATTTTGGTGCTTAATGCCAAAGGGGGAGAAATTAAGGCCAAAGCAAATGGATCAGCCAACCACTTGTGAATTTTGAAAATAATAGAGTTAGAATTTTTGATTTGTCCAAAATGCTCTTATTGCAAAATTTGTTCTCTTGTGGGGGAGAATTTCGATTGTGGGAAAAAGGGGGAGTTTTCGGGCACTTGAATCAATTTTACTCTTGAAATATCTCTCTATGTGCCCAAACAAGCGTGTTTGACTTAGAGATAGGCAAATGAATTTGATTTGCAAAAACAAACCAAGTGGTGGAAAGAGCGATCCAAATATGCCAAGCTAAAACAATTTGGTCTTAAATTGTTTTGATGTTGCACTTTTTAGTTGCTTTTTGATGTGTTAGCATAAATCACCAAAAAGGGGGAGATTGAAAGGGAAATATGCCCTTGGGCAATTTCTATAAGTATTTTGGTGATTAGATGTCCAACACATATTAATTGAATCCTTGTGTACTAAATGTGGGAAAAGTGCAAATCAAGGCACGAGGTATGCTTCTAGACTTAGTACAGTGTTTTTGAATACTAATGTGTTTATTTAAGTGCTAGAAACAGAGCCAAGAAGAGAAAAGTTGAATTGAAGAAGAGTTGGCCGTGTACAGCCAACTCCAGCTCGGCCTGGCACACCGGACTGTCCGGTGGCGCACCGGACAGTGTCCGGTGCCCCAGGCTGGCCTCCGGTGAACTATCTGCTCTCGAGAATCGATGGAGTTGTACGACAATAATTCACCGGACTGTCCGGTGAGACATCCGCGGCGAACTCGTCACTCTCGAGAAAAGGAACAAGGCGACGTGGCTACCACCGAACTGTCCGGTGAGCCAACGGCGCCCGCGCCAATGGTCGCCCGCGCGATCAACGCGCGACACGTGACTGCTCCAATGGTCGGCTGGGTGCACCGAACTGTCCAGGGTGCACTGGATAGTGTCCGGTGCGCCAACCGGCTCCGAGGAGCAACGGTCGACTGTGCCCGATTTGGAAGGAAATCGCGCACCGGACATACTACAGTGGCTGTCCGGTGGTGCACCGGACTGTCCGGTGCGCCACTCGACAGAAGGCAAGGATAGCCTTCCATGTTGATCTCCAACGGCTCCTAGCTGCCTTGGGGCTATAAAAGGGACCCCTAGGTGCATGGAGCAGTACACCAAGCATTCTCCAAGCATACTAAGACATCCAGACTCCGCTCCCACGCATTTGATTCATTGTGATAGTGATTTGAGCTTCATTTCGAGTTGTGAACTCCCTGTGTTGTCCTTTGAGCTCAAGTCTTGACTTGTGTGCGTGTGTGTGTTGCGGATTAAATCTTGTGTGTGTTGCTTCTCCCAACCTTACTCTGTGCTTTCTTTGTGATCTCTATTGTAAGGATGAGAGACTCCAAATTATGGAGATTCCTCGCAAATGGGAAGATACTATAAATGAAAAGACCGTGGTATTCGAGTTGATCATTGGATCACTTGAAAGGGGTTGAGTGCAACCCTCGTCCATTAGGACACCACAATGTGGAAGTAGGCAAGTGTTACTTGGCTAAACCACGGGATAAAAATCGTGTGTCTCTTGTGTTGGATTCTCTATGATTGTTGTGTTCACAAGAACTCGCTTTAAAGCTACTTAGTCATGCTAACACTTTAATATCTAAGTTTTGTGGCTATTTAGCTCTTGATTTTACAGGATCACCTATTCACTCCCCTCTAGGTGCTCTCAGCCTATTCACCCCCCTCTAGGCGACTTTCAATTGGTATCAGAGCCAGGTTCTTCATTAGAGTCTAACCACTCGAAGTGATGTCGGGAGATCACGCCAAGAGAGAGATCGTGACCGGCGACAAGCCCACAAGCCACGGGAAGGCTCCATCAAGGGAGTCTGGTGCCAAAGGCAAGGAGGAATCCCCTCCCCGCGTCAAGTCGCATCGGAGTGGCGACAAGAAGAAGAAGATGAAGAAAGTGGTCTACTACGAGACCGATTCTTCGTCGCCCTCCACCTCCGGCTCCGACGTGACATCAGTCACTTCTAAGCGCCATGAGCACAAGAAGTATAATAAGATGCCACTTCGTTATCCCCGTATTTCTAAGCGTGCTCCTTTACTTTCCATTCCATTACGCAAACCACCATTCTTTGATGGTGAGGATTATTGTATGTAGAGTGACAAAATGAGGCATCACCTAACCTCACTCCACGCAAGCATATGGGACATTGTTGAATTTGGAGCGCAGGTACCCACTATGGGGGACAAGGGCTACGATTCGGACAAGGTCACCCAAATATGGCACTTCAACTCCCAAGCCACTACTATACTCCTCGCCTCTCTATGTTGAGAGGAGTATAATAAAGTGCAAGGGTTGAAGAGCGCCAAGGAGATTTGGGACGTGCTCAAGACCGCACAAGAGGGAGATGAGGTGACCAAGGTCACCAAACAGGAGACGATCGAGGGGGAGCTCGGTCGTTTCGTCCTCAACCAAGGAGAGGAGCCACAAGCTATGTACAACCGGCTCAAGACCTTGGTAAATCAAGTGCGCAACCTCGGGAGCACCAAATGAGATGACAATGAAATGGTCAAGGTTATTCTAAGATCACTCGTTTTTCGAAATCCTACGCAAGTTCAATTAATACATGGTGATCCTAGATATAAGCTAATGTCTCCCGAGGAGGTTATAAGAAAGATTGTGAGATTTTAATTGGTGATCAAAGGCTCCAAACAAATCATCAACTTGGAACAAGGCGGCACCTCCACACTCGAGGTGCAACCCATCGCATTCAAGGCGACGGAGGAGAAGAAAGAAGAGTCTACACCAAGTAGGCTCCCCATCGACGCCTCCAAGCTTGACAACGAGGAAATGACGCTCATCATCAAAAGCTTTCGCCAAATCCTCAAGCAAAGGAAGGGGAAAGATTACAAGCCCCGTTCCAAGAGGGTGTGCTACAAATGTGGTAACCCCGGCCATTTTATTGCAAAATGTCCTATGTATAGTGACAATGACAGGGGCGATGACAAGAAGGGGAAGAAGAAGGAAAAGAAGAGGTATTACAAGAAGAAGGGCGGTGATGCCCACGTGTGTAATACCCACTTTGTAAGGAAGAATAAAAGGAGAAATTGTTTCCTTTATATATGTATGTGTAGCTCTAGTTATCATTACATGTGACCACTCATGTAAAAAAAGAGTAGATCCTTAATAAGACACAAATAAACCATTGCATCATATTAGATTTTTGTTTTTGCATTAAAGAAATAATAATATGAATTAAATAAAATGATAATGAGAAGAGGATTTGAGGAAAAAGGAGAAAAAAAGAGATAATATAAAATATAAAACAAAATTTATAAATACACAAACTTAACCATACTGGTATGATTAAAATCTATTTCTAATTTGAGTACAAGTTCAAAGTCATACTTGAAATTCAAATTGGGAATTGAAAATAGGAGAAGAAAAAATCAGAGAAAAAGAGAAAAGAATTCGAACCTAAATGGGCTACAACTACCAAATCGGCCCATCTAGTTCCCTGCGCAGCCCAGCCTTCACCGCGGCGCTGACAGGCGGGGCCGCCTTTGTCAGCCGCACGACCCATTGTCCCCATCCGCTCGCTCCCTGGCTGGAAATACGTTGTGCCGCTGCCAGTGGTCCCCACGAGTCAGGTCTTTCCCCAACAAACAGCCGCACTCTCCGGATCTTCGGCTCATGGGTGAAACTCGCGGCAACGGCCCCACTCCTGGTGACCCTGGTGCCGCACACCCGCACACTGGCTCTGACAGGTCGGGCCGAGCTCCAGTTGATCGTGCCCATGCTTTTCTGCCATGGCTGCACCGGCCCCACTGCTCAGGAAGCTGCCGTCTCCCCGTAGATCCCACGGGCGCCGAACTCCGTCAGCGTTCCGGCCGAATCGTCCGTGGTCGTTGCACCTTGACCCTCAGACTATAAAACTGTGCGCATGGTACTCTTCTCCTCCTCCCCTTGAACCTGAACCCTCGCCACCGACGCTAGGCACAAACGAGGCGCTAGCGCGTAGAAGGAACGATCCCCACCAGCTTCGCTCCCGTTCGTGGCCATTGCCGAGAGGTCCGTGCCACCTTGGGGTACTTTGCGGTGCTGCTGGGAGGGTGCTCGTGACTGAGTGGTGGTGTTTCGAACTCGCGGTGATCAGAATTGCTCACCGTAACTCGTCCTCCGCCACCGTCCATCGCTAGAGCGCTGCATGGTTCGACTGCTAGTAAGAAGTCCCTAATCGGGTTCCCCTATGTCTTTGCTACGTACTGCACACCTCGAAACAGGGTTTGGAGCGGGGAGGCGGGAGAACGTTGTCGCCAGCCATGGTCTCCGCCGTTGGACTTGTGCGCCGCCGCGCGTCTAGTGGAGAAGGGGATGGTGGCCGACGACCGGAGTTTGTGCTATTGCCAGGACTGTTAGATTCCTGGTGAACGACGTAGATTAGGCCCTCGCGTACCGATTCGCGTAATTAAATCTGGATCGTTGATGTAGTAGTGAACGACTTAGATCGGATCAAGGGCGTGAACAACCCTCGTCCGTTGATATTGGATCAGGTGGCCAGGACTGGTTGCTACGTTATATGCGCGCACTGATGTAATCGGGTTCGTCGGGTTGTAATCGGACGGCTCACATGTCGCGATACCCCTTCGCGAGCTCGTTTTTCACAAGACACCCTAGCTTTAACTACAATCAACCCACGCTCCACTCGCACTGTTTGTTGTGTCTAGGGAATTTTCTGCGCTAGCCCCTGACCTTTCCAGAATTTGAGACCCAATCCAGAGAGTATTGAAAATCAGAAATTAATATCAGAAATTAGTTTTTAATGCATAAATAAATGTTAGAACTTGTTTAATTTGTAGAAAATTCATATGAACTCCAAATTGGTCCATTCCAGTTCCTAAATTTTTGTAATATTATTGTCTAACCATTAGTGCCACTGTTTTGACATGAAAGACAATTTAAAATTTATCTATCACTTAATCTTGTATTAAATACATAAAACCTTGGAAAATTCATATCTTAAAATATATAACTCCAAATTTAATGATTCCAGTTCCTATGATCTTATTTTAATGTCTAGATTATTACTGTGTATTTTATTTATATGTTTGGTGTGATGTTAATTTTTGCTATACTATGTATGTATTATATCGATGCGAGTAGACGAGTAAGCTACTGAGGATCCTGAGGTTCAGCTGGTAGAGACTGCTGAGCAGGAGCTCGTTGAAGGCAAGTTGTGCCCTTGATCACTTCCTTTTACCCATTCATGTTCTTATTAGTCATAATGATCTGCATAGGATAATTTTGATGGGACCCAATAGGTTACCCTAGATTTTGACTATCTTTATACCTTGTTTTACCACTGGTTTTACTACTAAATTTTTGGGTAGTACATGCTATTGCTTTATGTGGATTTAGGGTATAGAGATATTTATTACTCATGATTACACTTTTTATTATCTGTTTATTATTTACTGTTCATGATAAGATCATTATGTTAATGGAAACATGGAGAATCACCCAGAAAAATAGTGCTACCACAAGGGTTTAATGGGATGCCCTTGGCTGATTAACTAGGAAAGCTAGTGGATGACTACCTTACCCGAAAGGAGCAAGGGCAGTAGGGGAGTGGTCAGTGTAGGGAGGTCCTTGGGTTGATTTTGTTGCGATGGCGGTCAAGCGAGGGATCCCTACACTGGAGCTTCCTATAAACTGTAGCGGGTTTTCTGAAGCTAGTGGAACTTTGTAAAGGCCTCGTAGTGGTACCCTGCCTCGCTTCCTTGGTAGAGGTGTATGGGGTCTGATCAACTCCGTGGCAAATGGGTAACACGAGTTGTGGGTAAAGATGTGCAACCTCTGCAGAGTGTAAAACTGGTATACTAGCCGTTCTCACGGTCATGAGCGGCTCGGACACTCACATGATTAATTTATGGAACTTAAACTTAATCTGTCATTTCATTGCATTTGAGATTATTTTATTATTACTTTTATTTATTATTTCTAAGGTTTGGTATTTACTTACACTTAGTAACTGCTAATAAAATTTTGACCAACTTCTAAAAGCAATGCTCAGCTTCAACCTTTATTTCATTGATCAGCCTTACACTTCATGAACTCGCACCTTTGGTGAGTTCATGCCACATTATTCCCCACAACTTGTTGAGCGATGAACATGTGTGAGCTCACTCTTGCTGTCTCACACCCCCCCACAGGAGAAGAGCAGGTGGTCGAAGAGGAGCAGCCTATCACTAAGGCTTTCGACTTGATCTAGGTGGCATCTCCGAGTCAGCTTTGTGGCACCAGGGAATAATATTTAAGTTCGCTTTATTTTATTATTTATTTTTGTAAGACTTCCACTATGTAATAACTACATTTATGATATTTATGGCATTTATCTCTATGCACTCTGTTATTACATGTGTTGTCTTCTCTGGCGCATATATGAGATGCGCCCGGCTTTGTTCCTTAAAACCGGGTGTGACAATGTGTGTCGGGAATGGGACTCCGATGAGAGCTCTACTGACTCCTCCTCCGACGAGGATGCCGCCAACATTGCCGTCAACAAGGGCCTCCTCTTCCCCAACGTCGGCCACAAGTGCTTCATGGCAAAGGACCGCAAAAAGAAGAAGGTAAAATCTAGAGCCTCCACCAAATATACAACATCTAGTGATGAGGGTAGCTCTAGTGAAGATGAGGATGATTTGCTCACTCTTTTTGCCAACCTTAACATGCAATAAAAGGAAAAATTAAATGAATTGATAGGAGCCATTCATGAGAAGGATGAACTTTTGGATAGCCAAGAGGAATTCCTTATTAAGGAAAATAAGAAGCATGTTAAAGTAAAAAATGCTTATGCTCAGGAAGTAGAGAAAAATGAAAATTTGACTAAGGAGCTTAGCATTTGCCATGACACTATTTTCAACCTTAGAACTGAGAATGCTAGTTTAATTGTGAAGGTTAAAAAATTAAATGCTTGTAATGATTCAATTGTCAGTCTTAGAAATGAAAATGATAGTTTAATTGCTAAGATTGACAAATTGGATGAATCAATTTCTAGCCTCAAAATTGAGAATGATGAATTGATTTCTAAGGCTAAAGATTTGAGTGTTTGCAATGATTCTATTTCCAGTCTTAGAAATGAGAATGCTATTTTACATGCTAAGATTGATGAATTAAATATTTGCAAACCCTCTACATCTACTGTTGATCATGTTTCTATTTGCACTAGGTGTAGAGATATTGATGTTGATGCTATCCATGATCACCTTGCTTTAATTAAACAACAAAATGATCACATAGCTCAACTAACTACTAAAATCAATGAGCATGAATTTGAAAATTTTAAATTTGCTAGAAGCATGCTCTATAGTGGGAGACACCCTGGAATTAAGGATGGCATTGGTTTCCAACTGGGAAGCAATGTCAAGCTTAATGCCCCTAAGAGATTGTCTAACTTTGTTAAGGGCAAGGCTCCTACGGATCAGGATAATGAGGGATAATTTAATATCCTGAAAATTATCCTGAACACAAGATTAGGAGAATTCATGCTAGAAAACCTCACACTGTTTCACATCATGCTTTTATCTATAAAAATGAGGCATCTAGTTCTAGGCAATCAACCCATGTTAAATTGTCTAAAAAGAAATCTCCTACTGCATCAAATGAGCCTAACATTTCATTTAAGACTTTTGATGCATCTTATGTGCTTACTAACAAATCAGGCAAAATAGTTGCCAAATATGTTGGGGGCAAACACAAGGGCTCCAAGACTTGTGTTTGGGTACCCAAGGTGCTTGTTTCTAACGTGAAAGGACCTAAGACTGTTTGCGTACCTAAGAACAAGGCCTAAATTATTTTGCAAGTTTATGCATCTGGGGGCTCAAGCTGGATCATTGATAGCGAATGCACAAACCACATGACCGGGGAGAAAAGGATGTTCTTCTCCTACGAGAAAAACGAAGATCCCCAACGAGCTATTACATTCGGGGATGGAAATCAAGGTTTGGTCAAAGGGCTTGGTAAAATTGCAATATCACCTAGCCATTCTATTTCCAATGTTTTTCTTGTAGATTCATTAGATTACAATTTGCTTTCTGTTTCTCAATTATGCAATATGGGCTACAACTGTCTTTTTACAGATATAGGTGTTACTGTCTTTAGAAGAAGTGATGATTCAGTAGCATTTAAGGGAGTATTAGAGGGTCATCTTTACTTAGTTGATTTTAATAGAGCTGAACTCGACACCTGCTTAATTGCTAAGACTAATATGGGTTGGCTCTGGCATCGCCGACTAGCCCATGTTGGAATGAAGAATCTTCACAAGCTTCTAAAGGGAGAACACATTTTGGGACTAACAAATGTTTATTTTGAGAAAGAAAGGGTTTGTAGCGCATGTCAAGCAGGAAAGCAAGTTGGTGCTCACCATCCACACAAAAACATCATGACAACGGACAGGCCGCTCGAGCTACTCCATATGGATCTATTCGACCCGATCGCTTACATAAGCATCGGTGGGAGTAAGTACTGTCTAGTTATTGTGGATGATTATTCTCGCTTCACTTGGGTATTCTTTTTGTAGGAAAAATGTCAAACCCAAGAGACCTTAAAGGGATTCTTGAGACGGGCTCAAAATGAGTTCGGCTTAAGGATCAAAAAGATAAGAAGCAACAATGGAACAGAGTTCAAGAACTCACAAATAGAAGGCTTTCTTGAGGAGGAGGGCATCAAGCATGAGTTCTCTTCTCCCTACACACCTCAACAAAATGGTGTAGTGGAGATAAAGAATAGAACTCTACTGGACATGGCAAGAACCATGCTTGATGAATACAAGACTCTAGACCAATTTTGGGCCGAGGCGATTAACACCGCCTACTATTCCATCAACCGGCTCTACCTTCACCGAATCCTCAAGAAGACATCATACGAACTCCTCACCGGTAAAAAGCCCAATGTTTCATATTTTAGAGTCTTTGGGAGTAAATGTTTTATTCTTGTTAAAAGAGGTAGAAAATCTAAATTTGCTCCTAAGGTTGTAGAAGGCTTTTTACTTGGTTATGACTCAAACACAAGGGCATATAGAGTCTTCAACAAGTCCACAAGACTAGTTGAAGTTTCTTGTGACATTGTGTTTGATGAGACTAATGGCTCCCAAGTGGAGCAAGTTGATCTTGATGAGCTAGATGATGAAGGGGCTCCATGTGTCGCGCTAAGGAACATGTCCATTCGAGATGTGTGTCCTAAGAAATCTGAAGAGCCCAATCAAGCACAAGATCAACGTTCATCTTCCAATCAAGCATCCCCACCAACCCACGATGAGGATTAGGCTCAAGATGATGAAAATGAAGATCAAGAGGATGAGCCGCTGTTGGGGACTTGTTCTCAACTGCTATAAATTAAGAACAAGGCAACATAGAATGTTAAATGTTAATGTCCTTCGCCCGTCGAAGCATTATCTCCCCGAGGGTTTAATGAACTTCGGACGAAGGCCATGATCAGAATATCACGAAGGTCATACCTTCGTGATCAAAAATAATGTAAAATGGAGTATAAATTGTAAAACATTATAAAGAGATATGCTAAAAACAAATAACATTATTCACTTGTTTTGTCATATTTATACCTTCGTATTGGCAGAAAGTGATAGTTCCAGTGCAATGTGTCAGCGATTACAAGATTGCGTGAACAGTACAGGGGTACTGTTCACCTATTTATAGGCACAGGGCGCAGCCTGTGTATAATTACAAATATGCCCTTTACAATTAACTACAATAATGACACAGAACATCATGGACTTTTAAGTCATTTCATCTTTAAGTCGGTTCGCCCCTTCGTCATGAGATCCGCCATTGTGCCGAAGCTTTATATGTGACAGCTTCGGCGCTACTTCTGGGGAGATCTTCCGAAGGTGTTTCCTTTCTTTAGGATCTTCGGCTACGAAGCATACCCCCAACAGTAGCCCCTTCGCGGTGCTAGGTCGTTTTGTCGTAACGAGCTTGATCCGTGAAAAAGTCTTCTAGGCTTCGGGATGCCGAAGATCTGAAAAACACCTTCCCTGAGCTCGTTGGCGAGAAACAATTAAAATAATCCGCGCGCGAGGTGGCCCCATCTTGTAGCAGTTGCGCGCGCCCTAGCGATTCACCTTCCCGGACCCTGTGGCCCACCGTTCAGTGAGTGCGGGTGGCTGTTTACCCGGTGTGGAAGACCTTGACGATTCACCTTCCCACCTGCGGCACTATATAAATAGACGGGTAGGTGTGAAGTTACCACAACATTCATTGCTATTGCACTGTTTTGCTGCCAAAAATTTAACCAAAGCCGAAGCTTGATCATCGTGTTCGAACGAAGCGCCGCTTTTGATTCTGCTTCGTCACAAGAGGAAGAGCTTCGGAAAAATAAAAAAGTCAACAACAAAAAATTTCAAAAAATTCATAATCAAATGGCAAGGGTGCGCTCCACTGCCAGGGTTGATCGTGAGGGAGATGAAACCGAAGCTACTGAAACTGTTCCCATTTCCAAAGTGATGAAGCGGTCTGGGCTGGTAACATCGGAGGATGCACCTGCCGCTGAAGCAGAGCAGGCTGATGTTGAGGAGACTGATTCCGAAGATGATTACAGCAGTGCAGTGCCGAGTAAACCCAGCAACCTGGATTTCGGAAAATCTACTATCTCTGAAGGTGATTTGCCTAAGATGGTGAAGTTGGGCTATTTTAGTGAAGCGAAGAAAGAGCTAATTCGCTTTGGAGGGGAAGAAACTACTTCAAAGCCAGGAAAAGATGAAGTAGTGGTCTTCAAAAGTTTCTTTAAGGATGGTTTAAGATTCCCTTTGAACAAGATGATTGTTGAAGTGCTGAAGAAGTTTGGGATCTACCTTCATCAGCTAACTCCTAACGCTATCATTAGGCTTAGCGTTTATATTTGGGCCCTCCGAAGCCAAGGGGTGGAACCATTTGCCGAAGGCTTTTGCCGAGTGCATGAGCTTCATTACCAGACCAAGGCTAGAGCAGATGGGCTACATGAAAATTTTGGCTGCTACAATTTTGCCTATCGCAAGACTACAAAGTTTCCTGTGATCAATTACCGTAGCAAGCGGCCAGCTGGCTGGAAATCCAAATGGTTTTACGTCAAAGTTGATGAAGATAAGGAGAAATTGGTCCAGAGTCCGTTGGAATTGGTCTTTAGAGAGACCAGACCCCAGTGTAACATGACACCAGAGGGTCCGACCCAAATTGCTCTGGCTGAATTTAGAGTTATTGCAGAGCACATCGGCACTAGGGACTTAGTGCAAGAATTTTTGGCCTTCAGAGTGTTTCCAACTATGAAAGAGTGGGCCATGCCGAAGCTTGAAGGAAAAAAGAAGGAAGGGGAGCTTGTTCGGTTGCCTTATCATTACAAATTCAAGAGACATTTCAAAGTGCCTTGCCAAGAATGGCTGGACACGATCGAAGTGATGTGCAACGAGATACTCGGCAATTACTCTCGAAAAGAAGATCAGTTGATGACTGCAGCCTTCGGCAACCGTCCGAAGCGAAGACTGAACCGAGTAATGGATGTTGTTGACTTTGAATATCCCAACTACGAGCGGCTAGATAAGGGTGCCGAAGGGCAAAAAGGAAGAGAGTGGCTGATGCTCTGACTAAAGATGATGAAGATCAATTGAAAAAGAAAAAACCAAAGCCCGAGCCAAAAACAATTGCTTCGAGGAAGAGAAAAATTTCAGCTCCGAAGCAGAAGGTGGTTGACGAAGAAGAAGAAATTGCTGCATCACCTTCTTCCATCGTCGTGGAGGAAATTTTAAAGGTAATGACTGAATCCTTGCCTGTCAAGCTGAGTCCATTAGGGTCACATCTGACGAAGCTTTTTCATAAGGACAAGGAGCCCGCAAAAACAGAGAAGGCAGCTAGGCCAAAAAAGCAAAGAATTATTACAGTGACGGAAGTCATTGAAAAGACACCACCAAGAGCTTTAGCTCCAAAGGCGCCAGCTGTTGAGGACATACCGGCTACCGAAGCTGCACCTTCGGAGGCTATAGCTGCCAAAGCTGCCACAGCCAAAGATAAAGAGTTAGAAACCACCA
Organism: Zea luxurians; assembly: GCA_029449295.1. Classification (NCBI taxonomy): domain Eukaryota; kingdom Viridiplantae; phylum Streptophyta; class Magnoliopsida; order Poales; family Poaceae; genus Zea; species Zea luxurians. The sequence goes on from JAOPSE010000020.1 coordinate 58,355,906, forward strand.
TTGCAAATATTGATAAAATACTGCTAGACATGGCCGCAGAAGAAGCTGCAGCAGCTACCGAAGAGACTTCGGCCCTAGAGTCCGAGAAAAAGAAGGAAATAGCCGAAAACACTTTGGAAGACGAAATTTTTAATTTTCAAAACTTAGTTGGGCAAGAGCTGACCAAGGCCGAAAAAGAAGAGTTAAAAGAGTATGTCATATCTTGCGGGTATCGGCCGGGGGCATTTCTCTTCGGTGGTATCGATGATGAAAAGCTGGGTTGTATCCGGGATCAAACCGGAGCGAAGGTTATCGGTACTCTATCAAACAGTATCGGTTTCCCGAAGCTTGAAACAGACATCAGCCGCTACCGACGACAGCACATCGTCGGTAGTTTGTTTTATTCTAATTTCAAGGTAAACAACTTTTCTCAATCTTTTTATCGTTTGTAATAACGAAGATGTTTTCTAACGAATGTTGTTTATGTACAGAGTATGTTGCTGAGCAAAGCTTTAAAAATGCAACAAGACTTGGAAGACAAAAAACACGAGGTTATAATCGAGAATTTAGAAGGCAAAATAAAAGACCAATATGCCGCTCTTGAAAAGAAAGATTTCGAGCTTCAGACAACCGAAGGCTTATTGGCAGAAGCTGAGGCTAAAATAACAGAACTGAATACGAAGCTTCTCTGCCAGTCAGAAAGTTTCGAACAAGAAAAACAGAAGCTTAATGAAAAATTTGAGGCCGAAGTCCAGAAGGTTTCAAATTTGCAAAAATCATTAACAAGCCTTCAAAATACATGTTTAGAATTCAGCACTCGATATATTCAACGGCTGAAGAAGGTCTTCTATTCAGTCGGGGCCAGCAGCGAAAAATTTACTCCTTCAGCTGAAGATCTACCAGGGGCCTTTGAACACATCGAAGGTGAAATTGATGACCTTGATGATGTTATTGCTGGACATGGTGATTTCTGTGCCCTAGTAGTGTCTCGAGGCACTGCTACTGCATTCCTGAAATCTGGCTGCGAGCATGGAAAAATTATCAACGGACCCAATTTTAGTTTATCACCAGCAGATCTAGATGATATCCCCAATCTTGCTCGAAGTATAGCAAATAAATTTATAAAGGTGGTATGGACAAAGGGTGGACGAGACAAAGCTGGTGACGAAGCTCGGAGTCATCTTAAGCCGGTAACAAAATCATACCTTGTGCTTACCTGTTCCTTCGAACTTGAATTTTGCTTACAGTGCTTTAACTCATGTAGGATGACGAAGCCGAAGCTTGAAGAGTAGGAAGATGACGCCGAAGCTTTAATGGATGACTATGCCGAAGCTAAAGCTTGATGAGTACTGATGAAGCTTGAACAGTTGACTGTAGAAAAAGCTCAAAAAACTTTTTGTAATAACTTTTGTAAATGTAATTAAATTTTACTTGATGAACTTTGGCCGTACCTTGTAATATATCCCTACCTTCCCATAAATGTATGAAGTGCTTTGTGTGAACGAAATTAGCATTTTTGAGCCGAAGGCGAAAAACACCTTCCCTTCTTTTCGTACACAGCGAAGCATAAAAACTGCTTCTTTTTCTCTTTTGCCGAAGCCTGATCTTTAGAGCCAAAGCAACTGCTTGTGTTATGATAATGATGATCCTACGTATGTCTAAATGAATGTTTATGAATGCAAATGTTATGATGTAATGTACCGTGCAAATGAATGTCCAAACACATATACGAAGCAACAACCAAAGTCTCTTTGCCGTTTATTTTTCGGCTTCGCCGTTTATTTTTTGGTGTATCAGCGCTGACTTTTCGCTGTAAGTTCTGCATTCCCTTAGGAACGTCTTTTGAACTTCTTCACCTTCTATTTCGGCAGTATCGTGTTGACTTTTCGCGCTTCGCCTTATATTTCGGCGGAATCAGCGTTGACTTTTCGCTGTAAGCTCTGCATTCCCTTAGGAACGACTTTTGAGCAGAAAACTTATGCTTCGCTCTCTTAGGAACGACTTTTTGTAGCTTCGTCGTGCTCTGCATCCCCTTAGGGACGTCTTTCGAGCTTCTCCCTGTTTCTTCTTTTTTCTTTACACTCGATGGTGCGAACTCAGTTTTACATTTACATCTTTGGGGGATATTGCTCTTGTAGAGCTGTAATAAGAAAAAGAGAAATTACATGCTATGGCCCCATTAAAAACCTTTCTCCCCCTTCGGAAAGGAAAAGGGTGCCATAGGAAAAAATAAAAAGTTTACATCAAGCTATACATAATATCGCCGAAGCTCATCCGCATTCCAAGATCTAGGAATGTTGTTGCCGTCCATATCCTTTAATCTGTAGGAACCGGGTCTTGACGAAGATACTACCAGAAAAGGTCCTTCCCATTTCAACTGTAGCTTGCCTACTGTATCTGGGTTGGCGACTCTCCGAAGTACCAAGTGACCTGGCCTGATATTTTTTAACCGAACTTTTCTGTCTCGCCACTTTATTGTTTCAGCTTGATATTTATTGATGTTCTCCACAGCCTGAAGCTTGATCCCTTCTAAGGCATCTTTTGCCACAGAACAATCAGCTTCGTCCTCTGCCGAAGCCACTGTTCTTATTGATCCTGCTTTAGCTTCTTCCGGAGTTATTGCTTCATCACCAAACAGTAACTTGAATGGTGAAAAGCCTGTTGACCTTGAAATTGTTGTATTGTGGCTCCACACCACTTTGATCAATTCATCTGGCCACTTTCCCCTAGGCTGATTGAAGATTAACTTCATTATTCCCATCATTATAATGCCATTAGCTCTTTCAACAAGTCCATTTGACTCCAGATGCCTCACTGATGCAAAATGAATCTTCGTGCCAATTTGCTCACAGAACCCTTTGAAAGCTTCGACATCAAACTGTGTTCCGTTGTCCACAATAATGGCCTTCGGCACTCCGAAGCGACAAACAATATTTTGCCAGAAAAATTTCTGAACAGTGACTGAGGTTATTGTGGCTAAAGGCTTCGCTTCAATCCATTTGGAAAAGTATTCTACCGCCACCACAACATATCTTAAATTTCCTTGTGCTGGTGGAAGTGGGCCTAGCAAATCAAGGCCCCATCTTTGCAACGGCCAAGTGGGCTGTATTAACTGAGTCAGGGATGAAGGTTGTTTCTGGTCACTCGCATATTTTTGGCAGCCTTCGCATTTTTGAACTAATTCTGTTGCATCCGAAGCTGCCTTCGGCTAGTAGAATCCTTGTCGAAAAACTTTTCCCAATAGAGGTCTAGACCCAATGTGAGATCCACACAGACCTGCATGTATCTCCTTCATTAATTCGATACCTTCGGTTCTTGATAAACACTTGAGAAGTGGAGAACAAACCCCATATTTATACAATTCGCCTTCTATTATTACATATGGTCTTGTCCTTGCTTCCATTCTCTTGTTATAAACTTCGTCATCAGAGAGACAGTTGCCTTGGAGGAAGGATATGATTTCAGTTCTCCAATCCTCACTATGTACTGGAGAAATGTTAAGTATAGCTCTTTCCATAAGTTCAACCGAAGGTGCCTTTATTGTTTCGAAGAATACCTCCGAAGGTATAGGGAGCCCCTGAGCCGCTGATTTGGCTAACAAATCTGCATGTTCATTTTCACCCCTTGGAATATTCTTGACAGAAAAGCCTTCGAAAGAAGCTTCCAACCTTCGAACTGCATCCAGATATTTTTCAAGCTTCGGATCTCGTGCCTTGCTGCGTTTGTCCACGTGACCAACAATAACCTGAGAATCGGTTTTCAAAATAGCCCTTCTTATTCCCATTGCTCTTAATTTCCGAAGCCCCAAAAGAAGTGCTTCATACTCAGCAATATTATTTGTGCAGCTGAAATCAAGTTTCACTGCATAACATGTTCTGACTTTGGAAGGTGCAACTAAAACAGCAGTTGCGCCTGCCCCGAAGGTTCCCCAGGAACCGTCGCAGAACACTGTCCAAGCTTCGGTATCTTTACTTGCTTCTTCCTTCTGATCCCCTGGCGTCCAGTCAGTGATGAAGTCTGCTAACTCCTGAGACTAAATCGAGGATCTATGCACATAGTCAATGGTGAACTCGTTAAGTTCCGCAGCCCACTTTCCAATCTTTCCAGTAGCTTCTCTGTTTCTCATAATATCCTTCAAAGGCTATGATGAAGGAACAATTATATGAAATGCTTGAAAGTAGTGACGAAGCTTCCTGGAGGCCATTAAGATAGCATATAGCACCTTCTCCAACTCTGTATAATTTTTCTTTGATAAACTGAGGACTTCGGAAACAAAATATACTGGAGCTTGCTTTTTAGTTTGTCCTTCAAGCTTCTCCTGGACAAGTGCTGCACTTACTACAGAGTGCGAAGCTACCACATACAACAGTAGAGGAGCCCCTGGTGCAGGTGGAGTTAGCGTCGTTAGGTCTATCAGATACTGCTTCAGCTCTTCGAAGGCTTTCTGCTGAGCTGGTCCCCATTGAAAGACTTCGGCTGACTTCAGCACTTCGAAGAATGGTAAATTCCTCTCTGCTGATCTAGATATGAATCTGTTCAAGGATGCCAGTCTTCCTGTCAGCCGTTGGGCCCCCTTCTTTGTGCTCGGCGGTTCCATCCGAAGAATAGCTTCGATTTTATTCGGATTAGCTTTGATTCCCTTTATCGAAACCAAGCAACCAAGTAATTTTCCCTTCTTTTCTCTGAAGACACATTTTTCTGGATTCAACTTCAGGCCAGCTTGCCTAAAGTTAGCAAATGTTTCCTGCAGATCGGCAATGTGATTTTCTTGCTTTGTGCTTTTTACTATGATATCATCAACATATGTTAGCACATTTCTGCCTATCTGAGAATGATGGACTTTAGTTGTCATTCTGCTGAAGCTTCCTCCAGCATTCTTGAGCCCCTCAGGCATCCGAAGGTAACAATATGTTCCACTGGGGGTTATGAAGCTGGTTTTTGGCTCATCTTCCTTCTTCATCCAGATTTGATGGTAGCCTGAATAACAATCTAGCAGACTCATGAGTTCTGACGAAGCTGCTGCGTCTACTAGAGAATCTATCCTTGGTAATGGAAATTCATCCTTCGGACAAGCCTTATTGAGATTAGTAAAATCAATGCACATCCTCCATTTACCATTGACCTTCTTCACCATAACAGTGTTAGCTAGCCATTCTGGATATTTTACTTCTTTGATGACTCCAGCACTGAGAAGTCTTTTCACTTCATTCCGAGCACCTTCGGCTTTGTCATCAGACATCTTCTGAAGCCTCTGCTTTCTGGGTCTGAAGGATGGATCAACATTGAGCGAGTGTTCAATGACATCCCTATTGACACCACATAGATCATTGGCGGACCAAGCGAAAACATCTTTGTTGTTGAACAGAAACCTTGTTAGGTTTTTCTCCTGTTCCTCAGACAATTGAGATCCCAGCAACACCTTCTGCTCTGCTATATCTTCACATAAGAGCATGGGCTTTGGCTGATCGGCTGAAGCAGCCTTCTCCCTTCTATACTTGTACTACTCACAAGCTTCAGCTCCATCTATATTATGGATTGCTTTTGAATCTGTCCAGTTTCCTTCGGCCTTTCTGGCAGCTTCCTAACTTCCATGGATAGCAATAGGTCCTTGATTCGAAGGTATCTTCATACAAAGATATGCTGGATGAAGAATTGCTTCAAAAGCATTGAGTGTCCCACGACCAATGATTGCATTGTAGGGGTACTCCATGTCGACAATATCAAACACAATTTGTTCAGTCCTTGTGTTGTTGATGAAACCGAAGGTGACTAGCATCGTGATCTTGCCAAGTGCTACAATCTGTCTTCCTCCAAAGCTGCAAAGAGGGTGTGTAGCATCATGAATCTTATCCTCTGGCTCTTGCATCTGTCTGAAGGCTTTAGCAAATATAATATCCGCTGCACTACCTGTATCGACCAAAACATTGTGGACCAGAAATCCTTTGATAACACAAGAAATAACCATAGCATCATTGTGAGGGTAATCCTTGAGCTGAAGGTCCTCTTGAGAGAAGGTAATTGGGATGTGAGACCATCTTGACTTGATGAAGGGTCCCTGCACCCCGACATGCTGTACCCTTCTCTGTGCCTCCTTCTGCTTCTTGTTGGCCGGCTCTGAGCATGAACCGCCTGTTATCAGAAGCACCAGCTTCATAGCCGAAGCAGCTCTAGCTTGGTTGTTGAATGAAGCCATTAGCTCAAAAAGTGGAAGTGAGTTCACCGGAGGTGGGCGCCAATGTTGGGGACTTGTTCTCAACTGCTATAAATTAAGAACAAGGCAACATAGAATGTTAAATGTTAATGTCCTTCGCCCACCGAAGCATTATCTCCCCGAGGGTTTAATGAACTTCGGACGAAGGCCATGATCAGAATATCACGAAGGTCATACCTTCGTGATCAAAAATAATGTAAAATGGAGTATAAATTGTAAAACATTATAAAGAGATATGCTAAAAACAAATAACATTATTCACTTGTTTTGTCATATTTATACCTTCGTCTTGGCAGAAAGTGATAGTTCCAGTGTAATGTGTCAGCGATTACAAGATTGCGTGAACAGTACAGGGGTACTGTTCACCTATTTATAGGCACAGGACGCAGCCTGTGTATAATTACAAATATGCCCTTTACAATTAACTACAATAATGACACAGAACATCATAGGCTTTTAAGTCATTTCATCTTTAAGTCGGTTCTCCCCTTCGTCAAGAGATCCACCATTGTGCCGAAGCTTTATATGTGACAGCTTCGGCGCTGCTTCTGGGGAGATCTTCCGAAGGTGTTTCCTTTCTTTAGGATCTTCGGCTATGAAGCATACCCCCAACAGCCGCCTCAAGAGGAGAACAATGATGAAGGGGGAGATGACAACAATCAAGACAAGGAAGATGATCAAGAAGTACATGGTCAAAGACCACCACACCCAAGAGTCCACCAAGCAATCCAACGAGATCACCCCGTGAACTCCATCCTCGGCGACATTCATAAGGGGTAACCACTAGAACTCTTGTTGCTCATTTTTATGAACATTACTCCTTTGTTTCATCTATTGAGCCTTACAGGATTGAGGATGCATTAAGAGATTTGGATTGGGTGATGGCAATGCAAGAGGAGCTCAACAACTTCACGAGGAATGAGGTATGGCATTTGGTTCCACGTCCTAACCAAAATGTTGTAGGTACCAAGTGGGTATTCCGCAACAAGCAAGATGAGCATGGTGTGGTGATAAGAAACAAAGCCCGACTTGTGGCCAAAGGATATTCACAAGTCGAAGGTTTTGATTTCGGTGAAACTTATGCACCCGTAGCTAGGATTGAGTCAATTCGCATATTACTTGCCTATGCTACTTACCATGGCTTCAAGCTTTATCAAATGGACGTGAAGAGTGCCTTCCTCAATTGACCAATCAAGGAAGAGGTCTATGTTGAGCAACCTCCCGGCTTTGAAGATAGTGAGTACCATAACCATGTTTATAAACTCTCAAAGGTGCTTTATGGGCTCAAGCAAGCCCCAAGAGCATGGTATGAATGCCTGCGAGATTTCCTTATCACTAATGGCTTCAAAGTCGGCAAAGCCGATCCTACTCTCTTTACTAAAACTGTTGCAAATGATTTGTTTGTATGCCAAATTTATGTTGATGATATTATATTTGGGTCTACTAACAAATCTACTTGTGAAGAGTTTAGTAGGATTATGGTTCAAAAATTCGAGATGTCTATGATGAGGGAGTTGAGATATTTCTTAGGATTTCAAATCAAGCAACTCTAAGAAGGGACCTTCATCAGCCAAACCAAGTACATTCAAGACATACTTACTGAGATCCTAAGACATATTTAGTGAATAGGTGATCCTGTAAAATCAGACACTAAATATCCACAAAATTGGTTATTAAAGTGTTAGTGCGACTAAGTATCTTTGAAGCGAGTTCTCGTGAACACAACAATCATAGAGAAAGCAACACAAGAGACACACGATTTTTATCCCGTGGTTCGGCCAAGTAACACTTGCCTACTTCCACGTTGTGGCCTCCCAATGGACGAGGGTTGTACTCAACCCCTTTCAAGTGATCCGATGATCAACTTGAATACCACGGTCTTCTCCTTTAGAGTGTTTTCCCATTTGCGAGGAATCTCCACAATTTGGAGCCTCTCGCCCTTACAAAGTTATGATCACAAAGAAGGCACAAGAGTAAGGATGGGAGAGCAACACACGCAAGACTCAAATCCACAGCACAACCACGCACACAAGTCAAGACTTGAGCTCGAAACACAACACACGGAGTTCACAACTCAAATGGAGCTCAAATCACTAACACAGCGAATCAAATGCGTGGAGGCAGAGTCTAGAAGTCTTAGGATGTTTCTTGAAAGTTTGGTGTACTACTCCATGTGCCTAGGGGTCCCTTTTATAGCCCCAAGGCAGCTAGGGGCCGTTGGAGATCAATTTGGAAGGCCATTCTTGCCTTATATCGAGTGGTGCACCGGACAGTCCGGTGTACCACCGGACAACCACTGTTCATGTCCGGTGCGCGATCTCCTTCCATATCGGGCGCAGCCGACCGTTGCTCCTCGAGGCTGGTTGGTGCACCAGTGCACCTAGCCGACCATTGGAGCTGGCCACGTGTCGCGCGCTAATCGCGCGGACGACCGTTGGCCGCTGGCGCCGTTTGCTCACCGGACAGTCTGGTGCACCAACGGATAGTCCGATGAATTATAGCCACGTCGCCTTTTCCGTTTTCCGAGAGCGACGAGTTCGTCGCAGATGACTCACCGGACAGTCCGATTTACCACCGGTCAGTCCGGTAAATTATAGCCGTACAACTCCATCGTTTCCCGAGAGTAGTCGGTTCACCGTCGACCAACCTAGGGCACCGGACACTGTCACACTGTCCGGTGCACCACCGGACAGTCCGGTGTGCCAGGCCGAGTTGGAGTTAGCTGTACACAGCCAACTCTTTTTCAATTCGTTTCTTCTCTTCTCAGCACTGTTTCTAGCATGTAGATAACCATGTTAGTATTAAAAAACAATGTACTAAGTTTAAAAACATACCTTGTACCTTGATTTGCACTTTTTCACACATTTAGCACATAAGGATTCAACTAAGATGTGTTGGTCATCTAATAACCAAAATACTTATAGAAATTGCCCAAGGGCACATTTCCCTTTCAATCTCCCCCTTTTTGGTGATTTATGCCAACACATTAAGAAGCAACAAAAGAAGTGCAACATCAATGCAATTGAAGACCAAATTGTTTTTGCTTATGATTTGGCATATTTGGATCATTCTTTGCCACCACTTGGTTTGTTTTTGCAAATTAAATTCTTTTTCCTATCTCTAAGTCAAGCACGCTTGTTTATGCAAAAAGAGAGATATCCCAAGAGTGAAATTGATCAAGTGCCAAAAACTCCCCCTTTTCCCATAATCAAAATTTTCCCCCACAAGAGACCAAATTTTGCAATAAGAGTATTTTGGACAAAACACAAATTCTAACTCTACTATTTTCAAAATTCACAAGTGGTTGGCTGATCCATTTGCTTTGGCCTTTATTTCTCCCCCTTCGGCATTAAGCACCAAAACGGGATAACTTTTGGCCCCTCAACCCCATTGTCTCACCAAAAATTGTCAATTGAGAGCAAAAAGGCAATTAGAGCACAAATATGAACTTGGAATTAAATACACTAATACCGGAGTGCAGTGGAAGTCTTTGCTTTGTCCAAGTTTACTTTCCCTTTCAATGTACCTTCGAGACTACATCAAGTGTACTCACACAAACAAATTAGTCTCAAAGGGATCAAGTTGTGGCACATCTCCCCCTAAATATATGCAACATTTGCATATGGACTTGTAAGGTCCGAGGATGACATGCACAACTTGAGCACCACAAACAAACAATAATTGATTTAAATGCACAAAGTAACATGATCAAGGGCATAGAACACATGTATGCTATAGATCAATCCAAGTTACGCGAATCTAAGACATTTAGCTCACTACGCAACCTGCAAAACCTTTTCTCATCTAAAGGCTTAGTGAAGATATCGGCTAGCTGGTTCTCGGTGCTAATGTAATACACATCGATATCTCCCTTTTGCTGGTGGTCTCTCAGGAAGTGATGCCGGATGTCTATGTGCTTAGTGCGGCTGTGTTCAACAGGATTATCCGTCAAGCGGATTGCACTCTCATTGTCACATAGGAGTGGAACTTTGCTCAGATTGTAGCCAAAGTCCCGGAGGGTTTGCTTCATCCAAAGTAGTTGCGCAACACTGTCCTATGGCAACGTACTCGACCTCAGCGGTGGATAGGGCAACGGATGTTTGTTTCTTGGAACTCCAGGACACTAGGGACCTTCCTAGAAATTGGCACGTCCCTAATGTACTCTTCCTATCAACCTTGCACCCAGCATAATCGGAGTCTGAGTATCCAATCAAGTCAAAGGTAGACCCCTTTGGATACCAGATCCCAAAGCAAGACGTAGAAACTAAATACCTAAGAATTCGCCTAACGACCACAAGGTGACATTCCTTGGGGTCGGATTGAAATCTAGCACACATGAAAACACTAAGCATAATGTCCGGTCTACTAGCACAAAGATAAAGTAATGAACCTATCATTGACCAGTATGCCTTTTGATCAACGGACTTACCTCCTTGGTTGAGGTCAATGTGCCTGTCAGTTCCCATCGGTGTCTTCATGGACTTGGCGTCCTTCATCCCAAACCTCTTGAGAAGATCCTGAGTGTACTTCGTTTGGGAGATGAAAGTGTCGTCCTTGAGTTGCTTCACTTGGAATCCAAGGAAGTAGGTCAACTCGCCCATCATCGACATCTCGAACTTTTGCATCATCACCCTGCTAAACTCCTCACAAGACTCTTGATTAGTAGAACCAAATATTATGTCATCGACATAAATTTGGCAAACTAAACCATCACCGTTGCAAGTCTTTGTAAAAAGAGTGGGATCAGCTTTCCCAACCTTGAAAGCATTAGAAATAAGGAAATCTCTAAGGCATTCATACCATGCTCTTGGGGCTTGCTTAAGTTCATAGAGCGCCTTAGAGAGTTTGTACACATGGTTGGGATACCTGTCATCCTCAAAGCCAGGGGGTTGTTCCACGTATACCTCCTCCTTGATTGGCCTGTTGAGGAAAGCGCTCTTCACATCCATTTGGAACAACATAAAGAGTGGTGAGCAGCATAGGCCAATAATATCCGAATTGACTCTAGCCTAGCAACAGGAGCAAAAGTCTCCTCAAAGTCCAAACCTGCGACTTGGGCATAACCTTTTGCCATAAGTTGAGCCTTGTTTCTTATCACCACTCCGTGCTCGTCTTGCTTGCGGAACACCCACTTGGTTCCCACAACGTTTTGCTTTGGACGTGGCACCAGGCTCCAGACTTCATTCTGTTTGAAGTAGTTGAGCTCTTCCTGCTTGGCCAACACCTAATCTGGATCCTGCAAGGCCTTTTCTACCCTGAAAGGCTCAATAGAAGAGACAAACGAGTAATGCTCACAAAAATTAGCTAATCGTGAGCGAGTAGTTACTCCCTTGCTGATGTCACCCAGAATTTGATCGACGGGGTGATGTCTTTGGATCGTCGCTCGGACTTGAGTTGGAGGGACCCGTGGTGCTTCTTCCTCCATTACTTGTTCTTCCTATGCCCCCCTTGATCCTGCCCCTCTTCTTGAGGTGCCTGTTCACCGTCTTGAGTTGGGGGATGCATCATTGTCGAGGAAGAGGGTTGATCTTGCTCCTGTAGTTCCTGTGGTCGCACATCACCTATCGCCATCGTGCGCATTGCAGCCGTTGAAACCTCTTCTTCATCTACATCATCAAGATCAACTTGCTCTCTTGGAGAGCCATTAGTCTCATCAAATACAATGTCGCTAGAGACTTCAACTAATCCCGATGATTTGTTGAAGACTCTATACGCCTTTGTATTTGAGTCATACCCTAGTAAAAACCCTTCTACTGCCTTGGGAGCAAATTTAGAATGTCTACCTTTCTTCACCAGAATGTAGCATTTGCTCCCAAATACACGAAAGTAAGAGACATTGGGTTTGTTACCGGTAAGGAGTTCGTAGGAGGTCTTCTTGAGGAGACGATGCAGATAGAGCCGGTTTATGGCGTGGCAGGCTGTGTTCACAGCTTCCGACCAAAACCGCTCGGGTGTCTTGAACTCTCCAAGCATCGTTCTCGCCATGTCGATTACCATCCTGTTCTTCCTTTCTACTACACCATTTTGCTGTGGTGTATAGGGAGCGGAGAACTCGTGCTTGATGCCTTCCTCCTCAAGATACTCCTCAACTTGCAGATTCTTGAACTCGGACCCATTGTCGCTTCTTATCTTCTTCACCTTTAGCTCAAATTCATTTTGGGCTCTCCTTAAGAAGTGCTTTAGGGTCCCTTGGGTTTCTGACTTATCCTGTAAGAAGAATACCCAAGTGAAGCAGGAAAAATCATCAACAATTACAAGACCATACTTACTTCCCCCGATGCTGAGGTAGGCAACGGGTCCGAAGAGGTCCATGTGAAGAAGCTCTAGTGGTCTTGATGTTGTCATCACATTCTTGCTGTAATGAGTGCTTCCCACCTGTTTCCTTGCCTGATATGCTGCACAAGGTCTGTCTTTCTCAAAATAGACATCGGTTAGTCCTAACACATGATCTCCCTTTAGAAGCTTATGAAGGTTCTTCATCCCAACATGTGCTAGACGGTGATGCCACAACCAGCCCATATTAGTCTTAGCGATTAAGCATGCATCTAGACCGACATTCTCTTTCGAAAAGTCAACTAAATAGAACTTGTCGTCTAATACACCCTTAAACGCTAATGAACCATCACTCCTTCTAAAGACAGATACATCAACATTTGTAAACAGACAATTGTAACCCATGTGGCACATTTAACTTACAGACAGAAGGTTCTATCCTAGCGATTCTACTAAAAATACATTTGAAATGGAGTGCTCGCTTATGATGGCTATCTTTCCCAAACCTTTGACCTTGTCTTGATTCCCATCTCCAAATATGATTGTATCCTGAGAATCCTTGTTCTTGACGTAGGAGGTGAATATCTTCTTCTCCCCCGTCATGTGGTTTGTGCATCCGTTGTCGATAATCCAGCTTGAGCCCCCAGATGCATAAACCTGCAAGGCAATTTAAGCTTGGGTTTTAGGTACCCAACTCTTGTTGGGTCCTACAAGGTTAGTCATAATAACTTTTGGAACCCAAATACAAGTCTTGTCTCCCTTGCATTTGGATCCCAACTTCCTAGCAACTACTTTTGTGTTCTTACGTGAAAGTACAAATGAAGTATTGCAAGCATGGTAAATGGTAGAAGGTCCATTGCACATTTTCCTAGGCGCATGATGCACAACATGGTTTCTCCTAGACCTACTTCTACCATGAACAAAAGTGGAACTGGATGCAAACATAGCATATGAATCATTAAAAGCATGATCATAACATCTATCATTATAAGCATTCCTAGAATATTTCCTATCATAAATATAGGCATGATTCTTTTGGGAACTACTAGCCATAGGGGCCTTCCCTTTCTCCTTGTTAAGAACGGGAGCCCTTTGGCTTGTTAAGTTCTTGGTTCCTTTTCGAAAACCAAGTCTATCCTTAATCGAGGGCTGTCTACCAATAGCGTAGGCATCCCTAGTAAACTTTAATTTATCAAAATCAACTTTGCAAGTCTTAAGTTGAGCATTAAGACTTGCCACCTCATTGTTTAATTTATCAATAGAAATAAGATGTTCATTACAGGTATCAACATCAAAGTGCTTACATCTATTACAAATAACTACATGTTCTACACATGACTCGTTTCTTTTTCTAGCTTAGCATTTAATTCATCATTTAAATTCTTTAAACTAGAGACAGTTTCATGACAAGCAGACAACTCAGAAGATAGCATCTCATTTCTTTTAATTTCTAAGGCAAGAGAATTTTGAACACTAACAAACTTGTCATGTTCCTCATACAAAATGTCCTCTTGCTTTTCTAGTAGTCTATCCTTTTCATTTAGAGCATCAATTAATTCATTAATTTTCTCTACTTTGGCTCTATCTAACCCTTTAAACAAATCAGAGTAATCTACTTCATCATCAGAGGATTCCTCATCGCTAGAAGAAGAGTACTTAGGGGAATCTCGAATACGTACCTTCTTCTCCTTAGCCATGAGGCAAGTATGGCGTTCGTTGGGGAAGAGCGAAGACTTGTCGAAGGCCGAGGCAGCCAAACCTTCATCGTTGGAGTCGGACGAGGAGTAGTCTGAATCCCATTCCTTTCCAAGGTGCGCCTCGACCTTTGCCTTCCTGTAGTTCTTCTTCTTCTCCTTCTTCCCGCTCTTTTCTTGTTCCTGGTCATTATCATTATCGGGGCATTGTGCTATGAAATGACCAGTCTTACCGCATTTGAAGCAGGAACGCTTTCCCCTTGTTTTATTCTTGTTGGGGTACTCTTTGCATCCTTTGAGCGCGGTCATGAAGCGCTTGATGATAAGCGCCATTTCATCCTCATTGAGCCCGGCAGCCTCCACTTGTGCTACCTTGCTTGGTAGCGCCTCCTTGCCGCTTGTTGCTTTGAGAGCAATGGGCTGCGGCTCGTAGATGGGTAGTGGACCATTTAGCGCATCATCCACGTATCACGCCTCCTTCACCATCATCGCTCGCTCACGAAATTTCCAAGGATCTCCTCGGGCGTCATCTTGGTGTACCTGGGGTTTTTACGAATAAGGTTGACAAGATGGGGGTCAATTACAGTAAATGACCTTAGCATGAGTCGGACGACGTCATGATCCGTCCATCTTGTGCTCCCGTAGCTTCGGATCTTGTTGACCAAAGTCTTGAACCTGTTGTAGGTCTGAGTTGGCTCCTCTCCCCTGATCATTACGAACCTCCCCAGTTCGCCCTCCACCAGTTCCATCTTGGTGATCATGGTGGCATCATTTCCCTCATGTGATATCTTGAGGGTATCCCAGATTTATTTAGCATTATCCAAGCCACTTTGTTATACTCATCCCTACAAAGTGAAGCTAGCAACACAGTAGTAGCTTGGGCATTTTTATGAATTTGTTCATTAATAATCATAGGATTATCCGTACTATCGAAATGCATCCCATTTTCTACAATTTCCCAAATACTAGGATGGAGAGAAAATAGATGACTACATATTTTATGGCTCCAAAATGAGTAATCCTCTCCATCAAAGTGTGGGGGTTTTCCGAGAGGAATAGAAAGTAAATGAGCATTTGAATTATATGGAATACGAGAGTAATCAAAAGAATAATTTTGATTGACCGTTTTTCTCTTGGACGAGGAGTCGTCGTCCCTTGGAGAAGAAGAGGATGCATCGCTGTCGTAGTAGATGATCTTCTTGATGCGTCTCTTCTTCTTGCCGTCCCTCTTCTTATGACTCGAGCCTGAGTCAGTGGGCTTGTCATCTCTTGGCTCGTTGAAGAGGGACTCCTTCTCCTTGTCGTTGATCACCGTCCCCTTTCACTTAGGATCCATCTCTTCGAGCGGTTAGTCCTTTAGATGAAGAGTACGGCTTTGATACCAATTGAGAGCACCTAGAGGGGGGGTGAATAGGTGATCCTGTAAAATCAAACACTAAATAGCCACAAACTTGGTTATTAAAGTGTTAGTGTGACTAAGTAGCTTTGAAGCGAGTTCTCGTGAACACAATAATCACAAAGAAAGCAACACAAGAGACACACGATTTTTATCCCGTGGTTCGGCCAAGTAACTGAGAGCACCTAGAGGGGGGGTGAATAGGTGATCCTGTAAAAACTTCAACTCAAAGCCACAAACTTGATTAAGTGTTAGCGCAATGAAGCCAAGTGGCTAGAGATGAGTTCTTGCAAAAACACAATAACCACAAAGATATCAACACAGAGAGGCACAGTGGTTTATCCCGTGGTTCGGCCAAGTCCAACACTTGCCTACTCCACGTTGTGGCGTCCCAACGGACGAGGGTTGCACTCAACCCCTTTCAAGCGGTCCAAAGACCCACTTGAATACCACAGTGTTTTGCTTTTGTTTCACTATATCCCGCTTGCGAGGAATCTCCACAACTTGGAGTCTCTCGCCCTTACACTTTGATTATCACAAAGAATCATGGAAGTAAGGTTGGGATGAGCAACACACACAAGACACAAAATCAGAGCAACAATACGCACACAAGTCACAACTCGAGCTCTCAACACAACTCGAAGAATTCTCTACTCAAATGGAGCTCTAGTTGCTATCACAAAGAATCGAATGCACGAAAATGAAGTCTTGGTGCTTAGGAATTCTCAAGGGATGCTTGGTGTACTCCTCCATGCGCCTAGGGGTCCCTTTTATAGCCCCAAGGCAGCTAGGAGCCATTGAGAGCAATCCAGGAAGGCAATTCTTGCCTTCTGTCGACTGGCGCACCGGACAGTCCGGTGCACCAACGGACACTGTCCGGTGCGGATTTCTTTCCTATTCTGGCGCAGCCGACCGTTGCAGATTTGGAGCCATTGGCGCACCGGACAGTCCGGTGCCCCCATCCGACCGTTGGCTCGGCCACGCGTCACGCGCGGATTGCGCGGCCAACCGTTGGCGCGCCCGACCGTTGGTTCACCGGACAGTCCGGTGACTCACCGGACAGTCCGGTGAATTATAGCTGTATGCTGTTGACTTGGTTCCCGAGAGCGGCGACTTCGCCGCAGCCGACTCACCGGACACTGTCCGGTGCACCACCAGACAGTCCGGTGATTTATAGTCGTACGCTGTTGACTTGGTTCCCGAGAGCGGCGACTTCGCCGCAGCCGACTCACCGGACACTGTCCGGTGCACCATCGGACAGTCCGGTGATTTATAGTCGTACGCCGCCGTCGAGACCTGAGAGCAGCCAGTTGACCAGTCGCCAGCCTGGCGCACCGGACACTGTCCGGTGCATCACCGGACAGTCCGGTGCACCCAGACTGAGCAGAGTCTTGGCTGCTCGAGCCAAGTCTTTTCCAATTGAATTTTCTCTAATTCTACCACTTAGACAAATATGTTAGTACACAAAAACCAATGTACTAAGTCTAGAATCATACCTTTGTGTTGACTTTGCACTCCTTCCACCATTTGGCATAGTTTCACATTAAACCATTTGTGTTGGCACATGATCACCAAAATACTTAGAAATGGCCCAAGGGCACATTTCCCTTTCAGTAACACTTGCCTACTTCCACGTTGTGGCGTCCCAATTAACGAGGGTTGCACTCAACCCCTTTCAAGTGATCCGATGATCAACTTGAATACCATGGTCTTTTCCTTTAGAGTGTTTTCTTCTTTGCGAGGAATCTCCACAATTTGGAGCCTCTCGCCCTTACAAAGTTATGATCACAAAGAAGGCACATGAGTAAGGATGGGAGAGCAACACACGCAAGACTCAAATCCGCAGCACAACCACGCACACAAGTCAAGACTTGAGCTCGAAACACAACACATGGAGTTCGCAACTCAAATGGAGCTCAAATCACCAACGCAGCGAATCAAATGCGTGGAGGCGGAGTCTAGAAGTCTTAGGATGTTTCTTGAAAGCTTAGTGTACTGCTCCATGCGCCTAGGGGTCCCTTTTATAGCCCCAAGGCAGTTAGGAGCCGTTGGAGATCAATTTGGAAGGTCATTCTTGCCTTCTGTCGAGTGGTGCACCGGACAGTCCGGTGCACCACCGGACAGCCACTGTTCATGTCCGGTGTGCGATCTCCTTTCATATCGGGCGCAGCCGACCGTTGCTCCTCGGGGCTGGTTGGCGCATCGGACACTGCCTAGTGCACCCAGCCGACCGTTGGAGCTGGCCACGTGTCGCGCTCTAATCGCGCGGACGACCATTGGCCGCTGGCACCGTTGGCTCACCGGACAGTCCGGTGAATTTTAGCCACGTCGCCATTTTCGTTTCCCGAGAGCGACGAGTTCGTCGCGGATGACTCACCAGACAGTCCGGTGCACCACCGGTCAGTCTGGTGAATTATAGACGTACAACTCCGTTGTTTCCCGAGAGCAGCCGGTTCACCGTCGACCAGCCTGGAGCACAGGACACTGTCCGGTGCACCGCCGGACAGTCCGGTGTGTCAGGCCGAGCTGGAGTTGGCTGTACGCAGCCAACTCTTTTCCAATTCGTTTCTTCTCTTCTCAGCACTGTTTCTAGCACTTAGATAACCATGTTAGTATTCAAAAACAATGTACTAAGTCTAGAAACATACCTTGTACCTTGATTTGCACTTTTTCACACATTTAGCACATTAGGATTCAATTAAGATGTGTTGGTCATCTAATCACCAAAATACTTATAGAAATTGCCCAAGGGCACATTTCCCTTTCACTTACCAAGTTTGGGATGAAGGATGCCAAACCCATCAAGACACCCATGGGAACCAATGGGCATCTCGACCTCGATACGGGAGGTAAATCTGTAGATCAAAAGGTATATCGGCCGATGATAGGATCTTTACTCTACTTATGTGCATCTTTACCGGATATTATGCTTTCCGTATGCATGTATGCAAGGTTCCAAACCGACCCTAAGGAAGTTCACCTTAGGGCCATGAAGCGAATCATGAGATATTTAGTTTACACTCCTAATTTTGGTCTTTGGTACCCCAGGAGATCAACCTTTGATTTAATAGGATATTCAGATGCCGATCGGGCAGGGTGTAAAATTGATAGGAAGAGCACATCAGGGACTTGTCAGCTTCTGAGAAGATCCCTGGTGTCTTGGGCTTCAAAGAAACAAAACTCAGTAGCTCTTTCTACCGCCAAAGCCGAGTATATTGCCGCAGGATATTGTTGTGCACAATTACTTTGGATGAGGCAAAACCTCAGGGACTATGGCTACAAATTAAGCAAAGTCCCTCTCCTATGTGACAATGAGAGTGCTATCTGCATGGCGGAGAATTCTGTTGAACACAGCCGCACTAAGCACATAGACATTCGGTATCACTTTCTGAGGGATCACCAACAAAGGGGATATCAAGATAGCCTATATTAACACCAAAGATCAATTAGCTGATATCTTTACCAAGCTATTAGATGAGAAAACCTTTAGCAAACTTAGGAATGAGCTAAATATTCTTGATTCTCAGAATTTTGATTGAGACATTGCACACATAGCTCATTTATATACCTTTGATCATATCTCTTTCATTTGGTACATTTGTGTATTTCTTGTTCTTCTTGTGCTAAAGCTAAGACTAATGTGCTCCCATGAGTATTTCTTATGTTAATCTTAGATTGAAAGAGAAATGGAGTATTCGGCAACGACAACGCTTCCACTCAACTCCATCGGTCTTATTTACCCTTTGCCGGTATTCCATAACACTCTCCAAGTTGGTATAACTCTTCACTCTTATTTACTTGTACCAATGGGGAGAAAATATAAAAGGGCTCTCAAATGTCTCCGTTTTTGGCGATAAGGACCGCACCACCACCAAATTTTAAAAGAAGTTTTCAAATTGATATCTAAATGTATTTGATTCTTTTTCAATTGGTACTTATTGGTATTTTCAAAAATGGGTAAAACCCTCTTGAACACTAAGAGGAGAATTTTTATTTAGGGGGAGTTTTGTTTAAGTCAAAGGAAAAGCATTTGAAATAGGGGGAGAAAATTTCAAATCTTGAAAATGCTTCTTGCAATCTTACTCATATATCTTTGACTACTTGCAAAAAGACTTTGAGAAGATTTT
The DNA here is from genome assembly GCA_029449295.1 of Zea luxurians. Taxonomy (NCBI): domain Eukaryota; kingdom Viridiplantae; phylum Streptophyta; class Magnoliopsida; order Poales; family Poaceae; genus Zea; species Zea luxurians. The sequence goes on from JAOPSE010000020.1 coordinate 58,375,586, forward strand.
CCAAAAGAATTTGCAAAAACAAAACATGTGGTGCAAACATGGTCCAAAATATTAAATAAAAGAAAGCAATCCATGCATAACTAGTGAAATTATAAATTGGTTTAATTCTAAGTAACCTATGCAATTACATTATGCAAACTAGTTCAATTCTGCACTTATGTATTTGCTTTGTTTTGTGTTGGCATCAAACACCAAAAAGGGGGAGATTGAAAGGGAAATAGGGTTAACCTTTTTCTATAAATAATTTTGGTGGTTGATTGCCCAACACAAATAATTGGACTAACTAGTTTGCTCTAGATTATATGTTCTACAGGTGCATAAAGGTTCAACACAAACCAATAGAAGATAAAAAAATAGGGTTCAAATTCAAAGGAGCAAGAACCTTGAGTGTGTCCTGGTCTAGCGCACCGGACTGTCCGGTGTGTCACCGGACAGTGTCCGGTGCACCAGGAGCCATACAAAATAAACTTGCCACTCTCGGGTTTCAACCAGCGCGCTTTGCTATAATTCACCGGACTGTCCGGTGTGCCACCGGATTGTCCGGTGCACCAATGGAGCAACGGCTAGCCAGCGCAACGGCCGGCTGCAACGGTCGCCTGTAACGCTACAGTGCACGGACAGTTCGCGCAGAAGTCAGAGCAGCCACCAGAGGCGCACCAGACAGTGCACAGTACCTGTCCGGTGCGGCATCGGACTGTCTGGTGCCACAAAAAGACAAAGCTACAACGGTCAACTGCTCCAGAACCCTAACAGTTGGGTGATGTGGCTAGCGCACCGGACTGTCCGGTGCGCCCATCGACAACAGTCATCCCCAACGGCTGTTTTGGTGGTTGAGGGCTATAAATACCTCCAACCACCACCACTCCATGCATCCAAGTTTTTCAGACATCTCATTCAATACAAGAGCTAGTGCATTCACTCCAAGACACAAATCAAAGATCAAAGCCTCTCCAAGTGCCAAAAATTCATTCTAATCTCCTAGTGACTTGAGAGAGTGTTTGTTCGTGTTCTTTGCGCTCTTGTTCTTAGATCGCTTTCTTCTTCCTCATTCTTGTTCTCTAAGTGACTTGTAATCAAAGCAAGAGACACCAAGTGTGTGGTGATCCTTGTGGGGTCTAAGTGACCCGTTTGATTAAGGAGAAAGCTCACTCGGTCTAAGTGACCGTTTGAGAGAGGGAAAGGTTGAAAGAGACCCGGTCTTTGTGACCACCTCAACTGGGACTAGGTTCTCAAGAACCGAACCTCGGTAAAACAAATCACCATCTCATTTGCTTTATTTCTTGGTTGATTTGTTTTCGTCCTCTCTTTCGGACTCGGTTTTAATTCTAACGCTAACCCCGGCTTGTAGTTTGTTTTTTAAGTTATAAATTTCAGATTACGCCTATTCACCCCCTTAGGCGACTTTCAATAACTGTGAGCATGACTGATATATTAATTTCTAACCCTATGCAGAGGTCACACACACTTTACCCACGAGTCGTGATCCCTTTTTGCCTTGAGTTGTACAAACCCTTAAACACTTCCAAGGCGAGTCGGCAAGACTTCACTATGTAACTTTTACAAAGATTTCCTAGATGTAATAGCCGTCTGTTATGTTTCTCCAGTTTGATAAATATAGTACCTCTCCACGAGGGGGTGACTAACAAAAGCAAAACGAAAGAACCTCAGCACCTAGCCTCGGCAGAGCAAGTATTGAGCCCAGAGCCCATTGATAGCATGATGGCGAAGCAGATTACACCTCAAGTTCCTCTAATTAATCAGCTAAGAGCGTCCCATACCACCCTCATGGTTGCACTGTTTTCTCAGGTGGTCATCCAACAAACAGGTCCTTAAAGAGAGGTACTCGGAAAATAGTCCAAGTCCCCTTTTGTGTCACAAGTTTATCATCATAATCATAATATAAAGCATCATACCATAATTGTATCTCATCATGTTCATTGATTAAAGGACAAGGAAAATATAAAGCTAGTCAATCCTTAGGTTTCAATTATGTAATGCGGAGAAATGAATTATCATGTAAATAGGACGTAAGTAGGTCAGAGGACACTTGACTTCACCCAACTGCTGCTTAGGGACTTCTCCTACAACTCCTTCGAAAAACAAAGATTGCTCGTTGTCTGCGCAAGGCAATCATTCATTCAATATACTTGGGGAACAACAAAAGAACAATACACCAAACACATGCAACAGTTCGACAAAAGGTACATACAAAGAGGTGTTCCCTATGCCTAGGGTAGATCACTACACAAAGTGATTCATTATTCTCTAACCAAGTGTATGTTGTTATAACACTTGCACAAATATAATTATTTCGGTGATGGGATTACTCATTAGATAGTGTTAAGCCTATAAACTTGAGTGTTTGAACATTTATTATAATCTCCTATCTTTATTTTATTTTTATTAAGGTCCCAATAACATCATCTTTAAATTAGAGACCAACTACGAATGCAGATATCAAAATAGTGGATTAATATACTTCCAGTAGATAGACAAAACAAAATGAACAAAATACAAATTGAAGCACTTAATTTGGAGTTCATATGACAAAGTTATGAATTTTGCAAGCTTTGGGATTTAAAACTCTAATTTAAATACATTTTCCTGATTAAATAAAGATCTAGGGGCCTAACTGTAAGATTCTAGGGGCTCAGGTGAAATAAACGGGGACGACATGTTTATTTTCGCGAAACCAAGGGTTTCTTTAATAAAAACGCCATGCGAAGGAGTATTGGGCCACGCGGGTCGTCGGATCCTTGATCCACGATCGTGATTAAAACTGGCAGGGGCGCGTGCGGCCGACAGGTGGGGCGCGTGCGGCCGACAGGTGGGGCGCGTGCGGCCGACAGGTGGGGCCCAGGGGTTAAGATGCTGGAGCACGGTCGTGGGGACTAGCGGGTTGAGCCCAGCGACCAGTGGCTTGGGCGGGCACCAAGGCGCACAACGGGGCGCGTGCGGGTGTGGGTGCGTCCTGATGGGCGAGGTCCGTCTGTCAGTGACCTGAGAGGAGACAAGAGGGGTTTGGCGCGGGAAGGCTAATAGTGGGCCCGGGTGTCGGGGTCGTCGTCTACCCCCCGCTCGTGCATGGCGCAGGCGCCGTGGCCGAGGTCGGTGGTGCACATGGGAAGGGGGGATGTTAGGCGGCGGCGGCTCGCCGGAGGACCATGGTACGACTACGCAATGCTGCCGCCGACCCTCACTATAGGTGTACATTCCGGTCGCCCGGTTCGGCCCAAGCCCGAAATGGCCTGGCCTGTTTAAATTTCGGGCCGGCTCGGCTCGTATGTATTTCGGGTCATGTCGGGCCGGCCCACGAGCCTAGCCCTCGGCCCACGGTTTGGCACGTAATTTCTTAAGCGTACCGGGCTCATTTCGGACGGCCCCAAATTATAAAAAACCCAAAATTCAATTTTTTAGCCCGAAATTCACATTAGAGCCCTAAATTCAAAACAAATAAAAGATAAGACAAATAAATTTGACTAAAAGCAAACTTAATATTTGTATTAAGTTACCAGAGCTATGCAATGACTACCTCATTTAAAAATCATTTTGTTAGAAGGAAAAAGAGTATATTTAGCTCTATACAAAGTTCGTAAGTTCAGCTCATTATCTAATGTTCATAATAAAAGTAAAATCACATCACATTCTCTAATTCAAAGCTACAAAAAACATCTAACTAACACCATCTCTATCTTTGTGTTCTTTATCAAGTACATGAAAGTGTGGAATGAAGTGTGGTTTTAATGAATATATGGGCCTTTTCGTGCCTCTATTTGGGCCATTTTGTGCCCGCCTTAAACAGGTCGTGCTCGTGCCCGCTCATTGGTCGCGACCTCGGTCCAAACCCAGCCCGATATATCAGGTCGTGCTGGCCCGACACTAAAATATTTCAAGTTGTGTCGTGCCTGGGTTGTACTTTTTTCGTGCTTCGGGCCAGCCCATCAGACCCGGCCCAAATGTACACCTATAGCCCTCATCGACGAGCGCGCAATGGAGAAGATGGAACGGGGGAGAGAAAAAGAAGGAACGACCGACGGTTTTACCTCGGGCGGAGCTCGGCTGGGGCGGGGCTTCGGATGGCGGTGGCGGACCTCGGGCAAGAATGACGGGGTGGGGCGAGCTCGCAGTGGGCGATCTGGTGCGTGGGTGGCTCGGCGGGCGCGACACGTCGAGCTCGGAGCGGCGGCAGGTCTGCACGAGGGCGGCTGGCTACGTGGACGAGAGAAGTGAGGTGGGGGAAGGGGGCGGGCGTGCACAGGAGCTCAAAAGGAGTCGGGGCAGCGGCAATTTCGCAAGGAGGGCATGGCGTGGGCCGCCTTCCTCGGTGTGCGTGCACGCGAGGCGATGGAGTTGGTTACGCGGGATCGAGGGTGACTACAACTTCATAAATACTTTAAGGTTCTATCTCCCAGAAAAATAACTACAACTCCAACTAAAACAACAACCCTCTCTCTAAAGGAAAGAAGAAATAGGGGTTAAGAGAGAAAAGAGAAGAGGAGCAACACCTTAATTTATAGATAAAAACAAAGAAAATTTTATATTATCAAATTCAGGGTGTTACAATACTAGACACTAGATGGGTGTCTCCAAGAGCTTCGCAGAAGTGTCTCCTAAATTAAGTTTTTTGGAAAAAAAACATAAAAACGTGTCTTCAACAGTTTCCTAAAACGCTACCAACTTTTTCATAGCCCTTAAAACTTCCTAATTCGTAGCTACAAATGAGGGTTTTTTTAGGCTCCCTAGAAACAATCTACCGCTTTAAAAGATCTGTTGGAAAAAGAATTAAAATCTACCCCATTAATTTTTTAGATGTCCCTTAAAACTAATTTTGAGGAGTCATTTTCTAGGGAACTTTTAGAGATGCTCTTACCCTCTGATGAAGACTTCAATAACTATTTTGTTGCCTCATCAAACTTTGCAGCGCAAACTACCATATCTTCAAGGAGATACCCAAATTTGTACGAGTTCCAGAGCAAATCTTCTGCAAACAGTTAGAAGCGAAGCTCACATTTACTACCAACAATTCTTGACTGTCAGCTGGGTGCAGCAAGTAGAAATGCATTCTCTACGAGATGTTTGATTCAAAAAAATCACTCCATTCAAAATGAGATGGTATATCATAAATCTATTTCTTAAATTTGGTTGAATGATCACATTCGTTATATTAGTGTTAACTAACTATGAGAAATGAGTTGGTGATGGATCAACTCATTCCATTTCACAGACCAAACAAAAAAAGTAAGAAGCGAGAAGATAGACTAGCTCACTCCTCAAACCAAACACCCTATAAGTGTGTCTATATTTAGTAAACACCCTATAAGTGTCTATATTTAGTATATGTGAACGCAAGGATGATCAGTTCAGCCAATCTGGTTGAAAAGTTCTACAGTACCACTGAAGCCTTCAAATTAAACGCATTCCATCAACCACCAACAAATACCTTAGCCAATAATTAAAAAAACTGAGGGTACAGTAAATAATCTAGCATGCTGGTTGTGTAATCTTATAACCCAGCATTGGGCCTTAAATCCAGGAAGGCCACACCGTTTCTGTTAGATCGATACTACTATTACTTAGATGCAAGCGGGGCCTACAACGACCCTGCCTCGCATGGTATAAGAAACCTTGTTGTGCGCTCTGCACCAGTATCAGAATAAGGCCTTGTTCGGCACCTTGGAAATTTTTTTCCAGGTTGGTTTTTTCCCCACATGGATTGGGTGAATTCAAGCCTTTCACCCAATCCCTTATGGGATTAAATCCATAAACCCAATCAACGCATGTTTGTTCGTTTATTCTATATGGATTATATTCCAAAACCCACACAACTATGTTTGTTCGTTTATTCCATGTGGATTAAATGCCAAAACTAAATACCAACAAAAGCAAATAAAATCAACACAATTTAAGCATAGACCATATCATATCTCCAGAAATTTAAGCATAAAACATGTCATCTCTCTAGAAATTTAAGCATGCCATACAATTCTCGATACATATTTTTTTGTTCAAATTAAACACCTTTTAAAGATGCGTCAACTGGCATGACGTGACTTGACTTTCACCTTCTCTAGGGATGCTGACAATATCTTTATCTTTGGACCCTGAAACACATGAGACAAATAATCTTAAAAATTACAGTAATCTATTGTTTTATGTAAAGACAAAGTACTACTATTTGAAAGTTGCCTGACAGCAACTTGAAAATTGAAAATAACAATGACGAGAGGTGTATTCCATATGAAAATAACAATGACCAGAGGTGTAAAGACAAAGTACTACTGTTTGAAAGTTGCCTGACAGCTAGTTTAAAAATTACGGTACCTGTGAGCTATCATATTAAACAAACTACAATATGTGCTACCATATTAAACAAACTACAATTAGAAAAAAGCTAGTACGTGTGAGCTATCTAGCTGGTTACAGTGATAATGTGCTATCTAGCACATTATATAAGTGATCAGAATAATGTGCTATCTAGCTGGTACTGTCAGTCTCACCGCTCTGCAAGGATAATATAAGTGATCAAAACAGAGTACTAATCTGATCAACATTATTGCACCACTCAAAATAGACAGCTAATCAGAGATATTGTGAATCTTACCTTTAGAGTTTATCCATCTTCCCCCTTAGCCAAAGCAGAGCGACTTCTGGCTCATCATCATTGAAACAAATAAATGTTTCTCTGTAATTTGGTGTGTTAAACACCTCAGCTGCTTTGATCTTCTCATCTCTTGTGATATCCATAGTCTTAAGAACAGAAATACACCTCTTGATAGAAAAATCATTATCTTGAGCAACTTCCTTCTCTTTTGTTGATTGTGCAGCCTCATCTGCAACTTGCTTTGTTTTCACATCAAGGTACCTCCCTATCAGTCCTTCTAGTGCATCTTTCCTCACTCTCTTTGTCTCCTTCTCTTGATTGAGAGTTGGTGCAACTGACCTTTTAGGTAACCTCTGTTCAACCCTTTCAACAATTACTATATCTTCATCTTGTTCTATTCTCGCTTCTACTTGTGGTTCATTAGTATCTTCATCTTCCACTTCTATGGTTTTAAATTTCTCTCCTTCATCAGAATTTTGTAGTGGTTGAGTAGATGTAATGTTCCAAGTCCCTTGTGCAATGTGATCATCATATAATTCACCCAAGGCATCAAAGAGAGGAAAAGACTTCTTGCGGAACTTCTTAGCTCTAGGAAATGTCTGCAATGTGAACACAAGACTATTTCATAAAAACTGAAACTGAAATTATTATTTTCAAACAATAAGAACATGCTACTAATTCATTTTGGTAGTCAGACCACATATGATATGCTATTGTATCTCTTAAGTTATTCCCTTCTAAATTTCCTTCATCATTTCCTTGGTCTCCATCAGGTAGGTTGACAAAAGTTTGTGGATTGATATTTCCTTGATCATTCTCTAGCCACCTCTCATCACCATTTAGTGACCGAATCAAGTTATGAAAGACCGCAGTAGCTAAAGGTATTTTGGCTTGGTTTTCTATTTTGTGAAAGGTAGCAACTTTGAGTATTGGAAATCTCTTCTTTATGACACCCAAAGCCCTCTCTACATGATTTCTTAAAATGGCATGGCGATGATTATATAACTCCTTATGATTTTGAGGTCTTCGGTGGCCACGACCAAACTCTTTCAAGTGGTACCTAACCCCACGATAAGGCGCAAGAAAGGAAGCTGTATTGGCATAACCACCATCTACTAGGTAGAACTTTCCGGAAGGTACTTCAAACTTTCCTATAGAATTGGTCATTGCAGATCTGAGAACCATTGAATCTGTTGCTGATCCTTCCCATCCAGCTGACAAATAAGTGACTTTGAGATCAAAATCACAAACGAACATCACATTTTGACTAAGTGTCCCTTTTCTATTCCTGAATGGTGCAGCTTGATTAGGTGACATTGATATTGGAACGTGGGTTCCATCTATTGAACCTAGGCAATTCTGCAAAAAAAATAAAAAAAGAAATGATCTTCTAAGATCATTTAAGGTTGAGTACCTTGTAAGATTGACACATAAGAGTTAAAACACATGATTTATGCAGCGCAACACACACTACTGCTGCTGCAATGCATAAATGTTTTTGCATTGTTGACACAAATATTATATCACTTATTTTATGCAGTTATATATGAGAGCCCGCAAAATATTTCTCAAAGTTAAATACGGACAATCTGAATGAACTCTGCACTCATTCATTTTTTATCCAGAGCTAAATTCCCAATGGGTAACTTCAGGAATAATAATGGAAGAGCAAGGAAAGAAGACATAACTATTTTAGGTCAAAGAAATAAATGTCTTACGACCCTGCTAGATTCTGAAAGGAAACAAAGCGGAGAAATACACACACTACAACTGATCGAATAGCAATCAAACTCAGTCCAAGTCTTCTGGATAGATTAATAGCAACTGCTAGGTAATTCAGCAAATCAGGCGCATTATATAGGCGTCTCCCAAAAGCTGAATGGCAACAGTGATACTAGGCATGGTGCGCAGAGGAGGACAGGACTGCAAAACGCTAGGGGGCTCACAAACTGTTTCTTAGGGCGCTCATAAGTGAATTAGAGTTTTTGACGGCTGGCAGCAACCTCTTCATTCCTGCCAAACGGAGATCCTGATGGAGGGATCAGAGCGAGGGTTTGCACGATCCTGTTCTACCTATTTTGGCGTGCGCTAAGCTGCCCCGGCCGCTGGGTAGAACTGCAGGGCGGTGGAGCAGTAGGGCGGGCAGAGTCGGCCGCACGCCCGTCCGCGTCGGTTGGTCGTGCCGCTGGGTCGCAGCGCCGCACGACTTGTCCCCCTGTACAACCCAAGAACGAAGGCCCGTCGACTGTGAATGGATCTGTTAACTTACAAGAGCTGCGAATGGATCTGGTGGATTTGCGCAAGGTCCAGGTGGTTCAGCGCCAGCCTTGACGCGGCGTCCACCGACGACGTCGGGCACGACGACGACGCCGGAGAGGAGTACGACGACGAGGACTGGGGCAGAGACAGGAGCTGCGAGAAGGAGGTGGCGGCGCGCTCAGCTCAGACGCGTGCGGCGAGTTGGATTTGTTCCAGAACAAACGAGCTAGGGTTACAATCCAGGAGTACAAGAGTAAAAAAACAATCCAAGCCTCTGGGCTACAAACCATACTGGGCTTAAACGAAGAGAAAAAACAAATCGTCCTGGATTTTTTTCTGGGCTTGGATTGTGGGCTGGATTAGATCCCAATATAGATTAAACCAGGCCTGGTTTGGTAAAACCGAACAGGGCCTAAGATGGCTGAGAGAAACTTCCAAATATGTTGGTTGCTCGGCAGCCCTTGTATGCTGGGGAGTTCACCTCCACTAGCTTGCATGCTGGGGAGTTCACCTCTTCTTAAAGATCCTTCCTGTGGAAAGAAAACAGATTCAATTAATCATGCTATTGTCGGCTTTAAACTGTTCAGAGATGACATGACATTCCAAATTCGACACTAGTTTGAATTTTTAGGGTTTGTTTGGTTCGCTGTATAACTTGCCACACTTTGTCTAACTTTTCTGTCTAAGGTTAGTTCTCCAATTCGAACGACTAACCTTAGGTAAAATGTGGCATAGTTAGCCACAACCCAAACAGGCCCTTAGTAACCTGCTTTAAACTGTTCCATGATGAAAAAAGGAATAGGACTAGTAATCTGCTATATGAAATTGAACTTACCAAAACATAATAATTGAGACCAACCCACCTAACGACAATTGGATTCTATTCTACTCTCTCCCAGTGTCTTGCCCAGAATCCCTTCTTTCTCGTGGAATCAGTTTCTGAGACCGACCGAGGTGGTCGAGATCCAATGGAGAAATGTCTCCTCAAAAATGGACGACTAAATGGGACCTTCATGCTTGAACTTGTACCTAACCTGGACTCTCTTCTACCTTTCTTCTGGTGCTTATTACTACTATTCCCATCTAGATTAATATCAACTGCCACATTTTTTGGTATCTTGTTCTTGATCTTTGATTCCAGCTTCCCAAATAGCTTCACTGTACATTTCTCACCATGCGTGCACACAGGGCATGGAGGATCATATTTGTCAGCTTCTGTAGTTATGCTGTCCAGACAGTCAGCATGGTATGCATGTCCACACAACAAAACAGCAACAACAGCCAGCTCCTGAGCGTTCCATGTCGATCTCTCCTTTAGCAGCTTTAAACACAGCTTGCACACGTCTTGGTCAGGGGGGCGTGTAGTAGAACTCCAAGCACTAGATCTTGTCATTTTACTAGAAATGGATCCCAAGAGCTCACTGTCAAGTGACCACCTCTCTCTTTGGGATGTTGAGACCATTTCAGAAAATGTGCGCATTGACCAACTATCGGATGACTCACCATAGGATCCTGCTGCTGACAAGTCATTGCTGCAGGCTGATAACATGGAAGAGGGAGGCCTTCCTTCAGGAGACCTTATCTCATTGAGAGATCTGAGAGATGGAATTTTACTGTCCGAAACCTGTCTGTATAATTGATACCCTGGTGACCGCCATGCTTTCTTCATCGAATCTGAATCTGTAGGTTGAGAATGCCCCTTGGAGGATGATGGATCTGCTCTGGATACTAAGGGTGGCGTTGAAGGAACAGACACTGAAGTCTTCAAATCTGAAGCAACACTTGATATGTCCAGTGATTTCCTGGAAAGCTTTGTCTGCACATATTACAAAAAAGATGTCAGACAACAAATGCATCGGTATTACCATTGCATGGAACCTAGAAGGTAACAACTTGGCAGGTAGCTTAATGTTGCATACCTCAGGAGAAGAGTTACTTGCTGTGGAGCGGTCAGCTGAAAATAAGTAAAAATCAGTAAACAAAGTCCATCAGGTTAGGAAATTACAATAATACTCCCACTGTTCCAAATTATAAGACATTTTGAATTTTTTAGATACATTGTTTCTACAATGTATCTAGACATAGTGTATATTTATGTGCATAGCAAAAGCTATGTATCTAGAAAAAAATGAAACATCTTATAATTGGAATGGAGGGAGTAATGGAGTATAAAGGATTTTGCTTAATGAAAGCATAAGCCATAGCATCAAATTGTGCACTACCTCGAGAATCAGACTTTGTAACCTTGCGTGCTTCCATTTTTTTATCAGATTTGTGCCACTTTGCTCCATGGAACACATTGGAAGGGCTAGTTCCAAGGCTATTTCCATTAGAGAACCCTTCAGCTGGAGCAATGGAACCACTCTTTGTATCAGGATGAATGCTTCCACTACTATGGTTGGAGAACAGAGTAGGAATATTCATTATGTCTTCTATATGCGTGCGATTGTCCCATCGAATGTTCCATGATGGCGAGCGCCTCACATTCCTGTATGCCGATACTTCTATAGGAGTGATGCACGGCTGTGTCCTCTCCTTTGCAGCAACGCAGCAATTAGCTCCCATATTGCTTAAGAAGGGGAATTAATATGCTCAGTTTTAACGCTGAGGAAGGACAGGCCTGTTGCAGTGGTGAGAGGTGTCTCACTGAGTCACCAGGTCACGGGTTCAAAGCCGCATCTCTGCATTTGCAGGGGGAAGGCTTGCTTCGGATTATCCCTTCCCTAGAACCCACTCATGTGGGAGCCTCTGGCACCAGGTCTGCCCCTTTACAGTTTTAACATTGAGATGCTCTGAGTTCATTCATGCGATACAAATGTTACAACCCAACACTGCCTAGCTGTACAGGGATACAATAACAATAATAAGGTCGTCTTCAATAAAGAAATGGGCAAAAACTTAGTATAAAGTTAAACACGATAGTATGTAGTATAGACATGTGCACTCTAAGCTTACAGAGGGAGCTAGGGGTACCACATAGAAAGAAGAAAACACCCCCAAAGAGGAAGCTAAGGGGCATCCACAACAAGATCATCAAAAGAACCAGTATGATTGGAATTATTATTATTTGTCGAATAGAAATGCACATGATAATCTTCTAGCCTTTAGGAATCTATTCCCTAGGTTCCAAATTATAAGACATCTTCGTTTTTCTAGATACACTATCTCTAGATAAATAATAAAAGCTATATATCTAGAAAAGCCAAGACGTCCTGTAATTTAGAATGCAGGGAGTACTAAATATGAAATCCACAACGAATTGGGCAGCATACTGCAGGGGTTGGACTACTGAAGGGACTGGAGAGAGGCAATGGAACGTGACGAAGTCACAAAAGGAGAAACCTAAACTAATGAGTCCAACAAGACATGAATGATCAGATAGGGGGCCACCGGGCCATAAGTCCAAATTAGGAATTTAGGATATAAAAAAACAAAAATACTACTCTTTTCTGCTGTATTTGAATTTATTTGGGTAGGCAGAAATGTCTGGAGAAAACAAATGTTGTAGCAAATGGAAGAACACTAATACCATGTTTTTAGTACATTTGCATTTCTCATACATCCCTAAATACTTAAGAGGTGAGAACATCAACATCTATAAAGCAACCACTTCACTTATTCACAATAAGAAAGCTAAAAATAATCAAAAATAGATGTTTGTTTATAATTGAAGGCACAAAGTTAGGGAAGCTGGCTAACTACAGTCGGATGAAAATGTGTGGAGGAAGAAAGCAACTGTTAGGTAGACCAGCAGCAAGATATTCCAAAACCAAAGTACACTCAAAGGCCAGATCCTTCACCCCAAACAACAAAATAGCATCTCGCAACTATTCTTGCTGCCGAATAAGCACTGTGCAAAACCATGGCAGGATGGAACAAGTAGGGCTAGTTCGGGAACTCCATTTTCCAAGGGATTTCTATTTTCCCAAGGGAAAATGAACTAATTTTCCTTGGGAAAATGGAAATCTCTTGGAAAATGGGGTTCCCAAACTAGCCCGTATAGTATTTTATTGATCGGCCGATTAAAGCAAAGCCAGAATACAATACGATGTGCAATTCGACAGGTCATGATTATATTGCCTTCAAGCAACAATTATTCTCCGTGTAATTTTTTCCCCCCGTCGATAAGTAACCAAATGTTTCGATATTTAACTGATAAATCACGAAAGAGCAGATGGTAAATTAAATCTACCTGACGAATTTGTGGCAGGAACTAACACAATATCAGGTAAAACCAATACTACATCACACTTGAATCATATGCAAAGATTACAGATCACTAGGATAACAGATGAGAAGGTAGCACCTATTAAAACTCACAATTCATCAGGAGCTACCTGCCCGAACGGCACCGAAATTCTCCATTTTGAGCACCAACGCGAAAAGGTGTCCCCTAAGTTCGTGGAAATTACCTCGGCCCCGATCTGCCAGACTAACATCCAGCGGCTGCACCGTCGCCGAAGAAACCTCGACCTAACGGCGCGGGACCCGGATCCGACACCGCTGGACCGCAGCGACGCCCGGCGCCTAAGACCGCTCACGCCGCCGAAGCAGGTGTAAATTTCGTTAGGGTTGGGGCTCGGCTGGCGGGGGTGAGATTGTGAGGGACGGGAATGGAAAGCGACGGGGAGGAAGGGGAGAGAACGGCAGCGTGGATGGGAATGGGTCTCGTCTCGGACTCTCGGTCGCCGCTTGGCGCTGTGCCTGCCTGCCTACGAGCGGAAACGAAACAGCTCCGTGCTCCGGCCACCACTTGTGAGTGGACACGAGACCGCGCCTCGCGACGCTTCCGTGCCCTGGGCCACGTGGCCCCGCGCCCCAGCCTGCGTGTTCCACACCCGGGCCCACAGGACACGCTCTCCACCTCTGTTTCTACGACGTGTTTCCGGTAGTCGCTATACCGTAGTTTGTCTCGGGAATGTTTTTAATAATGATCAATTAAAGGATATAGTCAGATCAAATTTATTTATATTAGCCCACAGCGAGTTTTATCATATTATCATGTAACATATAAATATTATCATGTCACTTATAACCAATTAAAAATTTAATCGTACAATAACACAAGATATGTGCTGACGCCTTTTTTTGGAGCGCCAAACACTCAACAAGAACCGTGGCGGTGCCTTCTGCACAGGGGCGGACGGTCCGCGGCCTGGTGCGAGGCGCGGTGGTGCTCTCTGCGCAAGGGCGGACTGTCCGTGGCCTGGGGCCGGACGGTCCGCGGCCTGGTGCGCGGCTAGGGCTCCTGCCTGACGGCCGGACGGTCCGCGCCCTGGGGCCGGACGGTCCGCGCGTACGTAGGGACGGCGCCTGGATCTCGCTCCCGGGAGGGACCCCGTCGGGGAGTAGAGATCCTAGGTGGTGTCTAGGCTCGGGTAGACCGACCTAGACTCCTCTAATCGACGTAGAGTCGAGAAGAGGCGGAGAATTTGGGGATTGGAAGGCTAAACTAGAACTACTCCTAAGATAAAATGCGAAATAAAAGTTGTATTGATTCGATTGTTGATTACAAATCGGCCGTATACCTCTCTATTTATAGAGGAGGGGGGCTGGACCCTTCACAAACTAATTTCCGAGCTTTTCCCGTGATTTTAGCTAACAACCGTAACACAAAACTCGGAACCCTAATCTGTTCTGCGCACGCGCGGACCGTCCGGCCCCCAGGCGCGGACTGTCCGGACCGTGGACCGTGCGGCCTCAGGGCCGGACCGTCCGCAGGCTCAATTATGGTTCAAACATATGCCCCCCTGCCTTTTGGTGGAGCTGAGCAAACCAAAAGCAACTAACTCGATGTGCTCACATCGGTTCTCTTAGGCATCTTGCCACATACTAGGATGGTACTGTTTGAGGAAACGCCCATTCAAAGCCTTAGGCAAATCCTTGCCTTGTAGTGTTTGTAGCAAATAGACGTTGCCAGACATTACCTGTTTTACTTTATAAGGACCCTCCCAGCTTGGCGACCATTTTCCAAACTTCCGGTCTTTATTCCTTAGAGGTAAGATGGTCTTCCACACCAGATCTCCTATTTGAAATGACTTTGCTTTGACCTTTTTGTTGTAGGCCCTGGCTACCATAATCTTGTCCTTTTCTATTGCTTCCAAAGCTATCACCCTCTTGTCGGTCACCTCATCAATATTATCCATCATTGAATTATAATAATCAGTGACAGTTAAATCATTTTGTCTGGCGAACCTGACAGCATTCAAACTTATTTCCACAGGCAATACTGTTTCCTGCCCATAGACAAGCTCAAAAGGAGATACTTTAGTAGCACTATGTTTAGATATTCTATGAGCCCATAAAGCTTCGGACAAAATCTTATGCCAATGTTTAGGATTATCAGATATCTTCTTTTTTATCAAATTAATCAATGTCCTATTACTAGACTCGGCCTGTCCATTGGCCTGAGCATAATATGGAGATGAATTAAGCAGCTTAATTCTGTATAATTCAGCAAATTCACGTACCTCCTTTGACATAAAAGAAGTCCCTTGATCTGTAGTCATGGTCTGGGGAATGCCGAATCTATGAATAATATGCTCAATTATGAACTCAATTACCTCCTTGTGCGTCATGTTTTTCAGAGCAACGGCTTCAGTCCATTTGGTGAAATAGTCAGTGGCAACTAACACAAACCGATGCCCCTTTGATGATGAAGGATGAATTTCTCCAATAAAGTCTAATCCCCATCCTCTAAACGGCCAAGGCTTGATGATAGGATGCAATTCGGCTGCAGGGACCAACTGTAGGTCGCCGAATTTTTGACACACTTGGCATCCCTTGTAGTACTTGAAACAATCAGCTATCATACTAGGCCAATAAAAACCAGACCTTCGCAACAACCACTTCATCTTTGGAGCCGATTGATGAGTACCACAAATTCCTTCATGTACTTCGGCCATGGCTAATATAGCATCATCTGGGCCCAAGCACTTCAGCAGGACGTCACTGACTGTTCGGCGGTAAAGTTCATCACTCATCAAAACATACTTGAAAGTTGTTCGCCGAATGTTCTTATCTGTCCTAATATTGGGATTTCGTAAATAATTAAGTATAGGTGTTCTCCAATCGGCTTCATTGTCAGCCGAATCGATTAAGAGAACATTTCTGGAAACCCCGGACGGTCCGGCGTCATCACGCGGACGGTCCGCGACCTGGGAATTTGGCTCTGCACTGGTTATCGGAATTTCAGTTTTGTGAAATTTCCCTCTCTTTATCCGATAACCTGATGCATCTTGTGCCAAATCGTTAGCTCTATGATTCTCAACTCTAGAGATATGTCGAATACTGAATTCGTCAAAAGAATGGATTATGCTCCAACATTTTTCAAGGTAACTATTTAGAGTACTATCAAAACATTGATATTCTTCTAACACTTGTTGGACAACCAGCTGAGAATCACCAAATACCTTCACATGTTTTACTCCCATACCATTTAAAAGTTCTAAGCCGAATAGGAGGGCCTCATATTCGGCTTGATTATTAGTGCAATAAGTTTTCAATCGGCTAGAGAAGTCAAAGGAGACATCACTTGGTGAAACAAGCACAATGCCAATTCCTTGCCCTTCATTTCAAACCGATCCATCAAAATATAAAGTCCAAGGAGTAATAGTGAGGTATGACATGTCTAGTTCATGAATATCATTAACCCGATGTTCTACAATAAAATCCGCTACGACTTGGCCTTTCATAGATTTCAATGGTTCATAGGCCAAGTCATATTCTATGAGTGCATAAGCCCACTTACCAATTCTACCACTCATAATTGGGTTATGCAACATGTATTTGATTACATCGGCTTGACCAGAAACAGTGCAATGACTAGACAGTAAATAACATCTACATTTGGTGCATGCATAAAACAAGCATAAGCATAACTTTTCAATAAAAGTGTACCTTGTTTCAGCATCCACCAATCTTCGGCTTAGATATGTCACCACATGCTCCTTCCCCTCAGTTTCTTGTGTCAGAACAGCCCCAATAACCTTGTCTTCAGCTGCAATGTATAATCTGAATGGCGCTCCTACTTGTGGTGCTTTTAACACGGGAGCCGATGACAGGTATTTTTTAATGAGATCAAATGCTTCCTGCTGCTCTGCCCCCCAAGTGAATTCAGCATCATTCTTAAGTCGAAGGATAGGGGTGAAGGCATCAATCTTCCCGGCTAGGTTAGAAATAAACTTTCGTAAATAATTCACCTTGCCGAGAAACCTCTGCACTTCGACCTTACAAGTCGGGGGCCCCACATTCTGAATAGACTTGATTCGGTCAGGATCTATTTCTATACCATGTTCATGGATGACAAATCCTAAAAACTTACCAGCCGACACTCCAAAAGCACACTTACGTGGGTTCATTTTCAAACCACACCGACGCATTTTATCAAAGGCTTTGCGCAAATCAGCTATATGAGAACTAAACTCAGCCGATTTGACTACAATATCATCAATGTAGACTTCCACAGTGTTTCCTAACAACTCATGGAAGATCAGATTCATAGCCCTCTGATAAGTAGCACCAGCATTTTTAAGACCGAATGTCATGACAACCCATTCAAATAAACCAATGAAGCCTGGACATATAAAGGTCGTTTTAGACGCATCTTCTTCAGCCATGAAAATCTGATTATATCCGGCATTACCATCAAGGAAGCTAATAATTCTATTTCCTAATGCATTATTGATCAATGTGTCGGCTATGGGCATGGGGTATTCATCTTTAGGAGTTGCTTTATTTAAATTACGAAAATCAATGCATACTCTAAGCTTACCTGACTCCTTCTTCTCCACCGGCACAATATTGGAGACCCACTCTGCGTATCTGCAAGGTCTAATAAAATTAGCTTCTAGCAGCCGGTGGGTTTCGTCCTTGATTCGTGGGAGAAGATCTGGACGAAATGTTCTAGCTTTCTGCTTGAAAGGTCTGAAACCATACTTAATAGGCAGCCGATGTTCGACAATCTCTCGGCTTAGTCCAGGCATTTCAGTGTAATTCCAAGCAAAACAATCTGAATATTCCTTCAATAGACCGATCATCTCATTTCTAGAATCGGTCTCCAGGGTCTTGTTTACAAAAGTCGGCCTTGGAGTTTTACCATTTCCTATGTCGATCTCCTCCAAAGGATCAGCCGATGTAAACCCCTGTCCTAGTTTATCAAGATCTCTGAATTCCTCTATCATGTCCCCCACAGAGGAATCAGATGATCTTTGTGTGATGACGGACTTTCCGGTCTCAGGGACCGGATCATCCGTAATACTATATTTTCGCTGTGGTAGATGTTCGGTCTTAAAGTCCGAACTGTTTTGTGAAAGACCGGACCATCCGGCTTTGAGAGCCGAATTGTCCGTGACCAACGACTCATGAACTTTGTGTGTATTCATCATTTAAACTTTATTTAGGATTTAGCCGATTCTCCATCGGCTCTAGCATTACAGGAATGAAACCTTTCTTATCTATACTTATGAACCGATAATCAGAAAAATCTACTCCTGTGAGACATGTAGCAGTCTCATAAGTCCAGAGTACAGGAGCATCGGCCACAGCGATGCAGGCCGATACATCAGCATGTACTTGTTCTATATCATCGCCTACCCATTGTATTAACATTTGATGTAATGTAGAAGGTATACATTGATTGGCATGAATCCAATCTCTGCCTAGAATTAAACTGTAATTTCCTTCTACATCAGCGACGAAGAATGCAGCAGCAAGGGTCTTAGTCCCGATGGTTAATTCAACGGACGTGACTCCCCTAGCTTTAATTGAACTATCCCCAACACCGCTGAGGGTCATGTTGGTTTTGACAAGTTCGTCATCTTGTTTTCCTAATTTTCTGTATAATGAATAAGGCATTAGATTTACAGCCGCTCCTCCATCTACCAACATCTTAGCAATCGGTATTCCATCAATGTGACCGCGCACGAAGAGCGGCTTTAAATGATTTACCGATTCCTTTGGTTTAGTAAAGGCGGCTTCTTTAGGACCAAAATCAAACTGTGCAACAACAGGTTCATCGTCGCCGATGATAGTACAATCGGCAAAAAATGTAATAATATTTACATCCATACCTGGGCGTTCTGGAGAAGCCTCGTAGTCGACCAGGTCTTCTCCTAGCAGGTCGTCCTCTTCCATTGATGTTGTCGCGTCGTTGGAGGCTTCCTGGTGAACGGCGGACTATCCGCACGCGGGACCGGACGGTCCGCGCCTGGTGCAGGTTGTCCAGAGGCTTCCTGGTGAACGGCGGACGGTCCGTGCGTGGGGGCCGGACGGTCCGCACCTGGTGCAGGTTGACTTTCTATTTCTGTGGCCGTTTGTTTTTTCTCAACGGCCTTCGGTCTCCATTTCTTTTGCGGTGGTGGGTATAGTGGATGTGTGTCATTAAATGTCTTTTCCGCCTCCTTCTCCTGGCTCTCCTTTGCTCTTAGGCGCTGTAATTTTCTCTTTTGGGATCGTGTCAATCCCGCTGGGCACCATCGAGGCATGGAGTATTTTGGATCGGCTGTTTTGATGGTAGCCGTATCCTTTTCGGTTGTGTTGGCCGATTCGCCGAAAATCATCGGCCCTTTATTGTCTCCCTGTATGACAACATCTGCAGTACCTATTTTGATGATGTCCTTTTTTGTTGTTCTTTGAGTTGCTACAGGCATATGCCCCCCTGCCGGATTGGTCGGCCTTGAAGGCCGAGTAGTCCGGCAATCCTGTTGGGTTTGTGCCTGGTGACCGGATTGAGCAATGCTCAATCGGTCTTGTACCGGTGGCGTCAACCTGTCAAAAACAGATGTTTGGGGTGCCCCCCAGGCGGGGTACTGTGGCATCCCAAATGGATATGGTGGCATGCCCCACATTTGATTTGGGACATATGGCGGAGGTAAATATGTGTATGGATATGGCATAGGTGGATATGGAGGTAGAGGTGTCCATGCAGGTAAGTTAGGTCTCACTTGTATAGTATGACCTTTCATTTCTTCCGATTGGTGGGGTGGTCCAATCGGCCTGACCTGGCGCTGCTCATGAATGGGTGAGCGGGGTCGCTTTGCTGGCCGGTCACTGGGGCCGGCCTTCTTTTTTACGTATTTAGACAATAATTGATCAAAAGTTGGGCCGGCTTTAACCAACCGACCAGCTGCCTTGAATGTATTTGTTTTCCACGTACCTATCTCTGGTCGTCGTGGTTTGAAAGTACGTGGTCGTTGTAAGTCCTGAGTACGGCCGGACCGTCCGCTGGAGCTCTCCGGACCGTCCGGTGGGGTCCCAGACCGTCCGCGCCTACGTGCCGGACCGTCCGGGATACGCAGCACGGGTTCCTGCATCTGTCTCCCTGTCTGCGCTTGCCCCCCAGTACTGGAGGCTGTGATGGTCACCTTTAGGGTCTCCCCTCCATCGGGAGTCTTCTCGGCTACCACTTTCCTGCAAGAAACTTTATGATCCTCATCGGCCTTTTTAGAATTGCCGATGATTGCCTCTTTGCCTTTGCCTTTATCGGCCGTGTTTGGCCGAACCAGGACTTTCTTGCCCTCAAAGTCGATCACGTTCATTGGAAAGGGCTCTGTATCCACCTGCATTTCCTGAAATTTCAATCGTCCCTCATTAATGGCCGATTGAATCTGTCGTCGGAATACATTACAATCATTAGTGGCATGAGAAAATGAGTTATGTCACTTGCAGTATGCACGACGTTTTAGCTCGTCGGCGGATGGAACAGTGTGATTTATTTTAATATTGCCATTTTTGAGTAATTCGTCAAATATTTTATCACATTTACCAACATTAAACGTAAACTTAACCTCCTCTTGCCGTTTCTTTTGAACCGGCTGCAAGGAGGAACAAGCCGAAGATTTGGCCTGTTTTGGCCAAATCATTTCAGCAGCATATACTTCTGCTGATTCGTCATCTGAGCTACTTTGGTCGCGTTCTACTATATGTACGTTGTGACGTATTGTTTTAGCAGTTTCTTTGCTCCGGCTTTCGCAAGCCAGAGCCCTCTGGTGTAACTGTGCTAATGTAAAAAATTGGATGCCTTTCAATCTCTCTTTTAAATAATATCGTAGACCATTAAAGGCTAATCCTACTAGCTGTTTTTCTGCTAAATGAATTTGAAAGCATCGATTTCTTGTATCGCGGAATCTCCGGATGTAATCATTAACCGATTCGTCTTTTGTCTGTCGCAATGACACTAAATCTACCAAATCCAATTCATAATCACCGGAGAAAAAATGATCATGAAATTTTTGTTCTAGATCCCCCCATGATGAAATGGAATTGGGAGGTAAAGTGGCATACCATGCAAACGCGGTTCCTGTTAGCGATAATGAAAATAAACGCACGCGAAATGCCTTTGTGTCTGTCAATTCTCTTAATTGTGCTAAGAACTGGCCTATATGTTCGCGCGTGTTTTTCCCTTGATCACCCGAAAATTTCGCGAATTCGGGTATTCTAGTTCCCTGTGGGTACGGGTGGTGATCAAATCGGCTGTCATAAGGTTTCCGATATGATTGCCCCCTAGGGACCATGCTTACTCCGAGCTTATCTCGGAACGCCCCGGCTATTTCTTCCCTCACTATATCAATGGCAGCCGGTGCAAGACCACCGGCTCTCTGGTCAAACATAGGTGGGGTTGGTTGCATATTAGTATGTTGTCGTTCCCCCCATTGGTTTGAGCTACGTAGTGCATTCCCATTTGCCCTATATGGCTCATAGGTTTGATCGTTTCTTTCCGGCCTTTTAGGTGGGCCAGAAAGCTTTCCTGGGCTCTGGATCCTGAATTAATGGGCTAGTGCATTGCATAATGTGATGAGAAGTGTTGCTGGGACGGGCGAGGATTCAGGTAATAATCCTCCTCAAAAGACTCATGCGCGGACTGTCCAGATATGTACCCGGACCGTCCGTGGTCATATGCGGACCGTCCGTCATTGTATGCGGACCGTCCGACTGGGTAATTTGGGTTCTGTGTCATATGTGGTGGCTCGGGCGCATATCTAGGTAACTCATTAAAAATAGGCCCAACTGCTGTTGGCCCGGACGGTCCGCGCTCACGTGCGGACGGTCCGGGCATGTGCAGATCGGCTGGTTTGCTGCCGATTTGCGGTTGCTTAGGGTATGTGTCCATCGGCATCCCATAAAGGGGTTGTGACTGGTCGTGACAACCTGTAGCCGATGTGTTACGCGCGTTATCTCCTAACTGAACCTCGTGCGAAGGAAAATTTGCGGTACTAGATTTATCGAATGCACGTACTAGTCTCTTAAGATCGCTTTGCATACCCCCTATGATGTTCTGCATTTGTTCACGCTGATCTTCTACATAATTTCTAAGAGATTGCAGATCGTTGGTATTACTTACATTGGGGATATCTAGCGTGGGTTGGAGCGAAGCCGGATCCGTCGCCCGATGTCGGACGACCTTGTTGTTCCTGTCCACTTTGAAGTTGGCCAAGAACTTTGCTTTCGCCTCCTGGATCATCCGCTCCTTATGCTCCTCAAACTGGAGCTGCTCGTCAGCCGGCAAGGTTTCCCAAGTCGGCTCTATGATGTTGCTTAGAGAAATATCAGAGCTATCCTTTGAACCGGCCATTGAGGGCCGATTTGATGAGCCTAGATGTTTTTTCCCCAGCGGAGTCGCCAAAAGGTATGTTGACGCCTTTTTGGAGCGCCAAACACTCAACAAGAACCGTGGCGGTGCCTTCTGCACAGGGGCGGACGGTCCGCGCGCAGGGGCCGGACGGTCCGCGGCCTGGTGCGAGGCGCGGTGGTGCTCTCTGCGCAAGGGCGGACTGTCCGCGGCCTGGGGTCGGACGGTCCGCGGCCTGGTGCGCGGCTAGGGCTCCTGCCTGACGGCCGGACGGTCCGCGCCCTGGGGCCGGACGGTCCGCGCGTACGCAGGGACGGCGGAAGATCGCCGACGGCGCCTGGATCTCGCTCCCGGGAGGGACCCCGTCGGGGAGTAGAGATCCTAGGTGGTGTCTAGGCTCGGGTAGACCGACCTAGACTCCTCTAATCGACGTAGAGTCGAGAAGAGGCGAAGAATTTGGGGATTGGAAGGCTAAACTAGGGCTAAACTAGAACTACTCCTAAGATAAAATGCGAAATAAAAGTTGTATTGATTCGATTGTTGATTACAAATCGGCCGTATACCTCTCTATTTATATAGGAGGGGGGCTGGACCCTTTACAAACTAATTTCCGAGCTTTTCCCGTGATTTTAGCTAACAACCGTAACACAAAACTCGGAACCCTAATCTGTTCTGCGCACGCGCGGACCGTCCGGCCCCCAGGCGCGGACTGTCCGGACCGCGGACCGTCCGGCCTCAGGGCCGGACCGTCCGCAGGCTCAATTATGGTTCAAACAATATGTATTTAATACTTCTCATGTCTCATATTATGCCTTGGAGTCCGTGAGTAGGCTGGTTTTAGTTGGCTACTAATGAATATACTGTTTTCATTCTCTCTCTATTTCACTTTCTTTCACATCATTATAAGTCGGATGTGATATATCTTGCAGCCTATTTATATCACCTTATTATACTTGTTTTTGATGGAGATATTTTATAAATATAGGAGTGGTAATGATTGTGAGGTTCTAAATAAATTTTAGTTCAAAAATAAATAAAAATAGAGTCTAATTCTAATTTAATCTGATTTTTAAATCAGCTTGGTATAGCCATCTCGCACACACGGTTCACCTCCGGTGTGTACGTACACTTGTCACTTGGGAAGTGATATGAATGCTCAGAACAAATTTTGAGGCTCAATTACGTGACTGTGTGGTGATGGTGAAGAATGCGATTCATGGCCGTGTCCATTCCTCTGAAGACACTGGAAGCTATTACAATATTTTTGTAATATTTTATGATCAATCCACTCTAAAGGGCATAACGGTTTCTCTATAAGGGACACACCCCTTAGGGATATACCCTTTGCTTGTATATGTTGGGGACTTGTTCTCAAATGCTAAGAATTAAGAACAAGGCAACACAGAAAATGTTAAATATTAAAACCCTTCGTCCTCCATAACATTATATCCCTTCGGAATTTAATGCATCTCAGACGAAGGTTTCGAAGGACGTACCTTCGTGAATATAATAAATAATGCCGAAGGACTCATATAAAGCGTGAAATATAAAGATCAACATAAGATCATTTCTATTTTATTAATATGAAGAAATAGAAATGATTTCATATTACAAATGTACCTTCGGTCCTGAGAGAAGGTAATAAGTACAACCGTGACGCAAAAGCCAATGCCAAGTCAACGTGAGCCGTACGGGAGTACTGTTCATCTATTTATAGACGCGGGACGCAGCCCACGTAAAATTACATCTATGTCCATTACATTTGTTAACGGTTTATGGAAATCTGTCGAGGCTCCCGAAGTCTTTTCATCTTTAAGTCGGTTCCCCCTTATATCATCGCGCCGAAGCTTCCCTGCGCACAGCTTCGGCTGCCCTCGACCTTCGTCTAGTTCGAGCTTCGTCCTGGCCGTGCTCCATATCCATAATTCCGAATCCGAAAATACCTGTTCACATAATCCACTTGGAAAACATTGTCAAATCATGTTTTTGAGGACCTTCGGAGGACGAAGGCCCCCAACAGTAGCCCCTCGCAATATTAATTTGTAAATAATAAATTCAGATTGCGATATGGACGAAGGCCTTGAGCCGAAGGTCCGAAAAAACACCTTCCCTTTGCTAGAATAGCAACATTCACTGACAAGCGGGGCCTTCCAATTTTCAACGCCCTAGGCGTATAAATAAGATCACATCGCGAACTCATTTGGTACGCACACTTGCCTTCTGCTTCGGCCCACTAAAAATTTTAGCTCTTGCACACTAGGATTTGCTGGTCTTTTTGATTTTGAAGCTTCGGCATCGGGAACAATTTTTTAGTGTTTCCGAAGATGTCTGAAGGCAAGAAGATCCCTGCTGAGACGAAGCTGAGTCTCGAGGAGGAGAAGAATCTGGGGTTCCTGATAGCGATGGCAGAGACCAATACAGAGAAAATCACCAGGGAGATTCTCGAAGGTTTGTCCGAAGATACTGATGACAGCGACAGCTTTGATGTGGAAAGTGGTGGGGAAGAGGCCGATGATCGACCGTGGCGACCGAGCCACACAGTTTTTGGGAAGACCACCATCAAGCAAAGTCATGTTGATAATATGAGGGGGCGATATTTTCGAGATATATCTATTGTGAGGGCCGACGCTGGAGAAAAGACCTCTCCCACCCCGGAAGAAGATGAAGTTGTAGTCTACCGAAGCTTTCTCAAGGCTGGGCTTCGATTCCCCCTGAGCAACTTCGTTGTTGAGGTACTGAAGACATTTCAGGTCTACCTTCATCAACTTACTCCTGAAGCTATCATAAGAATGGGGATGTTTGTCTGGGCTGCAAGAAGCCAAGGTTTAGAAGCAAATGCTAAAAGTTTCTGCAACATTCATGAACTGTTATATGAGACGAAGCCGTGGGGAAAAGAACAATATCACAATAATTTTGGATGCTACAGCTTCGGTGCCCGCTCCGGGTCAAGCCGCCCTGTACCAACCTTTCGGAAGAGGTGGCCCGGAGCCTGGATGACCGAATGGTTTTATGTAAAAAATGACTTAACGGCGCAAGAAAACGTCAAGAGTATCATTATGCGCCCCATCTAGCAACGCTTCGGACTTCGAAGGCCGAAGGTTGAAATGGACGAAGCAGCCGAGGAATGCCAAAGAGCTTTCGGCATAGTCTGCTCTTTCATTGGGACAAGGGACTTAGTCCAAGAGCACATTGCCTTCAGGGTATGGCCACTTACAGAAAAATGGGAAATGCCGAAGGAAACCATTAAAGAGTCCGACGAAGGCGGACTAGTCAGGCTGAAGTACACATTCAAATATACAGATAAATTTATTGAACCTGATGACGACTGGTTGAAAAGCATAGAGACATTAAGTGATGAATTGCTTGGGGCATATTCGAAGGCTGAGAATACTGCGTTATCAGCAGCCTTCGGAGGCCGAAAGAAGAAAAGACTCAATCGGGTGTTTGATGCAGTCGGGTTCTTCTACCCTGATTATCGTTATCCCATCCGAGGGCAGAAAAGGAAAGACACAACCTCTGCAAAAGAAGAAGCTGCAACTGCCCCTAGCGAGCCGGAACCAAAAAGAAAGAGGATAAAGGTTCTCACACATCGGCCACGCCATATTGAACCAGCTTCGGTGCCTGAGTTTACCGGAGAAACCTCTTCGGCCACCGAAGCTGAACAGCCAACCTTGTTGCCAGAAATTGTAGTAATGGCCGAAGCGCCATCAACAGAAAAATTGGAAGAAGCGAAAGAATCGACTAAGGAAAAAACTTCGAAAGTTTTGAGTCCTGCAGTAAATGTAGAAACGGCAAAAAACCAAAAGGGTCCATCAGTGACCCCAAAAAGGAAAAGAATGGTAAACGTATTAGACGTCTTGGAGACAATTAAGTCTTCAAGCGCAACCCCAAAAAAGAGTGTTGAAGTTGCTGAAGCTTCTACTGAAGCTTCGGCGCAACAAGCTGAAGCTGAAGCTGGGCCTTCAGAGCCCTTCAAGGAGCAACCTCTTGAAACCGAAGCAATAAAAATTCCAGAACCAGTATTAGTTGAAGAAACGGACACCGCCATCCCCGAAGCACCTGCTAGCATGCGTGATTATATCATACGACATGCCTCGGGGAAAAAGCTATCTGAAGAAGAAACTTATGAAGCCAACCATTATGCAAAAGAACTAAAATATCCGAAGGGGGCAGTAATATTCAACGGAACGAATGAAGATGACTTCTTATACTGCCTGCCTGATAACAAAGAGCTATCCGTCTGCCGAGAGATGGCCAGGAGTATTGGTTTCCCGAAGCTTGAATGTGGATTAAGCGCCATGACGAAGGGAGATCTCGCAGACAGTCTTGCGTACAACAGCTTGAAGGTACAGGAATTAAACGCTTGAAAAAACCCCCTTATTATTTTTTACGCAACTCATTCCTTTTTCCTTATATGAATTCTTTTTCGTATAGGGCCTGATCCTAAGCAACGCGCTAAGAGCGCAAAAGAGCGCCGAAGATGAAAGCTTTGAGATTGCGTTTAATAATTTACGCTCCGAAGTTATCAAACTAAGAAACGAAGCTTTGGAAAAAGATAAAATTCTGTTAACACTGGTAGATAAAGTGAAAAAAGACGAAGCTGCTTCAAAGGCCCAGGCCGAAGCTCAAAAACGCGAGATTAAAGATCTTCAGAAACAGCTGGCCAGAGCTGAAGAGGATCGCGCGCTTGAGGAAACGAAACGAGAACTTAGTGATTTTATGGTCAGCAAATTGGAATCAAGAGTTAAGGAGCTTCGCACATCTCAGGGGAAATATTATGTCAAATCTGTAGAATGTGTGAATAAAATTAAATCCAGCTTCGCCAGCGTAGGCGCCTTTTCTAGCGAAGAGAATTTCTCTCGAGGCAATCCCGAAGGTCCGCTGGAATGGATCAGCCACGAAGCAGAGGCCTTCGAAGAAATTCTGAACAGTCGTGGCGACATATGCGCTTTTTCAGGCGCCAGAGGAATTGCTTCTGTCTTAGAGAAGAAAGGTTGCGAACATGTAAAATTTTTAGCTCAATCCGAAGCTACCTTATCTTCCGAAGACATCAAGGACCCCTCGGCCGAAGCGAGCGCGGTTGGTGGCAAATTTTTTACTGATATCTGGAACGACGGCGGCCGAGGAATGGCGCAAGAGATCATCCAAAGAAGCGAAAAAGGCATTCATGATGCAAGAAGAGTAGCAGAGGCTGCCGAAAGGAGTACGGAGCCCGAAAGACAATTAGGTACCAATTAGCCGATCTTGTTGCGTTGTAATTTTTATTTTAAACTTTGCTCGCGATTTGTAAAAGTAATGAAGAAGTGTTCTCTTCGCTCAGAAACTGTTGAATCAACTGCCGACCCCCACACTAAAGGGGATGAAGAAATTAAACAAATGGCCGAAACTATCATGGACAAGGTTGTTGACCAACTTTTGAATGAAGCCGCCGAAGCAGTATTGAGAGAAGATTAGATGCTATTTGGAAAAAACATTTAAAGTGTAATCTATGCAACACTTTGTACATTTGAATGTAATATACAAGTCTCTTTTCATTATTGAATTCTTTACGATGCATGAAACTTTAGATACATACCATTTTTGAGCCTTCGGCGAAAAAACACCTTCCCTTCTTTTCATGCTTCGTGAAGAAGACATTCTTCGTTAAAATTATTCTGATGAATGACATCCATGCCTCGTGAAAACATTCTCCGAAGCTATTTTCCGAAGCTATATTCCGAAGCTATACAGCTTTGATATTGGTCTGATAAAGTTCGCCCATGTTTCGTAAAAATATTCTCCGAAACTGTATTCCGAAGCTATACAATTTCGATGTCACTTTCTCAAAGTGTCCTTTCGAAGGTTGAGAGTATCCCCTTCTCTTGCCAAATGCAATATGATGTATGATGTTTATGCTATGCAAAATGATGTGATGATGTTATGTTATGCATGTGACATTTGTTCCGAAGATACACATAAAATATATTCGTAAGCTCTGCATTCCCTTAGGAACGTCTTTGGAGCTTCTTCGTCTTTTACTTAGACGGTTTCAGCGTTGACTTTTCGCTGTAAGCCTCCCTTAGGAGCTTCTTCGCCTTTTACTTAGGCGGTATCAGCGTTGACTTTTCGCTGTAAGCCTCCCTTAGGAGCTTCTTCGCCTTTTACTTAGGCGGTATCAGCGTTGACTTTTCGCTGTAGGCTCTGCATTCCTTTAGGAACGACTTCTGAGCAGAAAACTTACTCTGCGCTCCCTTTGGAACGGCTTCTTGTGACTTTATAAACTTACTCTGCGTTCCTTAGAACGACTTTCTGTTACTCCGAAAGATTTTAATCCGATTGTCCTCCTTGGTAACGGAAAAAGTTTTAGGCTTCATCAACTTAGGCTTTTGGAGCAAATAGACTTTCCTCGTAGGAAACAACGAAATTATTACATGAAAACTATCAATGTTTTTTGCTTCACAGAAAATAAAACTGAATAGAAAAAACTGCTATCAAAAGTAGGATATGTCAATAAATGTGCTTCGACTCTGGCACAGTGCTGTTGACTGTGCGAGCTTCGGACTGTTCTCTGAAGTCCCTCTGATGTGGAGCGTATTGACTCCCTTCTGGCTGTTGACCTTGCTGCAATGGAGGTGGAGGCGGAAGCTGCTGCCAGGAAGCTTGAGGTTGACTTGCCGAAGCTACAGAAGCTGCAGGGTGGTTATCCATGTATTGTGGGATATAAGGCGGATGATACGAAGCAGTATGCATGACCTGCTTCGGCTGAGCTTGTTGAGATGCAGCTTCGGCTATTTCCTTTTGTTTCTGGATTGTAACATGGCACGTCCTAGTGGTATGGCCCTTGCCTTCTCCACAGAACAAGCAAAACAGTCTCCTTGGCTGATCTCCGAATCTTCCACCGAAGCCCCTGGCGCCTCTGCCTCTTGGAGCTGGTGGCCGGAAGGAATTTTGTTGTTGCCCCGAAGCCTGTGAGGAGCACTACGGTCTGTTCTGCTGACTCCCCTTATCATCATTCTGAGTGTTGTGGATGGAACGAACATGCCTCGGGTAGTATCTTCCTCCGAAGCCCCTGGTCATTTCAAAAAATCTGAAGGCCTCCTCCCTTCTTTGGCGAAAGTCATTGTCAGCACGAATGTACTCATCCATCTTTTGGAGCAATTTCTCCAAGGTCTGAGGAGGCTTCCGAGCAAAATATTGAGCTGCAGGTCCAGGTCGAAGCCCCTTGATCATAGCTTCGATAACAATTTTATTGGGCACCGTCGGAGCCTGCGCCCTCAATCGCAAGAACCTTCGGACATACGCCTGAAGGTATTCTTCGTGATCCTGAATACACTGGAAGAGGGCTTGAGCTGTGACCGGCTTCGCTTGAAATCCTTGAAAGCTGGTCAGTAACATATCCTTCAGCTTCTGCCATGAAGTGATTGTTCCCGGCCGAAGGGAGGAATACCAAGTCTGAGCAACATTCCTGACGGCCATAACGAAAGACTTCGCCATGACTGCAGCGTTGCCCCCGTACGAAGACACTGTTGCTTCGTAGCTCATCAAGAATTGCTTCGGGTCGG
Organism: Zea luxurians; assembly: GCA_029449295.1. Taxonomy (NCBI): domain Eukaryota; kingdom Viridiplantae; phylum Streptophyta; class Magnoliopsida; order Poales; family Poaceae; genus Zea; species Zea luxurians. The sequence continues at coordinate 58,405,554 of JAOPSE010000020.1, forward strand.
AGTGGCCGTCAAACATGGGAAGCTGGGGTGGCTTATAGGATGGAGGCCAAGGTATAGCCTGCAGCTCAGCAGACAGAGGAGAAACATCATCGAAAACAAAATTTCCCTGATGGAAATTATCATACCAATCATTTTCGGTGACGAAGCCCTCCTGATGAAGGTCTTTCTGATAAGTCCTTCTGTTCTGCTCATCGTGAGTGAGATGGCGAACTTCCTCAGAGGCTTCGTCTATTTGCCTTTGCAACTCAGCTAGGCGGGCCATCTTCTCCTTCTTCCTCTGCACTTGTTGATGTAGCATCTCCATCTCTCTGATTTCTTGGTCTAGCTCTTCTTCCTCAAGCGTCGGGCTGACGGCTTTCCTCTTCTGGCTTCGGGCCTCCCGAAGAGAGACGGTCTCCTGGTTGTGGTCCAGCGGTTGTAGTGCTCCTGCCCCAGTCGCTGAAGCTTTCTTCGGCGCCATAGTGAAGGTCTATAGCTTCCGAAGGTGTTCACAAAAACTTCGAAGTGGAAGTGAGTTCACCGGAGGTGGGCGCCAATGTTGGGGACTTGTTCTCAAATGCTAAGAATTAAGAACAAGGCAACACAGAAAATGTTAAATATTAAAACCCTTCGTCCTCCATAACATTATATCCCTTCGGAATTTAATGCATCTCAGACGAAGGTTTCGAAGGACGTACCTTCGTGAATATAATAAATAATGCCGAAGGACTCATATAAAGCGTGAAATATAAAGATCAACATAAGATCATTTCTATTTTATTAATATGAAGAAATAGAAATGATTTCATATTACAAATGTACCTTCGGTCCTTAGAGAAGGTAATAAGTACAACCGTGACGCAAAAGCCAATGCCAAGTCAACGTGAGCCGTACGGGAGTACTGTTCATCTATTTATAGACGCGGGACGCAGCCCACGTAAAATTACATCTATGTCCATTACATTTGTTAACGGTTTATGGAAATCTGTCGAGGCTCCCGAAGTCTTTTCATCTTTAAGTCGGTTCCCCCTTATATCATCGCGCCGAAGCTTCCCTGCGCACAGCTTCGGCTGCCCTCGACCTTCGTCTAGTTCGAGCTTCGTCCTGGCCGTGCTCCATATCCATAATTCCGAATCCGAAAATACCTGTTCACATAATCCACTTGGAAAACATTGTCAAATCATGTTTTTGAGGACCTTCGGAGGACGAAGGCCCCCAACAGTATATAAATAGAATCTCCTCTATAATAAATTGTCACCTTCTCTCCACATCTCTATATCTCGTTACCACTGAGCTTTAACACGTTATCAGCGTTGTTTCTATTAGAATTATAGGCATTTTCCGTATCATTTTAATTCTATAAATTAATATTATGATGATGACATATAAAAGATAATTAACCATAGAAATCGTAATCTCAAACATATCCATAATAATATGGATCATGAGAACACAAAGCATATGAATCATATAGATCATATAAATACGATAAACATATAAACTGACTAAACAATTGAAAATAAACAAATAGAAACATAAACAGCATGATTGTAAAATTAAAACAAACAGATATAACACATTATAAGGTAACAGAACAGATGAGATAAACTCTTTGCTATACATGAAACAGTACAAATGCATATATAAAACATATATAATCTGTAGAACGCAAAACAGTAAGGAAATAAACTGATCATACCCTCCCATGCGCTCTGATCTAGATCCTTGTCCAACTTCCTTTGTCATGTCGCAGATGTTTTGGGCAGTCGCGTAGACGCTCCCCAAAAACCTAATTGTCGATCCCCCGTGCAAGGTCTCGAACGGCACCGGCTTCGGAGGCACCTGCCCTCTCGCTTCTCTGTGCGCGCAGAGTCACAAGATGGAAATACCCTCACTCGGCGGCTGGACTGTGATTCTGAAAGTGGTGTGTTCGCGTGTACCGAGTGACAGGGGGTGCTCCTCTATTTATCCTCTCGCAGAGGGAAGCTGAAGGAGAAAGGTCGCCGAGTCACGCCAAGGGTCGGTCAGCTCTCGCCGAGTCATGCTATGAGTCGGCCAGCACTCGCCGAGTCACGCCATAAGTCGGCCAGCTGAAGGAGAAGGGTCACTCGGCTGACGAAGAGACAGGGTCACTCGGCTGACGTACGCGGTTAGTGAGTGCTAAAAATTAACACAACCACACCACGCCCGCTCGCCTGCCTGCCTGCCTGCCTCGCCTCGCCTCGTCATGCCACGCCACGCCACGCCACGCCCGGCCCGGCCGGCGGCGGCGGCGGCGCGCGCGCGCGTGTGGCACGCCCTTGTCCATTTCTTGACTTCTCAAGTTAAGTGGAATAAATCCCACCATATAAGTCAAGGCAAAAGACCCTTGGACTTCCAATGTGGTACTATTGGTATTCTCCACCATTACACACCATAGAGTTTATTCAATAAATGGGCCAACCCCATAAAAGATTCAACAATCCCCACCAAACTCTAGGGTTTGTAATGATGAAGTATCAGAATCACAATCCTTTGATATACCAGTGTTTCGATGGAGACTGTTAAGTTGAACATCCATCTAGAATAAGAGTTTCACTCATTCACAACTGAACAATGGACTAAGCCTTGAATTGACAGTTTTGTGCGAAATAAGATTCACTCAAATCCTTTGCTGATACTAGGCTGCAAAAGAGTATTCCCGCTGTTTAGAAGCATATAAGTCACACTTCAGTGCCTTTCATGAGTATTTAGGGATTACCCAAGTCCCATAGACTGTGACCAGCAGTCTGACTCATATAGGTGTATTCCTCAAAAGATGTTCTGTAGGACAACATCTCACCTTTATAAGACTCTTGGAATACATTAAGGTAAATACCATCCTGCCTTACAGAAAGGAAAGATGTGCATCAGAAATGAGTTAAGAAAGGGATATTTCCTCACAACCTACTCCTAGCTTGTTTCTCCACTCTACTTCACGGGATCTCCGATCACATAGAGCAGGTTACCACTAGATTAGATCTCACATGGGTCTCATACCCATTTCCCTCGATGCACTTTCTATCACATTGCGTGATAGACCCTTAGTGAATTGATCTGCCAGATTATTCGATGTGTGGACATAATCCACAGTTATAACTCCAGAGTTTTTCAACTTTCTGACAGATTTCAATCTCCTCTTAACATGCCTTGTAGACTTCATGTTATTCCTAGAACTGTTAACCTTTGTAATCACCGTTTGATTGTCACAGTTCATGGAAATAGCCGGTATCAGTTTTTCAACTACCGGTAAGTCCAATAGGAAATCACGAAGCCACTCGGCCTCAGCCCCAGCAGTGTCTAATGCTGCGAGTTCTGCTTCCATTGTAGACTTCGTTAAGATAGTCTGCTTGCAAGACTTCCAGGAAACAGCGCCACCTCCAAACAGAAACACATATCCGCTTGTGGCATAAAGCTCATCAGCATCAGAAATCCAGTTGGCATCACAATAGCCTTCCAGCACTTTTGGGTTTCCGGTATAATGAATACCGTATGTCATAGTACCTTTCAAATACCGCAACACTCTCTCAAGAGCACGCCAGTGATCATCTCCTGGTTTCGACACAAACCGACTTAGCTTACTCACAGCATAAGAGATGTCTGGCCTTGTTGCACTTGCAAGGTACATGAGCGAGCCAATGATCTGGGAGTATGTCAATTGATCCCTTGCTATTCTCCGATTCTTTCTCAATAGCACACTAGGATCATAAGGTGTTGGAGCAGGATCACAGTCACTAAAACCAAAGCGACTCAATACCTTTTCCACATAATGGGATTGTAACAAAGTTACCCCACCATCAGCTTCTCTAACAAGCTTGATGTTTAGAATGACATCAGCTTCTCCCAAATCTTTCATCTCGAAATTGCTCGATAGAAGATTTTTAACTTCCTCAATCACATTGAGATTTGATCCAAAGATCAAGATGTCATCAACATAAAGGCACAACATAACAGACTCACCCCCACCATATCGATAGTATACACACGTGTCAGATTCATTTACAACAAAGCCAGCTGTTGTAAGAGTATTATCAAACTTTTCATGCCATTGCTTAGGTGCTTGTTTTAGGCCATACAATGATTTTATCAACCTGCACACCTTGTTCTCTTGACCATCCGCAATGAACCCTTCTGGCTGATCCATGTAGATCTCCTCATCCAACTCTCCATTAAGGAAAGCTGTCTTAACATCCATCTGATGAATGATAAGACCATAAGAGGCTGCCACGGCTATTAATGTGCGAATTGTAGTCAATCGAGCCACTGGTGAGTAGGTGTAAAAGAAATCTTCACCCTCCTTTTGGGTATATCCTTTGGCCACAAGCCTTGCCTTGTACCTCTCAATTGTACCATCAAGCCTAAGCTTTTTCTTGAAGATCCATTTGCAACCTATAGGTTGACAACCATAGGGACGGTCAACGACCTCCCAAGTTCCATTAGACATAATAGATTCCATCTCACTCCTTACTGCTTCCTTCCATAAGTCAGCATCAGGAGAGGAATATGCCTCACTAATGGTAGTTGGTGTGTCTTCCACAAGGTACACTATAAAGTCATTACCAAAGGATTTTGCAACCCTCTGTCTCTTGCTCTTTCGAGTGACTATAGTGTCATCCTCCTCAGGGATATGCTCGTGAGAATCCTCAGCATGATCTATAGGAATCGATAGTTCGTGCTCATGGGGAATTATAGTCTCATGACTTGTATCACTAGGTGTATTCTTCATGGGAAACTCATTCTCAAAAAATGTTGCGTCTCTTGATTCCATGATAGTATCAGTATACATATCAGGCACATCAGATTTTATAATTAAGAACCTATACCCAGTGCCGTGAAAAGAGTACCCAAGGAATACACAATCAACAGTTTTAGGCCCAAGTTTACGCTTTTTGTTGATTGGCACATTCACTTTAGCCAAGCAACCCCAAGTGCGCAAATATGAGAGATTTAATCTTCTCTTTTCCCATTCCTCGAATGGTGTGATCTCTTTGTTCTTTGTTGGAACTCTATTCAGGACATGACATGCTGTCAAAATCGCCTCACCCCACCATGCCTTGGATAATCCCGCTGTACTCAACATGGCATTCACCAAATCTGTTAGAGTGCGGTTTTTCCTTTCAGCAATCCCATTGGATTGTGGTGAGAATGGCGGTGTCCTCTCATGAATAATACCATGTTCCACGCAGAACTCATCAAACACATCAGAGAAATATTCTCCACCTCGATCAGACCTTAACCGTTTTATTTTCCTCTCAAGATGGTTCTCTACTTCAGCTTTATAGGCCTTAAAATGATTGAACGCTTCATCTTTTGTTTTTAAGAGATACACATAACAAAATCTAGTGGAGTCATCTATAAAAGTGAGAAAGTATCTTTTACCACCTTTGGTCAAAATTCCATTCATCTCGCACTGATCAGAATGAACAAGTTCTAGAGGTGCCAAACTCCTCGCCTCAGCAGCCTTGTGAGGCTTGCGGGGTTGTTTTGATTCAACACACACATGGCACTTAGACTTTTTGACCAAGTTAAATTTAGGAATTAAATTTATATTTGCTAACCGCATAAGACAGCCAAAGCTTGCATGACAAAAACGTGAATGCCATAAATCCGACTCATCAGAAAAATGAACAGAATTCACGAGTTTATTACACACATCATGCAGTGATAAGCGGAACAAGCCTCCGCAGTCATATCCTTTACCAACAAAAATACCATGTTTAGACACAACACATTTATTAGACTCAAGAACAACTTTGTATCCATCTCGACATAGCATAGACGCGCTAACGAGATTCTTCTTGATAGAGGGCACATGCTGCACGCTCTTCAATGGCACCGTCTTTCCCGAAGTAAACTTCAGAATGACCGTACCAACACCAAGAACATGAGCACGCAACCCATTTCCCATTAACAAGGCGTCAGACCTCTCGACCTGGTAGGAGGAGAACATAGAGGCATCAGCACACACATGGATATTTGCACCACTGTCCATCCACCACTCAGGTGAATTACAAACTGAGAGAACAAATGGTAAAGAATTACCATACCCAGATGTTCCATCTCCAGTTTCAGTGGTTACAACATTAGCTGATTTCTTGTCCTGAGTGAACTTGCGATCAGGGCACTCTCTAGCCCAATGTTGATCACTGCCACAGACAAAGCAACCTCCCTTTCCCTTGTTATTGTTGTTCTTCTTTTTAAATTGTCCTGTTTGAACAGGTTTATTCGCGTTCTCTGGTTTGTTCTGGTTTTTCTTCTTGTTAAACTTGCGGAAGTTTCTCTTCTGCACCACATTAGCAGTAGAGGTCTCCACACCTTTTCCATTGTCCTTTGATCTAGCTCTTTCCTCAACATCAAGAGTACCAATGAGCTCCTCCACATTGAACTCTTGTCTCTTATGTTTGAGAGAGGTAGCAAAGTCCTTCCAAGAAGGTGGCAACTTGGCGATTATACCGCCAGCCACAAACTTGTCAGGCAAAGGACAAGGAAAAAGTTCGAGTTCCTTAGCTAGTGCCTAAAACTCATGAGCCTGTTCCACTACAGATCGGTTCTCAACCATCTTGTAGTCATACAACTGCTCCATGAGGTACAGCTCGCTACCAGCGTCAGTAACTCCAAACTTTCCAACAAGAGCATCCCACAGCTCTTTCCCTGTGGGAAGGATGATATAGCTTTTCTAGAATTTTGTATCCAGTGCGCTAATTACTGCTCCTCGAAAGAGGTTGTCTTCAGCCTTAAACTTAGCCTCATCCTCAGGAGGTAAGTTGGCAGGCTTGCCCTCAGCGGCATGAAAACAAGACATTGCAGTTAGCCACAATTTCATCTTAGCTTTCCATATCAAGAAGTTTTTACCATCAAAAGGATCAGGCTTTAGCACAGCAGCAAAACCTCTGACAGAAAAATGTCTAACCTTAGGTTTTTGGATTGTTAGAATTATAGGCATTTTCCGTATCATTTTAATTCCATAAATCTCTACTACTAATTAAGCACCTAATGTAGGCGTTCACAGCCAACCGTGGTGCACGGTTCTGCCGCATCCAGAGCGTCCAACCCGCATCCAACGCCCCTGCCGCGCTCGTCCCAGTGTTCCAGCGTTCCCGCCCGCAGCCCCGCGGCCCCGCGCCCCCGCAGCCCCGCAGCCCCGCGGCCGTTTACCCCGCCGTCTCTCTCGATCCCCAAATCTCTCGCGCTCTATGGAAGTCGCTCTATGGAAGGTGAAACTATGCATCCCCAACTCCCTCGCGCTCGTCCCTGCTCGCGGACCCCAAATCCCTCGCGCTCGTCCCTGCTCGCGGACGGCGGCCTCGATCCGCGCTCGCGCTCTATGGAAGGTGAGCCGCCGACGCCTACATGGAAGGTGAGACCGTGCATCCCTATCTCTCGTGCTCTATGGAAGGTGAGCCGCCGGCGCCTACATGGAAGCTGACCCGTGCATCCCCAAATCGATCCCCAAATGGAAGCCGCTCGATCCCCAAATCGACGGAATCACTGCTCGCGGACGGCGGCCTCGATCCGCGCTCGCGCTCTACATGGAAGGAGGTGACAGCGGCATTTTTTTTCTGATTGCGCACGGAATTGCAGCCTCCAGGTTCGACTGATTCCCTGCTCCCGCTCTCTGATTGCGATTTTCTCTCAAGCTTTCATATAACATGCAGGCACGCCACAACAACCAAAATATCTTTCCCCGTCGCTCTGCCATAATCTACCTGCGCTCTGCCAATCATTCTCGGCGCTCTGCCAGGTACGCCCAGCAACTTGTTATTCCTCACGGTTAAACTTTACAATGGTCTGCTTTACAAAGGTTTTTTGCGGGCAACACTTGTTACGCCCAACACTTGTTATTCCTCAATTAACTTAGTTCATCGATGCTGCTCTAAGGCTTTGCTAGCTGTTTGTGCATGGGAGATTTTCTTCGATCTGGGATCATATTAGTGGTTTAGGCAATGAGCAATTTGTCACTGACATAGGATAAAGTAGATGCTGGCGTTGTCACTGACATAGGCAATGAGCAATTAGTTTACTCTTGGCATTTACCTTCTGGCATTTGGGTATGATGGGGATGCAACGTTCTGGCATTTGGGTATGATGGGAAATTACTTTACTCTTGGCACTAAACTGATGCATACTTTACTCTTGCAAAATCATGTAACACTAATATACTCAGATCTGCAACTAAACATTGTAGAGTCGTAGGTTACAAAAATGAAGTTTTAAGCTTTTGTTTCCAGTCTCAAGAAATTGATTAAAAAGATGAGCTCTGTTTAGGCTTGTCAATATCTAGACAAGTTTTTGCTGTTATCAGTGTAGTGCTCAATAAGTATGTTGTTACTAGCTAGGTATTACCAAATGTTAAAACTGGTTAGCCATCATGAAATCAAAATCATCCTAAATCATTTAGCTTCTGGTTTGCCATAGTATTGATCCAACTTTGCATCTAGCTTAGCCAACAAATTAGGAGGATTTGTTTTTTGTGGTAACACATTCATTCGTGCACAAGGATAAATTCAAGAGGGAGAATCTGTAACAATAGATGAAGCGACGAAAAGTTTCTTTTATGGTCAGTGGAAATTTATCTAGGAAATTTCCACTAACCATAAAATCCTGTTCAGCGACGAAAAGTTTCTTTTAAATGTGTATGCATCAGTTTCTTGCTTGCTTTTTTATCTAAAACATATGAAAGCTTGTAATAACTTTGAATATAGTCAAACCTGGAGGCTGCAATTCATTTAAAAGAGGAGCTGGATGTTATGAAAATAGGTGGAGCTGGATGTCATGAAAATAGGTGGAGCTGGATGTCTCCTGAACAGGGTTTATGTTTGCTGAGTTTAGGTGGCTATAAAGCTGATTGCTTTATGGATTTATACGTTACTCTCTCCATTTCAAATCGCAAGCCGTTCCGGCTTCTGCTGACTGTTTGGGATTTTATGGCAACTTTTATGTGGTACTGCTACGACCACATTTTAAATTATACAGTTGCCCCTTGTATTTATTTGAGCATCATTTATTTTAGTCTTGTTCGCTAGCTAGCACATTTTAAATTAAAAGGAACTGACTTCTTTACAATATCCACTGTTTGCACACCTGATGTGGTACATTTTATGACTTTTTTCAGTTCGTTCTTTAGTAGCCTGTTGTTTGGGCTAGCGAGGTTTTGCGGAAGAAGGAAGGGAGAGGCACTTGGTTGACCCGGAACGGACGGCAGGACACCGCCGAGGGTTCGCAGCAACTCAGCGACAGCTTCCGCGACTTCTCAGGCCAAGGTAAGTTTTAAGTGAATTTTTCTCTGCAACTGTTCTTTAGTAGCCTTCGATATGTTAGTGAATTTCAATGCTTCCGTTAAGTAATACAATGCTGATCTTGTGTGTATTGGGGTTTTTTATTGGGGTATAAAGTTTATATATGCATTCTTCCAGTATATATCGGTTGATGCTAATTTTTAGTTAAAATTGTGCGTGGGGAGGCTTAGCTGGTAGTATACTTTGAGTTCGATGCACTTGCATCCGTTCACAATTCTCTTTGTCATCTGCTACTCTTCATGTTCATTGACCAACTGTTTCCTCTCTTGTAGTTGTTCTAGACTTAAGCGCGTGTACGTGTTCTTATAATGTTTCATTCTTCTTCCTTATCTCTTAGCTTCTTATAATGTTTCATTCTTCTTCCTTATCTCTTAGCTTCTTAGTGCAACTTATCATTGACACAACTCATTTTCTTGTTCAAGATGTCCCTTACTGTATCCTATTTCCTTTAGACTTGAACGCAAATCCTCATTTTATTGTTGAAGATGTGCCTTACTGTATCTTATTTCTTAACGGTCACAAATTGTATCCTATTACCAATAGAACTGCAATTACCAACGGTCACGCATTCTACCCCAGCCCTTTGCACTTCCGCAAATCACCTGATGGTAAAGTTGAGTGCTGATGGCAATGTTGTTTTCAGCATCTTCATCACATACCCAGACTTGAGTGCTGACAGCATGGCCTTCTTCATCGCACCTACCAAGAATTTCTCTGATGCACGGGCAGGCAATTACTTTGGCTTGCTCAACGAAAACATAAAAATGATCTGCTTGCATTACAATGTTTTTTTGTTATTTAAAATTACATGAAAATGTGTAGCAGTGAACAAAACATAAGTAATGAAGCATACGTCCTTCCTTCCGTACCTGCTCCTCCTCACAACATTGACTTCTCTTAGTTGACTGCTGATGGAGTTTAACTCTAGCAAATGATCTGCTTGCATCCTCCTTGTCAATTACAGAAAGAAATAAACCTTACATGTTTATTTTGAGAGCCACAAGTTATCTTCCATTGTAGTGCCCTGCTATCAAATGGAACTGAGAATTCTTCAGCAACACGTTTCATTACTCGCAACACGTTTCAGCAATACTGGAGGTTCAGAACAAACTGTTGCACATAAAAATTAAGAAAAGAAAAAGCATTTCAACACCTCAGAATTAACAAAAGGCTGGACAGAACTCCCATATCTCTCTGTGAATAAATGTCTGAGGTCACACAGTTCGAGTAGACACAGCTTCCAAGGCTTCTTGCGGGCATTCACTGTTAAGGAACATCACAACCAGTATCCTTTTTGCGGAAAATTGACTGTGCTTCTCCCTATTGTTAAGGAACATCACAACAATTTTCTTATGCAGCAAATATGACTGTGCTTCTCCCGATTGTCTTTGCATAGAAAATTGTTGTGGCCAGTACAAATGCTCTTATCTTGCCACGGACGATTTTTCTTTGCCATCCTACCACCAGTATCCTTTTTCCTAGAAGGAATTTGGGACCCTTCTTTCTTAGATCTTTTAATATTAGGCAGATTGGACTTGGAGGTTTGTGCAGGTCATTTTTTTCCTTTATCCAGTTCGATGACTTTAGCTGCATAAGAATTAGATTGGCTGTGAGGCCTTTCAGATCGGTGACTTGTGCTTTAGGAAAGACAGAAAAAACATTGAATACAAATCGTTAGTCAGAACAAACATAGAACTGAAGAAAACGGGAGCTCACATGTTCTGCTAACTACAGCATAGGTCCAGAAAAAAAATGCTTCACTGAAAAAAGATGCAACGTTCCTTAAAAGGAAGTCTATGAATACATCATTTCTTCTTTAATTAAGGTAACCTGGAAACTAAACATGTCATTCATTTTACTGCACATGCTGTTCTCCAGCCCCCAGGTTAGCTACCTTGACTGATAGAATTTTCAACTTAAACGCGACATATGCATGAGAACAGGAGTATGGTATGCCTTGAGCACAAAAGAACAAGAAAATCACTACCGTGGCATTATGTGTTTCCGTTGCAACGCACGGGCACTCACCTGCGACGGTGAAGCACACAACACTCAACATAAACATCAAGTCCCAAAGAACAAGTGTCATATTAGTTATAATATTTTTACCAGAATATTATTATGACATGTGTTCTATTTAAATTTTTAAATTTTAATGCAACAAGGTTTTGATGGAACCGGTCGTATTGAACCGCGATAGAGCCGCAATGGACCGCCTAAAACGGATGCCTATGTAAGTTATTATATATAAATATATTTACACACAATTTGTCTATCAAAGTTATGACCGTTATTTAGTCGTATGTTTAATATAGCTTCAGGTTGTTCGACGACTACCGTGAAGAAGATTTTTATGGGCTACCGCGGAAATACAGTATTGTCGCTCGGGTAGAAGTTAAATTCCCGAAGGAACCACGTTTCCGTGACAGACAACATTTCATTTTTTCTGACATCAATGTAAGCCAACAATTCTTTAAGTTTCATTTTCAAAGTTACACGATCTTCATACCATCGCCTCTTCTCCTACTGAAATACTATTAGGGAGCCAAGATCGAGGCCATAACATATATGTATGAGACAGTCAAACATTTCAACAATTTGCTCCATGAAAAGCATGTTTACGAGATGCATAATGTAAAGTTCAGTCTTCATCCGGGTGAATTTAATTTTCGTCATCTAAATGGTCCCATGGAATTGTGTCTTGACCAACAAACTATTGTGGAGCCATACACTGTTCCAATTCAAATGGCGCCATTCCCAAAACAAATACTCTTGAACCTTGCTGATATTGCCGAGTTGCCAAACAGGACTTTAGTCGGTAAGAATATATCGATCTCTTAATATTATTAAAATATCGTTTACACAACCTTCAGTATTAATCCATTTATAAATTGTTATTTTTGTAGACATTATGGCTATTGTAGTCCACTTGGATACAATTCATCGCACAATGTGGGGCCCTTTCAAAAAGATTGTTATAATGGATGCTAGGTATATTCCGTAGAGTGTATATTCCTGGCACAGTATATATATATTCAATTCTACCAAAATCAATTACTAACCTATTCTTACCAAAATCAATGTCGTAGAGGGTATTTACATATCATTAAGGTTTGGGGTGACCTACTAAACAAAAATGCACTCCGCTGGGCGTTGGCTAAGGAGGATTATGGCATAATAATTGGGACTATGTTTAGACGGTTCAGAAGACAAGGTACAACCTATCTTACGCCTTTCAAAAACTTCTGTCACTAAGTTTTGCTTTATAATGATTCGTAAAGGATATTTAAATGTGTAATTCTAGATTGCCTCGAGTCTTCAGATCATACCGCAATACACTTCAATCCGTTCCATCACAACACCCATCATTTTGGACGTAAGTATATTCTAAAAAATTATTTACATTTAAATAGTGATTGTTCTCATTATATCATGAACTACGTGTAGATGTGATTAATTGTGGCATTCATTGCAGCAATTCAACAAGCTTTGGTGGCGCTGAACAACCGTCAGTTTGCTGTTACATTTCTTGAAGAACAAAGGCGTAGATAGATTCTACAAATTCACAAAGAGCAATAATTGGGTCTATGTTTAGGCCTCCTGTGATTCTATAATGATAGAATACGTGTTGTACTGTTATTGATCAACCAAAAGCAACATGAGGCAAACTTTTATGTCTATGAATTTTGTTTGTAATACCTATGACATGGGTTTAATAAGAGATATTTTGTGGATTTTTTTGTTCCCATGATTAATAAATATTTTGTGCGAAAAATTGAATTCCCGTAAAAATTAGTGCAAACTTACTTAGCATCGCCAGATGGTGAAACTACATGAAGAAGCTCCTGTGGAGTTGAGCCTGGAACCAATTCATAACACCCCTTGGGAGCATCACGAGCTTCAAATCGGACGAGAAGTGTTCAAATTAAAGCTCTATAAAACGTAGATCTAAAGTAACAAAAATGTCTAGCGTGAGGTGTTGCTTCATACGCAACAAGACTGCTAGACTTGAGTAGATCGTAGAAACAGTTCAAATTATCATTTCAACCAACCTTTATATACGCGAACAGTTCAAATAATCATTTGAGAGCCTAGCGTCCAGTGAGAGTTTCATAGTCAAGAGGCATATTTGGATGAACACGAGAATGAAGGTTTGTCTTCGGCAATTCAGGGAAATCTTGATCAGGCTCTTCGTCTTCAAAGTGACGGTTTCCTGAAAACAGCTCACTCTTAGGAGGCAATGGCCTTTCCACAGACTGAATTTCCACATCATTTTCAACTTCGGAATCTGAACACAGTCCCTCAGAATCATCAAACTTTATCTCTGAGTGCACCTTCCGATCAGCACGATAGTTCCTTCTCCGTGTCTTCGTTGAGTCCAATCTGCAGGGTAGCCGTCTTTGTCATATTCTACATGGTTCTTTCCACTGAACCTTCTTCTACTGTATGTTTTCCCTTCATGATGATTTTGTTCATCAAAGGCATTTGCATTTTATTTCAAGGAGGATCTACTCGAGTTGCTCATCGACTGTCTCTTTTGTGGAATTTGCTTCTTCATTAGCGGGTATACTAGCTCCGAACTGCATCCTTTTCTAATATTATCATGTGTTTGTTGGACCGTATGTTTAGTACGTTTTGCACATGTTGGATATTTGGACATTGTTGAATCACATTTTTTGATTGCCCCGTGCTTGAGTAAATAACATTATCAAATGTAGTTTCATAATTTATCTCTCTCATGTGATACAGATATTAATCAAACTTAGGATAGTTTGAACTAGAAGAAACGTTCCACTGTCCATAATAGGGTTTCTTTATGGAGAACGGAGAACCGATAGAAACAGACCAGATGGAACATAATGATGGTCGCACACCATTGACAAACATCTCAAACACCATTACTATAGGTAAAGGTTATTACACGCGTGTCGATTAACGTTTGAAAACGTAGTATGTAGGGGAACACTAATACACAAGGTTATATTGTAGCTGATGAAAATGGATCAAAATCGCTTGGTCCAATTGTCGATGCTAAGGAACGTAAGAGGCAAAGGGAAAGGGAAAGATATGCCGCGATGACCGTTGAACAAAAAACGAGAAAAGTAGAAAGCGTCGTGAAGTAAGCCAACGAAATAAAGGACCTCCTATACAGCCAGAGGTATATGATCATCTTGGTTCAGGTATATGATCATTGTAACAATTATTTTAATAGATCCTCTTGTGGATTAGTGAATATATGTTAATCTTATTTTTGGTTTTCATTGTGTTTCATAGTTAGTCTTTCAGATGGATGTAGCACAATTGATTTCACAAACTTCGCAACACAAGGTATTGCGGGTATACCAATCACAATTTTTTTCACCCATCGTTTTCTGCTAGGGAGATTTGTAGCCATGAAAATCATTTTTCCACTGTTGATTTGGCAGTTCCAAATAATAACACTTCACCGACCGATAATTTTAACGAACGAGAAAGGCAAAGGCATAGAGAAAGACGTGCAAAAATGTCAGTAGACCAAAGGAACGAGTTGAATAAGAAGCGTCGTGATGCGCGACAACAAAACAAGGGACAACATATGATGTCCACTGTGTTAGGAGGTGATGAAACAAGTCAAATTTAAAATAACGTTTCTGTGCATAAACCTAGACTTAGAAAGTAATGTGTGCATTGTTTTTTAGATGGAAACGAAAATGTAAATGCCAATCAAGATGATGATAGCGATTGGTTGCATAGGAACGAGACATTCAAGGCAGACGATGTTTTCACAACTAGAGACCTACTGACACCAGGTACATGACTGTTCACTCAACTAATTTTGCAAAATAGCTGATTTCAGGCGGTTTAACGTATACATGCCTTATTCTAGGTGGTGTGCAAGAAACTGTTGGTAACATGCCTAACCATAATTTGGAAAGGGCCGCCTACTTTAGAGAGCGGTACAAAAACTTAACTCCCACAGAGAGGGAGTATAGGCGTGAACGCGTTAGGTTGTATAATAATACACCAAAGCGGAAAGGGTCAAAGATAGAGTACATAAGAAAACGTAGAGCATTGTTGGCTGACACATTGAGTCAGGAGTCCATCGCCATGGAGTCCCCAACATATACCCCTGAGGTTGTACACCCTGCAACAAATGCAATTGAACCTGATGGATCCACAGTTACCCCCTGCGACTGGGTTATCCCTGAAATCGCCAGTAACCCGTTCCTGCCAGCTTCAACGCATACTGAGGATGCCGATTCACTTCATATGTCTACTAGACCACTAAGACATAAACAACATGTGCCACGTGGTGAAAGATAAGCTATCTTAGCCCATCGAAACCGGCAATTTGAAGCATCCATTTCAAGGAACAAGGCTACTGCGACTGAGGATACTATGGGTGACGCTGGGGAAGGGGATGATCGGACACAACCCCATATGACTGCAAAGATCAACAACAATGGTAATTACTATCATTGTTTTCAAGTCGGACGAGTTGTCGGTCATTTTGGCTGATCGACTTGGACGATTAATCGTGACCACTATCGATTGATCGGATGACTTGAAAACAATGATTACTATCCTATCTTAAATGGATGCAGCATGACCCTTGTTGGCGTGTAGTCCGACTAAACGTGTGTTTCCATCAGTACAATGTAGGAATCAATGCCATGATGCTATCGTGGCAACAAATGAGAGTGCAAGTATGACCGAACAAGGAAGTGGGGTGGATCATACCCAGTCGAAGCCAAGGGTCATTTCCAATGGTAATTGTTAAGAATCTTTATTCAGGTTACATATTTTCCCCACCCTGTTATCCTGAATGCCCTTGTATTTTATGTGGCTTGTATTTTCACGTTCCAGTTGATGACGATGACGGTGTCGTATTTGAAGACGATGCTGATGAGAATGAGGGATACCTATTCGCTGGGCAATGTACTAATTTCAATCTTTTTATGATACTAATGCTAATATAAATACATATGTCTTACTCATTGTTTCCAAAAAATATCAGATGAGGATACCGATGAGGATATAGAGGTCGATGTTAGTCAAGATGAATCGACTGCCACTGATGTTTCTGACCCGTACGACAAGGTGTACAATAACATTCCTGAAGAAACACATATGCTCAAGACTGTTCCCAATTGCGGTTATTGCACCGCGAAGAAGTTTGAGTATGAGACACCTGGTTTTTGTTGTCGTGGTGGGAAGGTTGAGCTAGCCCCACTGGAGACCCCTCCCCAACTCAAGAGGTTGTGGGATAGTGCAGACTCTGATGCTAGGCACTTTCGTGATAACATTAGGTTTTTTAATGGCCATTTCTCTTTCACTTCCCTATATTGTTGCCTCGATAGTATGACAACTAATGTAAGGGATTCTGGTATATACACGTTCCGAGCACAGGGCATGATGTACCACAATATCAAGTCATTTGGTAGGGATGGTGGGGCAGAGCATAAACACCTTGAGCTTTACTTTTATGATGATGATCCCACTCTCGAGCATCGGTACCGTAAGTGTCGCGAAGAGCATCAACAGAAAGACAAAGAGGTTATTTGACAGATAGTCGACATACTACGTGGAAACCCGTACTCCGAGCACCTTAGGACCATGGGCCACGTTAAGAACCTTGATGACTATCGTATCACGTTGAACCTAGACCAGACGTTGAACCAGAAGACATATAACACACCTCTCACTTCGGAGGTGGCCGCTGTCTGGATCGAAGGGAGCGAAGGGCGAGGCCAGTTCAGCAAGAGTGTTATGCTCCATGGGAAGGACAGTTCAAGCCACTGCATCCGCTCATACCATGGATGCTACGATGCACTATCATATCCACTGTTCTTCCCTAGAGGCGAACTTGGTTGGCACGCAAATATCCCAAAGGTTGGAGTATCCATGGACGAAGTGAATGCATACCGTGCGACACATAGGGCAAGTAATGCAAATGATGAAGATGCAGGTTAGTTGTTTGTTTATATTTTGAAATATTTGCGCATTATTAACTATCTTTTCATCATCACTCACTTTATAATCCTTGCGTATGCAGAATCTCCTAGCCATTTATGTGTGTCTGTACGTGACTACTACTGCTACAAATTCCAGATTCGCCCCGGGGTATTCAATCCTATACTTCATGGAAAGCGGCTTTTTCAGCAGTTCGCGGTCGACACGTACATAAAGATTGAGAACTCTCGTTTAGATTACATACGCAAGAATCAGGATCAGTTAAGGGCAGACCTATACCAGGGCTTGGTGGATAGCATGCTAGATGGAGATATTAGAGGAGAGAAGGTTGGCAAGCGAACTGTGCTGTCGACGTCGTTTATTGGCGGTCCTCGTGACATGAGACGTCGATATATGGATGCTATGGCTCTGGTGCGGAAGTTTGGTAAACCAGACATATTTCTTACCATGACATGTAACCCTAATTGGGATGAGATAAGGAGAGAGCTTCTCCCTGGGCAGACACCGCAAGATCGTCCGGATCTTGTAATGCGTGTCTTTCATGCCAAGCTACAAGAGTTAAAGCATCGACTGACTAAACATGATATTCTTGGTAAGGTCCGAGCCTACGTCTATGTCGTGGAGTTTCAGAAGCGGGGTTTGCCGCATGCCCATTTTCTACTCATAATGCAGAGAAAGTACAAGCTCACATGTCCTGAGCAGTATGACCTTTTGATCTCAGCCGAGATCCCAAGCAACAAGTACCCTGAACTACGAAAGATGGTTATCAAGCATATGATGCATGGCCCGTGTGGGTCGCTAAACCCTAACTGCCCATGCACTAAGGGTCGTAAATCGTGCAAGAATCATTACCCTCGGCCTTTCAGTGACACAACCTTGCAAGGGAAGGATTCGTACCCTATTTATAGACGTCGTGACGATGACCGTAAAGAAAAGGTCCAAGGGTGCGAACTGGACAATAGATGGGTTGTCCCTTATAACCCATACCTCCTTCGTCTCTTCAACTGCCACATCAATGTCGAGGCATGTGGGAGCATCAAGGCTGTTAAATACCTGTTCAAATACATATACAAAGGCCATGATCGTGTGTCTGTTGTTATGAGAGATGCGAGCAAGGCAGATGATGATGTTGATGAGATCAAGCAGTATAGAGATGCAAGGTGGGTGACTCCTCCGGAAGCCTCGTGGAGGATATACGGCTTTGAGCTTAGTCAGATATCTCCACCTGTGATGCAGCTGCAACTCCATCTTCCAATCATGCACATGGTTGCGTTTCACGAGAGGCAAATGGTCGAGCGAGTCGTCAACCGTCCAGGTGTTGATAGGTCGATGCTCACAACATATTTTGAGGCGAATAGGCTACACGATGAGGCTCGTTGCATCCTATATCGTGATTTCCCTGAGTGGTACACTTGGCAGAGTGGTAAGGGAAAAGTATGGCAACGGAGGAAACGAGATACAGGTGGACAAGTCGGTAGAATAGTCTCTGCTCATCCGGCCGAGGGGGAGCGCTACTATCTTCGTGTTCTCCTAAACCACGTGACTGGCGCCGCCTCCTATGTGGATCTAAGGACAGTTGATGGTGTTACCCTACCGACTTTTCGTGAGACAGCAGAGAGAAGAGGACTGCTTGAGTCGGACAACACACTGGATGAGTGTCTCACTGAACGTGCTCTTTTCCAGATGCCATCGTCGCTACGACGGCTTTTTGCCACAATACTTGTGTACTGTGAGCCAAGCGATGTGGCTGTACTCTGGCAGAAACACAAAGATTCTATGTCCGAGGACTATCAACAAAAGAGTCAGAACAAAACTCATGTTGAGCAGATGGTATTGATTGACATTAGGAACATGCTGCAGTCAATGGGAAAGGACATAAAGACATTCCCTCTACCTCCTATGATCGACACATATGACGATGCTATTGGTACTGCTCGGGAGGTTTACGAGGAGGAAAGTATCCAACCGACAGTGGAAGATGTGGCTCTTAAAGACTCTCTTAACGAGGAACAGAGGGCCGCCTATGATAAGATTATGTCTGCCGTTGACACCGATCAGGGCGGATTATTCTTTGTGGATGGACCTGGTGGCACCGGGAAGACTTATCTATACAGAGTGCTGCTCGCGACGCTACGCAACTAGGGCAAGATTGCAGTGGCAACAGCTACATCTGGCGTTGCGGCTTCCATAATGCCTGGAGGAAGAACCGCCCATTCACGCTTCAAGATACCACTCACTATTGACGATGGCGCTGTATGTAGCTTCACGAAGCAGAGTGGAACGGCAGAGTTGCTACGGAAAGCATCTCTCATTATCTGGGACGAGGCTTCTATGACTAAGAGACAAGCCGTGGAGGCACTGGACAATAGCATGCGCGATATAATGGGTCGCCCCGCACTGCCATTTGGTGGTAAAACCATTGTCTTCGGTGGAGATTTCAGACAGGTCTTGCCTGTTGTTCGTAAAGGGTCAAGGGCTCAAGTGGTCGCGTCTTCGCTATGGATGTCTTACCTATTGGAGTCCATGTCCCACTTAAAGCTTGTTAGCAACATGAGAGCAAAAAACGACCCTTGCTTTGCGGAGTTTTTGCTGCGCGTAGGCGGTGGAACTGAGGAAACTAATAGTGACGGCGACATTCGTCTTCCTGATGATGTGTGTGTGCCTTACAGTGGGAGTGACAACGATCTTGACAACCTAATAGACTTTGCTTTCCCAAATCTCAACGAAAATATGTCTGATTCCACCTACATCACTTCAAGGGCGATACTGTCAACACGGAACGACTGGGTTGATATGATAAATGTTAAGATGATTGATCGTTTTCAAGGGGAGCATATGGTGTATCATAGTTTCGATAGCGCCATGGATGATCCCCACAACTACTACCCACCCGAGTTCCTAAACACATTGACGCCTAATGGGCTACCACCTCATGTTTTGAAGCTTAAGATTGGATGTCCTGTTATATTGCTCCGGAATATAGACCCTGCAAATGGACTTTGCAATGGCACCAGGCTGGTCGTTCGTGGCTTCCAAAGAAATAGCATTGACGCAGAGATTGTACTGGGTCAACACGTTGGAAAACGGATTTTCCTACCGCGTATACCGTTGTGTCCCTCCGATGAAGAGATGTTCCCTTTCCAGTTCAAAAGAAAGCAGTTTCCTGTACGGCTTAGCTTTGCAATGACGGTTAACAAAGCACAGGGTCAAACTATTCCCAATGTTGGTGTATACTTGCCTGAACCAGTGTTCTCTCATGGCCAACTATATGTTGCTCTATCTAGAGCGACGGCCCGATCGAACATAAAGATTCTTGTCATCCCAGCTGTCGATGGGAGGAAAAAGTCAAGGAAGGGTGTAAAGAAAACCCCCACCGTAGATTGTGGGACATATACCAAGAACATCGTCTACAAAGAGGTCCTAACAAATTAGACCCATGGTAAGAGTTGCATGTTCAGCTAACAAACTAATAGGATGATGTTTGTCTTATGTTTGATTGATCTGGTGTATTATCAAGTCATGTTTGCATGCTACAATTGTTTTTATTAGAGCCGCACATGTTTGTGTATTATTAGAGCATGCATACTATCTTAAAGTATTGTTGAGTTTTGGATCATTTGTGAAATTAGCAATAATAATTTTTATGCATCTAACAATTTGTTATGAATGTAGGTTTTTGTCCCGCGAGAATGGAATCTCTATTTGTAGGCTTGTCTCATAACAAGCCAAAAACATCGGTGGCAACCGCAATAGTTCGAGAAGGTATTAAAAATTTCATAGTTCTGTATGGATCAATTTGTATTTTTTGTAATAACTAATTTTAGTTTTATCTCATGATTGGTTGCTCCTAGACTATATTTGCACGCAAGGTGATCTTGCTCTCATCGATTTTATCAAGGAAATCCCTTGTGAACCAAGGGTAGAAGTGGTTCTTATTGATGATGCCTTTGTTGAAAGGAAGTGGATGGAGTGTTTATTTCAGCCGAGCGCATATTTAGGTGACGAGGTAATCCATGCTTAGTTTTTATATTTGGCGACGTTGTTATGTATAAGTTTTTTATTCATCCTGGTATTTTTAACCACAACTTACACACTTGCAGGTTATAGACTGTTACATAAATTTGATAAAAGCTCAAAAGCATCTAAAGTGCCGATCTGGAGGTCGCGTTCACATAGAAAATGCTTTCCAGTTCAATTTCCTGAAGCGAGATGGTGATCTTGAAATTAAAACAGAGGAGCTATATCCAATTAAAGACATGACACACATATGTAGCGCTGAACGAAGGGTGTTACTTTACCTAGACCATGACATGGTACATATGAGTTTGCAATCTGAACAGTTAGTGTTTATATGTATTTTATTCTTATGCAAGTATTTATAATTGTTTTGTAGGTGTTTATTCCGATAAACATCCGAGAGACGCATTGGTATCTTGCTGTGATCCATGCAAGAAATATGGAGATACAAGTGCTTGATTCACTTGGTACTTCACAAGACCGCAAAGACCTCACTGACTCTGTGAGTATGCACAAACTAAACAATTATGAATTCAATATTAACTTAGTCGATAATTCCTCAACGTAAATTATGATATCTCAACGTAAGGAGGATGCAAAATATTGATTCTCCTTAACTTAGCACGAATTATCGACTAATTTTATTTTACCATATATAAAGATTAAAGGACTGCAAAGACAAATAGATATGATATCTCAACGTAAGGAGTTAAAAGACCACAGGTGGCCAGACCTCCAAGTTGCTTCTTGGCCGCTCAGAGAAATAGACATGGGATATGCAAAGCAGACAGATAGGTACGTCCTAAGATCTTCTTTACCAATTTCTTCATTCATACTAATGTTTATGTTGGTATTAATGTATATTGTAGCTCTTCATGTGGCCTCTTTCTTTTGAACTATATCGAATACTGGACAGGGGATGAACTGTCTGACAGTTTTACCCAGGTATATTATTACTACTATGACATATATGGACATCTACAGTCAGTGTTACATATATAATGCTAAATAATTGTTTCTTATTTGTAGGATGACATGTCACACTTTAGGAAAAAAATGGCTGCTATATTACTATCTTCAGACCTGAATAAGAGAAGGGGGTGTCTGTTATACAAAAATGAAAAATAAGTTGACTCTGGAAGCCCATCTGATGTTGAGATATTAGAAAACCCAACAGATTCTAATAAGAGAAAACTACTCCACGTGCTGGATGATAGCGAAGTAGTGTTTGAAGATGAGGAAGGCCCTATTACTCAAGCAGACTTGCAAAGGTGGTTTGTTGATGATTGGGATAAAAGAGCTCATGTAAAAGTCTCTAACGATGGTTGCACCAATGACTTTTTAATGGTTGGTCTTTCCACAAAGGACATGCCAGTGACCAAAGCCGATTCAATAGATGTTTTATGTGATTATATCATGGCAATAGAAGACGATACGACACTAGAGTAAGT
The DNA here is from genome assembly GCA_029449295.1 of Zea luxurians. Classification (NCBI taxonomy): domain Eukaryota; kingdom Viridiplantae; phylum Streptophyta; class Magnoliopsida; order Poales; family Poaceae; genus Zea; species Zea luxurians. Next base: position 58,428,268 of record JAOPSE010000020.1, read on the forward strand.
GCTCATTGATTTATTTATTTTATGTATATCGACTACTTAGATTCTTGATATAGAGTTTCGTCATGCTACATTACAGGAGAACATGGGTGCGAAGTTTCAATCCTTTTAAGATAGAAATATCTGTCAAAGACCTGCAAAACATATTAACGACAACTCAAGATATGATTCTAAGATGTTTTGATATGGCTGTTCGGCTGCTTGCCAATAAAGAGTCACGTAGACCGAAAGAAGAAATCATAAATAATAGAAAGCATTATATGGACATGCGTTTTTGGGTAAGTTTGTTTCCAATCATTAATGTATTAATATATAGTATCTACATCTAATCATCATGTGTACATGTATATATACTGTCCAGAGAATGGTTGGTTTTGGTAAACTTCCAAAGTACCATAAGGATCCTACAACAGAAGAGTTAGCCAAAACACTCGATTGTTGGCCATCAATGAATTATTATATCACGGGTTGTAGATATGTAAGTATGTGTTCATTTCGAATGTATTTATAAAGGACACTTCTGTTGTAGGATCCTAATGACTGATATTTTGCAGGTTCTCATGCCATGGAAATTCAATGGATGTTACGCCCTTTTCGTAATAGATCATGTTAAAAAGCATGTGACTTTTATTGATTTTACACCGACTCAAGATTGGTGTAAACACATGCCATACAAGAGGTTCGCGGAAGCGATTATCATGGCCTCAAAAAAATATAAGATTGCTTACAGCAAGAAACGTTCTGCATGGGCGGAGGATATCTTTAAGTGGGAACATACAATTCAGACTGGTGTTCCAATTGACTTAAGAGGGTATTTTCTTCGTACCACCTTTTCAGCAGTTTAAATTTTTTCTATGATATTCATTGTGTAAAACATAGTTGCCCAAATATTATTCTATAGGTTTAATACCAGCTACCTCGTTCTACAAGCTATGGCCATGTGGGGGAATGACAGACGACTGAAATTTGATGGGGTGAGTGTAGCACGTTCGTTTTATGTTCAAAACTTACATTCTAGCTAACTCGTTCTACAAGATAATATGTTTTGTTCTCTTATGTCTTTGTCTGTAGGATGCAAAGACTCTTCGAAGGAACTTTGTGATTGATCTGTTAAGTTATGAGGACAATTCGTGCCGATATGCCATCCCTGCAAACATACAACAGAGACTCATCGATATCGCTAAAAAGGATTAGTTGATTAGTTGTCGACATATTTGTCTGTAATTAAAAATTTTAAATTAACTTTTTAGAATTAATTTGTGTGATATTGATAATGTTTTCCACGCATATTTTGCATATTATAGTGATTTTTGTCGTTCCGTATCAATGTTTCATATAAATCTTTTACTTCCATCGCAACGCACGAGCACATATCTATACTATATATTGTTAACAAGGGTCAAGTAAGTTCTGCGCCGAGCATTTAAATTTCACTTCAATTACTTCATAATCTTTTATCTGGTGCATGATAATAAAACTATTTAATTTTTAACAATTTGTTGTAGGCATTGCTTATGGATTGTGGGGAATGGAACCACTCTGTTCAACAATCTGACTGTTGACTTGATGGATCAGATTATGGATTTTCCTGTTGACTCAATCATGGCAGCTAAGGCCTATAAGTATAAAGCAGAAATACTTCTTAAGGAATACTTGCTAGCAGATTCATATGTTCTATACACTTCTGTGCTCGCGGGGCTTTTGATGTGCAAGTTGGTACTGTTATTTACTCACTCCGAGTTCATCTGTTAAATTTTATGCCTAATCTTACAGTGCATTTACATGGGACCATATTTGTATCTGTACATGGAAACACCTTTCAGCAGTGCATTGATCGTCTACATCCTGCTGTGTCTGGAGCGCCGGTGTGATCATTGGGTCCAGGTTGGTGGTTTGGCTCCTGACAAGCCGCTGGACTCGGCTGATCTTTCTCGCATGAAGCAGTTATCGGCCATGAACAAGCTAAAAAATATGGCTCTCAGGGTAAGTCGTCTTGTGCGTTTGTACTCACCACCATGCGCCCAGTGAATAGCTGCTGGATGGCCGCCATTTGGCTGATGCAGCGAGGACGCGTTACAGATTCATGCAAAAATGAAAAAGAAAGGATGAACTGAACGCTGTTCCTGCAGGAGAATCCAGCCGCTCAAAACCGGCCGCTCTGTCCTGATTGCCTGGTGCTTGTTTGCATTGCCGCCATTCTGGGCAGGTGAAGTGTGGCACACCTTTCAGCAGTGCATTGATCGACGAGACTGATACGACATTATCATGTAAAATTCCATGGCCAATCTCTTGTACTGACCACGCACGCACTTCTTCACTTGTTCGTGGAGCAGAGAACGAGCAGGGCATATTCGAAGAGGTTTTGCACGGGAGGCTCGACTTCGACGCGGAGCCATGGCCCAGCGTCTCCGAAGGCGCCAAGGATCTTGTGAGGAGAATGCTCATCAGGGACCCGAGGTAGAGACTGACCGCTCATGATGTTCTACGTGAGTTTCCTAACTTAATTACCATCAGTCACATTGCTTCCCAATTTCTGCCTGTGTTTTTTTCCGCTGAAGCTGTTGTTTGTTATCCTCTTCTAGGGCATCCTTGGGTCCAGGTTGGTGGTTTGGCTCCTGACAAGCCGCTGGACTCGGCTGTTCTTTCTCGCATGAAGCAGTTCTCGGCCATGAACAAGCTGAAAAATATGGCTCTCAGGGTAAGTCACAGCCTGTGGTCTTTTCTGTTTCGTAATGCAATTTGGCTCCCCTTTGAACTGTTTCTCTGTTTCACTTCTCGGTGGATGTTTTGTATCCGTTCTCAACTTTAGTTCATCTTTTGTGACAGTGGGCAATAATAACCAATAAGCATGTGAGAGCTGATAGAGGTGAAGAGGGAGCACATATATGGCAATAAGATCTACTCCACCAAGGCGCAGTTCTGCGACAACGGCCAATTCCATCACATTTCCATAGAGTGTGATATCGTCGGCGTCAAGGATCCGTGTCTCGAGATACGGGTCGATAAGAATCCCGTGATGCAGGTGAAGCACCTAGCGTGGAAGTTCAGGACTGGGAGCCCTCCAAGTGATGGGAGCAACGATGGCGATGACAGGGGGAGGCTCAATGACTATCGGATGATTGTTGACGATCGCAGGGATGATGAATTTGATGAATCGTCGAGTAGGCTTGATCCACTCAAGTTTGATGACGAGAAGAGTATTACCCTCAGGAGGTCAAAGTTGGTGAAATGTTTCATGGAGCCATTCTTTGATGATCTAATTTATGGGTGTTTTATGTGGCTATGTATTGGCAAGACAGAGTCTGGGACCCCAAGTTACATGATGTGCATAGTGAGGAACGTGGATGCAAGCGATCCAGATCAGAATTACAAACTGGAAAGCTACTTGACTTGCAAATATCTAAATGTTGTGTGGGACAGTGAGACTATTGTTGCACGGTGGCAGATGACTCAGGTATCAGACTCCCCACCCAATGAAGAAGAGTTCATGGAATGGCTGCAAAAGGAAGACAGGAATGGTGCACGTATACCGACTCAGCAGGAAGTGCTGGACAAGAAAGAAGCCATTCAGGAGGCCTATAATTGTGTGTATTCAGCTCCAACTGTACAACAAATGTTGAGAGAGAAATCAGTTGTGAGACGCCCTACAATATTGCTGCTGAGAAGGATCTGTTGAGGAGTGAGTTGTCGATGGCTCTAAGCCGTAGGAATGAAGCTGAAGCAGAGAGGTTTCGTGTGAAGCTAAAAAAACTGCAAAGCAGGCCACAATCGGAGTCAAAAGATAATAAGGCTGCAAGTTTGGAGACTGAACCGTAAGAATCGTGCTGATAACTTCAAGAACACTTCGAAACTGAAACCTGTAAATATATCTTTGAAGGCAGGAGAGTCTGGTTACGACCCTTTCTTGAGGAGGTGGACAAGATCAAGAAACTATTATGCATCAAAACCAAGAGGAGATAATGTTGAAGAAACTACCAACAGGTCCAGTAGTATTGTAGAGCCTAGCAATGAAGATATAAAGAGCAAGGCTCAAACTGGTGCAGCAGCCAAAACTATAGCTCAAGTGGTAGAAGCTAACACCGAGAAGCTCATCGATATTAATGCACGAGCGGATCTAGGAACAGAATCGAATGTGTTGCATACATTTGAACTTCCTATATCATTGTCTGCTTTGCAAGAATTTGGTGGAGCCAAGGGCCTGTTTAATGGTTACATGGCAAGGAGGCATAAAATAGAAGCTACAACGGGGTACAAAGTGCCTGACAATGATGGAAGAGGCATGCTTTAACCTCGAGTGTGAGTGATTACAAAAGGCGGCGAGTCTCCTCTGAAGGGTATCTGTTAACTGTTATTGTGCTGGGTGCTCAACGGATTCAACTATATTCCTGGCTTCAGCACCTCTATGCATTGCTGTGACAATTGTCCAGATCATCCATCTGCATTTTGCCTTATCTTCCTAGGCATAACATAAAACATGTAGACTATAATTCTTTTGCATAAATATTACATGATGTATGATTGATTATGTTGCTGACATCACGTATATATCTGTGCATTTTTCTATCATCGTATCCTTGTTAGATGCAAAAACTGGATCCTGTAATTAGTTGAATTAAATTCGTAGCTTTCATTTTTATGATTCATGTTTTACGAATGCATGAACATACATATATAGTGGAGCTAGCTTATTAACATCCTCAGTTGTTGCACATACGGTTTGCGCGTGGCTGCGTGCCCGCGCATTGGCCGCGCCCGCGTCGGGGTCGCGCGCCGTGGCCGCGTCGAGGACGCACCCGCGCTGTTGAGGCAGCGCCGAGGACGCCGTCGGGGCTCCTCTAACACGCGCCGGAGAGGCGCCCAAGACGAGGGACGCGCGCTCGCGGCCGGGCCGCGGCTGCGCGCGATGCGCCCGCGCGGGAGGCCGAGCCGCCACTGAACTTTAACAGAAGCAATTGATGTGCTTGTTCAGAATTCTCAGGGTGAGCCATAACTCGGGAGGCTCCCTTACCTATGGTCCTGATTTTCCTCCTCACGACTCGGTCTCTGTCAATTGATTTTCCTGGGGCATGGCTGTGTTCGCTGCGGCTTAAAGCCGTACTGTTACGGCTGTTTGTACTGCTGCAGCTGCAATCAGTAGAGACAAAATACTGTAGAAGCCGCAGCCGCAGCCGGATTAAAGCCGCAGCAAGCCGCAGCGAACACTTTGTTTCCGGTATGCAAAAGGTCTAGTTAATAATTAATTGAGCTGGTTCAGTCAGTTCTCTGCTTTACTCTTCCTGCTTGTATTCTGATGCCAATTGTTAATAACTGATGCAGCCTATATATGCTCATCAATCACGGCGCCACAAATCATTTCCACAGCATAAGTTTCTCTACGCCGCAGAGAAGCTTTTGGTAGCTAGAGAAAGAATGTAAACAGGGTCATCATTCAGTTGGCGTGTAGCGCATGTAGGTGAGGTCTTTACTTCCTTTTATTTACTTTTGTCGTCTTCTCACCCAATGCCATGGCTTAAAATTTACGGGTTTTTTTTTTTTTTTTTTTTTGCGTCCTTAGACTAGAGAGTGCAAAACACCTACACCGTTGTGCTTGTGCAAGTCAGGTGGTTTTCCCAATCAGCAGTAAACTTGTGTAAAAGTCCCGGATCGGTATTAATATATGCCTGCTTGCTGTAAATGGTTCAGTTTGCCATACTGGATGCTAGTGGTCAGTCGTCGCTGCTACGCAGGTAGTAGTGATATATAGACTGTTAGACCAACTCCAGCAGACGGAGTCTCCGTATCCCTAAAACGCGCGGCCAACAGGTTCTCTCTCCTCTCCGTATCCGTCTCCGTTTCCAGCAGACTCCGTATTTACACTCCGCATGCAGTCTATGACACGTGGGGCCCGCGAGCAGCCGCGCGCGCGAGCAGAGAGCTGCGGAGAGGAGAGAGAATGCGTGGAAATGGGGAGTCAGGGTACACGGCGTCTATTTTACGGAGACGGATGCGGAGCCTGCTGGAGAGCGAAACAGTGCCTCAGACCGTGTAAAATGCGGATGCGGAGTGGGATGGAGAGTGTTGCTGGAGTTGGTCTTAGATGTCTGTTCCCATATGAATTCCCTTCTCCTCCAGACTTGCAGTTAGGGGTGTAATCGGATCGAATACGGACGGATATCAATGAAATCATATTTGTTTTCATATTTTTATTCAGATTCGAATGCGAATACGGATAGCTTCGGATACGAATACAAATACAGATGTCCTCGAATACAAATACGGATAGTCGTGGGTCGAATACGGAACTAGTCGGACACGGATAGCGTCGGTAACGAATATTTTTATCGGATATCGTGTAAGACACAATTCCAAACATATCATAGTTATAATCATTTAGCCCCTCCTTTAGTCCAAACATTTTTTGAAGATTATATGTGGACATATGCTAGGCCTCCATAAAATTCCATGAATTTCTACAAGAATATAACATCAAGCACCCACATGAAAATGATAAAATTGAAGTATTGTTTATGTTGAGACTTAGATGTTTATGGTGGTTTCACATGTAAATCACACAAATAAGTGGAAATCAAATGAAATAATCATTGACATCTTGTGGATTTTATGGTTCAAACATTTTTGAGGATGCTATATGGACATATGTTGCACCTACACGAAATTTCATGAATTTCTGAGACTATTTATGTATTATTAATTTCTTTCTACAGAAAATCAATAAAATGCATTTAAATCCATAAAATTCTCTAGTATCGACCGAAAATTACAAATAAGTTACCAAGACTAATAAATATTTCATAAGAAGATAACCTCAAGTCCCTACATGAAAATGATAAAGTGAAATAAAGATTATGTTGAAACTAGGATATTTAAGCTCATGTCACGTGTAACTCACACAACAAGTGGAAGTGAAATAAAAATAATCACTGACATCTTATGAACTTTATGACCGAAACATTTTTTAGAATTTTATATGGACATATGTTACCCCTCTGTCAAATTTCATGATATTTTAGATTGTTTGTGAATTATTATTTTCTTTATATAGAAAATCATCAAAATGCAATTAAATCCATAAAATATTCTGATGTCGACCGAAAATGGCAAATAAGTTACTAAAACTAATAAATATCATATAAGAAAATAACCTCAACTCCACATGTGAAAATGATAAAGTGAATTATTGATTATGTTAAAATTTGGATACCTCAGGTGATTTCACATATAACTCACGCAACAAGAGAAAATGAATTGAAAGAAACGCTGACAATCTTTAGATTTTATGGCCCAAACATTTTTGAGGATGCTATATGGGCATATATTATCCCTCCGTCAAATTTCATGATTTTCTGAGACTATTTGTGTATTATTATTATTTTGTCTACATAAAATTATCAAAATGTAATTAAATTCATAAAATATTCCACTTTCGACCAAAAATTGCAAATAGGTTACCAGGACCAATAAACATTATATAAGAACATAACCTCAAGTCCCCATATGAAAATGATAAAGTGAAGTATTGATTATGTTGAAACTTAGATATATAGGGCGATTCAACATGTAACTATCCGAATATCCGAAATCTGAAATCTGGTAAGGTATCTGAGAAGATGTCCGGATATCCGAAATCTAAAATCCGGACAGGTATCCGAGAAGATATCCGGATATCCGAAATCCGACGGATATCAGTCATCTCATATCCGTATCCGATATCCGAACTGTACTATCCGAATTCGAATCCGAAATCCGAAAATTCTGCGGATATCCGAAAAAAACTATCCAGACGGATAATTAGCCTCTTCGGACGGTCGGATGCTCGGATAATATCCGTACCGTTTACACCCCTACTTGCAGTAATAGCATTTGTTTTTTTTTTCCTCCCCCAACCTAGACCCGTGGAGAATGCTTTGGAAGGAAGAATAACAACTGAAGCAACGGCATTCAAGTTGCCATATTGGAGGTTGTTTGTTTCGGATATATTAAAGCCGGCTGCTTAGACTGCCGCAGCTGTAATTCGTAGAGACGGTACGAATTACTTGTTCGGATTAAAGCCGGCCGTTTAGACTGCCGCAGTTATATATAATTCATAGAGACGGTACCAATGAAGCAGTAGAAACAGTACGGATTGGTACACCCTCCCTCCTCTCTCTCTCTCCCTCTCTCGTCCACTTGTGCTGTGCGTGCATACAGACAGGGGACAGGCAGGGGTGCAGACAAGTTACTTAAGCCGCGCATTGGGTGGGCGCGCCATGGTTTTACACTTATTTGGAGTAATCAATGGGGGCGATCTTTCTACCAGGCGCACAAGTAAAGTAACCATGCATGCATGCCACGGCATTCTGAAGCGCGGACCACCGATTTGCTGAATAGATATGGCGCTCTGAATATGGAGCCACTGTAACCAAAACAAAAAACAATCATGAGCTCACGTTAAGCCTTGAGCGAGCCCCCGCCATGCCCATCTGCATCCTGTCACTTGTCGACCTGATTTAATCCAATGACACGTCGCCACTTGCTACTGGACTGGACTGGACCACGAAGAAACCGTCCTGGACCCGGCTCTCTGGTGCCTTCTGCATCCTGCTGGGGTGTGGGAAGGAGAGGGCGTGAGCTGAGTGACGACGCCCCTTGCAAAGAACGTTGTGTTATTGAGACTCGCAAGCCGTGCCTGACGAGCAAAGTGACAGTATTTTTTTTTATTCTACTCGCATTCATTTGTCGCCCCGTTCTAGCTTATTAGGGACATACAGGACCGACGCCTTCAATGTTCTTACTGCTGTACCCTGTACTGTACCGGCCTTCATTCATTCATCGCCATTTAGTTGTTGCCACGTTGGTGAAAGGGTTGACGTGGTCACAGTGCTGCACATCATCATCATTCATCACCATCAATCGTTTTGGCGCACTCACAGCAGTTTGCAGTTGCAGTGCCGCCACATTCAACAGGATTCATTGAACGATTTTTTTTTCTTTCTTTTTTTCTTTTCTTTTTGCGCTAGCAACGTACAGTTGGTACGCACCGACACTTGGTTGATGAGAGATGACAGACACATCCTTGGCAGTGGAGAAATTGCTTGCATTGCATTGCATTGCTTTGCTTCAGAGGCGGGCGGGTGTGTGTATTTGTACTATATGTACAGCACGGCCTCTATCCAATCCAACTCCCGGTATCATAAATGTGCGTAGCTCGTGAAGGTCGTCGCCGGCGCTTATTACGTACGTCAGTTGGCGGCGGCGGCGGCGGCGAGCTTGGCCGGCGGCGGCTTCTTCTTGCCGGCGACGGCGAGCTTGTACCTGACCATCCGGAGGATCCGCAGGAACCAGTAGGCGCTCACCAGCTGCAGCCCCGTCGCCATCGCCTGGTGGCAATAATATATGCAAAGCGGAAGAAGGAGATGGAGATCAACCGTGTCGTCATGGCTGTTGCGGTCTCGTCGAGTCAGCTAGCTAGCTTGGTTGGCGAACGGAACGGAGTCGGTAGTCGGTAATATACCTTGATGAGGATGGGGTTGTCGGCCGTCACGGTGACGTAGGTGAGGTACGGCCCGACGCCCATCCGGGCGGCGGAGAAGGTGGCGGCGAAGAGCACGTCGACGAGGAGGTTCAGCTCCGTGTCCCGCACGCCCAGCTCCTTGAGCATCTCCCGCAGGTGCAGCAGCGGGCTGGACATCTCCGTCACGACCATGCTGGCCACCATCTCCGTCCCGCACTGCGTGCACCACGCCAACGGCAATAACGCCGCCTCGTTAGTTCGTTTCGTTGTTGGTTGGTTGGTATGGTTGGAATTGGTTAGCTCTGCTGCATGCTCAACAGAGCGCCCGCCGGCCCTGCTAGCTGCTGCAGCTACCGACGACGACGAAGCTAGTGACGTGTGCATGTGATGCTGTGTGACTCGTTGCCGCTCGCTCGCTCGCTCACCCTCTGGTAGGCGAGCCCCGCGCCGATGCCGACGATGCTGACCAGGTGGTGCACGGCGTTGTCCAGCCGCGTGTCGCCGTTGAGGTGGCAGCACGCCGCGTCGTACACCATGTACGCCAGCGTAACCGCCAGCGCCTTCATCTGCAATAGTGCCAGTTTATTACTTGCATGTCATAGCATAGGAGTGTTAAATCAGATCGCCGTTGGTGGTTGTAGCCGCCGCCGCCCGCCAGCTAGCCGTTCGTTCAGGACGAAGGCCGGCGCGGCACTCCGGCATGGACGTACGTATATACGTTCGCACGCCTTTATTTATTATTATGGGCGTCCGGAACTCCGGCATGGACGTGTGTATGTACCAAAAAAAAAAAATTAACATACCTGGCGAGGGGAGGATGCGGCGGCGAGCGGGCAGACGGGGCACGACCAGTCGTCGACGGAGAGGCAGGCGAGGCACACGGCGGCGACGGCGTGCATGGTGGAGACGGCGCGGTTGCAGAAGTCGTAGGAGCGCTTGGGGAACAGCGCCCGCACCAGCAAGAAGGCGGTCGACCACAGCACCACCCCGGACGCCACCCAGCTCACCACGTCGCGGCCGTTGACGACGTCCGGCTCCTCCATGGCCGCCGCCGCCGCCGCCGCCGCAGTCGCCATAGCCAGCGCCTTCCCCTCCCTCCTCTGTCCCAGCTAGCTAGCTAGCTAGCCGAGAGGATCTGACGAGAGAGTGAGAGATCTGCCCGGGAAGAAGGAAACCAAACAATATAATGATATGAATACAGTAGTAAATAAAATAGGCGCGCGGCCCGCGAAGGGAGGGAGAAGAGAAGGAAGGAACGAACGATCGGTCACGGCGGTAGCGTGAGTGACAGACTCGGACACATGGATGCTGTGGAGTTAATATAGGGCCGAGGCCTCGTGGTGGCGGAGCGATAGATTCACCGGTGGATTCAATGGGGGCGGTTGGGGACGGGTATAGGTCGCACTCGGTCTCACATTCAGGATCAGGTGCCCGATATGCCCTTCCCTTCCGCTGTGTTCAGGGGGCAGAATATTTGAAAACTTAAGGGTGCGGTTGGTTGCAATAACAGGATCGTTACAGCCCCAAAAAAGTTTATTTGGTTCAGGGTTAAGAGTTATGATTGGACTATCCTAATATTGTCACCAGTTATACCTTAAAATTGGAGAGACAAGAGAGGACACCAGTGAACGTCCCTGTCCTAACTGTACCGCAACCAAACACACCATAAGAGTATCTTTAAGAGCCCAACAGTTCCTCTAAAGTGCTCCGAACTTTTTTCATAGCCCTTAAAACTCACTCATTTATAGCTACAAATGAGGTTTTTTGGCTCCCAAGAAACAATCGGTCGCTTTAAGGGATCTGTTGGGAAAAGGATTGAAATCTACCCCCACTAATTTTTTAGATATCCCCTAAAATTGATTTTCAGAAGTCATTTTCCGGGGAGCTCTTGGAGATGCTCTAAGAACATCTACAAGAGAACTCTTAAAATGTCCCCTAAACTGAAATTAAAGGGAAATAGTAAAAATCAAGCCTTAAACAGGGCTCCTAGACCTTCCCCAACCTTTTCATAGCCCTAGAATTTTCCCATTGTGTAGCTACAAACAGGGGTAGTTTTGGTTCCCCAAAACCTCTCCCGCCAGCCCAGTAACAGCAAGTATCCCGCCAGCCCATCTTCGTTTTCTTCGTCGCATGGGTACATGCGAGTCGTCCGCACAGCCGTTTTCCACTTCTCCCGCTGAGGTCGGACAGCGGCGACGACATCCGCCAAGCTCGTCACTTCTCCTTGCCGAGATGAATGGCTTTACCTCATCAAAGCTCAAGCAAAACCACCGTTGCACAGGGACGAAGGAGGTCGGCACTAGCAACAACACATGGAACGCTTCTGCTCAAATAACGTTGATGACGACGCAATAGGGAGTCAGAGATATTCCACCTGTGACGTTGTGGTGCACAGGGAATTTTGAATGGGCTGCAACAGGTGCAGAGATATTGCAAATCATGTTGTGGTATCATGTGACGTTGATGTGCTTGCCCATTTCGGATTTTTGTTTTATTTTTTGTTGACCTGTTGGAGAGCACAACAAACAAACAATTGATGAACGTTTTAAGCAGCTCCAAAAACTACTTTTAAGGGGTGATTTTATGGGGTTCTTTTGGAAAAGCTCTAAGATATGACTCTTTACGTAGGCGTCCTTGGGGTGATCTCGTAGTTCCTACGGGGTGGAGACAATGGGGTCGGTCCATGGATTTTCCTTCCTTTTGCTACATTTCGCTCAAAGGGTTGAAGGGAGATAGTGCATCAGGCTATTCACAAGGGCCAACTTGATCCTCTTCCCCAGGGATTCCAGATGAGGAAAGCCTAGGAGAGCCGCCGACTCCAACTATCGTCCATGTACGATCCATACTAGATCTGACCAACTGCCCATCCTACCTCCTCTACCTTTTTGACAACCCATCTTTTTGTCTCAGTAGAGTCTTTCAGTGGCATGTTAGTTCTATGCTCGAGGTAGAAAACATAGCCGATTGGTGCATGGTAGAAGACATAGCCGATTGGTGCATTGATTGTATTGAATATTTTGATCGATATAGTGAATATAGTAAGATACACGATTTAGCCGCATCCACTATACCACATTTTATCTTAACTATGTCTTGTGCTTGAATTACTGTGTGTTCTAGTTCTTTTTTCTAGCTTCGCTCTATCAACTATACTTCAAATATTTTTTGTGATCAAAAGCTGTTATAAATAAGGTCTTTCTTCAAAAGCTGTTATATATCTTATCTATATCTATTAAGAACCTAATGTGTGCACTTGGTGCTACCACGACTTCACCCTCCCCACGCCCAGCGCCCGCGCAGCGCGCACAAAAATAGTGCAAAGCGAGCACTCGAACCCACACACCTTGCTCTAGAAATTTGGGGCTAACCACTAGACCACACTTACCTTAGTGTTTAGAAATAAACAATAATTATATTTGTAGTCTAGGCGCCGCTCCACCAGCTCTCCCGCCTCGTGGCAACGCATGAGCATATACCTAGTATAGTAGTATATATATAATACAATAATCAGGCAATTTTCAACACTCAATTTGTTGTGCACAAGTTTTCAAGAACGTTATGAGAATCCAAGATATTCAGTTCACTACTCAAAGTACAAAACCTAGACTCATTAAGAGGCTTTGTGAAGATATCAGCTAATTGATTTTCAGTGCTCGCATAGCTAATTTCGATATCTCCTTTGGCTTCGTGGTCTCTCAAGAAATGATGTCTAATATCAATGTGTTTGGTTTTGGATTGTTGCACTCGGTTGTTTGCGACTTTTATGGCACTCACATTGTCACACAGCAGCGGGATTTTATTGAATTAATCAAAGTCTCTCAGGGTTTGCTTCATCCATAGCAACTGCGCACAACAAGCACCAACAGCTATGTATTCAGCTTCGACAATGGATAATGCAACACAATTTTGTTTCTTGAAAATGTAAGACACCAAAGACCGCCCAAGGATTTGGCAAGTCTCGGTAATACTCTTTCGATCAACTTTGCAACCAGCATAATCTAAATCAGAATAGCCAAGCAGATCGAAAGTGGAGCCTTTAGGATACCATAAGCTTAGGTTAGGAGTGTGAACCAGATATCTAAGAATTCTGAAAGGGAATTAGGCTTATACCTAGTCCCTAAATAATTTTGGTGGTTGAATTGCCCAACACAAATATTGGACTAACTAGTTTGCTCTAGTGTATAAGTTATACAGGTGCAAAAGGTTCTCACTCAGCCAATAAAAAGATCAAGTTTTGGATTCAACAAAGGAGCAAAGAGGCAACCGAAGGCACCTCTGGTCTGGAGGCACCGGACTGTCCGGTGTACACCGGACAGTGTCCGGTGCGCCACCGGACAGTGTCCGGTGCACCAGAGGACTCCAACTCGAACTCGGCACCTTCGGGAATTTCTCAAGGCGCTCCGCTATAATTCACCGGACTGTCCGGTGTACACCGGACAGTGTCCGGTGTACACCGGACAGTGTCCGGTGCTCCAAGGAAGCGCGGCCTCCGCAACTCGCCAGCCTCGGGATCGCGCAGCAGCCGCTCCGCTATAATTCACCGGACATGTCCGGTGTGCACCGGACTGTCCGGTGTAACCCCGGAGCAACGGCTATTTCGGCGCCAACGGCTCCCTGCGGCGCATTCAATGCGCGCTCTGCGCGCGCAGAAGTCAGGCGCGCCCATACTGGCGCACCGGACAATGAACAGGTGATGTCCGGTGTGCACCGGACATCCAGGCGGGCCCAGAAGTCAGAAGCTCCAACGGTCAGAATCCAATGGCATTGATGACGTGGCAGGGGCACCGGACATGTCCGATGTACACCGGACTGTCCGGTGCGCCATCGACAGACAACCTCCACCAACGGTCATGTTTGGTGGTTGGGGCTATAAATACCCCAACCACCCCACCATTCATTGCATCCAAGTTTTCCCACTTCCAACCACTATACAAGAGCTAGCATTCATTGCAAAGCACACCAAAAGAGATCAAATCCTCTCCCAACTCCACACAAAGCCCTAGTGACTAGAGAGAGTGATTTGTAGTGTTCATTTGAGCTCTTGCGCTTGGATCGCTTCTTTTTCTTTGGCATTCTTTCTTGTGATCAAACACTCACTTGTAATTGAGGCAAGAGACATCAATTGTGTGGTGGTCCTTGCGGGAAGTTTGATTCCCAAGTGATTTGAGAAAGAGAAGCTCACTCGGTCCGAAGGACCGTTTGAGAGAGGGAAGGGTTGAAAGAGACCCGGCCTTTGTGGCCTCCTCAACGGGGAGTAGGTTTGAGAGAACCGAACCTCGGTAAAACAAATCCGCGTGTCTCACTTCATTCGCTTGCGATTTGTTTTGCGCCCTCTCTCGCGGACTCTACTATATTTCTAACGCTAACCCGACTTGTAGTTGTGATTATTTTCGTGATTTTCAGTTTCGCCCTATTCACCCCCCTCTAGGCGACTTTCAATTGGTATCGGAGCCCGGTTCTTCATTAGAGCCTAACCGCTCGAAGTGATGTCGGGAGATCACACCAAGAGGGAGATGGAGACCGGCGACAAGCCCACTACAAGCCAAGGGAGCACTTCATCGGAAGAGTCCCGCACCAAGAGGAGGGAGAAGAAGAAGGACTCCTCCAAACGGAAGGAGAAAAGATCTTCCTCTTCTCACCATAAAGAGAAGAAGGAAAAATCTTCTTCTCACAAGTCACATCAGAAAGGTGACAAGCACAAGAGGATGAGGAAGGTGGTCTACTACGAGACCGACACTTCATCAACATCCACCTCCGACTCCGATGCACCGTCCGTAACTTCTAAGCGCCAAGAGCGCAAGAAGTTTAGTAAGATCCCCTTACACTATCCCCGTACATCTAGACATACTCCATTACTTTCCGTTCCATTAGGCAAACCGCCAACTTTTGACGGCGAAGATTATGCTAGGTGGAGTGATTTAATGAAATTTCATCTAACCTCACTCCACAAAAGTATATGGAATGTTGTTGAGTTTGGAGCACAAGTACCTTCTGTAGGGGATGAGGATTATGATACGGACGAAGTAGCCCAAATCGAGCACTTCAACTCCCAAGCCACGACCATTCTCCTCGCTTCTCTAAGCAAGGAGGAATACAACAAAGTGCAAGGGTTGAAGAATGCTAAGGAGATTTGGGACCTACTCAAGACGGCGCACGAGGGTGATGAACTCACCAAGATCACCAAGCGGGAAACGATCAAGGGGGAGCTCGGTCGCTTTCGTCTTCGCCAAGGGGAGGAGCCACAAGATATGTACAACCGGCTCAAAACCTTGGTGAACCAAGTGCGCAACCTAGGGAGTAAAAAGTGGGACGACCACGAGGTGGTTAAGGTTATTTTAAGAGCTCTTATTTTCCTTAACCCCACTCAAGTTCAATTAATTCGTGGTAATCCTAGATATCCACTAATGACCCCCGAGGAAGTTATCGGGAATTTTGTGAGCTTTGAATGTATGATTAAGGGATCAAAGAAGATCAACGAGCTTGACGAACCTTCCACATCCGAGGCGCAACCGGTGGCCTTCAAGGCAACGGAGGAGAAGAAGAAGGAGTCTACACCAAGTAGACAACCAATTGACGCCTCCAAGCTCGACAATGAGGAGATGGCCTTAATCATCAAAAGCTTTCGGCAAATCCTCAAGCAACGGAAGGGGAAGGACTACAAATCCCGTTCCAAAAAGGTTTGCTACAAGTGTGGTAAGCCCGGTCACTTTATTGCTAAATGTCCATTATCAAGTGACAGTGACAGGGACAACGACAAGAAGGGCAAGAGAAGAGAAAATAAGAGGTATCACAAGAAGAAGGGCGGCGATGCCCACGTGTGCTGCGAGTGGAACTCCGACGAAAGCTCCACCGACTCCTCCTCCGACGACGAGGACGCCGCCAACATCGCCATCACCAAGGGACTTCTCTTCCCCAACGTCGGCCACAAGTGCCTCATGGCAAAGGACGGCAAAAGGAAGAAGGTTAAATCTAACTCCTCCACCAAATATGAATCTTCTAGTGATGATAATGCTAGTGGTGAGGAAGACAATTTACGTATCCTTTTTGCCAACCTTAACATGGAACAAAAAGAAAAATTAAATGAGCTAATTAGTGCCATCCATGAAAAGGATGATCTCTTGGACTCCCAAGAGGACTTCCTAATCAAGGAAAACAAGAAACATGTTAAGGTTAAAAATGCTTATGCTCTAGAGATAGAAAAATGTAACAAATTATCTAGTGAGCTAAGCACTTGCCATGACACTATTGCCAACCTTAGAAATGAAAATGCTAATTTAATTGCTAAGGTTGATTCTCATGTTTGTATTGATTCAATTCCCAATCTTAGAAATAATGATGATGATTTGCTTGCTAAGATTAAGGAATTGAATGAGTCTCTTGCTAGCCTTAAGATTGAGAATGAAAAATTGCTTGCTAAGGCTAAGGATTTTGATGTTTGCAAAGCTACTATTTCCGACCTTAGAACTAAAAATGATTTGTTACATGCTAAGGTTATTGAATTAAAATCTTGCAAACCATCTACATCTAATGTTGAGCATGTTTCTATTTGTACTAGATGTAGAGATGTTGATATCAATGCTATTCATGATCACATGGCTTTAATTAAACAACAAAATGATCATATAGCCTTATTAGATGCCAAAATTGCCGAGCATAACTTGGAAAATGAAAAGTTTAAATTTGCTAGAAGTATGCTCTATAATGGGAGACGCCCGGGCATCAAGGATGGCATTGGCTTCCAAAGGGGAGACAATGTCAAACTTAATGCCCCTCCAAAGAATTTATCTAACTTTGTTAAGGGCAAGGCTCCCATGCCTCAGGATAACGAGGGTTACATTTTGTACCCTGCCGGCTATCTTGAGAGCAAAATTAGGAGAACTTATTCTAGGAAGTCTCACTCTGGCCCTAACCATGCTTTTATGTATAAGGGTGAGACATCTAGCTCTAGGCAACCAACCCGTGCCAAGTTGCCTAGAAAGAAAACTCCTAATGCATCAAATGATCATGCTATTTCATTTAAAACTTTTGATGCTTCTTATGTGCTTACTAGCAAATCCGGCAAGGTAGTTGCCAAGATTGTTGGGGGCAAACACAAGGGCTCCAAGACTTGTGTTTGGGTACCCAAAGTTCTTGTTTCTAATGCCAAAGGACCCAAAACCGTTTGGGTACCTAAAGTCAAGAACTAAAATTGTTTTGTAGGTTTATGCATCCGGGGGCTCAAGTTGGATACTCGACAGCGGGTGCACAAACCACATGACAGGGGAGAAAAAGATGTTCTCCTCATATGAGAAAAACCAAGATCCCCAACGAGCTATCACATTCGGGGATGGAAATCAAGGTTTGGTCAAAGGATTGGGTAAAATTGCTATATCACCTGACCATACTATTTCCAATGTTTTTCTTGTAGATTCTCTAGATTACAATTTGCTTTCTGTATCCCAATTATGTCAAATGGGCTACAACTGTCTATTTACTGATATAGGTGTTACTGTCTTTAGAAGAAGTGATGATTCAATAGCATTCAAGGGAGTGTTAGAGGGTCAGCTATACTTGGTAGATTTTGATAGAGCTGAACTCGACACTTGCTTGGTTGCTAAGACTAACTTGGGTTGGCTCTGGCACCGCCGACTAGCCCATGTTGGAATGAAGAATCTTCACAAGCTTCTAAAGGGAGAACACATTTTAGGACTAACCAATGTTCATTTTGAGAAAGACAGGATTTGTAGCGCATGCCAAGCCGGGAAGCAAGTTGGCACTCATCATCCACACAAGAACATCATGACTAGTGACAGGCCACTGGAGCTCCTACACATGGACCTATTCGGCCCGATCGCTTACATAAGCATCGGCGGGAGTAAGTACTGTCTAGTTTTTGTGGATGATTATTCTCGCTTCACTTGGGTGTTCTTTTTGCAGGACAAATCTTATACCCAAGAGACCTTAAAGGGATTCTTGAGACGGGCTCAAAATGAGTTCGGCTTAAGGATCAAGAAAATTAGAAGCGACAATGGAACGGAGTTCAAGAACTCTCAAATTGAAGGCTTCCTTGAGGAGGAGGGCATCAAGCATGAGTTCTCTTCTCCCTACACTCCACAACAAAATGGTGTAGTGGAGAGGAAGAATCGAACTCTTTTGGACATGGCAAGAACCATGCTTGATGAGTACAAGACACCGGATCGGTTTTGGGCCGAAGCAGTCAACACCGCTTGCTACGCCATCAACCGGTTATATCTTCACCGAATCCTCAAGAAGACATCTTATGAACTCCTAACCGGTAAAAAGCCCAATATTTCATATTTTAGAGTTTTTGGTAGCAAATGTTTTATTCTTGTCAAAAGAGGTAGAAAATCTAAATTTGCTCCTAAAACTGTAGAAGGCTTTTTACTAGGATATGACTCAAACACAAGGGCATATAGAGTCTTTAACAAGTCCTCAGGACTTGTTGAAGTTTCTTGTGACGTTGTGTTTGATGAGACTAACGGCTCTCAAGTAGAGCAAGTTGATCTTGATGAGATAGGTGAAGAACAGGCTCCATGCATAGCGCTAAGGAACATGTCCATTGGGGATGTGTGCCCTAAGGAATCCAAAGAGCCTCCACATGCACAAGATCAACCATCCTCCTCAACGCAAGCATCTCCACCAACTCAAATTGAGGATGAGGCTCAAGATGTTGAACAAGAAGATCAAGATGATGAGCCACCTCAAAAGGACGGCAATGATCAAGGGGGAGAGGCAAATGATGAAAACAAGGAGGATGAACAACCGAGGCCGCCACACCCAAGAGTCCATCAAGCAATACAACGAGATCACCCCGTCGACACCATCCTCGGCGACATTCATAAGGGGGTAACTACTCGATCTCGTGTTGCACATTTTTGTGAACATTACTCTTTTGTTTCCTCTATTGAGCCACACAAGGTAGAGGAAGCACTTCAAGATTCGGATTGGGTGATGGCGATGCAAGAGGAGCTCAACAATTTCACAAGGAATGAGGTATGGCATTTAGTTCCACGTCCTAATCAAAATGTTGTAGGAACCAAGTGGGTCTTCCGCAACAAGCAAGACGAGCATGGTGTGGTGACAAGGAACAAAGCTCGACTCGTGGCCAAGGGGTATTCACAAGTCGAAGGTTTGGATTTTGGTGAAACCTATGCACCCGTAGCTAGGCTTGAGTCAATTCGCATATTATTGGCCTATGCTACTTACCATGGCTTCAAGCTTTATCAAATGGACGTGAAGAGTGCCTTCCTCAATGGACCAATCAAGGAGGAGGTCTATGTTGAGCAACCTCCCGGCTTTGAAGACAGTGAGTACCCTAACCATGTTTATAGGCTCTCTAAGGCACTTTATGGGCTCAAGCAAGCCCCAAGAGCATGGTATGAATGCCTTAGAGATTTCCTTATTGCAAATGGCTTCAAAGTCGGCAAAGCCGATCCTACTTTATTCACCAAAACACTTGATAATGATTTGTTTGTATGCCAAATTTATGTTGATGATATTATATTTGGGTCTACTAACAAATCTACATGTGAAGAATTTAGTAGGATCATGACACAGAAATTCGAGATGTCTATGATGGGGGAGTTGAAGTATTTTCTAGGATTTCAAGTCAAACAACTCCAAGAGGGCACATTCATTTGCCAAACAAAGTATACTCAAGACATTCTAAGCAAGTTTGGAATGAAGAATGCCAAGCCCATCAAGACTCCCATGGGAACAAATGGGCATCTCGACCTCGACACGGGAGGTAAGTCCATGGATCAAAAGGTATACCGGTCGATGATTGGTTCATTGCTTTATTTATGTGCATCTCAACCGGACATTATGCTTTCCGTATGCATGTGTGCAAGATTCCAAGCCGACCCTAAGGAATCACACCTTACGGCCGTAAAACGAATCTTGAGATATTTGGCTTATACTCCTAAGTTTGGGCTTTGGTACCCTCAGGGATCCACTTTTAATTTGATTGGTTATTCGGATGCCGATTGGGCGGGGTGTAAGATTAATAGAAAGAGCACATCGGGGACTTGCCAGTTCTTGGGAAGATCCTTGGTGTCATGGGCTTCAAAGAAGCAAAATTCGGTCGCTCTTTCTACCGCCGAAGCCGAGTATATTGCCGCAGGCCATTGTTGCGCGCAATTGCTTTGGATGAGGCAAACCCTGCGGGACTACGGTTACAAATTAACCAAAGTTCCACTTCTATGTGATAATGAGAGTGCAATCCGCATGGCGGATAATCCCGTTGAGCATAGCCGCACTAAACACATAGCCATTCGGTATCATTTTCTTCGGGATCACCAACAAAAGGGGGATATCGAGATTTCATACATTAACACTAAAGATCAATTAGCCGATATCTTTACCAAGCCACTTGATGAACAATCTTTTACCAGACTTAGGCATGAGCTTAATATTCTTGATTCTAGGAATTTCTTTTGCTAAACTTGCACACATAGCTCATAAGAATACCTTTGATCATGTCTCTTTTATATGCTATGACTAATGTGTTTTCAAGTGTATTCCAAACCAAGTCATAGGTATATTGAAAGGGAATTGGAGTCTTCGGCGAAGACAAAGGCTTCCACTCCGCTCTACTACTCATCCTTCGCCGTCGCTCCGCATCACTCTCCAACGTTGGTATAATCTTTACTCATTTATTTTATGACCAAAGGAGGAGAAAGTACTTCTAAGGGCTTATGTCTCACTCAAAGTATCCGTTTTTGGCGATTCATGCCAAAGGGGGAGAAAGTATGAGCCCAAAGCAAAAGGACCGCACCACCATGATTTTCAATTGGTAAATTTCAAAATTGGTATCTCTTTGTGTTCTAAAGGGGGAGTAAGTAGTATTTTCAAATTTGATGTCTTAAAACCCTCTTGAACACTAAGAGGAGACTTTATTTGAGGGGGAGTTTTGTTTAGTCAAAGGGAAAGCATTTTGAACAAAGGAAGAAAATTTCAAAACTTGAAAATGCCTTGCAAAATCTTATTCATTTACCTTTGACTATCTTGCAAAAGGACTTTGAAAAGAATTTACAAAAGAGTTTGCAAAAACAAAACTTTTGGTGCATATGTGGTCCAATATGTCAAAAACAAAGAAAACAATCCATGCGCATCATGTAAGCATTTATATTGGCTCAATTCCAAGCAACCTTTGCACTTACATTATGCAAACTAGTTCAATTATGCACTTCTAGATTTGCTTTGGTTTGTGTTGGCATCAATCACCAAAAAGGGGGAGATTGAAAGGGAATTAGGCTTATACCTAGTCCCTAAATAATTTTGGTGGTTGAATTGCCCAACACAAATATTGGACTAACTAGTTTGCTCTAGTGTATAAGTTATACAGGTGCAAAAGGTTCTCACTCAGCCAATAAAAAGATTAAGTTTTGGATTCAACAAAGGAGCAAAGAGGCAACCGAAGGCACCTCTGGTCTGGAGGCACCGGACTGTCCGGTGCACCAGAAAACTCCAACTCGAACTCGCCACCTTCGGGAATTTCTCAAGGCGCTCCGCTATAATTCACCGGACTGTCCGGTGTACACCGGACAGTGTCCGGTGCTCCAAGGAAGCGCGGCCTCCGCAACTCGCCAGCCTCAGGATCGCGCAGCAGCCGCTCCGCTATAATTCACCGGACATGTCCGGTGTGCACCGGACTGTCCGGTGTAACCCCGGAGCAACGGCTATTTCGGCGCCAACGGCTCTGTTGGGGGCTTGTTCTTAAATGCTTCGGATTAAGAACAAGGCAACATAAAAGATGTTAAACGTTGAGGCCCTTCGTCCTATCGAACATTACTTCCTATCGGGAATGATGAGTTCCGGACGAAGGTCACAAGAAACATACCTTCGTAAATTCAGCACGTAATAATGAAGGACTCATAAAAAACATGGAATGTAAATCATGGAATCATTTCTATTTTATTAATACAAAGGAATAGAAATGATTATGAATTACAAATGTACCTTCGGTCCTGAGAGAAGGTAAAAAGTACAAGCGTGACGCAAAATGCCAAGTCAGCGTGAACAGTACGGGGGTACTGTTCATCTATTTATAGATGCGGGACGCAGCCCACATGAAATTACATCCATATCCATTACATTTGTTAACAGCCTACGGAAATCAGTCAAGGTCCACGCAGTCTTTTCATCTTTAAGTCGGTTCACCCCTCAGCAATTGCGCCGAAGCTCTCCTGCGCACAGCTTCGCCTGCGCTCGTCCTTCGTCTGGTTCAAGCTTCGTCCCGACCGTGCTTCATATTCATAGTTCTGAACCCGAAAACACCTGCTCACATAATCCACTTGGAAAACATTGTCAAACCATGTTTTTGAGGACCTTCGGAGGACGAAGGCCCCCAACAGTAGCCCCTCGCAATATTAATTTGTTTGACAATAAATTCAGATTGCGATATGGACGAAGGCCTTAAGCCGAAGGTCCGAAAAAACACCTTCCCTTTGCTAGAATAGCAATATTCACTGACAAGCGGGGTCATTCAATTTTCAACGCCCTGGGCGTATAAATAAGAGCACACCGCCAACTCATTTGGTACGCATACTTGCCTTTTGCTTCGGCCCACTAAAATTTTTAGCGCTTGTTCATTGGGTTTTGCTGTTCTTTTTGATTTTGGAGCTTCGGCCTCGGGAACAATTTTTATCGTTCTCGAAGATGTCTGAAGGCAAGAAAACCCCTGCTGAGATGAAACTGAAGATCCCGGCTGATACGAAGCTGAGTCTCGAGGAGGAGAAGAATCTGGGATTCCTGATAGCGATGGCAGAGACCAATACAGAGAAAATCACGAAG
This sequence comes from Zea luxurians, assembly GCA_029449295.1. Lineage (NCBI taxonomy): Eukaryota > Viridiplantae > Streptophyta > Magnoliopsida > Poales > Poaceae > Zea > Zea luxurians. Next base: position 58,451,549 of record JAOPSE010000020.1, read on the forward strand.
GAGATTCTCGAAGGTTTGTCCGAGGATACTGATGACAGCGACAGCTTTGATGTGGAAAGTGGTGGGGAAGAGGGCGAAGATCGACCGTGGCGACCAAGCCACTCGGTTTTTGGGAAAACTACCATCAAGCAGAGTCACATTGATAATATGAGGGGGCGATATTTCCGAGACATATCTATTGTGAGAGCTGACGCCGGGGAAAAGACTTCTCCCACCCCCGAAGAGAATGAAGTTGTGATTTTCCGAAGCTTCCTCAAGGCTGGGCTTCGATTCCCCCTGAGCAATTTTGTTGTTGAGGTATTGAAAACATTCCAAGTCTACCTTCATCAACTCACTCCCGAAGCTATTATAAGGATGGGGATTTTTGTCTGGGCTGTAAGAAGCCAAGGTTTGGAACCGAACGCTAAAAGCTTCTGTAACATTCATGAGTTATTATACGAGACGAAGCCCTGGGGAAAGGAGCAATACCACAACAACTTCGGGTGCTACAGCTTCGGCGCCCGCTCCGGGTCAAGCTGCCCTGTGCCGACCTTTCGGAAGAGGTGGCCCGGAGCCTGGATGACTGAATGGTTTTATGTAAAGAATGATCTAGCAGCTCAAGAGAATGTAAAGAGTATTATTATGCACCCAATCTGGCAACGCTTCGGCCTTCGAAGGCCGAAGGTCGAAATGGACGAAGCCGCCGAGGAATGTCAAAGAGCCTTCGGGGTAGTCTGCTCGTTTATTGGGACAAGGGACTTGGTCCAAGAACACATTGCCTTCAGGGTATGGCCACTTGCAGAAAAGTGGGAAATGCCAAAGGAAACCATCAAAGAGTCCGACGAAGGCGGACTAGTCAGATTAAAGTACACATTCAAATATGCAGATAAATTTATTGAACCTGATGATGACTGGCTGAAAAGTATTGAAACATTAAGTGATGAATTACTTGGGGCATATTCGAAGGCTGAAAATACTGCTCTATCAGCAGCCTTCGGAGGCCGAAAAAAGAAGAGACTGAACCGAGTGTTCGATGCAGTCGGGTTCTTCTACCCTGATTATTGCTATCCCATCCGAAGGCAAAAAAGGAAAAACATAACCTCTGAAAAAGAAGAAGCTGGAACCGCTCCTAGCGAGCCAGAACCAAAAGGAAAAAGGTTGAAGGTCCTCACACACCGACCACGCCATATTGAACCAGCTTCGGTGCCTGAGTTTACTGGAGAAGCTTCTTCGGCCGCCGAAGCTGAACAGCCAACCTTGCTGCCAGAAATTGCAGAAATGGCCGAAGCACCATTGACAGAGAAAATGGAGGAAGCGAAAAATCTGACTAAGGAAAAAACATCAGAAATTTTTAGTCCTGTAGTAAATGTCGAAGCAGCAAAAAGCCAAAAGGGTCCAATGGTGACCCCAAAAAGGAAGAGAATGGTAAATGTACTAGATGTCTTGGAGACAATTAAATCTTCAAGCACAACTCCAAAAAAGAGTGCTGAAATTGCTGAAACTTCCTCTGAAACTCCGATGCAACAAGCTGAAGCTGAAGCTGGGCCTTCAGAGCCCTTCAAGGAACAACCTTTGGAAGCCGAAGCAGTTAAAATACCAGAACCAATTTTAATTGAAGAAACTGACACTGCCATCCCCGAAGCGCCTGCCAGCATGTGTGATTACATCATTCGACACGCCTCGGGGAAAAAATTATCTGAAGAAGAAATTAATGAAGCTAACCATTATGCAAAGGAGTTAAAATATCCAAAGGGGGCAGTAATATTCAATGGGACAAATGAAGACGATTTTTTATACTGCCTGCCTGACAACAAAGAGCTCTCTGTCTGCCGAGAAATGGCCAGGAGTATTGGTTTCCCGAAGCTTGAATCTGGATTAAGCGCCATGACGAAAGAAGATCTCGCAGACAGTCTTGCGTACAACAGCCTGAAGGTACGGGAATTTAACGCTTGAAAAGAGAACCCCCTTATTTTTTACGCAACTCGTTCCTTTTTTCTTATATGAATTCTTCTTCGTATAGGGCCTGATCCTAAGCAACGCGCTAAGAGCGCAAAAGAGCGCCGAAGATGAAAGTTATGAAATTGCATTTAATAATTTACGCGCTGAAGTTATCAAACTGAGAAACGAAGCTTTGGAAAAAGATAAAATTCTGCTTACATTGGTAGATAAAGTGAAAAAAGACGAAGCTGCTTCAAGGGCCCAGACCGAAGCTCAAAAACGCGAGATTAAAGAACTTCAAAAACAGCTGGCTAGAGCTAAAGAGGAGCGCGCGCTTGAGGAAACGAAACGAGAACTTAGTGATTTTATGGTCGGTAAATTGGAATCAAGAGTCAAGGAGCTTCGGTCATCCCAGGGGAAATGCTATGTTAAATCTATAGAATGTGTGAATAAAATTAAAGCCAGCTTTGCCAGCGTCGGCGCCTTTTCCAGCGAAGAAAATTTTTCTCGAGGCAATCCCGAAGATCCGTTGGAATGGATTAGCCATGAAGCAGAAGCCTTCGAAGAGATTCTGAACAGTCGCAGCGATATCTGCGCTTTTTCGGGCGCCAGAGGGATCGCTTCTGTCTTGGAGAAGAAAGGTTGTGATCATGTAAAATTTCTAGCTCAGTCCGAAGCTGCCTTATCTTCCGAAGACATTAAGGACCCCTCGGCCGAAGCAAGCGTGGTTGGCGGTAAATTTTTTACGGATATCTGGAACGACGGCGGCCGAGAAATGGCGCAAGAGATCATCCAAAAAAGCGAAAAAGGCATACATGATGCTAGAAAAGTAGCAGAGGCTGCCGAAGGGAGTACGGAGCCTGAAAGACAATTAGGTACCAATTAATCATTCTTGTTGCGTTGTAATTTTCATTTCAAACTCTGCATATTGTTTGCGATAGTGACGAAGAAATGTTCTCTTCCCTCGGCAGCTGCTGGGTCAACTGCCGACCCTTACACAAAAGGAGATGAAGAAATCAAACAAATGGCCGAAGCTATCATGGACAAGGTTGTTGATCAACTTTTAAATGAAGTCGCCGAAGAAGTATTAAGAGAGGACTAGATGCTGCTAGAAAAACATTTAAATTGTGATCTATGTAATATTTTGTACATTTGGATGTAATATACAAGTTTTTTTTTTTTCATTATTCAATTCTTCACGATGCATGAAACTCTATATACATACCTTTTTGAGCCTTCGGCGAAAAAACACCTTCCCTTCTTTTCATGCTTCGTGAAGAAGGCATTCTTCGTTAAAATTATTCTGATGGATCACATCCATGCTTCGTGAAATCATTATCCGAAGCTATACTCCGTAGCTATACAATCTCAATATTGATCTGATAAAGCTTGCCCATGTTTCATAGAAATGTTCTCCGAAGCTGTAATCCGAAGCTATACAATTTCGATATCACTTTCTCGGAGCATCCTTTCGAAGGTTGAGAGTGTCACTTTCTTTTGCCAAATGCAATATGATGTATGATGTTTATGTTATGCAAAATGATGTGATGATGTTATGCTATGCATGTGACATTTGTTCCGAAGATACTCATAAAATATATTCATAAGCTCTGCATTCCCTTAGGAACGTCTTTGGAGCTTCTTCGTCTTTTACTTAGACGATCTCAGCGTTGACTTTTCGCTGTAAGCCTCCCTTGGGAGCTTCTTCGCCCTTTACTTAGGCGGTATCAGCGTTGACTTTTCGCTGTAAGCCTCCCTTAGGAGCTTCTTCGCCCTTTACTTAGGCGGTATCAGCGTTGACTTTTCGCTGTAGGCTCTGCATTCCCTTAGGAACGACTTCTGAGCAGAAAACTTACACTGCGCTCCCTTTGGAACGGCTTTTTGTGACCTTGCAAACTTACTCTGCGTTCCTTAGAACGGCTTTCTGTTGCTCCGAAGGATTTCTAATTCGAAGGTCCTCCTTGGTAACGGAAAAAATTTTGAGCTTGTGGAGCAAATAGATCTTCCTCGTGGAGAACAACGAAATTATTACATGAAAACTATCAATGTTTTTTGTTTCGCAGAAAATAAAACTGAAAAGGAAAGACTGCTATCAAAGGTAGGATATGTATCAATAAATGTGCTTCGACTCTGGCACAGTGCTGTTGACTGTGCGAGCTTCGGACTGTTCTCTGAAATCCCTCTGATGTGGAGCATGTTGATTCCCTTCTGGCTGTTGACCCTGCTGTAATGGAGGTGGAGGCGGAAGCTGCTGCCAGGAAGCTTGAGGTTGACTTGCCGAAGCTACAGAAGCTGCAGGGTGGTTGTCTATGTATTGTGGGACATAAGGCGGATGATACGAAGCAGTATGCATGACCTGCTTCGGCTGAGCTTGTTGAGATGCAGCTTCGGCAATTTCCTTTTGCTTCTGGATCGTAATATGGCACGACCTAGTGGTATGGCCCTTGCCTTCTCCACAGAACAAGCAAAACAGTCTCCTTGGCTGATCTCCGAATCTTCCGCCGAAGCCCCTGGCGCCTCTGCCTCTTGGGGCTGGTGGCCGGAAGGAAGTTTGTTGTTGCCCTGAAGCCTGTGATGAGCATTGCGGTCTGTTCTGGCTCCCCTTATCATCATTCTGAGTGTTGTGGATAGAACGGACATGTCTCGGGTAGTATCTTCCTCCGAAGCCCCTGGCCATTTCAGAAAATCTGAAGGCCTCCTCCCTTCTTTGACGAAAGTCATTGTCAGCGCGAATGTACTCATCCATCTTTTGGAGCAATTTCTCCAAGGTCTGAGGAGGCTTTCTAGCAAAGTATTGAGCTGCAGGCCCAGGACGAAGCCCCTTGATCATAGCTTCGATAACAATTTCATTGGGCACCGTTGGTGCCTGTGCCCTCAATCGTAAAAACCTTCGGACATACGCCTGAAGGTACTCTTCGTGATCCTGAGTACACTGGAACAGGGCTTGAGCTGTGACTGGCTTTGTCTGAAATCCTTGAAAACTGGTCAGTAACATATCCTTCAGCTTCTGCCATGAAGTTATTGTTCCTGGCCGGAGGGAGGAATACCAGGTCTGAGCAACATTCCTGACGGCCATGACGAAAGACTTCGCCATAACTGCAGCATTGCCCCCGTACGAAGACACCGTTGCTTCGTAACTCATCAAGAATTGCTTCGGGTCGGAGTGACCATCAAACATGGGGAGCTGAGGTGGCTTATAAGATGGAGGCCAAGGTGTAGCCTGCAGCTCAGCAGACAGAGGAGAAGCTTCATCAAAAACAAAATTTCCCTGATGGAAATTATCATACCAGTCATCTTCGTTGACGAAGCCCTCCTGATGAAGGTCTTTCTGATGAGGCCTTCTGTTCTGCTCATCGTGAGTGAGATGACGGACTTCCTCAGAAGCTTCGTCTATCTGCCTTTGCAACTCAGCTAGGCGGGCCATCTTCTCCTTCTTCCTTTGTACTTGTTGGTGTAGCATTTCCATATCCCTGATTTCTTGGTCTAGCTCTTCTTCCTGAAGTGTCGGGCTGAGAGCCTTTCTCTTCTGGCTTCGGGCTTCCCGAAGAGAGACGGTCTCCTGGTTGTGGTCCAGCGGTTGCAGTGCTGAAGCCCCGGTCGCTGAAGCTTTCTTCGGCGCCATAGCTTCCGAAGGTGTTCAAAAAAAAAGCTTGAAGTGGAAGTGAGTTCACCGGAGGTGGGCGCCAATGTTGGGGGCTTGTTCTTAAATGCTTCGGATTAAGAACAAGGCAACATAAAAGATGTTAAACGTTGAGGCCCTTCGTCCTATCGAACATTACTTCCTATCGGGAATGATGAGTTCCGGACGAAGGTCACAAGAAACATACCTTCGTAAATTCAGCACGTAATAATGAAGGACTCATAAAAAACATGGAATGTAAATCATGGAATCATTTCTATTTTATTAATACAAAGGAATAGAAATGATTATGAATTACAAATGTACCTTCGGTCCTGAGAGAAGGTAAAAAGTACAAGCGTGACGCAAAATGCCAAGTCAGCGTGAACAGTACGGGGGTACTGTTCATCTATTTATAGATGCGGGACGCAGCCCACATGAAATTACATCCATATCCATTACATTTGTTAACAGCCTACGGAAATCAGTCAAGGTCCACGCAGTCTTTTCATCTTTAAGTCGGTTCACCCCTCAGCAATTGCGCCGAAGCTCTCCTGCGCACAGCTTCGCCTGCGCTCGTCCTTCGTCTGGTTCAAGCTTCGTCCCGACCGTGCTTCATATTCATAGTTCTGAACCCGAAAACACCTGCTCACATAATCCACTTGGAAAACATTGTCAAACCATGTTTTTGAGGACCTTCGGAGGACGAAGGCCCCCAACAGGCTCCCTGCGGCGCATTCAATGCGCGCTCTGCGCGCGCAGAAGTCAAGCGCGCCCATACTGGTGCACCGGACAATGAACAGGTGATGTCCGGTGTGCACCGGACATCCAGGCGGGCCCAGAAGTCAGAAGCTCCAACGGTCAGAATCCAACGGCATTGATGACGTGGCAGGGGCACCGGACATGTTCGGTGTACACCGGACTGTCCGGTGCGCCATCGACAGACAGCCTCCACCAACGGTCATGTTTGGTGGTTGGGGCTATAAATACCCCAACCACCCCACCATTCATTGCATCCAAGTTTTCCCACTTCCAACCACTATACAAGAGCTAGCATTCATTGCAAAGCACACCAAAAGAGATCAAATCCTCTCCCAACTCCACACAAAGCCCTAGTGACTAGAGAGAGTGATTTGTAGTGTTCATTTGAGCTCTTGCGCTTGGATCGCTTCTTTTTCTTTGGCATTCTTTCTTGTGATCAAACACTCACTTGTAATTGAGGCAAGAGACACCAATTGTGTGGTGGTCCTTGCGGGAAGTTTGATTCCCAAGTGATTTGAGAAAGAGAAGCTCACTCGGTCCGAAGGACCGTCTGAGAGAGGGAAGGGTTGAAAGAGACCCGACCTTTGTGGCCTCCTCAACGGGGAGTAGGTTTGAGAGAACCGAACCTCGGTAAAACAAATCCGCGTGTCTCACTTCATTCGCTTGCGATTTGTTTTGCGCCCTCTCTCGCGGACTCTACTATATTTCTAACGCTAACCCGGCTTGTAGTTGTGATTATTTTCGTGATTTTCAGTTTCGCCCTATTCACCCCCCCTCTAGGCGACTTTCAAATTCTCTTAACAGCCACTAGGTGGCACTCTTTCGGGTTAGCTTGAAAACGAGTTCACATGCACACACTAAGCATAATGTCAGGCCTAGATGCACAAAGATAAAAGCAGTGAACCTATCATAGACCTATATAATTTTTATTAACAGACTTACCTTCCTCGTTGAGGTCGAGATGCTCGTTTGATGCCATGGGAGTTTTGATGGGCTTGGTATTCTTCATGTCAAACATCTTGAGCATATCTTTGATGTACTTTGTTTGACATAGAAATGTTCCATCCTTCAATTGATTAATTTTGAATCCAAGGAAGAACTTGAGCTCACCCTTCATATACATCTCAAACCTATTAGTCATGACTCTGCTAAACTTATCATAGAAGTTCTTATTAGTACTATCAAATATAATGTCATCAACATATATCTGGCACGCAAATAATTCATGATCAAATTTACAAGTTGTTGAGGACTTGTTCTCAAATGCTATGAGTTAAGAACAAGGCAACACAAAAATAGGTTAATGGTTAATGCCCTTTGTCCTTCGAAGCATTATTTCCCTAAGGATATAATGATTTCCGGATGAAGGTTGTGAAGGACTCACCTTCATCATCACAACATATATTAATGAAAGACGAAGCATATAAAACATGGGAAACAACATGAATAATCATATGTGAGAGCACCTAGAGGGGGGGGGTGAATAGGTGATCCTGTAAAAACTTAAAACTTAAAGCCACAAAACTTGATTAAGTGTTAGTACAATTAAATCAAGTGGCTAAGGACCGAGTTCTTGTGAAACACAATAGACACAGTGAGAACAAGCACAAGAGACACGATGATTTATCCCGTGGTTCGGCCAAGTATAACACTTGCCTACTCCACGTTTGTGGCGTCCCAATGGACGAGAGTTGCACTCAACTCCTCTCAAGTGATCCAATGATCAACTTGAATACCACGGTGTTCTTCTTTCTTTACTCTTTCCCGTTTACGAGGAATCTCCACAACTTGTAGTCTCTCGCCCTTACAATACGGATCAAAGTGAAAGCACTAGAGTAAGGGAGGGAAGCAACACACACAAATCCACAGCAATACGCACACACACACACAACCAAGACTTGAGCTCAAATGAATAGCACAAAGTTCACCACTAGAACAGAGCTCAAATCACTAATAATGTCAATCGAGTGCGCAAAGACGTAGTGTGAATGATTAAGAATGATTGTTGTTCTCCTCCATGCGCCTAGGGGTCCCTTTTATAGCCCCAAGGCAGCTAGGAGCCGTTGGAGGCATTCTTGGCAGGCAATACTTGCCTTCTGTCGTGTGGCGCACCGGACAGTCCGGTGCACCATCGGACATGCACGGTTCACTGTCCGGTGCAGATCACCTTCCTAAACTGGCGCAGCCGACCGTTGAAGATTTGGAGCCGTTGGCGCACCGGACACTGTCTGGTGCACACCGGATAGTCCGGTGCCCCCATCAGACCGTTGGCTCGGCCACACGTCACGCGCGGATTGCGCGGCCGATCGTTGGCTTGACCAACCGTTGGCTCACCGGACAGTCCGGTGCACCACCGGACAGTCCGGTGCACCACCGGACAGTTCGGTAATTTTTAGTCGTACGCTGCTGACAAAATCCGAGAGCGGCCAGTTTGACCAAAGCCAGCCTGGCGCACCGGACACTGTCCGGTGCACCACCGGACAGTCCGGTGCACCCAGACTGTGTTGAGTCTTGGCTGCTTCAGCCAAGTCTTTTTCTTTTTCTGTTTTCCCTGATTCTAGCACTTAGACAAAATATGTTAGTACACAAAAACCAATGTACTAAGTCTAGAATCATACCTTTGTGTTGATTTGCACTTCATCCACCAATTTGCACAGTTTAACACTTAAACCACTTGTGTTGGCACTTAATCACCAAAATACTTAGAAATGGCCCAAGGGCACATTTCCCTTTCAATATGACATCATAATATATCTTTTTTATTATATAACCATGAATGAATAAAAACAATACAAGATTACATTTGTACCTTCGGCTTGGCAGAAGATAAAAAGTACAAGCGTGACGCACAAGCGAACAAAAGTCAGCGTGAACAGTACGGGGGTACTGTTCATCTATTTATAGGCACAGGGCGCAGCTTGTGTAAATTTACATTCATGCCCTTTATATTTACTATTGACTTATCGACAACCCAACGGGGGCTAGATTGCCTTTTTCCCTTTAAGTCGGTTCCTTTTTCCGCCACTTAGCTGAAGCTCCCTTGCAAGTAGCTTCGGAGCAACATCAGCCTTCGTCTCAATCATGCTTTTCACATCGCGTATGGTTTTAACCTGAGTTCGAAGGTACCTGTTCATATGCCACACTTGGAAAACATTGTTAAATCATATTTTTGAGGACCTTTGGAAGACGAAGGCCCCCAACAGTAGCCCCTCGCAGTATTAATTTGTTAAGATAACAAATTCAAACTGCGACATGGATGAAGGCCTTAAGCCGAAGGTCCAAAAAAACACCTTCCCCTTGCTAGAATAGCAATAATCAATGACAGACGGGGCCCTCCAATTTGCAGCGCTCTGGGCGTATAAATAGGAACTCACACCAGCTGCGTTTGATACGCTGTTTCTGCTATTTGCATTATTTTCTCAATCTTATAGCTCTTGCTCTCTAGCGCTTGCTAGATTTTCAAGCTCTCTGAGCTTCGGTTTAAAAGACGTGTTTTCACCATTTCTGGAGAAAAAATGTCTCAGGAAAAGAAGGTTGTGGCGGAGACGAAGCTGACTGAAGAGGAGAAGCTATTTGAGGGGAAGAAGGCTGTGAATCCTTATATTGATGGATTTGTCGAGTCGATGGCAAAAACAAACACAGAGAAAATTACTAAAGAGATACTGAAAGGTTTATCTGAATATACTAGTGACAGCGATAGCTATGATGTGGAAAGTGGGGATGAGGACTCTGAGGATCGGCCTTGGCGGCCAAGTCATTCAATCTTCGGAAAATCAACCATCAAACAAAGTCATCTTAAGAACATGAGAGGAAGGTACTTTTGGGACTTGTCAATTGTGAGGGCTGGTGGAGACAACAATGTTCCTGCCCCTGAGGAAAACGAAGTTGTAATTTACCGAAGCTTCTTCAAGGCTGGGCTTCGGTTCCCTTTGAGCAAGTTTGTAGTTGAAGTGTTGAAAACCTACCAGATCTTCCTTCATCAGATTACCCCTGAAGCTATAATAAGGATGGGGATTTTTGTTTGGGCAGTAAGGAGTCAAGGTCTAGAGCCAAGCGCGAAGTGCTTCTGTAGTATGCACGAACTTCTATATGAAACGAAGGCCATGGGTAAAGAACAGTACCACAACAACTTCGGTTGTTATGGATTTATCGCTCGCCCCAACGCAAGCCACCCGGTGCCAACATTTCAGAAGAGATGACCCGGAGCTTGGATGGAAGAATGGTTTTATGTGAAAATGATTTGAAAGCAAGGGAAGACATTAAGGAAGTCATCATGCGCCCCATTTGGTCCTGCTTCGGCCTTCGAAGGCCGAAGATAGAAGTTGATGAGACGGTTGAAGCGTGTCAAAGGGCCTTCAACACTATTTGCTCCTTTATTGGGACAAGGGATTTAATTCAAGAACATATAGCCTTCAAGGTATGGCCACTTGTGGAAAGCTGGGAAATGTCGAAGGAAACCATCACTAACTCTATCGAAGGTGATTTGGTCTGACTGAAGTATACGTTCAGGTTTGGGGATAAGTTTGATGAACCGAATGATGACTGGCTGAAATGCATTGAAGCTACTAGCGACGAGTTACTTGGGGCGTATTCCAAGACCGAGGACAATGCCTTGTCCGCAGCCTTCGTAGGTCAGGGAAAGAAAAGATTGAACAGAGTTTTTGACGCCATCGGCTTTGTATACCCCGACTACCGTTATCCGCTGCGGGGATAGGGGGTAAAAAGAAAGATTGCTGCTTCTGGAAATGTTGCTGCTTCGGCCATCACAACTGAGCCGAAGGGTAAGAAGATGAAGGTTCTGACTCACCGGCCACGCTACATTGAACCGGATGTGATACCTGAATTTGGCGAAGGGGCCTCTTTAGCTGCTGAAACAAAAGAAGCTATTCCTCCTGCGCAGAGGACTGAAGAGCCGGCTATAATGCCGAAGTTAGTTTCAGTTGAGCTAGTTGAGACGAAGACTGATAAGGCTGAAGGGTCAAGAATTGAAGAAATAACAAAAATGCTAGAGATTTTGAGCCCTTCAACAGAGGCAACAGTGCCGAAGGCACAAAAGGGTTCTGCCGCAACTCCTAAGAGGAGAAGGATGGCGAATGTGCTAGATGTTGTGTTAGAAACAACAAAAACCTTGAGTCCTGCTTCTACAAGAAAAATTGCTGAAACTTCCAAGGCGCAACCCGAAGCCGAAACGAAGTAGACAGAAGTCAAAGCTGCAACAATTCAAGCTGAAACTGAAGCTGGGCCTTCAGTGCCCACTGAGATGGAGCATGCTGACCCTAAAGAAAAATCAACAGAGCAGATTGCAACTGGAAAAACCGAAGCTCCTGGTCTCGAAGTGTCGGACAAAAGTATTGATTACTTTATTCGTCATGCTTCGGGAAAGATATTATCCCCAGAAGAAATATTAGAAGCGCAACATTATGCCCAAAGATTGAAATATCCGAAGGGGGCATTAGTATTTAATGGTGTCGGCGTTTCGGACCAGCGAGGACCCTCAACCGACTAGTGAATTTGTCGCTGCGTGTCCCTGCCCAGATGGGTTGATGCAAGATGGAACACGAGAGGGGAAATGAGGCTTATGTTATCTTGCACCGGGGTGCTCGTAGTAGGGGTTACAAGCGTTGCGAGAGAGAGAGAGAGAGAGAGAGGGTTCGGTCCTGAGGTGAGGTGCCTGAGTTGGCCTCCACCGCATCTCTCCTACTCTATCTGCCTCTGCCCGCCTTCCCTCGCCCTTCCTTCTCCTCCTTAGGAAGGCCCTGGACATCCCCTTTTATAGATACAAGGAGATGCCCAACTGTATAATGGGGGTGTAGCTATGTGCTAACGTGGTTGGCGGAGAAGTGCCTTGAGCCCTGTACATGTGCTAACGTGGCCGTCAGAGAAGTGCTTTGAGCCCCGTAGAAGCGTAGCTGACGGTGCGGCCCGAGGTCCTGCTGACGTTTCCTTGCTTCCGTAAGGAGCAGAGAACCATCGACGTCATGGTCGCACGCGGGGAACCATCATTACCTGCTACCGGAGTAGTTTGACGTGACTCCGGTCTTGTTCCTTCGTAGCAGAGGGTGGCTAGCTAGCGGTAGGGTAATGATGTATCCCCTGTAGCGTAGTCGGTCCGAGGCCGAGGTCGGGCGAGGCGGAGACTTCTCCTGAGGCCGAGGTCGAGGTCGGGCGAGGATGTGACTCCTCCCGAGGACGAGGCTGAGGTCGAGGCCTGGGGTCGGGCGAGGCGGAGACCTTCTCTCGAGGCCAAGGATGAGGCCGAGGCCTGAGGTCGGGTGAAGCGGAGCTCCTTGTTGCGCCCGAGGCTGAACTCAGGGGAGGTCGTGACTCAGCTTTACCATGGTGGTTGGCACAGTAGTCGGAACGGGGTGAATAGTGTTGTTTTCCTGTCAGAACGGTTAGTAAAGGAGCGAAGTGACTGCGGTCACTTCAACCTTGCCGACTGAGGCGCGCGTGTCAGGATAAGGTGTCAGGCGATCCCCGCATTAAATGTGCATGCGTTACGGTCGGTTGGTAAGGCGATTTGGCCAAGGTCGCTGCACGACAAAGTTTGCCCAAGCTGGGCTTCGGGCGAGCCGAGGGTGCGCCCACTGCCTGAGGGGACCCTCGGTCGAGGCGTGAATCCGTCCGGGACTACTGTTCCCGCCCGAGGCCGGGCTCGGGCAAGGCGAGGTCGTGTCCCTTGGTAGACGAGGCCCTGACTTGAACCGTGCTTAATAGTCTTCGTGGTTTGTTCTGAAGATGTTTTCCAGCCAGGTTAAGGAGCATTGGGGGTACCCCTAATTACGGTTCCCGACAGTAGCCCCCGAGCCTCGAAGGGAGTGTAGGTACTCGCTTGGAGGTTCTGTCGGATTTCTTGCAAGGGGACCAACCTTTCTCGGTTATATTCCGTTCCGATGGGTGCACGCGAGCGCACCCGTCGGGTGTAGCCCCCGAGGCCTCGGAGGAGTGGTTTGACTCCTCTAAGGTCTTAATTCTTTCTGTGATGCCTCAGTAAGCCTTGTTGTTCCCTCATGCAGCCTGGCTGTAGCCCGGGTGCACGGTCAGGCTCCAAGTTTTTAAGCTGGTTTGTTGACGTGGTCAACAGTTTGGCCATAGCCTGGTGCGAGAGCAGCCCCCGAGCCTCTGCACGGAGCGAGAGGACGATCAAGGACCATCTCGACTTTGATTGTACGCCCCTTCGTCGCCTCTTCGCAAGGAGGAAGGGGGGGGGGAAGCGCCATGTTACCCTCGGAGGGCACCGAACATGGTGTTTCCAGTGAGTTGCTAGCGGGTGATCCGAGTGGACGCCCGAGCCCCGTTCGATAAGGGTCGGCTAGTGGCCCAGAGGCGCGCTCCAAAAGCACCTGCAGGTGATTTGTTGGACCCGAACCCATTTGATAGGGTCTGAGGGCTCAGTGCCTCCCTCCGGTGGGATTCCATTACAAATCATTCCGCTGGTCTTGAAAATGTCATACGGTACCTCGGGAGCGTAGCCCGAGCCTCGGCCATGTAACGGACGTACCCAGGGTCATCCCTGACTATGCGTGCTCTGAGGCGGCTGTCGAACCCTTCCGAGGGGCCAGCCTTCGAACCCCTGATCAGTAAAGGGCTCGGAGCCTAAGTGCTCTGGGGCAGTTGCCGAACCCCACAGGGCGCAACCTTCGAACCCCTGATCAGTAGGAGGGCTCGGGCCCGTTTCCTTCACTGAGAAGGATCCTTTTCAAAATATCCCCTTTCCCGGTCCCTATGGCAAGAGAGAGAGAGAGAGAGAGGAAAAGGATATGAATTTAAATAATGTGGCACACCTTTTTTGACACGGTCATCATGACGGAGGTGAAACGCCATTAAAGCCAAAGAGCCCGAGGTCCGGAGCGCAGGTGGCACTGACGGTCTCGTCGGCGGGCCGCTTGGAGCTTGTTATCTCGCAGCCCCTCTGGTGTGGAGGTAGTTCATTCCTGTGGGAATGGAGCTGGAGTCCCGTTTGTAAGGGTCCTTGCTTGAGAGCAAGATGTAATAGCTTTAAGTACTAAGACATCTGCAGTAGGCCGGGAAAACCGCCGAGGGCGCTGCTGGCGTCTAAGTCCTCGTAGCATAGTTATCCCAAGTATGTGTGTTTGTTCTTTGTGGCTGCTGAGGCCTGAACATTTGGGCATAAAGCTGTGCTTCTTTCCTCTTATTTCGAGCATTGGGACTTGTTCGTCGATAGCAGAATCAATGATCCGAGCATGAGCTACCTTTCGCGGAAGGTGATGAGTGAGGTATCCGTATCCCGGAGGCATAGGAGTCCCTCAGCTTGGTCGACCTTGCCGTTCAAGGTCTCTCTCGCTCATCTTTAGGATCCCGTTATCGATGCAGTCGAAAGGCACGAAAGTCATTTTGGTGTAAAACTTTTCTGAGGAAAATTTTGATGAAAAGGGGGTTCCCCCCTTTCTAGACCTGAGGCGACTGCTCAGGCCGGGACCCTTGCGGAGGACCTGGCTGTGGCCGTCGGGTCTGCCCGGTCCGCCCGAGCTATGGCCTCACAGCAGCGTGCCCGGGCCGAAGGTATGTTTTGTCTGCTCTGTGACTTTGTTTTTGTCTTCATTCTTCTCCTTGTATCTGAAGAATATTGTCCGGCTGTCTGCAGGGTTCGAGACGGCTCTTAACGAGTTCGTCAAGAACTGCAAGGCACTTGCCCAAGCGGCTGAGCAGAAGGAGGCCGACCGTGTGGCCATGTTCGAGGCCATCTCGGCTTTCTACCGGGCCTTTGGCCTCGACGACGTCCCCTCACGTAGCTCCCCCCAGAGTCACTTGCGGGCCTTGGGCAGCCATGTGTGCAGCAGACTCCGCGGGGCGCTGCACCACGGCGTTAGGTGGGCCTTCACCGTTCTCGCTTCCCACTACGACGTGGATCTGGAGCGGATCAGCGAGGGGTACTGCTTACCCGATGATGAGGAGGACGCCTTAGCCGAGGTCCAGAGGCTTGACGCGGCTGTCGAGGGCCCAAGCGCGGCGCTGGCTTCCTCCTTTGAGGTGGAGGTCCTTCCGCCCGTGTCGCCTTCTGAGGCCGGGCCAGATTCTGCCGAGGGTGGAAACGACGCCGAGGGTGCTGCTCCTCCCCCTGCCGATGTCTGAGCCTGCAAGAACAATTTGTTTTAAGTATGCGTATGTTTTTTGCGGCCGCTGAGGCCTAAACATTTTTATTGTCGGATTATAAAGCTGCGTTTTCTTTCCTCTTGTTTCGTGCGTTAGGACTTGTTCGGTAGCAGAATCGCTTATTCGAGCGCGAGTTACTTTTCGCGGAAGGTGATGAGTGAGGTATCCATATCCCGGAGGCGTAGGAGTCCCTCGGCTCGGTCGGCCTTGCCGTTTCAGTGTTCCTCTTGTCGTTTTTAGGATTCCGTTATCGATATAGTCGAAAAGCACGAAAGTCGTTTTGGTAGAAAACATTTTCGAGGAAAATTTTGACGCAGAGGGGGTTACCCCCTTCTAGCCCCTAAGGGAGGGTTGGGCTTTGCCGAGGCAAGGCTGATCCTTCCTTGATGGTTAGACTTTATTTATGCATGTAAAGAAAGCGAGATACATGAACAACTTGAAACATTTTAAGGATAAAAGCGACGTAGCTGTTCGATGTTCCAAGCGTTGCTATAGACCTCGCCTTGATCGTTGGCCAGCTTGTATGTCCCGGGCTTCAAAATCTTGGCGATGATGAACGACCCTTCCCAGGGAGGAGTAAGCTTGTGGCGCCCTCGGGTGTCTTGTCACAGCCGAAGTACCAAGTCTCCCACTTGGAAGTCTCGGAGCCGAACCCTTCGAGCGTGGTAGCGTCGCAGAGACTGCCGATACCACGCCGAGTGTAGTAAGGCTACGTCCCGAGCATCTTCCAACTGGTCCAATGAATCCTCTCGGCTGGTCTGGTTGCTTTGGTCGTCGTATGCCTTTGTCCTCGGGGAACCGTATTCCAAGTCCGTGGGTAAGATGGCCTCGGCCCCATAGACTAGGAAAAACGGCGAGAAGGCCATGGCCCGGCTCGGCGTCGTCCTCAGACTCCAAACCACCGAGGGTAGTTCTTTTATCCACCGCTTGCCAAACTTGTTGAGGTCGTTGTAGATCCTCGGTTTTAGTCCCTGCAAAATCATACCGTTGGCGCGCTCCACCTGCCCATTTGTCATTGGGTGAGCTACGGCGGCCCAGTCCACACGGATGTGGTGGTCTTCGTAGAAATCCAGGAACTTTTTCCCAGTGAACTGCGTGCCATTGTCGGTGATGATGGAGTTTGGGACCCCAAAGCGATGGATGATATTTGTGAAGAACGCCACCGCCTACTCGGACCCGATGCTGGTTAAGGGTCGGACTTCGATCCACTTGGAGAATTTGTCGATGGTGACTAGCAGGTGCGAGAAGCCCCCGGGTGCCTTCTGCAAGGGACCGACGAGGTCCAGACCCCATACAGCAAACGACCAAGTGATAGGTATTGTCTGCAGGGCTTGAGCGGGCAGGTGCGTCTGTCTCGCGTAGAATTGACACCCTTGGCAGGAGCGTACAATCCTAGTGGCGTCGGCCACCACGGTCAGCCAGTAGAAACCTTGTTGGAAAGCGTTTCCCATGAGGGTCCGAGGTGCTGCATGGTGACTGCAAGCCCCCGAGTGTATTTCTTGTAACAACTCTTGTCCTTGGGCAACGAATATGCATCGTTGGAGGATGCCCGAGGGGCTGCGGTGGTATAACTCTTTTTCATCACCCAGTAAAACGAACGACTTTGCGCGTCGAGCCAGTCGCCGAGCTTTGGCCTTGTCGAGGGGCAACTCTCCTCGGAGGAGATATTCCAGGTACGGGGTCTGCCAGTTCAGGTTTGGCGTAACCCCATTCTGCTCTCCCTTGACGCGCAAGGCCTCACCCTCGGCGGCCGAGGGTACCTCGGGCTGGGCCGAGGTCTCCTCGGGTTCGGGCGTGTCGTCGATTTTGACGGATGGTTGATATATGTCCTTGGAGAAGACGTCTGGGGAACCGTCGTCCGCCCCGAGGCTATTTTAGCCAGCTCATCCGAAGTCTCGTTGTACCGTCGAGCAACATGGTTGAGTTCCAGCCCGTAGAACTTATCTTCCAAGCGCCAAACTTCATCGCAGTAGGCCTCCATTTTTCGATCGTGGCAGTGGGAGTTCTTCATGACTTGGTCAATAACAAGCTGCGAGTCGCCATGAGCGTCGAGGCGCCGAACCCCTAGCTCGACGGCGATGCGCAAGCCATTAACCAAAGCCTCGTACTCGGCCACGCTGTTTGACGCCGGAAAATGGAGGCGTATGACGTAGCGCACATGTTTTCCGAGGGGTGAAATGAAGAGCAGGCCAGCACCTGCTCCGGTTTTCATCAGCGAACCATCGAAGTACATGGTCCAAAGTTCGGCCTGGATTGGAGCTGTCGGCAATTGGGTGTCGACCCATTCAGCTAGGAAGTCTACCAAGACTTGAGATTTTATGGCCTTCCGAGGAGCGAATGAAAGTGTTTCGCCCATGAGTTCCACTGCCCATGTTGCTATCCTACCCGAGGCCTCTCAGCACTGGATGATCTCTCCCAGGGGGAAGGATGACACCACAGTCACCAGATGAGACTCGAAGTAGTGTCGCAACTTTCGCCGTGTCAGAACCACTGCGTACAGTAGCTTCTGGATTTGTGGGTAGCGGATCTTGGTCAGACCAGCCTCTGGATGAGCAGTGCATGCCCTTCTTCTCGTCTCTCGACTACGATCGCGGCGCTGACCACCTGAGTGGTTGCGGCTATGTAAATCAAGGGGGCTTCTCCCGCAGCGGGGGGCACCAAGATGGGCACATTAGTAAGGAGTGCCTTTAAGTTTCCGAGGGCTTCTTCGGCCTCGGGAGTCCAAGTGAAGCGCTCAGCCTTCCTTAAGAGGCGGTACAAGGGCAATCCTTTCTCGCCAAGGCGCGAGATGAAGCGGCTCAGAGCCGCAAGGCATCCCATGACCCTTTGTACTCCTTTTAAATCTTTGATTGGTCCCATGTTGGTGATGGCCATGATTTTCTCTGGGTTGGCCTCGATGCCTTGTTCGCAGATGATGAACCCTAGGAGCATGCCTCGGGGGACTCCGAAGACACACTTCTCGGATTGAGTTTTACGCCCTTCACTCTTAGACACCTGAATGTTATCTCAAGGTCAGAGAGGAGGTCAGAGGCTTTTCTTGTCTTGACAACGATGTCATCGATGTAAGCCTCGACCGTTCTACCGATGTGCTCTCCGAACACGTGGTTCATGCACCTTTGGTAGGTTGCACCTGCATTCCTCAAGCTAAATGGCATAGCAGTATAACAATACATGCCAAAAGGTGTGATAAAAGAAGTCGCGAGCTGGTCGGACTCTTTCATCATGATTTGGTGATAGCCTGAATAGGCGTCGAGGAATGACAGGGTTTCGCACCCAGCAGTGGAGTCCACAATTTGATCGATGCGAGGCAGAGGGTAGGGAACCTTTGGACATGCTTTGTTTAAACCAGTGTAGTCTACGCACATCCTCCATTTCCCACCTTTTTTCTTTACAAGCACAGGGTTAGCTAACCATTCTGGATGGAATACCTCTTTGATGAACCCTACAGCCATTAGCTTGTGGATCTCCTCACCTATGGCCCTACGCTTTTCTTCATCAAAGCAGCGCAGGGGCTGCTTCATGGGTCGGGCACCGGCTCGGATGTCCAGCAAGTGCTCGGCGACATCCCTCGGTATGCCGGGCATGTTCGAGGGACTCCACGCAAAAATTTCAGCGTTTGCGCGGAGAAAGTCGACAAGCACTACTTCCTATTTGGGGTCGAGGCTGCGGCCATCGTCAGAGCAACCGGAGAGGCAGTAGTCACATACGGACATGAAGTCTCGCATGGCACTGGGATCACTGAGTCCGGAGAAATCCCAACCGAAGTCGGGGTCGTCCTCTTCCTCGGAACCCACGGGTCTGGAGGTTGAGACGACCGTCAGTCGGTCCCAAGTTGACCACATATGGTACCCTGGAAGGTCAGGATATGCCCTTGCGAAATCGCTCACCGAAGCGGGGTCGCTTGGTGGATCGAAGCTGAATCTAAAGGGAACAGGGTGGAAAACGGATGGTACCTCTTGGTTGATAGACGGTGGTGAAGTCGAATCGGGGAAAGAATGCATCGTTATCCCAGGTATGAGGCTGACGCCGAACAAGTCCTTCGCGAGGGTGCTGGCGTCATCAGTCCGGTTGGGGTTGGCATGTTGCTGGGAGGCGACACCCGTCGTTGTCTCAGGTGCAAGGACAACACCCGACATGTCCCCCGCAGGGGTGCAGGCGTCATCGACTCGCTCTGGTCCGATAGCCGACGAGGCGGGCCTCCTGCCTGGCCACGGTTGCCCCGTCTTCTCCTCCTCCGGCAAGGAGGGTGGCGGGACAAACCCGGGTGTTCCTCTTCCGCCACGGGGGAAGTCGTCGTCGAGTTCGCCGCCGCCGGGCGAGCCGACGACCGTCGTTGTTGTCATGCTGTGAGGGGAGGAGTACCATGTCATAGCTGCCGTCGCGGGACATGACCTCGAGACTCTTGAAGCGGAGCACCGTCCCAGGCTGAAGAGGCTACTGAAAGCTACCCATCTGGAACTCAACGGGAAAGTATTTGTTAACACGCAGCATCCCCCTACCTAGCGCGCCAACTGTCGGCGTTTCGGACCCGCGAGGACCCTCAACCGACCAGTGAATTTGTCGCTGCGTGTCCCTGCCCAGATAGGTTGATGCAAGATGGAACACAAGATGGGAAATGAGGCTTATGTTATCTTGCACCGGGGTGCTCGTAGTAGGGGTTACAAGCGTTGCGAGAGAGAGAGAGAGGGAGAGGGTTTGGTCCTGAGGTGAGGTGCCTGAGTTGGCCTCCATCGCGTCTCTCCTACTCTGTCTGCCTCTGCCCGCCTTCCCTCGCCCTCCCTTCTCCTCCTTAGGAAGGCCCTGGACATCCCCTTTTATAGATACATGGAGATGCCCAACTGTACAATGGGGGTGTAGCTATGTGCTAACGTGGCTGGCGGAGAAGTGCCTTGAGCCCTGTACACGTGCTAATGTGGCCGTCGGAGAAGTGCTTTGAGCCCCGTAGAAGCGTAGCTGACGGTGCGGCCCGGGGTCCTGCTGACGTTTCCTTGCTTCCGTAAGGAGCTGAGAACCATCGACGTCATGGTCGCACGCGGGGAACCATCATTACCTGCTACCGGAGTAGTTTGACGTGACTCCGATCTTGTTCCTTCGTAGCAGGGGGTGGCTAGCTAGCGGTAGGGTAATGATGTATCCCCTGTAGCGTAGTCGGTCCGAGGCTGAGGTCGGGTGAGGCGGAGACTTCTCCTGAGGCCGAGGCCGAGGTCGGGCGAGGATGTGACTCCTCCCGAGGCCGAGGCTGAGGCCGAGGCCTGAGGTCGGGCGAAGCGGAGCTCCTTGATGCGCCCGAGGCTGGACTCGGGGGAGGTCGTGACTCAGCTTTACCCTGGTGGTTGGCACAGTAGTCGGAACGGGGTGAATAGTGTTGTTTTCCTGTCAGAACGGTCAGTAAAGGGGCGAAGTGACTGCGGTCACTTCGACCTTGCCGACTGAGGCGCGTGTGTCAGGATAAGGTGTCAGGCGATCCCCGCATTAAATGTGCATGCGATACGGTCGGTTGGTAAGGCGATTTGGCCGACGTCGCTGCACGACAAAGTTTGCCCAAGCTGGGCTTCGGGTGAGCCGAGGGTGCGCCCACTGCCTGAGGGGACCCTCGGGCGAGGCGTGAATCCGTCCGGGACTACTGTTCCCACCCGAGGCTGGGCTCGGGCGAGGTCGTGTCCCTTGGTAGACGAGGCCCTGACTTGAATCATGCTTAACAGTTTTCGCGGTTTGTTCTGAAGATGTTTTCCAGCCAGGTTAAGGAGCATTGGGGGTACCCCTAATTACGGTCCCCGACAAATGGCAATGGCGAAGAAGATTTTTTGTACTGTCTCCCGAATAACAAAGAAATATCTGTTTGCCGGGAGATAGGTAAAAGCATCGGATTCCCGAAGCTAGAAGACGGTCTTTCGATTTTATCGAAGGACGAACTTGCTGACAGCTTAGCATACTATAGCATAAAGGTATAAAAACTAACTCTAAATTTGAAAAATGAGGTATTTTATTTGTCATACTTATTCTTTCGTCCATTTGTAGGGCTTGATTCTTAGCAATGCCCTTAGGGCACAGAAAAATGTAGAGGACGAAGGCTATACAATGGCCCTGAACAACCTTTGTTCAGAGGTAATTGAACTGAGAAACGAAGGTCTTGAAAAAGACAAAATCTTATTCTCACTGGTTAACAAGGTCAAAGAAGATGAAGCTAGCTTCAAAGCCCAAACCAAAGCCCAAAAAATTGAAATTGAAGACCTTCGAAGGCAATTGGCCGAAGGTAAAGAGAAATGCGCACTCGCAGAAGCTAACCGAGGAATCAGCGAATATTGGAAAAATCATTTAGAGAAGAATGTTGAAGAACTTCGCACATCCAAGGAAAGATGTTGAAAAGTCCTTGTATTGTGTGAAGAAAATAAAAACTAGTTTCGCCAACGTGGGCGCCTATTCTTTCGAAGAAAACTTCATACGAGGCGACCCCAAAGGCGTTATTGAATGGATAAGTGGGAAGACTAAAGCTTTCGAAGAAATTTTAAGTGATCGCGGGGATGTCTGTGCGTTCTCCGGTGCACAGGGAATTTCAGCCATCTTGGAGAAAGCGGGATGCGACCATGTCAAGACTATGGCTCAGGGCGAAGCTGCCTTCTCCGTGGATGATACAAAGGATCCCTCAGCTGAAGCAAGTTTAATGGGCGGGAAATTTTACAATGATATCTGGGTAAATGGTGGTCGAGAGATGGCTCACGAAATTATGAAGAAAAGTGAAAAAGACATCCATGACGCCCGAGTAGAAGCAAAACAAGCTGAAGAAGCTACAGAGCGTGAAAAACGCATAGGTATTGCTTCATGGCTTTTAGCTTCGGCATTTGTTTTTATGGCTTCGGATTGATTAACTTTGTCCTTCTTCAGCTGAATTATCTCCGCTGCCGGAACTGTTCGATCCCCTGGCTGATCCAGAAACGAAGGAAGTAATGGAAATCATTAATATGACTAAATCTATTGTTGACGAAGTCATCAATAAATTGCTAAATGAAGTTGCGGAGAAAATCTTGAAAGAAGACTAGCACTTATTGTAAAAACATTTTTAAATGGTCGATGTAAGAGACACTAGAATGGTCATTGTGCTTTTTATTGTAACGAAGCTGTAACATTTGATGTGTGTAACTTAGGATCAAATATATAAATTATTATAATTTATTTCTTTACGATGCATGAAACTTACATACATACCGTTTTTGATCCTTCGGCGAAAAAACACCTTCCCTTCTTTTCATGCGTCGTGAAGAAAAAGATCCATGCTTCGTAAAAATATCCAAGCTTCGTAAATAAGAGATCCCCTCTTTTGTAACAGGGCTAATGAAGTTGTATTTCTCAAACCTTATTTTGTGCCTTAGCACATTTTCATTTTTACGAAGCATTCTCCGAAGATCAACTTCATATCCGATTCCTATCATTGATGCAATATGATGTATGATGTGATGCTATGCGGAATGATGTGATGATATGATGCAAAATGATGCTGATGCCGAAAACACACACTCACACTCCCACACTGGAACACAATCTCCGCATTCCCTTAGGAACGACTGAAATCTCTTTGCCGTTTATTTTTCGGCTTCACCGCTTATTTTTCGGTGTAAGTTCTGCATCCCCTTAGGAACGTCTTTTGAACTTCTTCGCCTTCTATTTCGGCGGTATAAGTTCTGCATCCCCTGAGGAACGTCTTTTGAACTTCTTCGCCTTATATTTCGGCGGTATTTGGCTCTGCATTCCCTTTGGAACGACTTTTGAGCAGAAAACTTACACTGCGCTCCCTTAGGAATGACTTTTTTGTAGCTTTGGCAAAACTTACGCCGCGCTCCCTTAGGAACGACTTTTGTAGTTTCGGCAATTTTTAGCTCTGCATTCCCTTAGGAACGACTTTTGAACTTCGGCAATTTTTGAGCTTCGTAAGTCTGTGAAAAAGATATATTTCATTCTGATAGAAGCGAAACTATTACAAGGAATTAACACTAGATTTACATTGCTTGTTCCTTATTGAAAAACAAAATGACATAAAACATAAAAGTATTTCAGGGTAGGATATCGCTCAATAAATGTGCTTTGATTCTGGCACAATACTGTTGATTGTGCGAGCTTCGAATTCCTTCCTGAATTCACGTTGCTATTGGGTGTGCTGGCTCCCTTCTAGCTGCTGGCTTCGGGAATAGGTCGGTTGCAGTGGTGGTGGGGGTAGGAGCTATGGCCATGAAGCCTGTGAATGGCTAGCCAAAGCAACAGAAGCTGCAGGATGATTGCCCACATATTCTGGTATGTAGGGAGAGTGGCACGAAGCAGTGTGCAAGACCTGCTTCGGCTGATTCTATCAAGCTTCGGCTTCTGCGATCTCCTTTTGCTTCAGAATGGTGATTTGGCACATTCTTGTAGTATGGCCCTTATCCTCACCACAGAATAAGCAATAAATCTTCCTGTGCTGATCCCCATATCTTCCTCTGAAGCCTCTGGCGCCTCTGCCCCTTGGAGCTGGCGGCCTGAAAGAGCTTTGTTGTTGCCCCGAAGATTGTGAGGTGTACTATGGCCTCTGAAGCTGGCTTCCTTTGCCGTCATTCTGACTGGAATTGTGGATTGACTTGACATGCCTCGGGTGGATTCTTCCTCCGAAGCCCCTAGTCATCTCCGAGAATCTGTAAGCTTCCTCCCTTCTTTGGCGGAAGTCGTTGTCAGCCCGGATGTATTCATCCATCTTCTGAAGCAACTTCTCCAGAGTTTGTGGGGGCTTCCTGGCGAAGTACTGAGCCGTAGGTCCTGGTCGAAGACCCTTAATCATGGCCTCAATGACAATTTCATTGGGCACTGTGGGCGCTTGTGCCCTCAGTCGCAAGAACCTTCGAACATATATGCCTGGAGGTATTCCTCATGGTCTTGCGTGCACTGAAACAAGGCCTGAGCTGTGACTGGCTTCGTCTGAAAGCCTTGAAAACTGGTCACCAGCATGTCCTTGAGCTTCTGCCACGACGTGATTGTCTCTGGCCGAAGGGAAGAATACCATGTCTGGGCCACGTTCAGGACTACCATGACGAAGGACTTAGCCATGACAGCTGCATTGCCTCAGTATGAGGATATTGTTGCCTCATAGCTCATCAGAAATTGTTTTGGGTCCGAGTGCCCATCGTACATGGGTAGCTGGGGTGGCTTGTAGGATTGTGGCCATGGGATAGCCTGTAATTCTGCTGCCAAGGGAGAAGCATCATCAAAAGTAAAGGTATCATGATTAAAATCATCATACCATCCATCTTCGTTGAATAAGCCTTCCTGACGAAGCTCCCTGTGTTGGGGCCTTCGGTCTTGTTCATCTTGAGCAAGATGACGCACTTCTTCAGTAGCTTTGTCGATCTCCCTTTGAAGATCGGCCAGTCGAGCCATCTTCTCCTTTTTCCTTTGCACTTGTTGATGGATGATTTCCATGTCCCTGATCTCTTGGTCCAACTCCTCCTCCTGGAGTGTTGGACTGGTGACCTTTCTCTTCTGGCTTCGAGCCTCTCGGAGAGAGAGAGTCTCCTGGTTTGTGTCCAGTGGCTGCAGTGCAGCAGCCCCTGGCGCTGTTATCTTGTTCGATGGCATGACGAAGGTCAGTGCTTGCCAAAGGTGGTCGAATGAGTTTACCAGAGGTGGGCGCCAATGTTGGGGACTTGTTCTCAAATGCTATGAGTTAAGAACAAGGCAACACAAAAATAGGTTAATGTTTAATGCCCTTCGTCCTTCGAAGCATTATTTCCCTAAGGATATAATGATTTTCGGACGAAGGTTGTGAAGGACTCACCTTCATCATCACAACATATATTAATGAAAGACAAAGCATATAAAACATGGGAAACAACATGAATAATCATATGACATCATAATATATCTTTTTTATTATATAATCATGAATGAATAAAAACAATACAACATTACATTTGTACCTTCGGCTTGGCAGAAGATAAAAAGTACAAGCGTGACACACAAGCGAACAAAAGTCAGCGTGAACAGTACGAGGGTACTGTTCATCTATTTATAGGCACAGGGCGCAGCCTGTGTAAATTTACATTCATACCCTTTATATTTACTATTGACTTATCGACAACCCAACGAGGGCTAGATTGCCTTTTCCCTTTTAAGTCGATTCCTTTTTCCGCCACTTAGCCGAAGCTCCCTTGCGAGTAGCTTCGGAGCAACATCAGCCTTCATCTCAACCATGCTTTTCACATCGCGTATGGTTTTAACCCGAGTCCAAAGGTACCTTTTCATATGCCACACTTGGAAAACATTGTTAAATCATGTTTTTGAGGAGCTTCGGAAGACGAAGGCCCCCAACACGAGTGAAAAGAGTAGAGTCGATTTTCCCTATTTCAAAGACATTTGGAGTAAAAAGTACTTAAGGCATTCATACCATGCTCTAGGGGCCTGTTTGAGCGCATAGAGCGCCTTATGGAGCTGAAAGACGTGATTGGGCTTCTAAGGATCTTCAAAGCCTGGTGGTTGCTCAACATAGACAGTCTCTTAGATTGGTCCATTTAAGAAGGCACTCTTGACATTCATTTGATAGAGCCTGAAATCATGGTTAGTGGCATAAGCAATTAAAATTCTAATTGACTCTAATCTTGCCACTGGTGCTTATGTCTCTCCAAAGTCAAGACCTTCCACTTGAGTGAAACCTTAAGCAACCAACCTTGCCTTGTTCCTGGTCACCATGTTGTGCTCATCTTGCTTGTTTTGAAAGACCCAATTTGTTTCAATCCCATTTTTCTTGGGTCTCTCTACCAAGGACTAGACTTCATTCCTAGTGAAATTGTTGAGCTCCTCTTGCATAGTTATCACCCAATATAGATCTTATATATCTTCTTCTACCTTAAGTGGCTCAAGAGTGGAAACAAACGAGTAAAATTCACACAAAATTGCCAATCTAGAACTTGTTGTTACCCCTCTCTTGATGCTACCCAAGATGTTGTTGATGGGGTGATCTTTTTGCAAGCTTTGATGAACACAAGGATGTTGCGCTTGATGTTGGCGTTGAATGGGTCCATCGTCCTCTTGTTCTTGTGGAGCTCCATCATCTACTACTTCTTCATGTACATCTACTTCTTGCATCTCTTGTGGTAGAGTGGCCTCGTCTTGAGTTGGATGACTTGAGGTTGAAAAATTTACTTGGATGGAGGGTTGATCATTCCCACCCTTATATCTCCATGTACAACTCCATTTGTCATCCAAATCCACTCTTCGTCTTCATCTTTTTCTTGTGGCCTAACTTCACCAATGGCTATCTTCTTGATGGCTTCACACGGTGGCATTTCATTTCCTATCACATCATTAGCAACATGCCCTTGCAAGCCATTATATTCATCAAATGTCACATCTACCGTAACCTCAACAAGACCAGTGGTATTGTTGAAAACACGATATCCGTGAGCATTCGATGCGTAACCAAGAAAGAAGCCTTCATCCACTTTAGGAGCAAACTTTGAGTTTTTTGCTTTCTTGTTAAGAATAAAACATCTATAGCCAAAAACTTGAAAATGTTCAACCTTTGGTTTGTTATCAGTGAGTATCTCATATGAAGTCTTCTTGTAGATCTTGTGGAGGTAGAGACAGTTGATTGCATGACACACAGTGTTGACGGCTCTAGCCCAATAGTTGTCTGGTGTCTTGTATTCATTGACCATCGTCCTTGCAGCCTTAATGAGAGTTTGATTCTTTCTCTCCACAACACCATTTTGTTGTGGAGTATAGGGAACCGAAACCTCATGCTTGATGCCTTCTTCATTTGGGTAATGTGGAACACATGTGTTCTTGAAGTCTGTCCCATTGTCGCTTCTTATCCTCTTGATCTTTAGCTCAAATTCATTTTGTGCCTGCCTCATGAACTTCTTCAGAATCTCTTAGGTTTCAACTTTATCACTCAGAAAGAAAACCCAAGTGAAGCAGAAAAATCATCAACGATAACCAAACCATATTTGTTACCACCAATGTTAAGGTAGGCCATCGATCCCAAGAGGTCCATGTGTAGTAGCTCTAAAGGCCTCTTGGTGGTGACCACATTCTTTGGATGGTGTGGAGCTCCATGTTGTTTTCCTACTTTACAAGCTCCACAAATCCTGTCTTTCTCAAATACCAAATTTGTAAGTCCAATAATGTGATCATTCTTTTGAAGTTTGGCCAAGTTCCTCATGCCAACATGGGCTAGCCGGCGATTCCAAGGACAACCCTTAATGTAGATGTGTCATCTCGTAAATGTTGATCTTCTTCTTCTTGCCATCCTTCTTCTTGTAGGATTTGGAACCCCTCCTTGTGCTTGTCCTCCGATGGCACCCTCTCACTCTTATGGGATCCTTCCCCTAACATCACTACGGGTTGCTAGATCCTAATTAAAGTGTCGGGCTCCGATACCATTTGAAAGTTGCCTAGAGATGGTGAATAGGCAAAATCTGAAATCTATAACTTAAAAAGAAAACTTGAACACAATGTTATGGTTAGTACAAGATATAAGTCAATCATAGTAAGGGATAAGTTCAAATTGCAATATCTTGCTCTTATGGATGTGTGAATTAAGTCTTGGAGCAACACTAAAGATTTAGATGAAGATCAATGCAAGAGAACTTAGAGTGTAAAGGAGAAAACAAATTGCAAACAAACAAACATAAGAACACGACAATTTGTGGCAATGCCTATGAGCTAGTTTGTACACTATAAACAAAGTAGATGCCACATTTAACATATATAATGAAAGCAACCAAACATAATTTTACTAAATGCAAATAGTATATACAAAAGACCAAACACCAAATTACATTAATTTATTCCTAGCTTAAGTTGTGTTTAATGTTTAATGCAACCTAAGAGCTTTTTGAAGAATTCTGTATAGTTGTTAAATTAATGGATATTGCAAAACTAACAGAAAAATAACAACATAAATTATGTCCTTCGTTATCAGTCTCATATAATAGCTTCCTAATATTGAAAAACTCAAAGTGTTTTTATCCAACCAAATACGCTTAGGCCATGTTTGGACTTTGAAATTGAACTCCATTTTAGTAATCATAATTTAGGCGTAGATCAATTAAGCTAATATAATTTTATATTGAATATATTTGTATACAACTGTTGGCTATATAGGAAAGATATTTATATATGTGCTATATTTCTAATATAGGGGGGAACAAGCCAAAGAGCATGATATAAATTACAGAGTAGAAACATAGCCTGTAGATATATAAAATAAATTTCCATCTCCATACAATGAATTTGAGATAGACTTATATTTGAACTTTGGAAGGTGGAATGTCAAATTCCATGTCAAGTAGCCTGCTCTATTAAGTAGATTCTAATTCCTCCGTAATGAATGGATCCAAGCGACCCCTTTAGTGGATTCTTTGTCTATTAGCACTTTCTCATCTGATTTTCTTTGTTTTATTAATTTACTCATGCATTTAACTGATTCTAATCTCCCAAGAGTAACACCGGAGGAAGAGCAAATACGAAATTCCTCTCGACCATTTGAAACTTACAAGTTAGCGAGGATATATAGTAATTTCTAAGGAGATCTTTTACCAAACTGTTGGAGGGCACGTTTTCTCCTTTTTGCTAAAATATCAAAATAGGCATTTGTTTTACAATTTTTTTAGAGATGCTCTAAGGCTATCTACAAGCAACTAATCAACTCCAATGTTACAACCACCAGCCATATACAACAAAAGAAAAATCTGGATGGGTGTCAAATAAGGGAAAATACCCGTCTGAATGATAGACATATGTTTGTTAATAACTTTGTATCTACCATAATTTTATCTATTCATTATCGGTGAAAACGGTGAAGATAAAAGTACAAGAGTACACATATAGGTTCATAACTACCCCATCTCTAGGTAAAAACACTTTAAATTTTATTACTTATCTGATTTTTTGCAAAGTACTTATAATACAAATATACACTTTGCAGTTATTTTTCAAACTCATAATTAATTTCCTTTTTTATATTTGTACTGTCTTTGTTTGAAATTGTAAGTCACTTTAATTTTTTAATAGTCAAACATGTCAAGGTTGATAAAAATTATAGAAAAGACCACAAAGATTTATAACATTAAATAAGGTATACTATGAAAATATAATTAATAAAGAATTTAATAATATTCATTTAGTATTAAAAATCATTATTCTATTATATAATTATGGTTAAACTTGAGATGTGTTCATCTGCCAAGTGTCAGACGTAAGACACTCGGCAAAGAAGCTTCTTTGCCGAGAGCTAAAATTCGGCTCTCGGCAAAGATAACGGCCGTCAGCTATAGACGGCGGCTGACAGCCTTTTGCCGAGCGTCACCCTTTGCCGAATGTATTTCTGTGCCGAGAGTCCTTCTCTCGGTAAATACGGTCGTTACAGAGAGCAGGACTTTGCCGAGTGCGGCACTCGACAAAGACGTTTTTGCCGAGTGCCCGACAGAAAGCACTCGGCAAAGCGCCGGATTCCGTAGTGATCGGTGAAGATAAAAGTACCATAGGACACATAGGTTCATAACTACCCCATCTAGGTAAAAACACTTTAAATTTTATTATTTATATGATTTTTTTTGCAAAGTACTCATGCATAATAGAAATATACACTTTGTAGTTATTTTTCATACTCATAATTAATTTCCTTTTTTTATATTTGTACTCTCTTCGTTTGAAATTGGAAGTCACTTTAATTTTTTGATAGTCAAAACATGTCAAGATTGATAAAAATTATAGAAAGGACCACAAAGATTTATAACATTAAATAAGGTATACTATGAAAATATAATTAACAAAGAATTTAGTAATATTCATTTAGTATTAAAAATCATTATTCTATTATATAATTATGGTTAAACTTGAGATGCGTTCATCTCTCTACGAAAATTGGATTGAGAACTAGAACAGATAGAGTGATTTTTAAGGTCTAATTAACCAAAGATCCGAGATACACACGATACGTTTCGTCATTGAAGCCAGCGTGTCAAACTACCTAGTGGGGAGACAAACGAGGAACAGCTAGCTTGCAACAAGAAACGCTAGCATCTTTGCTCATTAGCTAGCTTGACATGTGCAGATAATTAAAGCAGAGAGGGCCATTAGCTTTTGGTGTACGTACAAACTACACAGCCATCTAGACATCGCAGTAGCTAGGTACTCAGCTGCATTACTCCTAAACTGTTGGAAATGAATGCAACATGTTTAATTTGCTGCTATACAGTATACACAACTTACCAACCGAAGCTAGCTCCAAGCCACCATACAATGGTCTTATTTACGTCCGAGAGTCACTGGTTTGGCATATGTTGGAGTACTATACACTACCGGAATCCGAGCCTTTGCCGAGTGCCGGCCGCTTTGCCGAGTGCCTTTTCTCGGGCACTCGGCAAAGACGGCTTTGCCGAGAGCCGCACTCGGCAAAGCTGGGCTCTCGGTAACGAGTGTCTTTACCGAGCGTAGGACACTCGGTACACGTCTACACTCGGCAAATACGTGTTTGCCGAGTGTCAAACTCTCGGCAAAGGGGGCTCTCGGCAAAGGGCCGTCAGCGGACGTCCCAAAGCTGACGGCCGTCAGTCTTTGCCGAGTGCCAACCGTCGGCTCTCGGCAAAGATGCTTCTTTGCCGAGTGCCGCGCATCTGGCACTCGGCAAAGGAAGCTTTACCGAGTGTCTTATCCAGACACTCGGCAAAGTACATTTTAATTTTTTTGATTTTGTCTCCCAAACTTTTTGTGGTATGTTCCTACACTATGTAGACCTACATGTATCATTTGTGGACAATTATAACAGTGTTTGCAATATCTAGTAGATTTAGTTCGTTTATTTGAATTTCTTCGGAAAATTTAGATTTGAACTGCAGATCACTCGAAACTTGGAAAACCGTGCATGCAAAAATGATATTCATGTTACTTAGCATAAGTTACGACCGATTCCAGGAGCGGACCGGAAACTTCGAGCAACATGCTTACTAAACATGGTCGTGAACTTGCCATCCACATGTTTAAAAATTGTATAAAACACAAACAAAGTCAGAAAATCGTGAAACTTGTCCACGTGTCATGATATCATATGTACAGGCTGTGATAAAAAATTGAAAATTTTTTGAGAAAACTATGACGCGCTATGTGTACAAACCTAAGAGATCCACATTGAAACTCTATGATTTCATGTGTAGTTCTCTTAGGTTTCTACACATAGTGTCTCACAACTTTGTCCAAACATTCTCAATTTTTTATCACAACCTGTACATATGATATCATGACACGTGGACAAGTTTCATGATTTTCTGACTTTGTTTGTTTTTTATACAATTTTTAAACATGTGGATGGCAAGTTCACGGCCATGTTTAGTGAACATGTTGCTCGACGTTTCCGGTACGCTCCTGGAATCAGTCGTAACTTATGGTAAGTAACATGAATATCATTTTTGCATGCACGGTTTTCCAAGTTTCGAGTGACCTACAGTTCAAATCTGAATTTTCCGAAGAAATTCAAATAAACGAACTAAATCTAATAGATATTGCAAACACAGTTATAATTGTCCCCAAATGGTATATGTAGGTCTACATAGTGTAGGAACAAACCACAAAAAGTTTGGTGGCAAAAACCAAAAAAAATACAAATGTACTTTGCCGAGTGTCAGATGGTGACACTCGGCAAAGTATGCTTTGCCGAGTGCCGCCCGAGTAGACACTCGGCAAAGAAGCGTAAAGTATACTTTGCCGAGTGTCACCTGTCCGACACTCGGCAAAGGAGTTTTTGCCGAGTGTCGCCGATCTGACACTTGGCAAAGGTTATTTAAAAAATAAAAAAAAATCTTTGCCGAGTGCCACATCGCGGGCACTCGGCAAAGAAGTAAAATAACTGTCCGACTGTTCTTCTTTCTCCTTTCTCTTCTCTCACGCTCTCTTCCCGTCTCTGCCCGCGCCGCCGCGTCTGCTGTCGCCGCCGCGCCGCGCCTCTCTGCCCGCCGCCGCGCCGCGCCTCTCTGCCCGCCGCCGCGCCTCTCTCCCCACGCCGCAGCCTCCCCACGCCGCAGCCTCCCCACGCCGCGCCTTTCTTGCCCGCCGCCGCGGCCTTCCCACGCCGGCTGCCCGCCGTCGCGGCCTTCCCACGCCGGCTGCCCGCCGCCGCGGCCTCCCCACGCCGGCCCCTTGCCGCGGTCGTGTGCCCGGAGCACGCCGCGCCCCCCACACTCAGGCGCCCGCCCGCCTGCTCGCCGAGGTGGCCACTCGCCGCGCCGGGCTCCTCGGCCGTGCCCGCCGCGCCGTCTGCCCGCCCCCGCCCCGCGGCCGTGCCCGCCGCACCCGCTCGCTCGTCGCGCCGCCGCCTCGCCGCCCTAGGTATAACAATATTATTTGTTGCGTGTTTATATGCGTGTTTATATGAGTGTTCATGAATTTATGCATGTTTATATGATTTAATTTGAACAAACACATGTTTATATTAATGTAATCAAAGTAGACATGTTATGCATGGATTTCCGGCCATCGTGCCGTTGAATTATGCGTGGATGTCAGCCATCGTGCTGATAGTTTTATTTGCAGGATTTTGAAACCTCCCCGTGCAGGGGAGGTGCTGCCGAAATTTTCTGTTGCTAGGCTTTTGTATTAACAGACTTGTGTTTCTTTTTTACAGATAAGATACTTGTCTTCCTAGCCGCTGCGGGTCTCCCTGCACCGCGTCCCGTCGCCACTGCACCGACCCGCCACAGCCCCACTAGCCTGACTCCACCGCCACCCTAGGTATAACCTCTACATCCGCATCATGGTCGTAGATCACCTAACCCAGTTAGGCGTCTCCCGTTCGAAAGTGATACGGTGTAGATATGCAGATCTTTGCATATCTACAAATGTATCAGTTTCGAATTGTCCACGTTTTTTGGACAGCCCGCGGTTGCGTAGATGGTGTTAGTTTCATGCTCTGCTCCGGTCTGAGATAGAGTTTCGGCGTCACCTCCCAGTTGTTCTCCGGACAGTACACTCTCCCTGCCAGGACGTGTATCCGGAGAACAGCGGGGAGGTGCTGCCGAAATTCTATCTCGGATCGGAGTAGAGCATGAAACTAACACCATCTACGCAACCGCGGGTGGGATTAGGACCTATCGTCACCTATTAGAAGGTAGGAACGTAGTGTACATGCATTACATGTCTATATTAAACTATACTCGGTTATATATGTTAGAGGATGGAGGACGAATCGAAGAAATATATGAGCTCAATTTTTATGGTTCCAAACCTCTTACTCCAGTGATATTCAAATGTCATTGGTTTGACCCTCAAGTGACGAGACGGACACATTCTAATCTTGGGATAGTCGAAATTCGACAAGATTCCACCTTAGCAGGAGACGATGTCTATATCGTTGCCCAACAGGCCACACAAGTGTATTATCTCCCATATGCGTGTCAAACGAAAGAACATCTTAAGGGTTGGGATGTTGTGTATAAGGTATCGCCGCACGGGAGGTTACCTGTTCCTAACGATGAAGATTACAACTTAGACCCGGACACATATGATGGAGAGTTCTTCCAAGAAGATGGGCTAGAAGGGCGATTTGAGATAGACTTAACCGAAGCTATCGGAATGGACGTAGATATTGAAATGGTTGTTGATGAGGAGGAGGATGAGGTGCAAAATGATAATGACTTAGTAATCCTTGAAGGCAATGACATTACTGACGAACTTGCGTCTTCCGATGGTGTGGAGATTGAAATGCTTGATAGTGATGATGAGAGTTATGATCCGGCTAACCCCGACACATATGAAGATTATTTTTAATCGATGTAATGCTATATGACTTTTTATTTCGCACCTGTTTTTAAATACATCTTTTTATATGTGCTTATTTGTTTACTCTTAATTGCAGGTTGTTGGACAAATATGGTGGGCGGTTTCCTGAGGAGGAGGGGGAGGAGGAGTAGGACGGCGGACGATGCACAGCAGGCAGCGCAACAGGACGAGGCAGAGCAGGCAGCGCAGCAGCAGGCGGCGCCTCAGGACGACGATGGCCAGCAGCAGGACGACGACGACCAGCAGCAGGACGCCTCAGGTTCAGGCGGCTCTAGTTCGAGGAGCATCTACCTGCGAGGCCCCGCGAGTCTCCCTCAGCGTCCCATACTTCGGGACAGACGGCCGCTGATTCGGCCGGAAGGGGAGAGGTATGTAACTTTATGTTCTTCATTCTTGTTCATATTATGTGTTCAAAATCATAATATAAACTAATACTTTTTATTTATCACTTGGACAGGTCTTGGACGGTTTTGGATTATGCTGGGGGTCATCGTCGCCCCCCCAATGGCATCCTCGGCCTGCTGTGCAGGGAACACTTCCCTGGACTTGTGGAGTACGCCGGAGTCACGGGCCCAGCCTTCACCTTTGACCACTATGCCGTCGCCCCCGATGCAGTAGACCGGGACGGCAGGGAATTCAATAACAAGGCGGAGCGGGTGAAGCAAGAGCTGTGGGTAAGTCTTAGTATAATATAAAATATGTCGCATTCGTTGCAAATTCTTGAAATAATGTATGGATACATCGTTTTTGTATGCAGGATTTCTTCAGATGCGATGCTGGATACGAGGCTAGGGCGGATGTGGTGGCCACCACGAGCTGTAAGAAGCTCGTCGTGGACATGCACTATGAGGCCCGCATCCAGGCCATCATCACCTACCACGGCTCCGTCCTTGGGGAGAAGGTGACCAAAACTCAAGCCCGAACCATGTCGTTGACCAGGGAGCAGTACCTGCAGGTAAAGTCATGCATGTTTGGTACCAGTACTCGATACATGAATTTTATTTTATCTTCTGATATGCACTTTACGTGTTTACTTTGCAGATGATTCCACATTGGTGCGCCGCACATCCTCTGTGCTGGGAGCAGATGGTGGATATGTGGTGTTCGGCTGAGTGGGACGAGGCGCACACAGCTAGCCGGGAACGGCGTTTGATGATGCAAGGCCCCTCCCACCACCAAGGCAGCCGGAGCCTGGGCCAATATGCCGAAGCATGGGTACGCCACCTTTTTTATTTAGATATATAGCACTAAGTTAGATATTATTTCTAACTATCTCGTTGGTTTTCGTTGCAGTCGACGTCACATGGTGGAAGGCCTTGCTCCACCTTCTCGGCCTATGCTATGGCCCATAAGGGTAAGGCGACGTCCGACGTCACCTACAACCCGGATGACGGGCCCGAGGCCTACACCAACCCCGCCGTCTACAGCCGCCTCCATGACTACACCGCCATGGCGCAGGAGGTCCATGTCCCAGACTATGATCCGAGCACCGAGCCGATCGACACCGATGTGCTCATGAGGGTCGGAGGAGGCAAGAGACATGGGCGGTACTGGATTGCCGACGGGGCAATCGACTCGTCCTCCACTCCCACTCTGTCTCAGGTGAGAGCAAGGAGCACGGGCTCGAGTCCAGCCATACGACCTCGGCACGACAGCTCACAGCATCGCATACAGGCACTCGAGGTTAGTGTAACTCGTCCTTCCTTGAGTTATATACCTACTCTTTGAGTTACTATAACGTTGGCTTGTAATATTACAGACCCAACTAGAAGAAGAGAGGAGGGAACGTCGCGAGATGGAGGCGAGGATGATGGCGGAGCGGGAGGCGGAGCGGGAGGCTCGCCGGGCAGATCAACAGAGGATGGCGGAGATGTTCCAGTACATGCAGAGCCTTGGCGCCGCACAGGGCATCGCTCCGCCACCTCCATTGTTCCCTCCAGTTGACCCTGCTCTCTTCCACACTCCTGTGAGTATCAAAATTGTAGTTAGATGTTTGTAATGCATCTGGTATAACACATGCAATCTCTTCTCTGTGCAGGGCCAATCTGGGGCGGCATCCAACAACCCTCCGGAAGGGTTCAGCCCAACGCAGCCCCGGTCAAGCCGCCCACCTCCATGAGTGTTGTGTTTTCATTGTTTTAGACTTCTGTACTTGTGTATAATACTTATGTCTGTGTTTGATACTTATGTGAGAGCTTGCGACGTTAGAGACTTATGTTTGTGTTTGATACTTATGTTGAACACTTATGTTTGTGATGGATATTTATGTTTGTGGTGACGGTTTTATGTTTGTGTTGGCTATTTATGTCTGTGATGATATGTGTGATGTATATATGTGATATATATGTGATATCTTCTGTTTGTGTGGATGGAATACAAAAAACAAATAAAAAAGGTATATACTGGTCACTTTGCCGAGTGTAACACTCGGCAAAGAGGCTCTTTGCCGAGTGTCAAGGTCATAACACTCGGCAAAGAGCACAGACCTGGGCACCGGCTTAGGTTCTTTGCCGAGTGTTACGTGCCTGGCACTCGGCAAAGAGGTCGGCTTTGCCGAGTGCCGCACGGGACACTCGGCAAAGAACCTGACATGGGGACCCTCCCTGGCGGGTTCTTTGCCGAGTGTCCCATGTGGCACTCGGCAAAGATGGATTCTTTGCCGAGTGCTGCACGGAAGACACTCGGCAAAACTAACTTCTTTGCCGAGTGTCACGTGGGACACTCGACAAAGCCGCCGTCTCCGTCACTCGACGCCGTAACGGCTGCTTTTCTTTGCCGAGTGCTCTCTGGCACTCGGCAAAGATCTTTGCCGAGTGCCCGATAAAAAGCTCTCGGCAAAGAAGGCTTTGCCGATGCACTGTTCGCCGAGCCTTCTTTGCCGAGTGCAACACTCGGCAAAGCCTTTGCCGAGTGTTTTGAACGCTTCGCCGAGTGCTTCAGGCACTCGGCAAAGCGATTGATTCCGGTAGTGATACATAAGCGACCTCAGAGCGAAGGCTATAAAATTAAATAGGAGAATTTCTAACTATAAAATTTTAGATCTCGTCGAGTACGACACTTTGATGTAATATATGTCTACATCAAGGTATTTTTTTTAAAAAATCAAATATAAGAACTTAATATATATACATGTGGGTCCCTAAACAATTTTGAATAAAACTTTTATCAACTAAAAAGTTTTAGACCTCGTTTGGCTCTGTAACTTAGATATAACTTCTATCTTCATGCGACTTTATTTGAAAAAATTATAAATTTATTTGTGCCGTAACTATTTTTAGGGCAGTTGGTGTATTAGTCAACTGTCTTTAAAATCGATTGCTAGAGACGGATAGTTTAAGTCAATCATCCCTAGAAATCGCATATTGTCAAAGACGGATGACATAAGCAATCGTCTTTGAAAATCTCTGCTATATAAAGCACTCATTTTCATCGTCCACCTTCGTCGCACATCACGCGTGAAGCACGTAAGTTTATTCCTCTTTCTGTGTCTCGCCTAACAAAGAGGGATAATTGTATGCTGGCACCTGGATAAGCCTTCTCTCGCCCTAGGCAAGCGATAAGAGCACAGAGCCAACCCCCACTCCCTTTCTCGGTCCTTTAATGGGAGATGCGGGTGTGGCTGCTCGAATGAATGCTTGTGCTCGTGCAAGGCCACGCCACGGCTCCTCGCTCACGCTTCGGCTTCCACGCCACCCGCCCCAACGACAACATTCATATCATCCTCTTTCCCTCCCCTCCCTTCCTTTCTAGGTTGTGATATAGAAGAAAGCCGCTAGGCCAATGGTGCTGGTAGTGGGATTTTGAAAGGGAATTTCATTATATTCATGTCGGTTGCACGTGGAAGGAAACAATGGGACTTTATTAGATTAATCTGGTGTCTACACGCAATTATGGAACTATAGTTAGGGATGCAAGCACCAGCTATGTAATCTAATTATTTTTGCAGGTTTTTGGTAAAATGATGCTTTATAGTAGTAGAGATCGGTCATTGGCAAAGAATTTGTGAAATATTGAGGTCGATGATAATATATGTTGTTCATTTTCATGTTATCTTATCTCAAGGCAAGAGGCCCACTTGTAATTGTTGTAGGAAACAAAGGACGCACACAAGGCATGATTATATCTGGTTGCTGAATAGATCAGTGGGATAACTCCTATGAACGAAAGTAGTGACACTGATCCACCAACTATGGTGTGCGTGAATAAACTATGGCAAGTCTCGCTTCGCATCAGCGGATTCTACGGAAGATGGACCTATCCCTTCTACCATTCACCTACAACATGACTATAGTGGAAAGGAGGGACAATCGATGTCAGCTGGGGGCCATCGTCTCAGACCGACATCTAGGACATGCCTCCCTGTTGTATAAGGCAAGACACAGGTTAGCCTCTCAGCTTTTACTTACGCTCTACGCAGGACCACACACAACTACATGAATTCTCCAAAAGACTACACTCTTGAATGTAGTGGCGAAGCTAGAGTAAACTTGAGGAGGGCACAATTGACTTGTGGATGCATAAACATTATATGATGGGAGTGCATATAAGGTAAAAATTTGTCCCCTAAATTGAATATAGCTTTGCCCCTGCTTGAATCCATCTTCAACCCGCCCTAGGTCATCTCATCCATAACTGCTTATATAAGGCCTACCACAAACATTGATCCCTTGGTGCTCAAGAACATGTTTGAATCCATACTTGACCTAGGGCTATCTGTTTAGTATTACTTGATTATAAGATGTATGCAATGCTAGATATCACAAGTGGCACTAGATAATTATAAAGAAAATGAGTTTTCTCTTAATGGTACGACTATCTATCCTATTAATACGGTCAATTTTCATCCACTAATCGCCTCATGGCTATTAAAACACAAACCCTATGTTATACCTCTGTCCAGAGCCTTTCACAATCTAGCCACACCATACTCACCATGACATACTTATAGCTCAAAGCATCCTTGTGGACTAAACCTTTAACCATCATATTGCAACATGAAATGTTAGTTTACATGTGTTGTCATTAATTATCAAAACTCAAATAGAAGTCTACGTTCAACGGTGTAACTTTATCAAACACAAAGTTAGTATGCAACTACTAGACTCTCAGCAGAAAAGACACATGGGCTAATCCACAGTTCACGGAAAAAACTACTCTAGTTAGTTTTTCCAAATATATTTTAAATGGCACTCATCCTTGTGCCTGCACTATAATTACTTGTGAAAAGTGGCACTAGAGAATCGCCAAGTAATTGAACATCAACCCCCTTTATAGTATAGCTATCTAGCCTATCAATTTGGTAATATTTCACTCTCTAATCATTTTTCATGCTCACCAAAATAAAAAAACTATCTTTATACATTGCCTTGAACTAATCATATTTTCCACTTCAATGCACCATGATATCCTATGT
Source organism: Zea luxurians (assembly GCA_029449295.1). Lineage (NCBI taxonomy): Eukaryota > Viridiplantae > Streptophyta > Magnoliopsida > Poales > Poaceae > Zea > Zea luxurians. Next base: position 58,491,163 of record JAOPSE010000020.1, read on the forward strand.
AGCTCAACTCTACAATTTGACTAGTTCCCCTTTCAAATCTCAAATGAACATGTAGTCCACAAGCGTTGTCAGAATTAACAAGACCAAAATTAAGGGCCTAAATGGTTTCATCATAGCAATCTAAGAGTCATGAAGAGAGCCCTCACACTATAAGATTACACCATGCTAATGCTATCAGTCAAGAAGCACCATTAATGTCATGAAGCGTTACGAAGCACATATCAATGATCTAGGATTTATCGTGATGGTAAAATTTCCTATGTCGTTGATCATTTTGGGATTCATGCATCTTCTAGATTAGTCTTCAAGGTTTAATCATAATGACATCTATATGTACTTATCTAGTTACTTCTATTTGCAACCTTATTGCCTCTAATTATGGTATCAATTGTTCATGTTCTTTACTTCTACCTTATAGTTTCTAAGCTTGATGTGTAGCTGTAATCCAAGTTGTGGTGACTAGACAATTAGTAGAAAGCCAATTGGTGGTCATACTACATCATTCTCGAGCGCTTGTATATAACATAAGTTTTGCGGATTAGATAGTAGGATTATTGGGGCTATGTCCATGGACACTTGAAGTGGAGGAGCTCGAATGGGTTTGTACGCAAATCTAGTAGATCTTGTGAAATAATTAGAGTGACATGGTGGGCATAGCTATTATCCATATAGTAAGCCACGAAGAGCGCCCATGAAATATCAAGTACACTAGACTAAGTAAGTAGATCATATGTACTACATCAAGCACACTAGACTAAGTAACATGAGAGTAATAAACGAATCTTTCCATCGCAATTAAACTCAATTGCTAGAGGTCCTAAAGCAATAGAAAAGCCATTATTTACCTACCAAATATGGGTCCACTGGGTAGTGGATACAAAAGAAAGAGGCTGAGTATGTCGCTGCCGCTAGCTGTTTCTCGCAGTTGTTATAGATGATGGCTACTTTACAAGATTTTGGCTTGGATTTTCATCATGTGCCTCTACTTTGTGATAGCACAAGTACCATAAGTGTTGCCAAGAATTTTGTGCTGCATTCGAAGACCAAGCATATTGATGTTCGCTTTCACTTTCTTCGTGACCATTCTGAGAAAGGTGACGTCGATCTGTGCCACGTTGATACCCATCGACCGTTGGCTAACATTTTCACCAAACCCCTTGATCAGTCTACTTTGGCACATATATGACAGGAATTGGGTGTTTGCTTCGCTTTTTGATCGAGGTCTCCCTTTTGTTTTTTATTGCTCTCTTCTACATTTTCATGTAGAGTTTAGTATTTGTTTATTGATTCCTACATTATATCTACATCTCATGTAGTATTTTGAGCTTCACTTGTATAACTACTAGATTGTAACTATGCAAGCTTAGACTCTTTTTACTCATATTGCTACAATATTGGTGAGCTAAGCTTGTTTTCATAATTGTGAACTTGATTATTACTTACTGAATCCAAAACATGTTCATCATTTGAGATTGGCACCTAACATGTGTAGAATGTGTTTGTAATCCTTTGTGATGTCACTAGTATGCTAGGTGGCTATGTCTCATGCTCTGAGTCATTCACTGCCTTGAATCATAAATTCTGTGTTTAAAATCAAAATCAAGATAAGTGGAAAATTCAGAAATATCGAGATGGGTTTGCATTTGTCACCACCTCTCTGTATCGAGACTACTTCCATTTGCACTCTTGGATGAACTTGAGCAAGGTAGTGGATAATCAAAACCGGTGTCTTTAGCTTCTAATTGCTTTTCTACATAGGCTACACCTGGTTGAAAAGTTAGACAATGACAATACTTACAACTTCTCGCACTCACATGTTTTCATTGAAATTTGTAATCCGCTACAAAATCTAATAAATCTTGAGAATTTCAAATGGTATCAATTTCAGATATGTTTCTAGCATGATGAGTGACCACTATTTGGGGGTAGTTCAACTGGTTTACCATGATTGGCACTTAGTTGATTTCCTGCATACAATATGCCTAGTGCTATTTTTAACAGTGAACTTCTCTTTTGAACTGCTTAAAACTAAATTAAAATGCTTACACTTCACATATCTTGTGCATATGATTAGTTTGAGTATTTGCTAGCACATGCATTTATTGTTGTACACATAGCACAACACCACTTAGAGCACTTTTATTTTACACTCTGACTGGTATACTCCTGAAGCTCCTGCATTTTCTCCATTTTCTCCTCTCTTTTGCATTTCTGTATTTTCTTAGGGGGGTTCTCTTATCAAGGGGGAGGTTCTATTTCTACCCTCATTTGTGCTTGATGAGTCCACTTGTCAACAAGTGGGAGAGACTTTGAAATATTTGGCTTCCTAACATGGGGGAGAGTCTTTGTGCATTTTGAGCTTCTGTTATTCCCATCATCAAAGGGGAAGATTTCTGCTTTGGGAGAGTGCTTTGACAGGAAGATTTGAGTCATTTGGAGCTTTTGCTAGTTGTGTTGAGCCATTTTCTTTCTTTTGGATCAACTACCTTTACTTTCAGCTTTTGTGCTGATTTTGTGCTCCAATGTGTTTTTTATTGTTGGCTAGTGGTGTTGAGCCCTACTTTTGCCTCTTCTTGAGGACTAGCCATTTTCTGCTTGGTCATGTTGAGTCATTGCCCATTTGAAAGTCACCTAGAGGGGGGGTGAATAGGGCGAATCTGAAATTTACAAAGTTTGAGCACAACTACAAGCCGGGGTTAGCGTTAGAATTAAAATCGAGTTCGAGAGAGAGGGCGAATACAAATCACAAGCAAATAAAGAGTGTGACACGGTGATTTGTTTTACTGAGGTTCGGTTCTTGCAAACCTACTCCCCGTTGAGGTGGTCACAAAGACCGGGTCTCTTTCAACCCTTTCCCTCTCTCAAACGGTCACTTAGACCGAGTGAGCTTCTCTTCTCAATCAAACGGGACACTAAGTCCCCGCAAGGACCACCACACAATTGGTGTCTCTTGCCTCGGTTACAATTGAGTTGATCACAAGAAAGAATGAGAAAGAAAAGAAGCAATCCAAGCGCAAGAGCTCAAATGAACACAAGTCACTCTCTCACTAGTCACTATTTGATTGGAATGATCTTTTAGACTTGGGAGAGGATTTGATCTCTTTGGTGTGTCTTGTATTGAATGCTATAGCTCTTGTAAGGTGTAGGAAGTCTGAAAACTTGGATGCAATGAATGGTGGGGTGGTTGGGGTATTTATAGCCCCACCCACCAAAAGTGGCCGTTGAGAGGCTGTCTGTCGCATGGCGCACCGGACAGACCGGTGCGCCAGCCATGTCACCCGACCGTTAGGGTTCGACCGTTGGAGCTTCTGTCTTCTGGACCACCGGACAGTCCGGTGGTGCACCGAACAGTCACTATACACTGTCCGGTGCGCCTTCTGACGCTGCTCTGACTCTGGCGCGTACTGTAGCGCATTGAATGCGTTTTGCAGACGACCGTTGGCACGAAGTAGCCGTTGCTCCGCTGGCACACCGGACAGTCCAGTGTTGCACCAGACAGTCCGGTGAATTATAGCGGAGCGGCCTCCAGAATTCTCGAGACTGGCAAGTTTGGAGTTGGATTCCCTGGTGCACCGGACACTGTCCGGTGGCACACCGGACAGTTCGGTGCACCAGACCAGGGCTGCCTTCGGTTGAACTTTGCTCCTTTTATTTGAACCCTTTCTTTTGACTTGTATTGGTTTGTTGTGAACCTTTGGCACCTGTAGAACATATTTTCTAGAGCAAACTAGTTAGTCCAATAATTTGTGTTGGGCAATTCAACCACCAAAATTCTTATTGGAAAAGGTTTGACCCTATTTCCCTTTCACCATTTCTTTGGGGACCAAGCTTTGCTTGCTCTAGATTAATTGTTGGATTTTATCTGGCTTTTGGTCACTTGAGTGAACTTTTCTTCTTGCTTCCATATGCTAATATATGCTCATATGGTGGTGTTGACAATGCAATCATCAAGAGGGAGATTGCGAGCATAAGATTGATTTGTCCCTTATGGTTCGGGTTGATGATGAGTGATTGTCAGCGGGTAGCATCTCGGGTCGGGTCGAAGACTGACCAAGGCATGAGATTATGTATGTGCAACCATATCAGTTGGATTGTGGTGTGCAGGTGTGGAGTACATGGATGGTGGTCGACGGCTGAGGTGAAGGTCATGCAGGCTCATGCTGATGGATCAGGAGCGGTGAAGGACGAGTGCTTGGTCTTGGCTGACGGACCAGAGCAGCCAGATGACTAGCTGTGGTGACAGACATGTGGAACACGCACTTGCGCGAGGACGTGGGGGTGCAGGCCGTGTTGCCGGCGCGGTCGAGGACTGGTGGGACATGTGTCCAAGACGTGAAGGATGTGCACGCGGTATGATACTCATGGTGGTTTGGTGGTTGAGCATCAAAACCAGCCAACGCTATGAAGGTTGGTTTTCAACTAGGTTTGGCCTCAAAACCTAGTTGTGGCAGTTCTGGTGGGAACTGGGGGCGGCACATGGTGTGATCACGGAGGGTGCATCAAAGCAAAGCAAACTCCGTGTGAAGAGTGTGGTCGTCAGATGAAAACTCAATGAGTTGGTCCATTTCGCCCACAGTGGAGTGGATAGGCTCTATGTAAATAGGGCTAGACTAGAAAATAGAAATAACCCTCTATAAATAGAGGGATATGGCTAGTTAGTTCATCATCTCTTTGTCTTAGTTTCATTTGGCTCTTGTTTTAGAACTCCTAGTTTTCTTCTTTAGGTTTTCACCAGTTTAGCCAAAAGATCCACAACGATTTTGTTCTATCGACTGTATATTGTAATAACGATTAATCCGAGAAAGGGTCGCCGGTTTGGCCCACAGGTTTTGGTTGGCTTCAGTCTTAGTTTGTTCCCTTGCTGAATTTTTGAAGTCTTGTGTTCTTGAATTCTTCCCTTCTCTTTACTTGAGGATTTGTGGAGAACCTTCGAGTTCTTGTGTTTCGGGCGTTGTTGGTATTTGTTGGTGGGTGATACTCCTAGGATAACTTCTTACACCTTGTTGGTGCAGTTTGTGGTTGTGACCTTAGCAGATCTCGTTTTGAGATCGTTCTTGGAAACCCCAACAAAACTCCAATTCTATTCGTATTTTCAGATCCGCGATTGATTCACAAGTTCGATCGAGCTCAAATTTTGTGGAGACCTTAGTAACGTATTTGTCTAGGTGTGTATAAAATTTCATTTTAACCAGTATTCATTTGGATCAGTTTCACATCCAAGAACAGAATTTCGTGATACTGAAATCAACACTTGTCCGTGACACAATTTTGGACTAATTTGGACTTTTCGATGTCCAATTTGCGATTCTTTTATTTTGCTGGTCTCATGTGTGTATTAGGAACATTGTAAAATTATGATATCATTGGTTTGCTAGTATAATTTTAGTTTGAGCACTTTCTTTATCTCGATTGCTGGTATGATTTTAGTTTGAGCACTTTCTTCATTTTTCCTCTCGGGTCGTCCCACCGGTTCTTCGAGAAGAAAACAAATAAAGAAGGGATGTCGTTAATGTATGTGCATTCTGCTAGATAAGAAAACAAATAAAGAAGGGATGTCGTTAATATATATGCATTCTGCTAGCAAATGAATAGAGAGAGGGAGAGCAAAATTAGGTATCTATGTGTAGGCAGTGGCGGAGACAAGCCTATGGCCAGTATTGCCTGGACCATAAACTTGGACCGAATACTCTAAAGGTCTATATACGAGACAGTGTAGTGTGAGCTGTGACTGCTGTCGAAAGAGCTAGCTTTTGGTATCTATCTTCATGCCCTTGTTTGCTCGCATGATTTCCAATAGTAGATACAATCTTGATTCTTGCTTGGATAATTATTTGGGTTTGTTCTTGCCTTGCTTGAATTTGGATATTGTTGCGCTTGTTTTGATGAAGGGAGGAGATAAAGAAGATTGACAACTAGTCCAATCTAGAAAGAAAGCCTACCAAAAGGGAAATGATTCCCTTGTTCTTAGTCGGCTTCTCTAGAACAAATCTAGAGATAGTGAAGGCATATATTTGCAATTATTGAATATCTCATTATTTAACCATGAAACACGAAGGGGGTAAATACCAATACTTTGTAGTTCGTTTTCTTTGATTATCTATTTAATAACGTAATTTCATTTAATTTAGAAAGTCTTCTTATTGTTAAAAACAATCCAGACAATGGATGGATTAGTCATTGGGACTAAGATTTATTATTTTCTTAATTAGGTAACCATTTATTTAAGTCAATTTGATGTTAAATTGCAATTATTGCTGTCAAATGAAGTTTATATGTGCTATTATCTATACATTTGTGTGATTTAAATTTTTTTAGTGGGTATACATCATTTTTAGTTATATCCGGTGCTATACTTAGAAAGATCCTAGCTCTGCCACGGTGTGTAGGGGCTTCTCACCTGGGGCTTCAGCATCGGCTCGCCCGAGCGCCCCCACCACCATCAAAACAAACTAGCAATTGTATTTATATGTTAGGTTAGCAATTGTATTTATATGATACACGCGGATATTAACAAATCGATCCGGTACAAGTATAAAATGTAACGGGTTTTTTTATCACCGCATTATAATTATTGTCTTTTGAAATAGAATTAAAGTACTTTTCTGTTTTCGTGAAAAAATGGTACGGTGGTTTTCCACTAAGTTTTCTGCGGCCAGAAAAAATGATTACAATCGTACAAAATTATTTTATGTAGTACCACCTGCTTCCCTAAGACCAACTCCAGCAAATACACGCTCCGCATCTGTATTTTACGTAGGCTTGATCACGGATGAGTGGTTCTTTTGTACAGTTCGTTTCAACAGACTCCGTATTTACACTCCCTATTCGCATGCATGTACACTGACAGCTGGGTCCCGCAAGCACAGGGTTTTAATTGCACTATTTCTCAGACTTGTGCGGAGAGGATAGAGAAGACGTGTGGAAGGGAGTGCAAATACACAGCGTGCATTTTGAGGAGAGGGATACGGAGTCCGCTGCACTAATGAATAGTGTACTGCACAGTGCAAAAAGGAGATGGGGAGCCGCATACGGAAGCTACTGGAGTTGGTCTAAAAGTTCAATTATGCAGCTCGTGAACGACGTCGGCGTCAAGGAAGAGGCGTAGCAGACACTCGGGAACCGATCGACTCGGCTGGATGCACGCTTCCCTCCACCACCGTCGTTATTGGATCTGCCGGTGGCGGGGCTTGGACCGGGGACACAACTCGCCTGACGCCCAGACGAAGATGACGGATCTCGACGTGGAGCCGACGCGTCGCCGCCAACGGAAGCCAACTCCGGAGCTCCACCCGCGCGTGGAGATGATTCGCTTACCACGAGGCGCAATGGCCGAGTGCCGAAGGTTAGAGAAATCTCACCGAGCATAGGGGGATATGTATGCTCACGAGGGGGAGGGGGAGAAGAAAGGGGGAGTCGTTGGATCGTTTCAGAGATGAATAGTTCCCCGACGCGAGGGGGACAGTTGGAGATCGTCTTAGTTAGTTAGTTGTGTACTTTTAAACAAGAGTTTTTTTTATAATACTTCCTCCGTTCCAATTTATAATTTGTTCGACTTTTTATGTCAAGTTTGACTGACTCATATTATTCAAAAGTTTTCATAATTATTGTTAATTTTTATCGTAATATCGTCTACTATATAATATACTTTAAGTATGGCTTTGATTATTTGTTTTTTACAAAAAAATTTAAACAAGACGAGCCAGTCAAATTTGTCAAAAAAAATCAAACAAATTATAAATTGGGATAGAGGGAGTACTTATTTTTGTTAAGGTTCTACCACATGCAGGAGTATAAGGTTGATGGACTTGTTGATCTAATCCTAGTTAAAATTCCGTTCACTCATTGGAATATGTAGAGTACCCTAACGCAACAAGATGTAACCATATTGGTCAGTTAAGTTACAACATGTTCGTTTGTTTTTAATCCGTATATCCTTATACAATATTTTGTCTCTATGTATTACAGCTATAGCAATACAAACAACTGACTTTAATCTAAAGGGATAATCTAAAGGGAACGATCCGTTAAACTCTGAAACGATTTTTTTTATCTATGAGACGAGGTGTTATCGTGTTAGACTGTTAGCTGGCTAGTCGGCCTCAATGGTGTTGCAACGACTCCGAGAGAATAATAGGTCGATTGGCTCAACACAGTAGTACACATGTACCTATCCCTATTTCATTTCATCGTTCCATCATAGCATTAACGGACATAAGCATAATGCATGGTTGGTTGATCAGCTCAACTAAAGGTGGACGGATGTGAATGGGTCAAGAGCTCTCATGTACTCCTAACTAATTAATTGTCGGTTGGCGCCCTAACTATTTTTTTTTAACATATCTCTCCAATTATTGATACAGCTGATCGAGCGCCTGAGCGGCGTCTTTGATCAACAAGCCATTACTGACAGATAAAAAAAAAGTTAATGGGCTTTAACCTTAATACTAGCCACCAGATGCGTAATCGAAAGCAAATACACCTTCGGGTTTGACAAACTCACCATTCTGTTTCTTCTCTGGTGGCGGCGATCGAGACGCTGGCTAGGAGTTCATAGAGAACGGCGAACTTGGAGGCGACCTCTCTCTCAGTGGCGGAGGACAAATTAAAATTAAGGCAAGACGTATCACAGTGACTATTTGCAGTTTGAATGAGTTGATTTTAGACTATTAGGATTTAGAAAGCGACAGTGGCCTAAATAATATTATCTCCGTTCACAAATATATAATACAGTTGATTTTTTTGAAAACTTTGACCACTTGTTTTATTTAAAATATTTATTTAAAAATATAAAATTTTAAGTTAAGCACAAATTACCTTAAGCGATAAAACAAATCACAAAAGAATAAATGATAACTCATTTTTTAATAAGACAAGTAGTCAAAGTTTTTTTAAAAAAAAGCCAATAGTGTGAGTATAAGTGTCATGTATTCTTCCTTAGATTACACCAAACAAAAATAGCAGCCGGTAGATTACAGACTTGTAGAAGCAGTATTAGAGGAGTATTTTCTTTAGACAATCAACCTTGCCATAAGGTCCTCCACCCCTGCCTCCCCTTCACTTTCCATGTGCAATCTTAGATCGGTTAGGCTAATCACAGTGAGGATTTCATGTTCCTATTTCCAAAAATGCCACATCAGCTTTATGGGTGGATGAAACACCCTCTCTTAATAGAGAGTTTCATCTCACTATTTCATATGTCAACATACTTCTTAAATGCTGCATATAAATAACCTATAAGATTTACTCAATTATAAGAAGATGAAACAAAACACTCTCAGTGGAGGTTTCACAGTTTCCAAGACCTTGGAAACGAGTTAACATGTTTTCATCCCCATGAAACTCCATAAAACTCTTCCTTCTTAAATGATGTGACAGGTCATTCAAATATCTGATGTGACAGACTAATTAATATATGAAACATCTCATGAAACCTCTATTGTGATTAGCCTTAGGTGGCATGGGGAATACTGAAGAATGTTGGTTTCTGAGCCGGCACTCCATGACCTTTTAATGTCGCGCGGGCGTGAAAAAAGGCTGTAACCATTATGGTTGTTGCACTCCAATCAAGGTGTTGGAGACTCGGATAATAGAAGCGGTTGGGATAAGACCAATTTTCTCCCACTTAATTTCATATTTGTCTGCTTATACTTAAAATTTACTTTTCTAATTGCTTAACTTCTTAATTTATGGTTCTTATTTCTCAATAGATCAGTATGCCAAGACCAAAATATTATAGCATCTTGTTAGACGCTATTGAACTCAATGACTATAGTACACCTTTCTATCTCAAAGTGAAGAACTTAATAATTCAGGAAGATGGTTGCATTTTTATGGCCCCTTAGTCTAGAATCATTGGTGCTCCATTAAATCCACATCGACTATGTGTTTTGTAAACACATTGGGTGGATGCTCTTTGGTGAGTGGACCCACATGCATTTGCTCTGTATATATATATGTTCATGGTCAATTGTTTGATCCAACCGACATCTCCTTTACAACATATTACTTAATGTTAACATTCTTGATAGCAACACTTGACTTGTTGTTATAGGAGTAACATATTGTTGGTTAATTGACGCAGTATAACTTTTGTGGTTTTGGTATGTTGACTACTACTTTTAAACAAGGTACAAATTTCTTAAGCCACATAGCCTACTCCATTGCCTCATAACATGCATCAAACTTAAGATACATTATGGACGATGTAGTGAGTGTTTGTTTTGAGCTTTTCTATGATATAGCTTCTCCTGCGAGTGTGAATATATTATCTGACATGAAATTTCTACCTTCTTCACACCTCATATAATTTGAATTTGAGTAGCATATAATTTCAAGGTTTTTTTTAACTTTTTGTATGTTAACATGATGCCTTTTGTTCCTTGCAAATACCACAAGATTTAACAACTTTCTAGTGTTCTATTTCTAGATTCTTCTGAAATCTAGCAAGCATCCTGGACTCGAATGCCAAGTCAAGACGAGTACAAATTTTACTAAACATTATGCTTCTGACAACTGAAGCATACAAAATCAATTTCATTTGATCAATCTCATATTGGTTTCTAGGGCATTGATCACTCCCCAACTTGTCGCTCTTGACTATAGGAGCAGGTGTGTGGTTACACGCATGAATACTAAATTTCTTAAGAACATTTTGGATGCATGCCTTTTGTGATAAACCTAATACCCCTTTCTTTCTATCTTGTTGAATTTTAATTCTCCGGACATAAGATGCCTCTCGTAGACCTTTCATATCAAAGTGCAAGGACAAAAAAGCTCCTAGTTTTTGGTAGCAGATTCTTATAACTGCTTGCTAACATGATATCATTCACATATAGTACGAGAAAAATGACTTACCCATTCTTAAATTTGCATAAACACAATTGTCCTCTATGTTTTCTTCAAACCCAAAGTTACTAATAGTCTTATCAAACTTAAGGCACCTCTATATCTTGGTGCTTGCTTTAATCCATAAAAGTATTTCTTTAGACAATATCGATTTTCTATGGCCTTCATGGAAAAACCTTTGGGTTGTGCCATGTAGACATTCTCAACTAATTCACCATTAAGGAATGCAATATTTACATCCATATGATGTAATACTAAATCATAACGTGTGATAAGCATCATAATTATTATAAAAGAGCCTTTTTCACAAGATATGTGAGAAAGTCTCACTATAATAGATTCCTTATCTCTGAGTGAAGCCTATGGCCACAAGCCTTTCTTTAGATCTTATACATTCCCTTTAGAGTCATGTTTCATCCTCATTTATAGCCTATTATTTTGGCTCGTCCAGGAATTTCTACCAAGTCCAAAAATTGATTTGTACTCATAGGTCTCATCTCATCCTTCATGGCCTTAAGCCACTTGGAGAAGGCAACACTGCTAATTGCTTCTTAAAAAGAGGTAGAATCACCCTTGGCGTCTATATACTCACTCATATAAATATCATAATCATCGAGAATTGCTGACCTCATATTCCTTTGAGAACTTCTAAGAATAGGTTCATTACTTTCCACTAGAGGTTGTTTTGGCTCCTCATTTACAGGGGTGATGATCTAGGCACCATTATTGGGGACTTAGGAACACTAAAATTCCTATTTGAAGGACCAACAATAGGTGTCACAATAGCAGGTGTTGTGGCTACAAAATGTACCAAGAAGGATGGCTCCCCCTAATCATGTCATCTTCTAAAAATATAGCAGTCTCAATTTTGTAAACTTATTATGTCTGTCAAGACAATAGAAACAATATCCCTTTGATCTTTATGGATAGCCAATAAAATGGCAACTTACTGTCTTAGACTCTAGCTTTTTAATATTTGGGAATGTCTTAGCTTTTGCTAGACAACCCCACACATGTAAATAATTCAATGACGATTTCCTCCTAGTCCATAACTCAAATGGTGTTTTAGGCACTGACTTACTAGGAACTCTACTAAGTATGCGAGTAGCGGTTTTTAGTGCCTCCATCCATAAACCAATTGGCAAAGTGGAGTTTCTTATCATGCTTCTTACTAAATACATTAAGGTGTGATTGCACCTTTCACTTCATTGTACTGAGGGTCAACAAACATTGAATACTAGACAACTATGCTACTTTCCTGAATGAACCTTGTAAACGATCCAAGAACTTGGCCATAAGGAATATGCTTCCCATAGTATTGACCACAATGGTATAACCATACTATCTTAATCTTGAAATCATGTTGATTCTCTACTTTATAGTTGAATATCTTAAACTTATCTAATACTTCTAAATATTCCGTAATTAAAAAGATATATCCATATCATGAAAATCCATCAGCAAATTTAATGAACGAATCAAAACCATCTAGTGTTTTCATAGGGAAAGGACCACATATGTTCGTGTGGATTATTTCTAAGGCTTTTGTGCATCTCTTTATGTTTTTTAATTTGTTTCACATAACGTTCAATCTTCCCATCGAAATGTGGCCTAAACGATAGTGCCATAATTTTGACGATGGTTCAATCTCATTTTGCTTATGCTTACTTCTTACATCACATGCTTTAACAATAGAAGTGACTAAGAAGTCCCCTCGAAATGTGCGAGAAGGATGACTGAGAAGGTCGTTGAAAAGCCCACTGTGGTGGTGGAGGTTGAGGATTCTCCCCTCGATGAGTCCCTGCAGATCAAAGCGAGTGAAGAAAGAGACCTAGCCAAATTCCTTTAAAGAAGAAAATGAAGAGATATGTGAGGTACAACTCTATCATAGACATAACGAAGTGTATATGAACATAACTTAAATATTTATTATAATAGGATGTTGACAACTCTGCCTAGTGATTCTATGGCTCCGCCACCGGCAATGGATTAGATCTCCGAGAGTGTGCTCATAAATATCGTGCCTCTAGCCAAAGCGATAGATATGACGATGACTAAGTCCATACAAACAGAAGTCACCTAACCTATGATGAAGAAGCTTACAAGGGTCGAGTCCTTGGGCATTATAGATAATGCCCGTCCTAACACGTCTGCACTGACCCTGACTCCCATGATGCCTCTTACCGGAACAAGGGACGAGGAGACGAGGGTTAAGGAGCCAACTCTATCCATAGAGTCAACGGGTTTGCTAGCTGAGACCCCTGAAGGCCCGAGTACTATTTTAGCTCTCAAGGTATTAAGAGGTGAATGTGTTCTTGTTTCATCCAACTCAAAACTCTTCTGATGATCATTCATTTTTATAATCCAAGTTCTATTATCGAGGAGGTGGCCTATGACTAGCGTACCCTAGTTCCCAAAGAAGATTGTCGAGTCTTGTTGCTTCTTATGAGTAGTTCTTAATTTCCAGTATACACATTGGCAAGGATCGCTGCAATATAGAGAAGGCCATAGTACAGGCAAGGAGTTTTATATACACCACAAGGTATGTTTATTCCAATCTTGTTCATCTTACTTGTTAGACTCACACTAACTCTCTGATCTTCAGGCCATCATAGATGAGTCCGCAGAGGAATCTATCCTTCTTTCGCTGACTCATGGGAAATGTCAAGAGGCAAAAACCTTAGAGATAGACCTGTCCTGAGAGAAAAATACAATCGCCGAGTTGACTACGTTGGTGCAAAATCTTAGGATTGACCTTGAGTCTAGCAGCCATGATCTTGAAGGTATGTCCTTATGATTTCTAATCATCTTTTAACTATTAATACATAATTTATTGATATGGTGACCTTTTTGTAGCTTATAAGTCACTTAGGCCCTCTCTTGAGGTGGCCAAGGATTTGATCGAGAGGTTGAACTCGACGGCAGAAGCTAGGGATTTGGCCATCTATGCCAGAGGAACTCGGCCTTGGCCAGAAGAATAAGTTGTTGCATTGTAATGAATAATTAAAGAACTTGGTTTAATTTAAGAAAGAGCTTGAAAGGGAGATGACCACTAATTCTATTATGGTCGAGAAGTTAAAGCTCACTCTTCATGATAAGAACTTGTCGGAAGAAGATTAGGCGGTAAGCATGTCCTCAACATTCGTTTTTTCTCTTAAAACTTCCTTTGGCCTAAATTATAACTTAGAAATATTTGTAGAGGCGAAGGTAAGCTTAGTGAAAGCACGCCAATATGCCATGCTTGACCGCTAATATAGGTTAGATTCCAAAGTGCAGAATTGGTCGGTGCCATAGAAATTGGTGAGGCTCCCCGAGCGAATATTGATGTTTTCCTAGGATAGTATGGAGTGGGATGACACCCTAACCAAGTCCTTGATATGGTATCATTATCCGGCAAAATATTTTTTCATATTTAAGAAGGGGTTGTTATTGATTGTTCTAACGAAAAATTACACAACCTTCTTAATGATAGTTAAATTGCGGTTGCCGAGATTGTGGAATATATTGACATTACCATTTGATCACTAGGACATTGTTAAGAATTCTTTGGTCTTTCAATATATAATTTAGTTGTATGATATTTAATTACTTGTCTTGATGTGATGTTTCTTTGTTTATTGATTATTCATGGGTATGATTTTTTTGACCGGATGAGTCCGTAGGCCAAATGGTATCCATGTGTCATAAATACCTTATTATTGAGACTCGATGTATGCCTATGAGTTTATCACTGATAATCTTCTCATAATCGAGATTAGTTGTTGCACTAAGTGACCATATGGTGTCATGCGAAACCTGCAAGTAAACCTAAATAACATTGCTTAGTTATTTGTATAGTTATGATCATTCCTTTCTTTGGAGCTATTAAATGTTCTGGTACCTCTTCCTTGGAATAGGCTAGAGTAGTTAAAGACCGAATTGGTTTCATCGAACAAAAGGTTCCCGAAAAGTGAAAGGGAAATATGCCCTTGGGCAATTTCTATAAGTATTTTGGTGATTAGATGCCCAACACATATTCTTTAAGTCCTAATGTGCAAAATGTGAAAAGTGCAAATCAAGGCATGCACTACAGGAAACTGGTTAAAGAACGTGGGTGACAAATCGTCGAACTTAATGTAATAAGCCGTCGAACTTACCGTAAGAACGTGGGTTTACCGACGAATATAGCCGACGACGATTTTTGGACGAACTTAGAGAAGTAAGTTCGACGGCCCCGTCGAACTTAACATTAAGAACGTGGGTACCGTCGAACTTAACATTAAGAACATGGGTACCGTCGAACTTAACATTAAGAACGTGCGTTTTTAAGTTCGACGGGGGCCGTCGAATTTTTTCCCATAAGTTCGTGGGTACCCACGTTCTTACGGTTAAGTTTGACGGGGCCACATGGCCGTCGAACTTATGTGTCCTGCGTGGGTCTGCGAGGACTGCACATTAAGTTAAGTTAGACTTAGTACATTTGTTTTTGAATACTAATGTGGTTATCTAAGTGCTAGAAACAGTGCTGAGAAGAAGAGAATTGAATTGCAAAAGACTTGGCTGTGTGCAGCCAAACTTCAGCTCGGTCTGGCACACCGGACTATCCGGTGGTGCACTGGACAGTGTCCGGTGCGCTAGGCTGGTCCGCGGTGAACCCGCCGCTCTTGGGATTCGATGGCGGTGTACAACTAAAATTCACCGGACCGTCCAGTGGTGCATCGGACTGTCCGGTGAGTCATCCGCGGCGAACTCGTCGCTCTCGGGAAACGGACAAAGGCGACGTGGCTATAATTCACTGGACTGTCTGGTGGTGCACCAGACTGTCCGGTGAGCCAACGATCGCCAGCGCCAACGGTCGGCCGCGAAATCTACAGGCGACGTGTGGCAGCTCCAACGGTCGGAAGGAGGCACCGGACTGTTTGGTGCGCACCGGACAGTGTCCGGTGCAACAACGGGCCCGGAGCTGCAACGGTCGACTATGCCTGTTTGGAAGGAAATCGCGCACCGGACAGGCTACAGTAGTTGTCCTGTGGCACACCGGACTGTCCGGTGCGCCACTCGACAGAAGGCAGGAATTGCCTTCCAAGATTGTCTCCAACGACTCCTAGCTGCCTTAGGGCTATAAAAGGGGCCCCTAGGTGCATGGAGGAGTCACCCAAGCATTCACTAAGCATCCTAAGACTCCAAGACTCCAACTCCACGCATTTGATTCTCTGTGTTAGTGATTTGAGCTCCATTTGAGTTGCGAACTCCGTGTGTTGTGTTTTGAGCTCAAGTCGTGACTTGTGTGCATGAATGTGTTGCGTATTTGAGTCTTGTGTGTGTTGCTCTCCAAACCTTACTCTTGTGCGTTCTTTGTGATCTATATTGTAAGGGTGAGAGGCTCCAACTTGTGGAGATTCCTCGCAAACGGGAAGGAGACTATAAGGAAAAGAAAGCTGTGGTATTCAAGTTGATCATTGGATCACTTGAAAGGGGTTGAGTGCAACCCTCATCCATTGGGACGCCACAACATAGAAGTAGGCAAGTGTTACTTGGCCAAACCACGGGATAAAAATCGTGTGTCTCTTGTGTTGCCTCTTGTGACCACTTTGTTCGCACGAACGCGTTCCTTAGCCGCTTGATTTCACTAACACCTTGATAATCAAGTTTGTTGCTATTTAGTGTTTAATTTTACAGGATCACCTATTCACCCCCCCTCTAGGTGCTCTCAATTGGTATTGGAGCCGTACTCTTCATTCAAGGGACTAACTGCCTGAAGAGATGGATCCTAAGGGAAAGGGGATGGTGGTCAATGACAAGGAGAAGGAGTCCCTCTTCAACGAGCCAAGGGACGACAAGCCCACCGACTCAGTCTCAAGTCACAAGAAGAGGGACAGGAAGAAGAAGAGGCGCATTAAGAAGATCATATACTACGACAGCGATGCATCTTCTTCTTCACCACACGACGACGACGACTCCTCGTCAAATAAGAAAACGGTTAATCAAAACTATTCATTTGATTATTCTCGTATTCCATACAATTCTAATGCTCATTTGCTATCAATTCCACTTGGGAACCCCCCCACTTTGATGGAGAATACTATTCTTTCTGGAGTCATAAAATGAGCAATCATTTATTTTCTCTCCATCCTAGTATCTGGGAGATTGTTGAAAACGGAATGCACACTACAACAGAACAACCCTGTAGCTACGCATGTCTAGCAACGCATGGTTTTATATGTTGCAAGGAAGCATATAACAACACTTATTATGTGTTGCAAGTGTTATGTGTTGCTTAGGAGCACAAAGCAACACATATTATGTGTTGCAAGTGTTATGTGTTGCTAACGAGCATAGAGCAACACTTATTATGTGTTGCAAATATCATCGGTGTAGTTATTGTATGTTGCAATTAAACCATTAAGTGATGAGATTTGTAGCCACCATAGGCATGATTTATATATGTTGCAAGGTAATCCATACAGTATTGTAAGTATAACTACTGTAGAAAATTACTATTGTAATTATACATACTGTACAAATTTACGCAACTGTTTTATGTACACCGTAAAAATTTATAGAAAATTGATATTGCAAAAAACAAAATAGTATACCCTAGTATTTGATCCTGCAACCTAACCTATGGGCATACCATAATCTGTGCTTTAGTAACCAAATGAGCTATTGACGAGTTGTGATAGGAAAGTGTTTATAATTTACTTATTCTATCTTCTGAACGCGGTGGATCCAGGTCCCACACCGGAGGTACGCTAGGGTTCCACCTGAGATCTTCCTTCTTCCCGCTCTGCTCGTCTCCCCATTGGATTCCTCGCCGCTTGTGGTTTCTTCCCCGTTGTCATAGAGTCAGGCAAAGGTCCTGTGCGCCGTCGTAGATCTTAGGGAGGTCAGTGCGCTGTCGCTATTCCCTTTGTCTCTGTGCGCCCTCGCTCATCTTCTCTTCGTCTCTGTGTGCCATAGCTCCTCTTCCCTTCATCGAATTCCCTGGTGGCGTGGATATTCTGGATAGTTCCCTGCATAGTTCCTAGCAGCACAACGGCATAAGTCAGAGGGGGAGAAGCCAATCATCATCCGGTACGTTTCTTGATTTCCTCTTCTTGTTGCCTCCGATCGACGAACACTAGGGATGCGCTTCGAACCAGTAGCCGGGTCTCAGTTTCTTAGGGAGTGCATGAAAGGTTGAACTAGTACCATTATTTATCGACTTTCTAACAATCAGAAGAGTAAGGTATGGAAAATTTTCTGAACATATCTAAAACATGATATTTGTTTATGTATAGACTAGCTCGGTAAATATAATTTTGAGCTATTATTGTGTTACTTGTAGACATCTAGAAATCAATATACTAATACAATTGAGAAATAAGTTTTAGATTTTTTATAGTAGAATTAACATCAGTATTTTTTATAGTTTCATAATGGATTTAGAGGTGGTGAAGCTTCTTTTGCAATGTTCTAAAGGCTCGGCTCAATATGTAGCCGGTGTAAAAGGCTTCTTAGAATTTGCATTCAAAGATAAACCTGAAGGAAGCAAGAATTATTGCCCTTGTAAGTCATGCGTGCACACTACTGTGCAGCCAAGTGATGTTATGTTTGAGCATTTGGTGTGCAATGGGATACTTGAGAATTATGACCAATGGGATTTTCATGGAGATACTTCTGGGCATGGAAATAATAATATGGGTCAAAATAGTTGTAGTAACGAAAGACAAGTTAATATGACGCAAATGATTCATGATACAATACAACACAAGTATGATGACACACTTATGGTTGATGGCAATGCTCCTACGAAAGGGTCCTGTTTGGATGCAGCAAAGTTTTATAAGATGATTGAGGAATCCAATAAGCTGCTATGGACATGATGTGAGTTGACAATTCTGACTTTATTGGTGCTTCTATTTAATATAAAATCAATGAACAAATGGACGGATAAATCTTTTGGTGATCTTCTTGACATTCTTCGTATGGCTATTCCAAATGGACAACAACTCCCCAAGAATTTTTATGAAGCCAAAAAAATTATTTCAAAATTTGGATTAGGGTATGAGGACATTCATGCTTGTCCAAATAATTGCCAACTATATTGGAAGGGAAAAAAGATGATGATTTCTGCTCTACCTGTAAGGCCTCACGGTGGAAGGGTATGCAACTTGAGTCGGTTTTAATAAAGAAACAAAGAAGGAAAGCTAGTCCTTGCAAAGTTTTGCGATACTTTCCTATTAAAGATAGGCTAAAAAGATTGTTTATGTGCAAGGATATAGCACCTCTCATAAGGTGGCATGATGAAGAGCGCATAAAGGATGGTGCATTACGTCATCCAGCAGATGCACCCGTATGGACCAGGTTCGATGAAAAGTTCCCATTTTTTGCATCAGACTCTCGCAATATTCGTTTTGGGTTGGCTACAGATGGGTTTAATCCATTTGGGATGTTGAGCAGTACTCATAGTTGTTGGCCAGTAGTTTTAACAGTATATAACCTACCTCCGTGGTTATGCATGAAAGATCATAATCTTATGTTGTCCTTATTGATTCCTGGTCCTAAAAGTCCTGGAGACAAAATTCATGTGTTCTTGGAACCACTATTAGAGGACCTGAAAGATATATTTCAGAATGGCATGTCCACATATGACGCATCGAGAGATGAACTATTTAATTTGCGAGGGGCTGTTTTAATGATGACAAGTGACTTGCCAGGTTTAGGAATGCTCTCATCACATATGGTTCATGGCGAATTTGCTTGCCCGCCATGTGGTGACAATGCATGGACCAAACGTCTAAAGCACGGTCGTAAGTCATCTTTTATGGGACACCGTCAATGGCTTGATGAAGACCATCCTTATCGTTTTGATGCAGATTCATTTGATGGAACAACAGAGCTAAGATCAGCTCCTATGACCTATTATGATCGTTCGATTTTGCCTAACATAATTTCACTAGGGGATTTTAAGAATTCTAAAACTTACAAGTCTGTAAGTAGCCTGTTCACATTGCCATATTGGGATCATAATATTCTGAGATACAATCTTGATGTGATGCATATTGAGAAGAATGTTTTTGATAATCTACATGGTACACTGTTCAATTTAGATGGAAAGACAAAAGATAATCTCAAATCTCGTCTAGATTTACAAGACATGAACATTAGACAAGACCTGCACCCCCAAGAGAAACCTTCCGGCAAATGGTATTTGCCACCAGCAAGATATGCTATGAATAAAAGTGAGAGGCAAGGATTCTATAAAGTACTTCGAGGAATAACAGTTCCTGATGGGTATTGTAGGAATATAGTGACATGTGTTAATGTTGCGGAAGGGAAAATTGTTGGTCTAAAAACTCATGATTGTCATGTCATGATGCAACAACTTATGCCTATTGCTTCCAGGGGGATTCTTCCAGATGATATTACAGCACTACTGTTTGAGTTGTCTGCATTTTTTCGAGGGATATGTTCAAAAGTTCTCCGTGTCGATGAGTTGGACCATTTGGAAAAATCTATTATTATTACTCTATGCAAAATGGAGATGGTTTTTCCTCCTGGTTTTTTCACGGTGATGGTTCATTTAATAGTTCATCTTGTGGCTGAATGTAAGATTGCTGGACCAGTCAATTATCGATGGATGTATTATATTGAGAGGTACTAATGAGCTATGGTAACAATATTCGTTATACAAATATTTTGGTTGTTCAATCTAATAATTTAGTTATTTTGTTTGTGTTGTAGGTACTTAGGAAAGCTAAAGTCATATGTTCGTAATAAAACTTATCCAGAAGCTTGTATTGCAAATTCATTTTTGGCAGATGAATGCATGGTGTTTTGTTCTAGGTACATCGATGGTTTCTCGACTAAACATAACAAACCATCAAGGAATGATGATACAATAGATGAGTTTGCTTCCAACTTGTTTGGACATGCTTCTTCTTTGTTTCCTCCTACTGGGAAAGCTTTAGGAAAATCATCAAATTTCATTTTATCTGAGGTTGAGAAATTGCAAGTGCATAGATATGTACTTTTTAATTGTGAAGCTACGATTCCTTACCTCAAGTAAGATACTATACTTACTGTTTGATTTATTCCATATTTTTATTGTAATTTTGTGTTAAATACTAAGTAGGGAGCATGCAAGTCATTTGAAAAGGAAAAGACGCCAACGTCGCTTAACTCCAAAAGCAATTGAACAACTACAGAATAAAGAATTCCCTCATTGGTTTACAGAACATGTAAGTATGTGGATAGGATTTTAGTATTGCAATGGTTATAATTATAAGTATTTAAACTATGTTTTTCTTATGATACACAGATCCTGCACCTGGAGGAAACAAATGGAAGTGATACCATCAAGACATTAGATGGTTAGCTCGAGGGCCCCTAGATTCAGCAAAACGTCATAGATCATATAACATTCGTGGTTTCAGATTTAGATCCAAAAGGTATGACAAGGCAACTCAGAATAGCGGCGTTGTTGTTAATGCAAAGACATCAAGTTATTCTTCTGCGGCTGATAGTAACCCTATTCTTGGAGATATTATGTACTATGGAAGGATAATTGATATAATTGAGGTCGATTATTACAGTAGATTTTCAGTGGTTTTGTTCAAATGTGAATGGGTCGATGTGACTAGAGGTAAAGGAGTGCAAACAGATAAATATGGGTTAAACCTAGTTAATTTTTCTCATCAAATTCATAAAGGTGACAAGGTTGAGGATGACCCATTTGTATTTGCCAATCAAGTTGATCAAGTTTTCTACATAAATGACCATATTAATGAAGGATGGTCAGTTGTTATGAAGATGAAGCCTAGAGATGTATTTGACATGGGAGATGAATGGAATGATGTAGAATGTGACCACTATCATGTCAGTACTGTGGCAGAACTATTTAATAATGCATATAACAAAAAATCATGGACACGGCGAGATCAGGAAGGAATTACTGTAGATGCAGCAACAATATATACTTGTCCCAATTCAGATGAAGAAAATGAGTAATAATGTCAATGGAATTCAACATGGACACCAGGGATCATGTGGCTATCAAGGTCCTCGACAAGGCAAAGATTCACAAGAACAAACTAGCTGAATAGGTAGACTGTCATCAAGACTTTAACTATTTGCACTAGTACTTCCTTAGATTTCATTGTTTTCCATATATCTGAACTGCATAGCAAATCAGAATTTTGTTTTTTTCAAGCTAAAAGAAACTGCCTTCTGTTATGGATTAAGTTTATGTCTGAAATCAATCTGAAAGAACAAATGAATTTTTTTTTCATTCCTGAGAGGCCTGCATGCTTACATGCTTATATTTGCACTAGTACTACACAAGAACCTGTTGTTGTGCAGATCTCCCTAGCAAATACAAGCCTAGAAAGAAGCATTGTTTGACCGCTTCGACCATTGGCGCTAGTCACAGCCTAGAAAGAAGCTTTTCTGTCCAAATAAAGCTGAATTGTTGTTTTCTGTCCAAACAACATGAGTTGGATAGCTTCATTTCCGTTTCTGGGCAGCTTCATTTTCGTTTCTGGACAGCAGGAGTTTCTGGGCAGCATGAGTTGGACAGACTGAATGAAGCTGACATGCTGTTTTCTGTCCAAATGAAGCTGAAATGCTGTTTTCTGGACAATTGAAGCTGTCCAACTGATATGTTGTTTTCTGTTGTCAAAGCTGGAAACTGAAGTGCCCAGGTTCTGTCCAAATGCTGTCCAAATGGACTGAAAACAGCAGTGAATGTCGGCTTCAATTGCCCAGCTTCAATTGTCTTCTGTTTGGACAGAAAACAACATACCAAATGGACTGAATGTCTGCAGTGAATGTTGGCTTCAATTCTGTCCAAAAGCTGAAATGATGTCTTCTGTTTTCTAGAGTGCCTAGCTTCTGTCCAAATGGACCGAAAACATTAGACTGAAAACAGAAATTTGAATGGACAAATGGACTAAAAACAGAAGACTGAATGGACATACACAAACTAGACCCTACCAGCTAAATTAGCCAAAAGAAACTGGGTTGCAGTGTGAAGTGTTTATGGTTTGTTGTGCAGAGCCTAGATCGATAAGTTACTCCAGTTGTAATAATGTCAAAGGTGAGTGTTTTTTGTTAGCAGTGGTAAAATAGCTTTGTACTATTCTTGCTAATACCTTTATTTTTGTGCACTCAGATATTGACAAGGGAAATCTGTGGTTGAGCCATACGCTGTTGATCTCAAAGAAATCTGCTGTCAACAATATTTAACAGTGGTAAATCTGTGGTAAATATGTGGGAAATCTGTCAGATATTTAGCAGTGGTAAATCTGTGGTTCAACAATATTTAATAGCGTTTTGTTGTATACTTACATTGTAGAGCTTTCGGCTGTCAACAGGGAAATCTGCTGGGATGCTTTCGGCCATACGCTGTTGATCTCAAAGATCAGGGAGGAGTAGAGATCTGTGAAGGATGTAGTAGAGATCTGTGAAGGCAAGATAAATTTAGTACTGCACCATTCTTTAAAAACCTCTACATCCTCCATGAAAATTATGAATCCCTCAGTTTCAGTCTGCCACTAAGTATCTGATACATACATCATGAGTCGCCAAAAACATTACAAAACCACATGTATAAGACCTTTTTAGCACATATGAATTATAAGAGGTAGCAGTCATTACAAACCTTCACATATTATAGTTCATGTACTAAATTTATCTTGCCTTCACAGATCTCCACGTTTATGGTTCATGACTTGACTATGTGGCCATTAAGATGTCAAATTAGTACTAAATCTGACTACATCAGCTACCCACGAGCAGGTGTTGAGAAAATCTGATAAGCCCTTTTTCTGGACCTGCTTTATCCCTTAAAGGCTATTGTAACTAATAACAAAGGTCATCAACTATGATGCAGGCTAGACAGAAGGAAGCTGCAAAATTAGCAGCTGAAGCACGAAAAACAGCATTTGAGGCTGCTAAAAAGGAAGCAGCAGAAAAGGAAGCAGTAGAAAAGGAGGCTGCTAAATTGAGAGATGCAACAGCTTCTCAACCTAGTCCGAATTCCCAGAATAATACTGAAGGTACTCCTAGTTTACTTATTTGCAAACTTAATATTTGTAGTTCTGTGTACTGCTGTTCTGAAGTTCTTGTACTGATTTTCATAATAGATGATTTCCTTTGTACCATATCCAATCTCATCCATGCTGAAATCATTTGAAAAGAATCAGTATCACTTTGTGCTTTTCATGAAAAGGCTTAGTATCTTTTGGGTTGGCACTTAATTACAGAAACTTTATTATGTAATTAAGCAACATAGATGGCCTGTTTTGCAGATGTTGGCGTGTTGTATTGGCATTTGGACCCTAACAAGTCTGAAAGCGAGGAGGAACTAGCAAAAATCCGCAGAGACAGAGGATACAGTTACATGGTTTGCACTACCTAGTCTCCCATGAATTCCAATAGCTTTCTGAACCTCTTATGCTGTATTCTTTACATCTTGTATATGATATCATTACCTGAATGTGAGTTATTTCTGAAGGATCTTATTGAGATATGTCCCGACAAACTGGAAAACTATGAGGAGAAGGTGAAGAACTTCTTCCGTGAGCACATGCACGCTGACGAAGAGATCCGCTATTGCTTGGAGGGTAGCGGGTACTTTGACGTCCGCGACAAAAATGACAAGTGGATTCGAATTCGGATAAGGGAAGGAGACATGATCATAGTACCAGCTGGAATTTATCATCGGTTCACCCTCGACAGCGCTAAATACACGAAGGTACCAACATGATCTTAGGATCATAGGAGCTTCAAATTTGATCAACTGGTGATCTCTGTTGCACAATCATGAATACAACTCATGAAATCTGTTTCATGAACTGAGGCAATGAAGACATGATTGGCCTTTTGTAGTGGTAGCAAAAAAATATATGGTGCTGACTCCCTGAAGGCCAAATAAGTTCAGTTGGTAGAAATAATTGCAGATCAAGTGTGTACTGTATGTGGCAACAATTATGTTTTTGTTTTAAATTAAGAAATTTGATAGGCTGTATTTTTTTCAGAACATTACAAAGATCAGCTATTTTAATTACATTCCTTAATTTTAAGTTATGTTGTTTTTACATGTGCAGCTCATGAGGCTTTTCATTGGGGAACCAGTCTGGACCCCATTAAACCGCCCTCAGGAGGACCACCCGGCGAGGCAACAGTATGTCAAGAATGTGAGTGGGGGCACTGGATTTGCTCTTGCAGCTCACTTCCTGGCCAACACGAACCTGCTCTCCAAGCCCTTCTAGAGAATGTGCAACAAAGCTCCACTCCTGGCTGGATAAACAGTTATTAGACCTGTTGTACCTGCGTTCTTGGAAGGTGTAATGTTGTGTGTGGAATGTTGTGTGTGGAATCAGTATTAGTACTAGAGAAATATATATAGGGCTGTAAATGTTGTGTGTGGAGTCGAACTTTCATGTTTTTTTTTCAGACTCGCTCTCTGTGGTGTGTGCATGTCTGTGCGAGGTGGAGTCAGATTTGCATGTGTTTATACATTACAGTATGAATCAGAGCTTGTGTTGTTGCCAGCAAATATAATTTCCACTTGTGTTGTTGCCAGAAAATAGAAAGAAGAAATATAGCAGGTAATATTGAATACTTGTATGTTCTGAATACTAATGCTAGCAGCTACCAGTATGTCTGGAGTGGACTCGCAAATAACATAACTAGCAGTTCAAGCTAGCGACCTAGAACAGAAGGAACCAGATCTACGAAGGTTTGCATGTGAAGTTTCAAAAAAAAGGTTATGTTGTTTGCAAGTTTTCGAGGGATATATATGTTCAAAAGTTCTGCAGCCAAAAGTATTAATAAAAGTATTGTTATGTTAAGTTCAAAGATGACATACTTTATTATCGTAAAATCAGTATTAGTACATTCATTCCAGCACACCTGCCTGCGACTACATTTCAACGGGGAAAGCAACAGAACAAGACGAGGGGAAAGGAAGTCCGATCCGTTTCAAACAAACCGACTTGAGCTCTTCACCGTAACACAAGGGGCATATTTGTCCACACGCGAGATCACTGCGACCCGTTACCTGTAGATAGCTGTGTATGCCGGGTTAAGACGAGAACAATACCAAAACTACAAAAGATAGATTGTTATAATAACAGGAATCTAATTGGCACCTTCGGGATACCACTTTTACGAAGCCGCGAGATCGGGATACCTGAGATCCAAAATACTCGATGAGGGGGGATTGAAACGCAAGAAACTCTAACAGCCGTAATGCGAAGCTTCCAGGAGCAGCGGATGCGTACGCCAGCTGTAGGTGGAGAGACGCGTTTACGCCTACCGTTGCTATATGATCGGACGATGAATATTAAATAAGATGACGTGGACAACGTGATAGAGCCCATTTTGAACCCGCTTTCATATATAGACGATTTGTGCCGGGCAGGGCAGGGGTACAGGAATTGGAGTTCCACCCAAGCGCCAGAGGATGTCGTGGAGTTCACGGGTGTCGTTGACGGGGTCGAGGACATGGACAACAGGGATGACAGTAGGTCGAACATCTCCCACCACGGCAGGGGGTGGACTACGGCCTCGTGAGTCTACGAGAGAGAAGGGGATGGGGGTGCAGTACGAGGCGGCGACGATGTGAGGATGGGAGAGAGAACATAGAAGGATTGACGGAGGATTCGGAATAAGCGATCAGATGGACGGCCATGGTCTTTTGGGAGAATCAATTTAAAAACATTATAAAATTTATTATATTTGTAAATATTTCATAACCAATTGAAAAACATTATAATCAACATTTTTACATCTTTGTAATTTTTTAGCTCGGTTCGTATAAACTTTGACCATATCTCCGACTTGTGTCCTCAATCGAGATGTCCTAGAATCAGGTTGCATTTGTTTCGCATTGAACTTTTAGACCCATGATTTTTTAATACATATAGTTAAAAATTATTTTTATTTATGACCCATGATTTATCAATGTATGGAAGTTAGATTTGGCAAAGCTTTCTTTTTAATTACATCTAATAAGTATTTCCCTCCATTTTACCTCTGTCTCCAAAAGTATTTCCCTCCATTTTTTTTACTGCTAAAGCAAATCTCACGACGCTCCGTAATCATCGTGCAGTTTCCATCTTCAACTAGATAACCTCAAGCGGGCTCCTCTCCTCTTCATCTTCCTCACCCATCCGCCAGGCGCCAGCCATCCCGCGCTCCAGCTATCACGCCCAGACAGCCGCCATCGCGCCAGGAGCCGCCATCGCGCTAGGAGCCGCCATCGCGCCAGACGACGCCGGCTGCCCTCCAGGCTCCAGGTACGCCGCCGCCCGCCGGGCCCCCTCCTCCCTCCTCAGTCCTCCCTACGCCCTACAGGACCCAGGTATGCCGTCGCCCATCGGCCGCCAGCCCCCCTCCAGATCCAGTGAATGTGTGATAAACTGTTTGGTATATGGAGCAACACCTATGATCCCTTGGCTGCTGATGTTCATAATCCCACTCATATTGAATAATCCCACTGACCACTACTAATCCCTTGCTGTTGATGTTCATAATCCCTTGGCTCCTATGATCCACTCCTAATCCCTTGCTGCTGATGTTAGAAAAAATCAGTGCATACTAGTTACTCGACAGTTGCTACCTGAGTTATATCAGTATTTGTCGTTAGTCGGTATGCTAGTCCACAAATAATGCAGTAGCACTAGCACAAGAACTCAGATAATTTATGTCATTGTGTAGTGGAGATGCCAAGGGGAAGGAGGAAGCAGACCGTTGAAAGCAATGAGGAGTATCTATCAGAGGACCATGTAGGGCAAAAAAATTACAGAAAACTCTTGCACATGAATCAGATAGCGAGATGGAAGAAGAATCGTTTGCCATAGGTGGACATGATCAAAGTGGTGAGGTTTCTGAAATGGAGCCTAATTCAAAGAACCCAACTGATATGGATGCAGACATTGAGGTTGAAGACGAAGGTACTGAAATAAGATAACATACTTTTTAAGAATAGTCGTAATCATCCATTTGTAACCATTTGTTCCATTATTTTTGCATTTTGACCCCGGATAGAGACAAATGTGGAGGTGAAAAGGCGGGGTAAGACAAAACTATTACAGGTGTGGAACATTCCTAGAGGGCATAGGATTGTAGTACAATGTAATGAACTTGACCAGCCAATTGGAGAAGAGGCAGGAATCATGGGAAAATTCCTTGGCATGGTAGCCAGGAATGGAAACTTGTGTAGCTTAAGCTACAAGGATTGGAGGCTTTTGATAGGTAAGAAAGAGAGATTGACTAATGAGCAGAAAAATAAGGAGGATATACTTAAGCAAGTAAAGGTATGACACATTTATTGCAGTAATTATCTAGAAGATGATACATAGGGTAATTTTACCATTGTCTTTATATATTGTATGAAGAGGAGATTCCTTTATCCTGCTCGTATGGAAAAATGGGTGCTAAAAACCATTGGAGAGAGATGGAGGCAACATAAATCTAACTTAAAATCCATATATTATGATGCACATAAGGGTTTGGAAGCTAATTACAACAACGTTCCACCTGGGGTAATTGCGGATCAGTGGATTGCACTTGTGAATCATTGGGTGACCACAAAAGCAAAGGTTCATGGCTACCTTTACATTAATCAGTTATCTTGTGCAACTTGTCAGTTGCGATTACATTATCTATGTAATCATTTTATGGTAGGATATAAGCATGGCGAATACGAATAACTGTGGAAAAAAAAGACTACCCATACAGCCGGCACAAAGAGTTTCGCTCGGACTAGAGAGGATTTGGTACTTCTGTTGCAACTACACTTGTGAAGAACATGCTTTTTACAACCATATTTCTGTCACTAATCTTTATTACCTTACATGTCCAACAGAGGGAAAAAGATCCTGAGAAGAAATACCCTCACAGGGCTATTTTATATATCCACACACACAAAGCAAACCCTACCAAGAACACAAATCCACATGTGGTACAATTTTCTACAAATATTTACTGGTTCAAAATTTTTATGTACTTGTGACATGCTGAATAATTTAATCCTTTTAAAAGAATGATTTGCAGGAACTGTTAGCAGAGCATCCAGAATTTGCAGACACTAGCCAAGGAAAGATTGCATGGAATGGAGATGCACTAAACAAGATATTAGGAGAAGAGAAGCCTGGTCATGTGCATGGCCTTGGTCTTGTTCCAAACCCGAACAAAGTGTTAGATGGGACAACATCAAGACGTCTTAATCAGCTACATGTAACATCTTTGGACCCAACAGCAAGTGAAGATGTCCTCTCTTTGAAACTTCAGATGGAAAAACTCGTAAACCATGTACACAAGCAAGATGCTACTATACAAGAGTTGCAACAAAAGAGTGTACTCTTCGAACAACATCAAAGTGTACATGTAAAATTATTGAACTCCATTTCACAATCAGTTCATACAGTAGGTCTATGTGTAACATCTAATCCATTTGGTTATTTGTTTGCTATGACAGGGATGTTTGGACGATCTTCCAGCGAATCAATTTCCAACGTCTTCAAAACGTAAAGTAGGCATCTGTATGGAATTTACACATCCGCACTTTCTTACATTTTAGTACCTACTACTTCATCTTGTAGTTATTTTTCATCAGCGTGTATATGTTGAGCCACAAAATCAAGAATTCAGGATGGACAATGAAAAAATTTACTCTCAGGTATGATTGCATTACATTGCCTTGTTCGCTTTAGATTGTTGTGGCTGCGCTATGGCTTTTTCTACAACACAACATAGTTATTTTACAATGTACAGCAGCAGCCATAGCTACAGCCCCAGCAAAAAGTAGCGCTACTCAATACCCCCTACAAATTTTTTGCTAAACTACTAATCTGTATTTCATAAAGAGAGAGCAAGAGGCAAAGGAGTACGAGGATTCGCAACCAACATTCAGAAAAACTTCTACTATCCATAAGGTCCTCTGCTACCTCATAACTCATCTTTCTAGATTTCATGGTATAATGCAAACATTAATAATATGTATTGAATTAAATAAGATTAAGGTGGCTGATACTAGGCAAGGTAAATTACAACGAACTGATAGACTAGCCACTACCCATAAGGTCAGCTACATCAAAATTTCAATACATGGAATATATACGCCCTACAAAGTGATGTTTTATTATATTCATTTTTCAATTTAATATATTGGCAGACAAGGCAATTTGAGTTGGAAAGAGACATTACCTTCGATAATACTAAGCTCGCTAATTCATCGAAGGTGGGAATGCAATAAATTTATTCAACATACATAATCATGATTGCTTATCTTTACATTGATGTCTCGCACATACAGAGTATGACCAAGGAAGCAACTTCTACTTCCTTAAATGAAGAAGCATCTAAGAACCAGGTACTTCTACACATGACCCATGTATTGTATTCATTGTTCATTAGTAATTAGTAGTATCTCACATACTACTCATTCTTGAATGGAGATGCATTTTAATTGGCAGTACACTAGGGTGTTGCATAACTAAATTGAAGTTAATAATATGTACAAAATTAACTATTTCGTAATCATCCAAAAATATTAAAATATTGAATACTCATTGTGATGTAATGACAGGTAAAAAGGAAAGATATGCAATCTGCAACTACCTTTGATAAAACCAAGTGTGCTACCACATCAAAGGTGACAGTGAAAATCAACTTTCTTGTTAAGTATATCGAATTGTTTTCATTACTAATATGCATTAGTTATAGGTTATGGTGCATGAAACAAAAGGTGACTCAAAAATTTGTGTACATTCATATTCTTAAATCCACTTTACTAATTCGATATTTTTGTCCATAAATCAGGGTACTCCAGGTGACCGACCAACAGATGAGTCAATATTGGTAAAATCAAAATTTTCTTACCATTATTGTGCCCACATTACATAAGTATTTACTGATACACTTGAGCATGTTTACTAGACTGGAGCACAAGTGTTCTTAAAAAGCTGGAGATGTCCAACCAAGACTGTTGCCTTAGGCACAGTACTTGGTCGAGACCCAAATCATAAAGTTGGAGGTGTTAAGTTAGGTAGAGAATTTTGGATGGTGCGTGTTAGACTTGTAATACTGCCTATTGAGCCTTTGATTCGACCATACGACAACATGGAGGTTATTGGTGATGTCGGCAACAATCTTATAGCATGGCCTTCGTGTTGTGTATGAACTACCCTCTTACTTAACTAGTCATTACTACTCCGAACTACTACTATCAATTTCAGTATTATGATTATCCGTGCAGATTGAAGACGACAAAAACTGATATATGCTCATTTCAACATCACGACGCTTCAACTCAGTTCAAGATGATATCATGATGTAAGTTCACTGTAATCCCCTCATTGTGGTTTATTGTTTTAGACTCTTGGACCCCTAAGAAGTTTACGATGTTCCTATATATGATAGTATAACACATGGTGCTCAATTATTTTTGCATCATCAACATGAGTCCACCACAATTGTTTTCTTTTCAGATTCGACCATACGACAACATGGAAATTATTTAATGTTGTTGATCACTAACTTCTATTATTTTCTTTTCAGTTTCGAAGCTGCAAGATTTCTACAGAATCCGAAGACTACTTATTTCAAACCGGATGGCATGGATCACTACCTCCATTTAAATAGTTTTGCTTATTTCACTACGATGAATTTTAGATTTGTTTAGGATATGAGTCATATGCTGTTTATATCTTTGTCCCAAAAATACTTGAACACGCATCAAGCGGTGATTATTTTAAGTTCTGCTACGCTGAATCGTGACTATTATTTTATTTAAATGCAAAATTATTTGTCCATTATTGTTCTATAATTAGTCATGGTACTTGTTGGTGCATAGAAGGTAAAAACTTACTTTTCATCCTGTGTTCCTGGTCATAGGAATTTTGGTGTCTTTGCAATCCATATTTGATTTATTATTCCTTGTCATAAGTTTTCTCATTATATTTTTCTACAGAAAAGAAACACAGAAGGTGGAAAGCAAAATGCTTCTCTTAAGAAGGCCAAAAAGGACAAGCTTGTAGGTGCAACTGGAAAAAACGTCAGAACTGAAACAAGCATGGTTTCTGTGACACTTCGAGTGAAATCAGAGCTAACTCTTCCAGCAACGTATGTTTGAAATTTGTTTCTGGTTATCTATGGTAATTTGTTCTCCCAATTTTTCATGTGTTGTCTGTTACAAAGGACACAATTACCCAGTTTGGGATGTCCAATTATGTGAATTTGTGAATAGCCGTTTATGACGTTGACCTTATTATAAAGATTTTAGTACTCCCTATGCACTATACTATTTGTTGATGCCTTCTTTATTTATATTTTTATGACAGTTCAGCCCAGTTGGCCATTACTTTGCTAGTGCTTCACATGACAGGACTGCTAGAATTTGGTCAGTTCATAAAATCCAACCTTTGCGAATAATGGCTGGGCATCTTTCTGATGTTGATGTAAGTGAACTTGTTGGTCCTATACTCTGTGAATAGAGCTTTGGTTACATTGAATTATTGGTGTTTGTAATTCTTTTATGTTTGGATATCTACTTGTTTTTATCAATGCCCTGTATTGCCAGCATGATTTGGCTGATCTTTTTTTTTCTGCCTGAAAATGTTTTGCATAACAGTGTGTCCAGTGGCACGTAAACTGTAACTACATTGGTACCGGCTCTAGCGACAAAACTGTAAGACTATGGGATGTTCAGACGGGTGAATGTATACGGATGTTTATTGGTCATAGGAGTATGGTTTTGTCACTGGCAATGTCACCTGATGGACGATAAATGGCCTCTGGAGATGAAGATGGAACAATCATGATATGGGATCTCTCGACTGGCTGTTGTGTTTCACCACTGCTAGGACACAGCTCTTGTGTGTGGACACTTGCTTTCAGGTAATTATTATATGTTGTTGTAACTTCTTCAGTTCACCCCAAGTTTCTTTTTATCTGAACGCCTCTTGCATGAGCTTGCCCAAAGAGCAAGTGTTCATTGCAGTTAAAGGAAAACCTGGCTTGATAAGCTGGTAAGTCCACCCGTCTCTCATAACCAGTTTAATCAGCAGGACCATGTAATTTTACAATAGTGTTGTATCAAGGAATCAGTGCTAAACATTTCATAATCCTTGTTGGTAGTATTTAATTTGAATATCATGTAATTTGATCTCATGAAATGATGTCTTGAAACTGGCGGTCTCACAGATTCTGATGTATTTCAGAATTTCACTAGTCTATGGGCATGATTTATAAGGGCAAAGTTGATCTGTTTCTGCTTGCTTTAGTTTTTTTAGTTGATCAAAGTTGATACTTGTCCTATGAGCTCTTTAAACTTAACATTCGTTTTTTCCTCAATTAGGTTTGCAATCTAATTCAAATATCTTTTGGCAAACTTAGTTTTTAGGCTTCAAAGCATAGTGCTACTTTGGGTTTAGCGCTCTCTGCTTTGCTCTGTCATTGCCTTTTGGATGTGTGCTGTTCTGACGCAAGGTTGAACTGCATTTACTTTTAATTTTAAGGGATTTTATTTTATATGATATCATGACTTATGTTGTTGGTTAATATATCCTTTTGTTTTAGCTGTGAAGGAGCATTGCTTGCATCGGGGTCGGCCGACTGTACTGTTAAGCTCTGGGACGTCACTTTCAGCACAAAAGCCATGAAGACAGAGGATACATAAGTTTGACATGTTAAGATCCTCATCCATTCGAGCATACACTTAAATTCTCTTGCTCTGATTGCAAAACACCCTTGTCTTTTTTCTAAAACAGCAAAGGCAGCTCATCAGCTAACCGACTGAGACTGCATAAATCCCTGCCTACAAAATCAGCTCCTGTCTATAGCCTGCGGGTGAGAAATTTCTCCTTTATTCAGCATGATTTCTGGTCTGAAAACTTTTATCCTCAATTTTGTAGTCCAGTAGGAAATGTTTGAGCGGGTGATTGGTCGCCTCTGATCACTATATCTGTAGCAACAATAGTAGCCATCACTGGCTCTCCTTTGATCTTTGTTTCTCAGTTCGTTCATTCTTGTGCTCTCCTATCGCACTATTGTATTCTTTTGCACATATGTTTCTTTTTCTAAAATGCTTTCTTGTTGTTCATTAGATTCAGTACCTAGGATGATGAAGTTTCAGGGCTGCCAGATTTCAGTTTCAGAGCCGCAAGATTTATGCAGAATTTGAAGACTATGCTACCAAAAAAGCTTTCCTAGTTTACGTATGATGCAGTTCAGTGTTGTTTAGGATGAGTCATATGTTTATATCTGTCTCCAAAAATATTTGTACACGCTTGAAGTAGTGATTATTTTAAGTTGTGCTACTCTGTATATTGACTATTTTATTTCAATGAGAAATGGTTTGTCCATTGCAATCGTGTTTATGCCTAGGATGAATTGGACCTTCTCATTTTATTAATGGCAAATGTTGTTGTATATCAATTTCTATTCAATAAATGGTTTTTTTCTTGCAACACATATATGTGCTCTCACAAATCCGATCTAAATGTTGCCATTGTTATATGGTTCAACAACATTGCAACACATAAATGTGCTGCCATAAATCTAAGCAAAATGTTTCCAAATCCAATACGGGTCAACTCGTCTTTGTCGGTACAAACACATGTAAGCGTTGCAGTAGGCAATAAATATCCGTTGCGGCCCAGCAACACTTATAGCCATGGCTTACCAACATATAAATAAGTGTTGCAGTAGACCCTAGCAACGCCAGCATAGGCAACACATAATTATGCGTTGGTATAAATCTTAGCAACACTTATTTCAACTTCTAACAACGCATAAATGCGTTGCAATAGGGGGGTATTTTTGTAGTGGCACTTTGATAGTACTGACAATGCCGTGTTTATTAATGAGCAAGTTCATAAAAATTCCCAAGCCACTACTGTTTTGCTAGCATCTCTGTGCAGGGATGAGTACAACAAGATTAGTGGCTTGGACAATGCAAAGCAGATCTGGGACACCCTCAAGATATCTCATGAGGGAAATGACGCCACCATGATCACCAAAATGGAGTTGGTGGAAGGCGAGCTGGGGAGATTTGCGATGATCAGGGGAGAGGAGCCAACACAAACCTACAACAAGCTCAAGACCCTGGTCAACAAGATACGAAGCTACGGAAGCACAAGATGGATGGATCATGATGTCATCTGACTCATGCTAAGGTCATTCACTGTAATTGACCCCTATCTTGTCAATCTTATTTGTAAAAATCCCAGGTACACCAAAATGACACCCGAGGAGATCCTTGGAAAATTCGTGAGCGGGCGCATGATGGTGAAGGAAGCTCGATACATGGATGATGCACTAAACGGTCCACTACCCTTCTACGAGCCACAGCCGGTTGCTCTCAAAGCAACCACCAGCAGGGAGGAGCTACCTAGCAAGGTAGCACAAGTGGAGGTTGTCGGGCTCAATGAGGACGAAATGACGCTTATCATCAAGCCCTTCAAGACCGCACTTAAAGGACGTAAGGAGTACCCCAACAAGACAAAAGGGAAGCGCTCTTGCTTTAAATGTAGTAATACTGGTCATTTCATAGCATAATGTCCCAATAATAATAATGACCAGGCACAAGAAAAGCATGGGAAAAGAGAGAAAAAGAAGAACTACATGAAGGCCAAGGGCGAGGCACACATCGGGAAGGAATGGGACTCCTACTACTCCTCCTCCGACTCTGAGGATGAAGGACTAGCTGCCTCGGCCTTCAACAAATCCTCGCTCTTCCCCAACGAATGCCATACCTGTCTCATGGCTAAGGAGAAGGTACGTATTCGGGACATGCCCAAGTACACTTCATCTAGTGATGAAGAATCTTCTGATGATGAAATAGACCACTCTAAATTGTTTAAAGGATTAGATAGAGCTAAGGTAGAGAAAATTAATGAATTAATTGAAGCACTAAATGAAAAAGATAGACTTTTAGAAAAGAAAGAGGACATTTTGTATGAAGAACATGACAAATTTGTTAGTGCACAAAAATCTCTTGCTTTAGAAACTAAGAGAAATGAAATGCTATCTTCTGAGTTATCTGCTTGCCATGAATCTATCTCTAGTTTAAAGAGTTTAAATGATGAATTGAGTGCTAAGCTAGAGGAAGTTAGTAAAACAAGTTCATGTGTAGAGCATGTTAGTATTTGTAATAGATGTAAGGACTTTGATGTTGATGCATGTGATGAACACCTAATTTCTATTACTAAATTAAATGATGAGGTGGCAAGTCTTAATGCTCAACTTAAGACTTGTAAAATTGATTTTGATAAACTAAAATTTGCTAGGGATGCCTACACTGTTGGTAGACACCCCTCAATTAAGGATGGGCTTGGTTTTCGAAAGGAAACCAAGAACTTAACAAGCCAAAGGACTCCCATTCTCAACAAGGAGAAAGGGATGGCCCCTATGGCTAGTAGTCCTCAAAGGAACCATGCATTTATCTATGATAGAAAAGTTGCTAGTCGTTCTCATTATAATAAGAGTTATGTACATACTGCTTATAATGATTCACATGCTATGTTTGCCTCTAGCTCTACTTTTGTTCATGGTAGAAGTAGGCCTAGAAGAAATCATGTCGTATCTCATGCTCCTAGAAAAATGTGTATTGGACCTTCTACCATTTACCATGCTTGTAATGATTCTTTTGTACTTTCATGTAAAAATGCAAAAGTAGTTGCTAGGGAATTGGGATCCAAATGCAAGGGAGACAAGACTTGCATCTGTGTTCCAAAAATTGTTATAACTAACCTTGTAGGACCCAACAAGAGTTGGGTACCTAAAACCCAAGATTAAATTGCCATGCAGGTTTATGCATCCGGGGGCTCAAGCTGGATCATTGACAACGGATGCACAAACCATATGATGGGGGAGAAGAAAATGTTCACCTCCTACGTCAAGAACAAGGATTCCCAGGATACGATTATCTTTAGAGATGGGAATCAAGGCAAGGTCAAAGGTTTGGGAAAAATAGCCATCACAAGCGAGCACTCTATTTCAAATGTATTTTTAGTAGAGTCATTAGGATACAACCTCCTGTCTATAAGTCAATTGTGCCACATGGGCTACAATTGTTTGTTTACAAATGTTGATGTATCTGTCTTTAGAAGGAGTGATGGTTCATTAGCATTTAAGGGTGTATTAGACGGCAAGCTCTATTTAGTTGATTTTTTGAAAGAGAATGCCGATCTAGATGCATGCTTAATGGCTAAGACTAGTATGGGCTGGCTCTGACATCGCCGTCTAGCATATGTTGGGATGAAGAACCTTCATAAACTTCTAAAGGGAGAGCATGTGTTAGGACTAACTGATGTCTGCTTTGAAAAAGATAGACCTTGTGCAGCATGTCAGGCAGGGAAACAGGTGGGAAGCACTCATCACAGCAAGAATGTGATGACAACATCAAGACCACTGGAGCTTCTTCACATGGATCTCTTTGGACCCATTGCCTACCTTAGCATTGGGGGAAGTAAGTATAGTCTTGTAATTGTTGATGATTTTTCCCGCTTCACTTGGGTGTTCTTTTTGCAAGATAAATCAGAAACCCAAGGGACCCTAAAGCGCTTTCTAAGGAGGGCTCAAAACGAATTTGAGCTAAAGGTGAAAAAGATAAGAAGCGACAACGGGTCCGAGTTCAAGAATCTGCAAGTTGAGGAGTATCTTGAGGAGGAAGGTGTCAAGCACGAGTTCTCCGCTCCCTACACGCCACAGCAAAATGGTGTAGTAGAGAGGAAGAACAGGACATTAATCGACATGGCGAGAACGATGCTTGGCGAGTTCAAGACACCCAAGCGGTTTTGGTCGAAAGCTGTGAATACAGCCTGTCACGCCATAAACCGACTCTACCTGCATCGCCTTCTCAAGAAGACCTCCTATGAACTCCTTACCGGTAACAAACCCAACGTCTCTTACTTTCGTGTATTTGGGAGCAAATGTTACATTCTAGTGAAGAAAGGTAGACATTCAAAATTTGCTCCCAAGGTAGTAGAAGGGTTTTTATTAGGGTATGACTCAAATACAAAGGCGTATAGGGTCTTCAACAAATCATCAGGTTTGGTTGAAGTCTCTAGCGACGTTGTATTTGATGAGACTAATGGCTCTCCAAGAGAGCAAGTTGATCTTGATGACATAGATGAAGATGATGTTCCGACGACCGCAATGCGCACAATGGCGATAGGTGATGTGCGACCGCAGGAACAACAGGAGCAAGATCAGCCATCATCCTCCATAGTGGTGAATCCCCCAACTCAAGATGATGAACAGGTACCTCAAGAAGAAGGGCATGATCAAGGGGGAGCACAAGAAGATCAAGCAATGGAGGAAGAAGCACCACGAGTCCCTCCAACTCAAGTCCAAGCAACGATCCAACGACATCACCCTATCGACCAGATTCTGGGTGACATAAGCAAGGGAGTAACTACTCACTCAATATTAGCTAACTTTTGTGAGCATTGCTCGTTTGTCTCTTCTATTGAGCCTTTCAGGGTAGAAGAGGCCTTGCAGGATCCGGATTGGGTGTTGGCCATGCAGGAAGAGCTCAACAACTTCAAGAGAAATGAAGTTTGGAGCCTAATGCCACGTCCAAAGCAAAATGTTGTGGGAACCAAGTGGGTGTTCCGCAACAAGCAAGACGAGCATGGGGTGGTGCAAAGAAACAAGGCTCGACTTGTGGCAAAAGGTTATGCCCAAGTCGCAGGTTTGGATTTCGAGGAGACTTTTGCTCCTGTGGCTAGGCTAGAGTCTATTCGAATTTTATTAGCCTATGCCGCTCACCACTCTTTCAGGTTGTTTCAAATGGACGTAAAGAGCGCTTTCCTCGACGGGCCAATCAAGGAGGAGGTATACGTGGAACAACCCCCTGGCTTTGAGGATGACAGGTATCCCGACCACGTGTATAAGCTCTATAAGGCGCTCTATGGACTTAAGCAAGCCCCAAGAGCATGGTATGAATGCCTTAGAGATTTCTTAATTTCTAATGCTTTCAAGGTTGGGAAAGCCGATCCCACTCTTTTCACAAAGACATGCGATGGTGATCTCTTCGTATACCAAATTTATGTCGACGACATAATTTTTGGTTCTACTAATCAAAAGTCTTGTGAGGAGTTTAGCAGGGTGATGACACAAAAGTTTGAGATGTCGATGATGGGTGAGTTGACCTACTTTCTTGGGTTCCAAGTAAAGCAACTCAAGGACGGCACCTTCATCTCCCAAACGAAGTACACACAAGATCTTCTCAAGCGGTTTGGGATGAAGGACGCCAAGCCCGCAAAGACACCTATGGGAACCGACGGGCATGTTGACCTCAACAAAGGAGGTAAGTCCGTTGATCAAAAGGCATACCGGTCCATGATAGGTTCATTGCTTTTATTTATGTGCTAGTAGTGCTAAGTGTATGCATGTGTGCTAGATATCAATCCGACCCCAAGGAATGTCACCTTGTGGCTATTAAGCGAATTCTTAGATATTTAGTTTCTACGCCTTGCTTCGGGATCTGGTATCCAAAGGGGTCTACCTTTGACTTGATTGGATACTCAGACTCCGATTATGCCGGGTGCAAGGTTGATAGGAAGAGCACATCGGGACGTGCCAATTTCTAGGAAGGTCCCTGGTGTCCTGTAGTTCAAAGAAACAGACATCCGTTGCCCTATCCACCACTGAGGCCGAGTATGTTGCCGCAGGGCAGTGTTGCGCGCAACTACTTTGGATGAGGCAAACCCTCCGGGACTTTGGCTACAATCTGAGCAAAGTCCCACTCCTATGTGACAATAAGAGTGCAATTCGCATGGCAGATAATCCTGTTGAACACAGCTGCACTAAGCACATAGACATCCGACATCACTTTCTGAGAGACCACTAGCAAAAGGGAGATATCGAGGTGTACCATAATAACACTGAGAACCAGCTAGCCGATATATTCACCAAGCCTTTAGATGAGAAAAGGTTTTGCAGGTTGCGTAGTGAGCTAAATGTCTTAGATTCGCGTAACTTAGATTGATCTATAGCATACATGTGTTCTATGCCTTTGATCATGTTACTTTGTGCATTTCAATCAATTATTGTTATTTATGGTACAAGTGATCCCTGGACCTCACAAGTCCATATGCGAATGATGCACATATTAAGGGGGAGATGTGCTACAACTTGACCCTTTAAGACTAACATGTTTGTTTGAGTATTCTTGATGTAGTCTCAAAGGTGCATTGAAAGGAAAAAATGAACTTGGACGATGAAAAGTCTTCAACTGCACTCCGGTATTAGTGTACTTCCTTCCAAGTTCATACTTGCAATCTCATTGCCCTTTTGCTCTTAATTGACATTTTTGGTGAGGCAATGGGGTTAAAGGGCCAAAAATGACCCCGTTTTGGTGCTTAATGCCAAAGGGGGAGAAATTAAGGCCAAAGCAAATGGATCAGCTACCAATTGTGAATTTAAAAAATAATAGAGTTAGAATTTTTGATTTGTCCAAAATGCTCTTATTGCAAAATTTGGTCTCTTGTGGGGGAGAATTTTGATTATGGGAAAAGGGGGAGTTTTTGCTCTTGATCAATTTTTCTCTTGGAATATCTCTCTATTTGCCCAAACAAGTGTGTTTGACTTAGAGATAGGAAAAAGAATTTGATTTGCAAAAACAAACCAAGTGGTGGCAAAGAATGATCCAAATATGTCAAATCTTGTGCAAAAATGATTTGGTCCTCATTTGCATTGTTGTTGCACTTATTTTGGTTGCTTTTTGATGTGTTGGCATAAATCACCAAAAAGGGGGAGATTGAAAGGGAAATATGCACTTGGGCAATTTCTATAAGTATTTTGGTGATTAGATGCCCAATACATATTCTTTAATTCCTAATGTGCAAAATGTGAAAAGTGCAAATCAAGGCATGAGGTATGTTTCTAGACTTAGTACATTTGTTTTTTAATACTAATGTGGTTATCTAAGTGCTAGAAACAGTGGTGAGAAGAAGAGAATCGAATTGCAAAAGACTTGGCTGTGTGCAGCCAAACTTCAGCTCGGTCTGGCACACTGGACTGTCCGGTGGTGCACCGGACAGTGTCCGGTGCGCTAGGCTGGTCCACAGGTGAACTCGCCGCTCTCGAGATTCGACGGTGGCGTACGGCTAAAATTCACCAGACCGTCCGGTGGTGCACCGGACTGTCCAGTGAGTCATCTGCGGCGAACTCGTCGCTCTCGGGAAACAGACAAAGGCGACGTGGCTATAATTCACTGGACTGTCCGGTGAGCCAACGATCGCCAGCACCAACGTTCGGCCGCGAAATCTGCGGGCGACGCGTGGCAGCTCCAACGGTCGGAAGGAGGCACCGGACTGTCCGGTGCACCAACGGGCCCAGAGCTGCAACGGTCGATAGTGCCCATTTGGAAGGAAATCGTGCACCGGACAAGCTACAGTAGCTGTCCGGTGGCGCACCGGACTGTCCAGTGCGCCACTCGACAGAAGGCAGGAATTGCCTTCCAAGATTGTATCTAGTGGCTCCTAGATGCCTTAGGGCTATAAAAGGGGCTCCTAGGCGTATGGAGGAGTCACCCAAGCATTCACTAAGCATCCTAAGACTCCAAGACTCCAACTCCATGCATTTAATTCTCTATGTTAGTGATTTGAGCTCCATTTGAGTTGCGAACTCCATGTGTTGTGTTTTGAGCTCAAGTCATGACTTGTATGCGTGATTGTGCTACGTATTTGAGTCTTGTGTGTGTTGCTCTCCCAACCTTACTCTTGTGCGTTCTTTATGATCTATATTGTAAGGGCGAGAGGCTCCAACTTCTGGAGATTCCTCGCAAACGGGAAGAAGAATATAAGGAAGAAAGCCGTGGTATTCAAGTTGATCATTGGATCACTTGAAAGGGGTTGAGTGCAACCCTCCTCCATTGGGACGCCATAACGTGGAAGTAGGCAAGTGTTACTTGACCGAACCACGGGATAAAAATCGCGTGTCTTTTGTGTTGCCTCTTGTGACCACTTTGTTCGCACGAACACGTTCCTTAGCCGCTTGATTTCACTAACACCTTAATAATCAAGTTTGTTGCTATTTAGTGTTTAATTTTACAGGATCACCTATTCACCCCCCCCTCTAGGTGCTCTCAAAAAGAACATGTGCGAAGGTATTTTTGTCAGTAGACCTGTCACAGGTGCTTAACCTATTTTTTGCCCTGATAGGGTCTTGTGGTAGAGGCTAGGTCCTAGGACTTAGAAATTTTGATGCTCCCTAAGGAGCTTTATAATTTGGTATCTAAGTTTGGGGACTCAGCTTATTAGATGTTTTTGGAAGAGGTTTTGCCCTTGGAAGGATCAATCTATTGTCATGTCAGTCAACCAAATCAAGAGGGCTTTTTTCTATCCCATGATGGATCACAGGCAACAAGCAGAGCCATGTATGTGATACTTGTCGGCTTCCCTAGAGGGAGCCCTATTTTATCTAGATTGAGTCCAATATCATTGTAACAGGGGTGATCATGTCCCCTCAATACCCCTAAATTGACTACCAAAGTGTGGTAAGAAATAGGGGAGAACCTTCAGGACTTCCGCACGAGACGGTTACAAATCCATGTAGGTGATACTACATCCTTTCCCTTGAGGGACCCAACAATGTTCGAGCTGAGTCATTCAGAAATTTCTAGCAGCAGGGCCATCGACTAGTACCCTTAGGGTGATGACCAGATCAAGCAAAGTCAGGGACTAATTCATATTTTATTCTTCAAGAAAATTCATGAGAAGTGGGTGATATATATAAAGACATGTTTAAATTGGATCCAGAAGTTATCTAGTATACTAGCCCCCGAGTATCTCGGTCATAGTAAATGACCGAGATGTTCTAGGTAAGCTCAATGACGAGTAGATTAAATTGTTTGTAAGACAGAATCGTTTTTTATGGTTCAGGCCATCAAATTGCATGAAAATTACATTTACTCATAAATTCAAATAATGTAGGGATATAATAGACAAATATCAAATGAATTAGGATAGACTTGTCTAAGATACGTAGTTTTAATAATTCACAAACTTTTATATGAAGGTCAAATTACTGAGTTGGAGAAAAACGGGTTACTTGGATCGGCCGAGTTGTTCTTTAGCTTGGCGGAGATGATGTTTCTCCAGTGTGTTCTGCACTCCTTTCAGTGAGCCCTTTCAATGCGCGACAATATTTGGTTCTATGATGTCCTTATCTGTGATATACGTAGATGGTTTCTAAGAAATCTTGGAACCAGAGTCGATGTCGTAATTCCATCTTTTTATGATTGGATTTTGAAATTTGTCTTTCCTTTTCATTGCATGCTCGGGCTCCTCCCAAGCTCTTCCCTGAATCTGCCATCATTGTCTAAGATAGATCTCTTAACTTATGATGTGCTTCTCGGCTATTTGAAACATGTCAACTACAAATAATGCAAAGTTTCTGGTTAGTTCCAAGGATATACTATGATTTGAAGGATTTTTTCTTAAAGATGCTTATTACTGCCTTCTCAGGTTCTGAAAGGGAAATGTGCTCTTGGACCATTTCTATAAATGTTTTGGTGATTAGATGCCCATCACATGATTTTAAGTTAATATGTGCTAAGTGGGTGAGAAGTGCAAAATCAAGAATCAAGGTATGTTTCTGGACTTAGTAAATTGTTTTTGATACTCTATAAGTGCTAGGAACATAGCCAAGAAAACTGGAATTGGACAGGAGAAGTTTTGGCTAAGTTCAGCTAAACCAGCACCAACCTGTGGTGCACCAGACTGTCTAGTGGTGCACCGGACAGTGTCCGGTGCCCAGGCTGGCCCAGCGACGAACTCGTCGCTCTCAGGAAAAAGCGAAGGCGCCGCGACTAAAAATCATCGGACTGTCCAGTGCACCAACGGCGCCCGCGGCCAACGGTCGTCTGCATGATCAACGGGTGACACGTGGCCGAGCCAACGGTCGGATGCTCACACCGGACAGTCCGGTGTGCACCGGACAGTGTCCAGTGTGCCAAGGGGACCGAGGGCGCAACGGTCGGCTTTGCCAGATAAGGAATGAGATCAGGCACCGGACAAGTACTGTTTATGTCCGGTGGTGCACTGGACTGTCCGGTGCACCACCCGACAGAAGGCAAGAATTGCCTTCCAATTGGATCTCCAACGGCTCCTAGCTGCCTTGGGGCTATAAAAGGGACCCCTAGGTGCATGGAGCAGGACACCAAGCATTCTTTGATCATTCTAAGACGCCTAGACTCCGCTGCCACGCATTCGGAACATTGTGTTAGAGATTTGAGCACCATTTGAGTTGTGAACTCCCTACGCCATGTTTTGTGCTCATGTCTTGGCATGTGTGTGTTGCAAATTGAGTCTTACGTGTGTTGCTTTCCCTCCCTTACTCTTGTGTTTCTCTTGTGATCAAAGATTGTAAGGGCGAGAGGCTCCAATTTGTGGAGATTCCTCGCAAACGGGAAAAGACTGCAAAGGAAGGAAACTGTGGTACTCAAAGTTGATCATTGGATCACTTGAGAGGGATTGAGTGCAATCCTTGACCGAAGGAGGTCACCACAACATGGAGTAGGTATTGGCCGAACCATGAGATAAAAATCACCGTGTCTTGTGTCCATCTTCATTGTGATTTGTTTTCTTCTAAAGTTCACACTTTAGCAACTTGGTTTAAAATCGAGCTAACACTTCATAACCAAGTTGTGGATATTTAGTATTTGATTTTACAGGATCACCTATTCACCCCCCTCTAGGTGCTCTCAGGTTCCGAGGTATCGACCACCTCACCACGCCACCTTTCTAACAATATAATTGTGTAGGGACTCTTATTCCCCCTGGCCTATATGTTTTAGGCTATACCAAGTTATTGTTTAATTGTCTTGGGACTTGAAATGGTGGATGAATCTAAACACCAAAGATGGCACATGACTTTGGTGTGCTTTGCTGAGTGTCTAGGTCATAGCACTCGGCAAAGATGGCACACCTGGACACCGGTAAAACTTCTTTGCCGAGTGCTATGGCCTCGACACTCGGCAAAGGTGCTGACAATGGGGCCCGCTGGCCATCTCGTT
Source organism: Zea luxurians (assembly GCA_029449295.1). Lineage (NCBI taxonomy): Eukaryota > Viridiplantae > Streptophyta > Magnoliopsida > Poales > Poaceae > Zea > Zea luxurians. The sequence continues at coordinate 58,536,005 of JAOPSE010000020.1, forward strand.
GCCGAATGCTAGTCTAGCGGATACTCAGCAAAGGAAAACTCTTTACCGAGTGTCACCTAATACGCTCGGTAAAGGGATACTCTTTGCCGAGTGTCACCTAGTACACTCGGCAAAGGCTCCATCACCATTACCAGCCGTCGTGACGGCGACTTTTCATTATCGAATACCTGGTGCCGAGTGTCCGATAAAAAGTTCTCGGCAAAGAAGTTGTTGTCGATGTACAGTTCGTCGAGATTTCTTTGCCAAATGTCACACTCGTTAAAGCATTCACCGAGTGTTTTAGACACTCGGCAAAGCAGCTGATTCCGATAGTGGATATAACTATGTAGGGACTCTTATTCCCCCTGACCTATATGTTTCAGGCTATACCAAGTTATTGTCTGATTGTCTTGGGACTTGAAATGGTGGATGAATCTGAACACCAATCCTTCCCAAGAATTTATGGGATCGAATAGACATTCTTTCAAGATAGGGCCAAGACACTCAATAAAATAATTTGCCATGACTGGGGTCCGCCACCAACTAATGATGGCTACTTGATAGATTTTTAACCATTCGACTGGTTTAGCATTCCCTTGGTAAGCCTTGAATTTTAATGGATTAAAATATTCAGGCCATTGTACCATTCTTAGGTGGTCGGTGAAGGCTTTGATTGGTATAATAGTTGGGCTACGGGATGCGGCCATGCCAAGATCTATATGGTGGTTTTGTCTTCTCTCATGTTGGTGCCTTTTGCTCTCAGGTGCTTGTGACGCTTCTTTAGAATACAAGGCTGAGTAGGTCATGTTGTTCAACCGGCTTTGTCTTCCCTAATCTATGGGATGTTCTAAAGGAGCAAGGGTATGAGCTGATTAATGAGGAGCTTGGACTCGATGATATTCTACATTGGTGTAGCGTGAATAATCTGGCCTCGAAAACTAACCATCATGATGAATTCTAGGAAAATGATTCATGGATCTGAGATTTGTCCGTTTTGTAATTGCACCGGGTTTTCCAGGCCGAGTCACCTGGGATACGATCTGGCGGCATAATCCCATCATTCTATCCTAAAGTCGGCTGTCTTTTTCCCCTACTCATGTAAATATAGAAATATAGAAATCATTCTGCTACACTACCGGAATCGACAGCTTTGCCGAGTGCCTGAAGCACTCGGCAAAGCCTTTAAAAGACTTGGTAAACTCTTTGCCGAGTGTCGCACTTGGCAAAGAGGGCTCGACACACAGTGCATCGGCAAAGCCTTCTTTGCTGAGTACTTTTTCTCGGGCACTCGGCAAGTCAGAGAGCACTCGGCAAAGAAAAGCAGCCGTTACGGCGCTGGGTGACGGAGACGGCGTCTTTGCCGAGTGTCCCAGGTGACACTCGACAAAGGAGTTACCTTTGCCGAGTGTCTGCCTGACAGCACTCGGTAAAGAATCTGCCAGAGGGGTCCCCATGTCAGGTACTTTGCCGAGTGCTTGGTATGACACTCGGCAAAGCGTGCTTCTTTACCGAGTGCCAGAGCCATTACACTCGGCAAAGAACCTATACCGGTGCCCAGGTCTTGGTTCTTTGCCGAGTGTTACACTCGGCAAAGTGACCAGTACACACCTTTTTTATTTGTTTTCCTTATTCCATCCAAACAAACAAAAGATATTTCACAGATATCACATATATACATCATAGATCATCACAGACATATATAGCCAACACAAACAGTATTAACACAAATTCTGAGATAAGTATTCAACATAAGTTGAGAGGTTCTCAACACAAACAGTATTAACAGAAGTTCAAAAGTATCAACACAGGTTCACAAGCTCTGACAAGTATTCAACATAAGTTTTGTGTTCGAAACACTAAAAACATAACTCTCATGGAGGTGGGCGGTTGGACTAGTGTTGCGTTGGGTTGTACCCTTCATGAGGGTTGTTCGATGCCGCCTCAGATTGGCCCTGCACAAAGAAGAGATTGCATGTGTTATACCAGATGCATTACCAACATGTAACTACAATTTTGATACTCACAGGAGGATGGAACAGAGTAGGGTCAACTGCAGAGAACAATAGAGGTGGCGGAGCGAAACCCTGTGCGGCGCCAAGGCTCTACACGTATTGGAACATCTCCGCCATCCTCTGATCAGCCGCCGCCCGCTCCGCCATTATCCTCGCCTCATCTCTTGACGTTCCCTCCTCTCTTCTTCTAGTTGGGTCTGTAATATTACAAGCCAACGTTATAGTAACTCAAAGAGAAGGTATATAACTCAAGGAAGGACGAGTTACAGAAGCACTAACCTCGAGTTGTTGTATGCGATGCTATGAGCTGTCGTGCTGAGGTCGTATGGCTGGACTTGAGCCCATGCTCCTTGCTCGCACCTGAAACAGAGTGGGAGTGGAGGACGAGTTGATTGCCCCGTCGGCAATCCAGTACCGCCCATGTCTCTTGCCTCCTCCGACCCTCATGAGCACATCGGGGTCGATCAGCTCGGTGCTCGGATCATAATCTGGGCCATGGACCTCCTGCGCCATGGCGGTGTAGTCATGAAGGCGGCTGTAGACGGCAGGGTTGGTGTAGGCCTCGGGCCCGTCATCCGGGTTGTAGGTGACGTCGGACGTTGCCTTGCCCTTATGGGCCATAACATAGGCTGCGAAGGTGGAGCAAGGTCGGCCACCATGTGACGCCGACTGCAAGAAAACCAACGAGATAGTTAGAAATAATATCTAATCTAGTGCTATATACCTAAATAAAAAAGAGGAAGTACCCATGCTTCGGCATATTGGCCTAGGCTCCGGCTGCCTTGGTGGTGGGAGGGACCTTGCATCATCATACGCCGTTCCCAGCTAGCGTTGTGCGCCTCGTCCCACTCAGTCAAACACCACCTATCCACCATCTGCTCCCAGCACAGAGGATGTGCGGCGCACCAATGTGGAATCATCTACAAAGTAAACACGTAAAGTGCATATCAGAAGATAAAATAAAATTCATGCATAGAGTACTGGTACCAAACATGCATGACTTTACCTGCAGGTACTGGTCCCTAGTCAACGACATGGTTCAGGCTTGCTGCTTGGTCACCTTCTCCCCAAGGACGAAGTCGTGGTAGGTGACGATGGCCTGGATTCGGGCCTCATAGTGCATGTCCACGACGAGCTTCTTACAGCTCGTGGTGGCCACCACATCCGCCCTAGCCTCATATCCAGCCTCGCATCTGAAGAAATCCTGCATACAAAAACGATGTATCCATACATTATTTCAAGAATTTGCAACGAATGCGACATATTTTACATTATACTAAGACTTACCCATAGCTCTTGCTTCACCCGCTCCGCCTTGTTATTGAATTCCCGGCCGTCCTGGTCTACTACATCAATGGCAACGACGTAGTGGTCGAAGGTGTAGGCTAGGCCCGTCACTCTGGCATACTCAACCAGTCTAGGGAAGTGTTCTCTGCACAGCAGGCCGAGGATGCCATTGGGGAGGCGACGATGACCCCCAGCATAATCCACAACCGTCCAAGACCTGTCCAAGTGATAAATAAAAAATATTAGTTTATATTATGATTTTGAACAAGAATGAAGAACATAAAGTTACATGCCTCTCCCCATCTGGCCGAATCAGAGGCCGCCTGTCCCGAAGTATGGGATGCTGAGGCAGACTCGCGGGACCTCGCAGGTAGATGCTCCTCGAACCTGAGGCACCATAACCTGAGGCGGTCTGCTGAGCTTTGTCGTCGTCCTGCTGCTGGTCGTCATCATCCTACTGCGTCGCCTGCTGCTGAACAAGGTCGTCCTGCTGCACCGCCTGCTGTGCCTCGTCCTGCTCTGCCTCGTCCACCGTCTTGCTCCTCCTCCCCCCTCCTCCTCCTCAGCCAACCGACCACCATATTTGTCTAAAAACCTGCAATTAAGAGTAAACAAATAAGCACATATAAAAAGATATATTTAAAAACAGGTGCGAAATAAAAAGTCATATAACATTACATCGATTAAAAATAATCTTCATATGTGTCGGGATTAGCCGGATCATAACGCTCATCATCACTATCAACCATTTCATAGTCAACACCATCGGAAGACACAAGTTCGTCATTAATGTCATTGCCTTCAAGGATTACTAAGTCATTATCATTTTGCACCTCATCATCCTCCTCATCAACAACCATTTCAATATCTACGTCCATTCCGATAGCTTCGGTTAAGTCTATCTCAAATCGCCCTTCTAGCCCATCTTCTTGGAAGAACTCACCATCATATGTGTCCGGGTCTAAGTTATAATCTTCATCGTTAGGAATAGGTAACCTCCCATGCGGCGATACCTTATACACAACATCCCAACCCTTAAGATGTTCTTTTGTTTGGCACGCATATGGGAGATAACACACTTGTGTGGCCTGTTGGGCCACGATATAGACATCGTCTCCTGGTAAGGTGGAATCTTGTCGAATTTGTTGTGCGAAAATGGTATCCATTGACGTCATACCCAGAATATTTCTTGACCCTATAAGCAAAGTCGTTGGCTACTTGTCTCAACTCGGCACTCATAGACGGATCTCTTTGGCCCTGCAAGTATTCGCAAGTTAAAAGACGCTAAATTGAGTTCAAAGACGTATCTCTTTGACAAACTAAGCACGTACCTTACGTTTGAACCAGGAAATGAAATCGGGCAACCCATTTCTCGCACCCTTTCTAAGAAGAGTGTCATATTCCTGTGGAGTGGGGTCCCTTGATCGATGCCAGAATTCATGAAGAAATTGTTCCATGTATGGCATCACCTCTTCAAGGATGGTCAATACATATAACATGATATGCCGCCACTCTTCATGTGTCAGGGTCTTGGTGGTCGAGTCACTTGCGCTTCTGAGTTGGCCTCGAAATATGCTAAGGTTTGATTCATTGTCGCCATCATTGTAACGAGGGGGTGGATTATGCACGCTCGGCAGTTTGTCACCATAATAAGTTGTTGTGAAGTTTGACACCTCCTCTTGAATGTATGCCTCTGTAATGGAAGCCTCGATTTTGCATTTATTTCTACATTTCTTTTGAATAGTCTTTAGACATCTCTCGATTGGATAGCACCAACGTCCCTGCACGGGCCCCCCATTCGTGCCTCATAGGGAGATGAAGAATCAAATGCTGCATTGGATTGAAGAAGCCAGGTGGAAATTGAAAGGGAAATGTGCCCTTGGGCCATTTCTAAGTATTTTGGTGATTGAGTGCCAACACAAGTGCTTAAGTGAAAATATATGCCAAATATTGGACAAAGTGCAAATCAAGTCTAAAGGTATGTTTCTAGACTTAGTACATTGTTTTGAGAACTAATGTATTGTGTCTAAGTGCTGGAAATAGGAGAAATCGAATTGGAAAAGAGATGGCTCTGTTCAGCCAAAGTCAGCTCGGTCTGGGTGCACTGGACAGTGTCCGGTGCGCCAGGCTGGATCTGGCGACCTTGCTGTTCTCGGGACTTCGACGGCGGTGTACGGCTATAAATCACCGGACTGTCCGGTGGTGCACCGGACTGTCCGGTGAGCCGTTCACAGGAAAACTCGTCGCTCTCGGGGAGATGATTAACGGCGTACGGCTATAATTCACCAGACTGTCCGGTGGTGCACCGGACTGTCCGGTGAGCCAACGGTCGGCCGAGGATTCCGCGCGTGATGCGTGGCCTGGCCAACGGTCACAATGGGGCACTGGACTGTCCGGTGTGCACCGGACAGTGTCCGGTGCGCCAACGGCTCTGAATCTCCAACGGTCAGCTTCGCCAAATAAGGAAAGAGATCCGCACCGGACAGTGTCCGGTGGTGCACCGGACTGTCCGGTGCGCCAGACGACTGATGGCAAGAATTGCCTTCCTGGAATGCTCTCAACGGCTCCTAGCTGCCTTGGGGCTATAAAAGGGACCCCTAGGCGCATGGAGGAGAACACCAAGCATTCCCCAAGCATTCTAAAGCACCAAGACCTCGATTCCGCGCATTTGATTCTTTGTGATAGCATCTAGAGCTCTATTTGAGTTGTGAACTCGTCGGGTTGTGTTGTGAGCTCTTGTTGCGACTTGTGTGCGTGTTGTCACTCTGATTTTGTGTCTCGTGTGTGTTGCTCATCCCTCCCTTACTTCGTGCTTCTTTGTGAACATCAAAGTGTAAGGGCGAGAGACTCCAAGTTGTGGAGATTCCTCGCGAGCGGGATATAGTGAACAAAGCAAAACATCATGGTATTCAAGTGGGTCTTTGGACCGCTTGAGAGGGTTGATTGCAACCCTCGTCCGTTGGGACGCCACAACATGGAAGTAGGCAAGTTTTGTACTTGGCCGAACCACGGGATAAACCACTGAGTCTATCTGTGTTGATCTTCGTGTGGTTGTTGTGTTTTGCAAGAACTTCTCTCTAGCCACTTGGCTTAATTGTGCTAACCTCTAATCAAGTTTTGTGGCTTTAAGTTTAAGTTTTTACAGGATCACCTATTCACCCCCCTCTAGGTGCTCTCAATTGGTATCGGAGCCGTTCTCTTCACGAAGGGACTAATCGCCCGAAGAGATGGATCCTAAGGGCAAGGGGATTGTGATCAATGATAAGGAGAAGGAGTCTTTCGTCAACGAGCCAAAGGATGACAAGCCTACCGACTCGGGCTCGGGCCACAAACAAAAAGATGGGAAGAATAAGAAGATGAGGCGCATCAAGGAGCATCCCAAGAAGAACAAGACGAAGGGAAAGCGCTCCTGCTTCAAGTGCGGTAAGATTGGTCATTTTATCGCTAATTGTCCCGATAATGATAGTGACCAGGAACAAGAGAAGAAAGGGGAAAAGAAGAAGAAGTACGAGAAGGCTAAGGGCGAGGCACATCTTGGCAAGGAGTGGGACTCGGATTGCTCTTCATCCGACGATGAAGGACTCGCCGCCACCGCCTTCAACAAATTGGCCCTCTTCCCCAACGAGCGTCACACATGCCTCATGGTGAAGAAGAAGAAGGTATGTACTCGAAATACTACTTATGCTTCTTCAAGTGAGGACGAATCTAGTGATGATGATGAAATAGATTATTCATGTTTATTCAAGGGCCTAGATAGAACCAAGGTTGATAAAATTAATGAATTAATTGATGCCTTGAATGATAAGAATAGGTTATTAGAAAAGCAAGAGGATTTGTTGTATGAAGAACATGATAAATTTGTAGAGGCACAAAAATCTCATGCTTTAGAAGTTAAAAGGAATGAAATGCTTTCTTGTGAACTATCTACTTGCCATGAGACAATTTCTAGCTTAAGGAGCATAAATGATGATTTGAATGCTAAGTTAGAAATAGCTAGTAAATCAACATCTTGTGTAGAAAATGTTGTAATTTGCAATAGGTGTAAATATTTTAATATTGATGCTTGTAGCAAACACCTAGCTTCAATGTCTAGATTGAATGATGAAGTGGCTAGTCTTAATGCCCAACTTAAGACTAGCAAAAGTGAATTTGATAAGCTAAAATTTGCAAGGGATGCCTACACGATTGGTTGACACCCCTCAATTAAGGATGGACTTGGCTTCAAGAGGGAAGCCAAGAACTTGACATGTCATAAGGCTCCCATCTCCATCAAGGAGAAAGGGAAGGCCCCCTATGGCAAATAGTATTCAAAAGAACCATGCTTTCTTATACTATGATAGGAAATATTCTAGGAATGTTCATCATGATAGAAATTGCAATAATGTTGTTTCACATGCTTATGATTCATATGCTATGACTGCTTCTAGTTCCCATGTTGTGCATGGTAGAGATATGCCTAGGAAAAATATTCATCATGTGCCTAGAAAGAATATTGTTCATGTTCCTAGGAAAGTAATTAATGAACCTTCTACAATTTTTCATACTTGCAATGCTTCCTTTGCTATTTGTAGAAAGGATAAGAAAGTAATTGCTAGGAAATTAGGGGCAAGATGCAAGGGAGATAAAACTTGCATTTGGGTCCCTAAGACCATTGTGACTAACCTTGTAGGACCCAACAAGAGTTGGGTACCTAAAACCCAAGCCTAAATTTGCCTTGCAGGTTTATGCATCCGGGGGTTCAAGCTGGATTATCGACAGCGGATGCACAAACCACATGACGAGGGAGAAGAAGATGTTCACCTCCTACGTCAAGAATAAGGATTCCCAAGATTCAATCATATTCGGTGATGGGAACCAAGGCAAAGTGAAAGGGTTAGGGAAGATTGCTATTTCATCCGAGCACTCTATTTCTAATGTGTTTTTAGTTGAGTCACTTGGATATAATTTGTTATCCGTTAGTCAATTATGCAATATGGGATATAATTGTTTATTCACAAATGTAGATGTGTCTGTCTTTAGAAGAAGTGATGGTTCATTAGCTTTTAAGGGTGTACTAGACGACAAACTTTATTTAGTTGATTTTGCAAAAG